>OX422207.1:710021731-712421731 GCA_949130495.1 Sambucus nigra | reverse complement strand
ATCTGAGGATCCACGCATGCCGAGTAGACTTCTCAGGAAGAGAGCTCAACACAAACGCATGGTAGAGTTTCAAAAGTTGTATCGGCCAAATCTAAGCCAGAAGATCACTCTTGGAAGGGATCAATATAGAGACTGGAAGATCCTTTGGGAAAGATTGCCAAGACTAAGAATACTATGCAAAGAAGTTTTTTGAAAGGATCTCCCTTCATTCTAACCATTGTGTATTTTCCTACACCTTCTAAATTCAAGCCATTGGTAGTCACTCCTAAGTATGATAATAAGACTGATCTTGTCCTTCACGTTGAACAATACCAGGATGCAACTGATATCTATTATGTTCCTGATGAGATGCGTTACCAAGATTTCTCAAGTACAATCACTGGGTCAGCCCATATATGGTATAACAATTTACGCAAAGGAAAAATTTCCAATTTTTAGCAGCTCACCGAACTTTTCATCAGTAATTTCGATTTTGGGGCAAAGCTGATCAAGAGAGTAGCCCATTTGTTGAGTGTTCGCCAACGACCAGGAGAAAGTACTCAGCAGTATATTACTCGCTTCAATTATGAGAAGTTAGAGGTGGTAGATTATGAAGAGAAAATCGATATCACTGCACTGATGAGTGGACTAGTCCTAGAGAAGCTGTACTATGCATTAGAAAAAGAACCTATGAAAATCAGGACAAAGTTGATGGAAAATGATGGTAAGGTTATGAACGCCAAAGAAGATATGGTTGCCTAGTAGAGTCTCGGGATGAAATATGACGGCCAAAAGAGCTTAGATAAGAAGGAACATAATGATAAGAAAGTCGAGAAGCCTAAAAAGTATGAAAGGTATACCCCACTCACCATAGGTGTGCATTACATCTTAGAGGAGATTAGGGGCAGTAAGGACTTGAAATGGCCTAGGAAATTGAAATCACCTCCCAATGGTAAGTCCAAATACTGATATTTTCACAAAGATCATGGGTATACCACTAACAACTATATTTCCCTGAAAAATGAAATAGAATATCTCATTCGTCGAGGAAAGTTGACCACCTTCGTTGATCGAACAGAAGGTCGGGATTCTAGAAGGAGGTAGGAACCACCTTGCAAAGACAAAGATGAAATAAAAAGAGGTCATGACGATGAAACTAAAGATGATCCAAGCTTGTCAAAGAAACCCTGAGAGCCGAAACTTGATATAAAGATGATATCCTTTGGTTGCCATTTTATTGCAGGAGGAGACACTATAGGTGGAGCTAAAGCTGTTGAAAGAAAGGATTACCTAAATGAGGCCAAAGCCTGCTCCTATATTTGGAAGATCAACTTATCAGACGAAGTAGATAGTTGGACCAGAAAGGTTAATAAGGATAAGCTGGTCACTGGCTTCTCCAAAAATGACCTATAAGGAGTGATTTACCCTTATGATGACCCATTTGTTGTCACTTTCAGGATACATGAATCAAGAGTTGCAAGAATTTTAGTGGATAATGGTAGTTCAGTCAATGTCATGTTCTATAACTATTACGAGACAATAAAATAGAACCATACTATAGGCCCTTAATTGGTTTCTCTTGAGAAAAGGTTTATCCTTTGGGAACTATCAAGTTGGAGGTCTTAATCGACACTTGGCCAATAAGTAGAAATGAGAAGATTCGTTTCTCCGTCCTAGACAAGAACGTTTAGTCAACTTAAAATATGATCCTCTGCAGAGTCGGGTTTAAAAAGTTTGAAGCAGTGCCATCCATAGTTTATCAATTCCTGATGTTCCCTACTCATTATGGGGTCGACGTAGTAAAGGGCAACTAGGTGGAGGCCAGAGAGTGCTACTAAACTTCCATCGACCATGATAAGTTAAAGAAACACACCACTACCTTCCAGATTGATACCTTGAATCCACGGAAGGAAGTTGATTAGGTCAAAAGACAAGTGGTGGAAGCTACATAGGCGATAATACTGGATGATGGAAAACTATAAAGGACTACTCAGATTGGCTGAAACTTAGAACCGTCCCTCACACAAGAATTAGTAACATTCCTTAAAGGGCGAAAAATTGTGTTTTCCCAGATCCATGAAGACATGCCTGGCATTTACCCTAACTTTATATGCTATGTGCTTAACATCATCAAACTCTCCAAGCCAATCAAGCAGAAGAAAAGGGTGTTTAGCCCCGAAAAGAATGTGTCTATCTAAGAGGAGGTGGACAAACTGCAGAAGGACAAATTCATAGAGGATGTCGAATACTCGGACTGGTTATCCAATGTCATGATGGTAAAGAAGAAGAGAAACAAATGGCATATGTGTTTGGATTTCACCGACCTCAACAAAGCATGCCCAAAAGATAATTTTTCTTCACAAAGTATTGATCAATTAATAGATGCAATAGCAGGTCATGAATTATCAAGCTTATGGATGCTTACTCCGATTACAATCAGATTAAAATGAAGCAAGGGGATAAAGAGAGTACATCCTTCATCACCAACCGAGGTACTTATTGCTACAATGTTATGCCTTTGGGGCTTAAAAACGTTGGAGCAACGTACCAAAGACTAGTAAACAAAGTTTATAAGGAGCATATCAGTAATAATATGGAAGTCTATGTGGACGACATGCTCACCAAATGCAAGAAATATGTTAATCACGTCAAAGATCAAAGCCAAACATTTGATCAACTTAAAAAGCATCAAATGAATCTCAACCCGACCAAATATGTGTTCAGCGTACAAAAAGGGATGTTCATGGGATTCATAGTAAATCAAAGAGGGATTGAAGAGAATCTGGATAAAATCAAGGCATTCATCGATATGAAATCTCCCACGTGTTAGAATGATGTACAAAAATTAACTAGAAGGGTGGCTGCTCTTAATCGATTTGTCTCCCAAGCTACGAATAAGTGCTTACCATATTCAAAATGCTAAAAAAATATTTAAGTGCAATGAAGAAGACGAAAAAGATTTTCAAGACTTGAAGAAATACTTGGGGTCACCACCACTGCTTTCCCGACCATTAATAGGAGAAAAATTGCACCTATATTTGGCTATATCAAAATCTGTTATCAACTCGGCGTTAGTTCAACTAGAAAGTGGAGTTCAAAAACCAATATGTTACACTAGCAAAGCTTTCAGGGAGCAGAAATCAGGTATCCACTCTTGGAGAAACTAGCCCTTATTCTTATAAAAGCTTCAACGAGAATGATGCCCTACTTCCAGGCACATACCATAGTGGTTTATACCAACTTACCTCCGAGCCAAGTGCTTCACAAACAAAAGAAATCAGGGAGATTGATGACATGGGAAGTAAAGATAAGAGAATATAAGATCCTTTATGAGCCTAGAATTGCGATTAAGGGGCAAGATATAGCAGATTTCATTGCTGAATTCACGTATCAAGAGGAAGTCAAAACCCTAGTTTGCCCACTAAGCAGATTCCTTTAGGAGGAAGCTTAACTCCAAAGCAAGATGGATTAAAAATCGATCAACCTGAGACATCAGTTCCACAAGGAATAACCCAGTGATATGGGGAGCAAAGCAAGAAGCTGTTCAAACAAATAGTGTTACGTGAGGGAAATTTTGATGATAACATCCTAATTTGGAAACTATATATAAATGGCTCTTCGTGTCCTACTGGTAGTGGGGTCAAGCTTATCATCAATACCCCAGATGATATAAATGTGGAGCATGCACTTTATTTCCAATTACAGGACTCCAATAATGAGGCAGAATACAAAGCATTAATCATAGGCTTGGAGTTAGCCTTATCTTTGGGAGCCGAGCAGGTCATAGTGCATAGCGATTCCCAGTTAATTATCAACCAAATGCTTCAAATATATGGGGTCAATGGAGATATCATGATTAGGTTTTTTTCTAAAGCTATCAAAGTCATCTCCAAACTCTTAGGAGTAAAAATGATTAGGATACCAAGGGTAGAGAATGTCATAGAAGATGTACTTGCTCGGCTAGCCTCAGCGACCCGGACAGAGATCAGAAGAACTATCACGGTAGAAATCCTTGCACATAGAAGTATAGATATGGAAGTTGTCAATTTCATCACGTTGGACTTAGGACCTTCGTAGATGGATTCTATAAAAAGATACATTGACAGGGGTGTACTGCCTACCAACCCAAAAGAAACAAGAAAGTTAAGATATAACGGAACTAGTTATGTACTAGAGCGAGGAGTTTTATACAAAAGAGGATTCACTATTTTCTCTTCTTCGGTGTGTACACCCCACCGAAATGCCAGATTTAATCGGGGAGGTGCATAAAGGTTCGTGTGGAGCTCATTCAGCCGGCTGATCATTGGTAAGAAGGATATCTATGCAAGGGTATTATCGGCCAACCATAAAAGTCGATTGTATCTCCTTTGCCAAGAAATGTGACAAGTGTCAAAGGTTTGCAGCAATCCATAGAAAACCAGGGGTCTGCATCAACTCCAATCACTTCTCCATGGCCATTTGCTATATGTGGAATTGACTTGGTCGGACCACTATCGAAGATAAAAGGGAGATTCAAATACCTGGTGGTTGACATAGAATACTTCACGAAATGGGTAGAGGGTGAGCCATTGGTTGAAATGACTTATAAAAGGGTCTTCCAATTCATTTGGAAGCACAACACTACAAATATGTGATGCCATAAGCCTTCATCACCGATCATGGAAAGTAATTTAATAACTAGGAGTTTGAGGAATACTACATTCAGTCCAAGATCTAAAACTTCACTTTATCCTAGGTCATCCCTAGTGTAATGGACAAACCGAGGTAACCAACAAAACCCTACTGGATGGACTGAAAAAGAGACTTGATTATACGAAAGGAAACTAGATCAATGAGTTACACAACATTCTTTGGGATTATAGAACAAAGTCGAGAACTACTGGAGAAACCCCTTACATGCTTGCTTTTGGTACTGAAGCAATGGTTCCAGTCGAGGTAGGTCTGTCCACTCATAGAGTGTTAAACTTTGATTCCCTAAATAGTGATCTCATGAGAAGATTGGATTTGGACCTGGTTCAGGAAGTGAAGGAGGATGTTGCACTTCTACTGGCTACTTACAAACAACGAACAAACCGATTCTATAAGATAATGGTGAAGCCGACCAACTTGAAGGAATGAGATTATGTTCTTAAAAAGTATTCGAAAAAGGCAATAAGTTGGATGCAAACTGGCATGGTCAGTATCATATCTCGGCAGTCGTTCGACCAAGAACTTATCACTTAGAGACGCTTAAAAGGGAAGAATTTAAGAATTCATGGAATGGCGATCATCTCAGAAAGTATTACTAGTAATTCAGTGGACCTATGGAATTCGATGTACTCATTTCAGTCATTCTAATAGAAGTGTGTTTTTCTATCAATTACGCTTCCTTTTTATGTTTTTTTGGGAATATGGGCGATGAAAATATTGACAATTTTATACTGACAATTGTATCACCAAGAACTCAAAACTTCTTGTATGACTTTGTCTTCGACAAGTCACAAACAAGAAGTTCTTAAAACTTCATGTATGACCTAAAGTCAAGAACAAAAATTTTACCGCACCAAATTAAATTTAGGAAAATTCTAAAACATTTGGTCGCCAATGGTAACTAATGCAAATACTTAGCTTCACAAATCATCCTTTTTGATAATTCTAAGTGCATTAATAGAACCTAAAGCCCAACAATTCAAGTTCATATTTGATAACACACAAAATCAATTAAGTAGGTTAGTCAGCCACCTAGCCGACCAAATAATCAGGAGGTTGAATTATTAAAGTTTAAATATGTGAAAGACAAACATGTGCAAACATAAGTTCTATTATTCAAGTAAATTTTGTAAGATCACTATCAAAGTAACGATCACAAGGAAAAATACTAAAAATCATTCCATTGGACATTTTCCTTCAGCCTTATTCATCCTAGCAGGAGGAACATCAAGAGCTGAGGGAAGAATGGTAGAAGTCAAGTCTCTCGGCTTGTCTTGACCACTTGAGATGGGTCTGTTCAATAAGTGTTGGGGTCGAACATAAGTATCCTTATCTTGTAAGACAAAATCGCCTAAATACTTTCTAACTAGACTATGAGGAAGGGCATCAGTAGGGATTTAGTAGGCATCAATTTTGAAAGGAGGATTTGGGTAATCCAACACGCCCGGGTCATGCCAATACCAAAGTTTATTATATTTGGAAACCTTCATAACTGTCAAGGCATTCAACTAGCCCCACTTGTGAGCCTCATTCCGGGCTTATTCCAAATCATCTTCAAGGTGAGATAGAGCCGCACCATAGCCATCCATCCAACTTGCCCGAGGTTGCTTGTTAAAATGAAATGTTAACCGATAAACTTTGTCAGTCGATTTCTTAATGGTTACATATTTACCGTTAATCAAAGGTCTTTTTGGTCCTCTCATCATCCATTGTTGGCCGAGAAATAACTACTTGTCTAGATGTTTGGCTAAACTTTGTTTTCTCCAGTCTCCCTAATTCTTCCATCAGCCTAGCATTCTCCACCTCCAAAAATGATGCTCCTTCACTTGGGACAAGTTCAGAAAAGTTTTTCAAACTTTTCAGCTCATTCTTGAGGGCACCATCTTCCTTCTCAAGTAGATTGGCCACCTCCTGAGCACGCAATATTTCTCAGTTTAGCAAAAAATACTTCTTCTTAAAGGCCGAAGAAATTTCTTAAAGCTTTTTATCAAAACCATAACTAGCACTTAGTGCATTTTATTTAGCTTCATAATCAGAGTGAAGCAGAGTCAAGGAGTGGTTGTGATCATCCTACAACTGCTCAATCAATTATAATATAAGTTGCATTATTGGACACAACCCGATCAAAGAGACTATGCAGTTGAAGGTAGGCCTCTTTAACCTGGTTTAATGCTTTAATGTCGAGCAATGCGTCTAACTCGGCATCAGTCAAACTTGCATGCCCAGCTCCAAAAAGTTTAAGGCTATATTTCACTAAATCAGTCCCAGCATATATTATGGTAGTCTTCCTAGAGTTAAACTGAAAAATAGGAGTATATGAACAACAATCTAGCAAGAATGGTGAACAAGTATAGTTAAAGACAACACCTGAAAGTTAACCAAACAAAAATTTCATCCATAGTCATAAAGAGGTGTTACAAATGATTGATTTCTTACATCCTAAAATAGAAAAAGTGAAAAAAACAAAAGAAATACAGAAGGAAAGGGCCATCCATCAGCTTAAAGGGAATTACAACTTTTTTTGTCCTTTGCTCCTACTTCTGGAAGAATGGCTTCAGTTTCAACAACAGGCGCCAGTGAGGACTCCCCTGTCCCCTCTTCATCATCCACCTCCTCTTTTATGTTGGGAGTGTCAGGGTCATGCTTCAGGAACAAATGTGAGTCAACAGTGGTGCCGACCTCCTTCAAGGCATACGTCTCGCCATCCTTGAAGGATACCTTCTTTATATAATCAATATGAACAACAATAGTAGTGAAGGCCTTGTCCCATACCCTGTTGAAATCATCCTCTTTATCCTTCTTATTCTCATCCTTTAGCTCCAAAACCTTCTTCTTCTCAGCAGCAGCTTCCATAGCCAAGTTAGCAACCGTTTGCTTAGCTGTCTTCATCTTCTGCTAGGCTGTCTTCACCTTCTCTTCGGCCTGATCTAACTGGTCCTGCCACCTTTTTTGTTCCCTCTCTTGGGCCTCCCTAGTGGCATCTATGGATTCTTTTAAGCCTTTAAAATCTTCATGTACATCAGCTGAGGACGACCTCAGTTGGTCATCCCTTATTAACAATTGGTTATAATTTACCAAAACTACAAAACAGTACAACAATGAGGTAAGTATCAGATATAAGTAAGGAAAATGGAAACTAATGAAGGAAATTATATGGTTACCAAAGTAAGATTTTGATTAGCCCTTTCCAGTAGTTTGGCCCTGGACAGAGGAGCTCCTACTGACCTATCTGCAGGAAGAACTCCTAAGTGAATCAACCTCCTGGATAAATCAGGGTTCACTGCCACAAAGGAAGATTCAACAGCAACTTGGTCGACTTGGTTTTTTTGTACCAACTATTGCTGAGGGGCATGACCTCTTTTAAATCTTTTAAATTGAGATTCAGTATTTTTGAGTTCCTCAGTAGTGACAACTACGGGCCTTTTTGAAACACCTTTACCAGCAGTGGATTTCTTGGGTGGGGGAGACAATGTTCCAAATATCAAGTTGGGAATCCTTCTCTTCCCCATCTCGTCTATATTGAAGTTGGGATGGTGGTAATGTCAAGTGAGTCAAAGGAAGACAACATTCCTCAAAGTTCAAAATCTCTCTCTGCTAAAGGGGATCCAGAAACTGCAACCGAGGAGGTAGAAATGGGTCCTTATTCTTCATCTTCGAGATTAGTGGGGGCTTGGGGTAGATCTTCTATAGTCCAGACAATGAAAGAAGTAATTGAAATTCTGTACTCTAATAGAATGGACGCCGACCTAGTTAGCTCTTCTTCTAGTCTTTGATGAATCGACCAAAGAAATTTTAATTCTTCAAAATTGACTTCTGAGTCACGAGGGAGGGCACTTGTTTTTCCATTCCTCTGCAGAGAAACTAAGTAAAAATTGTTAGTAAGCATATTTTCAAGTAGTTAGCAAGCATAAAAGAAAAAAAGGTTAAAATGATGGCCAACTTATGCCACGCCCTTCCTGGGGGCATTTGGGACTAGTATATTCAAACCTCTTCAGGAAGGGGGGCATGTTGCCAATTCTTGACCACCACTCCATAATCCCAATAGTCTTTATTGGAATCAAGCAGGTTGACTACTAAATTCCTATTAATTTATCTAGTCTGCAGGCAATATGTGTTGTCTCCTATAGTTCCCCATTTATATCAATACATTAATTAAGTGATCTCTATGGGTTTTATGGAGTTCATTCAAGTGATTAACCCCATTCGCCACTCACCAAGTGTTTGGGGCTACCCTAGCTGCGACTACGTCAAAGTATTGGCAGAACTCAAGAAATAGTTGGTTAGGAGGGAAAGTTATTCCGCATTCTTCTATAAATAGTATGGGAATTTAATTACCCTCATGTAAAGATAGGACATCTAAGGGTACATCCACTATCTCCAAAGATACCCAACTGGGTATTTTTCTTCTTTCTCTAAATTCATCTAAATAACCTTTGTCAACAATATACACCATTTTTGTGTAAACAACAAAGAAAAAGAATGAAAGAGAAAGGAGTCTTACAGGTTTCTCTAAAACAACAGTAGACTTTCAAGAACGACAAAGAAGACTTACAGGGAGAAAGAAAAGGTCTAAGTTCGAAGGTCTGAGGCAAAGAGAAATGGGGGGGAAACTCCGTCATTTTATAGATACAGTAGATTCACCTCGAAGTTTGGGAATGAAAATGATTAAATGAACTAACGATTGAACTCTCGACGGCTACACACATCCCAAAGGAGAAAAAAGACCAATGTACCCTTTGGTGGTTCGCTGTTTTTCACACTATTCACAAAAATGCCACTGCATTGATGCACCGATGAAAAATTACAAATCTTGAAGATCAACAGCCCAACTACACCACATTTGGGCACCGAACAATTTCTTAGAGTAAATACTCCATCCTTTTACTAAATCATCAAACATGGAGCATTGAAGAGCATTGGGGGCTTTTGTATTAGGGTAAAATATCCATCAACGTGGACCAATGAGATAGGGACACTTGTCTTCATAAACATCCACCTCACAACTTCACATATACTTGGTCTGCTGTAGAGATACTTGATCGGCCAATCGGCCGACCACAACCAGGAGTGGACCATTAAGAAAAGGAAAGGTCACGCACATGGGGTCTATCAATAGTCATTCCGCACGTGCATTTGAAGATCAATAGTCTCATTTATTGTATATGGGTGTAAATGCTTAAATATATAAAGACTACATCTCTTGGCCTCCTAACCACTATAAATGCATTATCTCCCTTAGCTCAACGGACGGACGAGTCAGTACAAGAAAGATTGTACTAAGTTTTATGTAACTACCCCCAACTGCAATATAATAACCGTGGATGTAGGTTTTTCCTTAGCCGAACCACATTAAAAACTTTTGTTGTCTTGCTTGCATTTCTTAATCTTCATATATATTTATCTGTGATTATTGAATTGGTATCATCAAGCTAAGATTATATCTATACCAATTTTAGACATCAACAATGGGGATATATTTTAATGGAATTTGTTTAAGATGGAGAAAGGGCTCTCTCTCTCTGTGAGCATCAAATATATAAGAATAGATGTTGAACTTTGGCTTTTCATTTAGTAATTTTCTTGCCACGGTCATCACCCGGTACTTGCCCAGTATCGAGGCCCAGTAACACAAGTATTGTTCCCCTTAGAAGTCGAAGCATATAAATATCATTATTATGTGACGTGATTATTGCATTGCTTTACTATTATATTCATATTTTTGGGAGTATCTTTCTAGTACTTACAACAGAAGCACAACAGCAACAAATACCAAAAATAAAAAACAAAAAAATAAGTCTGCAAAAGTTAATTCGTCCTATATTTGATACAAAATCCCACCTGGATACCAAAAATTTCTAGTTTGACTGGTGCAAAAGATGCTATTTACTAGTTACAAGAAGGGTATCTAAGAAGTTCATTGTAATCTATATGAAAATTGGATAGAGTACAATGAATCTTTTACACTGTTAGCTAAGAGCCCCTTCATCCAACAAGAGAAGAGAAGATGCCTGCTGTTCAGTAAGTCCTATAGAAAGGGTAACATATATTTTCATCAGTAACCAAGTTCATCTATCTCCCACCATAAGCGAAAAAACTGCTGATAAACGCAAATGCCTTACATTCTTGAATTTGTACACTCACTATTACTAACTATACACAGAAGTTAGAGATAATTATGGCAAACAAGATACACAAAAAATGCTTCAGTACATGGCAGACTAACAGCTGAATGAAAATTTGAAGTTTCTATAAGTCGAAAAGATGATTATTGGCTCAATTTTCAGCATGTGCATACCCTTTGGATAGTATCTGGTTGAACCAAGTGTAAGGAAGGCAATCCCCATGTGAAATCAGATATAGAATGAAGGAAATATATGCAACAGTCCCACCACAAACAACAAATCCAAATAGCACTCCATCAACCTCAGAAAAGAAGAAGTTCAGCAAGAGATACCCATTAATCACCATTACAAGGGCAGCCACTGTCCATGCAATCCTCTACAACAGAGTATAAGAAAGTAATTTAAAGCAACGGTCAATCGCAAAAAATTGAAATGCTTAAATAGTGGAATTAACATAATACCTCTAGAATAGGTCCGATTTTGAAAACTCCCATGATTCTCTCCTTGCACACTAATGTAAGAAGTGGGATAAGCGCAAAAGGAATTTGTATAGACTGAAGCACATTAAGCCATTCATTCAGAACATCTAGTGAAGCCTCAGATTTGTTGAACACAAGAGCTACAATAATAGTCGGAACAATAGCACAACTTCTTGTGATCAATGCCCTCAACCATTTCTTCAAACGCAGGTTGAGAAAACCTCCCATGATAAACTGCCCAGCATAGGTACCAGTTATGGTGCTACTCTGTCCAGCTGCTAACAACCCAATTCCCCATATATAGAGGATCGAAAATGATCCTCCACCGTACCTTTCTTGAAGATACTGTCCTGCATTTACTAAGCCTATAGTATCAGCTTGTTTAGTACCATAAAATGCTTTAGCAAATACAGTGGTAACAAACAAATTGATAATGAAGGAGACAACAAGGGCAACAGAGGCCTCAATCGAGTAGTAATTAACTGCTTCTTGAACCCGACCCTTCTTCATGGGGTCAATCTTCCTCGATTGTACTAAAGCGGAATGCAAAAATACATTGTGAGGCATTATAACACATCCAACCACTCCCACAGCCTGCCGAATTGTTCTTGAGCTAAGTTTGGGTACTAAAAGACCTGCAAAGAGAATTAAATTAAAATTAACAACAGATATGAGCGACCTCATGCATTATAACAAATAAGGAAAACCAAAAACCCTATCCTGACCAATTAGGAGTTCTTTTCCTCTAGGCTCAGTGTCAGCAAACATCCAGGCAAATGAGAGTCCCATTGTTGAAATGAGTACTGCAAAAACAGCTTCCAACTTCCTCACTCCATAGTTCTCAAGAAGTAAAAATATGAAACTGTTGAGGAAGGTAATATAAAACAACCACAGTTAACATAATGAACTTCCATCTTTTTCTTTATTTATTTTTTTCTGTGGGACATATGTGGAAAAAGTGAGGAAGAAATAGTTTTTTGTTACTTTTTTTTTAATTGTCCAGACATGCGTAGGTGTTGTTTGTTTTTACCGCTTAAGTCTGAATTTGAACCAGTCAAACTTAAGAGGTACCAAAAAGTATTTGCTTTTTTAAATGATTAAGAGGCTAACAACTATATTTGACTCTTAAGAGGTAGAGTTACATCTGGAGTCTGAATCAGTCTAAATATATTCATTCAAAGGTACATTCAAACATAAAAACAAACATATTTTTCAGATTCAGATTTCAGACTTCATATTCAGTATTCAGTTTTCAGAGACTTAACAAATGCAACCTAATTTATTAGTAAAACCCAAGGTTCTAAAAAACGTAGGTGTGATCGAGGTGTGGAGGCCAAGCCTTAACCCTTAAGCGTTAGAAGTCTAGGCGTGAAAAGGCGTTTAGGTCTTCTTAATATATTTTAATATTTTTTAATCATAACAAGACTATTAAAATACAAAAATTGTACATATCATAAAAAATATGTCTGAATATATGCAAATTAAAATACTATTTAATTATTTTGGATGAGATAATGGTCCGATTAGTAAAAAAATTCTTTAAAAGGGGATATCGTTTTACTAAATCATTGTTGTTTTTAGAAAAAAAATGCGCCTTAAGGGTTTTACCAAGAATAAGGCGTAAAAAACTTAAAGCGCGCGTTTCTCCTAACCCTTAAGCCTAGGCGTGCCTAAACGAGTTTTTTAGAAACTTGGTAAAATCAAAGATTGGAATGAATGATACAGTATTGCATATAAATGGTGAATTTGCACACATATTTTTTAATTCTGATAAAGTAAACATAGTAACAAATTTGAATTAAGCACAATAAGTAGTATTATAAGACCAACTGTAGACGTAAAATTCAACATCTACATAAATTATAGAAGAGTCTGCAACTTCACGCGTTTCATTATATTTTTTGATCGGGCCAAAAATTGAAAAAAAAATCATAAAAAGGACGAACTAATTTTTTTCTATAAAGAACGGGAAAAAAGTTGCGGCTCCAAAACAAATTTTTCCCACGGCCCACAAAATTTGGCCAAAATACCTCAAATCTTTGATTCTTATAATCCCAACACAGCTCACTATATTCTAATTTAGCCCACCAAAAATATTTTTTTTAAGTTAATCTGAACCCAAACAAGTCAGTTAACATTAATGATTTAAACTCACTTAATTACACATCGTACATTGAAAAATTTTCGTTTGTGTATTCAAACCGTGTTTTTTCTTGTTTTAAATATTTCGAAATCACTCTCTCATATATGTAACATAATTTTTTCTTTCCCAATATATTTGAGCTTTCATTGAGAATGTGAAGTATTTGAGCAATTAACTCATTGAGTAGAATTTTTTAAATCCGAAACAAAATAGAATTCAAAGAAACATGTTTTTTTTTTCTTAATCCCCGAGTAAACGAAAGAGCGGACGAGAATTAAAAAAAAAAAAAAAAGGACGAAAAAACACACCAATCAGAAGCAGTGATAACAACACCAGCCCAAAGAGGGAGAACCCCACGGCTAAGAATCTTGAGAGCAATGGCACTCCCAATGACCTCTTGGATATCGGCCCCAATCAAGGCCACCTCCGCCATGACCCACAACAGCAACCCAGCCCAATACGGGTACTCCTCCCTGCAAAGCTCAGCCAAGTGCCGACCCGTAACCACACCCACCCTGGCTGACAATAGTTGGATTAGCAGCCCCATACCCGTGGCCCACATCAGCAACCATAAAAGAGAGTAGCCGGCAATTGCGCCGGCCTGAAGATCTCCCTCGAGATTACCGGGATCCAGAAAGGCTATGCTCATTAAAAAACCCGGACCCGTGAATAGCCAAAGCTTCTTCCATGAAAAAGGAGGTGTGGCCGAGTAATCGGAATCGGAATCGGCGGAGTCTGTTTCCAAATCGGCGATGAGGATCTTATCTCGTGATTCGTAGGCGACTTCATCGTGGTTATCAGGCGATGTGGGAGATTGAGAGGATAAGAGACGGTGGGCTTCTTCGTCTTTGGGGGGGTCATCCGGGGGAGGTGAGGTCATTGTATAATTGCACCGGTCAGAATTTGGAGGTCCGAGATGGTTGGTCTTGCCTCGTGGTATGCTCGTGGACGCTCTTATATTTATAGATTCCTCTGTTACCGTGAAATGACACTTGTTCAAAGTTATTCACCTCCTATAACCCGCACGTAACAACATATAATGTACGGCTATTTTGGTTTTGAGAAATAATACACAAGCTCTTACAAAAAATAACTTATTTTTTTGGGATAATTATATTTAAGTTTCATTTATCAAGTCAATATTTTTATAAGTTCTATTGACTTTTCAATAATTTCATAGGTCCTATTCCAATTTTTTAGGAAATTTTTTCACCATTTTACCCTTTTATAACTAAGGGGTAATTATATCTAGAGCACATTTATTGGGTCAACAAGCTTATAAGTCATATTGACTTTTTAATAATCCCATAGGTCCTATTCCAACTTTTGAGGAATTTTTTTTACAATTTTACCTAGGGGTGGTAATTCGGGTTAGTCGTGTCATTTTCGGGTCGCATTGATTTTGATTTGAGTATAAGTTTTGGGTACTCTTGAATCTATACAAGCTAATCGTGTCATGTTCGGGTCATTTTCGGGTTATTACCGTAAATGGATTATCGTGTCAAAAATTGTCAGCGCTAATTTTACCCTTTTAAAACCAACTATCCGTAACTTCCTTAAGGAAGTTACATAAGTGGTTGGACTTTTTGTTTTAATCTTTAAATGATCATAACTTTTGATTCACAAATCCGTTTTTCGCAAAATTACTATTTTTGAAATCTGCTCGACGAGATCTATCAAACAAGATCCATGAAGACTATAAAATTCCAAAGAAAAAAATTTACACAAACAGTAAACTTTACTGTATGCACGAGAATATGAAATAGTTTTATATCTGTGACATTTCACAAACAGACAGTAACATTTACTGTGGTAATACTACACAGTAAATATATATATATATATATATATATATATATATATATATATATATATATACATCCGGTGGATCCAAACCCTCTTTTTTCAAAAATACCTTATATTTAAAGGTTCGCGCTAACGACATCCAATCCTTACCACCATTGTTGGAGCTTCAACGACCTTCACCAGAGCTCCGATTTGGGGTGGGTAAGGGTGGCATGTGGTGCCGCTGGCGCGGACCTTTGAAAATAAGATTGGATCAATGGGATCGGGATCATCTGGAGCGCCAATTTGGGGTGAATAGAGGTGGCACAGAACTTTAAAAATTTACGAGCAAATTGGATATATATATATATATATATATATATAGTTTGTAAAAGTGTCATGGATATTAAACTTTATTGTATACACCAGAAAATGAAATAATTTTATATTTGTGACATTTTCACAAACAATAACATTTACTGTGATAATATATTTATGAAATAGTTTTATATATATAACATTTTCACAAACAGTAACATTTACCGAGTTAATATTACACAATATATATATAACATTTTCACAAACACTAACATTTACTGAGTTAATATTACACAATATAAATATAACATTTTCACAAACAGTAACATTTACAGAGTTAATATTACATAATACACACACACACACACACACACACACACACATACGGTAGATCCAAACCACTATTTTTTTTCTTCAAAATTACCATAATTTTAAATGTTTACGCTAGCGACATTCAATCTCCACCACTACCCAACCCCATTGTCGGAGCTTCAACGACTTTCATCAGAGCTATGGTTTGGGTTGGTAGTAGTGGCATAGGGTGCCGCTGGTGCGGACCTCTGAAATTAAGAGAATATTAGATAAATGGATTTTGAATCCACCGGAGCTCCGATTTGGGGTGAGTAGGGGTGGCATTGAGTTATGTTTATATCTATAATATTTTCACAAACATTAACATTTACTATGTTCATATAACACAGTATATATATATATATATATATATATCCAAACCTCTTTTTTTCTGATATTATCTTATTTTTAACGGTCCGCGCCAGCGGCATCCAATCCCCACCACCACCCACCCCCTTTATCGGAGCTCCAACAACCTTCATCAGAGCTCTGATTTGAGGTGGCATGGGATGCCGATGTAACATTTTCACAAACAGTAACATTTATTATTTGTGAAAATATTACAGATATAAACCTAATCCAATGCTATCCCTACTCACCTCAAACTGGAGCGCCGGTGTATCCAAAACCCATTTATCCAATATTTTCTTATTTCCTAAGGTCCGCGCCAGCGGCACTCCATGTCACCCCAAATCAGAACTCTGATGAAGGTTGTTGGAGCTCCGACAATTGGGGTTGGTGGTGGTCGGGATTAGATACCGCTAGCGCGGCCGTTAAAAATAAGATAATATTAGAAAAAAGAGGTTTGGATCCACCGTATATATATATATATATACTGTGTTATAACACAGTAAATGTTAACGTTTGTAAAAATATTATAGATATAAACATAACCCAATGTCACCCCTACTCACCCCAAATCGGAGCGCCAGTGGATCCAAACTCCATTTATCTAATATTCTCTTAATTTCAGAGGTCCGCGCCAACGGCACCCTATGCCACTACTACCCACCTAAATCATAGCTCTGATGAAAGTTGTTGAAGCTTCGACAATTGGGGTGGGTAGTGGTGGGGATTGAATGTCGCTAGAGTAAACCTTTAAAAATATGGTAATTTAAAAAAAAGAGGTTCGGATCTACCGTGTGTGTGTATATATATATATATATATATATAAACTCAGTAAATGTTACCGTTTGTGAAAATGTTATATATATATATTGTGTAATATTAACTCAATAAATGTTACTGTTTGTGAAAATGTTATATATATAAAACTATTTCATAAATATATTATCACAGTAAATGTTATTGTTTGTGAAAATGTCACAAATATAAAACTATTTCATTTTCTGGTGTATACAATAAAGTTTAATATCTATGACATTTTTACAAACTATATATATATATATATATATATATAATAATGCTCTTGTGCGGACTAGACCGCATTTTAAGAATGCGGACCGGACATGTGTCACCTAACGGTGCGCTTAGAAATTATCGCCTAAATTATAGGCACACTCTCTCTCTTTTCTGGGTTCACCGTCAGGTGACACATGTCCGGTCCGCATTCTTAAAATGCGGACTAGTCCGCACAAGAGCAAGACTGTATATATATATATATATATATCCAATATGCTCCTATTTTTAAAGTTTTGTGCCACCCCTATTCACCCCAAATTGGCGCTCCAGATGATCCCGATCCCATTTATCCAATCTTATCTTCAAAGGTCCGCGCTAGCGGCCCCCCATGATACTTCGGTGGATCCAAAGCCCATTTATTCAAAAGTCTCTTATTGTCAAAGGTCCGCGCCAGCGACAAGACATGCCACCCTTACCCACCCCAAATCGGAGCTCCGACGAAGGTCGTTGAAGCTCCAATAATAATGGTAAGGATTGGATACTGCTAGCGCGAACCTTCAAATATAAGGTAATTTTGAATAAAAGGGTTTGGATCCACCGTGTATATATATATATATATATATATAGTGCGTGTGTGTAGTATTAGCACAGTAAATGTTACTGTCTGTTTGTAAAAATGTCACATATATAAAATATTTCATATTCTAGTGCATACAGTAAAGTTTACTATTTGTGTAAATTTTTTTCTTTGGAATTTTATAGCCTTCATGGATCTTGTTTGATAGATCTCGTCGAGCAGATTTCAAAAATAGTAATTTTGTGAAAAACTGATTTGTGAATCAAAAGTTATGATCATTTGAAGATTAAAAAAAAAAGTTCAACCACTTATGTAACTTCCTCAAGGAAGTTACGGATTGTTGGTTTTAAAAGGGTAAAATTGGAAAAAAAGTTCCAAAAAATTAGGAATAGGACTTATATGTAAGGGAAAAACATGATGGGACTAGAATGTATATAAGAAAGTCTAATAGGATCTAAACGTAAATGCCCCTATAACTAATCATCCGTAACTTCCTTTAGGAAGTTACATAAGTGGTTGGACTTTTTTTTAAAACTTTAAATGATCATAACTTTTGATTCACAAATCTGTTTTTCGCAAAATTACTATTTTTGAAATCTGCTCGACGAGATCTATCAAACAAGATCCATGAAGCCTATAAAATTCCAAAGAAAAAAATTTACACAAATAGTAAACTTTACTGTATGCACTAGAATATGAAATAATTTTATATATGTGACATTTTCACAAACAGACAGTAACATTTACTGTGGTAATACTACACAGTGTGTGTGTATATATATATATATATATATATATCCGGTGGATCCAAACCCTCTTTTTTCAAAAATACCTTATATTTAAAAGTTCGCGCTAACGACATCCAATCCTTACCACCATGGTTGGAGCGTCAACGACCTTCGTCAGAGCTCCGATTTGGGGTGGGTAAGGGTGGCATGTGATGCCGCTGGCGTGAACCTTTGAAAATAAGAGACTTTTGAATAAATGGGTTTTGGATCGACCGGAGTGTCATGGGGTGCCGCTGACGCACACCGTTGAAAATAAGATTGGATAAATGGGATCTGGATACTCTTGAGCACCAGCAGAGCTTTAAATATATATATATATATATATATATATATATATATATATATATATATATAATGTAATAACAGAGTAAATGCTATTGTTTGTAAAAATGTCATAGATAATAAACTTTTTTGTATACACCAGAAAATGAAATAGATTTATATTTGTGACATTTTCACAAATAATAACATTTACTGTATTAATATATTTATGAAATAGTTTTATATATATAAAATTTTCACAAACAGTAACATTTACTGAGTTAATATTACACAATATATATATATACACACACACACACACACGGTAGATCCAAGCTACTATTTTTTTTTTTCAAAATTATCATATTTTTAAATGTTTACGCTAGCAACATTCAATCCCCACCACTACCCACCCCCATTGTCGGAGCTTCAACGACTTTTATCAGAGTTATGATTTGGGTTGGTAGTAGTGGCATAGGGTGCCGCTGGCGCAGACCTCTGAAATTAAGAGAATATTAGATAAATGGGGTTTGGATCCACTGGAGCTCCGATTTGGGGTGAGTAGGGGTGGCAATGAGTTAGGTTTATATCTATAACATTTTCACAAATATTAACATTTACTGTGTTCATATAACACAGTATATATATATATATATATATATATATATATATATATATATATATATATATAAAGAGAGAGAGAGAGAGAGGGGCTCTCACATACGGACCAAATTATATACATACTTACGCACGTACTCAAAAACCCAACAAACAACACTCAAAATTGTTTCAACAGCACTCTCTCTCCTCTCTCCTCTGTCAAACCCCAACAAACACCACTCTCTCTCCTCTGTCAAACCCAAACTACACGCATATTCACCTCTATCTCCATATGGCACATAAGCCAAAGTACTAAAACCTTGACAAAACAAACCTTGTATAAACAAATGATACTAGCTGAAACTTCCCACCTTTAATATTACACACCTTTTAGAGACCACCATTGTTGTTAAGGTATGAATCCCTTATTTTTAATCCACCATAATTTTTACCTGCTTTGTTTAACTCTTGAAGATAAAAAAAATATTATATTTTTTTCTTATGTTTCCCTTTTTTATCTTGATGACCGACATTACCTGCTTTGTTTATTTTTTAACATCATGCTTTGTTGTTTTAGGTTTTTGGTGTAAAGTCATATGTGAATAAATTTTATGGGAATCGATCCCAAGTTATTTTTTTATCAGACATTCGTTCCATTATTTCCATAACTGCAATAGTGGAAAAAAATATTTTATGAGCAGGTCTGAAATTTTTTTTTGAGCAGGTCTGAAATAATGGGTTACATAGTCTGAAATTTTTTTGAGCAGGTCTGAAATTTTGAGAAGGTCTGAAATTTTTTTATCAGAATTTGTTTTTGAGCAGGTCTGAAATTTTTTTTTTGAGCAGAATATGCGTGTAGTTTGGTGGTTTTTGAGTCCGTGCTACACCTTTAACCATTACCTTTACCTGCTTTGTTTTTATAAAAAAACTAGATAAAATATTTTTTTTTAACATCATGCTTCGTTCCATAATTTCCATAACTGCATAAGTGGAAAAAAATATTTTATGAGCAGGTCTGAAAAAAAATATTTTTTGAGCAGGTCTGAAAAAATTTATTTGTTAAAAATTTGTTTAAAAAAGGGTTACATAAAAAATTTATTTGTTAAAAATTTATTTAAAAAAGGGATACATAAAAAATTTATTTGTTAAAAATTTATCTATTTAAAAAATTTATTTGTTAAAAATGCTAGTGGTTGATTTTTTTGCAGTTAAATGGAGAATGATTATGATGGTGTGGGTAGTATAGGTGAGAATATTAATTTGGATTTAGAAAGTCGACATAATTTAGAAATAGCCATTGTGGATGAAGGTGAGGACGTCCATGTTGATTTAAATTTAACGGCATCTTCCTTACAATATTACCCTCAAGTCCCCGAGGACATCACTCCCAAACTTCGCCAGGAATTTCAATCACTAGAAGAAGTCCACGGTTTTTATAATGTTTATTCCAAAGTCGCGGGGTTTAGTGTTAGAAAGTGGAGCGAGAAGAAAAAACGTGGAACTGATGAGATTATTCGGAAGGAGTACGTATGTTTTAAAGAAGGAAAGGGTACGGTGATTGCAGACCCAAGTGCTAAAAGAAAGCGAGGTGTAGTTAGAGAAGGTTGTCGTGCTAGACTTGCTGTAGTGAAAGGGATAACTGGGTCATTCATAGTCAGTCAATTTATTGCGGCCCATAATCACCCGTTGTCTACTCCAGGAAAAACACATCTTTTGCGATCTCACCGTAGACTTTCAGAATCTCAAAAGTGTTTAGCCCAACAACTTAGTGCCATTAACATCCCAACACATCAACAATTTAATTTTCTTGGGTTGCAGGCGGGATGTTTTGAGAACATTGGATGTACGCAAAAGGATTTGTATAATTACGAGAGGGACTTGCGAAGAGAGATGAAGGGGCATGACGGAAGTGTTTTTTTTGAATATTTAAAGCACGAGAAAAGTAAAAATCCTTCTTTCACGTTCGAAATGAAGTCCGATGAAGATAACAAAATAACACATTGTTTTTGGTCTGATTCTTCTTCAAGACGTTCATACAACTTTTATGGTGATGTTGTAATATTTGATACAATGTACAACACTAATCGGTATGGTTTGATATTTGCACCATTATTGGGTGTTAATAATCACGGTCAGACTATTGTATTTGGTTCTGCATTCTTGGGTGATGAGACAGTCGATTCATTCATATGGCTATTCAACCATTTTCTAGATGCTATGCCTGGCGGCCCCCCGAAAATGATTATCACTGATCAAGATCCGGCAATGACAAAGGCAATATCACTCTCCCTTCCTACTATGTTTCATAGATATTGTAGTTGGCATATATTGACAAAGTTTTCTGAAAAGATAGACTCCATGACATATAATGCTTACTATAGTGAGTTTTCGGAATGCATTTGGAATACGGAATTGAAGGAAGAGTTTGATACGGTATGGATTGATCTCATTGAGAGGAGTGGCTTGACTGACAATAAATGGCTACACAATATGTTTGACATCCGTTCGACTTGGATTCCATGTTATGTGAATTATGTTTTCTCCGCCGGCATGTCGAGTAGCCAACGAGCGGAGAGTGCTCATTCATTCTTCAAAGGGTATGTGTCCAAAAAAAATTCATTAGTAGATTTTATAATTCACTTTGGTAGGGGACTTCTTCGGCAACGTCATGAAGAAAAAATTTTGGACCACAAAGATCTAACGGAGAAACCGAAGTTATTTTTGGAAAATGAAGTGTTGTTGCATATGGTTGACTTATATACACGGGAAGCGTTTGAGAAATTTCAAAATGAGATGCGAGACTTTTCGAATTATAAATTTGAACAAAAAGATGACGAGTGCAATAAAAGTGTTTACAAGGTTACTCGGAAAAAAATGGAGTCGTACAAATTTCGAACAATTACATATGACAAGGTGTCCAACTTCGCTATATCTACTTGTTAGAAGTTTGAAAGCTCCGGTATCCCTTGTAGACATATTTTATCGTACTTACAAAAGTTTCATGACTTTGAAGAATTACCAGCCTCTTATATTTTAAAGCGATGGACAAAAATGGCAAAAGTTGGGGATGTTGTCGAGGGTGGGGTAATAATAAATGATGAGAAATCATATTTCTCAAATCGGGCTCGGTTGATTCAACTTGCGTTGAATTTGGTTGATAAGGCTCTCACAAACGAAGACACAATGAGAGCATATACGGATGCTATAGATGTTGTAAATAATAAAATTAATCAAATAATTGGCGTTGTGGGATGTGGTGGTAGTGACCGTAGAACAAATCGATTGGGAGTTGGGCCAAATGCGCGGATGGAGGATAGTTTCAATGAGCCAAACCAAGTACGAGCAAAGGGTTGTGGTAAAAGATTTAAAGGAGGAAAGGAAAAGGCATTTCGAAAGGCAAAACAAAACAAATCTCGTCGTTGTAACGGTTGTGGTTTAATTGGCCAATCACACGATAAGAGGAATTGTCCTGTTGCAAATGGGTATGCAGTACATTTTTTTTTCTTTAATTTCTTCGTTTAAATAATAAATGTTTTATATTGTACTTATTACATTGTGTTTCGGTCTTATATGCAGCATTCAAACAAATCTGGACGGAAATGCATTCGTGACTTTAGAAAACGATGAATATTCGACCGATGAATCCATGGATGAAGCCTCCAAAGATGATATTGGAATTTGAATCATTTTAATGTTAACTGTTTAGCAGTTAATTATTAACCTTTTGTAATCTTTTGAACCTTTTGTAGATTAACTGTTAACATTTTGTAAGCCGAATGTTTTTTTTATGCATTACCTTTTGAATGGTAACTGTGAACCTTTTGAATGCATTAACTTTTGAATGCTACCTGTGAACCTTTTGAATGCATTACCTTTTGAATGTTAACTGTTTACATTTTGTATGCATTAGCCTTTCAACCTTTTGAATGCATTAGCTTTTGAACCTTTTGAATGAATTGCCCTTTAATATTCTGTTAACACCACTTAAATTATTTTGAATGTTATAATTCATTCTTCAAGGATAATAAATGTTATAATTCATCCTGCAAATAATAAATAATTGAACACTAAGAAATAGCCATTACCATTAAAACATTATAATTCATTCTTCAACGATAATAAAAAAGTAGCAACAAATACAATAATAAAAAGTACAGATAACTACGGCAATAAAAAGGTTGCGAAACCTACGACACCAACAATGACAATAAAATAAAATAGTTTCTTCAATATCCCTCTCAACTTCTCATTTTTCGCCTCCTGCTCAATTAGCAATTCAAGTAGATGCACATTCCGCTCTCTTTCAATTGCAATCAACATTTTAAATTTTTCATTTTTTTCCTTCTCGATATTATTCAGTTCTGATAGTATATCAACTTGGTTCTGAAGATTTAGGAATCGTTTAGAAATTGTTGTTTCCGGGTCAATCAATTTGAAATAGCCACATGACCGCGCTTTGTAATTTGGACATGCAACGAAACGCCTTCCTGGATTTTTCGCAGTGGTACTCAACTTGATCGGTGTTTCGTGCCCGCAATAGCACGACAATGGCGTTTTCTCTGACCCAACGCTAGATTTAATTTATGAAATGAAAAAATATATATAAATAAATTAACAAATAAATATTTTACAAAGTTAAAGATAAAATTAATCAATTAATAATAATTTTTTTGGACCTGCTTAAAAACTATAACAATTTCGGACCTGCTTAAAAACTATAATAATTTCGGACCTGCTTAAAGAAATCAAGTAATAATAATTTTTTCGGACCTGTTTAAATCGACTAAATCTTTTAATGTTAATTTCGGACCTGCTTAAAAAGTCTAAAATTTTTCGGACCTGCTTAAAAAATGAACTTATTTTTTTGGACTTGCTTATCATATAGAACTAAACATAAATTTTTTCGGAACTGTTTAAACATAAATTTCACATAAATTTTTCATACTTTTTTCACATAAATTTTTCATAAGGTATCCAATTTTTTCGGACCTGTTTAAACATCAATATCCCTCATGTATAAATTTATCATCTAAAATTTTTTCGGACTTGTTTAAACATATAAAAACAACAAGAAGATTTTTAGATGATAACAGGTAAAAGCCAAAAAAAAAGACCTTTAGATGATAACAGGTAAAAGCCATTAAGGTTTTTTGGCATTAAGGTCTACTGCCATTCCTTTAGATGATATTAGGTAAAAGCCAAAAGAAAGAACTAACAGGTCCCTATACGTGAATATGCGTGAATCAAAGCCAAAAAAAAGAACTAACAGGTCTATTGCCATTCCTTTTGATAAAACATGAATCAAAGCAAAGCCAACCAAAAAAGGGTAAAAAAACTAGAAGATTTTTACCTGAACTGGAAGAAGCCATTGAATGTTGATCTTCAATTTTGAGTCCCTAAACGTTTTTTGGTAAAGTTTTGGTAAAGAATGGTTGAGGTGAATATGCGTGTAGTTTGTGTTTGACAGAGGAGAGAGAATGGTGTTTGTTGGGGTTTGACAGAGGAGAGAGGAGAGAGAGTGCTGTTGAAACAATTTTGAGTGTTGTTTGTTGGGTTTTTGAGTCCGTGCGTAAGTATGTATATAATTTGGTCCGTATGTGAGAGCCCCTCTCTCTCTCTCTCTATATATATATATATATATATATATATATATATATATATATATATCCAAACCTCTTTTTTCTGATATTATCTTATTTTTAACGGTCCGCGCCAGCGGCATCCAATCCCCACCACCACCCACCCCCTTTATCGGAGCTCTAACAACCTTCATCAGAGCTCTGATTTGAGGTGGCATGGGATGCCGATATAATATTTTCACAAATAGTAACATTTATTATTTGTGAAAATATTACAGAGATAAACCTAATCCAATGCTACCCCTACCCACCATAAACTGGAGCTCCGGTGTATCCAAACCCCATTTATCCAACATTCTCTTATCTCCTAAGGTCTGCGCCAGCGGCACTCTATATATATTGTGTAATATTAACTCAGTAAATGTTACAGTTTGTGAAAATGTTATATATATAAAACTATTTCATAAATATATTAACACACTAAATGTTATTGTTTGTGAAAATGTCACAAATAAGAAACTATTTCATTTTCTGGTGTATACAATAAAGTTTAATATCTATGACATTTTTACAAACTATATATATATATATATATATATATATATATATATATATATATATATATATATATATGTATATATATCCAATATGCTCCTATTTTTAAAGTTTTGTGCCACCCCTACTCACCCCAAATCGGTGCTCCAGATGATCCCGATTCCATTTATCCAATCTTATTTTCAAAGGTCCGCGCCAGTGACACCCCATGATACTCCGGTGGATCCAAAACCCATTTATTCAAAAGTCTCTTATTTTCAAAGGTCCGCGCCAGCGGCACCACATGCCACCCTCACCCACCCCAAATCGGAGCTCTGACGAAGGTCGTTGAAGCTCCAACAATGGTGGTAAGGATTGGATACTGCTAGCGCGAACCTTTAGATATAAGGTAATTTTGAAAAAAAAGGGTTTGGATCCACCGTATATATATATAGCGCGAACCTTTTGATATAAGGTAATTTTGAAAAAAAAGGTTTGGATCCACCGTATATATATATATATATATATATATATATATATATATATATATATATATATATATATATATATATATATACTGTGTAGTATTACCACAGTCAATGTTACCGTCTGTTTGTGAAAATGACACATATATAAAACTTTTTTATATTCTAGTGCATACAGTAAAGTTTACTGTTTGTGTAAATTTTTTTCTTTGAAATTTTATAGCGTTCATGGATCTTGTTTGATAGATCTCGTCGAGCAGATTTCAAAAATTGTAATTTTGCAAAAAACGGATTTGTGAATCAAAAGTTATGATCATTTAAAGATTAAAAAAAAAAGTCCAACCACTTATGTAACTTCCTAAAGGAAGTTACGGATGATTAGTTATAAAAGGGTGAAATGGTGAAAAAATTCTCTAAAAAGTTGGAATAGGACCTATGGGATTATTGAAAAGTTAATAGGACTTATAAAAATGTTGACCCGATAAAGGGGACCTATGTGTAAAGACCCCTTTTCTTTAACACATTTACAATTAGATCCTATTAGACTTTTTTGTAGACATTCTATTCCTACCATATTTTCTTCTTATAATAAGTCTTACTCCTAATTTTTTGGAACTTTTTTTCACAATTTTACCCTTTTAAAATCAACCATCTGTAACTTCCTTGAGTAAGTTACATAAGTGGTTGAACTTTTTTTTAATCTTCAAATGATTATAACTTTTGATTCACAATTCCGTTTTTCGCAAAATTACTATTTTTGAAATCTACTCGACGAGATCTATCAAACAAGATCCATGAAGGCTATAAAATTTCAAAGGAAAAAATTTACACAAACAATAAACTTTACTGTATGCACTAGAATATGAAATAGTTTTATATATGTGACATTTTCACAAACAGACAGTAACATTAACTGTGGTAATATTACACAGTATATATATATATATATATATATATATATATATATATATATATATCCGGTGGATCCAAACCCTTTTTTTTTTTAAATTACCTTATATTTAAAGGTTCGCGCTAACGATATCCAATCCTTACCACCATTGTTGGAGCTTCAACGACTTTCGTCAGAGCTCCAATTTGGGGTGGGTAAGGGTGGTATGAGGTGCCACTGGCGCGGACCTTTGAAAATTAGAGACTTTTGAATAAATGGGTTTTGGATCCACCGGAGTATCATGGGGTGCCGCTGGCGCGGACCTTTGAAAATAAGATTGGAGAAATGGGATCGGGATCCTCTGGAGCGCCGATTTCGGATGAGTAGGGGTGGAATTAGGTGCCGATGGCACAAAACTTTAAAAATAGGAGCATATTGGATATATATATACACGGTAGATCCAAATCTTATTTTTTTTTCAAAATTAGCATATTTTTAAAGGTTTACGCTAGCGACATTCAATCCCCACCACTACCCACCCCCATTTTCGGAGCTTCAACGACTTTCATCAGAGCTATAATTTGGGTGGGTAGTAGTAGTATAGGGTGCCGCTGGCGCGGACCTCTGAAATTAAGAGAATATTAGATAAATGGAGTTTGGATCCACCGGAGCTCCGATTTGGGGTGAGTATGGGTGACATTGGGTTAGGTTTATATCTATAACATTTTTACAAACGGTAACATTTACTGTGTTATAACATATATATACATATATGTGACACCCCGCCTAATTAAATACCGGGCGATCACTCCTTTATTAAATTAAATCAAGGTAAACAGTTGGTTCATTCTCAGCATCACTGTCGATAAAAAATAAATTTTCCAATTTAACACCCTAAATAATTAAGCTAAGTGCCAAAACCATTTCATACATACTTTCCAAGTTTTATTTAAAGAAAAACATTTATTTTATTAACAACAATCAATAAGTAAGAATCACACCACATTAAATATCTGCAACATAGTCCAATTAATTTAAAACATTCGTCAATCGAATGTCAACATGCGAAATATAAAGTAACACAATCAAACTGAATAAAACCCATAGTAACAATACTGGAAATAACTGAAATACAAATGTCCAATAACAACGGAATAATGGAAAGAGCTACACATGCTCAACTAAATGAAAGTACTAAGAGTGGATCCGAATGAACGAAGTCGTCTAATCAAGAGACCTGCAACTCCCACCTAAGCTGCAGCGCATTCCTTCCAAGAGATCCTAAGAAAGACGCCCCTGTGGCTGGGCACCTGTAATACATACATATATATACAATAAAGAGAGAGAAAAAAAAACGGGTCAGAGCCCGAAAGTGTGTTTGATTTAAAATACGTTTAGCAAGTATTTAAATTGATACATGCCAATGCTACAACATATTAGTGCGACACTCTCTTGAGAAATTCTCACCTCTCTTCTAATGTGCACCTATCGCACTAACCCTCCTAATGGTTTATCTCATCATATAACACACTATCTTTCCCCAATGATTTAACTTATCTTAGGTATTTCGCAGGATTCAAAATTTAACGATATAATTGTTTGAAAAGAATATTTCAATTAATAACCAAAGTTCTCATTTTGACTTTATTAGTCAATAACGTTTTCCAGTGTCATATTATACTTTCTCAAAACAAGTATTTACAATTTGAGTCATCAACCATATCCTACATATCAATTCACAGTAGGTAGTTCCAAATTTCAGAATTCCATATATATATTAACTACTCGTATAATATATATATATATATATATATATATATATATATATATATATATATATATATATTATAAAAGCACCCCAAATAAACTATGGTGCGGGCATACTCTACTATCCAAAACCCCATATCACTCATATTAAGGGGAATACAATCGGAATCACTCTCGAATTGTATTAACACATACACAAACAAAATTGAGGCGAAGAATAGATTCCAAGTCTCTAAGAGGATGGCACATGCCTGCGTCTCTTAGGACCGTCTGAACTATCACGTCGATAGCCTGTACCAAGGACATCTATCTTCTAGGGTACAAGTCAATATCCCCCATAAAGGTCCCATCGAGATAAGACTGTCCCAGCGCGGTAACCTCAGGGATAGCAAGTAGCGTGGGCATGATTTTCACATGTATATAATATATGTACACACAATCATATAAATATACCACTTTTATCATTTTTAATGTAGGTTCCTCTCATCACCTATAATTACAACATTTATCCTTAATTTCACATTATTAGTATTACGTATAAGGTTTCATCTCTAACCTTAACTCGAAGGGTTTTCTCACTTATTATGTGACACACGTGGACTCTATCCTTCCAAGTAGAAAATTCAGTTGGTATACCTCTATTCACTATCGTAGCTATTCGCCGTAACCTCTCGCTTGAAATACATAGTTTCATCGTTCATTATATAATTATCCCAAAAGCAAACTTCTAGTCTTATAATAAAGTTCCCAACACTTATTCATATGTCATACTGGTCTTTCCTATCTCCCAAAACATTTTATTAAGAATACCCAAGAATTATTTCACGATAAATTTAGTTTAACTAATTAAATAAGGGAAATAGGAGTCTGCCAGGAGGGGTCGATCGATCGAGGTCTGGGACTCGATCGATCGAACATTCGATCGATCGAAGCTCTATGCTCGATCGATCGATCAAGCAGGTATTCAGATTTTCTGCAGAATTGCAGTTACGGGTTCTACCAATTTTCTTCATCCAAATCCATGTTTTCCAACCCCAAACGTCCAAGAATTCTACTACTAACATTATAACAATATACCAGATGTTTCTAACGTAAGGAATGTACATATTCATCATTTAAACATGGAATTTCCACCCAAAATTACATCTAATTATCAAGAACCCTAGAATTTTTCTTAATCATGGTTCTAATCTATTTTTACCAGAATTTCCTTCTAATATAACATCAAAATTTCGTGGGTTATATTCCTCTACATGGCAAGGATTCCAGAATTTTCATATAAATCAATACTACATGCATTTTCCTAACACAAATTGGGTTTTCTTCCATATTATTCATCTCTAATCATTCCTAAACTAATATGAAGATTGCACTAATGAAAATACGCAAGATAAATACTTGCCTGGCATTTTCGACGTTCTGATTCGCAGATGATTTTGGTGTGGTTGCGTAGCCCATTGCGCGATCTACGCGGTGGTGGTGGTTGTGGTGCAAACGGATGACTTTTGGGGCCTTGGATTGCCTTGGAGCTTTCTCCTTCCCTCTCCTATGGCCGTCACTTGTGTTTTGTTTTCTAACCCTAGCTGACTAACCTAAATGGCTGATATAGGTTGCTGAATTTCGTGGGTTTAATTACCCAAAAAGGTGAAATGACTAAATTGCCCTCCCGGGTTACTAATTAGGCCTAAAAACGCCCCGAGACCCAAACTACACCCCGGGTACACTTTTCTGACTATCTCGACCCTTCCGGACGCGTTGTTGCACTCAAAATGACTATACGGGAAACTTATAAAATAATCACTTTTATTTATCAAAATTTAGTCCTGACGCGACACGAGCACGTTCCGACTTAAATTTCCGAAATTGTCATTTAACTCACTCATGACATTCAATATAACCAATATAATATATTACTTTGCTCATTAGTAATATTCAACAAGTTTCCCATAATTATTAACTCTCGTCATGGGTGGGGTAATTCTTCTCATGCGGCTTAAGCTTGTGGGAGGCAAAAGCTATAGCCTTCTCCTCCTGCCGAAGTACTCCCCCAAGTCCCCGTAAGGAGGCATCGGTGTAAACCAGGTACTCCACACCCGACTTCGGTAACGCAAGGACTGAGCTGAAGTAAGCTTTTCTTTCAGCTCGTCAAAAGCCAACTGACAAGCGTCATCCCAAACATATGGTACTCCCTTGCAAGTCAGATTGGTCAATGGACCCGCTATTTTGAAGAATCCCCGAATGAATCTCCTGTAGTAACCAGCTAACCTCAAGAAACTACGCACTTCCGTCGGTGTCGTGGGCTGTCCCCACTCCCTCACCGCTGATACTTTACTCGGGTCAACTGCTATCCCCTGCTCAGAAACAACATGGCCCAAGAACTGTACTTCTCGCAACCAGAATCCACACTTCTCGTACTTAGCATACAACTGATGCTCTCGTAGAGTCTGAAGAACCTGCCTCAAATGCTCGGCATGCTCCTCCTCGGAGTGTGAATATATCAAAATGTCATCTATGAAAACTATGACAAACTGATCCAAGACATCTCTTAAGACTCGGTTCATCAAGTCTATGAAAACGGCTGGAGCATTTGTGAGTCCGAACGGCATCACCCTGAACTCATAGGACCCATATCTCGACAAGAAGGCAGTCTTTGAAACACTGCTCTCTAATACGTAACTGATGGTACCCCGACCTCAGATCTATCTTCGAAAAGAAAGTTGCTCCCCTCAACTGGTCGAACAGATCATCGATTCGAGGAAACGGATACTTATTCCGTATCGTTACCTTGTTCAGATCCCGGTAGTCTACACACAATCTCAGTGAACCATCTCTCTTCTTCACGAACAAGACTGGAGCGCCCCAAGGTGAGGTACTCCTATGAATGAAGCCCTGACCTAACAGCTGCTCTATCTGATCTCGTAGCTCTCGCATCTCTGTCGGAGCCATACGGTACGGTGCGCGTGCTATAGGTCTCGTATCTGGTAATAAATCTATGATAAAGTCTATCTCTCGACTGGGGGGTAGGCCTGGTATCTCCTGAAACACATCGGAATACTCCCTGACAACTGGGATCGAATCTAAGGGAATCACAACCTCCTTAGAAGTATCCTCCTCTATGTAATACAAATGAGCGGTCGAGCCTCCCTCTGGGCGAGGCATCGCCACTACAAACATCTCTTGCCCCGAAATGACAAAAACAATGCTCCCACCGAAGCAATCAATCATGGCTCTATAAGCTGCGAGCCAATCCATACCAATAATCACATCATTCTCGTGCATGTCTAAGACTAACATGTCTGCAGGTAATACCAAGCCACCAATCTCTACCCCCACTCCCCGGCATATAAATAAAATAAGTGACCCACTCCCTAGTGGTGAGTCTACCTACGTTACAGTGCTCTCTACTGTGGTTAATAACCCTAAGGTCTTCGCATAATATGTAGCTATAAAACAATGCGTTGTCCCAGTAACAAACAAAATTTGACCCAAAATTTCATGGATAGAAAACATACCCCAAATCGCGGGTGGTGCCTGTGGGGCGGCTGTCTGGTGGACATCATAGATATGTCTGTACTGTAACTGCCCCTGCTGCACTGTAGCTACTGGAAAGGTTGGCAGGCCTAGTACCTGAGTTGGTACTAGGAGAGCGATTGGAAAAAGTGGCCCCTGTGGATCATTACGGGCACCCTGTTGCTGTGGAGCCCTAACACTCTCTGGGAAATCCTGGCGTTTATGGCCATGTGTGTCACACATGAAACATCGGCCTCCGAAGTTTCTCCCCCTCTAACCCTGCTGCTGTCGGTGTCGGCCTTGCTGACTTGGAACTTTATTCCTCTTTCGAAACTGTTTCATTTTACCACGTTGTTGACTAGAACTGACTTGGTCTTGGGTAGTTTGTTGTCAAAATTTCGGTGTCTTCACACATTTGTCAGCTTTAGTCACATGCATTTGGTTAACCTCTCTAGGTCTTTTGCCTCCTTTAAGTTGTAGGCTATGTTCTTGGTATTTTAGAACTGCAGTGGTTATAAAAGGGTAAAGTTGTGAAAAAATTCCCTAAAAAGTTGGAATAGGACCTATGGAATTATTGAAAAGTCAATAGGACTTATATGAATGTTGACCCGACAAATGGGACTTAAATATAATTATCTCTTTTTCTTTCCCCAAAGGGATTTTATAATTTAACCAACGACAACAAGAAACCAGAACAATTTAACCCAGATTTGGATTAAGGAGGTCCAAAAATAGAGAACGTTTGGTTTTGTATTTAAAAAGTTTATTTTAAACGATGTTTTTTAATATAGATTTAAAATTTTTGTATTTATAATTATTGATGTGCCTTTGATAAACTTGTTTTCAAATATAATTTTTTGAAAATTTAGCAAAATTAGCAAACATGTACATGTATATATATATATATATATATATATATATATATATATATATATATATATATATATATATATATAAGCATATATAAAACTTCATACACACATGATACCTGAATGTATACATACATACATACATTTGAATCAAATGGGGTACAACACAGTTGGACGAGATGTATTTGGAAGATATGTATGTCAAGAAAGCCGGTGTAGTCGTTTAGACAGTAGAACCAATGGTGTAGGATCCCGGAAGGGAGAGAGATCGACTCGCAGAACTATTTACAATTCCTAACTCGACGATGACTTGGACTCGGAAGAATAGATGACGAGACGGCTTACGTGTCGACGGGATCCCCGCTTCGGAGAAAGCCAATTCTATAGAAAAGAAAAGGATGGTCTTAACCAGCCAGTTAAAGTCTATCGGCATAGGAGAGGTAATTCGATGTCCAACTTCTAACTTTCTTCACAATGCGCTCCATCAAGCTACATGATACATACATACATCATAAATTCTATACATGTACATTTAATATCATATATTTTTATGTATATTTAATGAAGTATGTTGCAGAGCAACTATATATATATATATATATATATATATATATATATATATGTTAAATAATATTATCAATAGATATACATGTACGAAATAAATACATATGTACTATATGTATATAAAACTATATATAAGTATCATGTGTACCTGTGACACTCCGCCTAATTAAATACCGGGTGATCAGTCCTTTATTAAATCAAAATCAAGGTGAATGGTTGGTTCATTCTTAGCATCACTGTCGTAAAATAAATATTTCCAACTTAAACACCTTAAACAATTAAGCTAAGTGTCAAAACAATTTAAAGTCTTATTTTCATTTTATTAATATCCAATATGAAAACCTTTTTCAATAATCATGAGTTTAAGAATCACATAACTTCTAAGGATGGCAATCAACACAAGATAATAAATCCGTCTAAATTAACCAAAACAAGTTAAAGAACCATAAATGAAATCATCCTGACAAGAGTTAACTCCCAATGAGTACTAAATACTGGAAACATAAATAAACATAAATCTCTGACAAATCCAAGAGGATTAGGAAATCGGGCTACACATGCCTAACTCTGAAGAACTAAAACAAGAACCGAATCAATGAAGAGGTCGTCTAAAGCAAGGGCATGTAACTCCCACATAAACTGCAGCACGTCCAGTCCAAAAAAATCTATGCATGACTCCCCTGTGGCTGGGCACCTCTAATATATATATATATATATATATATAAGAGAAAGAAAAATGACAGGAAACGGGTCAGAGCCCGAATGTAAAACAGTTTTAAAATAGGTTAGCAAGTATTTAAAATGCTTACCGGCTAATGTGACAACCATGTTAGTATGCGACACTCTCTTGAGAATTCTCATCTCTCATCTAGTGTGCACGCCTACCATACTACTAAACTCATAAGTCTATCTAACTTATTTTTCCATAAAGTTTTATCCCGAGAAGTAAAAAGGTTATGATATTTAGTTTAGAAAAATGAATCTCTTCAAGATTTCTTACGTTACTTAAAACAACTCAGTACTGTTACAAAGCTCCAGAACACTTATTATAAAGTTGGAGCATTTATTCATTACTTACCACTTATATGCACAGTAGAAAGTTTCCATATATATGTATATATATATTAGTCACTTATATAATATATATACTATCGGCACCCCACATAAAATCTATGGTGCTGGCATACTCTGCTATCAAGTCTCCGTATCACTCGTACTAAGGGAAATACTAGTTTGGAATCACTCTCGAACTGTATTAACACAATACACGCAAAATGGAGGCGAAGCATAGTTTCAAGTCACTATGAGGTCAGTACATACCTCTCACGTCTCTTAGGTTAGGACCGTCTGACTATCATTCTCAGATAGCCTGTACCAAGGAATCCTATGTTCTAGGGTACAAGTCAATATCCCCCATAAAGGTCCCATCGAGATAAGACTGTCCCGGAGCAGCAACCTCCATGATAACAAGTAGCGCGGGTATGATTATTGTGACACCCCGCCTAATTAAATACCGGGCGATCACTCCTTTATTAAATTAAAATCAAGGTGAACAGTTGGTTCATTCTTAGCATCACTGTCGAAAAATAACTTTTCCAATTTAAACACCCTAAATAATTAAGCTAAGTGTCAAAACCATTTTTAGGCATTACTTTCCAAATTTTATTTTATAAACCAAGATTTAAATATGTACAACAATTCAATATTAAAGAATCACACCACAATTATCATAGAACATATAATCCAAATAAATTTAACATTCAACAACTAACTCCCAACATTTAAAATTTAAAGTAAAACATCCAGACAATAATAAATCCCAAAGAGACAATACTAGAAATAAATGAATCTCAATGTCCGATAAAACAAATGGATAATGGGAACGGGCTACACATGCCCAACTGAATAAATAAGCTAAGAGTGGAATCAAATGAATGAATTCATTTAAGCAAGAGGCCTTCAACTCCCTCCTAAGCTGCAGCGCATTCCTTCCAAAGAATCCTACGCAAGACGCCCCTGTGGCTGGGCACCTGTAATATATACATATAGATACAAGAGAGAAAGGAAAATAGAAATGGGTCAGAGCCCGATAGTGTAAATGATTTAAAATTTGTTTAGCAAGTATTTAAAATGTTTACAGGCCAATGCAACAACATATTAGTGCGACACTCTCTTGAGAAATTCTCACCTCTCTTCTAATGTGCACACCTATCGCACTAATCTTCCCAACGGTTTAACTTATCTTATATCGCACTAAACTTCCCAATGGTTTAACTTATCTTAGGTTACTCGTAAGATTTAAAACTAAACAATATAATTGTTTAAGAGGAAAATTTCATTCAGTAACAAAGCTCTCATTTTACCTTTATTTATTAATAAAGTTTCCAGTGTTCCATTATACTTTTCAAAATAAGTATTTCCAATTTGAAGTCATTATTCATTTCTTACCTACCATAGCACTGTAGGTAGTTCCAAATTTCAGGAATTCATATATATATATCAAATACTCGTATAATATATATATTTTAACAGCACCCCACATAAAAATTATGGTGCGTGCATACTCTGCTATCCAATCCTCGTATCACTCGTACTAAGGGAAATACAAGTTCGGAATCACTCTCGAACTGTATTAACACATACACAAACAATATTGAGGAGAAGCATAGATTCCAAGTCTCTAAGAGGATAGCATATGCCCCCACGTCTCTTAGGACCGTCTGAACTATCAATTCGATAGCCTGTACCAAGGATTTCTATCTTCTAGGGTACGAGTCAATATCCCCCATAAAGGCACATCGAGATAAGATCGTCCCAGTGCGGTAACCTCAGGGATAGCAAGTAGCGCGAGCACGATTTTCACACATAGGTAATATATGCATAAACACAGTCATATAACTAAACTACTATTACCATATCATATTAGGTACATTTCTAATTCCCTAATTACGACATTTGTCCTTATTTCTCATTATTTACTTCTCACGTATGACCGTTCATTTCTTACTTTAATTTGAGGGATCATTCCAACTTATTGCGTAACACTCATGGACTTTATCCTCTCAAGTGTAGAATTCAGTAGGTAATCTAATTTCCAATGTAACTATCTTACGCGTCTCTCCCATTAATACATAATTTCATCATCCCTTATATGTAAATATCCCGAAAATACAACTCTCATTTTACATTAAAGGTCCCATAATTATTTATAAGTCCTACTGGTCTTCTTTATCTCCCAAAACATTTTAATAAGGGTGTCCAAGGGTTATTTCTCATTAAATCTAATTCAACTAAATTTAAAAAGGGGAAATATTAGTCTGCCAGAAGGGGTCGATCGATCGATGGCAGGAGCTCGGTCGATCGATGCGTCGATCGATCGACACTCCTGGTTCAATCGATCGATCGATCAAACAGGTATGCGAATTCTACAGATTAGCAGTTACGGGTTTCACAATCCAACCTCAATCAAATCCATATTTTACACACCCAAACTCCCTAAAATTCGTACTATAATCAATATATACCCATATTATTCATCTTCTACGTAAAGCATATAATTTTTCATCAATAACCATGGATTAATAGGCCAAAAATTCATAAAAATCTCAAGAACCCTAGAATTTCTTTAACATGGTTCTAATCAGTATTTTTCCAGAAATTTCTACTCCTAATTCATCATAATTTCATGGTTAAGCCTCTACATATGAAGGGGTTACCAGATTTATATTCAAATCAATTCTACATGCGATTTTCCTATCTCCAACATGGATTTTTTTCTACCAAACTCGTCCTAATCAACCTAAACTAACATGAATGATGCATTAACGAAAATAAGCAAGATAAATACTTACCTAGAAATTTCAGAATTCTGGTTTGCTGATGATTTTGGGGTGGATGCGTTCCCCGTCGCGCGATCTACGCGTTGGTGGTGGTGGCGGTGCAATCGGATGACTTTTTTGGCCTTGGATTGCTTGGAAAGCTTTCTCCTTCCCTCTCCTATGGCCGTTCTAAGGTTTTGAGTCTGATAACCCTAAAGGACTCTTCTAAATGGATGATATAGCCTAATAATTTTCGTGGGTTTAATTACCCAAAAAAGCAAAATGTCCAAAATGCCCTCCCGGGGTGTTAAATAGGACTAAAAACGCCCCGAGACCCAAACTAAACCCCAGAGTACACTTTTCTGACTATCTCGACCCTTTCGGAAATGTTAGCGCACTCAAAAAGACCATACAGATAGCTTAAAAATATTTCACTTTTATTAATCAACATTTATTCCCGACGCGACACAGGCGCGTCCTGACTTAAATTTCCAAAATTATCATTTTATTCACTCGTGACATTTCATAGAACCAATATTATATTACTTTACTCATTAGTAATATTCAACAACAAGTTTCCCATAATTACTAACTCACATCACGTTAATAATTATAAAATAATGAATTTCCGAATTTATATTAAATAAATAACTCACATTAAATTTAATAAATCCCCAAATTAATAAAGCATAAAAATACTGGGTATTACAATTATACACAAGCATAATATAAATATATACACATGCACTCGGTCATATATATTCTCATTTTTCTGATTAGGTTCGCCCACGACCCAACAATAATAATTAATAACCGTACTTAGTACAATTTTACCCAATTATCTCGCATAAAGGATTCATCTCTTTTATTCTTAATTATAATCATTTCATACTTACTTCTCACCTCTCGAAGTGTTCTCTCTTACTAAATATAATTTCAGTAGGTACACCCTCTCTAACCTTCTGGTCTAAGTCTTTCACGAGTCTCTTAATTCTTTAGTGAACGTACACACAATTCCCAATGTGTGATGAAACCCCCTGTTAACCCATAATTTCATCCCATATAAAATTTCACTCATTAGAGTTTACATAGACCCTACTGTTCCTCTTCATGACCCATAATACTCTTTAAATTATATTCAAGGGTTCCTACGTATTTTAACCGGATTAAATAAAAAGGGAAAAATATGTAGTTTTCCAGGAGGGGTCGATCGATCGAGGAAAGGGGTCGATCGATCGATATCGATCGATCAACACTCTTGGGTCGATCGATTGATCAAGTAGGTATTCTGAATTCTGTCATTGTTAACTACGGGTTTTCTTCTCCAACCTCAACCAAATCTCCATTAACGATCCCCAAACTCCCAAACAAACTTACTACTGGTTACATATACCTATATACACGATTTCCTACATGAAGCATGTACGAATTCATCAAAACTATTGAATTAAAGGGGTAATTCATCATAATTATCAAGAACCCTAATTTTACATTAAACTTCCATTCTTCTAATTCTTTTTCCAGATTTCTCACTTATAAATCAATACAGTTTCAAGGGTAATGCTCTACATGTGTTGAGATTTCTAGAACATATATATTTTCTCCAAAACATGTGATTTAAATTCTCTAAATCCTCAAATTCTTACATGAAGCCTATAATTATCAATTCTAATCTAACATGGGTGAAACATCAAATATAAAAGTAGCAAGATAGATACTTGTCTGGGATTCAAGGGCCTGATTTGTTGATGAAAATGATATGGTTGCGTTCCTCGTCTTACGATCTATGTTTTGGTGGTGGCGGTGGTGTAATCGAACTGGTTCTTGGCCTTGGATTTCTTGGAAAACTTTCCCTTCCTTCCTCTCACTTTCGTTCTATCTTTTTGAGAGTGTTAACCCTAGAAGACTCTTTTAATATTTGATAATAATATCCCAATTTCCATCATTTAATTAAGGCCAAATTTAAAAATGACTAAATTGCCCCTCTGGTGTGCCGGTTAGGCCTAAAAATGCCCCGAGACCCAAACTAAACTCTCGGGTACACTTTTTGACTATTTTGACCCTTCCGGATATGTTGACGCATTCGAAATGATCATACAAGCAACTTATAATTTATTCACTTTTATAATAATAATTTAGTCCCGACATGGCACAGGCGCGTCCCGACTTAAATTTTCATAATTGTCATGTTATTCACTTGTGACCTTTTAATAAATTCAATTTCATATTATTACTTTAATCATCTAGTAATATTCAACAAATTCTCAATATTTACTAACTCTCGTCACACTAGTAAATATTATTAAATAAAATCCTGGATTAATATTAAATTAATAACTCAATTTTATTTAATAAATCGCTCAATATTAAAAGCCATAAAAATACGGGGTATTACATACTTCTCCCCTAATAACGGAATTTCGTCCCGAAATTCGAAAAATAAGGCATACCTGGTAAAAATAAATCTGGATATTTTTCGCATATATTTGTCTTGCGCTCCCAAGTGGATTCCTACACATTATGATGTTCCCACTAAACCCGTACAAGTGGAACTACCTTTGACCTCAATTTCCTCTTGCTGTGGTCCAGAATAGCCACTGGTCTCTTCTCATAAGAACTGTCGGGTTGTAAGTCAACCTCCTCTATCGCGATGTGAGTGTGGGCCATATCATCCCGAAGATATCGTCACAACGACGAGATGTTGAATACATCGTGAATACGGTGCAAGTGCTCTGGAAACCCCAATATATATTTTTTATTTGCAAAAATTACACACATATTAATGTATTATATATGTATATTATATATTAAGGTATAAATGCCTTATAATACTAAGAATGAATAATTATGAGTTGAAAAATAAAAATCAGAAGTTATAAAACACTATTTTCCTATTTTCTGATAAACTTGATTACGACACAGAAATATTATAATTCAGTGTTTAAAAACAGATTATCAAATGCAAATTTTTATCAGAATTGTATTTAAACACTGAAAACCGAATTATAGTTGCAAACCAAACATGCCCTAAACAAATAAAATATAAATTATAACCACACTTACCATACAAGAAAATTAATTTTTTGTTGTATTTTTTGCATCATTTATTACAATGCCTAAAAAAACTTTTCTGACATTTATATTAAGTGCAGATAATTTTACGAGATTTTTATGCAGCTATCAAAATTTTACTGAACTTTTTAGCAAATGTCGAAAAATATGATGTAAATATACGGTATTTTACAACAAACTTATAATAAAATTGTCTTTACAATTTTTAGGTTGGCGAAATGTTTAGTGGGTGTTTTTTAAAACTTTTTTGAGAGGGTTTTATAACCTCACTATCATCAATCAACTACTTGCACCCGCATCTCTCTCCCTCTTTCTCAACTCGGTCGCTCAAATGCCTTAGCTCAAACCGTCGTCGCCGACCATCGTCGTCGATCATCAATTGAAAATCAAAAGGTTCTCTCTTTCTCTCTCTCTCTCTCTCTCTCCCCCCCCCCCCCCCACACACACACATATATATATATATATATATATATATATATATGTATGTATGCTCTCCTACATCATACTCTATACACCACACCATACATCATACCTAGTTTTATGCCTTAAGAAACCTTTTTTCCAAATTCTTTATTTTTCTATTGAAATTAACCTTTCAGTCAACACATGTTCAAAAAATTAGGTCAAAATTTCTAGCTATTTTTAAACAATTCACAAAATTATGATGGCACATACCGTTGTAAACAAGGTATTTTCAGCAATTTTTTGTTAAATTTTTAAAAAATAGCTAGAAATTATATTTTTAACCTAATTTTTTGAACATTGGAAGGTTAAATCCATGGGTAAAATAACAAAAATAAAAAAAAGTTTTTTAGGATCTAGAACTAGGTATGGTGTATGAAAGATGTAGGAAGTATGATGTATAGGAGCCTCTCTCTCTCTCTCTCTGAGAGAGTGAGAGAGAGAGAGAGAGAGAGATGTGTATGTGTGTGTGTGATGATTTGCCCATAAGCGTACCTATTTAGCAAAATCCCTACGTTTTGTGGAAGAAGCAAAACCCCTACGTTTGGTGGAAGAAACCTTGCAAAATCTCTATGTTTGGTAATACCTTGTAACACATCTCTCTCTCTCTCTCTCTCTCTCTCTCTCTCTCTCTCTCTCTCTCTCACACACACACACACACACACACACACACAATTGAATACAAATATTCAATTGGATTATGCACTTCTACAATGTGTTGCATAACAATATAAATAGCTGTTGCTGGATATGAGAGAATAATAATCCTTAGTCCTAAAAGAGTCTCATATTGATAGTATTTTACCACATCAAACTTTTGAAGACATTAGATGGGTCAATTGTTATTTATGAAATTATATCATTCACGTATATTGGTATATGCTCTGTCTTGCAAATTGTGTATCAATTCTACTTAAAACCTTTTGTTATTTATAACGAGCTAAGGAAGTTGACTCAAATCATGAATAATCCAGTGGCATGATGTAATGCTACAAAATATCACTCTTTGATATATTTCGACGTTTTCAATGAGGGATTATACTAATTTAACATAAATGTTTTTCTTTTGTGCAATTTTACAAATTAAACCATGCTTGTTTTGTTTTGTTTTGTTTTTTTCTTGTTCATATGGTATATATGATTTATAACCGTAATTATTGAGCTTGAACTTGTATCTCTTGTTTCTTATTTTGTTTATATTTTGTACTCACGAGTATCTCATGTACTTGATTTCTATTTTGTAAGAAGACTATACAAATGATTAACTTTTAACTTTCGTGTAAGCAGGACTGGTGAAGGCTATGTTTCTATTATGGCTTTTGTCTACCCGGGTTGGTGTTCTATATGTGCGTGTCTTCCTAGTTTTGGTGTTCTTTCTCTACGTGTGTATGTGTGTGTGTGTATGTGTCTATATGTGTGTGTGTAAATAGTTTATGTTTATATTATTTCAATTATGTGTATACAATGACGAATATAAGGGCAGGAAAACACCAAAATATGTATATATGGATGAATATAATATTCTGTTTTGCAATCTGGTACGGTTATTGCTTCTACAATTTGAAATTAAATGTCTTGAAAGTGTCTAAACATAAACAAATACATAGTTAGACACCCTGAACAAACAAACTGTCTATGTCCGCCTATTAATTCAAAAGTAGTTTTTATCTTATATTGTGTTATGAAGCAATTTGGTTGATAAAACATACCAACTCTGTTTTATCTGGATTAAAGTGTAATCCTTACTTATAAGATACATAGTAAGATTGGTTTAACTATGTATATATGCATTAACTATGTAATTTGTCACTAAAAAATTCTGCATTTATGATTGTTTACTAAGACATGTAAAATCTGATTGGTATGCATGAAAATTGTGATTTTTCAATTCAAGTGTAATGGTTAAATGAGTTAAATTTAAAGTTCACCACTTTAACGGTCTTTTATATGAATTGGTCTGTTTTTAATTTATATAATCATAATAATGGGAAGTGAACTTTCTTTATAAATATTAATAGGTCTTAAGGGAAATGTTTTGAATATATGATTTGTCTTTGTTTATTTTTATTCTTAATTTTTCTAATGTCTATGATACTAAATTTTTAACAGTGTGAGGTAATCAACAATTTTGTGAATGAATAAGAGCTGGAAAGGTGTCACAATTTTATATTGCAGGAGTTAGTGGATTTCTTAATTATGACTATACCAATAAGAACCCTAGGGAAATGATAAGGTGTTCATGTAAGAAATATAGAAATAACATTAATCGTGAAAGAGAAGAAGTTTATGAGAATCTCATCTTACATGGGTTTGTTAAGAATTATACAAAGTGGACTTATCATAGAGATTGTGCACCATCCACAATGGGAGTTAGTGATGGAGATGGATTATATGATTCAAATATGGGAGATGACATGTGTGGATTACTCCATGATGTATTTAGGAATATTTGTAAAGAACCATGCGAAGTTCAAAGTGAATTGGATGAAAATGCCTCAGCATTGTTAAGTTTTTAAAAGATGGGGAACATGAGTTGTACCCTGGTTGCAAGTCTTTCTCGTTACTTTCATTTATTAGTCTATTATTTCACATGTTTATAAGTGAAATCACGCATCGTTTACCACATTACTTCAGTTTTTAAAAAAGGCATTGTCGTGTAGTGAAAAATTGTCGAATTCATATTCTAAAGTAAGAAAGATTGTTAGAGATTTGGGGTTTGATTACCAAAAAATTCATCATGCCCAAATGATTGCATGTTGTATTGGAAAGAGAACAAAGACCATAATGATTTCATAGTATGTCATAAATCAAGGTGGAAGAAATTCTAGTCTGAGATGGATGAGGAGACTAAAAATTAAAGAATTCCCACTAAGGTTCTTAGGTACTTTCGTTTGAAACCAAGGCCTCAAAGATTATTTATGTCATAAAATACATACTCATTCATAAGATGGCATGATGAGGAACACAATGACGATGGGATTTTATGGCATCCTACTGATTCTAAAGTATGGAATACCTTCGATCAACAAAACTCAGATTTCTCCAAAGATTGTCGCAATGTTAGGCTCGGACTAGTAACTGATGGCTTCAACATTTAATACAATGAACATTGCTCATAACACGTGTCCCGTTTCATTAAAAATATATAACTTTTCTCCGTCGATGTGTATAAAAAACCTTACCTTATTTTGTCTATGTTGATCGGTGGTCGACGCGGACCTGGAAATAATATAGATGTTTATTTGCAACCTCTCATTGAGGAGTTGAAGGAATTGTGGTTGATGCCATACTTACACACGATGCAATAACCAAAAAAATGTTCATATTCGTGTATTGCTAATATGGATAATTAATTACTTCCCCTTATATGCAAACTTTTCAGAGTGGAGTACTAAAAGCAGTCTGGCTTGTCCTTATTGCAAAAAGAATACTCAATCACAGTGGTTTAAAGAATGGAAGGAAGTTTTATTACTTTGGTCATCGACAGTGGTTGGATCGTAACTATAAATTTAGAAATGATAGTTTTTCATTCGATGGAAAAGTTGAAAGGGAAGTCAGGACCACTCGAGTATTTGGGAATGATGTTTTGAATCAATTGGATGTAATGTAGAGAAACAATGTGAAGTCAACTATTTTAAAGAAGAGAGAAAAAAGTTATGTTAAGAAAAGTGATGACATAGGTGATGGTAATGGTACCAGTTCACTTAATTGGAAGAAAAAGAGTATATTCGTTCAATCACCATATTAGAAGGATCACTTAATTCATCACAATCTTAATGTTATGTATGTAGAGAAAAATGTGTGTGATAAAATACTGTGGACGTTATTAATTGCAGATGAAAAATCTAAAGACAATATCAAGGCTTTTTGAGACCTTGAACCCATTGGCATTCGAAAAGCATTACACCCTAAAATCTTTCCTAATAACAAATTATATCTTCTGTTCGCATGCTTCAAAATGAGTAAAAGTGACAAGGACATATTTTGTAAAGTGCTAAAAATGTCAAAGTCTCAAATTAGGCATCCAACATCTCAAGGCGTATAAACATTAAAGATCGCCATATTTCTGGGGTTAAGAGCCATGACAATCATATTTTAATTCAATAAATATTTCCAATAACCGTTCAAAAATCATTACCTAAGAATGTAGCAAAGTATCTGATTGAATTATACAATTTTTACCGATAACTTTTTTAAAAAACAATGACTGCCCATGACTTTGAAAGTTTGAAAAACCGTGTTGCTCTCACACTTTGCCATCTCGAGAAATTCTTCCGTCCAATATTTTTTAATGTGATGGAACATTTAAAAATTCATTTATCGAAGGAGGCAATGATAGTTGATCCAGTATAATTTCATTGTATATATATCCCATTGAGAGGTATGCTATTTTACAATTTGCAAATTTTACTTAAATTAATATATATGCATATTATTTTAGTTTGTGATCTTATAATGATAGTTTGGTTTTTATTCACACTCAAAGAATATGTACATAACCGCAGTCATTCAAAAGGTCCAATTTTTGAACGATACTTAGCAGAAGAATGCACGACATTTTGTGCAAGGTACTTGGGTGATGTTGAGAGCAAGTTTCGCCAACCTGCTAAAAATTATGAAGGTGATGACATGTTAAGTGAGGTAGGTCGTACATTATGGAAAGGATTGGAAATCCTTCTTGACGACATTGCATTTACACAGGCACATCGATATGTGTTAGAGAACTCTAATGCAATCGGTCTATTTCACGAGTAAGATATCTTGCATGAAAATTACAACTTTGAATATATATATATATATATATATATATATATATATATATATATATATATATATATATATATATATATATATTCGGAATCCACATAAAAAAATGTTAAAATGGGAGGGGTCTTGTGTAAGATACTACGAAATTAATTCCATTCACATTGGGACATTTAACAAGTGGTTTGGGGATCATTTAAGTAGGCTTTATATACGTATAACAAAATTTTAATGTGTTGATACCACATTTAATTAAATTACTTAATCATATGAAAACTATAGTTATGAAACCTAAATGAGAGCAAGGTATCAAAGGAACTCTCAATTTTGGCCCAAATAAGCTAAGATATACATGGCATATATAATCAATTGTTTTAGGTTTCTCACAAAGCAACATGAGAGAAGGATAAATACTCAGAATAGTGGTATTTTTCTTGATGCCACTATAAAAAATTATGCATGTGTTAGGGACGAACGACCAATTTCGGGGGATGTCATATATTAAGGAGTGTTGACAAATATATTTAAATTATGTTATTCAAATGATATTAAGTTTGTTCTATTCAAGTGTGATTGGTTTGATAATAATTTAGGGATGGTGAAGGATCTCTTTGGGTTTACATTGGTGAATTTCAAACATGTATTATATGAGCATAATCGATTGTTAGACGAACCCTTCATCTTAGCATCTCGGGATAAACAAGTTTGGTATCTCCGAGAAACCATTGAAAAATATTGACATGCTATTATGAAGATGAAACCAAGAGATTTGTTTGATATTTGTGGCAAATATTTGAATAGAATTGCCACAATATATGCAAAAGTGGAGTTGTACAACACTCAATAACTAGATGACACTGAAGTCAATCAGGATAAGGATATCACAAGGATGAGGGTTGGTGTGGAGGGAACAATCATTGAATATATTATTGATGCAGATGGTGATGATGATATATGTGTTGATAGGGATTTTAGTGATAATGATGGTGATGATTCTTATGATGATGATTCAACGGAGAATGAAGAATTTGGAGGGAGTGATGTTGGTGAAAGTGATGAGTTTGAGAAGAATAATGAGAATATGATACCGAACGCTATGAGTATGACACTGAGATTGATGTAGATGACGATTGGCATGTTTTTTTTATCGCCATGGATTGTTTGATTTATATTAATGGATTTAATTTTTATTAATCTAAGTAGAAAGTGCTCAATCATGCCCTTGGGAGTATAGAAAGTGCAAAAAAAATATTGTGAAGGAATTCAAACACTAAAAATATTCATGCCAGTAGGCTGACTAATGTAGTTGTCGACATTTGTCTCCACTTTCCCAATCAAATGAACTTCCATTGCTTCCAATAAGTGAAGGCCCCAATTTACATATCTTCTTTTTTCCCATCATACATCAAATATCATAACGATATTGTTTAAATTATCAATAAACTGACACGTATGCTTGTGTCGAAGTTTCAAGATCAATCTACCATTTATACGAGTTTTCAAAATGTATTTTTCCCCTCAAGAACCTCTCATTCTCAGTCATCTCATATGTTGATACTCCATAACTTAGATTTTCCATGTCTTTACCCCAAATACATATTTGAAGGAAAACCTATGTTTACAGTAAGGGAGGAGGATATGGACAACTTCAATGAGTCCTTCTGCATGTTTGATACAATTGTAAGTTATTCCTTGTGTTTCCCAATACGTGGATTCATTATACTAAGAAAGTCAATCCATCTTTCATTTCATTCAGTAATCCCAAGAGGTAATATCCCATTATTCCTTATGTTTCCCAGGGGTTTGTTCAAAGATTTAGTTTACTTGTTCATTGAATTAATGTATTATGTTCGTTGAATCACCTTAGTTCCAAAATTAAATTACATAAGTGCCATGGGATTAGTAAAAAAAGTCTAAATCTGTTTAGATATTGATGGAAAAAAAAGTAGATATCTGTTCAAATATCCTATTTTTCAATGGTGGATATAGAGTTGTCATGCTTTATGTTTATCAAGTTTTATTCACGTGTGTTTGGTTCTGGGCTTTTGTGTTTGGATATCTTTAAAACTGATTTCAGACTTGAAGTAAAAAAATCAACTCTTTATCTTAATATGGTAAGCTCAGTTGAGGTCTTTCATTATTTAGTTTAATTATTCATCGAATTAGTGTTTTGTGTTAGTTATTTGTTTAGATATTTAGTTTAATTGGACGGATCAATATTCTTCCAATTCACTAAAGCAAGTTTATTCATATATTTAGTTTACATATATAAATCTGATGGGAGGGATATTTAAAGCCTCTAGGAGATGAAATGTTGATTATTTTCCTTTTTTTAACCCGCTTGATAATATCTACACTAAGAACATCTTCAGTAATAAAAAACAAAAAAGGGGAAATAGGGTTCCACTTTTTACCCCTCTAGAACATTTAAAGTAACCACATGGAGAACCATGTATAAGAATTGAAAGCTTGGCATAATTTAAAGTAGTAGAGATCCAATTAATAAAATTTGTTAAAAGCTAAAAGATTTGAGAGTTTTGATACTGAAATTCCATTCAATTGTATCGAATGTCTTGGATATGTCAAATTTTATACTAGTGTTTCCCCTCATAAATTTGTAGTCAAGAATATTTTAATTCGTAGAGGCCAAATAGATAGAATGACAAATGATTCTGCCTAGGATTAATTCTATTTGGTTGGGATATAGAATTCCAGAAACAATCTTCCTAAGTCTATTAGCCAAAATTTTTGTTATAACAATGGAAAGAAAGTTTTCTAATGCAATTGGTCTCAATAAAACTATTGAGTCCACTTCATTATCTTTAATAATTTTCTCTATATGATTGGAATTGAACCCTGGTAGAATCCAACGTGTCTTAAAACAAATTGATAATGTACCTACAAACATGATTATCAATAATATCCCACCATTTATGGTAAAAAATACCCCCAAACCCAGGACTAGGAGTTACCTTTGGATCCATACTCCACATAGTGTGTTTAACTTCTTCAGTTATTCGGATAGCTTTGAGAATCTCATTTTCATGGTCATAGATAAAGTTAAAAATCCCAATAAGCGACAGTCCTAGATATGCACGCCTTCATGAAGCGTCGGTTGGGTAAGGGCAAGGTCAAGGGGAAGGAGAAGGAGGTAGAGGTAGACAAGGACGAGGACGAGGACGAGGATGCCACTGCTTTATTACTGATACGCATGAACTTGGTTCCATATGATAATCCATTTCCCACCGTGACCCCCATCGAGCGGCCTATGTCAACAATCGATTGGTCGAGTGTGTTTCTACTCGACATATATTGTGGGGAGATGATAATGAGGGGGTTGAGGGATTCGAGCTTCCTCACGGGTATGATGGTTCATAGATGTCCCCTCCAAGACATTGAGCCAAGACTGTGCATCACGCATGTGGTGGAGGGAAAGGAGAACTCACTTTTTTGGTTGTGCGAACAATGCGACGTTCAATATATTACGGAGTGTCTCAATTCATATGTCGTGTGGCCTTCCTTCCTCCTCCGACCTGCTCCTTCTTCATGACATTATTTTTATCTTTTTATTTGGATATTTGATTTTATTTGTATTTTTTAATTTTGGTACATGTTGGTTTGGATGTGGATATTTTCATTTCTATTTTATTTGAATATGGATTATATATGCCATGATATGGTATATTATTTCTATTTTATTTGGATATATGCTGTTTGGACAGGTACAATTTTTCTATAACATGTATAAATATACTGGGCAATGGCAGTGGCCATACTGCCTAACAATTTTTTTTAATTCTGCCCAAAATTGTCACGGTAAAAAATCATGACAAGCCCGTGACAAAAAAATGTCACAGTCTTTAACCGTGACAATTTGTTTTGGTTTTGTCACGGGCTTGTAACAGCCTTTGACCCTGATAAAAACTTATCAAGGTAAGGATCGTGACAAGTCAAATGAACTTGTCACGGTCTTTGATCGTGACAAGTCTGTGACAAAGAAGTTGTCACTCCCAGACTTATCACCGTCAAAGATTGTGACAAGTCAATTATTTTGGTGTGGTGCTAGGTTATTAGAAGAATATGTATCTGCAAAGAACTGGACAACATGTTGCTTTATTTCTTCTTCATTAGAAATGGTAACACCTTCATGATTTAATTAACAAATGTGATTAATGACTTTCACATGTTTTCTATATCTACGGAAGATCTCAATAGACATGTCCCCTTTCATAAAACCATTTAAGTTTATATTTGTCCCTCTAATAATTCTCCTCATCTTTGAGAGCATCTTTCAGATTTCACGGAGCTTGAATCTCCCTATTATTGCTTCTAGACAAGTGGACTAAATATTTAACCTCTAGTTGGATTTTTTTTAATTCCTTCTAGGTAATGAAAAGGTTCTCATAAATGTTTCCAAAGACTTCTATGTTCCATTTATTAAATGAACATTTTTTCTCAATTCCTTCTAGGCAGTGAAAAGGTTCTCATAAATGTTTTCGAAGATTTCGATGTTCCATTTATTAAATGATCCTTTCAAATGTTTAAGTTTATCTTTAAAAACATGCTTATGATACCTAGTGGTTTATACTCATTCAATCGGTTTAAGTTTCTCATTGAATCAATGATTTATATAAATTGAATCACCTTAGTTTCAAAATTAGATTACATAAGTGCTAATGGGACCAGTAACAAAAGTCCAGATCTGTTTAGATATCCATGGCACCAAAAGTGGAGATATGTTCACATCTGTTCACATATTCGTTTTTAGAAATGTGGATACAGAATTTTCATATTTTATATGCATCAAGTTGTATTCATGTGTGTTTGGATTAAGGATTTTGTGTTTGGATATCTTTAAATCTGACTTCATACCAGAAGTAAAAAATTCAATTCTTTATCTTAATATGGTTAGCTTAGTAGAGGTCTTTCATTATTTAGTTTAATTGTTTACTAATTCAATGTTTTGTATCAGTGATTTGTTCAGATATTAAGTTTAATTGGACAAATTAGTATTCTTCCAATTCATTAAAGCAAGTATGTCTATATATTTAGTTTACATATATAAATTTGTTAGGAGGGAGATTTAAAGCCTATAAGAGATGAAATATTGATTATTTTACCATTTTGAACCCGCTTTGTAATAGTTATACTAAGCACATCTTCAACAACTCAAAACAATAAAGGGGAAATAGGGTCCCTTTTTTTAACCCCTCTAGAACATTCAAGGTAACCACATGGAGAACCATTTATAGGAATTGAAATCTTGGAATACTTTAAAAATGTTAGAGATCTAATTAATAAAAGTGTCTTAAGAGATAAAGCTTTGAGAGTTTTGGGAATGTTACTCCATTATAAATTATATCGAATGGATTGGATATGTCAAATTTGATTCTAGTGTCCCCCCCCCCCCCTCCCCCCCCCCCCCCAAAAAAAAAAAAAATTGTTGTTAAGAAGATTGTAATTCTTATAAGCTAAATAACATAATGTTCTGACCTAGGTTTGGGTTACCGTTGGGTTAACCCTAACCGAGCCAAGGAGTTAGGAGGGGGAGGGGGAGGGGGAAAGTTTATTCATTTTATTTAGGAAAACCCTTAATTTGACTCATAATTTAATAATTAAAATTCCTATTTTAGTTTGAGAAAAGAGGTGACCACTTTATGTGATTAGTTAAGTCAAAAATTTATTTATAAAAACCCGAATTAATCAACAATACCTATTAACTAAAAATAAGTCACAACCATCCCGTATTATTACAAATTTTGGCCAAAGGCCCGAATAAAAGTCCAATTACCAAAAGCGCAAATACCAAATATCCATAGTTTGAAAACAAGTATAGATCATTCTAATGACGCTGTTTGTCTCTTGGGACTTTACTCTAGTCCTGTCCAATGTTCCTACTCGAGGTACCTAGGGTGGGGGTAGAGTTTTTAACATAAAAAGTACGGGTGAGTGAATGCTCAGCAGGGTGGATAATACTAAGCTATATGTTTTCTACAAAATACTATACATATAAGGTGTATCTTAATCAATTAAGAAAATGTGAAAAATTTAGCTAGTATTAATGCAACTACATGCAATTCACTCGAGCGATGAGCTCATACTCACACTTAACCAATTTTTTTCCATCTTTTACGGGGGCTAGAGACTAATTGTTCACATTTTAGCGCGTTTAGTCTCAATTATTACATTTTTGTTAGGTTTCCTTAATTAAATTACAAGTACAACCACATAAATCCCATTTTCATTATCTTTCTCGGAATCTTCCAAATACTGTGTACTTTAATGGGTTCTACACTATTGGTGATGTCACCATATGCTCTGACCAGTGATTTTGGGTCTTTCACCTCAGGACTCTAGGCCCTCCTTAACTTTTTCAGTGTCATCCAAGTGTAACATTTTATGTGTTTTAACATTTTATCCAATGTCCACATTATTCCATCCCTTTTTTACCATGACATTATCAATGTGCCAAAACATACTTTATCCATTTTCACCCAAAAATAGACCGATAGGGTCTCGAGAGGGAACATAACCTTTAGGATCCTCAAGTTTATTAAAATCCCCTTTTTGTCATCATTTTGAGAAAAATAATATTTTTGACTTTAGTTTGGCACAAGGAGTAAATCATTTCTTCCAACATTATTTTCATTTTTTTGAATCCAAAGCCATACTTATTTATTTTATATTTTGTCACATAAAATGTTGTTCATCATTTAAGGGAATTTAATCAAAATTCATGGTCTCATATTGTAAGGACACAAATTTCCAATTGAGTCTTATGTAGTATTGGCTCAATTACAGATAAAACAATTTGAGTCATAGGATAGAATGTCTTGTATATCCATCCAAGACTATGACGAGTTTGTGTTGAAGACGTAGCAACTCGGATTTTAAAGATTCATCATTAGTGAGATTCTAGTGCCTCGTTTCTAAGTCATCAAGTTGAGGATAAGGACACAAATTTCCAATTAAGTCTTATCTAGTGTTGGCTCAATTCCAGATAAAAAATTTGAGTCATAGGATAGAATGTCTTGTATATCCATCCAAGCGTATGACGAGTTTGTGTTGAAGACATAGTGGCCCATATTTTAAAGCTTCATCATTGCCGAGTTTCTAGTGCCTCGTTTCTACGTCATCAAGTTGAGGATTCCATTGTCTCCAAAATTATGAATGAAATTTTATATATGTAGGAGACTTGAAATATTTTATGGGTGTTATTTTAGTCTAAAATGACTTTTTATTTTTAGAAATATTTTAGAACATTGTTTAAAAGTTTTTGGGCTTAAAATTGAAAAATGGGATTTTCTATTTTTTCGTTCGAAATGTCGTTCGAACGAGATCTTGAACGAGTTTCCCAAAATTCTCAATTTTTTCGTTAGAAGTTTCGTTTTAATGACCTCATTCGAACTAGTTTTTCCAATGAGATTTTGGTTTAATTTTTCCTTTGGAATCTCGTTCGAATGACCTGAGAGATTCGTTCGAATGACCTGGGCGGGAAAACTAAATTTTTGTCAATTTTTATTTTTAACCACCCATGTTCACCACATTCCCACTAACCTTTTACCAGACATATTATGTGCGGGAAACTTAATTTTTCTCTTAACTTTTGACATACTTTCACCTACAATTTGAGAGCAAAAAGATTAGGATCAAAAGTTCAAGTTCTGAGTTTTAGAATTCATAAATTAAAATTCTTTCAAAACTCTACACACCCATAGTTTGTTTACTTCCAAGTTTTTCTCATATATATTTGTTGATTGGAGAGTTCAATTGGCACCTGATTTTCTCTACACTAACTAAAGAAGAGAGTTTGGGTTCTTCTCCACCCAAATGAGTTTGTTTATGTGCTGCGGTGTTCCCTCTTGAAGGAAGGCTTCGGGTGTGGGTTGACAGAGACCAAAAGCCTCATTGGTGGATTCCAAGATTCCAGTGGAGTCTGGTATTGTCGACTAGGTGGAGGTAGTTACAAGAAAACGCATCAAGGCTTGGACGGAGTCAAGTCATGTGTAGTAAGTCATCTGTCTTGTAATAATAAATTCATACTTAGTGGACTTAAGGCTAGGACCATCCGAGATTTTTCCCAATTGAGTTTTCCTCGTACATCGGCGTGCAGTGGTTTGTGATTTATTTTATCTTGCTATATCACCTAGATGCATGTTTAGGACTAAAAGATAAAATATGGTTTAAATCACTACTCATGCTTAATTTGGTGCTAAAATTAATTTGGGTAATGTTTAATTAATTTAATTCAAGTCACTAATTTTAATTTGGTAATATTTGGTTTGGACTAAGTAGAAAATTGAATTAATCTTGTTAGGCAAATTTTTTAGGACTTGAATTGAGTTAATTTGTTTAAGTGAATATTTATATTAGTGTAATCTTGATCTCACTTTTAGTTTATTTTAATTTTAATTTGAAAGAAATTAAAATTTGAAATTTAAATTAGTAGGTTGTTTATATTTGAACCATCATATTCTGCACTTAAAGGAAATTCAGTTTTGATTGAGAGCGCTAATTTATTGCGTTAACGTCCTTTTAGATTTGTTTGATTAAAATGGAATTTTTCCCATTTTCAAAATTTTCTGTTTTCGATGGTTCCAATTACGCGTATTAAAAAGCGCGTATGAAATCAGCACTTAAGTCCATGGACGAGAGGGTTTGGCTATTAGTCTTTAACGGGTGGACTCCACCCACATGTTTGGTAGAAAATGAACCTGTCCCCAAACCTATCGAGTGTTGGAGTGAAAGTGAACTAAAACTAGCTAACTTTAATTCTCAAGGCTTGAACGGTTTATTTAGTGCGGTTACACCAGATGAATTCCGTCGTATCATGACTTTTGAAACCTCTAAAGAAGATTGCGATATTTTACAACTCACTCACGAGGGAACTAGTGTCGTTAAGGTTTCAAAACTCCAAAACCTCACTACTCAATTTGAAACCATCAAAATGCTTGAAAATGAAACCTTTGATGAATTTTGGGCGAGAAAATACCCGACGACCGTGTAGTAAAGAAAATTTTAAGGTCTCTACCCGATAGATTTATCCCCAAAGTGACCGATTTAAATTATTTACCCACCTTGCACTCTACCAAAATTGAGGAATTGGTAGGTGATTTGCAAACCTATAAACTAGATATGTTCCCCTCCAAAAATAAAAAAAATAGATAAGGGCATCACTTTAAAAGATCGAATGGAGGAAAAACAAGTTGTGGTTGATGAGAGTGATAGTGACTTTGAAAAGTGCCCAATATGTGTGTTTTTAAACAAACCAATTTTCTCCAAAAATTATTTACCTTTAATATGCACCAAAGCGAGTTGTGAAAACCCAATTCTTACTTTAAACCAATTTTATCTTGATTAATCCTAAACATGCATATAGTGATTAAAGCAAGTAAAAAGTAAAGAATACTCACAACGCCGGATGTACGAGGAAAAAACCCATAACGGGAAAACAACCTCGGACGACCCAAGCCAGACAATCATTATGAATAATGGTTTTACAAAGACAGATTAGCCTCACTCAACGACTCGATCCTCACGACTCTTGAAGCTCTTCTGATCTTCAACCACTCCTCTCATAGTGCCCACAAAGAAATTCCTTCTTTCGCGATACCTGTCCATAACACTCGACTCCATGAATGTCTCGGTGTCCACCGGTTAGCTTTGATTTGTCTACGATGTCGAACGAGAAGTCCTTCTCTTTTCTTCACCGCAAAACCCTTGATGTTCAATGATAGAACAAAATTCTTGGTGCAGCAAGATCACGTAAGAATATAAGAATGATATCTCGAATCTTTGCAAACTCTAAGGATGTGTTTATGCTTTTTAAACCTTAGAAAACATGTGCAAATAAGTTTCTGGTTCGAATACAGTTTTCCAGAATTCACACTTACGAAACTCTGATAGAAACACGCTTTAAATAATAATTAAGCGCCGCCTCGAAATGAGTGTCATTCGAATGACAATGCCACATCGTTCGCGCGACATAGGCATCTCGTTCGAACGAGATCCTTATGTCGTTTGAGTGAGCTGACGTCAGTTTGACTTTCTTTGACTTTTTGTTTAAAACGTCTCTTTTAAAAGTGATCCAAATTATTTAAACTCTATTTCGAGTATATCAGAATAAAACATAGTGTAAACAATTAAAACACTTTTAAAAACATTTTTCTTTATAAAATTACATCCTTATCTTTTATAAAAAAAATTCTGAGCCCCATTAATTATACGCATTCATACCTGAGTGATCTCGGAATGCAATTAACTTTGAAGACGATTAAACTTGCACCAATTAAACTTCGGCATGATTTAATTCTTTGAAGCTTTGCCGCAACGCCTTCAATTTTCTTCAATATGTCATAGACCAAGTGGGATCATGACAAAATAAAAATCTCCCTATGACATATTACAAACATAGTTTTGTTCACGGAATTAAGTCTACATGGACTCAATTGAAAATTTATGTCCTTACAAATCTCCCCCTTTGACTATTTCGGGACAAAACTAAACCAATGAAATGCCTAAGCCCGGTCGTCAAGCCATATGACGACTAAATCCCATCCCATAAACCCAAAATTAAAAATACAGGACACGAACTGGAATATATAACACCGACAAGCATGAACTGTCTGAATGTGATGTAGACTTGAAATCTCGAATCGTTGAAGCGTACCTACACACATGAAATAGATAAACAAATACCAAAGTGAAGTATGGAGGAACAAATGAAACCAATATGTATATCCAAATGATACCAAACAATAATAGATACCAATATTAATAATCTCTGAAAAATCATTTGTTAAACAATTTGAGTAGCAAAATGATACCAATGTGTAATACCAATTTGAGATACCAATTTGTAAGCATATGTAAACCAAAACATGCTCAAATCTCCCCCTACTTCACATACATCTCTCCCCCTTTTTGTCTCGAATAGACAATTCGGTGAAAAGATAAGCCAATTTGAAAGTACCCAATATGTGTGTTTTAAATCAAACCAAATTTTATTACCAAAAATTGTTCAACTTTTAAGTATGCACCAAACCAAGTTGAATCAATGTGAAATCGCTAGATAATAATGAAACAACCAGCTAAATATGATCAAGAAATGAAAAATCAATAGCTAGTAAACCAAATGAATCACACAAAGAATATAGAAATCTAATCAGGTGTGATAAACAGACTATATGCAAACAAAAGCAATTAGAACCAATAAATCCCGCATATAAACTAGTCAGTCCAGAATGCTTCCAGCGATACCAAAAATAATGTATCAATTCAACCAGAGGACTGCAAACCAATCAGAAGCCATAAATCAGGTCGTCGTTTAAAAAGCCAGGGACGTCTCTCAAACGAGTTGAGGACGTTGCTCGAACGAAGTACAACAATCATTCGCGCGAGATGGATATGTCGCTTGAACGACTTCTCGCGACCTGCCAAAGTTTCCCAAATTCCCAGATTCCCAGAAATATTATATAATATTGCCCAGTGAAAAAAATTCCACAAAAAATTCCAGGAAGGGCCTACCAGAAGCAAAATAGTGTTAAAACAATATTCTTTTAACACAAAATGCAAAAACTCTTAAAAACTAAAAATGTGAGTTACATGCAAATATAATACCGATGTGCTCAAACATGGATATGGAATGAATAGGCGTGAAACTACAACAAATGAGTCACAATTCCAACACATCAAAACGATCAAGAAGCTCTAATTGATAGCGATAAATCATCAAACTTTATCATATCCATATGACAATTAAAGTATGAGCTTAATGAACTAAACATACTTCATGCATACAAATCCAGAATTTTGACGATTCTATAAATAATAGTGTCAAATTGCAATGTTTCAACACTAGGATTAGTTGTGCAAACCCGTTAAATTTTTAATCCATCAAAACTCCCTCAATAATATCATATTTTATTTGGAATGAACTAAACAAATTTGGCCTTTTTCTTAACATATTGCATTTTATTTTGGCCTCTTTTAAATGGTGGCTTTTACAACAAGTTAATTTTGAACTCTCGCAGCCCTTTTCTGTGAATCACTCATCATTTTTACCAATTCAAATCCTCACGGTAAACAGTTCTTACATGCACACTTCTCCTTAAGTCTATTTATGCATAGATGTCAAGATTGAGATAATAACGCGTCACCAAATTCAAATATGCAAGAGAAGTCAAACATCCATATAAACTTGTGCATGGGTGCAATGTTGGCATATATACAAAGTCGAATCAAAATGCATATCAACTTTGAAACAACCCCATATAAAAAATGGTTAGGATCATTCTAAGCATCGATAATGATGACCAAATGTACTAGCCACATGGATAATAAAACGATGGTTGGGGGGGGAGGGGTCCAAGCACACCAATATGCCACATCAAACATGTAAACTCAAAAACAAAAACCGAAAATGTTTTTGGCTTTTCATATTTTGACTCAAATAAAAGAAAAATCTTTTTGGGTTTTCAAAAGTTTTCTCAAAAGCAAAATCTTTTTGTATTTTTTCAATAGGACTCAAACAAATGAAAACTATAATACAAAATGATAAACATGTCATAACTCTAGCAAATTATAAAACATGATGTACGGGCTAGCGTATGACAAAACATGCAAGCTACTAACCATAAGAAATAGCATGAGATGAATCATGTGCATGCATGTGAGAATCAACTAACGAAGTATTTAGCATCTTCAAAATGGATTTTCTAACCCAAACAGGTGTATACCTAACAAAACGGGTTTTGGTAACCAATGGGACACTAAGTTTATTCTTCCTATGGTCTTTTCTATGATCAAAACAAAAACTCCTAAGGTGACCTTTCCTATCACAATGCGAACATGTGAAAACATGATGAGGAAGGGGACCTTTAGGTTGACCTTTTCTAATACCCTCGAATGTGGTTGACACTCTAAAACAAACTATAGTTTTGGCTTTTACAATCGAACCACTAGAACAAGATAAGCCGCTACCATCACTACTCGAGTCATTTAAATCATTTTTTAACTTCAAAACTTTCGACTCAAGCAAACGATTAGACTTCTTAAACTTTCGGGACTCCTTCTTTAAATTTTCAATTACCCCTAGAAGGTTATCTTGCACCCCCTCAATGTGAGCAAACTTATCCCTAAGAGCTTTTTCTTGTGCCATAAAATCATTAATCGAATTATTTTCCTCAATGGCACAAACTTTAGAATTTTTTAAATCCTCTAACTTGTGACAACCCGCAATCCGAGATAAGGGGTGGCCAGCCCGATACTCAAACGTAACAGGGATCATGGATGGATATCATTCTCAGCATTACGAATATAAACTGAGTATAAGGGAAAAACCATCCAATAAATCAGAAAACGGGTTGCCAAAAAGTGTAAAATTTAAAAAAAATGCGGTTATGAAAATTTAAACTAAACAACCCAATCTGACGAGCAAGTGGAATTCCAAAAGATAATATATAATATGACTAAAACGAATGTATACAAATGGACCGAATAAGCTGTCGGTCCACAGCTACATAAGACAACGTACCACAATATAAAATATCTTACATAGTACAACCATTAATCAAATACAATAGTTTTGGGCCTCACGCCCGAGGGACAAGACCCGATCATATCTAGAATAACAAGAATGAAAACGTCTAATACAACATCCTGTAATAACCCACAAAGTCTTACAGCTCCTCGTCGAAGGTGCAAGGAACTTGGAAAGTCAAGTCGGGCGTCCTTGCGGTGGAGCACCTGAGCGGATACAATAATATATATACAACAAGAAAGTAAACCGGTCAGGGCCGGGTTCTATATGATTTCTAGAAGAATAAAAAGCATGATAGATATGAACATTTACACATGAATAATGAGGATGATCACATGACATGCTATCTACAAATTCAAGCAAGGATAGAAGGTAAAGCATTTTAATTTAAAATCCTATCTTATTAATACAATTTCCATTTCCTTCAGACATTCCTTATTAGGAATAAAACCATATATTTGGTTAATTTCTGTTCATTAATTAAAACTTCCCCTTTTATCTTTCCATTCCTTATTAGGAATATCATTTACATCAAGTGCTCTTTATGACACATACATTATTCCCGTGCTCTTCCGGGCACATATTTATGCTCTTTATGGCATTTAACAACCATCAAGTCCAACTTGATGAAAATATAGTTATATTCATATACATATAACGATATCTAAGACCGCCCGTCCGGGTTTCCCCACGGTGCGCGCCCCTAAATGACCATCATCTTCCAGGGCCTAACATAAGACAACCTGGGCACCTATCGGAACACGTCGGGAAGCGGCCATGAGCTTGCGTGGTAGCCAAGACCACACCCGAAATCTCCCTACCCCCGCAGAAAAATACACAACCATAAGCGCTCCCATGGCCTAGGACTATATCCACCCTGCATTCATTAGCCAGGGGGCTTCACCTCACGAGCGAACTTCATGATGTCATTTCGAGAGGTGTGTAACAGTAAATTAACATTTACATTTATCATCATTTTATTTCCGAAAATCCATTTCCATTAATCATGTGATTGGTTCTTTATTATTAAACCTAATATCATTAAACAACGGGGTTCATTCTAAATTGAACCTATCATCTTTAAACACCTATGGGTTCATTTTATGCGAACCTAATTCCCATCGAATATTATCATTTATTCCTCAAATTACAATCCCCGATTAACTCTCCGAATGAAAATCATGATCCTACAAATCTCCAAGGCCTATGTAACTTAACAAGCCCTTCTAGTCTCCAAGTTAGGGTACCTAACTTCCAAACTTCTAAGAGTTTGAATAAAAGAAGTAATGCCTTAGCATTACTTTAAACCTCCCCGAAACAAACCCCAGATGAACCCATTTCTAGTCCAGGGTAACGACCAAACTCCATGGCTACTCTAGGACTCTAAGTTTACTTCTTGAAAGAAGTTTCCTAGGTCCTAATCCTAAAGAATAAGGAGGAAAATTAAAAGAAAAAGACCCCCAAAATCTGCTGGAACCGAATCGATTCGCCCTAGGGGCCGAATCGATTCGCCCCAGCGAATCGATTCGCTCTGAAAGCGAATCGGTTCGGACAATAAAATTTGGTTTCTGCAATTGCCGAATCGATTCGGTCTAAATCCGAATCGATTCGGACAACAAGACCTGGGATTCTGCATCTATGCGAATCGATTCGCCCCTGCGAAAATGCCAAGAATGGCTATGGAGTCTTGAACTCCAAAATTATAACCAAACCCAAACCAGCCAAACCCAATTGATTCAATGGAACTAGTACACCAAAAATACACCCAACTACCATCATTTGTAATTTTTCTCATCCAAATCAATCTCAAAGGGGGTTAAATACCCAAAATCCACCAAAACCCTAACATTTCTAAATCATAAATATCAATGCAATTTATTCTACTTAAATCATAAACTTGCAAGTAGATTACTTGCCTTGAGGTGGGAAATCAGATTTGATGAAGAAGGAGGCAACAATCCAAGCTCCAATCTCTCTTTTCTCCCAAGTTCTCTTCCTCTCTCTACTCTCTCTAGGGCTCAATTGTGTAAAATGGAAGAATGGGAATAGGGGTGGGGAATTAAAACGGGGCTTAAGTCTAAAAGCCCAACTTAAAAATGCTAATACGCGATATACTAATACGCGACTACACTATTTAAGCCAAAACCAGTCAAAAGTGCCCGAGATGCCAAAATACAATATGGCACTTATTTTGACTGTCTCACACCTACCGGGACTAACTACACTATTTAAATTATCATTTGAAAGTTTTATAACTCATTTTAGTTTCGGTTTCATAATAAACCAAAATGTCATTTTAAATCTTTATGACATTAAAATCACCACATGAACATTTTATCTACTCACGAGGTAACTACACATCATATTAGTAAATATTGACTTGACATATCAAATTAATATTTACTCAGCATCTATCAGATAATAACTAATTACTACACATAGTAATTAAGGATAAAATGGACTATCGGAAAAGAGGGTTATTACATACTCCCCCCCTTAAGAGGGAATTTTGCCCCCAAAATTCGGATATACGTCGCAAGAAGAAGTGCGGATACTATTCCCGCAAGTCATCCTCGCGCCCCTATGTCAATTTCTCGACACTCTGTTTAATATATAGAACTCATCCCCCAAGGTACTACCAGCGACACCAACGTAACTTTATGCTCTAAAATAACAACCGTCTACTTCAAATAAGAACCGTCAAGTTGCATCTACCTCGAAAGGAATGTGCCTAAAGGCACCATCGTATCCTTCGTACTCCCTTGCATGAGAGACAAGGAACAAATTATGAACTTGCCGCTAAATGTTTCGATAAGGCGAGCAAATAGTTTACCGGACCCACCGCGACATTTCTAGAAAAGGTACAACATCATGCGGTGCAAGTTTTCCTTTTCTCCTCGAAACGTATAACGTCCTTCTCAGGCGATACTCACCATAACCTTTGGTCTAATGACCTCAAACTCCAGATGCCTTCTTCTCGCATCGACTGAGCTCTTTCGTCGGTCTTGGTTATACGAGAGACTCATCATCTCGCACTTCTAACCAACAAGTGGTGAATCAAAAGGCCTACCGTACAAGGCTTTTCTAAAGCGCCATCCTAGTAGTGAATCGCCATAATTCTATAAGCGAATTCAACGAACGGAAAGCATCGACCCCGACTACTCTTAACGTTAGGCACACATACCAGGAGTATATGCCTCAGTATATGGTTTATTCTATTGGTTTGGTCAACTGTGGAAAATGATAAGAAGTAATTAACCACAATTCGATTCCCATGGCTTCTTGGAAACTTGCCAAGAATGAGAAACAGAAGTCTTGATTCAGTACAACAACCTTCCCAGGCCCAGCCAATAGTACTAGCGACGTATAACTTGGCACGAATCGTCATTACCTTGATGCACCGAAATGTTAGAACTGTGTGATCTCTCCATATCCGCTTAACTTAAGTCCCTTCCGTTCGGGACAAAATTCTCCTTAAGGGAAATGCACCCCACCCTCAATGTCAAAAGGGCAGAGTTCTGTTTCCTAATTCAACAGTTTATCTTGAAATAAGATGTTGTTTGCACGAAAGACTAAATTCTGCCCAGGAAGTAGCATCTCTCTTCCTAAACAGCGATCACCCCCTAGATGGACTTCAACTTAAATAGGGGATAATACTCCTTACAAGTTTAAACTTGTGAGGCGCATCCACAATAAATCGACACTCCAGTATTTTCACTCCCCGTCATGGCAGAGACTTGCTAATGGACTCTACCTTCGAGCTTAACCACGTGGCTCGGGGTACGAGTCAATTCACCCTCTCATTACCTCCGTAACACTCCACTACGTGAGGCCTCATCTCCTTCGGCCTTAACCACCAACTTCTCGAAATCCCCCCACTTCACATAACATGAAACCAATCCCTCTTAGAGTTTACGCATGACTTATTCATGGTCAACTCCCAACAGCATTCCTAAACTTACGTCCCATACTAAAAGTCCCTACGTCTAAACAATCCTAAAGTCTATCTACCTATACCCTATCTAAGTCGTATACACCTAATGCTAAGTATATCCCTAGTGTCCAAGACCTTTCTCAACTTCCGACATTGCTCAGTTTCGTGCGTGGGACGTCTCGCCGAAGCGAAATCCAAACAAGGAACCCTCCCGTTACACTACTACTTCGCGTTGTCAGTCATCGAGGGGTACAGGTCTAAGACACATGTTCGGGACCAAAAGGTTCTACAGTTACACACTAACTATTTAACTAACAAAAGAATATTAACAATCCAAAGCTGACCCTTCGTGAAACCCTAGGGTTATATACCCTATAACATATGCATCTCAATAAATAGCCTTCTATTTAAAGGCATAACCCGAATTCTCAATTCGACTTCGTACCTCGGTCTCCCTCATATCGATCAGAGGAGAGAACTATGTGCAGTGCTCCTATGTCGCACTATAATAGCCATTAATCATCCTAGTACGTGATTTTCGGCTAAACTTTCCAATCCCACTTCCGACAATAAAGTAACAAAATAAAATATAATAAAAGGGAAGAACAGCATATCTTCACTCACAACATCGTTAAGTGTTCATGCGGCGGAGTGTCTCGCAAAGCGAAATCCAAACAAGGAACCCCTCCGTCACATGCCGACTTAACTAGTTGATCATGGAGATAGAGCGTAATACACATAAAATAAAAGAAAGGAAAGGTGGTATATCCCCACTCCCAACGTCGTTAAGGTTCACGCGTGGAGCGTCCCGCAGAAGCGGAATCCAAACAAGGAACCCCTCCTATACGCTACCACTCAACTTGTTGGTCGTGGAGATAAGGCATAGCAATCACATACCAATATCACATTATACTCGTCCATGTTAAGGACGAGTAAATCGGCCTCAAGCACAATTTAATAAGAGAACTTCCTATATACATACAAACAAAAGAAAAGAGCGAACCATTACGCACAGAACTCGATACTAATGAAAATACTCTCAGCAGATATTATGAAATCTGTAATCTGAGAAAAGCTCGTAAAACAAATGAGCGCGTAACACCCGCATCGAATAACATATAACTCACGTATCCCTGAGTGAAAACTTACCCTCAATAACGGGTGGTGCCGGCAGGGCTAGAGGAAACATAGCCTCACGATTATGACCGACACACCCATACTGTAGTTGCCCCTACTGCGGAGGAACAACCATAATAGGTACCGGAGGTGGAAACATAACACATGGTTGCTGCGGAGCCCGAGGAAACTGACCCCCAATTACCTGAGGACACTCCTTCTTGTAATGACCTGCCTCCCCACATTGGAAGCATCGTCCCTCCATGTCCTCCCGATTACGACCTCCGATATTCCTAAACTGGGAAAAGCCTCGGCCCGAACTACCTCTACCTCCGGGGCCACCCCGATCTGCCTGATGCAAAGCACCTTGTTCGTGCCTAGTATTGCCCCTCGCAATAAACTCTCCAGGCTTCCCCACTTTCCTCATCTCAGTAGCTTTCTTGCTACCCTGCATATATAATCGATGCTCCTGGCAATGGAGTAAGGCTGCATTTATAACTTCTCCATAAGTCTGGAAAGCTGGGTTACCCAATAAGTGTTTTCGGATTCTCCAGTTTAGACCTCCCATAAACTTTGAGATCTTCCTATCTTCCGGAGTCACCTCATCTGATACAAAGCTTGCTAAACGGGTGAACTCCTCTTCATACTCCGCTACAGACCTCTCCCCTTGCACTACATCTAGCAACTTCCTATTCATCTCCCTCTGAACAGCGGAAGGAAAATACTTAAGATCAAACAAAGTCCAGAACTCCGTGATTGACATGGTGTCTCTTTGCTCTGGGGTGGTCATCATCTCCCACCAGTGTAATGCAGATCCGACAAGCTTAAAGGTGGTAAGGACTTGTTTCTTATCCTCACTGCATTCTATCATTCGAAGGTGGCGTTGCATGTCTTTCTTCCATTGATTGGCTTTAATAACATCCGCACCTCCCTCGAATTCCGGGGGATTGCCCCTTAGAAAGGACTCCCTAACCCTTTCCCACGGAGTAAGTCCCGTAGGAGCTTGAACACCTGGGGCCCATGGCAATTGTTGGATCACTACGGTCATGGCGGCATTAACCGCTCCAGCCACTATGCTTGCTACATCCGCAACATTAACCGTCCCTTGTAGTGGCGGTGGAGGACCTACTTCCCTCTCTACGACCTTAACACGTCTCGCCGGGCGACCTCTCTTAGACGGCATCTGAGATGGAAGAACAATAGTATTATAATGCTAATTAAAACAATCTATTTTGCAGAAGATCGTAAACATAAGCATCAAAGAAATCCAAACATTAGGCTCTACATCAAAGAACGCTACGGTAGAACGAGACAAGTCCACACAGATCCTAGTACTCTAGAACCTGATGCTCTGATACCATCTGTGACAACCCGCAATCCGAGATAAGGGGTGTCCAGCCCGATACTCAAACGTAACAGGGATCATGGATGGATATCATTCTCAGCATTACGAATATAAACTGAGTATAAGGGAAAAACCATCCAATAAATCAGAAAACGGGTTGCCAAAAAGTGTAAAATTTAAAAAAAATGCGGTTATGAAAATTTAAACTAAACAACCCAATCTGACGAGCAAGTGGAATTCCAAAAGATAATATATAACATGACTAAAACGAATGTATACAAATGGACCGAATAAGCTGTCGGTCCACAGCTACATAAGACAACGTACCACAATATAAAATATCTTACATAGTACAACCATTAATCAAATACAATAGTTTTGGGCCTCACGCCCGAGGGACAAGACCCGATCATATCTAGAATAACAAGAATGAAAACGTCTAATACAACATCCTGTAATAACCCGCAAAGTCTTACAGCTCCTCGTCGAAGGTGCAAGGAACTTGGAAAGTCAAGTCGGGCGTCCTTGCGGTGGAGCACCTGAGCGGATACAATAATATATATACAACAAGAAAGTAAACCGGTCAGGGCCGGGTTCTATATGATTTCTAGAAGAATAAAAAGCATGATAGATATGAACATTTACACATGAATAATGAGGATGATCACATGACATGCTATCTACAAATTCAAGCAAGGATAGAAGGTAAAGCATTTTAATTTAAAATCCTATCTTATTAATACAATTTCCATTTCCTTCAGACATTCCTTATTAGGAATAAAACCATATATTTGGTTAATTTCTGTTCATTAATTAAAACTTCCCCTTTTATCTTTCCATTCCTTATTAGGAATATCATTTACATCAAGTGCTCTTTATGACACATACATTATTCCCGTGCTCTTCCGGGCACATATTTATGCTCTTTATGGCATTTAACAACCATCAAGTCCAACTTGATGAAAATATAGTTATATTCATATACATATAACGATATCTAAGACCGCCCGTCCGGGTTTCCCCACGGTGCGCGCCCCTAAATGACCATCATCTTCCAGGGCCTAACATAAGACAACCTGGGCACCTATCGGAACACGTCGGGAAGCGGCCATGAGCCTGCGTGGTAGCCAAGACCACACCCGAAATCTCCCTACCCCCGCAGAAAAATACACAACCATAAGCGCTCCCATGGCCTAGGACTATATCCACCCTGCATTCATTAGCCAGGGGGCTTCACCTCACGAGCGAACTTCATGATGTCATTTCGAGAGGTGTGTAACAGTAAATTAACATTTACATTTATCATCATTTTATTTCCGAAAATCCATTTCCATTAATCATGTGATTGGTTCTTTATTATTAAACCTAATATCATTAAACAACGGGGTTCATTCTAAATTGAACCTATCATCTTTAAACACCTATGGGTTCATTTTATGCGAACCTAATTCCCATCGAATATTATCATTTATTCCTCAAATTACAACCCCGATTAACTCTCCGAATGAAAATCATGATCCTACAAATCTCCAAGGCCTATGTAACTTAACAAGCCCTTCTAGTCTCCAAGTTAGGGTACCTAACTTCCAAACTTCTAAGAGTTTGAATAAAAGAAGTAATGCCTTAGCATTACTTTAAACCTCCCCGAAACAAACCCCAGATGAACCCATTTCTAGTCCAGGGTAACGACCAAACTCCATGGCTACTCTAGGACTCTAAGTTTACTTCTTGAAAGAAGTTTCCTAGGTCCTAATCCTAAAGAATAAGGAGGAAAATTAAAAGAAAAAGACCCCCAAAATCTGCTGGAACCGAATCGATTCGCCCTAGGGGCCGAATCGATTCGCCCCAGCGAATCGATTCGCTCTGAAAGCGAATCGGTTCGGACAATAAAATTTGGTTTCTGCAATTTCCGAATCGATTCGGTCTAAATCCGAATCGATTCGGACAACAAGACCTGGGATTCTGCATCTATGCGAATCGATTCGCCCCTGCGAAAATGCCAAGAATGGCTATGGAGTCTTGAACTCCAAAATTATAACCAAACCCAAACCAGCCAAACCCAATTGATTCAATGGAACTAGTACACCAAAAATACACCCAACTACCATCATTTGTAATTTTTCTCATCCAAATCAATCTCAAAGGGGGTTAAATACCCAAAATTCCACCAAAACCCTAACATTTCTAAATCATAAATATCAATGCAATTTATTCTACTTAAATCATAAACTTGCAAGTAGATTACTTGCCTTGAGGTGGGAAATCAGATTTGATGAAGAAGGAGGCAACAATCCAAGCTCCAATCTCTCTTTTCTCCCAAGTTCTCTTCCTCTCTCTACTCTCTCTAGGGCTCAATTGTGTAAAATGGAAGAATGGGAATAGGGGTGGGGAATTAAAACGGGGCTTAAGTCTAAAAGCCCAACTTAAAAATGCTAATACGCGATATACTAATACGCGACTACACTATTTAAGCCAAAACCAGTCAAAAGTGACCGAGATGCCAAAATACAATATGGCACTTATTTTGACTGTCTCACACCTACCGGGACTAACTACACTATTTAAATTATCATTTGAAAGTTTTATAACTTATTTTAGTTCCGGTTTCATAATAAACCAAAATGTCATTTTAAATCTTTATGACATTAAAATCACCACATGAACATTTTATCTACTCACGAGGTAACTACACATCATATTAGTAAATATTGACTTGACATATCAAATTAATATTTACTCAGCATCTATCAGATAATAACTAATTACTACACATAGTAATTAAGGATAAAATGGACTATCGGAAAAGAGAGTTATTACATAACTCTTTCTCTAAAATAAGGACTCTATCACCACTCTCCTTTTTGCCCAATTTTAATACATTAAATTTTTTAAACAAGGAACTAAAGTGCTCACGATAAATATCTCTTTGAATTTGAAACGTTTGCAAATATTCAATCCTATTTTTGAAACCGTAATTTTCTTTCTCCAAAACTTCAATACGCTTTGCAAACTTTAAATTCAAACGTTGTAAATCGTCAAAGCTTAGAGAATCCATCGAGAGAAAACAAACACAGGAGAGATAAACAAACACACGGGATCATAAAACAAATAAATTATCTTTTCTAGCTCTGATACCAATTTGAAAAGTGCCCAATATATGTGTTTTTAAACAAACCAATTTTCTTCAAAAATTATTCACCTTTTAATATGCACCAAACCAAGTTGTGAAAATCCAATTCTTACTTTAAACTAATTTTATCTTGATTAATCTTAAACATGCATCGAGTGATTCAAGTAAGTAAAATAAAGTAAACAATACTCATAACGTCGGATGTACGAGAAAAAAAACCCAAAATGGGAAAACAACCTCGGACGGCCCAAGCCGGACAATCACTATGAATAATGGTTTTACAAAGAAAGATTAGCCTCACTCAACGACTCCATCCCCACGGGTCTTGACGCTCTTCTGATCTCCAACCACTCCTCTCACATTGCCCACGCAGAAATTCCTTCTTCTGCGACACCTGTCCACAACACTCGACTCCACGAATGTCTCGGTGTCCACCGACTGGCTTTGATTTGTCTACGATGCCGAACAAGAAGTCCTTCTCTTTTCTTTACCGCAAACCCTTGATGTTCAATAATAGAACAAACTTCTTGGTGCAGCAAGATCACGTAAACATATAAGAATGATATCTCGAATCTTTGCAAACTCTAAGGATGTGTTTATGCTTTTTAAACCTTAGAAAACATGTGCAAACAAGTTTCTGGTTTGAATACTATTTTCTAGAATGCACACTTAAGAAACTCTGATAGAAACACGCTTTAAATAACAATTAAGTGCCTCCTCGAAATGAGTGTCATTCGAACGACAATGCCACTTCGTTCGCGCAACATAGGCATCTCGTTCGAACGAGATCCTTATGTCGTTTAAGCGACTGATGTCAGTTTGACTTTCTTTGACTTTTTATTTAAAACGTCTCTTTTAAAAGAGATCCAAATTAGTCAAACACTATTTCGAGTATATCAGAATAAAACGTAGTCTAAACAATTAAAACACTTTAAAAAACATTTTAAAACATTTTTCTTTATAAAATTACATCCTTATCTTTTATAAAAACAATTCCGAGCACCATTAATTATACGCATTCATACCCGAGTGATCTCGGAATGCAATTAACTTTGAAGATGATTAAACTTGCACCAATTAAACTTCGACATGATTTAATTCTTTGAAGCTTTGTCGCAATGTCTTCAATTTTCTTCAATACGTCATAGACCAAGTGGTATCGTGACAAAATAAAAATCTCCTTATGACATATTATAAACACAGTTTTGTTCACGGAATTAAGTCAAAACAATACAAGGACTCAATTGGAAATTTATGTCCTTACAGACTCGAAGGACATGGCTATGTTTGTGAGAAAATTTTGAAAAATTCTTAAATTTGGTAAAGATAAGTTTAAAAATGATTATAAGAAATTTGAAAAATTTAAGCATGACAAAGCCACAAAGATCCCTAATACATATAATGAAAATCTTAATAGGGACAAGTCAAATAGGTGTTATAGTTATGAGAGTTATGACCATAGGGCGAGAGAGTGCCCCACTAAACTAAGGAGAGAGGGAAAACAACTAATTTCATATAATGCCACCCTTAGTTATGAGAGTGAAAAGGAAGAGGGAACCGATTCCCCCATTAAGCTCAACTTTACCGCGTTCATGGCAAGTAATATGAGCACCGATAATGAATCTTCTCATGAAGATATACATTTACATGACCCTTTCGAGGCCTTTGTTTATGAATACCAAAAAGATTATGGTTGTGAGAGTGGATAAGAGAGAGAGAGAGCAAAAGACAACCCTACCTTAGATGTAGAAGAGGAGAGACAATAATGAATGACTTGAAAGCTCCTAAACTTCTAAGCTCCAATACTTCTAGCTCCAAAAACACCTAACTTCTTCAAAGCTTCCACAAAACCTCTCTACAATGTTGATCACCATTTTTTTTCTTGGAAGAGAGCTTGAAAGATGGTAGAAATGTTTAGAAAGGGGTGATTTTATGGTGTAAGAATGGTTAGGCTCAATCAAAATGGAGGAATAATGGCTTAAATATGGAGATGGGCGTATGAACTCTTGAGAGAGAAGAATAAATTTAAAAATGGTGGTGGGATTTGATCTCCCACTTCTCCCTCTTATAACCCATGAAAATCCCCATAAAACTTTTGAAATAATCCTTTAAAAGTCATCATATTCGTCAAGATCCACGAAGTTGACATGTTATCTAGATTTATGGCTGAAATGGTGACATGACAACTGCCCATATCTGATCCCGATAGAGTCGTTTGAACGAGGTTGATCTTGTTCTAACGAGATCATCTTTCATTCTAGTTTTTCCTTTGAACGAACTTCGAATGATGAGTCAGTGTAATGCGGAAAGGGGTCAATGGATTCTCGTTTGATTTTCTCATTCAAACGAGAAGGAGATCTCAATCGAATGACCACAGGTTCGTTCGAACCACGCAATTTACAATCTTTCAAGTTTTATCCCAACAACTTCATTAAATTACAAAAGATCCACCAAACCAAATAAGTTGAAGGGATACAAGCTCATTAAATAATAATCCTCTTTCATTAACTTCACATTATTCCGAATGATACGAAATGGGTTAAAACATTGGGTTGGGGTATTACAAATAGATGGAATGATGGGTGCTTCTACCTGATATTAATTTAGTTTGGTTAGGAGATATAATTATAGAAACAATTTTCCTATGTCTATTAGCCAACTTTTTATTACAACTTTGAAAAAAAAAATTGGCTAATGTCTCAATAAAGCTATTGAGTCATGTTCATTATCTTTAGGAATTTTTACTATATGACTGGATTAGAACCCCGGTAAAATCTAGTTAGTGCTATAACAAATTGATGATGGCCCTACAAACATTATTAATAATAATATCGGACCATTTATGGTAAAAAATAACCCCATACCCACCAGGACCAGGAGTTTCTTTTGGATCCATACGTCACACAGTGTGTTTAACTTCTTCAACTATTAGGATAATTTTGAGAGTGTCATTTTCGTAGTCATAGATAAAGTTGGAAATCACATTATATATGATACCATTATTTGTGACTAGGTTATAGCATAATATATATCTACAAAGAACTGGACAACATGTTATTGAATTTCCCCTTGATTAGAAATGGTAATGCCTTCATTCTTTAATTAAGAAATGTAATTAATAGATATTTTATTTTTGATATATATGTGTAAGATCTCAATGAACCTATTCCCTTTCATCAAACCACTTAAGTTTAGATGTGTCCCTATACTAATTCTCCTCAGCTTTTAGAGCTTCTTTAGATTTCACTGAGCTTGAATCTCCTTATTATCATTGCTAGATAAGTGGTATAAATATTTAACCTCCAATTGGAATTTTCTTAATTCTATCTAAGCAATGAAAAGGTTGTCATTAATGTTTCCAAAAACTTCGATGTTCTGTTTATTAAATGAGCATTTCAAATGTTTGAGTTTGTCTTTCAAAACATACATATGATACATAATGGTTTATGTTCATTGAATCGATTTAAGTTTCTCATTGAATCAGTGATTTATGTTAATTGAATCACCTTAGTTTCAAAATTAACTTACATAAGTGCTAATGGGATCAGTAAAAAAAGTCTAGATCTTTTCAGATATTTATGGCAACAAAAGTGGATATTTGTTTAAATATATGTTTGTAGAATAGTGGATACATAGTTTTCATATTTTATATTTATCATGTTGTATTCAAGTATGTTTAGTTTTGTTCTTTTATGTTTGGATATCTTTAAATCTGATTTTCGACCCGAAGTAAAAACTCAACTCTTTATCCTAATATGATCATCTCAGTAGATGTCTTTCATTATTTAGTTTAGTTGTCATTGAATCAGTGTTTTGCGTCAATGGTCTGTTGAGATATTTAGTTTAATTGGACAAATCAGTATTTGCCCAATTCACTGAAGTAGGTGTGTTCAAACATTTATTTTACGTATATAAGTCTAATGGGAGGAATATTTAAAGCCTTTTGGAGATGAAATATTGATTATTTTCCCATTTGAACCCATTTGGTAATATCTATACTAAGTAGATGTTCAGCAGTACAAAACAAAAAGGGAAAATATGGTCCTATTTTTTTATCCCTATAGAATATTCAAATTAACCACATGGTGAACTATTTATTAGAACTGAAAGTTTGGCATTCTTTAAAATGGTAGAGATCCAATTAATAAAAGTGTCTTAAAATGGGATGAAATATTGTTCAGATATTTATCGCAACAAAATGGAGATCTATTCAAATATTCATTTTTAGAGTGGTGGATACAAAGTTCTCATATTTATTATTTATCATGTTGTAGTCATGTATGTTTGATGTTGAGCTTTTGTTTTTGGATATATTTAAATCTTATTTCAGACCTGAAGTAAAAACTCAACTCTATATTCTAATACGTTCATCTCCGTTGTGGTCTTTCATTATTTAGATTTAATTGTTCATTGATTTAGTGTTTTGCATTAGTGTTTTATTAAGATATTTAGTTTAATTGGACGAATCAGTATTTGTCCAATTCACTTAAGCAAGTTTTTCAGACATTTAGTTACATATATAAATCTGATGGGAGGAAAATTTAAAGCCTATAGGAGAGGAAATATTGATTATTTCCCATTTTGAACCCATTTGGTACTAGCTATACTAAGCAGATCTTCAGCAATACAAAATAACGAAGGGAAAATAAGGTCCCCTTTTTTTTAACACCACTAGAACATTCAAAGTAACGACAATGAGAACAATTTATTAGAACTGAAAGCTTTTCATAATTTAAAGTGGCAGAGATCGAGTTAATAAAAGTGTCTCAGAAGCTAAAAGCGTTGAGAGTTTTAAGAATGTAACTCCATTCAATTGTATCGAATGCTTTGGATATGTCAAATTTGATACTAGTTTCCCCCCCCCCCCCATAAATTTTTAGTCAAGAAGATTATAATTGGTAGAGTCCAAATTGATGAAATGATGGATGCTTCTTCATAGGATTAATTCAACTTGTCAGGAGATAGAATTCTAGAAAAAATCTTCCTAAGTCTATTTGCCAAAATTTTTATTACAACTTTGAAAAGAAAATGGCTAATGCAATTGGCCTCAATGTGGCTATTGAGTCAACTCCACTATCTTTAAGAATTTTTTCCAAGTGATTGGAATTAAACCCCAATAGAATACCTTTGGTCTCAAAACAAATTGATGATCTGCAAACACGATTAACAATAATATCCCACCATTTATGGTAAAATATAACCTATAACCCACTAGAACCAGGATTTTCCTTTGGGTTGTGTTTTTTTAGGTGTTAAGATAGCTTTGAGTGTCTCATTTTCATGGTCATTAATAAAATTAGAAATCAAATTATATATGATACCATTGTCTGTGACTAGGTTGTTAGCAAAATATATATGTGCAAGGAACTAGACAACATATTGTTGAATTTCCCATTAATTAAAAATGGTAACACCGTCATGCTTCAATCAAAAACATGATTAATGGCTATTATATGTTTTCTATATATGAAAATCTCAATGCACCTTTCCCCTTTCATCAAACCACTTATGTTTAGATTTTCCCCTCTAATAATTCTAATCATATTTAAGAGCATATTTAAGATTTCACTAAGCTTGAATCTTCTTATTATCCTTGTTACATAAGTGGTCTAAATCTTTAATCTCCAAAGTTGGATTTTTCTCAATTCCTTCTAGGCAATTAAAAGTTCTCATAAATGTTTCCAAAGACTTCGATGTTCCATTTATTAAATTATCCGTTAAATTTTTTATGTTTCTCTTTCAAAACATACATATGACACATAGTTGTTTATGTTCATTGAACCAGTTTAAGTTTCTCATTGAATTAGTGATTTATGTTCATCGAATCACCTTAGTTGTGAAATTAAATTACATACGTGCTAACGGGATCAGTAATAAAATTCTAGAACTATTCAGATATTTATGGCAAAAAAATGGATATCTGTTCAGATTTATTTAGATATCCATTTTATAGAATGGTGGGTACATAGTTGTCATATTGTATATTTATCATGTTGTATTTATATGTGTTTGGTGTTGGATTTTTGTGTTTGGATATCTTTAAATTTGATTTCAAACCTAAAGTAGAAACTCAACTCTTTATCCTAATATGACCATCTCAGTAGAGGTCTTTCATTATTTAGTTTAATTGTTCATTGAATCAATATTTTGTGTCAGTGGTTTGTTAAGATATATAATTTAATTCGAGAAATCAGTATTAATCCAATTGAATGAAGTAGGTCTATTCAGACATTTAGTTTACATGTATAAATTTGATGGGAGGAAGATTTAAATCCTCTAGGAGATGAAATATTGATTATTTTCCCACTTTAGACTCATTTGGTAATAGCTATAATAATCACATCTTCATCAATACAAAATATAACAAAGGGAAAAAAAGTTCCCCTTTTTTTTATACCACTAGAACATTAAAAGTAACCACATGGAGAATAATTTATAAGAATTGAAAGCTTGTCATACTTTATAGTGGCAGGGATCCAATTAATAAAAGTGTCTTAAAATCTAAAAGCTTTGAGATTTTTGAGAATGTAACTCCATTCAATTGTATCGAATGCCTTAGGTATGTCAAATTTGATAGTAGTATTTGTAATAAAGAAGGTTGTGATTCATGGACGCCAAATAGATGGAATAAAAAATGCTTCTGCCTAGGATTAATTCAATTTGGTTGGAGATAGAATTCTAGCAACAATCTTCCTAAGCCTATTAGACAAAAAATTTACTACAACTTTGAAAACAAAATTGGTTAATGCAATTGGTCTCAATAAATCTATTAAGTCAACTTTATTGTCTTTAATAATTTGTGCTATGTGATTGGAATTGAACTCCGGTAGATAACAATTGGTCTTAAAACAAATTGATGATGGTCTTAAAAACACGATTAACAAAAATTCCTACAATTAATGGTTAAAAATATCCCCAAACGCACTCGGACTAGGAGTTTCCTTTGGATCCATACTGCACATAGTGTGTTTAAGTTCTCCAGTTGTTAGGATATCTTTGAAAGCCTCATTTTCATGGTCATAGTTAAATATGGAAATCACATTATAAATGATACCATTATCTGTGATTAGGTTGTTAGTAGAATATAAATCTGCAAATAACTCGACAACATGGTGCTTAATTTCCTCCTGATTAATAAGGGTAACACCTTCATGCTTTAATTAAGAAATGCAATTTATGTATATTATATGTTTGCTATATCTATTGAAGACCTCAATGCACCTATCCCCTTTCATCAAACACTTAAGTTTATATTTCCCCCTCTCATAATTCTCCTCATCTTTGAGAGCATATTTCATATTTCATTGAGCTTGAATCTACCTCTTATCCGTTCTAGATAAGTGGTCTAAATATTTAATCTCCGGTTGGATTTTTCTCAATTCCTTCTAGGCAATGAAAAGGTTATTGTGAATGTTTTTGAAGGAATTTATGTTCTATATATTAAATCTTCATTTCAAGTGTTTAAGTTTCTCTGTCAAAACATACATATTACGCCTTGTGGTATATGTTCATTGAATCAACTTTAGCTTCTCATTGTATCCGTGATTTATTTTCAATGAACCACCATAGTTCAAAATTAAATTACAAAATTGATATAGGATCAGTAAAAAAATTCAGACCTATTCAGATAATTATGGCAACAAAAGTGGAGATTTGTTCAAGTATCCATTTTAGAAAGGTGGATAGAGAGGTATCATATTTTATATTTACCAAGTTGTGTTCATGGGTGTTTGGTGTTGGGCTTTTATGTTTGGATATCTTTGAAGTTGATTTTAGACCCAAAGTAAAAACTCAACTCTTTATCCTAATATGGTCAACTCAGTAAAGGTCTTTCATTATTTAGTTTAGTTGTTTATTGAATCAATGCGTTGTGTTAGTAATTTATTAATATATTTAGTCTAATTGGACGAATTAGTATTCGTCAAATTCACTAAAGTAGGTCTGTTCAGATATTTAGTTTAATTATTCATTGAATAATTGATTTTTGTTCATTGAATCGGTGTTTTGTGTTAAATGACGTCTTTCATTATTTAGTTTAATTATTGGGAGATGTTTAATTTTTGTGTTTAAGCCTGTACCTCACCACTTTAACAATTTCTCTCAATGTAAACCGGCCCTTCTGGGATCAATTGGTAATTTTTTTTTTATAAGGATTAACATGTCAATTATCAAAATGAAAAGAAAATCCAACCAGAAGCAAAATAAAATTTGAGTGTGTAATCTTTTAAAATTTTAAGGTATGATATTTTATTCAAGCATGTACCCCTACGTTTATGTTCATTAAATTGGTGTTTTAGACTCCACTCACTTACCAATTACACTTAGTTTTTATTTTATTATAGAAGGTTGTTATGGCATCACAGAGGATCATTAGCTCCCTCTCACATCCACATTACCAATCACAATTTTATTTATATTCTCATTCTGATATTCAACCACCCTCCGAGGTGCAATCTCAATCTCTTTATCATTCAATTTCTGAATATAGCTCGACTTAAAGATCAAACTCATGTGGTAGTGAAAGCTGCAGCTCGACAGATAATGAATTAACTGATATCTAAAACACTCATTCACATGAAAAAGGTACTCAAACCTATATTATTATTTGTGTGATTTAACGACCTCTGTAAATAAATATTTTTGTATTTATAAGGTTTAGCTCCAGCACAATCTGCCACCAAACGTAGTGCTTTTGCAAAATTAGGTGATACACGGGGTGTAAAAAAGCGCTTAGAACTTAATTTCAATTATCTTTATCAACCAGTTAGATATACTGTAGATATATTATCTACCCATGTCGGCACTATAGTTCACGATTGTAACAGGTTATGTTTAAATTTTTTTATAGATATTTTTTAAAATTATTTAAATAATAATCACGGTTGATATCGATGGTCACAAACATCATAGTATATTGGTATTGAACAGATTGCCATTGATTTTTAAAAATTGGCAATGTAAGGAGTTAAACCCACACAAGGAAATAGTATGGCTGGATGTGAAAGTCAAATAAAATGAGGTTATTATGTGTAACAAAAAGAATTAATATTTTAGATAATGTCATTACTTTTGTACAAACTTGTTAACGAACGACTTATGGTATTAATGCATGATTTATGTAGGTGAACACAGATGCCCTTGAAGAATTCAAGAAAATGTGTTTGAAGAAGGTAGGTAAGTTATGTAATAATTGGAAAATAGAAGTAAAGAGAGAATTTTATAGTTCATTTGATACTAACGAAGAGAGACTGAAAAATCATCGACCTAGAGTTGAGAAAGATCAGTGGTAGAACCTTGTATATTATTGAGGAACTCATGAGGCAAGGGTATGGACATATCAAAGCTAGTTTAACTATATTAATTAAATTAAAATAAAATATCTGTAAAATATATAAGTTTATTTATGAAAAAAGAGTATAAGAAATCGTCAAACTCGCAAGAAGGAAAATACACCCCATATTTCTAGAAAAAATCATGCGAATATTGCTCATCAGGTGTGTTGATAGAAGTTATGAATGTGAATATCAGTTTAAGGTTGTAATGATTAATTATGTAATAAATGGTTATGTTAATGTAGATGGAGGTTAATCGAGGGAAAAATGTGTCGTTGGTTTAAGTGTACATCTAAACACATAATAGGAAAAATAGGAAAACCATTGATCAAGTTTTAAGGGAAGAAATTGTAATGGAGGATTCATATGTTACTTCCATACTAATATGAAGTTGTTTGTTTCAGTCAACGAGAAGCAAAAAATTGATCAAGTTCCGCCAGAGTCAGCAGATTCTGTGAGTCACAAAGATGATATATTATATGAAGTCGTGGGACTAGATAAACATGGTCGTTGTCGAATATATGAGGAAGGACCATTCTCAACTGATGTTCATGGAGCTAAGAGGTTTATAGCTAATGAAAAAGAGTTTGAGAATATAATAACTGAGATACAATTAGAGATTCGATTTTAATTTGAGGATTGAATTTACCATTTAGAGGCTCAATTTGAGAAGATACATGCACACATGGCAACCTACTATTCTTTTATATCTAAACATGTGAATGACTATATAATTATCTACTGTGATAACCCGCTCAAAATAATAACGGGTGGCCAGTCCTATACTACATTAAATCAGATATCTCAGATGTCTTAGTCTCAGCATCAACTGACACTACTAAATAATATAAGGCTAACTACCCGAAACTATTAAAAGCAGATGTCAATTTTTTTTTTAAACTTTTATTTAACACCAATCAAAACCAACCGTACAATAACCAACCATCAACATGACATATAAATATGATAAGTGATAAATACAAACTCCAATAATATAAAAGAGTACAACAAAATGTACAAAGTAAAATACCCAAATATGCTGACGGGTCACAGACAATACAATAATCTGAGAGAGAGAATAAAAAAGTGTTAATCGACAACACTTGGGGGTAAAACCGATATATAAATTGAATCCTAATCTAGATATACAAAGGATAGGAGTCGACTAAGACAAAGTGCTGCAATAGTCCACTACTGCCACAGTTCCACGAATACACTGGGTGGATAAACATCCATGGCATCCTTGCCGAGGAACACCTAAAATAATACAATATATATATACATAGCAGGAGAAAATATAAACGGGTCAGCGCCCGAGGTGAAAACAATTTATAGCAAGTGAATTAAAATGCATAATAATTATAAATGCATTATAACATGATTTAATGGAGCTGCACTCTCCATAATAGTCCAACTCACCTCTCAACTAAAGCGCGCTACTAAACGTATGCACGTGATCTCCAAGTGAATGCCCGAATCTAATTAGGCAAATAAATCTAACTAAATCCCAATATAAATATTCAATTAAAAACCTTCAAACTTATCTCCCAATCTACACTTATCTGAATTCCATCTAAATCATATACTACAATTTCTAATGTTATTGTTCTATTATATTTGTTCACTTACTTAACACATAAAGTTTACATAACCATCCTCATACTAACACAGTAACAATTTATAAGCATTCTCTTTACTAGAATTTCTTGTATTCTAGGTATTCCATCAATATACACATAATTTTATATGAGTTATTAGCATCTAAGTGCTAAGGACTAAACTTCTCCCAAGTCTCAATACTGCATTGCGTTTCGTGCGTGGGACGTCTCGCAAAGCGAAATCCAAACAAGGAACCCCTCGTTACACTACTCCTGACAGTATTGATTTTCGAGATTCATTATTCCCTCAATGCATGATGCATGTAACCCAAATTCTTATTATTCAATTAATTAATTTTATTATTCCCAATTCTCAACAGTGAACGGCATTTCGTGTGTGGGACGTCTCGTAAAGCGAAATCCAAATAAGGAACCCCCCGTTACCCTACTCCTAGGCACTTTCGATCGTCGAGAAGTATATACTATATATAAATATGAGCATTAAGGACTAACTTCTCCCCACTCCCAACATTACACTGCGTTTCATGCGTGGGACGTCTCGCAAAGCGAAATCCAAACAAGGACCCCCCCGTTACACTACTCCTAGGCAATGTTGGTCGATGAGGTGCATTATGCCCTCGATACCCAAGTAACCATTCACATCAATAATATAATAACCATCCAAATGAGCTATAACTCGAGGACGCAGGGTCTCAATGCTATCATCTTCCAGTGCCCATACCACATAGCATACTGGGGACCACGTATAGGACTAAACGACACCTAGCTCGTGATCAACTCACACACACAACGTCCGGGAAGCGACCATAGTTTCTAACTGGCAAGTGAGAACGATACATACCCACGACTTCTCACCCCCCAAAACAATAATGCATATCACATAATAATCACCATGGACAACTATGACCAGGGGAATATCCACACACTGCTCATCGAGCCAGGGTGCTCACCTTCATCGCGCAACTTCCCACTGATAGCAAGGAGGGGGTATGCTTCACTTATATATATATATATATATATATATATATATCATCACATAAGATATACATACATCATCACATCATATAAAGATATACCAACGTATAAGGTATACCTGTCACATTATTTATATATTCATATTACCCTATTAGGCGTAGTGGAATTAATAGCATTGTTTAGTATATTTCTCTCTCTTGATATACTAATCGTCAATTATCACACATCTTCCCCACTTAGTATACACCATACTATTTCTCACTTGAAGTTTTCGCATTACTTCTAATTATGATTTGTCTCTCAATTCTATTTGTGTTAAGGATATTCTCTATCCTAATGCACCTCGATTAGCATTTCTCATTGTGTGAGACATCTCCCAAGTTAATCATCGTTAAGGATATTTCTATATCCGTATGCACATTTATTAACATTTATATTCTGAATCCGAAATATGGTTCAATTAATCACGTGAACCTTTAAAGTTATCCCATTTGGGATTTGTAACTAAAATCCAATATCACTAGGTGTATTCTCATTCTTTCATATGTTTCCTAATTATTTCCAAATAGAAATCCTAATGGTAGTGGGCTTCCCCACTTAGTATATACGATATTCTCTAGTCGGTATTCCTCAATTTAAGTCAACATGACTACAATAATTTCTTATAAGGGAAAGTCTCTAAAATCTCCAAAACATAATTCATATAATTCCTATCGAGGTCCCCAAATCGATAACCTCGAACGAAACGGGATGAAATTCTCCCTAGAAAACATTCCCCCAAAATTCCCTGTTTCCGAATCGATTTGGCCTCCAAGGAGAATCGATTCGGGTCATCAGACATGGGACTCTATCTCTGGCCGAATCGATTCGGCTGGGGTCCGAATCGATTCGGTCACTCAGACCTGGGCACCTGCAACTTTCCGAATTTATTCGGCTAAGGGGATGAATCGATTCGACCTATCAGAAGGCTCGAAAATGGCTACTTTTTATTAAGCCAAAAATCCCCAAATTCATTTTAATCATTTACTCTTCATTTCTCCGCAACCCAATCACATATATAACATTAATATTCATCCAAAAACACATTTAAACTAATTTCTAACCTCAAATCCATCTTCTACATAACAAATCTAAGATTTTTATCCAAAAGTTAGGTTTTGATAAACTAAACCTAAAACACAAAGATTTAATCCACAAATCAAGAAATAAATGGTAGACAATAATGATTTAACAAGTTCAATCACTTGCCTCAAGTTCGTAGGGTCTGATTCGTCCTCGAGATCGCGTAATGACCAAAAAATCCTCTTTCTCTCTTTTTCTCTTCTTCTTTCTTCTTCTCTCTTTCTTTCTCTCTATTTCTGTTTCTCTCTAAGGAGAGTTGTTTCTCCCGTAGGCTTAATAAGCCTTATCTCCCAAGATACACAACTTTAAATGATAATACACACTTTAAATGACTCGGTAACTTTAATTCGAGCCAAACGAACTTAAATTATTTTGGAAACTAAATAGACCCCAAGTATAGTCATTTTGAATTTCTCGACCCTTTCGAAAACAACTACACCCTCAGAATTGCCATTCGAAACTCTTTCTAACAACTATCAAATTTTGACCTCAAGGCCAATTTAATAATTCTCCAAATAAAATGATATTTATTTCTCCCAAAATAAATAAATTATCGTCTCTAAAGTCTCGAGTTGTTACAAACTTCCCCACTTACGAGAATTTCATCCTCGAAATTAAGCTAAGACTAATACTCCAAAGCTCAACTAGTCCCTACTACACTCATCCTCAGAAATTCCATACCCAAACCTCTAACTTTCCACGACGGATTTATTTTAATTTATTTTAAGTTTTATAAAACCTATTTTAACAACTAGGGCGCCCATACACCCTTTATTCGAGCTTTACTCGTACCAATCATAGTGAGGCTTCATTTGCCTCCAAAGTTCCATAATTCTAAAAATGTATATATAATATTAGCAATATTAATGGTATAAAAATTTTGAATGGTCCAAGGAAATAACTCCTCTCAATTCCTGACATTCGCCACTTTCATGCAGGGGAGGTCTCGCAAGCGAAAACCAAACAAGGAACCCTCCCAATACACTAATATGTAGCGACGTCGGGGATTGAGAGTTTGTTAAATCCGGACTAGAGTTTGAAAATATTTTTGTGTAAATCATTTTGAGATGGCCCAAAGGCCTATAAAAAGTTTGATTTTGAAAACAATTTATTTTAAAAAAAAGTTTTTGTCTTACGATACATATATAAAATGCATCATGCCCATAACACAAGGTCTTAACAATCATCATACATACAACAACATGTAGCTCATAAAAATTAGCATAATTATGAGCTAAACTTCCCTGCGCCTCACTAATCCACAATTTCTGAACTCTATTCATTAATAATAATATCTTATGTCATATTAATATATTGCCATTTATTAGGCTCTTTCCATAGCTCAAATACAACAATTATATAAGTCTAACATGACTATATACAAATAAGTAGCTTTATCATTACTACTTAACACATAACAACAGTTCTTACATTCACAATAAAGTTATAGCTCTCTTCGAGCACATTACAAAATAATCTATTCTCTCAAAAGATAACAACATAAGAGCCTAACTTGCTCAAAATTCCCTTTCGGGTCATTACACACATGATAAGGTTATAGCACAACCCTCTCATAAATATCTCCCACACGATGTTCCAAGACTTCACATATTAATATTCCTATTCACCAAGGAAAGTAACTTTCATCATCCATCTCTAGTCCGATTGCCCTTCCTCATAATTGGGCTCCCACACAAAGTCCCCTGGTCTAAAATGACCTCGAATCTGCTGTAGAGGTTGCACTTCCAAAACTTCATCAAAACATGGTCCTTTACCTCTTTTAGGACAATCTTTCTTCCTATGACCTATTTCTTTACAAAAGAAACATCTACCCAAAATTCCTCTCAGCCCACCTTAAGGAACAAAATGCCGCTGTGACTCTCTATAGTCCTACTTATACCCACTGACATTACTGGCACTCTCCTCACCAGACCTACTTGATAAACCTGAATCTCTAAAGTTCTTACCCTCTTGCGAATGAAGATGGTGTTCATGGCACTTTAACAGTGCTGCATTTACTACCTCGACGAAAGTCTTTAACGCTGGGCTCTCTAACAAATACTTCCGAATTATCCAATCTAAACGTCGCATAAACTTCGATATACGCTTCTCTTCTGTATTTACCTCATCAGGTACTAATTTCTCCCATCGAGTAAAATCTTCTTCAAATTCTACCATTGTTCTATTACCTTGAAACACATCCATCAATTTCCTCTTTATTTCCTTCTGAACTGGGGAAGGAAAATACCTTCGATCAAAAAGTTCCCAAAATTATGTTATAGGCAAAGTATCTCTCTATTAAGATATGGTGACAGACTCCCACCATTGGAGAGATGGACCCGTTAACTTAAAGGTGGCTAAAAATTCCTTTTGCACCTTGCTACACTCAACCATACGGAGGTGCCTCTGCATATTATTCTTCCATTGACTTGCAGCCATTGCATCAACTCCCCCTAAAAACTCTGGAGGATTCCCCTTACTAAAATATTCCTTCAATCTTTTTCACAAAGACAATCCTAAATGGGTTTGGGCTGCTTGAACGACAGATTGCTGTGCCATCATAGAAATGGCAGCAGTCACTGCGTGTGCCATAATATTGTCAACTTCATCCGTAGTTATAGTCCCGGGAGGTAATTGGGGTTCCACATTCTCAGCCCCTTTGTTTGCCTTGACTGAACGACCTCTCTTCGGTGGCATCTGAAACAAGAACAAGTGTATCAGAACGCCTTTCAAATATTATCGAATCACAGAAGAAATATGGACGTGTGAATACAAAAGTCCTAATATTAAGGCTCTACATCAAGAATTCTTACGAAAGATCGTAGTAACCCACACAGATCCTAAAGACACTAAAACCTGATGCTCTGATACCATCTGTAACAACCCGCTCAAAATAATAACGGGTGGCCAGCCCTATACTACATTAAATCAGATATCTCAGATGGCTCAGACTTAACATCAACTGACACTACTAAATAATATAAGGCTAACTACCCGAAACTATTAAAAGCAGATGTCAAAAAAAAGTTAAAACTTTTATTTAACACCAATCAAAACCAACCGTACAATAACTAACCATCAACATGACATCTAAATATGATGAGTGATAAATACAAACTCCAATAATATAAAAGAGTACAACAAAATATACAAAGTAAAATACCCGAATATGCTATCGGGTCACAGACAATACAATAATCTGAGGGAGAGAATACAAAATTGTTAATCTACAACACTTGGGTGTAAACCCGATATAAAAACTGAATCCTAATCTGGATATACAAAGGATAGAAGTCGACTAAGACAAAGTGCCGCAACAGTCCGCTACTGCCACAACTCTACGAATACACTGGGTAGATAAACATCCATGGCTTCCTTGCGGAGGAACATCTAAAATAATACAATATATACATAACAGGAGAAAATATAAATGGGTCATAGCCCGAGGTGTAAACATTTTATAGCAAGTGCATTAAAATGCATAATAATTATAAATGCATTATGACATGATTTAATGGAGTCGCACTCTCCACAATAGTTTAACTCACCTCTCAACTAAAGTGCGCAACTAAACGTATGCACGTGATCTCCAAGTGAATGCTAGAATCTAATTAGGCAAATAAATCTAACTAAATCCCAATATAAATATTCAATTAAAAACCTTCTAACTTATCTCCCAACATACACTTATCTCAATTCCATCTAAATCATATACTACAACTTCTACTGTTATTGTTCTCTTATATTTGTTCACTTACTTAACACATAAAGTTTACATAACCATCCTCATACTAACACATTCACAATACATAAGCATTCTCTTTACTAGAATTTCTTGTATTCTAGTTATACCATCAATATAAATATAATTATATATGAGTTATTAGCATCTAAGTGCTAAGGACTAAACTTTTCCCAAGTCTCAATACTGCACTGCGTTTCATGCGTGGGACATCTCACAAAGCGAAATCCAAATAAGGAACCCCCCGTTACACTACTCCTAACAATATTGATTTTTGAGATTCAGTATTCCCTCAATGCATGATGCATGTAACCCAAATTCTTATTATTCAATTAATTAATTTTATTATTCCCAATTCTCAATAGTGCACGGCGTTTCGTGCGTGGGACGTCTCGCAAAGCGAAATCCAAAGAAGGAACCCCCCCCGTTACACTACTCCTAGGCACTGTCGATCGTCGAGAAGTATATACTATATATAAATATGAGCATTAAGGAATAACTTCTCCCCACTCCCAACATTACACTGCATTTCGTGCTTGGGACGTCTCGCAAAGCGAAATCCAAACAAGGAACCCCCCCGTTACACTACTCCTAGGCAATTTTGGTCGTTCAGGTCCATTATGCCCTCAATACCCAAGTAACCAATCACATCAATAATATAATAACCATCCAAACGAGCTATAACTCGAGGATGCAGGGTCTCAATGCTATCATCTTCCAGTGCCCATACCACATAGCGTACTGGGGACCACCTGTAGGACTAAACAACACCTACCTCGTGATCAACTCACACACACAACGTCCGGGAAGCGGTCATAGCTCCTAACCGGCAAGTGAGAACGACACATACCCATGACTTCTAACCCCCAAAAATAAAAATGCATATCACATAATAATCACCATGGACGACTATGACCTGAGGAATATCCACACACTACTCATCGAGCCAGGGTGCTCACCCTCATCGCGCAACTTCCCACTGATATCAAGGAGGGGGTATGCTTCACTTATATATATATATATATATATATATATATATATATATATATATATATATATATATATATATATATATATATATATATATATATATATATATATATACACACACATACATCATCACATCATATAAAGATATACCATTGTATAAGGTATACATGTCACATTATTTATATATTCATATTACCCTCTGAGGCGTAGTGGAATTAATATCATTGTTTAGTATATTTCTCTCTCTTGATATACTAATCGTTAATTATCACACATCTTCCCCACTTAGTATACACCATACTATTTCTCACTTGAAGTTTTCGCATTACTTCTGATTATGAATTGTCTCTCAATTCTATTTATGTTAAGGATATTCTCTATCCTAATGCACCTCGATTAGCATTTCTCATTGTGTGAGACATCTCCCAAGTTAATCATCGTTAAGGATATTTCTATATATGTATGCACATTTATTAGCATTTATATTCGCAATCCGAAGTATGGTTCAATTAATCATCTGAACCTTTAAAGTTATCCCATTTGGGATTTGATTCTAAAATCCAATATCAATAAGTGCATTCTCATTCTTTCATATGTTTCCTAATTATTTCCAAATAAAAATCCTAATGGTAGTGGGTTTCCCCACTTAGTATATACGATATTCTCTAGTCGGTATTCCTCAATTTAAATCAATATGACTCCAATAATTTCTTATAAGGGAAACTCACTAAAATCTCCAAAACATAATTCATGTAATTCCTATCGAGGTCCCCAAATCGATACCCTCGAACGAAACGGGATGAAATTCTCCCTAGAAAACATTCCCCCAAAATGCCCTGTTTCCGAATCGATTTGGGCGAAATCTGAATCGATTCGGGTCATCAGACCTGGGACTTTGTCTCAGGAAGAATCGATTCGGCTGGGGTCCGAATCGATTCTGTCATCAGACCTGGGCACCTGCAACTTTCCGAATTTATTCGGCTAAGGGGCCGAATCAATTCGTCCTATCAGAAGGCTCGAAAATGGTTACTTTTTATTAAGCCAAAAATCCAAAAATTCATTTTAATCATCTACTCTTCATTTCTCCCTAACCCAATCACATATATAACATTAATATTCATCCAAAAACACATTTAAACTAATTTCTAACCTCAAATGCATCTTCTACATGACAAATCTAAGATTTTACCCAAAAGTTATTTTTTGATAAACTAAACCTAAAACCCAAAGATGTAATCAACAAATCATGAAATAAATGGTACACAATAATTATTTAGCAAGTTTAATCACTTGCCTCAAGTTCATAGGGTCTGATTCGTCCTCGAGATCGCGTAATGGTCGAAAAATTCTCTTTCTCTTCTTCTTCTTCTTCTTCTTCTTTCTTTCTTTCTTTCTTTCTATTTCTCTTTCTCTCTAAGGAGAATTGTTTCTTCCGTAGGCTTAATAAGCCTTATCTCCCAAGATGCACAACTTTAAATGATAATACACACTTTAAATTACTCGGTAACTTTAATTCGAGCCAAACGAACTTAAATTATTTCGGAACCTAAATAGACCCCAAGTACAGTCATTTTGACTTTATCGACCCTTTCGGAAACAACTACACCCTCAGAATTGCCATTCCAAACACTTTCTAACAACTATCAAATTTTGACCTCAAGGCCAATTTAATAATTCTCCAAATAAAATGATATTTATTTCTCCCAAAATAAATAAATTATCGTCTCTAAAGTCTCGGGTTGTTACATCTACCTTTTGTGTTTAGTTATATATACATGTCTCTTTATATACTAGTATCAGATTATGTTAAAATAAGCTCCTCGAGCTTCCAATGTGCCACATGATTCTCCTTTGCGTCCTCAATAACAATCAGAGGAAAGTAACGATCCGTTTCGACATTTATCGGTACCGTAAATAAATAACCGTTTATCTCAAACTCGAGAGGTAAGTATACAAGTTTTTGAAAATAGAATTTGATCCTCAAGATGTTAATGACTATATAATTATATAACTTTTGTGTTTAATTAAATATACATGTCTCTTTATATACTATTATCAAAGTATGTTAAAACGGGCTCCTCGATGTTTCAATGTGCCACATGATTCTCCTTTACAATATGAACAATAATTAGAGGAAAATAACAATCCATTTCGACCATTATTGGCACCGTAAATAAATAACCATTTAGCTCAAATTCGAGAGGTAAGTATAGAACTTATCAAAAATACAATTTGAACCTCAAGATGTTAATGACTATATAATTATGTACCTTTTATGTTGAATTAATTATACATGTCTCTTTATATACGAATATGAAATTATATTAAAACAAGCTATTGATCTTCCAATGTGCGACATGATTCTCCTTTGTAGCCCAACAACAATTAGAGGAAACTAACAATTCGTTTTGACCTTTATCGGCACTGGAAATAAATAACAATTTAACTTAAACTCGAGAGGTAAGTATACAACTTTTGCAAAATACAATTTGAACCTCAAGAGGTTAATGACTATATAATTATATACCTTTTATCTTTAATTAAAAACACATGCCTTTTTATATACTAATATCAAATTGTGCTAAAACAAGCTCCTTGATCTTCTAATGTGCCACATGATTCTTCTTTGTAACCTCAACAAAAATTAGAGGAGACTAACAATTCGTTTCGACATTTATCGGCACCGAAAATAAATATCCATTTTGCTCAAACTCGAGAGGTAAGTATACAACATTTTAAAAATATAATTTGAAAGTAATATCTTCGCCCAATGGCGATATTGGATTGTTGATTTATTTGTTTTATAGGGTTTTTAATTTTTGGAATGGACGAAAAATGAATGAAACTGGGTCAAAATTTTAATAGAAGTTTGTTTTGTTTTATATTAAGTATACATAAAGAAATCCAAAAAGCACTTTGGTTAGTATCGACTCATTAAAAATGAGTGTATATCACTAGTTTTACACGATAGTGGAAGAAGTTCATAAGGCAGCCTTTGAATGATGTAATTTAATTGTTTGATGTAGTTGATAATCACTCTATTTTTTCATGGGAAAAAATTACAGACTTCATTACTCCTGGACTTCCAAAAGTTATTGTGGGATGTGGATTCATTATGAGCAAAGACCATTTAACAAAAGTAGGAGGAATGCTATTGGATCAAGACTTTAAAAAAATATATATATTGAAAAGATATTTGTATCAAATGAACTCTTACCTAAACCCTATGGAAATATATGCACATTTGGATATGCCCATCACACAACTATTGCATGGTATGTTGCTAATGTAATAATATTTATTTTTATTTTAAATTACTTCAAATATCTAAATAATTACATATTAGTGACTAATTGTTAATTTTAATTTATGTAGGTAAATCTTCATGGACGAGACTAGACTTATAGATATTATTCCCCCCCCCCCCCCCCCCCCAATCTTTGTCTCTTCAATTTTTGGAGATCATTATGTGATATTATATTTTATAGGATATTTTTTTCCAAGTTCAAATATTTTTATGTAAGGTGAATATTATTAGTTTTATATTAATGACATTTTATTTTTATTATAATTATTTAATTTAATCTTATTGTGTGAAATTATTTTCGATATATATGTTATTATTAACTTATATATAGATGGTGTTTTTTGTAAATGTTACAATATATTTTTAACAATAAAGAAATATGGTAAAATTATAGAATGTTGTAAATAATTTTATGAGCATTTCACTTAGTGTCGCAATCATTTTTCTCGGCATATATGCAATGCCAAAAAAAACATATTTAATAATTTCATAATTCCATAAAAGATATTTTTGGCACTTTTTAAACGCCATAAAATTCTCTCTCCGGCATTGATATTAATGGCGTAAAAAACTCCTTTTTATGGCATTTCTATAAAATGCTAGCCCAATTTTCACCAACCTTTCACGACATTTATAAAAATTTCATTAATATTTTATGACATTGATCTTTGCGTCACTTACTCAAATGCCAGGAAATTTGCCGCAAAAAGTTTTTCCGGAATTAATGGTATTTTTCTCGACATTTAATTAATGCTGAAAAAATCAGTTTTCTTGTGGTGCCTAGAGATATAATTTTAGAACAACTAACAAGTGTGGGATCACGATCATAATTAATCTTAATAATGAAACCAAGAAACTAGTGCTGACGGTAGACGATCCTCTCCAAATGATCTCCGCAAGCAGACGATGGATAATATAAGACAGACGCACTTAAAGCACCAGAGCCAAGGAGGGTAGTGACTCTAAATCTAAGGGACCTACTAAAAGATTAAAGTTAGAGATAATGAAAAAAGACTAAAGTCCTTTTGAGCTTATACCCGAGAGGAACAACCATGGGTCTATTGACTCATACCCCAAAACCTGATAGTCATACTATAAGTCGATAACATGCTCTAAATGAAGACTAAATATAGAACTCCAAATGGAGCCTAAAAATACACAAAATACAGAAAAAATAACTAAAATAAAAAACTAAATCTTCATAGTCACGAGTCAGATCTACCACCAAAGGATTAGATTATGTTGCATCTGCTCCGATTTTCTTTTCGAGAGGGTCATTTTAGGTCGATGCTAACGTTGTAATCATATCACCATCTAGACTGAACAACATATGAAAGACCCATAAGAAAAATTTAGATTTTTATTTATTTTTGAATTTGATGGAGACTAGGTAATCGTCCCCCTCTCACATGGAGCGAGAAGGGGAGGAGCAACTGAAACAAATGAAGGAGGTGAGGGGAAGGGAGGCGGGGTGGAGGAAGGAGGGGGGGGGGGATAGAGGTTGAGAAAAGATTTATGGTTGGCCTTGTTTTTGTTTTTTGGTTGGGAAAGTTTCCTCACTTTCTCTCTCTAGACTTTTTTTTTATGTGAGATTTCAAAGTGCTTTTGGTCTTACAATTTTATACTCAAATAAATTTTGTTTACTTAAACATTTATATTTTTTAATGGAAGTTTTTCCTTTTAAAATTATATTTACTACGTACTGAATAAACAAGACCTAGTGATAAAAAAATCAATTATAAAATACTGCTAGTTTTTCAACTACAGAATGCCCCGATAATGTCTATTTGATATTTTACAACAGAATATATACTTAGCGTCCATTTGATAAACATGTTTTTCCATGGGAAATCATTACTTCCCACCCATTAGCCCTTATTTTTTGTTTTTGATACAAAAAATTATAAATGGATTCTTTCTCCTTACAGTCGGTACAAGGTACCTTTATCCTATTTTATGTTACTCTTTGTTTATTTTATTGCCAATGTTTATATTTTTAATTTGGTGTCTCTATTAGAATTTTTAAATATATTTAATCTGATTTATGGGTGTTTTTTACTCAAAAAATTCAGTTTTGCAACCCAGATCACAATCGTATAAAAATCCATAAATAAAAAAAATTAAGGATCCTATTTTCTAACCAATTGATGATTGTAATAATAGAGAAATTATATAAATTTACATAACATTTGATTGGGTTGTTTCTTATTTGAGTTCTAGGGTTTATGTATTTGGGTATTTTTTGTTACCTTTTTATTTCCTTATTTTTCTTGGTAATGTTTCAGAAGAGATTCCACTTTATTGATTTATAGTTTCAAAAGAGAATTTTGGGTTTGGTCTTTGCAAATAAAATTATGATATATGGTTTCAAAAGACTACTTAGTCACATGTTTGATTTTGTAGTAGGTAAATCAAAGTTAACACGATGTTAGTAAAATTATGTTTTATGGTTCCAAAAAACTGTTTAATAAGGGGTTTAATCTTCACAATAGGTAAATCAATGTTAACATGGTGTTAGTAAAATAAATCATTATATTGAAAAGTTTGATGAAAAGTTTGATTATAGAGAAATCATTTTATAATTTTGTTGTAAATTGCACTAGAGTTATTTATTACATTCTCTGCTAAATGCTTGAATTGACCCTATAAATTGGAAAATTTTATGTGAATTTTTTGGAATTATTATTGTCAAATCAGTATACCATATATGTAAAATCATGTCTTTCATTCCATAAAAACTTAAATAGACATTTATGTTCTTGTGGTAATTCGTTATAAAAATAATTGCACATTTAGAAGGAAATTTGTGTGTTGCATATGTGGCCAATATTCATGTATATTTGGGAAACTTTCACGCATATTTGATGATTATTCTTGTAATTTTAGAGATCCTGGGAAGTTCATCTCAATGAACATCAATAGAGACACCTATCCATGCACCGATCAATCAGTAGGGCAAATCCATCTAAACAAGAATCTCAAACTAGTCAATACGAAGTTCTTGACAATATTTCTTTACCGCCTAGTAGAGTACTTGGTCAGCAGGACTTACAAGAAATTATCAGGAAGGAATTGGATGTCCGATTCCATACAAATTACATTTTCACACCAAAGGACTTGTCTAAGAAAACTCTAGGTTATGGATCGGCCTCACCTTTGATTGAGGAGATTGAGATTATGGAAACACCAAGGAAGTTCTCTATTCTAAAGATCAACACCTATAGTGGTAATATCAATCTCTCTCATCATGTTCGCTATTATAATAAATTCATGTCTCTATGACACCATAATAACTCCATTATGTGTCGAGTTTCCATAAACGTTGGGTGATACCACCCAAAAATGGGTTTGAGAAGTTAAACCCTAGGTCGATCTCGGCCTCTAATAAGTTGGTTGGGCATTTTACCACTCAATTTATCACTTGTAGCAAGGTTTTGAAGGAATTAGACTTACTAATCGACCTTTGTAAGAATCAAAGGGAATCCCTAAGGAATAACGACTAGAGGTATTATGAGTTGTTTAATGAGATGTAAAACTACAATGAGTAGTTGATCGTCTCTTCATTAAGCTTCGGCCTTCAAATCATATGATACGCACTACTCATTAACAAGGAAGCCAACATCATCTATAGATGACTTCATGACTCGAATTGAAAAGTATGACGAGGTAGAGGATGAGTTCCTTACAAATACGATTAACTTTATCGACCTACGAAGTCCAATAACAACAAAGATTAAAAGAGGGAGGCAATGTGTGGAACATAATCTTACCTTGTCAAGAAGGGGGGAAATAAGAGGCTCCTAAAAAAAGAACCATGATGCCAACTAATGAGAATGCCTATTAGGTGGTCGAAAGCTTATTTAATAAGCCAATTTACAACTCCTTCCTTAGATCAAAGATAAACCTTACTATAATAAACTATAAAAAAAAGTAATGTGACACCAATGAACAAGATTCAGATAAACGGTGCAACTCAAGGAATATATGGACATAGAGAAGATGAAAACAACCAATCGAGTGAACACTGTTTAGAAGAAGGATGACGACGACCTTTCGTATTTAGGAATGATGTACACCATTTATGGATGCACTAACCCTTCTTAGTTTACCAAAAATAATATTTGTGCTTGGATCATAATCGTATCCAATATTTTATAGAACTTCCTAGTCGATGTTTCCAAACGTGTCCTTAGAAAAATATATCATAAGGGGAATAACTTATATTGGGTAAACATATTCTATAATGAGGATTTGGTCGAGGTTAGCCTCTCTCAAAATGATGCCTCAGTGCTCACCTTTAGGATAACCAACTTTGATGTAAAGAGGATTATAGTCGATCATGAGATATCCTCAAAAATCATGTACGTAGATTAACTCTATAATTTAGGATACAACATCCATGATTGGGACACTAAGGTAAGTCCATTGATCAGGTTTGATCGCAATGTGGAAACTCCCTTAGGTAGGATCAAGCATTCAGTTAAGGTAAACCTAGTCAGTTATGAAATTGAATCCTATGTTATGGGGTTGGAGTCACCTGACAACACCATCCTTTAGAGAGGTTGGTTGCATACTGTGAGAATTGAGTTGTTTTCTCTTCATCAAAAGATAAAATTTATAACCGACCAAAGTTTAGTGGAAATCAGGGGGCAACCGGGTAACATACATGAGTTGTATTATTCCACCATCAAGTAAAAAAGGGACAAGCCCAAGAAAGGCCAAAAGAATGACGGTTCTAAGGTCGATAAAGACAAATAACAATGAAAGGGTGATCGATGAGATATTAAAGATATTAGAGTAACATCTGTCGACCAAGAAGTGGGGGAATTATAAATAATTCCTCTAGATTCAAAGGAGCCAGAGAAGTACTTCCTTATTGATTAGAATTAACAGATTAGGAAATTAATGATCTCATGGAGTTCTTGAAAAATAATGTCAATTTGTTTGCTTTAAAGTCCTACGATCTTGCAGGTATTAATTTAGAAGTTTTTTTAATCACCGGTTGCATGTGGACTATCCTAATCGGTCTAATAAGATAAGCCAAGGAAGTTATCTCCAGAAAAAGTTAATGAGGTGGAGGATGAAGTTGAGAAGATACTTCATGCTAATTTCATAAAAGAGATCTAATTTTTAAATTTGATATTTGGAGGGGGATTCAACTCTATAATATCTTAAATTTCCTAAATTAACTTGAAATAAAATTTAAAAAGTAAAATACACCAAGTATGCATAGTTCACCCTAATCGACCTACGTCTATAGGGTGAAAATGGCTAATTGCACTAGATGAAGAAAAGAAAATTGGGTGATATGGAATGCTAGTTAAGAGCCCAACCTATGAGTACAAAGTATATTCTCAACGGGTTTTTCCTATCAACCTATTATACCTTTGGGAACAAGTTAACCCCTAATCGGCTTGATTTGAGTTTATATCTTGTGTAGTTTATCGGTTTTAATAAGGTGATGACAATTCTAATGAGTGATTTATAGTTATCTCATTTATTTTACGTTGTCCAATTGTAATTAGCCTCTGCTTGATGCTCACTCGATTTTACCCAAGGGTATTTATGTCAATATATGCCACGTGTCACCTTTTAAATAAGGTCGGTCTCATTTCCCCTTCATTTTCCCACATAACTAGGGTGGCTAGTCTTTAGTCTTAGTGAGCCTAGTTATGTCTTGTAAATACACTTCCCTGCATACATTTTGAGATGTAGTCTTATTATGTGAAACGTGTCCCTCTTAAAGCTAGTTGAAAGGTAAGAATTGAAATGATATGCACGTGATCCCTAAATATAAGTTTACATGTGCCATATCTGGCTTAGCCTAAGACCATTAATGCACGTGAGCACAAGGACTTAGGAGGGAGCGAGTGTATCTCTCTTAAACAAATATTTGTCACTTTCTATTCCTTGATACTACAATGGATAAAAGTAACTCAAAACACATTTGATCCATTTTCACCCTTATTTTCAAGGGCAACTCCTTTTTTTCTCTCTTTCTTCCATAACCACAAAGCTTTTTCTACAAAAATATTCATCTTTTTCAAACTGTTTTATCTTTCCACTTGATCGTAATAATGTCTAGGAGACTAGTCAAGTATGAGATTTCTTCTAAAAATGACTTCAAGGCTTTAAAATAAAATATATAATCCCCGATGACATAAAAATAAGAAACCCTATGGATGAGAACATCATAAACCTAGGTCCTAAAGAGGTTGCTACGTATATCGGGGCATTTTTAGAGGGGGAGTTAGATTCTATCTCCACCATTTGTTGGTTGTGATGCTCCATCACCATGGAGTTGCCCCTCTCCAAGTGAACAAAATCTTTTTCCATATTATTTTGGAAACAATCGAAATTAATCAAATCTTCAAGGTAAATCTCTACTTAGATGAGATCAGGTATTGCTATGACATGTGATACACACCTAAAAGTGTTCAAATGGAATCCCAAATAAACGGTTTTTTCTTGTTAGTTTTTGGTAAAATGGGTCTTATGCACATATATATTTATTTTGTAGGTCAAATGGCACTTGCGGCTTCAAACGCTTCAATTCAAGGCAAATTCTTGTTAAAATGAGCTAAACCCCAATTCCCGTACCATTTACCTGTCCCCAAACCCGAACCTAAGCCTAAACCGAATCCAGACCATCACAAACCCCTAGTGTGTGTATGTGTAGTTTTATTTTTATTATTTTCAATATTTTTTGAGTCATTTTTATTATTTTATTTATTGTTTTATTATTTTATGTAAATATAATATGCATGAGTATGGCTGTGTCATTTTTCTTTTCTTTTTATTTTATTTTATTTCAGGGTCTTTTTTTTTTAGCATTTGATACTACGTGCGTGTCTTTATGTCCTTGTCTGGTCATATTATGGGTGTCCATTTTATGAGAATTTTAGCTATTTATTTCTTTTATTTTACTTGTTTTTAATTTTATTAGTTTATTTTTATATAATTTTATTTTTTCTATTAATAGGTTAAGATTTTGATTTTTAGTTTTAATAGATTTTAATTTTTAGTTTTATTAATTTTGTTAGTTTTATTTTTTAGTTAGGTAGTGTTATTTTAATTGTTAGGTACGAATATGAATACACACACACACACACTAAGTACTCTACACGTCACCAAAATCTATTGCCCCTCATCATCTTTTCCAACCTACCAACCATATTCTCTCTCCTCCATTTTCACCCACCTAAGCTTCCTATACTCCAAATCATACCTTGTAACTTCCAACCCAATTTGAAAAAATCCACTTGCCAATTTATAACCCAAATCAATTACCAACCATTGACCCAACAACCCATTTAAACCCCCATAAAATTAACCACCTGCTCGAAACTATCGACACAATCTCGACCCAAACTCCTACCAGTGTCCTTTGGCCTATTCGCACAGACCCGACTCCCTTATTCCAGCCTGAAATCGGTGCATCCCCATGTACAATCAACCATAACCCAAGAAAATAAGGATCCTCACCAACCCCCATTTCAGTAACCCATATACCCAGTTTGTAGACCCGGTCGATGAAACTCAACCTCTGACCACCCTACTTCCTTGACCCGTAACCCAAAATCAAACCTGCTGCTGCCATAACCCATCTTCAAAACTTCTTATCTACCCGCTACCTAACTAGCTCCATACCCGATTCCGTTCAACCCACCATGTTTAACAAAAATTTTAACCTACATCCAAAACCGATTATGCCCAAGTCAAAGACCAAAAATAAAATCCCAAAACCCACATGTCCAAACTGCCTTTTACCCTGTTACCTAAAATACCCTCATTACGCACACCCCTCATGCACACTAAAACCTTCACATGCCCAAATTGCTCCCTATCTCCATTTTCCACATTATAAAAGCAGAAAAGGCCCATTTGAAAGAAATGTAGTGAAAAAAAACTAGAGAGAAGACTTAGAAAAACCCTAGAGAGATATTTTAGTAGGAGAGTTGTACATAAAAAATTATAGAGAGAAAAAAAATTGTAGCATCAAAAGATATTTTGTGTTATATATTGATTGGCGGATTCTCTTCTCTCATACTCATATGGTTTCAATTGCTTATTTTATGTCTTGAAATCCCATTATGGAGGGCTAGTCACCCATTTAAGGTATGAAATGAAGCCTCCATGGATCCAAGTTATCTAGCTTGCTAATTTTATTCTTTTTTGATTTCCTTTGATTACTAACTTTGATTCCTACAACTGTTTTTGCATTGAGAAATGGAAATCTATCATTGAGATGGGATCGAAAGTTTGTGTTGTAATTTTATCATTTTGATTCAAACTAGAGATAGGTTTTTCAACATGGTCAAAATTATAATATAATTTTCATCAACTCTTGTTTTATATTGTTTAATTAAAATTAGTTTGGTGAATTTTTCCTAGCGGGTGATTCATTTGATTAGTTTCAATTCATTTTGAGTAGTGTTGTAAGAATTAAAATTACTTTTCTAAAAGAATATTTAATTAATTCATTAGTGTAATAAGAATTAACTTTTGAATTAAATGAATATTTTGGAAATCAACCAAATTAAAATAGTTCAAATTAGTGTTAATTACGTGAAGTGGGGGTGGATTTCATTCCTTGTTTCTTTATCATATTAATTTAATCACTTACTCTATTTCTCATCATTTTATTACTTAGATTATCTTAGATTTGTATTCACCTAGATTTAGTCTCATTCACCCTTTGAAAATAGTTTTTAAAAGAAAATAGAAAAATATATATAGTAACACATTTGAAAGTGAATTGTATTTATAGTCTCATTTTAGCTTTCTTACTCTTGAAAGTTGGTTTCAAATCCTTACTTACCATTATACAAGTTCATATTATATTTGTACGTTGAATATTTTTGATTGGAAAAAGGCTTATTCTGCAACGTTTCCTTATAACGCTTTCCATCAAATGGCGTCGTTGCCACTTTCTTGAAGTTGGAGACTCGTGTGAAGACTTGTATTTCATTTTCATTTTTGTAGTTTTAGTTGTTTTTTCCTTTTATTAGAAGTGTTGCATTAGGATTTTATCATTTGGATTGTATTACGGTGCTTGGAGACACCATTTTTTTTCATTTATATTTATAATAAATCACAAAAAGAAGAACAACGTGATAGGAAAACCGGATAAGTTAGAGAAAGGGCATCCAAAGGAGTGGAAAATAAGCCTCTATACTTTGGGTCGGTAGGACTCCATGGGCCGACTGAGATAGGCGATCTTCCCCCGATCGACTCAAATCGATCTTCACCCCACGGTGTAAAAACTATGGGATGTATATTTCTAAACACTCGCGAATCTTCCGCAAGCGAGTCAATGTTCTGTGTGCCTATATGTTATTATGTGATTTTTATTCTCGCATTTATTTTTGAATGGTGTGATGAATTAATCAACTAAGACCTACACCCAGTCATTCACGAGAAGGGATTTCGTCACCCGACTCACTCACTTATCCATTGTGTGCTACCCTAGCTATCATTAAATTTAAAATCAATCAATTAGGTAGCCCCATAGGATACAGTGTTAGTGGACCCCTTTTTCATCAATTTGACTTATAGGATATCCCAGAGAGTCCTCTTCACCTGACAAACCTTTGAACGGTTCACTTTGAGGCATAAAAGTGTCCGAAAAACTGGGTTTTAAGTGCGGTCGCCAAGTAAAATGGGTTTGTGTTGTCCCCAGCGTTGTACCGTCCGAACATGTCGTCGCATTAGCTTTGTGGTGAATACCTGTGGCAAGCCTCTAGTCATCTTGTGATTAAAGTAGGAGCACAATTTTTGCAAATTCGATCACAATGATAAATTCCGTGATTTTTTTTCATTCGTGGATTTCATTAAAATTTGGCTACTCACTCACTTAATTGAAGATAAAAAATTAGCTATGTGCTAGTTAGGACTTCTACCTTGCTTGTATGTGTCTAATTTACTCTTTAGGCAGTCACTTGTACGCTCCATCCTTTTAAGTTTCAAATCGAGTCCATCATCCTTTTTCTTTAAAAAAAACAAAAAAAGAACTCCAAAAATATTTTTCATTTTTCGTCACGCCTAAATATTTCCACATTTTTCAAAAATAAAAAAATATTTTTTATTTTCTCACATTTTTCAAAAATCCAAAAATATTTTTTATTATTCTCTCCAATTTTTCAAAACTCAAAAAAATATTTTTCTATTTTTCTTCATAAAAAGAAATCGTTCCCTTTATGCCAAATTGGCACCACGTTGGTCATCGATTAACACGCTCCCTTAGTGATCCATCTTGCAATTCCCTCTTAGGTGATCGTGTCCTCAGCGTCGATCCTACACCTCATATTCCCGATTCTTCTTCCTCCTCGGAGACTCCTGGTTCTCCCACTACCCCACCCACTATGGCCGACGAGCATGCCTTAAGGGACTATTTTGCCCCAATAATGGTTACCCCACCATTACGCATCATTCTGCCACCCAAGACAATGGACCAATTTGAAATTTTCTAGACGACCGTTTCAATGTTTCCCAATTTTCATGGACTTGAATGTGAGTCTCCATACACTCACTTACAAAAAATTCTCATGGTTTTCTCTACTTTAAAAAATCAAAACTTAGATGAAGAAAATGTTCCTCTTTGGTTGTTTCCATTTTCTCTCAATAATAACGCATCCAAGTGTCTCCATTCATTACCACCGGATTCTATCCATACATGGGAACAAATTGTGAAGAAGTTCCTGTATAAGTTTTATCTGATGAGAAAAACCAATGAGATGTGCCAAGACATCCCAAATTTTCTCCAAAAGCCAGCCGAGCAATTTTGTGAAGCATGGGGCCATTTTCATTATTAGATCAATAGTTGCTCACATCATGGCCTCGAGAAAAGTCTCTTAGGCCATAGTTTTTACAGTGGTGTCATTCCTTCTTCTCTAACCATGATTGAGTCCATGCATAAAGGGAAGTTCATGCACTTAACTCCTACGGCCACCTATAATTTTCTCCTCGAATTGGGCAAGAACTCACAAGATTGAAAGGGAACCAATGAATTTTTGAGATCCAAGCCACCACGCGTAGGGAGCACGTATGAGGTAAAAAAATGATCCAGATTTTAAAAGTTTTCTTCATGGCTTAAACACTTTGACTAAGACCGTTGATGCTCTTAGTTATTCTACATAGAAAAATGTTTATGTATCTAAACAAGTGATGAATGTCAACTAATCTAGTCCTTCTTTGTGTAATGTATGCTTAACCCAAGATCATTCATCTCATTTGTTCCCCCTCATTCAAGATGATACCGAACCGACTATGGCCCAAGCGTGTGCTTTTGATACCACTAGGAATCCCACTCCCCTGTCATTTACTTACAATTCTAATAATAGGAACCATCCCCATTTTTGGTATAAGTGTGACAACAACCTCGCTCCATCACACCCACAACAAAATGTAGGTGGTCCACTCAAATTTCATAAAAACCCACAAAGTCAACATCGCCCTCCCATCTAGAACCACTATGGTCAATACCATAAATAACACCATCCATCATCCTTCGTCCCCCACAGAGGAACATCAAACACCAATCATCAAATTGTCCCTGTTCCACCTCCCTCTTATGAGTCTTCACCACCATTTATTTCTCACCGTGAGTTGGTCCGCCAACCCCCTTATGCCCCTTTGCCCCAATCCTCCACCCCATCTCTTTAGAACCTTCTCACTTAATTTATCATGACTCAACACAAACCACGCAAGCACAAACTCAGGCCTTCTAAAGGCTTGAGAAACACCTTAACCAGTTTGAGTCTGAGCGAGAGAAAAGTTATTTTTCGAGTCAACCCATTGCTAACCCTAAGGGGAATGACAAAGAGTCAACTTATGAGGTTGTATTTTCTTCTACTACACCCACATACCAAGAGGACATAAAAGCAGTGGGTACTCTAAGATCTAAAAATTAGGTTGACAATGGTGTTGATGCTCCCCGTGATGTGCAAATCCAGTCCACCCAGAATTTCCCATTAGAACCTCTCCCTCAGGTTCCACCACCCAACAAATCCAAAGAAAAGAATGAGTCTAAACCTAATGAGCCCACCACTGTCTATGTGCCCAAAGCACCTTTTCCTCATATGTTGGCTACAAAAAAAAGCCCAACAATGTGATGAGATCAGGCAAGTTTTTCAGAATGTTCACATTAACATGCCATTCCCCACCGTAATTCAACAAGTTCCATCCTATATCAAATTATTGAAGGACTTATGCACTATCAAGTGGCTGATGAATGTGCCTCGTGATACCTTCGTCACTAGGCAAGCCCCGTTCCTTATCCATGATAACGGTCTTGTGAAGTATAAAAACCTCGATCGTCCTACTGTGTCTTGCATGTTAGGATATAAGTTCACTACTCATGCTTTACTTTATCTTGGGGCCAGTGTTAATTTGTTACTTTACTCCCTTTACCTTGATTTAGGTTTATAAAATATGATACCTACACGGGTTACTCTTCAACTTTCTAGACGTTTTGTGAAAATGCCTAATGGAATAATTGAAGATGTTTTAGTTAAAGTCTCTGACTTTTACTACCCTGTGGATTTCATCATCTTAGGCACTCCTGCATCCGACCCAACCCATATGTCTATCATATTAGGTTTCCCATTTTTGGCCACTACAAATGCCATCATTAATTATCATGATGGTTCCATGAATCTTTCTTTTGGCAACATGACCATTGAAGTCAATATCTTCCACCTTATGCAACAAAAGGTGGATGTTGATTCTATTAATGAGGTGTGTGTGACTGACTCCTTGGTCTAAGAGATGTTGGATCAAACATACCCCGAAGATTCTATCCAAAAATGTTTGGCTCACATTGGGTCAGACTTTGATATCGATTCCTCCATCTCTGAAGTGAATGCCCTGTTAGATTCTATACCGGTGATGGAAACTTCCACTTGGGCCACTCTATTTGAGCTTCTCTCTGTTAACACTCTTCATTCTGTGGATGACCCAGTTAGGCCATGCCTCGATATTTCCCTGGTCTCTATTTTTGCGTCTGATTCCAATGCCTTTCCTGAGCCTCCAACTAGTTTGGAGCATAATACATTACCTGTTGAGATGAAATATACTTTATTAGACCCAAATTAACATTACCCAGTCATAATTTCTTCCGACTTGACCCCGGATCAAGAAGAGCAATTCATCCACACTCTCACTAAATATAACACTATTATAGGGTGGACCATTTCAAACATTAACGATGTGAACCTCAATTTTTGTAGCCATCGCATTCATTTGGAGAATAATGCCAAGACTTCTCGTGAGCCCCAACTTCGACTCAATCCTTCAATGAAAGAAGTTGTGATAGATAAAATATTAAAATTTCTTAATGTCGGTATAATTTACCCCATATCAGATAGCCAATGGGTCAGTCCCATTCATGTGGTGCCTAAAAAGTCTGGAGATCTTCCTAGAGCATAGTATTCCACATATATATAGTGATATATATGGGCAATATACTTCCTTGAGGCCTTAATTCCTACCCTTTGAGCTATTTTAATGTTCATGCATTTTATTTGAGTGTTATACATAATTTGACTTTAAATGTATATTTTTGTAAGGTCAAGGAAGCCTTCTATATGTGAAGAAAAACTCATTTTCTATCAAACGGCATGTCCTGACTTTAAAGGAGGATGCCCAACTCTTCAAAGAAACATTTAAAGAAGTTTTGGATGACTTTTTAGCATGATTAGAATTTTTTGGTGTTAAAAAAATGCATTTGGACAGCACAAGGAATTTTTTTTGCCCATGTTACGATGTATTTTTCCATGTAAAAATACATTTTCCCCCTGTCAAAATGTATTTTGCTTCATAGGAAAATTACAATAACGCCATTACGGGATTTTAGTATTAATATAGAAAATTTTGTGCTTTGAGGGGATTTTTGACATCATTCTTAGCATATGTATAGTTCGTACTTTGTACTTAGAGAGTTGTAGAGAGAGAAAGAGAAAGAAAAAAAAGGATTTGTACCAAATTTAAAGATAAATGAAGATTGAAGCCTTATTTTAATTCAAGATTTATGGCTTTCTTTCTTTATTTAATATCTGTTGATGTAAAAAATTAGATCGCTCTAATTATTCAATCACAGATAAATAAAATGAGACAAAGATTTTTAAAGTGGTTCAGCCTTATATGAATGGCCTACGTCCACTTTTATGTTATTGCTGAGTGTTAGGGAATTCTCGAGTACAAGTTCTCTCAAGAAATTCCGGTCCCCTTGAATGAGGGTGATACAAGGTATTTATAGCCCTTAGGCTGTACATGAAAGTGTTGATACATTAAATGATATACATATGAAATGGTAATACATTTAATGCAGCGTGTACGTCAAGATGATAAACATTCAATGAATAATTGAACTGTTGATTATCTGGCAATTAATGCTACGGCCGAGATGCAGTTCGGACCGCCTTAGTTGCTCGTTGCTCAGGAGTTCCTCGGAGCGCTAGAGTACCTTGGAATGCTGAAATTCCTTGGTGTATCCTCGTTGCTCGGAGAGAACATGAGTTGGTCGGGGAAATGAACTTCCTCGTTACTATTGTGCCAAGTCGATTGACACGTGTCTTCATATTATTCGTCCATATCAACATATTAATTTTGGTATCAACAATATCTATCTCTATTTGATTTGAATTGCCAACTATGAATTGCTAGATCTATATGGTCACGGTAGTGAATTCAATATGATTCATGTGTAATTAGTCATCTATTGATTATAGAATGTATTTAATGGTGGATTTGAGTTAGTATTGTAGAAATTTCTCTTCATCTATATTGTCAAACAACATGGACTGTTGGTGGATCTCGATAATTCTACTTCAATTTGTCTTATTAGTTCATAATAGATCTTAATTAAGTTTTATTGGTTTATAATTTAACATAAGGAGTCACCAAATCAATACGTTTTTATAGTCAATCAATCATTTGTGTTAAGATTATATTAACCTCATGATCTCTAACCTTCACTCTCATTTGAATTCTGAGTTACTTATTATTTTTGTGTTTACTTTTTAGTTACCTTCATTTAATTCAACTAATTTCTCATCCAATATAATAAATTTAAAACATGTTTGATAAAATGCCTCTATAAGTATAGTTTATCAATAGTTTTACTAACCTCGGTGGAATTCGACCCCGTACTTACCGAGATTTACTATTTATTTTGTAGCATGCCCTTGGGCCATCGTCAAACACATTTTAAGCACAATAAATTTTTGGCACTGTTGTTGGGGATTGAAAATTTACATATTTCATCAATTTACAATTCTAAAGTCTAACTTTCCAAAAAAAATTCAAAAACACACAACTATATATATAAATTTTTTTGTCTAATTTGTTTCACTTGTTTATGGTTGTAGGTACTTTCTTATGTTAAGCTTGTGTAAATTTCTTGTGTATGAACCCTTGGGACAATAGGGATGATGTTCATCATTTATTCAGTTTTCTTACTCCCAATTCTGAGTCTTGTTCCATTGTTGGTTTCAAATTCACTTCCTTTATAAGAACCTATTCATATACCACAAGTACCATGGACGATGGCCTACGTGAACATGGAGACAAGAGCCATCCCTTACTCCTCCAATGAGGACACTTGGAGATTATCTCCAACCCGAGCAGAGCACCGAGCCTTCATGCATAGTTATACCTCAAAATGTGGGTCATTTAAATTTTAGTCAGGACATGATCCAACTCTTGCCCACATTCCATGGGATTGAGAGTGAAGAACCATACCTTCACCTTATGGAGTTTTAAGAGGTGTGTGTAACATTTTTCGACCAAACGTGCATCGAAGAAGGGGTGAGGTTAAAGTTGTTCCCATTTTCACTTAAAGATAGAGCCCAAACATGGCACAACTCTTTGCGTTCCTGTTCTAAAGGCACTTGGAATAAAATTCAAGCTCAATTTTTGACAAACTACTTTCCTGCACATAAAATCAATACACTTAGGAAGGAAATCATAATTTTTGTTCAAAAAGATAGTGAGAATTTCAATACACTTAGGAGTTTTCATTCGCTAGTTGTCAGCTCTTCCTTTTTCCTGTAAGATTCTCTTCTTTTCTTCTGTATTTCTTTTATTCACTATGGTTTATATTGTGGAGTCTGTTGAAAAATTTCGTTCCGATTTTCCATTCCTTCCTGGGTAACTCTGGAGGTTCTTTCTGAGCCTTTAGATTATTTTCGATTGGCTGAGTGACATTGGTTCCCCAGTCTATTCATTGCTGAATCTGGATTTTCTTTTCCGCCAAACCCCTTATGCTTAGAGTTCTATCAGTACTTTGACGTTGTTCCTGCAAAAATAGCCCCCAATTCATGGAGAATAATTAATGGGGTGTATAAATTAAATCTAACTCATGGAACTCGTATAGGGATTCCTGAGATTATGTATTGCTATAGATGGGCTATTTTAGATAATGTTTATTACTTAAAAACTAGGTTTTTAAATAGGGCTCTTGTAGTTAACCTCCCTGATGCAAATAGAGATTATTTTGAACATGGGGTGGTTATTAAAAATTGGCAATATGCCCCCTTGGTTGGAGACGCAGTATACCAGGGTCCTAAATTCCCCCCATATGGCAATGGGATAGGTTTATTCTCATTTTTCTTTACTTATGAAATTATGCTTTTATCATATTTGATAAAATGTATGACTGATATTTCATTATGTATTTATTTGTAATTGATAGTAAAAGAAAAACTCCAAAAGAATTAGAGGTTAATATTAAGCATCTGAAACTTATCTGGGGTTTGCATAAGAACGTTGCAGAAGAGCACATCAGGTCTGCATCATATTTGCTGCAGTATAGGAGCTATACGACTTCTTATACTACTCGTCCTGTGATTAGATCTGTTGAGCCAGCCTCAACTCCAGAGGATTCTTCTTCAGATTCTCACATCCCTTTAAGTCAAAGAATGGGCAAGAAAAGAGCTACCCCTGCTCTATTTGATGACACTACTTCTGCTGCTGAAGCCAAGAAAAGCAAAATTGATGTCCCAGAGGGGACTAAGAAGGTGGATGTTGCGCCTTCCAAAGCTACCGAGAAGCCCCCAGTGGCTCCGAGCAAGAAGGTTGCTCCTGTGGAGATGACTGCCATCTCTCCGACCAAGAGCTCTTCCCTGGTTGAAATTGCTGAAGTTCCTTTGAGGAGATTGAGGAAATCGTCCTCAGTCAATTTGGCTGAAACTGCCAATCTGACTGAAACCATACCAGCTGGTGGTGTTGGGGTTCCAACCATCATTCCTCCGAGCTCTTCCATGAGCTCGGTAAAAACTTGGATCATACCCGAGGTCCAAGGAATTGATGAAAAGATTTCTAGGGATATGCTGACATCCCTAGCTACCCGTCACCTTGCTTCAGTAAATCTCTCACGCTCTGAATTTCCTTTCTTTCTTTGAATACTTGTATTTTTGTACTGACCTGTCACTTTTTCCTTTGTTTAGCTGGTGAATTGTTTTAACAACATCGTGAAGAAAGATGAAGCAATTAAAGCTTCCAGTTCCTCGTCGGGGGTAGAGGATGCTCTATTGGGTTTGACCCAATCTTTGAAGGATTCTCGTCAGCAGTATAGTGAGGATAAAGCTGTCTGGGAGAAAAAGTTGTCTATAGTTGAAGCTGAGAAGGTGAAGTTGGCTGAGATCTCCAAGAGTTTGGAGAATAAGGTGAAAAGTTTAGAGATTGAGCATCAAAAATATGACGACAAGCTCAAGAACTTTGGAGAGCTTGAAGATAAACTAAAAAAGGCAGAGGAAGAGTTGTCCGTCCTGCGAGATGTAAAGCGCCAAAATGAAGAATTGGATGTGAAGTTAAAGACTGCCGAGGATCTTCTATCCGAGAAGCTCTCCTCGGAGAAACTGAAAAGAAAGCTCGCAGTTAAAAAATCCTTCAGCGCTGGCTGGGATAAAGGATGGAACAAAAGGATTGCTGCGATGACATCCCAAGTACAATACGGGAAGTTGAAATACTTCCGAGATGGCTGGGTAGCTGCCCTGCAGGAATTGAAGATCAAAGACGACTCTGAGCGATTTCAGCTACACCTCCCTGGTCCTCCCCCACCAATTGTAGAAGAAGAAGAAGATGAGCCTATCTCTGATGAATCTTCCATGGCCATAGGTGATCAAGTACCTGCCTCTCTACCTTCTGCCAACGAGGACATTTCTTCCATGCTTCCTCCTCCTGAGAAAATTTTAACTCCTGCTGATCAAGCTGTTGTTACCACCGAGCAACTAAGCTCCTCGTCCCAGCCTCCCGAGAAAGTCTTGGGAGACAAGGAAAAGGTGTGAAGTTGTTCGGTATCATTTCTATCTTTCATTATTTGTAATCAAACAATGTAATCTTTTTGTGATCTAATAAAATACATCTTTGTTCATCTCTGTTGTTGATGATTTGTTTTTGTTGACTGTTGTCTTCTTTTCATCATTCGTTTGTGGCTAGAATGGAACTGATATCTGCACATGATACAAAGCTGATGCAACAATGCCATGAATATTATAAAGCTGGTCATACAAATTTGAGTGTATCAGAAATTGCTGACATCCTTGGCCATGATGCCTCAGAACAAGCAATTGAGGCTTATCGGTACTTGAAGGATTTACTTGACCGAGCTGTGGCCAACAACGTGGCCTAATATGACTTGATTGAGGAGCTTCATTATTCCTTAGAAGATCTTCAGAGTCAGCACAATGAATCAACTTCTTTGTTGCACAAGGAATATAAGAATAGGTATCAACAGCTTTCCTCTGAGACAGGTTACAAAAAGATCATCGCTGGGTACGATGTTAGGGAGAGAACCCTAAAAGGTGAAGTTGAGGCCTGCAGACAGATCGCCGAGCTGCTGGAACATGAGAACAACAATTTGGAGAAGAAGTTGGCATAATATGAGTCTGCAGCTTCATCCTCTACTGCCTTGGTACCGGTCACTGATGAAGGATTCTCATTCTTAGAGGTTGAAAATGCCAAATTAAGGAAAGAATTGGATACTCTGAGAAGGTCTGGTATCTCTACTACTGCTCGGGGATGAGGAAGAGGGTCTCGTGGGTGAGGAAGATCTGTTCAAAATGTTGTCGAGGAGAAAAATTCTCCACCTTCTCGGAGTCGATCAAGAGTTCTCCGCCGTAATGTTGAAGAATCTCGTACTCTGTCAACATTGGAAACCCAAGCGTACCAAATGAACGCCAAAGATCGGGATTTATCTGAAATGTCCAAGAAAAACCTATCTTTGGAAGATCAACTTACTGCGATGAAGTCTGCTTTGAATGATAAAGATGTTTTTGCCAGGAGCCTTCACGAGCAACTAGAGAGAATAACTTTCCAATTCCACAAACAACCTCGGGAATTTTGGATGGCAGGATACAATGAAGCCCTTTGTCACTTGGATGCTCATCTTGAAAATGCCCATAACGAAGGTTATAAACAAGGATGGTTGAACGCCCTGGGTGTGTTAAAGCTAGAGCAGGGCCATTTTTTATGGGATTATCATGCTCCTGGGCTACTAGACTTGCCTGTACCGCTTTATAAACTAGACATGGAATGGATCCCAGCTCGTGCCATTCCTCTTATCTTAATTTCAAAATACCTTGGTGACTATAGTCTTCATTCTCAGATTGAAGTATCTCGTCCCGAGCATCTCCTGGATACACCTTCTGTGATGAACGTCAGAATGCTCAGAGATGTTAATTTCATTAATTCTCCTCTTTGCCTGGAGGATCCTCCTGCTGGCGAGGAGCCTGTTTCAAAAGCTAAAGGAAAGAGACCAATATAATAGGTTTTTCAATGTAACAGTTAGCACATATATGTAGCTTGTAATTTATTTTGATTTTAATGAAAGACTTTCATTTTCTGTTTGCAAATCTGTATTGCTATTATTTTGTGTTTATCAAACATTTTTACATTTATGCATATGTATCTGTTAAAAAGATAACAATATGGCACTGTTCATCAACAAACTTTTCAAGTATCAATGTTGCTCAATCACTTAATAATAAAGTAATGAGTATAAAATGTTTAAAATGTTTCCGACCAACCAAGGTTGTTAAATTGTGTTTGTCGACCAACTATAGTTGATAGGTTTTTATCTCCAATCAGCCATACTTGGTAAATTTTTTTTTTAAAATGTGTCCGACCAACCAAGGTTGATAATTTATCCTCGTCGACCAATTACAGTTTTGATCACCGACCAACTATACTTGGTTCAGTTTGGAATTCTTGTATTTTCTGGAATTATTTTACCTTCCGACCAACATAAATTGGCATATTTTGTTTCTTAACCAGCCATTCTTACCAACCGGAGTAGGTCATGAGTTTGAACTATCGGGTTCTTTCGAACTATCTTGTCCACAAGCTCTTTTACCAACCGAAGTTGATCACGCAAGTGTACTCCTCCTAACCAAAGGAGTATAATTTGTTCTCGCTATTTTACCAACCGAAGTTGATCACGCTCGAACTATCAGGTTCTTTCGAACTATCTTGTCCACAAGCTCTTTTACCAACCGAAGTTGATCACGCAAGTGTATGCCTCCTAACCAAAGGAGTATAATTTGTTCTCGCTATTTTACCAACCGAAGTTGATCACGCTCGAACTATTAGGTTCTTTCGAACTATCTTGTCCACAAGATCTTTTACCAACCGAAGTTGATCAGGCAAGTGTACGCCTCCTAACCAAAGGAGTATAATTTGTTCTCGCTATTTTACCAACCGAAGTTGATCACGCTCGAACTATCGTCTTCTTTTTGCTGTCGAGCAGCGTAGTGTACAACACTAGTATTCCCCGAAAAACTTTCAAACAAAGGAGAGAAAAAATGGTGAAAACATCATCGTTTTATTCATATTGATGGAACCGTTGTACATTTTACATCATTGATAATACTTGCGAAGGTGTTCAGCATTCCAAGCATTCTTGAATTCTTCTCCTTCTAGAGTTGCTATTCGGTAAGTTCCTGGTCGAACAACTTCTATAACTCGGTAAGGTCCATGCCAGTTTGCCTCCAATTTATTGTGCTTCTGAATGACCTTATTTAGCACATAATCTCCTTCCTTTAAATCGCATTTCCTCACCCTTTTGTTGTAGAAAAGAGCTGTTCGTTGTTGATAAGTAGCATTCCTAATGGCTGCCTCTTCTCTGACCTCCTCGAGCATATCCAAATCCAGTCTTCTCATCAAGTCACTGACAGGAGAATTGAAATTCAGTACTCTATACGTTGGAAGACCCAACTCGGCAGGTATTACAGCCTCACTTCCAAGTGCCAGCATATATGGTGATTCTCCAGTCTCTGCTCGGGGAGTTGTTCGGTAAGCCCACAATACTGATTGTAGCTCATTAATCCAGTTAGCTTTAGCTTCACTTAGCCTTTTCTTAAAACCATTTAGCAGTGTTCTGTTCGTCACTTCAGTCTGTCCATTGCTTTGAGGATGGCCTGGTGCTGAATGAACCTTCAAAATGTTCGACTGATGACAATAGGCAGCAAATTGCTCGTTATCATTTTGGGTTCCATGGTCTGTGATGAAGGCATGAGGGAGACCATATCGACAAATGATGTTCTTCCAAACGAACTGGTATACCTTCTTGTATGTCATATCAATAAGCGGCTCAGCTTCTACCCACTTAGTAAAATAGTCCACTGCAACGACGAGGTACTTGAATCTTCCTCGGGTGGTCGGCAGTGGTCCAACCAAATCAATTCCCCATATGGAAAATGGCCAAGGGGAAGTTATTGGTGTCAAAAATGCTTGTGGAGTTCGTCGGATGGAGGAAAAACGTTGGCACTTGTCACATTTCTTAGCATAGGCTATACAATCAGCCCTCATCGTCGGCCAATAGTATCCTTGAGTCATTACCCTTTGTAAAAGTGTTCGACCTGCTACATGAGCTCCACAAGACCCTTCATGGATTTCTTCAATCAATTCTTTCACCTCGGAGGGATGTACACATCTCTGCAAACCTGCCATAATTCCTCGTCTATATAAAATACCATTAGTTAATACATACCGAGCAGCTTTATACTTCAATTTCTTGGCAGCGAACTTATCCTCTGGCAATTCTCCCTCTTCAATATATACCCTGATGGGATCCATCCAAGATGGTCCTAAATCAAGGGTAATAACATTTATCGTTAGGTTTTCATCTATGCTCCGACTTTCCAGTACTTCAATTGGTATTGTTCTTCGCAGCTCGGTACGAGTAGCTGATGCTAGTCGGACCAGTGCGTCTGCTTGTGCATTTTTTATTCTGGGTATTCTGATCAACTGAATGGCATCAAATTCTGCCAATAATTTAATCACCTTTGCATGATACTTGACCATTAGTTCTCCTTTAACCGCATATGTTCCCATCATCTGATTCACAATCAATTGAGAATCACTGAATACCATCACTTGTTGCGCTTCCATAATCTTTGATAAATTAAGACCTGCTATCATGGCCTCATACTCAGCCTCATTATTGGAGGCTTTGAATTGGAATCGCAAAGCATATTCCATGTCAATCTCGTCTGGGGTGTTCAAAACAATTCCTGCCCCGCAACCTGCTGTGCAAGATGAGCCATCTACATATAATCTCCATATGGGCAACCCGTCTTCAAATTTCTTATCTGACAGAGTTCCTCGGTGAAATATTTGTTGCTTCTTTTCATCCTCCCCTGACACTTTTCGCTCCTCATCGACCATCTCTTCTCGCTCTTTTAGCAACCGGAGCTGGTCTGAGCTCGAAGTTGATGATCTTTCTACATCCATAAGCCCTTTTACCAACCGGAGTTGGTCTGGATTTATGTCTGTTGATCCTGTAACATCCACAGGTTGGTTAGCGAGCAATTTTTGTTCCTCGGGGGAATCGGGATATGTAAACTCTGCTATAAAATCTGCTACAGCTTGCCCTTTCAGTGATGATCTGGGCCCATACACAATATCATATTCACCGAGCTCTATTGCCCAGTACATCAATCTCCCTGACTTTTCTGGCTTATGAAGGGCTTGCCTCAGTGGCATGTCGGTATAAACGACGATGGTATGTGCCTGGAAATATGGCCTCATTCTTCTACTTGCTTCAATTAATGCCAATGCCAATTTCTCTAGCTTTGGGTACCTGATTTCCGCACCTCAGAAAGCCTTACTTGTGTAATAGATTGGTTTCTGGACTCCATTCTCCAATCTGATCAATGCTGAACTGACTGCATTCTCTGATACTGCCAGATACAAGTACAACTTCTCTCCCGTTATTGGCCTTGACAACAGTGGAGGTGTTCCCAGATATTTTTTCAAATCTTGAAAGGCTCTTTAACATTCATCATTCCACTCGAAAGTCTTTCGAAGTGTTTTGAAGAATGGTAAGCATCTATCTGTTGCTCGAGATACAAATCTGTTGAGCGCTGCAACTCGTCTTTTAAGACTCTGCACTTCTTTCTTTGTTGTTGGAGATCGTAAACCTAAAAGAGCTTTGATCTTATCTGGATTTGTTCAATGCCTCGCTGGTTGACAATGTACCCGAGAAACATTCCTTCTCGTACTCCAAATGTGCACTTCGTCGGGTTGAGCTTCATCTCGTATTTATCCAGTTGATCAAATGTCTGAGCTAAGTCAACTAGATGATTTGCAGCTTTCTTGCTTTTTGTCAGTATATCATCGATATAGACTTCCATGTTACAACTAATTTGTTCGGTGAAAACCTTGTTCATCAGCCACTGGTATGTCGCTCCTGCATTTTTCAAACCAAAAGGCATAACATTATAGTAATAAGTTCCCCTAGGGGTAATAAAAGAAGGACTTTCCCTGTCTTTAGGTTTCATTTTGATCTGGTTGTAGCCAGAGTAAGCATCCATGAAGCTGAGCAGCTCATGTCCCGAGGTAGCATCCACTAGTTGATCAATTCTGGGCAATGGAAAATGATCCTTTGGGCATGCCTTGTTAAGATGGGTGAAATCAACACACATTCTCCATTTATTGTTTTTCTTTTTTACCATCACCACGTTTGCCAACCAGTCTGGATACTTTACGTCTTCAATGAATTGGGCTTTCTGGAGCTTCTCGACCTCCTCTTGTATAGCCTGATTCTTCTCAGGGCTAAATACCCTTCTTCTCTGCTTTACAGGCTTGATCTCATTATTCACATTGAGCTCATGACATAAGAAGTTTGGATCTATTCCTGGCATGTCTTCATGACTCCACGCAAAAGTTTTCTTCCTGTTTCTTAAGAAAGTTATCAACTCCTGTTTTATTGAAGCATCCAACGTAGAACCTATCTGGGTTACTCGTTCAGGGTGCTCGTCGTACAGAATAATATTTTCTGTAGATTCCACCACCTGTCCTTTTACAAGTTGGGATTCATCTCGAGGATCCAGTGTTTTAATTTCTGTACCTTCATCCACCTGGTAGGTAGTAGTATTTTTTCTTGAATCTTCAAGTTCCTCTTGCTCGGCAGACGAATAATAGCATTCCCGAGCTACTTTCTGATCACCTTTCACAACTCCTACTCCAAAATTTGTTGGGAATTTTAAGCACTGTTGCACTGTAGATGGAACTGCTTCGAACTTCTTCAAACCAACTCTTCCCATGATGATGTTGTAGGCTGACTGCACATTCTTATCCATCACAAAGAAGCGTATTCTTTCTGTTCGATAAGCAGGCCAAGTTCTAACGAATATATCCAACTTGATCGTCCCAAGTGGAAAAACTTTCTCGCCAGCAAAACCCACGAGGGGTCTATGATAAGGTTCCAATTGAGATAATTTCAGATTCAAGCTATCAAAGAATGAATAGTACATGATGTCTGCCGAGCTTCCATTATCTACCAACACCCTTGAAATCACTACTTCCTTCATCCTCATTTTGATCACCAGAGGATCGTCGTGAGGATAAAGAACACCTGCCAGATCATTTTTTGAAAAGCCAATGACCAGCTTCTCTTTGTTTACCTTCCTCGGACGATCGTCATCGGCCAGATTTATTCGCTGAATATATGAACAAGCTTGAGCCTCTCCGAGGTAAGCTTTTATTTCTGCAGTATGGTCTCCTCCTCCTGCATCTCCTCCTGTAATAACATTACAATCAAATGATCCAAAACGTATGGAAAATACCTCTCGTTCTGGCTTCCTTGGTTTCTTGGGAAGATCGGGGTCATCCTCTGGATCATCTTCATGGTTTCTCTTCTTTTTCTCCTCTGCTCGACGAGGAGATCTAGACCTCTCTCTAGGTCGGTCATTATTTTTTCTTTCACCTCCACGATCAACATATTTTGATAGCTTTCCTCTTTGGATGAGTGTTTCAATCTCGTTCTGAAGAGCTATGCAATTTTTGGTCATGTGACCATGATCTTTATGAAACTCGCAATATTTATCCTTACTCCTCGAACCAGGGTCTGACCTCAGTTTCTTTGGCCATTTTACCTCCTCGTTGCTCTTGATTTCTTCCAAGACATGATGAATACCCATTTTCAAAGGAGTATAATTGTCATATTTCTTTAAGACTTCCCATGATGATTTATTATTTCTGGAGCGTTTATCATCGCCATTGCCCTTATGCTCTTTATTCTTAGACTTGTCGACTTCCACCTTGGTGTCTTTATCTATATTCTTCTTTGCAGCCATAGCTTCCTCGGCATTCATGATTTTGGCCGCTTTTGCCATCAGTTCTGACATAGTTTTAGGTGGTTCTTTCGCCAAAGTATAATACAACTTATTAGGCAACAACCCACTCATCAAAGCGGTGATTGTTGTCTTCTCTTCGTAATCTATGACCTCCAGCTTCTCATTATTGAAACGAGTTATGTAATCTCTAGTACTCTCACCAGATTTTTGTCTAACACTTAACAAATGTGCTATTCGTTTTACTGGCTTTGCTCCAAAATAGAAATTGCCGATGAACAACTCAGCCAACTGAAAGAAAGTTGACCAAATCTGGGCAGCTCCAGTAAGAGTTCCAGAGAATGCTCTACATCTCATCTCGTCGGGGACAGCATAGATATCGGCGGCAGCTTGATATTGCTCTATGTGTAGAACAGGATCTGTCTTTCCATCATATTTGGGGGTCACCACAGGTGCTTTAAACTTTGACGGGGAAGGAAAACCCACAATGGCCTGGACAAAAGGTGTCCCTTGAACAAAAGTTCGTTGTAAGGGATTCTTCGCCTTAGCCATTTCTCCTAATCTATGCTCTAAGCGTTGAAGGGATCCTTTCCATGCTTCATTTCCTTTCTCGGGCCTATTGGTTCGAGTAAGAGATCGTTCTGAAGTAGCCTCCTGAGATTTATCTTGACGAGCAACTGGTCGTGATTGTGCTGATCCTTCTCTTAGATCTGATGGTCATCGAAAACTTCTCGACATGGTCTTAGGTGGACTCCTATTCCTCCTAGGGCCTAATCGACTGAACGGAGACACCCTACTCAATCTTTCTAAGGTGCTGGGTCTTTCTGGAGAGAGGGTGATACGTTGATCAGTATCTGTAGCCCTTATTGACGAAGTTCGCCCAGGTTGATAAGAGAAATCATCAGAATCCTCATTACGATATGACTCAGTACGCCTGGATCGTGAAGAAAGTAAATAAGTTTGCCGCTGGCCACTTTGCCGTCCTGAATGTGCAGGTGCACTGCCATGAAGGGTTTGTATGGGTTGCCTCATTGTTTCTTGCATGGCGGTTTGTCCTTGAGCCAGATTCCTCATAATTCCGGCTAGATCTGGAGGTGCAGAGGGATTCGGAGGATTTCCAGTATTTCCAGCGTTTCGATTGCTAGATTCTGGATTATCCGCCATTGATGATGAATGATTTTTTGGTGAAAAATGATAGTAACAATCGATTTCCCACAGACGGCGCCAATCTGTTGATGTAAAAAATTAGAACGCTCTAATTATTCAATCACAGATAAATAAAATGAGACAAAGATTTTTAAAGTGGTTCAGCCTTATATGAATGGCCTACGTCCACTGTTATGTTATTGCTGAGTGTTAGGGAATTCTCGAGTACAAGTTCTCTCAAGAAATTCCGGTCCCCTTGAATGAGGGTGATACAAGGTATTTATAGCCCTTAGGCTATACATGAAAGGGTTGATACATTAAATGATATACATATGAAATGGTAATACATTTAATGCAGCGTGTGCGTCAAGATGATAAACATTCAATGAATAATTGAACTGTTGATTATTTGGCAATTAATGCTACGGACGAGATGCAGTTCGGACCGCCTTAGTTGCTCGTTGCTCAGGAGTTCCTCGGAGCGCTAGAGTACCTCGGAATGCTGAAATTCCTCGGTGTATCCTCGTTGCTCGGAGAGAACATGAGTTGGTCGGGGAAATGAACTTCCTCATTACTATTGTGCCAAGTAGATTGACACGTGTCTTCATATTATTCGTCCATATCAGCATATTAATTTTGGTATCAACAATATCTATCTCTATTTGATTTGAATTGCCAACTATGAATTGCTAGATCTATATGGTCACGGTAGTGAATTCAATATGATTCATGTGTAATTAGTCATCTATTGATTATAGAATGTATTTAATGGTGGAGTTGAGTTAGTATTGTAGAAATTTCTCTTCATCCATATTGTCAAACAACATGGACAGTTGGTGGATCTCGATAATTCTAGTTCAATTTGTCTTATTAGTTCATAATAGATCTTAATTAAGTTTTATTGGTTTATAATTTAACATAAGGAGTCACCAAATCAATACGTTTTTATAGTCAATCAATCATTTGTGTTAAGATTATATTAACCTCATGATCTCTAACCTTCACTCTCATTTGAATTCTGAGTTACTTATTATTTTTGTGTTTACTTTTTAGTTACCTTCATTTAATTCAACTAATTTCTCATCCAATATAATAAATTTAAAACATGTTTGATAAAATGCCTCTATAAGTATAGTTATCAATAGTTTTACTAACCTCGGTGGAATTCGACCCCGTACTTACCGAGATTTACTATTTATTTTGTAGCATGCCCTTGGGCCATCGTCAAACACATTTTAAGCACAATAAATTTTTGGCACTATTGTTGGGGATTGAAAATCTACATATTTCATCAATTTACAATTCTAGAGTCTAACTTTCCAAAAAAAATTCAAAAACACACAACTATATATATAAATTTTTTTGTCTAATTTGTTTCACTTGTTTATGGTTGTAGGTACTTTCTTATGTTAAGCTTGTGTAAATTTCTTGTGTATGAACCCTTGGGACAATAGGGATGATGTTCATCATTTATTGAGTTTTCTTACTCCCAATTCTGAGTCTTGTTCCATTGTTGGTTTCAAATTCACTTCCTTTATAAGAACCTATTCATATACCACAAGTACCATGGACGATGGCCTACGTGAACATGGAGACAAGAGCCATCCCTTACTCCTCCAATGAGGACACTTGGAGATTATCTCCAACCCGAGCAGAGCACCGAGCCTTCATGCATAGTTATACCTCAAAATGTGGGTCATTTAAATTTTAGTCAGGACATGATCCAACTCTTGCCCACATTCCATGGGATTGAGAGTGAAGAACCATACCTTCACCTTATGGAGTTTTAAGAGGTGTGTGTAACATTTTTCGACCAAACATAAATCGAAGAAGGGGTGAGGTTAAATTTGTTCCCATTTTCACTTAAAGATAGAGCCCAAACATGGCACAACTCTTTGCGTTCCTGTTCTAAAGGCACTTGGAATAAAATTCAAGCTCAATTTTTGACAAACTACTTTCCTGCACATAAAATCAATACACTTAGGAAGGAAATCATAATTTTTGTTCAAAAAGATAGTGAGAATTTCAATATATGTTGGTAATGGTTTAAGTAGATTTTCAATGATTTCCCTCACCATGGGTAATATCAAATATTGAAAATTTAATTTATTTATTGAGGGCTTGCCTTCTCAAACTAAGAAATTAGTTGAAACAATTTGTAATGGGGAATTCATGAACAAGGACCCCGAGGAAGCTGAGAGATACTTTTATTGGCTAATGGAAAAATCCCAATCTTTGGCGGTCACATATCCCAATGATAGAGGACCGCCATTTAATCCCAACACTAACACCTCAGGGAGTGGTCTTTACCATCTTTAGGAACAGGATGCGCTTAATGCTAAAATTGCACAACTCGCTAAGAATGTAGAAGCAATGGAGATTAAAAAATTTGATGAAGCCACACCATGATTTGACTTGGAGGAGGTGTGTACTATTTATGACACACTTAGGCATCTCACATAAAAGTGCGCCACCATTCTGACATTTAAAGATGTTTTTCACGAGCAAGTAAATGCAATGAACAATATCAAAAAGCCTTTTACCTTAACTTATAATGAGAGATATAATCCAGAGTGGAGGAGCCACTCAAACTTTGGGTATAAAAATAATAATGGTCACACACAACCCCTATCATTATAACCACGACATCCATCCTAGCCATCCCAATCATAAAAACTATTTTTCTAAACCACTCCACCACCATACCACCAAAATTAAGGTTCTTCATCCACTAATCTTTATGTTTCGCCTTATGAGAAGAGTCTTGAGGATACATTGAATGAGTTCATACAAGGCTAACATTCCATCAAAACCTAAAACTAAGAGAGTTAGGATAGAAAAACAACCGTTGAGTGAAACTAAAGTCACTTTTTCTTAATTGACCACGTCTATGAGTGCGATACAGAAAGAAATTTTTTTGGTTCAACCTAAACCCAACCCCAATAGCTAAATAGTGATAGGTTCCTCTTATCCTACTGATACCCCCACTAGAACATTCTAAATTTATAACTACCCTCAGAAGCATTAAAAATTATTGAAAAGAATATTCCTTCGGTTCCAAAATAACCAGAGGAGAAATCAAATGATCAAGGTAGTGATTGATTGAATGTGGTGAAAAATGAACCGATTAAGGTTGAGAAATGTCCAATTTCCGCACCTTTCCCTCAAAAATTCAATCCACCACAAAAAGAAAGTCGGAATGCGGATATTTTGGAACTTTTCAAACACGTAAAAATCAAGATTCCTTTGCTTGAAGCTATTAAGAAAGTTTCGGTTTATGCTAATTTTTGAAAGATTTGTGAAAGGTAAACCACAAGGTTCATGTTCACAAAGATTCATTTTTATCTGCGCAAGTGAGTTCAATCATACAACACAAGATTAATCCAAATATAAGGACCCGGTTGTCCTACAGTTTCTTGTTAATTTGGGGATCGCCACATCGATAGAAGTTTTCTTGATTTAAGATCTAACATCAATTTTCTTCCATCTTCGGTCTATGAAAATATGGGTTAGGTGAGCTCAAGCCCACTCACATCACTTAGTGACTAGCGAAATGTTCGATAAAAATCCCTCGTGGTATTGTTTATGTTGTACTAGTACAAGTCAAAAAGTTTTATTCCCCCATTAATTTTATGGTGTTGTATACTCAACCTCTAGCTCATGTTGATTAAAAAAATTCGATCATTTTAGGTCTTCCATTTTTGGCTACTTCGGATGCCATTATTAGGAGCATTACAAAAGCATTAATGAAACTTCTTAAAAATACCAAAAAAAAATATGGAAACAATAAACAAAACAATTAACAAAACCAAATTTCGAATAATAAAAAAATAAACTCTACAAAAAATAAAAAATAGAAAAAAAATATTTCTTGAAATTAAAAATCCAAAAAAAGCAAATAATTTCTGAATTAAAAAATAAATATGTTTTCACCCCCCCCAAAAAATTCCCAGAAAGGGTGGGGGGTAAATGGGCGGGGGTTAGGGGTAGGCAGGGTGTAGGGGTAGGGAGGGGCTGGGCTGGGTACAGGTAGTGGGGAGGGGGCTCTAGGGGGCGGTGGGAGGCAGGAGCAGGGGAGGGGAGTAGCAGGGGTGTGTGGGTAGGAGGGTGGTAGGTCTCCATGGATAAGAGAGAGAGAGAGAGAGAGAGAGAGAGAGAGAGAGAGAGAGAGAGAGAGAGAAAGAGAGAAGGATGAAAAGAAAAAAAGAGGTAGGCAAAAATACCCTTTAAAAAGTCATGTGCAGTGCACATGACTTAACATTCCTGCCAAAAACTGATGGAGTTGGACATTGGGGGGCATTTTGCAGTTGTGTTAAAAGTTAAGGGGGTTAAGTACAAAAATGAAAGTTGTGGTACGAAAATGTAGGGGAAAAGTTCTTGGGCGGGTGGGGGGGAACTTGTAATTAAAAAAAACTACGTGTGGTAAAATCTGAGTTTTTTTCCACATATTTTTAAGCTTCCCAAACCAGAAACACCAAAATCTATTTTGAAATTGCAAAATAGATTTAGTCTCATAGCAATGTTAACATTAAACACTCACCTATTAGCAACACATACTCCTAACATCCCAAGTGCTAACACCGAGCCACCGGGTCGGAAATCTTGCCATCGATCCCAAACGAAAACACCTACAATGGAGACGATCATAAATATACACCACATCTCACCCAACCAGACTCAAACCAAAATATTTCCTCACACACGGATAGTGGCCATGCAACACTACTATGACCCGGGGAATCAATCTAACACCTGCTGGTCCACACCAGGGTGGACTGCCCACTACGTACAACCTCCTCCGATAGTACTACCGAGTAGGTATGTTTAATATACAAGTACCATATATATATATATATATATATCCCTCTAATATGTATATATAATAAGCACCCAACTCGTACACATATCCTGCAGACGTTTCACCTAAATCTCGAAGTTCTACCCAACTTCCTGATTACTTATTTAACTAGTCCTTTACTAGGGGCAACCTTGTTAAGTATTTAATCCTCAACTAATAAATAGAGACACAAAACTATTTTAAATTAAATATCCACACGCTCGGATAACTTCCCACACATTCTTTTGAGTTCATAAAAACCCTCGAAACATTCCCATGATCCAATTTGACCCTAACCCATGGGTCAGCAAACCATACCTCAATTTCATCAACCATGAATTCATATTATAAATCCACAAGGTTTTATAATCATTCTAAACATAATCGTGTATAAAATATAGTCCATCCCAAAATCACCAACTAAAGATTTCGATCTCGCACACCCTTTAGTAGGAACTAATTAAACAAATTAGAAAAATACGAAATAGGCGTCCACGCATTCATAACGAAAAGATCTAGCTTCATGACCTAAGCCCACGGGTTGTTCCAATGAGTTCCAACCTCGTTCGATCGTGAAACCGTACCTTGTTCGAACGAGGTTCTAATGAGATTACAGAAAGTGGACCCGAAGCCCTTTTTCTTCAGCGGGATTCATCCCCCACCACCCAACTTTGATTCTATGTTTATTTATACCCAAATTCCCAGAATTTTAGTGTATAACAAATAAGCGAATCCAATCAATATATACGGAATTCTAACATGTAAATATTCACCGATTTAACATTTAAACTCACATATCAAATCAATCATCAAGATCTTATCTTCCATCAAAGTTCATTCTCTTCTTCCATTAAAACTCCGATTTTATCAATATAATCCAACCCCAAATTTGTTCATTCATTAGAGATCATGTAATATTTATCAATGTACTTAATTATTAATTATCAATTCCAGTTTTTTCCATAAGCAAAACCTTTATTTCTAACATAATAAAAGAAAGTAATTAACTATAGATTAAAATGCGACGTAAAGCAAGTATTTACTTGCATTAATGGATTAAAAATCTAATGTTTCTCAATCTGGGTGAATCTTCTCTCCAAGATCCTTCCTCCTGGCCTTTTTTTTATTCTATAGGGTTCTTTTCTCTCAATCACTTGTTTGGAATGTGAAAGGTGGGTTGTCACCCACCTTTCCAAACCCTAATAAGCCTTTCCAATAGTTCAATCCCGTTTTTCTCTTTAACAAATAATATAAAATGGACTTTTGTCCCTTATATGGGACCTTTTACATCTCAAAAGCCCCCGAGACCTAAACATAAAACTCGGGTACCTATTTCGGACTATTTTGACCCTTCCAGTATCATTGAGGCACTGAAAAAGGTCATCCTAGTCACCCAACTTCAAATATATGAACATCTCATTAACCGGGTCCGACACGTGCTTACCCTACGCATCGCCCATAAATTAAACCGATTCGCCGATGTAACACTCTATAGACATATAATAATAAACAGTTTCTATCACTCATGCACGATATAAAATAAGTCACATAACTATTTACTTATCACGCATAAGTAAATTATAATTATAATAAATATTAATCCTTTATCTCACTAATTAACATTTATTTTAAATCCAATTTAATTTCTCCAATTAAATTAATAATATAAAGCACATAAAATGAATTAATAAAAGTAGTGGGTATTATATTCTTTACCCTAATAACGGAATTTCATCATCGAAATTCCAACGTTATCCCCCCAAAGAGTTCCGGATAGTTTTCCTGCATATCATCCTCATGCTCCCACGTCAACTCGATAATTTTTTGGTCTCCTCACGGTAAACGCACTAACGATATCACCTTCGATCGAAGCTTATGCTCGCTATGATCCAGAATGACAATAGGTCTCTCCTGATATGAGATATCTGGCGGCAAGTCAATATCCTCTAACGGTCTATGCCAGTAATCCATGTCGCTCATATGATACTTGTCTAACAATGACACATGGAACATGCCATGAATATACTGTAAGTGCTCCGGTAAGGCAAGCCTATAGGCAATGGGCCCCACACTCTTGAATATGAAAAAAGGCCCTATATTCATAGGTGCCAAATTCCCTTTCTTCTTAAACCACATCACTCCCTTCCTGATCACGCATGTCAATCTCTAAAAATCTCTAGCTCACATAGATGTAACTCTTCTGTTGTCCTGAGCTACCCAGATATGATATTTGATCAACTCAATCTTCGTCAATCTATCCGGAATCACGTCCCACCAGAGAAGCTTTTTGTTCCCCATCTCTAATTAACACGAGGAAAATGATAATGTCTCCATTACAAATCCTTGAATGGAGCCATCCCAATAGTGAACTGGTACGCGTTGTTATACGCAAACTCTACCAAAGGAGAATACTACTTCCAACTTCCCCTAAAATTTAAAATACACATCTCAGTAAATCCTCTAACATCAGATTACCCTTTTCGTCTGCCTATTGGTCCGGGGGTGATAAGTTGTGCTCAACTGCAACCCTGTCCCCATTGCCTGCTAAAAACTCTACCCGAAGTGGGGCGCAAAGATCTTTTCTCAATCTAAAACAATGTTGAGTGGCACCTCATGCAGGCTCACTCTCTTTCGGCAATGAAAAGTGGGGCATTACCACCCTGTCATGTAATCCACCCAAATTGGTAAGAACTACTCCACCTTGGTCAATCGATCCCAATAGCTCTCACACCTTTCTTTCTGGTATGAATGTACAAGAGAGTATACATAAAGAAATGAATTAAAGTTAAGGTGGACAACATAACTTTATTCATTAAAAATCGTCACATATAGTGTACTACCACCATAGGGGTGGATTACATCTTATTGTCAATACGAAATATGATGTAGGTAATAGTAAAGTTCCACTCCTTGATACCATATGATTTAGTCTTCGTCCAAACAGTTACATATGTGAACACATGATCTGCGTGTGTCATAAAAAGGGAAGAGAGTGTAGGTCCCAAAAAAATACCCAAGTGCGGAAAAAGAGTGTTTTAAACCAAACCAATTTTACTTAGCCAATTTCATCTTGTTTAAGTCCTAAACATGCATCTAGGTGATAGGCAAGTAAAATAAGGTAAAGATACTCACAACGCCGGATGTACAAGGAGAAATCCAAAATGGGAAAAAACCTCGAACAACCCAAGCTAGATAATCACTATGAATATGGTTTTACAAAGATAGACGACAGTCTTACTCAACGACTCAATCCACCAATCTTCTACCACTCCACTCATAGTGCCCATGCAGAAACTCCGTCTTCCATGATACTTGTCACAGTACGCGACTCCACGAGTGCCTCGGTGTCCACCGATATGGCTTTGATGTCGCCTATGATGTTGAAACAGGTGTCCGCCTTTTCTTCACCGTAAAAACCAGCTACACAGGTTGTCTAATGAGTTTGAAAAAACTAAACTTGGTGCAACAAAGATCATATAAACATATGGTAATGATAACTCGGATCTTTGTAAATTCTAAGGATGTGTTTAAGCCTTTAAAACCTTAGAAAACACGTGCTAACAGATTTCTAGATTGTAAACTGTTTTTCCAGAATGCACACACTTCGAGAAAATAGATCACCTTTATTTATAATAAATTAAGGTTATGTCAGAGTCTCGTTCGAATGAAACTCTATGTCGTTCGAACGAGATGAGTTCTCGTTCGAGCGACATATTTTGTCGTTTGAACGACGTCGTCAAATAGAGTTTTAATTAAACCATTTTAAAAAGAGAGTTTTGATTAAAACCAACTCTTATCCAATTCTCATCCGTCCTTATCTGACATAAACGAAGTGTAAACATTTAAACCTCTTTTAAAAACAGTTTATTTTAAAAATAACATCCTTATTTTTGCAAAATAAAATTTTGAGTTTCATTAACATTATGCATTCATACCCGTGTGATCTCGGAATGCAATAAAACCTTGAAGATGATAAATTCGCACCAATTAAACTTTGGTATAATTAATTTGTTGTAGCTTTGCCGCAATATCTTCAATTAAATCTTCGACAAGTCATAGTCTCATAGTGATCGGACAATACAAATCTACCTATGACTCAAACGTATTTTGTTTCGAGAAAAATTCAAAACTACATTAAGACTCAATTGGAAATTTAGTCCTTACAAATCTCCCCCTTTGACTATTCTGGGACAAAACCAACAGTGAAATGCCTAAGTAAGGCCGTCAAGCTGTATGATGCCTAAATCCCATCCCAAAAACAAAATTACATCGTCAGTACATGATAAGATTATTCAATAATGGAACAATAAGCATGAAACTGACTCTGAATGTCTGAATGTGATGTAGACTTGAAATCTCGAATATCTTTAAGCATACCTACACACATGAAACAGACAAATACCAAGTGAAGTACGGAGGAAGAAATGATATATATTAATATGAAATATCAATGTGAGTAAACAGGATACCAATATGTAAACATGATATAAACATGATACCAGTATAAAACTCACAAAACTTCCCTTACATCCCAAACATCTCTCCCCCTTTTGGCCTCGAATAGACAACCCGGTGAAAAGATAAACAAACCTATCATGTGAGATACCAATTTAATTAGATTAACTCATATTATTCTAGATAAACATGCAACTACAAGCTAATAATGATCAAGCAATGTCAAATCAGTAGCTAGCAAACAATGAATTACACAAAGACTGTATCAATAAAAGTAGGTGTGATAAAGGAATTAATGTAGTAAAATATGACACCAATCAAAAGTGAACTGCATAAATAGGAATCCAGTACCAAAATATGAAACAATATGCAGCAGGGTACTGAAACAAGACAACTAGAAAAAGGCAAACTGGTCAAATAGATGTCGTTCGAAGGAGCCAGGGATGTCTCTCGAACGAGAAACGAGATCGCTCGAACAAAACAGCATGTCGTTTGATCGACATTATAAAACTTTCACAGTATTCCCAGAAAATTAAACAGTGTTGCCCAGTGAAAAAATTTCATGAAAAATCAAACTGGAAGGGGCTCAAAACTGTAAAACTGTAGCAAAACTAAAAAAACTCAAAACAAATAAATATGAGTAACTTGTCAACATAGTATCTATGTGCCTAAACATGAATATGTAATGTATGAGTGTGAACTAAAACAAATGGATCACAATTCCAACACATCGAAATGATCAAGAAGCTCTAATCCATATCAATCTATCATCAAACTTTATTATATCCATATGTGACAATTAAAATGTGAGCTTAACGAACAAAACAAACGTCATGCACACGAATCTGGAATTTTGACAATTCTATAAATAATAGCGTCATGACACGAATTTTCAACGTTTAGGATTCTTTGTGAAAACTCGGTTAAATTTTTAATCCATCCAAACTCCCTCAAATATATAGCATATTTTATTTTGCATGGATTAAACTAATTTGGCCCATTTTTGGCATATGATGCTTTTTATTGCCTTATGATTTTTTTTTTGGGCTATTTTAAACGGTGGCTTTCATGACGAGTCAATTTCACACTCTCGTAGCCCTTTACCGTACACTCATCATATTTTTCAAAATATGCTCACGGGTAAACGGTTATTACATGCACACCTCCTCCTTATGTCTACTTACGCATAGATGACAAATTAAGATAAGAATTTCTCACCAAACTCAAAGATGCAAGAGTAGTCAAACATCCATATAAACTCGTGCGTGTGTAAATATGGCATATATACAAAGTCAAATCAAAACGCATATAAACGTAAAAACAACCCCATAAAACAATGGTTAAGATCAATCTAAACATCGATAATAATGACCAAATGTCCTATACACATGGATAATGGAAGGAAGGGGGGTCCAAGCACACCAATATGCCACTTAAAAAATGTTAACTCATGACATAAAAGAAAAACTGAAAATCTTTTTAGCTTTTTCAAAATATTTTGACTCAAATAAAAGAAAAATCTTTTTGTGTTTTTCTTAAAATTTTTGTCAAAAACAAAATCTTTTTGTATTTTTCAAATAAGATGCAATAAATGAAAAATATAATACAAATCGATAAACATGGTAATACACTCAACCTTTGGATTTAGAATTGGAAGAGTCAAGTGCAACCAAATGAGAACCATGAAGTTTTATTCCTAAATCTACTAAATCCGACTTCCTAACCTAAGTTGATGTGTAATGACGCATGGAGGTGGGGGGAATCGGGGTAACTTTATTCCTAAACTTCCTAAAATTTCGAGGAGCAATCCTAAATTCATAGAAAAACTTTCTAAGGTGACTTTTCCTACCATAAAACGTGCAAGTGTAGCGATGGAATGGAAATTGACCTACATGTGGACCTTTTCTAACATTATTATATGGTTCTCTCACACGTGCGGGGGGACTGAGAACAACATGATCATCAAAGCTAATACCACCCTTATCTCTCGTAACTTGGATGGTGCCTAGCATCCTATCCAGTTTCTCACTTCTAGCCTCCAAGTCAAACTTAACTCTAGATGAGTCTCTCAAACTGTCCTCCAACTCCTTAATCCTACACTCGAGTAAACGCCTAAACTCGTCAAACTCTAGCACCTCATTTTTCAAAACCTCCATCACACCTCTAAGGGTGTCTCTCTCTTTCTCGACGTACTCAAGCTTCTCCCTAAGCTTCTTCTCCCGTGCCCTAAGTTCCTTAATCAACACATCATTATTTTCTACGGCACGCTCTTTCAACTTAGCTTGAAATTTTGAGTTTGCGTTTTTCACCTTCACAGTCTCCTCAAACGACTCTCGAAATGCAACTTGTAACTCACCTACGTCGATCTCCTCATCCTCACTCTCATCACCCTCACCCTCTCAGGAAGCACTCTCAACAGCCTCATAAGTGTCATGCACATGAGTATCCTCATGGGAAGATATATCGTCGTCGCTCACATGACATGCCATAAACGTAACAAAGTTACGCTCAATGGGGGAACCCTCTTCCAGTTCACTATCACTTAAGGTGGCGTTGTATGCTATCGGTTTCTTTCCCTCTTTCTTAAGTATAGTGGGACATTCGACTACTTTGTGACCATACCCCTCACACCCGAAACACCTATCAGATTCATCTCTCTTAGGTTTCTCACTCTTATCCTTAGGTGTGGAGTCTCCCTTCTTCTCGAATTTCTCAAACTTTTTGGCATCTTTCGATTGCTTATGAATTTGAAGAAACTTCTTGAACTTCCTTTTCGAGAAGACGACATCCTCAAAGTCGTAATCGGAATCATCATTCAAAACTTTAGTTTCGAACTTTAGGGATTTCAAAGCAATGCCCTTTTCTTTATTTGGATCTTGCTTAGAGGTAAACATATCGAGTTCATAAGTTTGCAGATCACGTATGATCTCTTAGTGTTTCGACAAGGGAATTCATAATGGTCACTTTCGAATCAAACCTTCTTGGCAATGATCTCAAAATTTTATTAATCACTCAGTTATCGGGAATCTTCTCACCTAGGTTAAATGCTGTGTTAACAATAGTGGACAACCTAGTATAAAACTCATCAAATGGCTCACTCTCTAACATCTTAATCGTCTCAAACTGTGTAGTAAGATTTTGCAACTTAGGTGCCCTAACCGTTCTCGTGCCCTTGTGAGTGAGTGCAAGTGTATCCTAAGCTTCTTGAAGTTTCACAAGTCATGATATGATTATACTCTTCAGGTGTGACATGTGAGGAAATAACGTGCAGAACTTTAGAGTTATGTTGTGCAAGCCTATGTTAAATCTCATCCCATGACTCAACGGGTTTCAAACTACTGACCTCACCCTCTCGTGTGACAGGTGGTGTCCAAACTTTTTCAACAGCCAACCAGACACGCTCATCAATTGATTTTAAAGCATTTTTCATTCGCATCTTCCAATAAGCATAGTTAGTGCCATTAAAAAGAGCAGTGCAAAAACTATCATAATTTCCAAAATTCATCCTTACAAGCAAAAAGAGATCAAACACAATAGAACTGTATTTCTAGCTCTGATACCAATTTATAGGTCCCAAAAAAATACCCAAGTGTGAAAAAGTGTGTTTTAAGCCAAACCAAATTTACTTAGCCAATTTTATCTTGTTTAAGTCCTAAACATGCATATAGGTGATAGGCAAGTAAAATAAGGTAAAGATACTCACAACGCGGGATGCACGAGGAAAAACCCAAAATGAGAAAAAACCTCAGACGACCCAAGCCAGACGATCACTATGAATATGGTTTTACAAAGACAGATGATAGTCTTACTTAATGACTCGATCCACCCACGAGACTTTATGCTCCTCTGATCTTTTTCTACTCCTCTCACAGTGCCCACGTAGAAACTCCGTCTTTCACGATACTTGTCCACAGTACGCGACTCCACGAGTGCCTCGATGTCCATCGATATGGCTTTGATGTCGTCTACGATGTTGAAACAAGTGTCTGCCTTTTCTTCACCGCAAAACCCAGCTACACGGGTTGTCGTATGAGTTTGAACAAAGAAAACTTGATGCAACAAAGATCACATAAACATATGGTAATGATAACTTTGATCTTTGTAAACTCTAAGGATGTGTTTAAGCCTTTAAAACGTTAGAAAACATGTACAAACAGGTTTCTGGATCTTAAGCTATTTTTCCAGAATGCAGACACTTCGAGGAAACAAAACACCTTTATTTATAATAAATTAAGGCGGTGTCAGAGTCTCGTTCAAACAAAACTCTATGTCGTTTGAACGACATGAGTTCTCGTTCGAGAGACATATCTTGTCGTTTGAACAACGTTGTCAGATAGAGTTTTAATAAAACCATTTTAAAAACAAAGTTTTGATTAAAACCAATTCTTATCCAATTCTCATCCGTCCTTATCTGACATAAACGAAATGTAAACATTTAAACCTCTTATAAAAATAACATCCTTATTTTTTCAAAATAAAATTCCGAGTTTCATTAACATTATGCATTCATACCCGTGTGATCTTGGAATGCAATAAAACCTTGAAGATGATAAATTCGCACCATTTAAACTTCGGCATGATTAATTCCTTGTAGCTTTGCCACAACATCTTCAATTAAATCTTCGACAAGTCATAGTCTCATAGTGATTGGACACTACAAATCTACCTATGACTCAAACGTATTTTGTTTCCAGAATAAGTCAAAACTACATTAAGACTTAATTGGAAATTTATTTCTTACAGAGAAACTATCCTCTTTTTCCTAGGTCATCTGGAGGAAAAAGGAATTAGCACAAATATTCTAAGCTAGTTATACCAATTTTATAACAAATTATATGTATAGATGGAAGGTGGAGTGTGTATAGAATTCTAATGTCTAACAAACAACATAATTACATAATAAGAAAGTCAAGGAGTTTTAAACTGATAATCCCATACTTACCAGATTACAAAGTAAGTATAGAAATAAATAAGTCATCAGTAAAGCCAAATAATAATTAATCCAAAATTTTTGGAGAAAAGTAGCTGCCTAGACAAATGATTAAAGTGACACTCATACGCATGTCGCTAAAAATTCGGGCTATCAACCATTGAGACCATAGGCTAAGTAGAGTATTTCGTGGGATATCACAGACTTCTACTCCCTAGTTATTACTAATGTTTTTACAAAAATAATATTGCACAAGAGTGAAAGGAAAACTAAATCAATCATTACGACGATTCTTCATTATATCAGTTATTAGGTGAGAAAGGTTTAAATTGATCTGAATGATCATAATGTAAAAAAATCATGATATAATAACATATGAGTATGGTAATTTCTACACATACTTAGAATCGAAGGGCCTATCATGAAATGATATCAATATAGGTTACACAAGTATGTAAAAGTTTACTATTAAAGAGGTAAAAGGCCTACTTGTACGGATATTTGAACGGCTTAATGAAGGTCAAAAGAGGATGTCGAGAGAAACTAGTATACAAATATTTGTGTGAGTAAGTATGGTTGAAAATAATGTTGGCTTTAGTCAATTTGTACTAAAACATGTGTGTTTTAAAGTGTAAGGGTCAAATTATAAATATTTGGGGACTTCAAAATAGTAGGTTTTAGAGTTAAATTTGAAATTTAGAAGACATTTTGACTCAAAATTCATCAAAGTATTTGTAAAAAAGTTGGGGTTAAAATTTTAACTTAAAAAGTCAGGAGGGGTTAATTTTCAATTTTAAGGAAAATATTTCTGGCCTAAAATGCTAATTTTTTATAACTTTGGCTAGGTTTGTTCTAACACATTCTTACCTTATACCATTTTGACCATAAAAATAAAATAAAAGTCTTGGAAAAAAATCAGAATTTTTTGATTGGCAATGCACCCTCACTCGCTTGGTTAATGGTTCTCGTTGAAAAAGTTCAACTTCAACCTCTCGATAGTTGTCTTAGGGTTTGAAAAACTTTGACTTGAAATAACTCGTGATTTTCTAAACCATTTGAGATTATTCCTAAACCAACCCAACCTAATTTTTCATAGGGAGTCACAAAATATAAGTTTTATGAATTAGGGTTCTATATTCATCGAGTTACGAAATTGTTTGTTTTTTCGAATACTTGATTAAACTTTCGAAGCTCTACTAAATATTGTAGGTGTATTCATGAACATAGTTGGGTTTCTTCTATCCTAAGGAAGGATTCTGTTTTTGTTTGAAGGATTGAGGAGGTGGCCTGGTTGTGGGGAATTCAATATTTTTATTTTTCTGAAATAAAAAATGCCTTCGACCAATTAGGGATTAAAACTCATGATATTCTGAAAATGATCATTGCATTAGAACTCCTGAGTTCATAAAGAACCATTTCCTCACTTTGAAACTAGTTCAATGTCAAGGAAACAAATTCCACCATTAAAGCTCAAGCTTTAATAGAGGTTTTTTCAGGTTTCTTTGCTCAGAGGCCATTTTGGACATAAAAGTTCTAGTGTTTTGATTGATATGCATATAATATTAACTCAAAAAATTGTTGGAATTGAAAGAATAAAGTATAATATATAAAATTATAAAATACCTATCTAGAGGGAAATTTATGAATTTCAAACAGTCTTAAGAGGTGGAATTTGTAGCTTCTGATCGTGGGTAATTTATAAGGTATGAAGAGGAGCATGTATTGGATCATTTGGGAGACCATTTGGAGGCTGACATGGGGAGAGTGGAATGTAAAAATATTATTTGTTTAGTTTTTAGTGCTTGGTTGGAAGTATATATACTTATTTGGTTCAAAATAGGGTATTTTGGTAAGTTTGAGGGGCATTTCTAGAATTTCAGGGAAATGCAAGGGATGAAATTGTAATTTATAGTTACTTGAATTCTAGAGGTTTAATTTGATATAAATTTTGGTTCTAGGGGTTAAGTATAAGTCAAGTTGTACTTATTTGAAAAGTTTAAGGGTTATTTTAGAAATGTTAAAACCTCAAGGGGTACTTGGGGGAATTTAGTAAAGTTATAGGTTTTGTAGAGTAGTTTTATCGTTATTTAGGATAATTTTGAATTTGCGTAATATATAAGGGGTATAATAAGAGTTGTAGGGGATTAGGGTTTACAATTAACTTATTTTGAAAGTACGGATGTTACAATAACCTAGAGGGAATCTTAACCCCTCTGGGACGTTGGTAACTCCGAAATGAATCCATCGGTATACACTCCCATTCCCTCATTGGAATCTCCAATAGTTGCAAAACCTCAGTTGGTCGCATAGGATCAACCTTGTCCATTTGACGAGTGGTGCACCTGGAGACAAACTTTATTACGTCTAACTCCACACTAACCCACAGATATTGGTTCTAACATCATCTGGTACATCTCATCCCCCTTTGGGATACACCAAAAACCATAACCCATGCATATCCTAAATAACCACGTACTTCGTAGGTCCTCCTTGTCTGGGACAATCAACTTCCTATTGATGCGCAAGACACCTTCAAAACTGATTGAGTACGACTCCGCTCAACCTTTCGAAAACTGTTGGATCCTCTCTTTACAAGGAGGATCCCTTGCATGTGTCTTCACAGTCCCTCAATTTATCTTCGGTGTGATGACTATATTCTCCCCTAACGAAGTTCAGTCCGCCTCATCATTCCAAATCTTCTTCTAACTTCCCTATAGTCACACGACTCCACACATTTACCTCCACGTTACCTTTTCTTAAATGATACTGAATATCGAACTGACCAGGGCACCCATACACCGTATACCACGTGGATACATGAAAACATATCACAAATTCAACCCACATACTTAAAAATTAACTAAATTGCATGATCATACAGTAAAGGCATACTTGATTATCCTACTATTCGCATCTCAATTCTTCTTGAGATTGCCCCACTTATCAACTAGTGGTGCAATTATCTCCCAGTGCTCTCTACATCGCACCACTTGACTCTGCATGCCTTAAATCAAATAATAGCTCTGTATTCAAAGCTTTATCTCTGCACGTGTAATGATTAACATATTAAACCAATGCCCTAGAGCCCAAACATCTCCTAACTCCCGACACTTACTAAGCTTCATGTGTGGGACATCTTGCAAGAGAAATCCAAACAAAAAACCTTCCTGATACACTATTATTTATCTCTGTCGGTTGTTGAGATCCGTAGGCCAAAGACACATTATCGGGACACTAAAAAACTCAGCCCCAAAAGTTACTAAATCTGAACTCCCAACACACGCATCTCTAAAGGAGTTATAAAATATGACGCTCGCACTATCGCCGAGTCCCCAGCGCTAAGTCGATCAAAACTCGATCTCTCGACTGGGATGTAATTCAATGTAATTCATCCGGAGTAATTTAATGTAATTCAAAACTCGATCACACGTCATAATGCAATGTAATTCATCCAGAGTGACAATGCTAAACAAGGTGTTTAAACCTCGGGAATTAAAATTTGAAAGTTTGAACTCATTCTCACTCCATCTATCGGCCGGTTTGGGAACACGTTCATTATCTACTAAATGAGTTGGTGGAGACCAACCGTTAACTACAGATAACCAAACCCTCTCGTCGATAGATTTCAGTGACGATTTCATACGCACTTTCCAGTAAGCATAATTAGAACCATCTAAAATAGGAAATTTTGAAAATGGGAAAAATTCCATTTTAGCCAAAAATATTTAAAGGATCTTTAACGAAATAAATTATCTCTTTGGCTCTGATACCAATTTGAAAAGCCCCAATTTTGAAAACAAAAAGTCTTTTTATACTTCACAAAGATAATTTCCCTTTTATAGATGCGGAAGCATAGATGGTTCACAAACACCCCAAATTTTAATTTACTTCAAATTAAAATTAAACCAAAGTGAATAAGATGAAAACACACACCCTTATTGAAATTTCACTTAAACCAACATTAATTAATCCAAGTCCTAGAAATTTTCCTAAGTCATATTTTTCAATTTTACCAAATTAGGCCAAACCAATTTTATCAAATTAACTTAAATGACTTGAATTAAATTAACTAAACATTACCCAATATTTAATTTAGCACCAAATTAAACATGTAGTGATTAAAACCAAATTTTATCTTGAATTACCTAAGCATGCGTTCTAGGTGAGTATGACAAGATAAAATAAACAATGAAACCACTACGCCGCGATGTATGAGGAAAAACCCACAATGGGAAAAAACCTCGGACTGCCCTAGCCTCAAATCCACTAAGTATGGAATTTAAAAATACAAGCAAGATGACTTACAACACTCGACTCGATCCCTCTCAAGCCCCAACGCGCCTTCTTGTATCAACCTCTGCCTAGCGAATAACCACGGAGCTCCACCGCGGTCTCGGAATTCACCGATCGGACTTTATATGGTCATTGTCACTCGAATTAGGATCCTTTCTCCAAGTGGGTAAATCAACGCAAACTTCTTCTTCTTTGTGGGATGTAGAAGCAAACCCAAACGTCTCTTCAAATGGTAGAGATGAAAAACCGGTGCCAAGCTCCAAGCAATGTGTGTGTATATATATATATATATATATATATATATATATATATGGAAGACTTGGAATAAACTATATGGGTGAAACAAAGTGTTTTAAAGGATTTTTCTTTGAAAAATGAACACTTAAACTTGAACTTTTTCTTAGGAAAGATGAACTCTCAAAACTCTCTCTAGGAGATGTAGAATGGTGAAAAAGTTAAACTAAAAAGGTTGGTTCCCACACTAGTTAAGTTCTGTCAAAAGTAAGTGGGGTAACGAAGTGGGAAACATGAGAAAAACTGCTCAAAAATGCCAAATACCTGTTCCCGCCAAATCTCGTTCGAATGAGATTTTCGTTCGAATGAAGTCTCGTTCGAACGAGGATTCTAATGAGGTTCCAGTATGAACTCGTTATAAATATCGTTGGAAATCTTGTTCGAACATCATGTTCGTTCGAACGACATTTCGAACGACTTTCCAGTGTCCTTTTGGGGAACTTCGTTGGCAAACTTGTTCGAATGACAGTACTATTCGAACGACCATCTCGTTCGAACGACACTTCGAACGAACTTCCAGAAAATTTGAAAAATTCGATATTTAGCCTAGAAACTTTATATTCTTTATTTTTTAAAGTTTTAATAAAATCTTTCTGAAATTAAACAACCATTTTAAATAAACGTACACCCAATATAAAATATTCCAAGCTCCTATATATATATATATATATATATATATATATATATATATATATATATATATATATATATTAAAATACATTCATACCTTAGGAGCAATGGAACCATATTGATGACGTAGAAACAAGGTACTTTAAACTCGGTAATTTGATGAAGCTTTATACTCTTAGCCGCTACGTCTTCAACAAATACGTCATAAGCTTGAAGGATGATCAATTAACTCTATCCTATGAGTCAAACGTTTTTGTCTAGAATTGAGCCAAAACTACAAAGGACTCAATTGGAAATTTGTGTCCTTACAGCTTAACATGTCAAAAGGTAAAAATTGAACATCAGCATCCCGAAGGAGTATTAAAATCACTTTATATTCCAGGATGGGAATGAGACAATGTCATGATGGATTTTGTCCATGGATTACCTAGAACATATCAAGGTTACAACTAAACATGGGTTGTTATCGATCGACATACCAAATCCTCCCATTTTTAACCAACAAGAACTTCTAATCATTTTCAAAAACTCAATGATCTTTATATTTGGGAAATTCTTAGACTCCATTGAGTACCTCTATCCATTATCTGTGATCGAGATTTACGATTCATTAGAAGATTTTAGCAAGCATTGCAAAAATCCATGGTAACAAAACTTTACTTAACTTTGCCATCCACACACAAACAGATGGTTAATCCGAAAGAGTAATTCAAACCCTCGAAGATATGTTATGAGATTGTGCTTTGGACTTTTTTGGTATATGGAATCATCATCTCACATTAATCGAATTCTCCTACAATAATAGTCATCAAACTAGTATTTAGGCGACTCCTTACGAAGTCTTATATGGTAGACCCTGTCGTTCACTGTTGTGATGGAATGAATCAAGAGAAAATAATATATTTGGGACATAAATTATATCCAAAACTATAGGAAAGATACGTGTAATGCATGAAAGGTTACACATGGACCAAAGTCAATAGAAGAGTATATTGACAACATGAGAAAGCCTTTAGAATTTTAGACAGGAAATAAGGTATTCTTAAAGGTATCCCCACAAAAAGAAATTATTCAATCTGGGAAGAAAGGGAAATTAACACCTTGTTATATTGGACCTTTTAAAATCACGAAATGCATAGTGCCAATAGCCTGTCATTTAGAACTACCTTCAGAATTATCCAATATACACGACGTTTTCCATGTCTTATAATTATGAAAATATGTACCTGACCTCAATCATATTATCACTAAGTAAGGTGTATTGGTGTAATTAAATCATGATTTCGAAGAAAAACCTATAAAAATTCTCGACAATGAAAAACCATTCCTTTAGTAAAGATCATTTGGCAACACCATGGCATGGAATAAGCAATGTGGGAAACTGAAGAATCCATGATATTATATTACCTAACACTCTTTGAATGTAATTTCAAGGACAATTTTTTTTAGGAAGGTAGAATGTATCAAACCCATAAAACCCGATATGTATTTTATATATATATATATTATACCAATAAACAACCCTAAAAAACAAGGTAATTACCTCACTAACCCTTAAATTTTAAAAATTACCAAAATAACCCTAGAAACTTTAGAACTTCTTATTTAAACCCATATCATACTCTCATCACCCAACCTTAAAAGACAAAACTTAACCCTATTAATTTTATTTTGTAATAAATACATAAACCATCCTAATAAGTTTGAAAAATTATATATTTACCCCCTAAACTTTGAAAAAAGAACATAAACATCCGTAAATTTACCTTATAAACAATCCAAGGACAAATATTAAAACCAAATATACTTTACACTTCACCCTTGAACTATTGGGCTAGCTAGAATACATATAGACACTTGTACCACATAGGAAAAACATGGTACCCATATCATCCCACATCGTAAATAGTTAAAACTTAACCAAAACATGGTTAAACTCCACCTTTATTTGCAACCATCTCTTCCCCTCAACCAACATTATAAAATCCCCACCTCAGCACTGTAAGAACGCACTTCACCATAGTGAAAAACACAAAGAAAAACTAGCTTATTAGGTATCTCTATGTTTTTATATAGCAGTTTTGTCTTTTTTAGTTGTTTAACTTTTTGGGCGGGCATTCATAGGTCTCAAATATGATTTTACATCGAATTTCTAACATAGTAAAGGCACTAAAAAGGTTTGAATACCAGAAACACCAATTAAAGCTTGAGCTTCAATGGTGAAATCTGTAATCTTGATTTTGAACCAGTTTCAAAATGGGAAAACTCAAGCTCTGGGTCTAAGGAGACTAGGTGCATAAGTTAATCCAACCCAAAATGACTTTTGATACCCCAAATCAAAGTTTTAATTTTACAAAATTGGAAATTTCAGATTTAAAATTCAGCAGCCATGGTAAAATAAAGTCCATGAAACCAAAGTGGTTCGACTCAATTTTGATCCTAGATCATGAATATAATAATGCCATGGCTCGAATTATAACCAAAAGTTAAGAAGTTAACGTCAAACTTTCGCCATTCTTCAAGAAAATCAATAGCGCGAACCATTTAACCTCAATGTTCGAAACTAATATGGTTGGATTCCTCTAAAAAAGTTGGACAATTTTCATTCAGGAATGAACCTAAATGGTATTCTATAACTACTTGAATTTGAGGTCAATGTTTTGAAACCCTAAGTGAAAAATCGAAGGTTAAAGATGTACGGAATTACAAGCGTAGGAGGGGGTCAAACCCAGGCACATATGGGCTTTGATCCAACACGTGAGGGCTCGTCCCCAATCAGAAAAATCTGAGATTTTTTTCAAAATATATATTTTTATTTTTCTAGTCAAATAAATATATTACATCATTTTGTTTGGTTATCGAGAAAGCATTTTCCTTAGAAAACAGTTTTAAGAATAGAAAAATAAATTTTTAGATTATACATAAAACCCTAAATTTTGCAATTTTTTCAAATCAAGCCACAAACTTAAATTCTGGTCCTTTGTCATAAATACAACATATGTGTCACTTGTCTCTAATCCCAAAAATGAATAAAACTTTGAAAAATAATGAAAAACTTATACTATTAATAATTACTTATTTAACTCCATAACAAAGTCTAAACTTCAAATACATTAATTTTAAACCCCACCTTTACTTAGAATTTCATTTAACTTTCATATTCAAACATTTATTATATACATGATTTCAAAATCCACGATTTACCCTTTTGAACAAGAAGATCAATTACATCATACTTAAAATTGAAAAAGTAGGTGACTCTATTTTAATATTATTTTTGAACTTATGACGTGAAATACTGTAATTGTTTATATTACTATAGTCCCCAAACTCTTGTCCTAATTTACGAAATTTTTGTGTGGTTCACAAATACCTTGAATATTAATGCAATCTTATTTGAATAAACCCTAACCCGATACTTTTATGCAACCAATGATTTTATTAAACCCAATAGCATACATTATAATTCAGGGAATTGACTTTTGGTATACCCATGAAAGTGCTTTTTGGCTTGTAGGACTCAGGGTTTGAGTGCATAGTTTTCTTACTATATGGATGCAACTCTTTGGAGATGGGCTCAGTAGCGTTGCTTTATCCCCAAAGGTTTTGGATTGATTTTATCCAAATATTTTGGATGTTGTTATAAGAGTATTTCTACACATTTGAAGCCTCAATAATCGATAATTATGGGTTATCATGTTTTAGAAAGGTCCAAAGACTTATCTTTATGATTCAATAAATATTATATAGTAATAATCACCATACTATTCTTACAATATCATCAGATTCTAGTATGCCAATTTTCATTAATGTAGATAGCCTCTTTTGTTTTAAAATGCTATAGATTGTGATATATTATTAGTCCCCAATTTTCATTACGCTAGAACCATCAGGAATACTTTTACCACTACTTACAAGCTAATCTAACCTTATTATTCCCCCATTTGTTTCTATTTTATGAACACTTCGAGATATGTAATAATATGTAGAGTATACAATTAAATAAAGTTCTATTTTCTTTTACGCTTGAAATTTTATTTTTATTTTATTAGTACTACCATATATAAAACATCAAGTGTGACATTTGACACCTGGAGTAAAATAAATTGTGGCCTAACTAGACTATTTGGAGCCCGTTTCCATCAATAAAGGTTGGGTTGCTGACTTTTAGAGGATGAAAGTCCCCAATGATGATGAGACCTTCAAACAGAACGGACCATTTCGAAAGACACTAGTCGGTGAAGGGGAGGCCTCCTTGGAATATTTCGAAGAGTTTGATTAGTCTGTGGCTAATAACCTTTTGGCCAAAAGTGATATTGAATTCGACCAGGCTAAAATTAGTGAGGAGCATGGGGATGTCACCCCTAATGCCTAAAGATTTTATTTCCCTTTTGTTTGTTCTTAAAAGGCCATAACCGTCTTTGTATCTTTGATTGCAAGCCTTTGGAAAGTTATATTAATAAATGACGATAAATATTTTGACATGTGTTATTGTAGTTTTTTTCTTGTTATTGGAATTATCATGTAATCTTAAAGATGATCTTTTGAAAATGTCATCATTTGTATATATAGTTAACTTGGCTTAATTTCATGTCAAAGCATTTGATTCATGTACAATATAGAGACAAAAAGTTTAATTTTTAGTGAGACAATAGGTTGGAGATAATCTTGTTCATTAGAATCTATAGACACTAAATTGAAGATCATATGTCTCCTGTAAATCAAAGCTTCTGCATGATACTTTTGAAAATTTATCAAAAAGTCCAAGAAATCATATCGTTTTGAGGTAGTTTTTTATTGAGTCTTCCAAGGCTATCACATACATTCACATTCATATTTTGGATAAAGTGATTTTTATGTCGATCAAGTGAAATGAGTTTTGAAAATCATTTCCTTGCAAAAGCTTGTTTAGGTGAACCTTGAGTTTTGTCTCCAAGTGTGCTCATGGTTGGGATTTGTTCTCTTTCACATGGATGTATGGAAATAGGCTTCGAAAATTCACTCCCTGTACCCATGCTCACGGGTGCAAATCACCTGCGTGTGCACGACTAAATATGTTTTGGGGAAAAATATTTTACTACCTAAAAGAACGTGAAATGTGTCAATTTGGCATTGTGCCCATGACTGTCATATTTTGTGTGGTATATTGTGTGTCGCCTAAAACCATGCGCATGATAGGGCCATATTTGAATAATTCTAAAATTAGGAGAGTTTTATTTCTAATTTTATTCGATCCTTTTTCTGAGTACTTCTGACACATAGAGAGAGTATTTTTTAGGCAAGTGATGAGATTTAAACAATTCGATTGTCATTTTCACTCAGTATTATAAAATTGAGATAAAAACTTGAATAAAAAATAAATTCATGATTCGTGAGATTTGATATTAAACACTATATAACCAAGATTCAATTTTACATATGAATTTAAAGATCTAAACTCCCATTTAAAAAAAAAGTTGTTTGATCTATTGAAAAGGTGAAGCATGGTGCGATCTGAGGATGGAGAATGTTACTTCCATGTCCTATCAATGGATATTTGAAAGGATTTCTCTTTATAATGGGGGAGCCTCAACATTTAAAGGTAACTTCTTATTACGGAACAAGAGAGATATACCTTCTTTAATTGTGTAAACGAAATTTTTGATGAAAAATTGTGTGTGATATTGATTCAAATAGATTCATAATTTTTAACTTAAACTAACTTAATTGGATGTCTAAATTTGCTAAAACCAAATACCAATTAAGTCAGCCCCTAAACATGCATCTATGTGTCAATAGAAATCTCAAATTAAATCATGCGATGAATAAGCCGACAAAGACAAATTTCAAGAAAAAATCCCCTCAGGGCAACAACCTTTGATTTCCACTATAATTTATAAAGGAACAGTTTACAATCGGATTACATCGAAAATACAATTGACTTATACAATACCCGCAGGTGTTAGTTCGTAGTCGTCATCCGAGGAACACCGCAACACTCCCTATGACACGCAGTCGATCACCCAGTACCTCTCGTAAGTGGTGGACAGCCCAATACCTTTCCAAGGCACCTAATTTCAGCAGAAAAACTCCTGGAAAATATGTCTTGGGTTCCACAAAAAAATTGACACAAAAATTCTGGGATTTGTGAATTGTAAAACACAGTTTGAACCCTTAAAAATATGTTTGAGAATAAACAAAAACACTCAAAAAATATTCTGTTAAAATTAGTGTTTTCTCCACACGAAAATTAGAAGTCTGACACCCTTTATATAAAAACATTTAAGGCGGTGACGTGTCAGAATTGAACTCTATCATTCGAATGAAAAACTACGCCGTTTGAATGAGACTCCATCTTGTTTGAACGAGATGTGACGTCATTTGAATGACCGTCAATGACCCATTTAAAAACTTTTAAATATTGAATAAAATGAAATCCTTAAAAACCAAAACTGTTTACGGGATCAGGAGCATTTATCCAAAACCTTTAAATGTAAAATATCCCAACACTTTTAAAATATCCCAACCTTTAAACTTTTATGAAAATATCCCAACACTTTTAATGTAAAATTTAAATGGAACTTAAACACAATTTACCAAATTCATCCTTGTTGGGCTTGAATGTTGAAGTCTTCTTGAAATTCAAATTTGTCTTGTGTAGATGTAATCTTATCAATTCTTCAATGACTTATAAATAACTTGTAGCGATATACGACATACTAATTGTGACGGACTATGTACATACATTTGAATCTGATGAGAGACTAGGATACACCGAGGTTTTTTACCCTTAATTAAGGGTTTTTCCTCATAAATCTCAGGTGCCATATTATGTGATTTATTATTGTTTATATACATTTTTCTTGCATGCACACAAAACACACACATAGATGTAAGTTTGGATCCAAAATGATCCATTGATAAATTGACTTAGGGTTTGCATCTAGTTAATTCACCTAATTCACTTTGAGTAGGTCCTAATTAGTTTAATTTTATTTAATCTATTTAGATTTACTATCTATGTGCATGTTAAATAGGTGGATCTAAAATTTAGAGAAGGAAATCTAAAAAATTAGTAGTATTTTTTATTAAAATCTATTCACGCCCTCTGGGCTTATTCGATTTGAACATATTCACACACTACCCTCAATCGGTATCAGAGCAGTTTCTATTTTAAGAACTAACGTGTTAGAGTAACTATTTCTTTTTTGTGTGTTTATCTTTGTGTTAGATTTATTTAGTTTGTGTTTTGTGTTGAGAATGTCTCAATACTAGGATAGTTACTCCACAAATCATCCATCGTATTTTAATACCTCTAATGATGGGCATTGAAAAATGAAAATGTGTAAGCACTTGAGATCAAAACATCAAAGAGTGTGGATCAATTTTGAAGATGGATGGAGTTATCGTATGAGAGATTAAGATCGAGCGATAGTGAAGAAATTAAGAGTTTTATGGTTGGATGTTGATGTTATAGATTGCTATTACAACGTTATTGTTTTAATTTCATTGGTTTTCATATATGGGTATACAAGATATAATTTATAATCAAATGTGAATCAGCTAAGCAAGCTTAGGAAATTTTGAGAGTGGCACATGAGGGAACCTCTAGTGTAAAAAGAGATAAGTTACAATACATTATGAATATGTTCGACATGATATGAATGAATGAAGAAGAGTTATCTAATTATTACTACATTATGTTTATCGAAATGGTAAATGCCTCATTAATATTTATGAGAAAATTACCGATGTCAAGAAGTTGTGGAGAATGTTGGTCTCTATATTCAAGAATAAAATGGTTATCCTCAATAAGCTTAAAGTAACTTGTTGACTTGAAGAATTAGTAGGATCACTTCAAATTTATGATCAAGGAGAGCATTTGAGTGCGTCGAATCCAAATAAGGATTTAGCATTTGTGGCTAAGTCTAGTGAGAGAGATGTGTCATGTAAGACTGATAAGAGACAAAACGATTATGTTGAAGTGGATATGGCATTATTGGGATTTGAACCTAAACTTAAAAATCCACTAAGCATCACTCTAATGGAAGTCATGAGAAGACCGTGCCTAAGATAAGTAAAGATATAGAAAAAAGATCATTTATATGGTTCTGGTGGAGTAGGACATTAAATAATGTTTGTCTAGTTAACTTGAACAAGCAGTGGACGAGTAAGGATGTAGATAAGATGAAAATATACAAAGCAAGTTTAAGTGAATCGAAGAAAGTACCTCGAGTGGGAGTGAAATAGCTTTATGGTTAGACTAAAATAAAATGAGAAGGTTGGTGACGATAGAATATCATTTGATAATGTGGTGAGAAGAATCTGGATCAAAGGGTGTATTGATAGATTGCATAGTGCTTCCTTGTCTTGTAGTATAAAAGGTTCCCACACATTGAATCCTAGGTCACTAGCTTAGAGTGATGATGAGGTTGATGACATTCATGAGGCCTTGGATGAAATTTATCAAGAATCCTTGAAATTGAAGAAATCAAACACTGAGCTCTGAAATAAAATTAAAACTTTTCAATTTGTATAGGATGAAAAAAATTAAAAATGTTCAATTGAAATGCTTGGAACTCAAGGATAAGGTTGGTGCAATGGTTAATGGGAATGATTCATTGAAAATTAAATATAAAATTCTTTTGAAACAAAAAGAAAATGATGAAATCAAAAAGGAAATTTTGGAGAATCAATTTTAAAAAATTAAAAATTGAAAATTCAATTGCAACATGCCAAGGATTTAAATATTCATATGATTGATAGAACTAATGTTCTAGATAGCATTTTAATTAACCTTGATCAAATGAAAAATTACAAACATGGAATTGAATATGTTGAGCATTTGAAAGAAACAGTTGTTATTTAAAATTAAGTGGTGAGGTAAAAAGAAAACAAAGGAACTAATTCCTTAATTGAAAAAGAAAGTGTATATCCTAAGTATAAATCTAGGGTAAAATAATATGAGTTCTAATTTTGTGACAAAAAGAATCATAGTTCCCAATTTTGTTTTAAAAGGAGGAATTTTGAGAATGTTAAGAAAAGATCTCATGAACAAAAACGAAAGTTTAGGAGGGATATACATTTTTTTTACCTTTTTTAGGTCACGCGATCATTCAAAATAAATGTGTAGGTATTTGAAAGAGAGAAATGCGAGGTTCATTACTAGTAGGAAGAAGGTTGTGCAAAGATATTATATTCACGATCTTAGATGAGAAATAGGAAATTTAACGAGGAGAGTTTAGTTTTCAATCAAAGAAAGGAGTGACATTAGGGGATAGTTTCCAAGACCTAGAACCTTTACTCAATTTCGAAGGTATATTCATAAGAATACTATGAGTAATGAGACATGGATATGTAATAATGTGATAGGTATGAATACAAACACTCATAGAAAGAAGGTTGAGGTGGATATCCCTCAAAAGAAGTTTGCTAAAAAAGATGTAGTGTTTAAGGATCCAGAAGAAGCATCACCCAACACTACCTAGTGGTAGTTTTCCAGGGGTACCTAGGATCTTTGTGTTGTATTTCACCTTCCTAATATCTCCTTGATTTATATGGGATCGAATAATTTGAGTGAGAGATTCAATTGCAACATTTGGATCATTTTTCATGCATTTTTAGGCATTTTCATGCATTTCCTAATATTCTCCATTCATCAAATAATATGCTTGTATATATTGCATTATTCATATTTCAAAATTGCCAAAAAGATTTTGTCTTAATTTTTTTGTGAACATATTATTAATTTCTTTAATTTCATTGATTTCACGAGGGATCTTAAATTGAATGGTGATTAGAGCGTGAATTTTTAACTTTTCGATGCAAATGTTGTTTTTGTCAATGATATAATAAAATTCACTTGATAAATCCTAATAATCAAATTTCATTGAAATCATTGGTTGTGATTTGACTATACACATACAGTTGCATATTACTTGATTCATATGATTATAGTTATGTGTACTGCATTTAGTGCTTGACTTGAAATCAAGATTGAATTTTGAGATATTGTATTGGATTTTGAAACATTTATATGGTCCATTTGAGATTTATAAATTTAATTAACAAGATGTTTTTTTATAAATAAAAGGGCTACCATTGGTGCGATAATGCTAGCTTGAATTAAAGTACCATCAATAGGTGGCTACTAAAGTGTGTATGAAAGACACCATATAAAAAGCCAAAATATGATGAAAAGGTCCACAGTCAAGTGGTAGAAAATTAAAGGCATGAAAAATAAGATAAGGTTTTTAATTTTCTTATACTGATAGGGCTAAACATCAGAGAGGGAGACATATGGTTAAAAACTACCATTTATGAGATCTTGAAAGGATATTAATTAAATGATTAACTTAAGCATAACTTGTAATTCTTATAACTTGATAATATGCATAATTTTGATTTTGTGACTCATATATGCTCACGATCATGCCATTATCACGACACAAAATTACTTAATTTTATTGGAATTTTGTATATGTAATTATTAATGTTTTCTTTGAATGAATTATCAAACTATGTCACAACTCAATATTTAAAGAAAATTTATTCATCAAATCATAATGATCACATATTTCCCAATTATTGTCACACTTTTCATATTAAAGTTGATTTTGTATATATATGTGTGTGTGAGTTCTATCATGTTTTAAATTTATCTCAAAACTTTACTTAAAATGACAAACATTAATATTTGCTCATGGATTTGCATACATCCATATCACATTTTTGAGAGTTTTGAGTTTTAAATCATGTAGTTCAGCCATTTCTGGATATTTTCCTTAACTCAAGTTGGCAAAAAAACTGTTTAAATGGATACATTTCTGACCGTATGTACGGCTATTGTTTAAACAAATAGTGATCTATCATGCACATGGACTCCACAAATTTCTAAAAAATGGGTTGTATTGCAACTTTAGGGCTTATTTGTTCATATCTTGAAATCCCTTCATTTATAGAGCTTTCTCTATGCAATATTGAGTGAATGAAATGTATTTTGCATGTGAGATTGGTGATTATTTAATGGGGAGTTTTGTTTTGAATTGGTGTCTAGACCCCAGTTTATGCCATTATTGGTTTTTCCTAGATTGAACTCTAGTAAGTACTCTCATCTCAAATATTTTACTTCATTTGTATATATGTAGATTTTCTGTCAGACAATCCTTTAGTTCTAAGTGCTCATTTGTCTAATTGAGGTCGATTTTCGATCTTATTGATTGTATTCCACGTTTTACCTAATACACTCTTTGGGTTAATTCCTATTTCTTATTGTGTATATTTTTCAACTCTCATTTTACATTTTTGGATATGGAAAATCTATTGGATGCAAAAGAGTGATATCAAGATGCCCAAGTGGTCTAAATGAGTCCTCTCTCTCTAGAGGGTCGCCTTATTCACCTACTAGTGCACTGCACACTTATAGAGCACATACTCAGGCACCAAGAGTCTTGCTTCTAGTCCCGGAGATGACACACAAAGCGTCATTTATTTGTTTTTCTAAATATCGTACACCTCTTTGTAGAAGATTTGAGTCTTGCACTGTCAAAGATAAGAGAGATGTTGACCTTGAGCATACCACTAGGATGGAGTAAGGCCTATTTTTCCACAAAATAGGCAATGAGGATATTTAAATGAAAAAAATTGTATGTGTAGTTAAGCTGGCTTAATTCCCTATCAAAAGCGTTTGATTCACGCACAATATCGAGCCAAAAAACATGATTCATAGTGAGACAATAAGTTATAAAGAGTCTTTTTTATTTATGGATACTAAATTGAAGATCAAATGGCTAGTATACATGAAAGCTTTTGCATACTACATTTGAATATTTCAAGGAGAGTTAAAGAAATCAGATCCTTTTGAGGTAGTTTGTGATTGAATCGCCCAAGGATATCACACACGTTCACATGTGTATTTTTGATAAACTGATTTCATGTTGATAAAGTGAAAATCTTTTCCTTGCAAAATCTTATTTTGGTAAACCTTTTAGTTTTTCCTGTAAGAATGCGCAGGGTTGGGATTTGTTCCCGTGCACACGATTGAATGGAAATAGGCCTAGAAAAATCTTTGCTTATATTTGTGCGCAAGTGTGAAAATTATCATATTCGCTTGCTTGTATAAAATTGATAGATAATTTGAAACAAACCAATTTTCATGATTTATGAGATTGGAGAGTGATTTGAAATTGAACACTACATATCTAAGATTCAATTCTACCTATTCTAGATTTGAATATGAAGATCTACACTCTAATATCTAAAAGGAGGTGTTTGATCTATTAAATGGGTCAACCATGGTGAGATCTGAGGATGAACAATTTTACTTCCATAGCCGATCCATGGTGTAATACCCACCACCGATATTTTATTATTTCCCCGTGTAATTTGTAATCACATGAAATTCTTGGGATTTGGATTTTATATATATGGACTTTCATATCTATTTTTGGTTAGTATTTTGGCCTTGATGGCAATTGCAGAAGTTATTGGGAGAAATTGGTATTTTAGAAGAAATCTGTGGTTCAAACAAAATTAAAGATCGTTCGAATGAGGAGTTCATCTCGTTCGAATGAGAATGTTGACAGTTCGAACGAGAAACCCTTATCATTCAAAGATGATTTATAACAACGATCCAATGACCCATCGGTGCCTCAATATTCCAAATTCATTAGAAGATGGTTCTAAGGCTGATTGAATGAGTTCTTAATCTCGTTCAAATGGCCTGCCCAGAAATCAGTCTATTCGACTTATTTTGGCGCGCTGTCGTAGTTTTGACCATTGAATGGATGATGTGTCAACATTTGGTGGTATTCATGAATAGAAACGTGTTTGGAATGTTTGGGGGGAGTTTTAGATGGCTTTAAGTGGGTTTTTTGGAGGTTATAAGAGGAGAGGGTGAGGGTGGTTTCCCTTACCATTTTTCAACATATCTCTCTCCCTAAGTTCGATACACCCATCTTCTTCCTCTCCAATCATTTTTCCACCATAACCAAGACTTTCCACCATCTACAAACAATTATTTACACTATTTCCAAAGAATGTTTAACATCTTCCATCTTGTGTCGAGGAAGAAAGTGGTGGAGAAAAGCTTGTAGAGAAGATGCTTGGAGCTATTGAAGGAGCTTTTTGACTCTTAGAGCTTAGGAGTTTTTAGAAGCTTTCAAGTCATTCCTTTTGCGTTTCTCCTCTTCTAATCCAAGGTAGGGTTTTCCTTTCCCAAAATTTTCAAGGTTTCTAGCTATGAAAAACATATAGGATGAATGCTAGATGATTTTTAATCCCTAAAATGAGGAGATTTGAGAAAATATTGTAGTCTTGCGAAAATGGCATTTTTAACAAGACAAAAACCTAGGAAGGGTATTTTTACAAATATTTGAAATTTTACCTTGAAAATGAAAGAAGGCATGTGAAATATATAAACCCATGCTTTTTATTTGTCTAAGCGTATTTTGAGATATTTATAGGCTTGAAATCCTCTTTCACACATGTAAAATCATGTAGTAATGTAGGTGATGACATCTTAGATTTGTTAAAGCATGTTATAATGGGTTTAATGAAGAAATGAATAAATATATAAAAACTTCTCTAAAATTTGTTAAATATTATTAGAATGAGTAAAAATAATATTTGGGGTCACATGTGATAATAGGGAAAAATTATGGGCAATTGGTTAAAAATGGTCTTGAATTAGAAAATGTATTTTATGTGGCAAAACACAAAATGATAATATGATTTTTGACATAAAATCATGGAAAAGACATTTTGAAAGAAAAAGTTAGGTTCTAGTGCCGAAATGAAATTTAAACATGTTTTTCAAAAAAATTATGATAAAAGGGCAAAATGGGGATTTTGGAAAAAATAAGGGTCCTAATGGTTCGAATACCTCTGGAAACTTATCGATCGAATTTTCGATGAAAATGGATGAAGTGATAAATGGCACGTTGATGAAATGAATGAATGATTTAAGCCGCAAATGAGAAAAATGGTAAAATGGTGGAATAATGTGGACATTTAGATATATGTTAACACACATTAAATTGGACTCGGATGACACCAGGATAATTAAGGAGGGTCCGGAGCTCTAGGGTGAAAGATCCAAAATCACTGGCCAGAGTATATGGTAGCTTAGCCAGTGGTGTGGAGCCCATTAAATTATGCAGATATTGAAAAATTTCTAGAAACAATAACGTAAAACGAAATTGGCAATGGTTGTGCTTGGAAATGTATAAGTAAGGCAACCTTATGAAATGTGATAAATAAGACTAAAGGACAAAATATGATTAATTAGTCTTTAGAACCGGTAAAGGGTGATGAAATTGGTTAAGTGTGATTATGAGCTCATCGTTCGGGTGCATTACATAGTAGTTGCATTATTACTAGCTAAATTGTTAAATATTTTCGGAATTGATTAAAATACACGTTATGTGTATAGTATTTTTTTGTAGAAAATGTATAGCTTAGTATTACCCACCCCGCTGAGAGTTGGATCACACCTACTTTTTATGTTAAAATCCCCACCCCACCCGAGGTACATTGAGTAGGGACGCCGAAAAGGACGCTACTAATGTCCCAGAGGGAAACCAACGCCGTTAGTTCTTTGTCATTTTTGTAAAATCATGGTTTGGAACTTTGAAAATTTTGGGATTTTTGAACATTTTATTTGAGCCTTTGGCCATGACTTTTAATGATAAAAGGATGAATGTGGTTTATTTCCTATTTGATTAGCATTGTGGACTAAATTGGATTTTATATATAAATCTTGTAAATGATTAATTACATAAAGTGATCACTTCTTTTCTCAAGTTAAAATCGGTAAATTTAGTTCTTAATTATAGAGCAAATCAAAGGATTTTCTTAAATAAAGTAAAATTGACATTTCCCCCCTCTTTTACTCCTAGACTTATTATGGGTTGACCTAACGGTTACCCAAACTCAGGTTGGGGTGTTACAAATGATATCAAAGAAATATAATACTAGAGTGTGACGGAGTGTTTACACTTTCTTAGTACGCTTTCTTCTTAAGTTTTCTCGTATTTGGTGTTTAAATTTCTTCCACTATCACCTTTAGTTTGTATCATTATGTATTAAACTTTCCATTCTTGTGTAGATGGCTCCACACCATGACATCTCTAGTGGGTAGGGAACTAATGAGCTTAGACGCATGGAGAAGGCTATGCGCCAACTGTCCGACTCCATCACATACAGCAGTGGGCAAACCGTACTGGGACTATCAAAATCACTACCTCTGCCTCTATCCTTAAGGAGTTTAAGAGGTTTCACCCGCCCACTTTTAATGGGGCAGCTGAGGAGTGACTCAATGAAGTCACCATGTAATGGAGATTCTGGATGTGTCACCTGTGCATTAGGTCAAAATTGCTACGTTCCAGCTTACGGACAAGCACAGTTCTAGTGGAGCTCCTACTCTGCTAGCACCACTAAAATGATTGACTGAGTTTCCAAGTTACCTTCCTCGAGAGGTACTTTCTTTAGGCATTCAAGGATGCCAAAAAGGATGAGTTTGCCAAATTGATTCAGGGGAAGACTTTAGTAAAAGAGTATTTGGTGAAGTTTTAAAGTTTGTGCAAGTATATCGATGATGTGTAGAAAGATGAGGCAGAGAAGGCGAGGATGTTTGTTAAGGGCCTCAACCTGGGTATTTAGCGGATTCTGGCAGGCTTGGATTTTTTCGATTGTTGGATGGTAGTGAATAAGGATATACCGTTGGAACTTAATGTTGAGGATAACAAGGCTATCCAGGAAAATTAAAAATAGCCAAGCGATTCCGAGTCAGGAAGTCATAAAAAGTCCCGACTTCTTTGTGAAGCTTAACGCTGCTGTTGATACCAAAAATTACCCAATTACGTGGAGCAATCAGAAATACACATGTGTCATCCACTATGACAGTACCCTAGTCAATAAGTAATAACCACTGACCAAGGCCTAGAATGCTGACCACCATACTAGGATACTGACCAACGCCAGGAAGCCCGACTAATAGTAGGGATGCCGACCAACACTATCAGTAAAATGCCAACAACCTTAAGCATTATGGACCTTCTGTACTAATTTAAAAAGGCATTCCATCCTTTAACATTCCATCTCTTTGTCTCCCTATTGGGCTATAAATACGTTGTAATCCATTTGTCAAGGGTAAGTGATTAAAAGGAAAACATAAGGTAATAACAATTATAGTGGACGTAGGCTTTTCTCTATAAATCTAACCACTTTAAAAACCTTTTTGTTTCTTTCTTTTACTTACAAATATTATATGTGATTGATTGATTATACCTATTCTAGTTTTTTACATCAATAGATTAGTGTTGTCTGTGGGAACATATTTCTAAAAGTTTTCACTAATTAAACATGACTGATATTCCTGAATCAAGTACTAGGAATGATGACATCCATCCTGTTTCGTCTGCTCCACCAATAAATAATGATAAGACTGGAATCTTGGTTAGCCTCGCTAGAGGTCAAGAGGCTATGCAAGATACCACAAGGAAGTTAGCCCAAACGCTATAGGCTGGGTCCCCTGCCTTGTCTACTCATGGAAATATGCCACCACCATCTCTAAGAAACAACTGACATAGCCAATCCAGGACTACCAAAGATACTTCTTACCGTCTAGGATCAATTTCTTCACTTAGAACTTCAGAACCATATAATGAATAATCGTTAACTCCTGAAATATTGAGTGCTTTGGAAATGTTGAGTAGAGCATCTCCCTTGATCGTTTGGGACCCAGGGGGAACATAAATGTTCCCAGGTTACTATCGAGAAATACTCGATGACCAATTAATCAACGTGAAGGCTCAGCATAATCCAGATCAGATGCTCGAAGAACTATCCATACCGAGCAGACTTTATAAGAAAAAGTTCAGCACAAACAATTCGTCGGAACAACCGATCTTTAACCCATAGATTTGATGATGGTAATAATGCATGTAAGGGCTCTATTCAATGAGTGGAAGATAGGTTGGGAGAAATGGCAAACACAAAGAACCTTTTGTAGATATGTTTTGTGAAAGGATCTCCTTTTGTGAAAACTATTATGGATTTTTCCACTCCTCAAAAGTGTAAGGCAACTGTGGTTACGCCGAAGTATGATGGGAAGACTGATCCTATTCTTCATATAGAACAATACCAAACAACAGTTGACATTTATATCATCCATGACGAAATGAAATGTAGGGATTCTCAGGAATAATTATAGGTCCTACACATAATTGGTATAATAGACTTACTCGAGGAAAAATATCTAGTTTCAACCAGCTCACCAAGACATTCATGGGTAACTTCTGCTTTGGAGCCAAATCCATGAAAAGAGTAGCTCACTTTCTCAATGTAAGACAAAATGGGGGAAAAACTACTGGAGATTATATTACTCGCTTCAACAACGAGAAGCTGGAAGTTGTTTATTACGAGGAAAAAATAGCTATTACAACCCTCATGACTGGATTTCTCTCTGAAAAGCTCTACTACACACTTTCCAAAGATCCTACGAGGACGATGAGAGAGTTAATGGCCAAGGCAGCCAAGATAATGAACGCCGAGGAAGCCATGGCAACCAAACAATACTCGGAGTAAAACTTGAAGCTAAAATTGAGAAAAGGAGCAGAACGAGCATAAGGATCATAAGGAATCAAAGCAAAAGGGTAATACCGATAGACTCAAGAAATACAACAATTACACTCCATTAACAATGGACATCCACCATGTCTTAGAGGAAATACATCATCGCAAGGAGGTACATTGTCCTGAAAAGCTGAGAGCACCTACTCGAAAGAGGGATAGGTCCAAATACTACGAATTTTACAGAGATCACGGGCATACAACATATCACTGCATTTCTATTTAAAATGAAATTGAAGGACTTATTCGGAGAGGAAAGATAGACAGATTTATTAATCGACGGGACAATAGTGTAACTCAATAAAGTTCAAAGTCTCCAGGCAAGCTCGGAGATAAAAAAAGAGAACTCATGAAGACGATCAAGAATATGACCCCGACCTACCTAAAAGTCCCAGGCAATCGGAATGTGAGGTATTCATGCTTAGTTTTGGATCTTTTGAAGGTCAAATGATTACATGTGGAGATGCAGGAGAGGAGATCATACTGCTGAAGGAAAATCTTAGAGATCATACTACTGAACGAAAATCTTACCTCAATGAGGCTCAAGCATGCTCCTATATTCAAAGGATCAATCTATCTAAGGAAGACAGGCCAAGGAAAGTTAACAGAAAAAATTAGTAATTACGTTTTCTAAAAATGACCTGTCAGGGATACTTTATCCCCATGATGATCAAGGTCAGAATGCAAGATATAATTGTTTATAAGGTATTAATTGATAATGGTATCTCGACGAATATCATGTTTTATCCATGTTTTGACAGTCTGTACTTGAGGCTTAGCCAATTGGAACCTTACCACAACCCTTAATAGGATTTTCTGGAGAAAAAGTATTTCCATTGGGCAAAATCAAGTGGGAAGTGTTAATCAGTACTTTTCTAGCAAGTCGGACAGAGAAGATAAGTTTTTTTATAATGGGAAAAAATGTTCATCATGCCTACAATATAATCATGGGAAGAGTAGGATTGAAGAAATTTGAAGCTATGCCATCTACAGTCCATTAATGTCTGAAGTTCCTGACCAACTTTGGAGTGGTCGTGGTAAAAGGTGACCAAAAAGTATCTCGGGAATGCTATTACTCCTCTTCCATGCAAGAAACTTTGGAATAAATAAAGAGGAAGACCACTACTTACCAAATGGATATTCCCGAGCCCAATAGTGACTATGAGGTGGAAAATTTAGATCCAAGAGAGGAAACAAAGTTGGTGAAAGTTCAGATAGTTGAAGCAACAAAGATAATTATTTTAGATGATGATAAGCCAGAATGAACTACTCAAATAGGAATAACAATGGATCCTGTTCTCAAACAAGAACTAGTGACATTCCTAAGACAAAGAAAACATGTGTTCGCATGGAGCCATGAAGATATGCCTGGGATTGACCCTAATTTTCTTTGCTATGAAATAAATGTCAACAAGGATGCTAAGCATGTGAAGCAAAGGCATAGAGTATTTAGCCCCGAGAAGAACCAGACTATTCAGGAGGAAGTTGAGAAGCTTCAAAAAGCCTCATTCATTGATGATGTGAAATATCCAGATTGGTTGGCTAACGTTGTTATGGTCAAAAAGAAAAATAACAAATGGATGATGTGTGTGGACTTTACAGATTTGAATAAAGTATACCCAAAGGAACATTTTCCTTTGCCCGAGATTGATCAACTCACTGATGCTACATCAGCGCATGAGCTATTAAGTTTCATGGGCACGTATTCTGATTATAACCAGATTACAATGAAGCCTAAATATAGAGAAATCACTTCTTTTATTATTCCCTGAGGAACTTATTGCTATATTGTTATGTCATTTGGTTTGTAAAATGCAGGTGCGATTTACCAGAGATTGGTGAATAAAGTCGTTGAGGAGAAAATATGTAAGAATATGGAAGTATATGTAGATGACATGATGATAAAGAGCAAAAAAGCATCTGACCACATTATCGACCTCAGCCAAACCTTTGATCAGTTGGAGAAGCTGAATTCAACCAAGTACGTATTTAGTGCTCAGGAAGGTATGTTTCTTGGGTACATAGTAAACCAGTGGGAATCGAAGTAAACTCAGAAAAAATCAAGGCATTGATTGAAATTCAGTCCCCCACTTGCAAGAAGGAGGTGTAAAGGCTAACTGGGCGGGTAGAAGCCTTGAACAAATTTATGTCCCAAGCAACTGATAAGTGTCTACCATTCTTTAAAGTGCCGAGGAAGAGTTTTGAATGAACGACGAATGTGAAAAGGCTTTTTTAGAGTTAAAAAAGTATTTGGGATCACCCCCATTGCTCTCCTGACCAATTTTAGGAGAAAAGTTATACTTATACTTGGCCGTCTCTGAGTCAGTCATAAATTCTTCCTTAATACGAGAAGATAATGGTGTTTAAAATCCTGTCTACTTTAGAAGCAAATCCTTTCGAGGAGTAGAATTAAATATCCATGTATAGAGAAGTTAGCGTTGGTATTAATTGAGGCATCCAGACGGATGAAACTTTATTTTCAAGCCCATATTTTTGTGGTGTATACTGATATGCCTCTTCGGCAAGCCTTTCATAAACCAGAGAAGTCTGGGAGATTAATGTATTGGGAAGTAGAGCTGAGGGAATATGATATAGTGTATGCGCCAAGATCATCATTAAATGGCCAAGCTGTGGCAAATTCCATTGCTAAATTCACTTATTCGAAGGTTCCCGAGCAACAAAGAACTCAAGCAGAGCAAATCTAAATAAGGGACAAACCAACTAGTGTCATCAACGACTAACACCCCGAGCAGAACCCACTAGGGGAAGACTCAGAAGAAATTGTTACCGACCTACCAGAGACGTTCACTAGAGCACAAGAGATGGATAAAAGATATGAGGAAGCAGGGAGTAAATTATTCCATCATGGGATATTATCAGATCAAGCATTTGAAGATGACATCCCCATATGGAACTTGTATGTAGATGGATCATCTTGTGCAACCGAAGTGGTTTAGGTATAATACTCAACATTCCTAATGGGATATATATTGAATATGCTCTGCAATTCCAGTTTCAGGACTCAAATAATTAAGCAGAGTATGAAGCTCTCAATATGGGCTTAAGTCTATCTCAATCACTTAATGCCAAGAAAGTTGTGGCATACATTGATCCTCAATTGGTGGTGAATTAAATTCTGAGTTTGTATGGAGCCAAAGGAGATATAATGACAAGATACTTATCCAAGGGGGTGGAAGTTATAGCCAAATTACCAGCTGTTCGGGTGAGCAGAATTCCAAGATTGGAGAACGCTCGAGCTGATGCACTTGCTCGGCTTGCATCAGCCACCAGAATTGAGCTCCGAAGAACTATTCCCATTGAAATTTTGGCTAACAGGAGTATTGATGAAGACTTGATAATTAATTTCATCGCAGTAGATATGGGGCCATTTTGGATGGATCCCATCAAAGATTATATTGAAGAAGGAATCTTGCCAACATATCCAATCGCGGCAAAAAAATTTAAGTATAAATCAGCAAGATATGTGCTAGAAAAAGGAGTACTCTACAAAAGAGGATTAATAGCTATTTTGCAGCACTGTGTCCATTTAATGAAGGTTGAAGAATTAATAGAAGAAGTTCATGAAGGGTCTTTTGGGGCTCATGTGGTAGGCAGATCATTGTTGCAGCGAATTAATACCCAGGGATACTATTGGCCAACTATGAGAGCATACTGTACAACTTTCGCAAGAAAATGTGACAAGTGCCAAAGGTTCTCCAGCATTCGGAAAACTCCACAAGATGTTCTAACTCCAATAATATCACCTTGGTCATTCGCTATGTGGGGAATAGATTTGGTCGAGCCACTGCCGACCACCCGAGGAAGATTCAAGTACTTGGTCATGGTTGTGGACTATTTCACAAAATGGGTTAAGGCAGAACCATTGATAGACATGACTTATGAGAAGGTCTATTAGTTTATCTAGAAAAACATCATTTGTAGATATGGTTTACCTTACGCCCTCATCACAGACCATGGTACACAGTTTGATAATGAAGAATTTACCGCCTATTGTGCCTAATAAAACATTGAAAAGCTGCACTCTGCTTCAGGTCACCCTCAAAGAAACGAGCAAACTAAAGTGAGGAACACGATTATGCTCAATGGGCTAAAAAAAAGACTTGATGAGGCTAAAGGAAATTGTATTAATGAACTACACTCTATTTTATGGGTATACCGAATAACTCCAAGGATTACTACTAGAGAAACACCATACATTCTTGCATTTGGAACTGAAGCGGTGATACCAGCTGAATTGGGTTTGCCAACCCACAGAGTGTTAAATTTTAATTCTCATATTAGTGATTTGGTAAGAAGATTATGCCTAGATATGATGGAGGAAGTGCGCGAGGATGCATCCTTAAGAAATGATACTCACTAATAACGAATAATACGATTTTATAACAAAAGGATGACGTCGACCAACTAGAAGGATGGGGATTATGTGCTCAAGAATGTGATTCAGAAGACCAAAAAACTTGAAGCCAATTGGCATGGGCCATATCGTATCTCAGCAGTTATACGACTAGGTACTTACAAAATTGAGACTCTAGAAGGAGAAGAGTTCAAAATCCTTGGCATGCCGAGCATCTTAGGAAATATTACCAATAATGTAATGAGACAAATCTTTAGAACTTCAGTATCAATAAAATGATCATTTCCTCAATTTTTTTGAATTTTTAGGAGTACTGATGATATACATTACCACGTATACGTATACTGGGTCAGTAAACAAGCAAAAGTTATTCGAAACAACAACCACATAGTTGGTCGGAGTTGATGGAAACAACAACCACATAGTTGGTTGGAGTTGATCAAAATAACAACCACATAGTTGGCCGGAGCTCAAAATAACAACCACATAGTTGATTCGTGATCACTCTATAGTTGGTCGGCACAAGCAAAAGTTTATCAACAACATACAAAAACCCAAGTTACGATAGAACTTTAAGTCCTTAATACATGGTCAACACAATCAAGGATCAACAAGTTTTATCCAAACTGGGAAAAATGGTGGAAGAACATTGTGAAGATTCCTAAATAGGAATATAGACACATATTCCACATATGCCTGGTCGCTACTGGTAACTAATGCTAAACCTAAAAATTTAGGTGCATTAGTAGATCCTATGGAAATACCATGGGTAACTAGTACTAAACTTGGATTTAAATCTAAGTGTACCAGTAAAACCTGTGATCACATCAATGGTAACTGATACCAAAGTTAGAAATCTAAGTATATCAGTAGAACCTATGATAATCTCATTGGTAATGGTACTAAACTTGGGCAAATGCCTAAGTGTATCAATAGAACTGATGAAGCAAAGAAGTCATTCACATACAGAAATTGACAAGTTAATCAAATATCTTTTCATTCATTTAAATGATCATTACATGCAATTATTGTTCATAGTTGAATTACAGGAGAAAACTACTCTACTAGATGATTTCCTTCAGCCTTAGAGGAGGTCGGAGCTAGTTCCATACCTGTTGGAAAATCATCCAATGTGTATGGTGGAGTTAATGAAGTTGAAATCTGGAAGCATTCGCATATTACTATTACTCGGGGCATCTAACAGATGAGGAGGCTGAACTATTTTTAGCTCATCATGCAGACCATAATACCCTAAGTATTTAGAAACCAGGCATTGAGGAATGGTTTTTACAAGGATCTCGCTGATATCTAGTTTAAAAAGAGGATCTTGACACACTAAAAGTCCCAAATCAGCCCAATACCATAGTCTATTATCCTAGTCAACCTTTATAACTATTAGGCAATTGGTCCAACCCCATTTATAGCCTTCACGTTGAGCTTGACTAAAGAGTTCATCAAAATGACCAAGACCTTCATTGTAACACTCCATATAAACTTTTTGGGGTTACTTGTGAAACTAGAAAGTTAACCTTCCAACCCGATATTGCAGTTTGTTCAGCACTCCATCTTTGATTTGTAGTTGAGAAGACTGGGTGGAAAGTTGCTCGTTGTGGGTTTGGATCTTTTGGGACATCGCAGCAATGGCTAAATTTTTTGCCTTTATTTGTGCAAGCTGATTTGCAAGTGTCAGTAGAGTCCTTCTTTCATCAATTGTAGTTAGGCCAGGTCTTGACCTTGATCGGGAGGAGGTAAAAGGTTTGGAATTTTTCAATGGCTACAGTTATTCCATCATATTAGCATTTTAATCTCCAAAAATGAGACTCCCTCATCAGCAGCCATAGTAGTTGAAGGAACCTTCAAAGAGTTTAGATCCTCTCTCAAACTGTTATTTTCTTCCTCAAATAGCTTGGCAATGGCCCTAGCGTCATCCATATCACACTTGAGCAAGAACTCTTTTATTCCTAAAAGAAGAGGCATATTTCTCTAATTTTTCCTCAAAAACCCAAGATTCACTTAGAGTTTTGTACTTATTGTCATAATCAGCATGCAAGAGAGCCTTGGCTTCTATATGATCTTCTTGAAGATCTTCAATCATTTCAAAGTAAACTACATTATTAGCTACTTCCCGATTAAGAAGACACTTCAGGTATAAGTAAGCTTCCTTGACTTGATCCGAAATGTCAGCCCCGAGTAACTTTGACAGATTTTCCTTACACAAAGTCATGTGACCAGCCTTGAAAAGATCATTATATCTTTTGAGTAGCTCAGAGTCATTCGAGGAAAGTTGTTCCATTTTGGCTATGAATTATAAAGAGTAAAGAAATCTCTAACCAATAACAGAATAAAGAGTTTGAAGTAGTAATTGAAAGAAGACAAGCATAGAGACCAGAAATAGCCATTTTCATTGATAAAAGTCAAATTACAAATACATTGAATAGGAATAAAAAAGAAATGAAGATAAAATAGAAAAAGGCTGATTGCCGAGAAAGTCTAAACCTTCTCCCTATTAGTAGAAGTTTCAATTTAACTAGAGACAAGAATGGGTGGAGTGATTTGCTCAAATGTTTAGGAGAGAGAAGACTCATCAACTGTCTATAGTCGGTCAGTAGCAGGTTCTAGAACAAGGGTGGAATCCTCTGATCCCACGTCATCTTCAACTTCCTCATCCAAGTTTGGTGGGGGAACCAGGGTCATGTGTGAGGAAGATCTCAGACTCTTGAGGAGTACCAACTTTAGAAAGTGTTGCAGAACAATCGTCCTTGTAACACTTTTTCTTCACAAACTCAATCTGGACAAAAGCAACTAGTATGGACTTCTCCCATCCCTTGTTGAAAGAGGCTTCCCTAGCCTTCATCCTCTTGGCCTTCTCAGTAACCAAGCTTTTCCTCAATTTAGAGACTTGTCCCCGAGCTGCAACAACCTCATCTTCAACTTTCTTCTGAGCTTCCTCCGCATCTTTTATTTTGTTCTCCCAAGACCGTTTCTCATTTTCCAATGCTTATTAGGAGTCAATAATGAATTTCTTAAGGCCTTCAAAAGCCTTTATCATGTCATTTAAAGAAGAACGAAGTGCATCGTCCTTCTCCAACATCTGGTTGAAATCAACCAGGAGCTACAAAAAGAGAAGTCAAATTAGTATAAGAAAATAGTAAAAAAGTACAAGTATGAATAGTAAAAATTCTTACCAAGGCAAGGCTTTGAGCAGTCCTTTCAGAAATTTTCAAATAGGGCATGGCAGAGGCAGCACCCCTATGATCTGGCAAAGTAACAGACTTTACTAATTGTTTGGATAACCTAGGACCTATGGCCATAGGAGAACCAGTGTCAACAATAGATAAATCGACCAAGTTTTATTGGTTGGTAGTAGCAATAATTCCTTCAACAAGTCTAGAAGGAAGACCCTTTATAATACGTTTAAGAAGGGACTCTTCACCCTTCTTATCTGGGGCTTTCTTCCCAGCATCTTCTTTATTAGTGGCCTCACTAGTAGTAGATTTAGTGGAGCCAAGGGCAACAACATCTCCCATGATATTGGGGAATTTCCTCTTTCCCATATCAGTAGCAAGAGGAAGGTCTGAGTCCAAGGATGAAGAAGGACCATCAGCAAGTTCACCACTACCTGATGATGTGGACACTGGGTCCTGGTCCAAGTTAAGCATAATGGTAGGACCAATAACAGAAGGTCGGGCAATAAAAGAGCTGAAAAAAATCCTGTATTTCAGTAAGTATGATGCCGACCTAGTATGTTCCTCGTCAATTTTCTAATGAAGGCCCCAGAGAAACTTGAGCCCGTTAAGCATAATGTCACCTTCTTTAGGACACTTCCTCTCCCTATCAACTGCAAGTAAACAAACAATTACTGATTAATTAACATTTTAGCAGAAAATTTGTTAACAAAATCACATAAGAAATTAAAACAACCTCTCCCATGGCCTTCCTGAGGGCATTTTGGACCATTGCACACTTCACCCTTTCTTAGGGGTACATATTACCAATTTTTGGAAATCACTCCATGGTTGAAGTAATCCTTATTAGAGTTAGGAATGTTAACAACTAAAGCATTATTCACAACCATAGTTTTTAAATAGTAAGTACTATTACTAGTGACCCACTTATAACAAAACATGATTTAGTGAATGCTTATGTGGGTCCCATGGAGTTGATTGAGCATATGAACACCATTGATAACCCTTAAAGTATTGGGGGCTACTCTAGAAGGTACAATGTTAAAATATTAACAAAATTCCCCACAAAAATTATTTGGGTGAAAGGGAAAATTGCATTCAGCAATGAATATAGAAGGTATCCAATGACCTTCAGACAAAGAAAAAATTCCTACAGGGGGATTGGGAAAATCTAAGTCTACCCCGTCAGGTATGTTCCATTATTTTCTAAACTCATATAGAAAGAGAACAACGTAAACCGTGATTCGATATGAAGAAAATAAGAAAGATAAGGAATTCTTACAAAGACTTAATGATTTAGCAAGAACTAGAAGAAAGGAAGAACGATCGCACGAAAGCTTGAGAAATTTTAGCAGAAACTCAGAGGGTTTGAGGTGAGAGATGACCTAGATTTTATTGCCTTTCATAGATTTCCGCGAAAATCGATGAACATAATGATTAAAGTGAAACGATGATTGAAATTTTGGAGGCTAAGCAAAAAAAGACGTATTTGCCTCAAAACGATTCGTTACAAGTTTGGATATTTACAAAAATGCCATCAGTAGAGCTAATAATTTTACAAGTGTGGGAAGTCGACAACCGACCAAGCAATAAGAATGTACCCCGAACTACAACTAGAACTAAATGCTCCATACTTTAAAGTAAGCATCAAGCATGGAATATTGGGGGTTTTTGTTGATACCAAAATTTACCCAATTACTTGGACCAATCAGAAATAGACGTGTGTCATCTATTGTGGTAGTAACCCTAGTTAGTAAGGAATAACCACCGAACAAGGCCTAAAATGCCGACCATCATACTAGGATACCGACCAACACCAGTAATCTCGACCAATAGTAGGGAGGCTGACCAATACTATCAATAAAATGCCAATAACTAGAAACATTATGGACCTTCTGTACCGATGTAAATGCCTAATTTATAAAGGCATTCTAGCCTTTAACATTCCATCTCTTTGTCTCCCTATTGGGCTATAAATACGTTGTAATCCCTTCATCAAGGGCAAGTGATTGAAATACAAACATAAGGTAATAAAAAGTACAATGAATGTAAGCTTTCCTATATAGGACGAACCATTTAAAAAACCTTTTTATTTCTTTCTTTTACTTATAAATATTATATGTGATTGATCAATTAGACCTAGTCTAGTTTTTTACATCAACAATTACCATAGGGGTTAGTTCTTCATCATCCCAGTGCACTAGTGATCAAGGCCCCATATCCCCCACAGAGAGGAAATATTTTTCTTGTGGGTCCCCTAGTCATTTTAAAAGGGATTGCCCACAGCAAGCTTCGAGCAGTCATCAGACTATTAATTTTGTGCCGGTCCAGAGTTCTATTTATACAGGCCCTACTCGGTAGTAGTAACAATAGTTCTCTTCGATCTCTAAGCAGCTCGTGAGGTGTAGCATGGAAATTTCACGTCGAATCCCAGGTTAGGGTAGTCATGGGAAGGGTTAGGTTCCCTGCGATAAGATTAGTCGATTCAACCCCGGGTAAGCTTATGCCATGTCACAACAAGCTGTACTTTTCAGTGATCCTTCACTAATGGAAGGTATGATTTTCCTATATAGTACATGGGTTAAGGAATTAATTGACTCTAGTGTATCCTATATTTTCATATCTATTTCCTTAGCTCTTAGTTTGGGTTTAATGGTGGACCAGTTTTTCCCTCTTATTTTTATAAGGCTTTATGTTGGTGGTGACATAGTTCTTGATAAGGCCTGACATAGATATGTGATCATGGCTAGAGACTATATCCTGGAGTATGATTTGATCCGTTTGTACATGGATAGATTTAAGGTGATCTTGGTATGAATTAGCTATCATGTTTTCAAGCTACCAGTGAATGCCATTGACTCAGTGTCCTTGTATCACTTCCAAACGGGTCTCCCCATTGCTTTAACAAAGAGTAGGGAATTGATTATCTTTAAAAGTTTTCCACGGTTTACGAGCTAAAAAGGTATTTTGTTTAGTTAAGAAAGTTAGTGGTTCAATATTAGTCAGATGGTATAGCTTTAGACTACCCAGTGGTGCGGGAGTCTCCTGATGTATTCCCGAATAACCTCCCTGGGCTACCACCATGACGAGAGGTGGATTTTGTTATTGAGGTGCATCAGGACATCTCGCCTATCTCTATTCCACCTCACATGATGTTTTAGGTAGAATTGTAGAAGCTAAGAATTCAATTGGAGGACTTAACCAAGAAGGGTTTCATTTACTCTAGTGTGTCCCTGTGGGGATCCCCTATCCTCTTTATAAAGAAAAAGGATAATACCCTGAGACTCTACATTGATTATAGACAATTGAATAGGGTGATGGTAAAGAAAAAGTACCTATACCCCATATTGATGATTTATTCTACCAGTTGCATGGGGCAGGTTTTAAAAAATTTACCTTTAGTTTGGGTCCCATCAATTACGCGTCAAGGAGGAGGATATTCCTAAGACAGAGTTTTGTACATGGTTTGGGCACTACAAGTTTCTGGTGATGCCCTTAGGCTTGACCAATTCCCTGGCAACCTTCATGGACTTTCATCCCTACCTAGATCGATTTGTGGTAGTCTTTGTGGATGACATACTCTTCTATTCATCCTAGAACATAAACTATGAGGAGCATCTCCGCATGACATTGTAAGTGCTTAGGAAAATTAGTTGTATGCTAAGTTCAGTAAGTACAAGTTTTGGATGGAGGAGGTCAGGTTCCTTATCCATGTGGATTTTGGCAAAGTTATTTCTATTGATGCTTTTAAAGTAGAGGCCATCCAAGGGTGGGATAAACCAAAGAAAGTTGCAAAACTATGTAGTTTCTTGGATTTGGATGGTTACTACCATAGGTTTGTGCAAGAATTCTTGAGGGTTTCCTTTCCCCTCACCATGTTAACTCAGAATGATGTGCACTTTGAGTGGTATGAGGACTGTGAGTCAGCCTTTCAGGAGATGGAAGTTAGATGGACTACTGCACCCATTCTTGTCCTCTCATAATGAGGTAAAGGTTACACGGTGTAGTCTGAGGCTTTGGGGTTAGGGCTTGGAGCAGTATTGATGTAGAATGGTCAGGTAGTCACTTATGCATCCCTCCAATTAAAGGTTCATGAGAGGAAATACCCCACCCATGATTTGGAGATAGTTGAGGTGGTATTTTGCACTTCAGATCTGGAGGTATTATCTGTACGGCGAACAGTTTAAGGTGTTTTCCTACCATAAGAGCCTTTAGTACATTTTCACACAGTGTGAACTTAATCTCCACCGGCGATAGTGGATGGAATTGATGGAAGACTACGATTTCTCATTAGAGTATCATCCTAACATGGCCAATGTGGTGGCCGATTCTCTTAGCAGGAAGTCTAGTCTCACCCTTATAGTGATGAGATTTCATTAGGTAAAGATGTTTGGGTAGTTGCAGAAACTTGACTTGCACGCTCATCGAGGTTATGATAGGGTATTCATTTGGGGTGTGGTAGCTAGGCCACACATTCAGCAGAAAGTCCTTAATGCCCAGTCGTGTGATCCTGAGTTTGTTTAGTATCGGGACTGTATTCTAAATGTGGAAGTGTTCTACACTCTTACCTTAGATAAGGACGACGGTGTACTACACAAGGGTAGGTTGATTGTCCTTATCATCGAAGAACTTCAGGACGGCATGATGGCAAAGGCTCATCACTTTGATTTTACATACATCCCGGTGCCATCAAGATTTATAAGGACTTATGTAGGGATTTATTGTGGTTCAGCATGAAGAGAGATGCGGCGACATATGTAGGCAGAATGGAAGTGGGATCACATCACAATGGATTTCATCAATGCTTTACCGCAATCTGAGTGTGGTCATGATGAGATATGGGTTAGAGTAGATCGACACACGAAGTCTGCATATTTTTTTATCGATCAAGGTCATAGACATCTCGGATAAGATAATAAGGTTGTATATCAGGGAAATAGTCAAGCTTCACGGTGTCCCACTCTCGATCATATCAAACAGGGACCCTTAGCTTAAGTATAGATTTTGAAAGAAGTTTCAACTAGGGTTGGGTACCGAGATAAACATGAGTATTGCATATTTTCCTGAGACTGATAGAAAATCCGAATGAACCATCCAAATTCTAGAGGATATGCTGAACGTGTGTGCACTCGATTTTCAAGGCAGTTAGGTTGAGAATTTGCATCTGGCGGAATTCTCCTATAACAACATTTATCAGGCGAGCATCAAGATTTCCCCCTTTGAGGACCTTAATGGGAGGCTATGCCATTATCTAGTTTTTTGGGCAGAGGTAGGTGAGAAATATCTCACCAAGTTAGAATTGATCTAAGAGATGACTAAGAAAGTAGATAATCATGATGGCAAAGAGACGACAAAAGAATTATGCTGATAATCGTCGGGTGCCCCTTGAGTTTTGGGTAGATGACTACGTGATGCTGATGGTTAGATCAAGGACTTTAGCCAATGATTTGGGCAGAGCAGGAAGATGTGCCCACAATTCATCGGTCCCTTCAAGATCCTAGAGTGAATTGGGGATGTGTCATACCACTTGACGCTGCCTCCACAATTGTCCCAAGTGCGTAACATGTTCTATGTCTCTATGTTAAATAATTATCTTCATGACCCCCATCATGTCATCGACTAGAACCTATAATCTAGTTAAAGGAAGATGTCATATTTCCCACACGAACCATATCCATTATAAATTACGAAGAGAGAGTCCTGCACAACAAGGTTATTCTGTTAGTGAAGGTCCTTTAGGAGTTTCAAGGCGTTGCAAGTGCGACTTGGGAATGCGAGTCGAAGCAACCAAAACTCTTCCATTAGTCGGCTGTTCTTATTTTGGGGTCGAAATCTCCCAAGGAGGGGAGAATGTAATACCTTCCCTCGATATTTTATTCTTTCCCCGTGTAATTTGTAATCCATAAAATTCTTGGGATTTCGATTATATATATATATATATATATATATATATATATATATATATATATATATATATATATATATATATATGGACTTTTATCTCTATTTTTTATATGTCTTTTGTCCTTAATGGTAGTTATAGAAGTTATTGGGAGAAATTGGGATTTTAGAAGAAATCTGTAGCTCAAACGAAATTAGAGATCGTTCAAATGAGGAGTCCATCTCTTTCAAAAGATAATGTTGACGGTTCGAACGAGAAGCCCTTGTTGTTCAAAGTTGACTTCTAATGACGATCCAACGACCCATCACTGCCTCAATATCCGAACCTTGTTAGAAGGTCGTTCAAAGGCTGATCGAATGAGACAATAATCTCGTTCGAACTAGGTCCTAATCTTGTTCGAACGACCTACCCAAAAATTAGTCTATTCTACTTAACTTGGTGTATTGTCCTATTTTTTACCATTGGATGGATGGCGTGCCAACATTTGGTGGAATTGTTTTAACAGAAATGTGTTTGGCATTTTTGGGGGGAGTTGTTAAATTCTTTTAAATGGGTTTTGTGGAGGTTATAAGAAGAGAGGGTGAGCATGGTTTCCCTCACCATTTTTCATCATATATCTCTCTCTCTAAGTTCAATACACCCATCTTTTTCCTCCCCAACCATTTTTCAACGATAGACAAACCTTGTCACCACCTCTAAATAATTATTTACAGCATTTACAATGCACTTCAACCATCTTCAGCTTGTGTCAAGGAAGAAAGTGGTGGATCAAAGCTTGTAAATAAGATTTTGGAAGCTATTGAATGAGCTTTTGGAGTCTTAGATCTTAGGAGTTCTTATGAGCTTTCAAATCATTCACTTTATGTTTCTCCACATTTAATCTAAGGTAGGGTTTTCCTCTTCCAAAATTTTCAAAGTTTCTAGCTATGAAAAATATGTAGGATAAATGTTGGGTGATTTTTAATGCCTAAAATGAGGTGCTTTGAGGAAATATTGTAGTCTTGCAAAAATATAGTTTTTAACAAGACAAACCCTAAGAAGGATCTTTTTACAGATATTTGGCATTTTACCTTGAAAATGGAAGAAAGCATGTTGAGTATATAAACCCATGATTTTTATTTGTCTAAGTGCATTTTGAGGTATTTCTAGGCTCAAAATCCTCTTTCACACATGTAGAATCATGTAGTAAGGTAGGGGATGATATCTTAGACTTGTTAAAGCATGTTATAATGGGTTTTATAAAGAAATAAATAAATTTAGAAAAACAACCGTAAAATGTGTTAAATATTATTGGAATGAGTAAAAATAATATTTGGGGTCACATGTGATAATAGGAAAAAGTTATGGACAATTGGTTGTAAATAGTCTTGAATGAGTAAATGCATTTAACGTGGCAAAATATAAAATGATAATATGATTTTTGACATAAAATCATGTAAAGGACGTTTTTAAGAAAAAGGTTAAGTTCTATTGCCGAAATAAAATTAGAACATGTTTTTTCATAAAAATTATGATAAAAGGGAAAATGGCATTTTTTTCAAAAATGAGGGTCTAGTGGTTGGACTACCTCTTGTACGTTATAGGCTAGATTTTTGCTGAAAATTTGATAAAGTGAATAAATGCCATGTTGATGAAATGAATGAATGACTTACACCGTAAAATGAGAAAAATGGTAAAAGATGGAATAATGTGGACATTTAATAAATGTTAACATACATTTGGATTCGAATGACACTGGGATAATTAAGGAGGGCCCAAATAACTGGGGTGAAAGACCCAAAATCACTTTCCAGAGTATATGGTAGCATATTTGGTGGTGTGGAGCCCATTAAAATATGTGGATATTAGAAGATTTTGAAAACAAATAATGTAAAATGGAATTGTTAATGGTTGTGCTTGGAAATGTAAAAGTAAGAGAGACTAATGAAATGTGATAAATGAAACTAAAGGATAAAAAATGATTAATTAGTCTCTAGACCCATTAAAGGGTGATAAAATTGGTTAAGTGTGAGTATGAGCTCATCGCTCGGGTGCATTGCATATTAGTTGCATTATTAAACCAACGTCGTTAATGCTTTGTCATTTTAGTAAAATCATGGTTTAGAACTTTGATAAATTTGGGATTTCTGAACATATTATTCGGGCCTTTGGACATGGCTTGTAATAATACATGGATGCATGTGGCTGACTAAATTGGATTTTATAAATAAATCTTGTAAATTGACTATTTCCTTAAAGTGATCACTTATTTTCGCAAGTCAAAATCGACAAATTTAGTTCTTAATTATGGAGAAAATCAAAGGATTTTATTAAATAAACTGAAATGGGCATTCCCCCTCCCCCTTTTACTCCTTGACTTGGTGCGGGTTTACCTAACGGTGATCCAAACTCGGGTTGGGGCATTACAGATGGATCATTAAACTAGTTTCTCATTGGAATGAGGGAGAGTCTAAGCGTTAGGTAATTTCTTGTTAGGGAGTAAGAGAGAGGTACCTTCTTTCATTGTGTAGACAAACTTTTCAAATCGAATGAGTGACTAGGATGCACTATGGTTTTTGACCCTTAGGTAGGGGTTTCCCTCATAAACCTCTCCCCGTGCATTATTTTGTGATTGATTATTGTTCATATAAATATTTGATTGCACACATACACATATAGAAATTGGTTTGAATATAAAATGATCCGTTGATAAATTGAATTAGAGTTCGAATTTAGATAATTCACATAATTAGCTTTGATTAGATTTCAATTAGTTCAATTTAATTAGCTCTATTTATATTTATCACCTAGGTTCATGTTAATTAGGTGGATCTAAAATTTTTTCGAATAAATATGAAAAATTGATAGTAATTCTCATTAAAACCTATTCATCCCCTCTAGATTTATTTGAGTTGAACATATTGTGTAGAACACAACTCCTTCATCTATGGAAGGTGGTTTATTTTTTAGTAAAGAAAAGTTTGGTCTATCAATGCCTTTCAATACTTGTGAATTTTTTTTTATAAAAGCATGTTAATGCACCAATTTACCAATTTACCGACTCAAATTATCACTTCATATAATGACTAAATCGTCGTACTTGCAAAAAAATACAATCTAAGATAGTGAATGCACCGATTAACCTATTGACCGATTAAATAGCCAATTCACATAACTTGACCGAATTGTCATACTTGTGAAAATTTTCAAACTTAGCAAGTTAGTGCGTCGATTAACTTACTGGATGAATAAAACTATCGCTTCATATAACTTGATCGAATTGTCATAGTTGTAAAAAAAAATTAATCTAAGAAAGTTGATGCACCAATTAACCTATTAATCAACTAAAACACTCATTTAATATAAACTAATTGAATTGTCATACATGTGAAAATTTTCAATGTAAGCAATTTAATGCATTGATTAGCCCAATTATCACTGCATCCAATATTATTGCTGATAACCTTTTTAATGGATCATAATGACATTTTTTGAAGTCCTAAGTGATGGATATCACTGTTAAAGGAGGATTTATTTGCCATTATGATCGCTGGGCTTCATGCCACCATGATTAGTGGGCTTTACTAAGATTGATTTGATTTTTTTCTAAACTAGCAGGCATCCGACTTAATGTAAGTTTTACAAGTGTTCTTAGTTAATTTATGGTGCCTCCATGATTGGCGGTCTTTATTTGACCAAGATTGGTGGGTTTCGTGCCACCATGATTGGTGGTCTTTGTGTCACCGTAATTGGAAGGCTTCCGTTATTAAAGGAATTTAATAAAACACAAGGTTAAACAAATAAGTTGATAAGTTTATTGATAACTTGACGGATAGGAAAATATTATTTGCATGAAGCAAATGCAAAGTTAGAATTAAATACAGAAACAAATTCCTAATGATAAAATTTCCTTAGGATCATAGTATTTTTTGATCGAGGTACGGGTATTCCATATAATTGCTTCAGATGGTAAGATCTTGTCCCCTCCACTTAGATAATTCGATAGGTTCCTATCACGGGTGCCAACTTTTTTTCATAGGGCTTTTTTGTTCTTAGTAAAACTTTTATAACACTACATATCCCACTGCAAATTATCCATATTTTTTTTATTGTGATGCTTGGAGATTTCTTGCCCATAAGCAGCTAGGTGAATGAGGACTTTATCCCTCTTTTCTTATGTTAAATCTGACTCGTGGGATAAACAGTCATCATTATGTCCGTTCTCATACGTTTCGACCCTAAGTGTCAGTAAGACAATTTCCAGAAGGATGATACCCTCCTTGTCATAAGACAAGGTGTAGACACCACATTTTAGGACCCCTAAGTCTCTCCTTAGACCCCTAGAACTTCCCCTTTCCACCGCAAACCTAGGTCACACTCCGAGTACCGATTTAGAGACCATCGGGAGACCCCGAGACCCATTTGACTCTGGTCAACTCTTTCGTCAGAGCGAAAGCTCTTTGGATATTTGAAGGGATCTGAATACCCTTTCCAACGGTCTTCCCATGCATGAATCGGCATAACGGTTCGGATGAATGGACCATTTCACTACCGAAAACTAATTCAGAGGTCATCGGGCGCTCCTAGACCCCGAATTAACCCCAATCAACTCCACCGTCAGAGAAAAAGATATTTTAATATTTGAAGGGAACTGAAACCCCTTTCCAACGGTCTACCCCATGCACGAAACATCATAACCGTTCGAACGAATGATCAGTTTTCCCCCGAAAATAGATCCAGAGGCCACTAGGTGCTCCCAGACTCCGTTTGACCAAAGTCAACTCTTCAGCTTGAATGAGACTGAATGAATCTCTGAAGGGCAATTAATACCCTTTCTAACGATCTGCCCCATGCACAATTCTGACCTATAGTACGGACGAACGATCCGTTCTACTCTGAGAGGTCATCGAACGCTTTCGGGCCCCGGTTGACCAAGGTCAACTTTTCGAACCGAGAAAAAATATTTGGAACGTCGAAGCACATCTCCTAAAATTTTCAATGGTCTGTCCCTTGTGCATTTCCTACTTACCATACGGATGAACGATTCGATTTCGTTCAACGCTCTCCCGGCCAAAAGACTGGCGTGCGCTTTCGAGCCACATTTGACCCAAAGTCAACTCTCGGACCTGGGAATGGTCTAAAGGACTCTCAAAGGCCTATGAAATACCTTTCTAATGGTATGTCCCATTCACAATTCGGATAACCAGTTTGTGAGATACAATCATTTTTCTAGAAAAATCCGCACGAGATTGCCAATTGGCAGGTCTTGAACCCTGCCTATCGGCACCGTGTTAAGGGTGACTTGTCGATAGGCACACCCCGGGGTAGGCCAATCAGCACCCACCTTTTGCCTTATAAATAGGGCCATAACCTCACTCCTAAGGGAGAGACAACAAATCCATCAACATCAGTGATCTCAGCAACATTCTCTCAAAATCATCAAAGTTCCATATGAGAAGTTCGATTCAAGCCTAAATACCCATCCTTTTCACACCCAATTTGGCAAATATCCTTCTACTTCATCAACATCCATCAACATTCAAAGGAGTTCATCCAAGATCCAAACTCAAGCCCCATGGAAGGTCCAATTCCTTCTCCTTCTCTTTTAAATCCCTTGTTTTTGCATAAGTTACATTAGATTCATAGTCTAGCTTCACTTTAGTTCATACACATTAACACCTAAGATTTTATTAGTATATTTCACATACTTTATTTTACATAAAAAAACCCAAAAATAAATAAAAGAGGGTTACACCTGCAAATTTCGAATGGAATTATCCATCACACATTTTCTAAAACCAAAAACACATTTTCTACATGCATACACATAATAAAATTTCGTTCGAATCTATGGGATAAACCCCACCCCTATTCTACACTCGAACTACTAGGACTTTGATGCATTTATAGGCTATGTAGGCGTCTCGGATTAAAATTCAAGACTCGAGTTCAACTTTTTAATATTCCAATTTCACTTATTTTCAAAATTTCTTAAAATCCCTCATTTTTATACATATACATATGATATGCTTGTTCGTGTTTCACCCCATACATATTATCATTTCCCAATAACGATCAATATCGTTATAAACGCTCATATTCTATCTTCTACATTTATTATTTCGAGAATATTCTAGTGGATGACCTCACCCTATCTTTTCCATGGTATGGGTCGAACGATTCCAATATCCATTATATAAACACATACACACACTCCACGCGGATTAAGAAAAATATTAACATTTTCCCATGAGAGATCTAAAGGGTGGGATGGGTGCCTAACACCTTCCCATTCTGTAACTTAGCCCCCGGACCTCCGATCTATTAGTTTCCTATGCATCAGTTTGTCCTTGATGCCGCTCTCTCGCAGTAGAAAACATTTTATTTTGCCTGTTTTGAGCAAAATAGACTGGAAAATCCATCTCTTTACATTCACCCCACACCGACGATGACCTTAGCACCTTTCGAAGAGAGGGGTGTGAGACTGTGGCGCAGTTCTTTCTCGAGGAATCCTCCTCCTTCCCCTCGAAAATAATGCCGTGCGCCCCCTGGGATGGCCACAAAAGGCATTAGGAGTATCACCTGCATATCTTCTTGAAGGGATTTTTCAAGCCCATAGGATGGTGCAAAATTGGTCCACCCATTTCCCCTTGGCCTTTTGTAGTTGGTGATTTTTTCTGAAGAGAAGAGTTTTATTAGAGATCTCAGCCTGTCCATTGATCTAGGGAAAAATAATTGGGGAATATTAGTTGTGACTTACATACTCCACAAAAATCTCTAAACTTGTGGTTGTCAAATTGTTTCCATTTTTTGATGTAAGTGTTATGGGGAGTCTAAATATTATGGTGATATTCCTCCATACACACCTATTTACACATGATTCTATAATCTGGCTAATAGATTCATATTTAATCAAGTGTGTAAAGTAATCGGTGATCGTAATAAGTAAACTTATGTTGTCAGGATACCTAAGAAGAGGACCAAATATATCATGACCATTAGGCAAACAATTAGAGAATTGTGAGCAGATTCAAGTCGCCCGTCGACCGCCTAATGACGAGGGAGAATTTCTGACATTTAGGACATTTTTGGATGGACTAAACTGCATCCTTTTGTATGAAGGGACACAAATAGCCCAAAAAATGGATATCCAGAACAATGCTCATCTGCAAAAATGGTCACCACATCTTCCTTCCCACATCTCTCTCAGGATCCCTTCCACTTTATTTGGGTGCACACATTTGAGGAGTGGTACTATGAATGATCTATGATAGAGTGATCCCTTCAAATAAAAGAAGAATATGTCTGATTGTGTCTTCATCTTTTGGGATTCCCTCTTATATGAACAAAGCTCCCTATTTTTTAGATTTATAGTGGTTGGGTCCATCCAGCTGGGTAGTCGGTAAATATCAATATCTAGTATCTCTACTTTTGGATATTTTATGCTTAGTCAGTCAATGCACTCCACTTCGATCGCCCTTAGAAGGTGTGGATTCCTGGAATATAATTAGTATCAAATGAGGCGTAACCCCTTATCAAGATCGTGACTAATGCTCTCGGTTATATAAGACTATGAAAATAAATGAGAGTGAAAGAGACAATAATATTCAATGTTCAAATTTGTATTAAATGGGACCTTTACACTATAAATGCACTGGGGATACAATATATGAGTGGAACAAGTAGGTAATATGGCCGGAGGGAGAAAGAATAAGAACTCTTGTCATAATAAAGTCAAGGTAGGAACCCAAAGCACAGTTGATTCTCAATGATATCAGTATCAATGGAAGCAAGAGGGAATGTTCAAGCAATAAATGTTCTCACAATAACACCCGTGTAAGAGGGAAAACCAACAATAATTCTAGGTTCAAATTTTCCATCCTTGTAAACGATTTGGTTAATGTATTTAAATGAGGACAAGGCCATTTGAGTAACCTTGCTAGTATCAAATGTTATTGACTAGAAATAAGTGCTAAATTACTGTGTCATTAATGCTAAAGATATTGCATTAAATGCATGGTATAATGTGTATTGGCAAGAAACTGGCTCACAGGATTATCTTAAAATGACTAGGAGATAAAATTCATTAAATGATCCATCCATCCTAGGGATATACCCACTTGAGTACCATTACTTAGATCTCCTAAATGTTAGATGCTATGACGTCACAAAGTAGGTGAACAGTAACCTACACTAGATGTGTCGCCACATCAATCAAAGAGGTAGTTCATCAAGTTGAGGCTTCTCAACTGGAAATTCATCGAGCATCTCATAGACTGTCGGTGGGATAAAGATTATTTATGACTGATTATCTAGAATTGAGGTCCCTCGAGGAGGTTTCCCTAGTCATGGTAACTTGAGCAACGGCATTTTCTATTCAAGATTTTGCCTAAATGTCCTAAGAGGGTTGGTTATTAATTTCCCAATGTTACCTTGCTCCCAATCCTCGAAACCAAATCCCTACAAGGTTCCCAAGATGAGGTCATTCGATAGAGCACGTAAACTCTCCATGCCCTGGAAGACATGGTCCCGCGAGGGTACCGAACGTCCTCGCACATATTACAAAGTGAACTTTTACAAATAATCATAAATATAAGACGACGTACATCATATTTCTCTTTACAAATATTATCATTCAAATATCCTTGATCTCTGTAGGAGGACCCTCGAGCAGCCTCTGTCTTCACTCCTTCGTTATCATTTCACTAAGTACAAAGTCGTCTCAGCTAATCAATCTTGAGTGTAGACTCCCCCTACATTTGCCCTTTCGTAGAGTTATTTATTTACTTCGTGAAGACATTTTTTTACAAAATATCTTAATGTCCTTTGAACCATCTGTAAGGAAGAATTATTTTAACAAGCAAATAACATATCATAATAGGTATAAAATATTTTTAGTCAGTGTAAAGAAGTGTTAGCGAGGTATTTTATTAATTTTCCCTTCGAGCCATTTCATCTTCTACCAGATTGTGACTTCATTAGATAGAACTATTCATTAATAGCACATTATGATTGTGTGTCAGATAGTTTTCTTGGGGAGTGGATAATTTTATTTTCAAATTTCCCCCAAAAATGATTCATCTCCCCAGGATGGGGATTTTCTATGCGCCATTAATTCTTTGTCCACTCCGCATTTTTTATGTGATATAGTTTTCTTGCTTCCACATTTTACACAGCGCGGCCTGGGGTTAGCATGTGCTGATCAAGCAAGGCGCTTCATGCATTTCCACATTATTGCCATCATTACCATTTTAGGATTTGTACCCCTACGCGTGTGTGTAAACCATACGAGGAACTTCAAACATCACCATATTTTTTGGAACGCCATTAGTCGTACGCCTTTTCCTTTTTTCCCTTATAAAAGGGCATATTTAGCTATCCAAATCTTTACCTTTAGTTTTTTTTGCCACTTGTGTTTTCTTAAAGAGAGACAGAATACAACCCTTCATCCTTCATCTTTTTCGCAACTCAAGCTCTTTTTTCTTCCTTTATCTTCACTTTTCTTGCACTAATGGCCCCCGTTGTGAAGAGAACTCCATCCTATAGGAGTGCGTCTCCCCGCACTCATGACCGTCAGAACCAGTGGGCTCGATATCGTCATGCGCCCTATTTCGGTGAGCCTGATCACTTTTGGGCTATTACTAAATATTTTTTAGGGATGCTTACACTGGTGGTGAAGGTGAACTTGTTGATGGATGAGAGAGACAACAACGATGACTTTGATTTTATCCCCACTAGGATAGTAACCCGTTTTAGGAACGAACGGGGAGACTACCCATACTCTAAAGACGAATTTGAATGAACCGGTTGTGCTTGTGAGGGTCTGGGGGCTTAGACCAACTATATTCATGACACGTATGTCGTAAAGCTGTCTTTGGTGGGTTTATCCTCCACTTATTGGATGGGCGATCTTACGCTTGCCAAAAATAATAATACTATGTAGACACTTGTATCTAGGTGGAGTCAGCGAATTCATACCTTTGAAGCGGTATTAGGTCAATTCACAATCACCCTTGAGGAACTTTGTGAATTCCTAGAGTTGGAGGCCGCTGGTGTTGACACATATTTTAAAGGGGCTATTTTTAGTGTTAAAAAATCCTCTCAAGCAGAGTTGGAAGCTGTTGTGAAAAATTGTATGGTCACATACAATAAATGTACATTCTCGGAGGTAATTCGTTACTTTTTCTATATTGAGGATAAGGCGAGCGCTAAGGCTATAAAAAATAATCCAAAGGGGAAGCACATGGTTGAGACTCCCCCTACTGGCAGTGGCTATGGTTCAAATATCTAGTGGCAGTCTATATTTGGGTTATTCTTTCCAATGTCTTCCTCCCTGGTAAGACACATGATTGCCTTAGGAAATACTTCATAAACATATCAGTTCGAATGGCTTACGGCGTCAAACTCCCTTTGGCTTCCATGAAACATTTTCACTCCTTGATTGATAATGTCAAGAAGTTTGTTTGTCGCTCGTACGTGGGTGCTGATCAGTTTTATACCAATAATTTCTTCGAGAAGGCAGCACAGCCCATTATCCCAATCGAAGAAGCATCTGCGAAGAACTTTTCTACAAGTAATATTTCTCTGATCCTTATCTCTTCATATCTTCTATCCTATACCGAGTGGTCACCCTATTATTTAATCTATTGCCCCAATCAAGTGGCGATGCAGTTTGGGTATAATCAAGGTACTCCTATGCTCAGCCACTTCACCCAAGAGAAGCCCATCAACTTTTCTTTTGTTTGTAAGAATTTTTTAACCTCCGCCATTGTTAATCTTTATTCCAACTACACTTCGAACCCCATCATCCTGAATAAAGCTACTCGGGTAGGTAGATCAACCATATACTTGTTCGTGTTCTGGATGAATCAACTCGGTAGGTTTCCAAGTAATACCATTGGGCAACCTCGTTACTCTGGTGGTGAGAGATTGCCTCCTATAGAGTTAGGATTAAGGAGTTGTTCCACTGCCAATTCTCTATTCCCCTTTAGTTTCACCAATGATTCTATTCCAGATGAGCTGCCTCCCATAGCCCCTTTAGACGAGGTGGTAACGAAAAAGAAGAAAGGTGATCAAACTTGAAGATTGGGACTTTGAAGGTGGTTAAAGATGAGGACACTCCTCATCATACTTCACCTAGGGCTGCTGTGACCGCTACTAAAAAATTTCCCTCAAAGAAACTTAAGGCCACCCAAAAGGTATCTTTTATGATGACTCTTGACTCTAAGTTAGCTAAGAAGGTTGACAAAATGTTCGAAAACCATTGGAAAATTTGGGACAATTTCTCAACAGATGATAGGGCTGTTATGTCAGCTCACATGGCTACTCGGGGTTTTTCTTATAATCCCATAGCTTTTGGATGTAGTGAAAAATGTAGCTAGTCTTTGACAGGGTTAACTAGTCCCATTAAGGTTATTTTTTAAGGAGTTTAATGAGGAAAGTACTGAGGAGAAGTCTGAGGAAGAGGTTGATGAGGAAGAAGAAGGAGACGAGTAAAAAGAAGTTGAAGAGGAATAGGTCGAGGAACATGAGGAGTAAGAGGAAGAGGAAGAGGAGGATTCCCCACTTATCTGAAGATTTAGACTTCGAACGATAGTTTCTACCTCGACGCCCTCTTCACCCCCTCATGATTATACCGTCTTGGAATATGCTTTTATTGAAAAAGAGGTATGGCTATTCCTCTTTACACGTAACTTCTCTAATTTCCTACTTTAAATATTAATTCTTTATCACTCGGGATGCAGGTTGGTGCCCATCGTGGTTCCTGATAAGCACCCAAAACTGTACATTTTATACCCCGAATAGACGTACTTTAGTTGCTAATTCTCAACAATTTGGGTCTTCTGCGCTTTATTGTGTATTTTGTAGGTCGAATACATATTACGGTGTCCAAATGCGTATTTCAAGGCAATTGTGTTGATTACGGAGCTAATTACCAACCCCTAGCCTACCGTAGCCTACCCTAAACCTAGCCTAAACTCTATCCCGAGCCATGTGTGTTTGATTGGTTCCCTTTCGTATTTTTTATATTTTAAATTTTTAGTTTGAATCGTTTTTATTTTTAGGATTTATTTTTTTATTTCTTTTTATTTAATGTTATTTTATTTTGATTTTTAGTTTTTAGTTTTTATTTTATTTTATTAGGATTAGTTTTTTTTAAGCAATTCATTTATTTTTGTAGCTTTATTTCGATTTACATTTTTGTAGGTCTTTAGTTTTTATTTTTAAGTTTTAGGAATTTATTTATTTTACTTTTATTAGTTTATTTTTTTAGGACTTGAGTTTTTATTATATTTAAGTTTTTATTTTTATTTTTTATTTTTTTTTATTTTTAGGATTTAATTTTTAATTTTAGTAGTTTTAGTTAGATAGTTTTTTAGGGTCACAAAATAAACACACACACAAGCCCTAACACACACCAACACCCATCTATCCTTAACACCACACACACCATCTCCTACACCTCACCCACACACAACCCTTACCCAACTTCATCTTCTTTCCCACACTATCTCTCTCTCCTAAACACCCATCTCCAAACTCCATAACTAAACCCCCGTTAACAACCAACAAAACCCAACTATCATCTTATCCTCTCACCACCATAAACCCACCTCACCTTACCCATACCCACAGACCGGTGCTCCGACCATTCAGACCCGTCGACCAGCCTTACCCTCTCCGGAGACCATAACCAGGCAGCGTCCCCAGGCAAAACTGAACCCGAACCCACCTGCACCCGAGTACGACTCACCTTCTAATCCATGACACCCCTCCTCCATTGTCAGCGCCGAACACAAACCCGACATCCCACCTGTACCATCTCCGAACCCGTTGACCATAACCACCAACTCCATAACCCGAGATCGCCCAAAACCCCATACACGAGTTCGAACCCGAACAACCTCCGATCCGATTTCCATCCCCACCTCCCATTTCCAAGATCCACTTCAACCAAATACCCATTTCTCTTACACGATTTATACCTATTACCAAAAGCCAAACAAAAATAATAATCCCTCACATGTGTTAAACCCACTTAAACCATTTACCCCCTTTTCCCAATATACACCCAACATTCACATTTGAACCCAACTTTCCAAATAACCCTCACATCTCTCATCCCCATAATCTCATTTTATCCTCACCACCACACTTCCCACATTACCTCACCTCTTACCCATGCACATGTGTGCATAATTCCTTAGATACCCTCACCAAAATACCCTCCATATCCCATACAACCTTGTCTTCTAATTTTTACCCCCATGCTCCATCCCTACCATTTAAAGAATGGAAGACTCAATGTGAAGAGAGTTTTTAGACAGGAATTAGTAGAGAGAATTGCAGAGAGAGAAACACCTGTTTTAGTTTAGTTTTTTTTAGGTTAGAATTTATTTTATTTTACTTTTTTTTTTAGATTAGTGAGAAAAATAAATTAGTGAGAATCCATTTTTGAGTGTAATTATTGATGTAATTTTGGTTTGATCACACAAATTGGAGGGGTGTAAATTGCAAATTCAAGGATTGAAGTCCAATTTCACTCAAAGAGATTTGGTTTGATTGTTCTTCTCTTCTACTTTATTTTATTAGCCTTTGATTGTTTGATTATCATGTTTAATATGATGTTAGGCTAAATCCCCTTTCAAGGGGTGGGGTAAACCTTATTTGAAATTATTTTAATTTAATTAGTTTGATTACTTGAAAATTCTCTTTGAATATTAATTTTGATCCCTCACCCTTAAATTTACGCCTCTCGAGGGAAAATGATTTTCGATTGAAAATCGAAATTCTAAGTTATAATACACATTTTAGATTCGAACTAGAGATAGGGGTTTCTTAACTGTGGTATTAGTACTTGAATTTCAACTCTAAAATTTATTTTCTAGATTTACATAAATTTTGATAAGTCGATCCTAGCGGGTGATTAATTAAAAGGACTGTAGATCTATTGTCTACTGTTATGGGGGATTGAACTTAATTTTCTAAAAGGTTACTATTAAAATTACATTTGCAACGAGAGTTGATTTGTAATTTTGATATTAATTTGGGAGAATTCAATTAATTCAATTAATTAATTAATTAGAATAGCTAAAATTTGTGGTGTAATCCCATTCCTTGATTGTTCTCACAATTATTTACCCCACTTTATCTCTTATTTTAGTGTTAGACTTTCTTTTTCACTTTTAGTCACTTTCTAGGTAGTTGTTTTCATCTCACATTTTAGTTTAGTGTTATTTCACCTCACCTCACCCAACTGTTTTAATATTTGAAAAGATAAAAAAATTAGAAAAGTGAAAAAGCACAAAAGGAAAATAAAAATTGAACTACATTTGAGTTTGTCTCTAGCATACCCCCTTGATGTGGATTGATACCCTTACTTATCTCTACACTTGAGTTTGTTATATGTTGTAGGAATTTTTAAGGTTTTGACTAACTTATCTTTCAACAACAACTACACAGAAAAGTCATTTCTATCAAATGGCGCCGTTGCCATTCTTGGGAGCGTGAAACAATCGGAGCGGATTCAATTTTGTATTTCATTTATTTCCTATATTTTATTGCATTTTAGTACCATTTTTCTTTATTTTAGAAGGCTTGTATTAGGTTTATTTTATCATTGCTTGTATTGCGGTGCATAAAGACACCTTTATTCTATTTTTTATTTTAAAAATTGTAAATCGAAGAAAGTGTGATAAGAAAATCGGACAAGGTAGAGAGAGGGCGTCCAAAGACGAGGATTTTGAAGCCTCTCTACCTTGGTTCGGTCGAATTCCTGGGGCCGACTGAGATTAGCGTGATCTCCCCCCCGATCGACTCAAATTTTTTGGCACGCCACGACCGAAAAATCGTGGTAGGTACATTTTTAAACACTCGCGCCTCTCCTGTTAGCGAGTCAATTCTTGTGTGTGATTATATGCTCTTGTGTGGTTTTATTCTTGCATTTATTTTTGAATGGTGTGGTGAATTAAATTACTAAGACCTACACCTGATCACTCACGAGAAGGGATTTCATCACCTGACTCGCTCGCTTACCATTGTGTGCTATCCTAGCCATCATTAAATTTAAAATCAATCAACTAGGTATCCCACTAGGAGACTATTTTTGCAAAGGCGATCACTTAGATAATTCCGTGATTTTTTATCGCCCGCGGACTTAATTAAAATTTGACTACCCTTTCACTAAATTTAAAGATAAAAATTGGTTATGTGCTAGTTAGGAATTCTCCTTGACTTGTGTTTATCCAATTCCATTCAATTTTTCGGTAGTCAGTTTTAGTGAGTTCGTCAAATTCAGCGACTCCATATTTCTCCCCACCTTTTCTTCTTAAAAAATCCAAAAATATTTTCTTTCCTTTTTATAAAAAAAAACAAAAACAAAATCCAAAAATATTTTCTTCCATTATTTTTAGAATATCCAAAAATATTTTCTTTCCTTTTGAAAAAATTTAAAAAACTCCAAAAAATATTTCTATCCAGATGGCCGAAGAACGTCCTTTACGGGACTACTTTGGTCATTTTCCACTGACACGCGACAAGTGTGAGATTGATCCTGAGCCGTCTCTTTATGATATCCTTATTGGTCTCACCTCTCTCACGAGTACCTTTGATACTCTTGACCCATCTATGCATGCACCTGATTTTCCATCACCCTCGGTGTCCAGTATCGAGGTGTCTCATCCGTTGTTGTGCACTGATTGTAATTATACCGATCACATGTCCCATGAGTGCCCTTACATTCCATATCCATCCGAACCCACCGTGGATCATGTGTATCCATATGACACTATTTCGAAACCCACCTTTCCGATTGTCATGATATACCCAATACCGAGTGGTGTGAGTACCCGAGTTATTCATGGAGGCTTGATCACCTTTCCATGCAATAGGAATCCCAACCCGATGATGTGGATCCTCGCACGTTCCAACAGTTGTCATGGAAACCTTGTACACCCATTCACAATCAGTTCCCTCACTCCGAACCCATGAGTATCAACCATTTGTCTATCACGAAGGCGATCCTTTCATGTATGATGAACTTGCCCCCACTCCACCCACTTCATTTGAGTATTCTCCATATAGTCCTGATAGTAGCGAGTTGTGTCCACCTCACCCCCACCACCACCCATCACTCCACCACCACCATCCACATCCGCTCTAAAAAGCCTCTTGCAAAAGTTCATACTCGAGCAAGAGCAAGCCACTCAAATTCAAACTCAAGCTCTCTAAAGACTAGAACAACGCTTTAATGCATTGGAGTGTGCGAGAGAGTCGGACATTCCTATGGATCCACCCATTGTTGCAACCGAGTGTGATGATGATGTGTCCTCTTGTGACACGAATTTTGAGTGTGACCAACCCTACCACCCCTAGAATCTAGAAGTTGAGACCATTCCATGGTATGGGCCCCAAGTTGACAATAGTGTTGACTTACCTTTCAATAGTGAGCTTGATCCAAACCCACCATGTCCACCTGAACCCCACTTTGAGGTTCACCTTCCCTTTCTCGATAAATCCAAAAACATGCCCGAGTCTACACCTATTGAGCCTACCGTGTGTGTTCCCGAGGAACCACTTTTCCCTAGGTTATCTCCGGCTACGAGTGTTCAACATTTTCTTGAGATTGAATATGAGATGGTTTCTACCTCTCCAGATATGGATCCTGTTCCACCATGCATGGCTCCCTTTGAGCCTGATATTTCTTGTGATTCCTCTATCTCTGATCTTGGTTCCTCGTCCTACCCAACCACCCCATTCATAGGTGATATTCTTATAGAGAAGCTGAACACTCCATCTTTAGAAACCGCACTCCCTTGTGAGTATTCCTTTACTCCTCCCAATGAGTGTGTGTCTCCCACGCTTGAGGTAGATCATCTTCCTCTACCATTTATCCCACCCGACCCACCCATTATCCCTTCCATCCCACCACCTGGTTTGGATCTTGACTTTACACATTTCAAGTTTCCATCTACATTTTAGATCCTCACCTAACACCATCCTCCACCTTCTACGATAGTTATGGTGCTACTCTCCACTTTGTGACACCGAGCTTGTTACTCTATACCCGCCACTCTCTTGTGGTGTTGATTTTTCCCCTCGAAAGCTCCTTGGCGTGTCATGGCGTGACCATTATCATTTCCCATTTATAGAATGGTCGTGTGATTTTTATGAGGCCCATCCCATTCCACTTTCTACATCATTCTTCCTCCCTCACCAACTTGATCACCATACGTATAGGGCCCTAGTTTCCCTCACCTTTAAGCTCAACAAGGCCCATGGCCGATACCTCATAACCCTCACCCTTGCCCTAAAAATCGTTCCTCTTTTGAAACATTTTGATTTTTAAACCTGATTTTTAAAATTTTGTGTAGTTTCTTTTATCTCGCTCATTGATGTGAATTTTCAATCATCCATATTTCAAAGTCTAGGAATCAAGCTAGAGAATATTTTTTCTAAATAGCTTATGTAATACATAACAAGGCATTTTGCACCATGAATTTCTAGACTCAACAGAATTTGCGCACTTATCAAGTCACTGCGGTTTAGAGTTGAGGAGCACTATAATTCTCAAGAAAACCTTAAGGATCACTAGTAGAGACTTTAGCTTGTGAGATTCGTGCCTTTCACCCTTTCCGAGAGTTTTACGCAATATCCGAGTCACAATTCGATTCAACTTCTTGTGGGTCCACACTTAAATCGTTGTACGATCTCATTATTCATCACTAAAATTTTTGGATTGATCACTGATAACGATATCATTTTCGAGTTGTAACAAACGCGTGTCTTGATATTTGTCCCGAATACTAAATTTTCATCCATACACCTACCAGTTACCATTCACTTCACCTATTACATTCCTTTATTCTGCCATATTCACATACTTTCCCACAACATCCATATGCATACCCCATATCCATTCACATTTCATCCTTCATTTTTGAGAAAAGGAGTGTGATTTCAAATGTTAAATGTTTTCATTGTTGGTTTGAAAAGAGAGAGAAAAATAATAAAAAGAAAAAGAAAAAACAGAAAAATAGCAAAAAGAAAAATAAGAAAAGAAAAATCGAAAAAATAGAGAGAAAAGAAAAGAAAGAGAGTTAGTAGTTGGTTGTGAAATAAAGACACTTGTTCTTCATAGTACACTCTTCTCGCTCATCCACCATAGATCCATCATTTCACACATCCATCCTATTCTACATCACCATCCAACCTCATATCCCATTCTTGTTATTTCATTTCCCCCTCACGCATTATCATCCATGTTCCCTTAGTTGTTCGGGAAAATGAAAGTCAACATGGTGAATAACTTGACGTTCTCACTATAGTGATTAGAATTTCTTTCATGAGATCATTTTTCTTTCTAATTGTTCCTTCTTTCTTATGAGTGTGTGGGACATTTGAACTTGCTTACATTTACTCACCTCCTCACACGCAAGAGCGATACACATACCTTAATCTCGAGAGTTTGTTTGAGAGAGTTATATCCAGTGAGATTTGAAGTTGAAGCGTTTATTCTAAAAAGGTAATCTTGGAATTACTCTTGTGATACTCGTCTGTTTTGACTGATTCACACTACACACATTGAGTTCTAGGAAGGATGTGCCTTAAGTATTTACTTAGCTTAATTTTTACACATTCTAGCTTGTATTTATCATGTGATGGATTGTGCCACTATTCTACGTCTAATAAGAGATTGACTGCCGTTGCAAATAAGAATTTTATGGGTATATTCCCTGCAAACCCTCAGGAGACACAACTCGTTCTGTAGGGCAACCTATAATTTTAAAGTCTTGTTGCACATGCTAAGTGCAATCGTAAGTGCCCGCGAAAGTGGTACACTTTTGGTTACTTACCTTTCTCTTTTTGTCTATCTTATTGCTCGAGGACTAGGAATGCTCTGTTTTGGGGTGGTGTGATAAGCACCCAAAACTGTACATTTTATTTCCCAAATAGACGTAATTTAGTTGTTAATTCTCGACAATTTGGGTCTTATGCGCTTTATTGTGTATTTTGTAGGTCGAATGCACATTGCGGTGTCCAAACGCGTATTTCAAGGCAATTGTGAAGATTATAGAGCTAAGTACCAATACCTACCCCTAGCTTACCCTAAACCTAGCCTAAACTCTGTCCCGAACCGTACGTGTTTGATTTGTTCCCTTTCGTATTTTTTATATTTTTAATTTTTAGTTTGAATCGTTTTTATTTTTAGGATATATTTTTTTTATTTCTTTTTATTTAATGTTATTTTATTTCGATTTTTAGTTTTTAGTTTTTATTTTATTTTATTAGGATTAGTTTTTTTTAAGCAATTCATTTATTTTTTTAGCTTTATTTGGATTTACATTTTTGTAGGTCTTTAGTTTTTATTTTTAAGTTTTAGGAATTTATGTTTTTTACTTTTATTAGTTTATTTTTTTAGGACTTGAGTTTTTATTTTATTTAAGTTTTTATTTTAATTTTAATTTTTTACTTATTTTAATTTTAAATTTTTTAATTTTTAAGATTTAATTTTTAATTTTAGTAGTTTTAGTTAGATAGTTTTTTTAGGGTTTCAAAATAAATACACACACCAACACCCATTTATCCTAAACACCACACACACCATCTCCTACACCTCACCCACACACAACCCTTACCCATCTTCATCTTCTTTCCCACACCATCTCTCTCTCCTAAATACCCATCTCTAAACTCCATAACTAAACCCCCGTTAACAACCAACAAAACCCAACCATCATCCCATCCTCTCACCACCATAAACCCACCTCATCTTACCCATACCCACAACCCCGAAATCCGGCAACCATATAAACCCAATAACCCGAGACCAGACCCCCTTGCTCCAGCCATTCAGACCCGTCGACCAGCCTTACCCTATCCGGCGACCCTAACCTTGCAGCGTCCCCAGCCAAAACTAAACCCGGACCCGCCTGCACCCGAGTTCGACTCACCTTCTAATCTGTGACCCCCTGCTCCCTTGTCAACGCCGAACACAAACTCGACATCCCTCCCACACCATCTCCGAACCCGACGACCATAACCACCAACTCCATAACCCGAGCTTACCCAAAACCCCGTACTCGAGTTCGAATCCGAACAACCTCTGACCCGATTTCCATCCCGACCTCCCATTTCCAAGATCCACTTCAGCCGAAGACCCATTTCTCTTACACGATTTCTACCTGTTACCAAAAGCCAAACCAAAATAATAAACCCCCACATGTGTTAAACCCACTTAAACTATTTACCCCATTTTCATAATATACCCCCAACTATCACATTTGAACCCAACTTCCCAAATAACCCTCACACCTCTCATCCCCATAATCTGATTTTATGACATCACCTCTTGCCCATGCACATGTGTGCATAATTCCTTAGATACCCTCACCCAAATACCTTCCATATCCCATACACCCTTGTCTTATCATTTTTACCCCCATGCTCCATCCGTACTATTTAAATAATGGAAGACTCAATTTGAAGAGAGTTTTTAGATAGGAATTAGTAGAGAGAATTGTAGATAGAGAAACACCTTTTTTAGTTTAGTTTTTTTTACGTTAGAATTTATTTTATTTTATTTTTTTTAGATTAGTGAGAAAAATAAATTAGTGAGAATCCATTTTTGAGTGTAATTGTTGATGTAATTTTGGTTTGATCACACAAATTGGAGGGATGTAATTGCAAATTCAAGGATTGAAGTCCAATTTCACTCAAAGATATTTGGTTTGATTGTTCTTCTCTTTTACTTTATTTTATTAGCATTTTATGTTTTATTATCATGTTTAATATGATGTTAGGCTAAATCCCCTTTCAAGGGGTGGGGGGTAAACCTTATTTGAAATTATCCTAACATCATATTAAACATGATATTAAACATGATATTATCCTAACATGATATTAAACATGATTTTCGAGAGAGGGTAAATAAGGGTTCACCCCCCACCCTTAAATTTACGCCTCGAGAGAGGGTAAATGATTTTCGAGAGAAAATCGAAATTCTAAGTTATAATACCCATTTTAGATTCTAAGTAGAGATAGAGGTTTCTTAAGTGTGGTATTATTCCTTGAATTTCAACTCTAAAATTTATTTTCTAGATTTACATAAATTTTGATAAATCGATCCTAGTAGGTGATTAATTAAAAGGAGTGTAGATCTATTTTCTAGAGTTGTGGGGGGTTAAACTTAATTTTCTAAAAGGTTATTATTAAAATTACATTTGCAACGAGAGTTGATTTGTAATTTTGATATTAATTTGGGAGAATTCAATTAATTAATTAATTAATTAGAATATCTAAAATTTGTGGTGTAATCCCTTTCCTTGATTGTTCTTATAATTATTTACCTCACTTTATATTTTATTTTAGTGTTAGACATTATTTTTCACTTTTAGTCACTTCTAGTTAGTTGTTTCCATCTCACATTTTAGTTTAGTGTTATTTCACCTCACTTCACCCAATTGTTTTAATAGTTTGAAAGATAAAAAAATTAGAAAAGTGAAAAAGCACAAAAAGAAAATAAAAATTGAACTATATTTGAGTCTGTCTCTAGCTTACCCCCTTGATGTCGATTGATACCCTTACTTACCTCTACATTTGAGTTTGTTAGATGTTGTCGAAATTTTTAAGGTTTTGAGTAACTTGGCTTTCAATAACGACTAAACAGAAAAGTCATTTCTATTAGTTCCCCTAGGGTAGTGAGGCAATTGGTGGTGTGAAGGCAGACTTATAATTGACTGAAGTTATGGATGCCTCTCATGAAGTTCTCCCAATGGGTGTAACTCCCCCTACAACATTGATGTTAACCGTAAATTTCCCTCTAGAGGTAGTTGTTAGCCACTATGATGTTCAATCTACTAGTATATATTAGCTTGACTCTTCTTTTTTGCTTAATCAGGCTACCCTTAAAGAAGGTGCAAATGAGGAAGGTGTTGTTGAGTCTGGCCATGTGAAGTCTCTTGTTGGTGCACCATCTGCAATGGTAACACTTCTCCTTTAGTAATGTTTTTATTAGCCTTCCAACTTTTATCTGCTCTTTGTGCTGGCTGTGGTTTTATTTAATGGTCATTGCAAGCTACCTTGCCCGTGAAGGCTGCTATTTTAGTGCCTCCCCCAATAAATAATAAGGTTTTAGTGACCTTGTTTGGTCCCTCAATCCTCAACCCACAAAGGGGTGAGGCTATTTATGCGTTGCGCATGTTGAAGTAGCGCGGGACGAAGCTTCTACTATAAAGGATGCCCCTACTATTATGGTGGAGCAACGACATGTAGTTGGCCAAAGTTCTCCCCCGTTGGCTTAACAATCCCATAATAAGGAAGGGGATGTGGTACAGATGGCTACCAGGCAATTTACAGAAGAATCCTAGCACTTGACGACATGAATGGTTCTCTCCGTGGCTCCACCTATGTCAGTGTTACCTATTATTGAAGAGGTATAATTTCCACAACAATTAAAAAAAGTTACTTCTACAATACACATTATTAGAATTTCCTAGTAGTGTAGGACTTTAAATCTCCCATAAACGGGGTCAGGTATGCCTAGTAGCATAAGACTTTAAATCTCCCTTAAAAGGGTCAAACCTATTAATGTAGAACTTTAAATCTTCCATAAAAGAGGTTCTGGTGTGCATAGTAGTATAGGACTTTAATCTCCCATAAATGAGAGTCAGGTATTCCTATAAGTATAGAAATTTAAATCTCCCTTAAAAGGGTCATTACTATTAATGTAGGGCGTTAAATCTCCCATAGATGAGGGGCAGGCTTTCCTAGTAGTATAGGACTTTAAATCTTCCATAAACGAGGGTCAGGCATGCCAAATAGGATCAGACTTTAAATCTCCCTTAAAAGGGTCATGCCTAGTAATGTAGGACCTTAAATCTCCTATAAAAGAGATTATATATTTCTTTGACTTGTATAATTTTGTGTTTCAGGTTGAGGTCGAGCAGCGAGTTTCTCGTGAGACAGAGACTGAGGTTAGTTCACAAGAAACTACGCGAGGGGAAATTGTGGTCGAATTAGTTGCTCTAGATGATGTGTTAGGTTTGGAGGCACTACCTTTGTCCCCTATTATTGGTGAGGTGCCTCAAGCAGGTGCCTTTGAACTACAAAAAGTTGACAGTGCCTCAAATGTTAGACATCCATCGACCAATGATAGTGCCTTTAGTGTAAATCTTCCTGAGGAATCTATACAATTATTTGTGGGGCCAATTTTTAATGACTTCCCCGATATCCTAACTGTTACCCCTCATGAGTTGATTAAAAGGCTCTTAGATCGTTTCCCCTCTACTTTTTCTCCTCACAATATTGAATCGTTACCCGTGATGATGGTGCGTAAGTTGTTTGACCTGGCTACTATTCTGAGCGAGGTTTTCAACACCCCTCTGTTATCTTTAAGTAATTCCACGATTAAGGTATTGATAGGAAAAATCAACCTCATTATTGGTGATGGATTCTCCCTATCTTGGCAGGTCAAACTTCTTCATGATTTTAAGAAAGTTGATATACCTACATTTTATCTTCATCTACAAGCCCCCACTAATCGCAGACATCCATTGATGAGGAGCTGGTGAGTCTGGAAGAAAAACTTATTAAATTTGAAGAGGAAATTGAAGCTACTTGTGAGGCTGTGGCCAAAGCAGATGATTTACAACAAAGTAAAGGGCATCGTGATAAGCACCTAGCTGATTTGGCCAACAAACATAACCAATTAGAGAAAATACTGCCACACCACCACCATCATCTGCTTGACTCAACCAACTTGTGGTTCATTATGGATAGCTTTACAGACTAGTTCTTTTTTAGGAATGTCCCCTTCTTGTTTAGAAAATTTCTTTGATGTGTTTCAACAATCTTCTTTATTCGAACAACTTGTTATCTATTCTAGTTTCTTGTTCTCTTGGCATACAATGAATGAAATAACAGTGTTATACAATTTCTATTACGTTGTGGAAGGAAAATAAAGTATAGAAATGGGCTAGAATTTCCAAAAGATGTCTTTATATTAACATATGAATATGTCAACACTGTGACAACCCGTATATAATTATGATAAATTATATTTAAATTATACTTATCTTATGTGATATGAATAATATGTTATTAGTATATCTAATGTTAAGTGATTATGGTTAGTATAATTCTACTTTCATAAATCATGAAATGTCGAATTATTTACGAACACAAGATTTGGTTATTTTCGATAGAAATGTTCCTTTTTAAGACTAGTTTTGATCCTTATAACATGACAATTGACTTGAGGTGAAAACTACATAGTTGTATATATGTGAGTTAGGGTTGTAACACAACAAACGGTGCATCAAAAGGATGTTCGAGTAAGAAGTTAGGTCGAAATTACGAGAAGGGGCGAATCTGTCAATTCCCTTAAGTGGTAAATTGTCTTTTATTAAACCAAATGTTTTAATTTGATTGGATGGATTTGGAGGCAGCCTTGGCCGACTTAAAACTCTCCATTAACCTTATTTCTTAAGTAAATAAGTCCCTAGGTTCAGTTTTAGGTGTTATTAGCTTGAGGAAAGAGAGGTAGAAGTTAAGGAAGAAAGGGTTACAAGGAGAATCTAGGAAAACAATTCCAAGAAAATCCTTAAGGTGTTTCCAAGGTAATATTATGTGTTAATATTGTTTTAATCATCTATTATACTTATTTCAAAGTTTATAAATCGTGAATTATTGATCCAAATTCCATCCTCCTTTGTGATAATATGTATTGGTTCATATGTGAGATAAGTGGTGTTATAGGTCATATCGCTTTGTATTGAAACCCTTTGTATTCAAACTTGCATATTTGTTTGTGTGCTTACTGGAATTCTGAAATTCCAATTTAATATGAAAATATACTTATATATTCATATCATATCCTAAAATCAGAATTTAACTCCTTATGGTTAGGTCTTAGTGATGGTTGCAAGTTGGTATATAGTTTCTGTTTGAATATTTCATTTCGGTATGCCCTTAGTTTGGTCAAAGTTTTGAGATAGAAAATGAAGTCCAAATATTATTAAACTTTAATTCTGTACTATTCAGTATGTCTAATGAAATTGTGTTGAAAATCATGGAAAGTTATACTGTATAAAAATTATGAAAATTCTTGGAAGTCGAAGGAACAATAGAGGAGTTTGTAGGGCAGATTTCTTGTGCTGTAAAGAAATGGCCATAACTTGCCCTAGGAAGCTTGAAAAATTACACCTTCACTTGTAACGGAAATTATATTCAGATGTGTTTTCAGATTGATAAGCTTGAACACCTGTTTGTGTACTATTTCTGAATATGGGATGGTTAAGTATGGAGGACAATGATTTGACACCATATTGGATACCCCACGAAAGAATGTTTGTATCTACTCCTTCCCAAGGGTATTTTGAGTATGTGTTTCATGTGTATATATATTCAGAAGTATACTTTTATGTTTACTTGATTTTATTTATAAATTCCTTACGAGGTAGTTTCTAGGGTTGAATGTTCATGACCTTATCAACATATATACCATCGTTTCGTCTTTACATATGTTTCATAGAATATGACTTGAGTAGAATCATATTGTGGTTGTGTACATATTTAAAGTTACATAATTATATTAAGATAATACTTATGATTGAGTTTCAATACTGAATTAGTTGGATTAACAGGTGTAAGGTCAAATCAACCAAGTTCAGCTCCAGCCGAGGGAAACGTGAATACATAGTTGACAACTCAAGGTGAGTGTACTTACTGGGTTGATTTTGGATATGACATATATGTATCATATGTTGAGGTGATATGGATTATTTAAAAGTCATGAGATGTTGATATGTTATGTCTTATTTAAAATCCAAGAGATGTTGAGATGTTATGGTTTTATAAAAGCCAGGATATGTTGAGTTGCTATGCAATTCAGGAGATGTTAGGTTTTTTTTAAACCTATGGATATGATTATTGCCTACGGGCAGGAGATGTGGGGTTTATTAACCCCGGATATGTATATGGCCTAATTTGTCACAGAGATGTATATATTGTTATGTTGATATGTTAATATAGTGCTTTTACTATAGACAGCTGTAGTACATTCACTGAGTTTTTAAACTCATGGTTTTATATGTTTACATTTTCAGGTTTTTCAGCTGCCACTGCCAGGTCTAGGAGGTTGAGTAAATAGAAGTAGGGTCTTGTTAGTTTGTTTTATACACTGTACTAGTTGTAATTAAGTTAAATGATATGTGAGTTCTGTTGAAATCATGTCTCCTTAAAACGATTGGATTTTTTTAATATTCCGCATTTTAACCTTGAAGTTGTTTGAATATGTATTACCTAAATAATATATAAATTATAATTGTGGTTTGTAAACTATTTAGTTAATTATATCCTAATGGGGTTAGGGGGTGAAAAACACTAACTGGGGGGAATATTCTCCCATGTCAGTATCTTACAACTCATGTTAGAACATGTGTAAATAAATTAAAACTACATAAACCATTAAGAGTAAACTAACAAATGCTATTAAACATGGAAAATTTTGAGCCATTTGTTATTTAGTTTGAAAGTTACTTTGTCCTTTAACTTTAAGATCTCACAATATCCCGAATCATGTGTTGCTCGAACAATATAAGGGCCTTCCCAATTTTCCTCAAACTTAGGTAATGAGAGTCCCCGAATGTGCCTCGTGCAAGCTTTTAGGACTAAGTCTCCCTCTTTGAACTTCCTCGTCTTTACAAGCTGGTCATAGGATCTAGATAACAATTTTTGATACAATTTAAACTGCCTCTCTATATTATCTCTATGTTATTTCAGGCCTCGAGTTACACTTGACAACTATGGGGAAGCATTTCACTTTGTAAACTATACCTGACAGAAGGTACCTCAAGCTCCACTGGAAGGATTGCCTCAGCACCAAAGATTAAGGAAAAAAGAGTGTATCCTGTAGGTTTTCTTTTAGTCATCCTGTATACCCTCACAACTTCTGGTATCTTGTCATCCCAAGTTAATGGAAAATATTCTAACATCTTTGCCATATTATTTACTGAGGTCTTGTTGGTAGCTTTTGCCTTCCCATTGCAGTTAGGATATGCCACAATCGATTTGTGATGAATAATCGAATACTTATCTGTGAGTACCTATACCTCACTATTTACAAAGGGAGTACCATTATCTGAGAGAAAAACTTTTGGGATGCCAAAACAACATATAATGTATTCCTTTGTAAATCAAGCAACCACCCCAAATGTGTCTTTCTTAAATGGTATGGCTTTTGTCCATTTGGTAAAACATTCAACGGCTATGAGTATCCAAATCTTTGCTCCCAGGGAAGGATTTATTGCTCCCACTAGTTTGAATGCCAATGTATGGAATTGAAAGAGGGTAGAAAGATCATACAGGTCCACAAAAGGACCATGAATCATATTCTTGTGGATCTTGCGCGCCTTGCATTTGCGAACGAATTCCAAAGTATCATTTTCCATCGTAGGCTAAAAATACCCCCAAAATCATAAGTTAGTTATAAATTTTGGCTCCCCTAATGTGACCTGGTTCGTGGGCTTATTTCAGCACCTCTCCAATCTCTTCCATCCTGATGCACCTTAAAGGCCTATTAGGATAGGCTCTTCGATACAAAGTCCCTTATTGAACGTAGTACCTAGATACTCGTCGCTTTAGCCTTGTGGCATCATCTTTATCCGAAGGCATCACTCCATCTATTAACATGTCCATATATAGATGCTCCAATCGTGAGGTTGGTCGATGAAGTTGCCCTCAACAGGCTAGTAAAATAACTAGAATTTCCCATAGTCTTTTTGTAGCATTATAGAATCTTGTCTCATCGAAGGATAGAAGAAACCTTTTCAATGGACCTTTCAATACAAAGGTATTTCTATAGTCTCTTAACTGCCTTCATAGACTTCTTTCAATCATCTTTCAGTCTCTTTGGGGTCCACACATCTGGATAATTATACCACTTTACTCTTATAGTATAAGTTGCCCCTAACAAGAAAATATTACGTGAGATTAGGAAAACTTAGTGATTCTTCCCCCATTTCCATCTTCTTCATTATTTTTCCTATCCAATCATTACTATCATCAGTGAGTAGCATTTTGACTATAGTCGAGGGAGTTTTCCTCTTAATAATTTGAACTACCATTGACTCTCCATCAAAATAAATTTACTGGTCAATTATGGCATAAGCATCCGCATGTCTGTTCATCATTTTGGATTGCCTTTTGATCTTTACTTCATCAAATTGGCATAAAAGCCTTTGTATGATTGTCCGGTAAGTCATCAAACTCATGTGCTTTAGATCAAACTCACCATTCACCTGTTTAATCATTAAGTTGGAGTCCCCTTTTATTGTGAGCACCTGAATGCCTCTTCAAAGGGCTTCCAGTAGCTGAAGTCCATCTTGAAAGATAATCGGACTTCTTCACCGTTTCTTCTCAAAATCATTCTAGCTCCCGCTTTGCTTGAACCTGAGGAAACATCAAACTCCATGCTCCATTCATCAAATTTAACTACTAGGAAATTGTCCTAAAGGTCATAACTTAGGATATCTTCCACAGGTGGCTCAAACGTCCTAAAAGAAATGATAGCCAAGAGGCCTGCATAAGCTTAGCTCTTGATGGCTCTGAGGGCCACCCATTTAAGATCATATTCTAAAAGTATCAATATCCATCTAGCTATCCTGCCTATTAGTACAATTATAGAAACAAAAAACTTTATAGGATCACATTAAGTTATAATGTGGACTACGAAAGACAACATATAATAGCTACGTTTTTATGCTACAAATACGAAGGCAAAATAGTGCCTCTCAATGCTAGTGTACCTGGCCTTCGAACCATGTATAATTTGGCTCAAATAATAGATAGGTTTTTATACACCCTCCACCTTTTGGGCTAGTAGTGCCCCAATGGATTGTTCAGTAGATGTGAGATATAGAAGTAAAGGAATACCTACCTTTGGAGAAATCATTTTTTGAGGAGATGTGAAGAGTGTTTTCATCTTGTCCATGGCTTCTTGATGCATCTGGTCCCATGAAAACTTGGACCCTTTTTATAATAGCTCCATTAGTGTACGAGTCACTTCAGCAAGTCCAGACAGAAACCACCTCAAGTAAGAGACTTTCCTTAAAAATATTTATATCTCCCTTGCTGACTTTAGCCTTGGCATGTCGATAATGGCCCTCCACTTATCAAGATCCATCTGAACGCCTTGTAGATTCACCACAAAACCTAGGAACTTCCCACTTGTCACCCCAAACGCATATTTGACAAGGTTCATTTTCAACTTATACTTCCAGAATAGCTTAAACATGTTTCTTAAGTCTTCCAAGTGAGCAACCTTCTTCTTGGACTTTATCACCGGGTCATCAACATAAAATTGCACAATCTTGTGAAAGAGATCGTGAAATATAACCATCATAGTCCTCTGGTAGGTAGCTCCTCCAATTTTCAAATTGAAAGGCATGACTGTATATATGAAATGGCTCAAGGGTGTTCAAAAATAAGTTTTCTCGATGTTAGTTGGGTCCATCTTGATCTGGTTATATCCCATGTAGCCATCCATGAAGCTATACATCTCATGACCCATAGTTTCATATATCAAGCTGTTTATAGAATTCAATGGAAACTCGTCCTTTAAGTAAGCACAATTTAGGTCTTTAAAGTCCACGTAGATCCTTATTTGGATCTCGTCTTTCCTTCCTACTAGCATAATGCTAGACAACCATATGGGATGCTGAATAGGGATAATTAAGACTGCCACTAAAGGACTTTGAACTTCTTCCTTGGTCTTTAAGTCTAACTCTTCTTTGTATGTTCGAGTGGTCTGCTTTACTAGGAAGGTTGAGGGAAAGACATCCAACTTATGGTACCTTACTTCCTTATCAACCCCAGCCATCTCGGTGTACTTCCATGCGAAGACATATTTAAACTCTTCTAATTGCCTGATCAACCCTTCTTGCGACACACCTTCAAGGTCCTTTGAGATAATAATATGGCAAGGATCATCACCCTCCTTAGCAAGATCTATCTTTTCTAACTCTTGTATTTGTAGTCTGGGCCTTTCTTTCAAACTCTTGGATGATAGAGTTGTCAATCCCCAAACATTATCCTTAGTTGTCCACCAAAAACATTCATAGACCAGGTCATCTTTGTCATCCAAGACGTCAGCTACCCACTCACACCTTTATAATTTATAAATAATTCTACCGCTAGGCAAATCTACTCTGTTGCATTGTGGGAGGTTTTCATCCCTATGACATCGTTTGTGACAGTCTTTCTCTAACTCTCTAGTAGAGAATCTACTGAGCACACTCCGACACTCAACTTGGTGTTCTATAGGATTAATGCGTGGTGTAATTCGATCACGTAGCTGCCTGGATAAACTGGGAGGCCTCATTTCCTCCTACTCACATTCTTTTTCCTTATAAACCACCACTGGTAGAGCAGGTGCGTGTTCACTCTCTTTCTCGACTGCTAGGAATCCTGGTGCCTCCAGTATTCCTTATAACTACCGTAGCCTCTTCTACCAACTCAGAGTAAAAGGCAACATCCACTATGTGAGCTTCCTTTTTTGCTAACGACTTCTTAGATTCTCCAATCACAACCTCCTTTCCATTCACAGCTACTTTGGCACACTGGTGATAAGTGGAAGGCACCAACCCGTGATTGTGCATCCACATCCTTCCGACTAAGAGCTAATATGATGGTTCACACTCCATAATATGGAATTTGATATGGGAAGTAATATTTCCGATTGTGATCACCACATTGACATATCCAATTGATTTGGAGGACTGGTTATTGTACCCCAAACTGGACAAAGGATGTAGTACTGTCCTTGTCTTAGACAGATTAGTAGAATAGAAATACCCAATAGGCATTATATTAATGGATTCCCTACTCTCCAATAGAATACAATTGAAAACATAGTCGTTCACAGTGACCCTGACATAAAGAGGCCTATTATGGTGGTGCCAGATAATCCTGTCAGCTTCTGAAAATGTAACTTCAGAGAGGTATCTTCTTAAAATCTTGTATATAGGCCCCTTCCACTTCATATGTTGAGCCATATTTTTCTTAAGAATCTCTAAAATGGCTCTCGTGACCTCCAGTCATGAGTGCTCGAGGAGTCGAACTTGATTGAAGAACCAACTAAACTTCTGCAATCGCGCTACTACTGCACATTCAATCCAAGAATCAGTTTGGTCCTCCTCAAGCTCATAAACCTCCTCTATGTCTCTGTAAGAAGATTCATCAAACGTTATCATCGCATTCGCTGCCCCTACAGAGAATGCTTCCATTTTTTTGTTTAAGCTCTCGATAGGGCTTTCTTCATCTTACTCTCCTCCTATCTCATATTCTAGCTTTAGATAATCCATCTCGAAGGTACATTCATATAGAGATTCATCAAAGTCTTCCTCGTGGATCCCCTACTCCCTCAATAGTTGCTGGGATTCTTCATTAGAGGTACTGGACATGTGTATTCCACGAATTGGCAGAGGATTATCATTAACATTCCCTTGGGGCAACTGGATGTCTCCTTTTGTGAAATAATGGTCAATAAACCTTCATAGTGAGAAACATACCCTACATGGGTGATTCACCTTATTGAACAGTATACAAAAGTTTGTCTTCTCTCTATCATCTCAAAATACTTGCACCATACTATCATTAACTGGCCTATAAATTTTGTCACAAACCATAAGGTCGTAGATGTATAATGCTTGATCAAGCATGTATGGTAACTCGGGATGTTCCTATTTCCCATCAAACCTCTTTTTGTTACCTATGTCTCTTCTTCCTCGGTTGCCACCTCCCTTCCTTACTCCATCATCTATGTAGTTTACTCTCAGGGGTATCCCCTCCCTAAACTAGCTGATGGTCTTAGAAACAAACTTGCCAAGGCAAGGGGAGGTGGTGCATGTTTTACCATTAAGGCGATATTCCTTGGAGCCTTTAAAAATGAATAAAATGTTCCCTTGCATCTCTCATTAATTAGATGGGAAATATACTCGGTCAATATCCCGTATGCATAAATTTTTAAAAGTTTATCTTCTCGCGTTTATTCCCTTACGTCTAGAGAGCGTTCGCGGAACCTTCTAATATAAGAAACGACATAATCCCCTGACCTTTGCTTATTGTGAGACAATTGTGTGAATGAAATTCATCTTCAGTTAAGAATAACTTTTACACAAAAAACATGTACAATTCTTCCTAAGAGGCCACGCTTCCTGGCACCAGGTGTGAGTACCAAGTATAAGCCTTATCTATTAAGTATTTTGAGAACTCCCTGAGGCTTAGATTTTTATCGTTATAGTGGACTCCAAGTCTCTTAATTAACCTTTTCACATTCTCCTCAGGGTTTTCTCCTTTCCTCGTGTATTTCTCAAAAACTATTGGAATATACCCCACTGGGTAGAGCTCATTATTGTACTCCTTTGGATAGGGAATACGAAAATCATCATAGACTGATAAGCCATCTCCTTTAGCTTTGGACACAGCTATGAACTTTAAAAGATCCTTTTTCATATCTTCCATGCTAGATGGTGGAGAATTGGTTAGTGGTGGTACAACCACGAAATGCATCTTCAACGCAATCGGTGTACTCCCTCCTAAGTTATCAATGGTCATCAGCTTTACAGCAGCCGTACCTACATCCTACGTAGCTGTTCCCATAGCAATAGATGAGATAATATTTAATGGAGCAGTGGGGGTAACATTATTAATGGTAGGTGGAGCAACTCCTCTTGTAACAGAGGGAGCTGGTATTCCTGATGGTGGTGTCATGAAGGAGTTTGATCCTCCTGTGACCCCAAACATTTCCTGAGTCGCTAGGGTTTTGATGAACTCCGTAAATAAACTCACAAGTCCTATCATTTGCACTTGGCCTATTACAGTTATCATGCCAGCCATTCTCGTTGTGCCTGTGGCAGCTGAGTTGAGATCCGCTCATGCCACTCGTTCTTCTTCATGAAGAATAGTGATATCCATCCCTTCTTCACGCTATATGGCATTAAAGTCAATGACCTTGTCAATATTATCCTCAAGCATAAAAAAATAATACCTCCCCAACGGAGTCACCAAATGTAATATATGGGTTCTGAGAATACAATTAGTATCAAGAAAGGTGTAACCCCATATCAAGATCGTGATTAATGCTACAGGTTATATACGACAGTGACAATAAATAAGAGTGAAATAGACAACAATATTCAATGTTCAAACTTGTATTATGGGGCCTTTACACCATAAATGTACTGGGGATACAATAAATGAGTGGAACTAGTAGGTAACCTGGTCGGAGGGAGAAAGAGAAGCACTCTTATTATAATAAAGGCAAGGAAGGAACCCAAAGCACAATTAATTCTTAATGATATCAGTATCAATGGAAGTAAGAAGGAATGTTCAAAGAATATTTGTTCTCACAATATATAACACTCACATATGAGGGAAAACCAACAACAATTCTAGGTTCAAATTTGTCATCCTTATGAACTGTTTGGTTTATGTATATATATGAGGACAAGGCCCTTCGAGTAACCTTGCTGGTATTAAATGTGATTGACTAGCAATAAATGTTAAAGTAAAGTGTCATTAATACCAAAGATATTGCATTAAATGCTTGAGATATTGAGTTTTGCGAGAAACTACCTCACCAATCAAAAGCATGGTGGCATTAATGAGGGTGTGAAGTGACAGCTCACAGGCTTATCTTAAAACAGATAGGAAAAATTGTTAAATGATATTACTATTCTAAGTCTAAACCCACTTGATTTCTATTACTTCGTGCTCCTAAATGTCCGATGCTATGACATCACCAAGTAGGTGAACAGTGACCTAGACTAGATGTCTTGTCACATCAATGAAAGAGGTAGTTCGTCAAGTTAAGGTTTCTTGGATGGAAATTTCTCGAGAATTCCTAAACTGTTTATGGGCTAGAGATTATTTCTATCCAGTTATCTAGGATTGAGGTCCCTTAAGGAGGTTCCCCTAGTCATAGTAACTTGAGCAACTGCACTTGCTATCCAAGGTTTTGCCTAAGTGTGCCAAGAGGGTTGGTTATTACTTTCCCAATGTTTCCTTGATAATAATCCTCCAAAACAAATCCTTGCGAGGCTCTCTAGACGAGGTCATTCAATAGAGCATGTAAGCTCTCCCATACCCTACCAAATATGGACCCTTGAGGGTACCGAATGTCCTCGAACATATTACAAAGTGAACTTTTACAAATAATCAGTAATATAAAATGAGCTAAATCACATTTCTCTTTACAAATATTATCATTCAAATAACCTTAATCTCAGTAGGAGGTCCTTCGAGTGGCCTTTGTCTTCCCTCTTTCGTTAGCCTTTCACTAACTACAAAGTCTTCTCAACTAATCAATCTTGAGTGTAGACTCCCCCCCATAGTCCTTATCATGTCGGTGTAAATTGTAGAGGCTAAGATGGCCAGGGCATCATCTAACTATTTTATTTTCTTAGTAACTACTCTACTGAGACTAACATGTAATCCCTAAGTAAGCTTCTCACTTTCTTCCTATTGACATAATCTGCAATCCATAGCTCAATATTCTCCATTCATCTTGTTGGTGAAAATTCACGAGTTATACTAAATGGAAATTTCCTCTGCCCCCAATGTGGATGATCTCTTGAGTCCGATAATCATTTCTTCAAACTCAGCTTCATGACTTGATAATTTGAACTATAGTTGGACTGCATACTCGAACATGTCTCTTTCTAGTGTGATGAAGATATTAACAATGCTAGTTCCTTACTCGTTGGAAGCTCTGCCAATGAATAACTTATACTTTGATACTTAATTGATTAAATTATGGATAAACTTACCTCTTATAATAATAACATCTTTAAGAGTGATCTAGATAGCTCCTCTTCTCGGCTATATAAAAATTATGCTATAAAGTCGGCCAAGATCTGCCCCTTGATGGCTATCTAGGGCTCACATCTGATATGTAATTGTTCTAGATCCTAGGAATACTTTGTAATTCTACTAGATAGGATAGACTTCTTTATAACCTTATAGAGGGGATGAAAGGTAAGGATGACTATGGAATGTGAAACAAAATAATGCCTTAGCTTCCTAATAGATCTCTAAAGGGCCAGCTTTTCTATGACCATGTATCTTTTCTCCACATCCAAAAGAGTATGATTGACATATTATATTAATCATTGTCCTTCGTCTTCTAGATAAATTAAAGATTCACTGAGGACAATCTCTGAAATGGCTAATTGTATATGGAGATTCTCTCCACTAACTGGATTTAACAATAGAGGCGAGGAGCCCAAGAACTTCTGTATGTGCTCAAGTGCCTCATCTCACTATTTGGTCCAAGTAGTTGTATTGGATTTTTTAAATCTTCAAAGAATATCCCACACTTATCTGATGACCTTGAAATGAACCGATTAGGGGCTATAATCATACTAATGAGCATTTTCACTTTCCTTATAATGGTCAGCTACTTAGTTTCTTACGATGCCTTGATCTGATCTGGGATGGACCTAATGCATCTTTGGGCGACCAAGTGTCCAAGGAACTTACCTAAAATAACACCAAATGAAAATTTGGAGGTGTTAAACTTTATTCTGTAGCTTCTTATGATTTTTAAGGTGCTGATGAGATCTTTGATGTAATCGGTATCAGGCTTTCTCTTTAGAAGCATGTCGTTGATGTAAAATTATATAGTTTAACTAATTTTCTTCCTAAAAATCTTTGTTATGAACCTTTGATAAGTCTCCCTTTCGTTCTTTATGCTACTAACATCACTTTGGAGAAGTACAAACTTAAAATGGCGACGGAGGAATTCTTCTCCTGACTGGGGTCAAACAAAGGTTTATGATTGTATCGAGAGGGTAAGGAAAAATTTCTACTTGATTCAATTTGTAGTGTTGTCTTAATTCCAAAAAAAACTATTTGAGTCATAGGATAGAAGTTTTTTGTGTCCTTCCAAGCCTATGATGTTTGGGTTGAAGACATAGCGGTCAAGCTTAAATTAAAGATATCATGTTCTGCCATGTTTATCATCATCAATCTCGATTTTTGTCCAAGGTATGAATGCATTTAATATATATAGAGACTTGGATGTTTTTATGGGTGTATATTTATAAATCTTTTGACATAATGACTTTATATTTTCTCAGAAAAATCTTTTTAAATCTTATAACAAAAGTTTTATGACTTTAAAAGAAATTTTTGATTTTTTGAAACGTCGTTCAAATGAAACTAGGATCTCGTTCGAATGAGATTCCTAGGTCGTTTGAGCGATCATTCTAATGAGATTCTTTTTTTCTCCATTTTCTCATTTGATATGTCGTTAGGACGACATCATTCAAACGAATTTGTTCGAACGAGATTCTGCTATTTTGTTTTGTTTTCTCGTTTGTCATCTCGTTCGAATGACCTGGGAAGTTTTGTAGTTTTTCAATAGTTTTCTTTTTTAACCTCCCATGTCCTTATTAATTTTTACCTATATTAATATGTGTGGGAAAAGACTTTTTGACACTTTCCAAGAGCTTTAGAGAAAAAAATTATTCATCCAAAAAGTCCCTTTTGTGTTAATAATTTTTTTGGTTTAATTTCTACCAAAAAAATAAAGTTTACACCCATAGTTTATCGTGATCCAAGTTTCAATATATATACTTATTTGAGATCATATTATTGGAACCGGATTTCATCTCTACCCTAAAAGAGGAAGTTTCCTACAGAGGAGTATGCGTTTGTTATTTCGTGGTGCACATACGGAGAAAGGCTTCGTGTGTTGTTTGGAGTTGATTTTCCCCATCGGAGGATGCCGAGACTACGATGGATTTATGAGCTATCAACTAGCTGGAGTTGGAAGCAAGAAGAAGTGTCAAGGCTTGAAAGAGAGTCAAGTCAAGGAGGTAAGTCTTTTGTCTTGTCTTTTGTAAAACCATACCTAATGGATTTGTGGTTGGTCCATCCGAGGTTTTTCTCGTTATGGGTTTTCCCCATACATGCAGTGTTGTGATTGTTTTTTTTATCTTGCAAAATCACGTAGATGCATGCTTAGGCTTAGAAGGATAAAAATTGGTTAAAATCACAACTTTTGTGTAAATTGGGGCAAGTTTAAATTTATGTAATTTTTATTTAATTCAAGTCAATTAATTTAATTTGGAAATATTCATGTTATGTTTGTTTGGCATATTTAGAACTTGAATTGAGTTAATTTTGTTTAAGCAAAAATTTTATTACTTATGTAGTTTAATTTCAAGAAATTAAAATATTGTTTAGAATTTAAAATTTGGGTTATTTCGGGGACTATCACCCCTTATAAGTGCTATCAGAGCAGGAACACTAAATTATTGTGTTAAGATCCTTTTTGTTTTTAAAATATGGAAAATTTACCTTTTCAAAAATTTCCTATTTTTTATGGTTCGGACTACGCATATTGGAAAGCGTGTATGAGGTTGGCACTTAAATCCTTATATGAGCGAGTTTGGCTATTGGTAGTTAAAGGGTGGTCCCCACCAATATGTCTAGAAGGAGAGGTTCGTGTACCTAAACCCATCGAAAGATGGAGTGAGACTGAACTTAAGTTAGCAAACTTTAATTCCCGTGATTTAAATTCTCTTTTTAGTGCGGTCACACCGGAAGAATTTTTACGAATTATGACGTGTGAGACGTCTAAGGAAACATAGGATATTCTTCAACTCACCCATGAAGGTATGAGTGTCATTAAAGATTCTAAACTCCAAAACCTCACCACTCAATTTGAAACCATTAAAATGTTAGAAAGTGAGACTTTTGATGAGTTCTATGCTAGATTGCCCGATATTATTAATTCATGTTTTAATTTGGGAGAAAAGAAACTCGATAATCATGTTGTAAAGAAAATTTTGGGGCCATTACCCGATAGATTTATTCTAAAGGTGACCTTTTTAAATTCTATATGCACTTTAGACTCTATGAAAATTGAGGAGCTTGTAGATGACTTAAAAACCTATAAACTTGACATGTTTCCTTCCAAAGATGAGAAAAGAAAGATAAGGGCATAGCTTTGAAATCCCAAAAGGAGGAAATATCGATTTCGGATGATGAGTTTGAGATTGACTCGGAGGATATGGCTTTGTTTGTTAGGAAGTTTAGAAATTTCTCAAGATTAATAAAGAGAAAATTAAAAATTATTATAAGAAGTTAGAGAGTCTAAAGTCGAGAAATTCCCTAAAATAAGTAATGAAGATCTTAGTAGGGACGAGTCAAATAGATGTTATGGTTGTGAGGTTTATAGCCATAGGGCATTCGAGAGTCTCGGTAAACTAAGGAAGGAGGGTAAGAGACCAATTTCATATAATGCCACCCTTATGACAGTGAATCGAAAAAGGGCCCAATTCCCCCATTGTGCGTAATTTTACAGCGTTCATGGCTAGTCATGTGAGCAATAATGAAAAATCTTCAGTTGATGATAACTTAATTCATGACACTTCCGAGGACATTGTTTGTGAATCCCATGAGTTTGATGTTAAAGAGAGTGGAGACGAGAGTGAGAATTGAGAAGAGGAGGAGGAGGAGAGTGAACTTCGACTAGACTTTCATGAGTTGTGTACGGAGTTGTTGAAATTAAAAAGGGCAAACTTGAAGTTAGAAGAAAAAAATGAGAGAACGTGCCATAGCTAATGAAGAAAGTGTTTTAATTGATTATTTTAAGTTATGTGAGAGAACTCTTTATGAGAAGCTAAAGTACGTTGAAGGTGAAAGAGATAGCCTTAGAGGTTTAATGGAGGCTATGAAGAAATCTCTTCTCAAGTTTGAAGAGAGAATATGTTTACTTGAGTCTAGAATAGTGGAACTTGAAGAGAAGTTGAAAGACTAAAGTCGGGTTGAATTTGATTTGGAGTGTAGGTCGGAGAAATTAGATAAAATCTTAGGAAACATCCAAATCAAAGATGACATGTGTGGTATTGACTTTGATTCTCAAAATGTTTCCACTAATAAAGCCAAAACCATGATTTTGAGATAATCGACTAGGAACTCTAGAAAAGGTCAATCCATAGGTAATACTTCCCACCGTGTTTTCACTTGCACACATTGTGGTAGGAAGAGTCATCTTAGGAGGTTTTATTTCGACCTTAGAATTGGTCCTAGGAAGTCAAAGGGTAGAGTCAGGAAGGTCACCAAAACTCGAGAGCATCACATGTCACTTATGTGGGTTAGGAGATTCGATTTGGAGGGTTTACATGATAGGCTCTATGATTCTCATTTGCTTGTGTATGATTCCTCCCTTTCAAAATCTAAAGGTTGATTGTGTTAGTTTTGTTTACATACACTAGATTTTATGCTTCATGATACATTTTTGCTAGTTGTATGTTTGTTTGTCATATTCTAGTTTATGCTTCATTATATAAATTTTTCTAGAATTATGATGTGTGTCTCTTTCTTATTTTTTTGGGTCTTATTAAAAAATACAAAAAAAATTTGTTTTTCTTTTGAGTTGATTTTTTTGAAAAAACCCAAAATATTTATGTGTAGTTTAGTTTTACACATTTTATGTGGAATATACTTGTGTTTGAATCCTTTGTCATTCCTCCGCTTTCATGTGGCTAGAACTTAATCTTTGTCTATAACTAAAAGGGGGAGAAATGATATCTAAACCTTTTAAATTTGGGGAGATCTAACTTTGAGGGAGAATTTTGGCTTTCTTAATTAGGTCATGTTAGAAAAAAAGGGAGATCTTATTTATGCACTTTATATGGTTATATACCCTATGCATTGATGGTGTGTTTAATTGTTCATGTTTTTTAAGTGGCAACATATGTAAAGAAAGAGAAAAGCTTCTCATTCCATGTGTCAGTCAAGCGTCTGTAATTTTTTTTCTTTTCGGGTGGGATTGCGTCTTTTTAGATGACCATGACGGCCCATAGGATTTTTTATTTTGGTTTTCTGCCAGAATAGCCAATGGGGGAGAGTTGTAAGGAAAAATTTCAAATTGAGTCAATTTGTGTTCCAAACAAAATTATTTGAGTCATAGGATATAAGTTTTTTATGTCCTTCCAAGCCTATTTCATTTAGGTTGAAGATGTAGCGGTCAAGCTTAAATTGAATACATCATGTTGTGCCTTGTTTATCGTCATCAACCTCGCAATTTGTCCAATGTCTCTAAAGGTATGAATGCATTTAATATATATAGAGAGAGACTTGGATATTTTTATGGGTGTCTCTTTATAATTCTTTTGTCAGAATGACTTTATATTGTTTCAGAAAAATATTTTTAAATCTTATAATAAAATTTTTTGGGCTTTAAAAGAAATTTTTGATTTTCAGAAAAGTCGTTCGAAAGAAACTGGGACCTCATTCGAACGAAACTAAGATCTCATTCGAACGAGATTCCCAAGTCATTCGAACAATCATTCTAACTAGATTCTTTATTTTTTCTCCGTTTCCTTATTAGATATGACGTTAGAATGACACCATTTGAACGAAATTTTTTGAACTATTTTCTTCTTTTCTCTCGTTAGTAATATCGTTCGAATGAAGTCATCCGAACGATATCAAAAAGTCATTTGAATGGCCTGGGCAGTTTTGCAGTTTTTTGATAGTTTTCTTTTTTAAACTCCCATTTCCCCACTACTTTTTACATGTTTTAATATGTGTGGGACAAGACTTTTTAACACTTTCCAAGAGCTTGAGAGAGACAAATTCTTCATCCAAAAGTCCCGTTTGTGTTGATAATTTTTATGGTTTAATTTCTACCCAAAACACAAGTTTACACCTATAGTTTATCATGATCCAAGTTTCAATTTATATACTTATTTGAGATCATCTTGTTGGCACCGAGTTTCATCTCTATCCAAAAAAGGGAAGTTTCCTATAGAGCAGTCCCTGTTTGTTATTTCGTGGTGTGCATACGGAGAAAGGCTTTGTGTGTTATCGGTGGTTGATTTGCCCCATCGGTGGATTCCGAGATTATGGTTGATTATGGAGTCATCAACTAGGCAAAGGTGGAAGTAAGAAGAAGAGTCAAGGCTTGATAGGGAGTCGAGTCGAGGAAGTAAGTCTTTTGTCTTATCTTTTGTAAAACCATACCTAGTGGATTTATGGTTGGGTTATCCGAGGTTTTTCCCGTTATAGGTTTTCCTCGTATATCGCAGCGTTGCGATTGTTTTTATTTTTATCTTGCAAAATCACAGAGATGCATGATTAGGCTTAAAAATATAAAAATTAGTTTAATTCAAAACATTTGTGTAAATTGGTGCAAGTTTTAAATTTGGGAAATTTTAATTTAATTCGAGTCAACTAATTTAATTTGGAAATATTCATGCTATGTTTGTTTGGCATATTTAGAACTTGAATTGAATTAAATTTTTTTAAATGGAAGTTTAATTATTCATTTAGTTTAATTTTAACTTTAATTTTGAAAGAAATTAAAAAAAATGTTTTGAATTTAAAATTCGGGTTATTTTGGGGACCATCACCCCTTATAGAGAGTAAGAGTCCGTAAAACGCATCATCTGATTGTTGTATATTGAATAAACTATCTAATCAATCATATACATAGGAAAATTGTCTTTGGGAAAGATTTTTTTAGGTCGGTCAAATTCGCACAGACATTCCACTTCCTGTGCTTTTTCTGAATGACCACTATGTTTGAGATCAAGTCTGAGATGGACTTCCTTGATTGAATTCACATAAAGTAGCTTTTAACTTGGTCTTCCACATCCTTCACTTTTTCTAGGGCCATTTTTTTTTACTTTTTCTTGAAGGATCGATGCTTTGGATGTATGTTCAATCGATGACAAGCAATCTTCGGATTAACTCCTATTAAATTGTAACATTGGCATGCAAAAAAATCAAAGATCTTACGGAGGAATATGACCAACTAGTTGGCCTCATCCTCTAATAGATCTATGATGATTAAGAAGAACTTTGCTGACTGATATAGATCAAGAGAAATTATTTGTAGCTCATCAAATTCGCAGTTGACAAGGTCCACTCTAGTATATTTAACTTCTTTATGAGTACCATTTTGTTACTATTTAGCCTGACCATATTATTGGTTAATATCTATGATAAAATAACTTATGACCATCGCTTGACTGCCCCTTATCTTCATTTTCCCCTAATTTGTCATAAATTTCAACTTTAAGGGGATATGTGATGGTAGACCCGTTATAATATGTACCCATCCTCTCCTAAGAATAGATTTATAAGACAACTAAGATTTCACAACATGAACTTCTCTCTCACAGTTAACTATGCCAACTTTCACTGGAAGCTTAATCTTTCCCAATGATGTTTCCACCCTGCCATTAAGGTCGATTAATGGACTGACTTTTGTATCAAAATCCCGGTTGGTGTATCCAAGTTTGTAAAGAATATCCATGTATATAATATCTAAATAACTACATTTGTCTCCCCTCACATCATATTTGGAAAATCATATTGTAAGGACTAGGGTAACTTTATGAGACAGATTGATCCCGACCAAGTCTTATTAGAGAATATAATTACATGATCGATATTGATTTCTTTTTTATCTTTCTTATTAAGGATGGGCTTAAATAATTTAACCTAAAAACTTTCTTGTAACTGGTTGCAACTTTAATTCTTTATGGGAGCTTCTTTCTTTTATACTGAAAGGAGTATCTGCCATAGATGGCGATGAACATCCTTAAAAAAGGAAGGTTTTCATATTACCTTTTTTTCGATATTGTTATCTCATTTGACCCCCTTTATTTTTGCAATGTCTATGTATTCTTTGATGTGTCCTACCTATACAAGATCCTCAAATGATGTTTGATCATTCTAAAATTCTCAATTATGTGAACGTGATGATGTTGGTCTGTTCATCAAATATTATTGTCTCCTTTTATTTGATTAAGATTCATCTTAGTAGGAATTTTGATGAAGGGCTTCTCATTTATCTGTGGGATGAAGGGATTAATTTTAGGCTCCTTTTTCTCACCCTTTGTTGGTTGGGCGCGATTTAGATACTCCTTTTTTTAAATCTTCTAAATTTCTTTCTTTGATGTTTTTATTGATTAGTCATTTTGATCATTTGTATTGAGTAAATGGTTCTTTACTTTTACTTACTTCTTGATAAGTTTTGTGTCCATTTGGGGATTCCTTTGGCATGGGCTAGCCACGAAAGGGAGAGAGAAAATGGGGAAATATCTCTCTACGTGTGGGGATTCGAGGATAGGAGCCCTCTTTCCACCAGTCGTACGATCTTCACGGGCTGCCACATATATAAATCGACCATCGTTAAAGGGGACGAAAATGTAAAGAATGGAGTCTCTAGCCTATTTTTCTCAAAACAGCCGAAATAATGTATCCATCCTCGAAATAATGGAATCAAAAGATAAATTGATGAATACAAAACAAAAGAGTCGAGAGTTCGAGGACTTAATTATGATATGGGAGGTGTTAGGCGGTTTGTCCCTTTCGGTCTCTCATGGGCTATAATAATGTTCTCCTTTTTCTCCAAGATGTGTCTCATGTGTACAATGAGTGCGATGTGAAAATAAGTTAGAAAAAGGAATCATTTTACTCACATCACGGGAAGCACAAAGATGAGTCATCCTAAAGAGTACATGTAAGAAAGAAAATAATGGAAAATATGATGTTAGTTTCCACCGAATCATGATTAACTATGAGAAAGTAAACATGCATGTCAGGTGGAAACACAAATATGTAGGCGTGTGAATACGCGCGATACAACTAAATATGAGATGTAAACAAAGATAGCATAATAATGAATAAAATAGGACTCGAATCTCTATAATTACCCACGACGCCTCTATAGACATAATAAACATCAAATTTCACGTAGTTCGACAGATCAAAAGGGTGGGGTTTAACCCATAAACTCAAATTTTGGAATCCTCTTTAATTTTTTTGGAAAGAGGTGCTCAAGTCTAAAAGTGTGGAGAAAATGAGGAAATCCTACTTTTGGTGTTTAGAAGTAAACCCTCTTTTTGTCTTTTATTATTTTATGAAAATATATTATGTGAATACAATTAATAAAAAAATGATATTAATTGATGTGAGATGATGGAGTAAGAATTAAAAATATTAAAATTGGAAGAAAAGTCAATAAACAACACTAATTAGATGAATTAGAAAAGAGATAGAGTAGACCTTCTAGAACATTTTGTTACTGATTTTTTAAGGAAAGTAGGCTGATTATATGGTGTTTGAATGATGGTCAATTAGGAGTGAGGTAAGTGTCAAAATATTGAATGAAAGTGAGGTAAGAAAGGTGAACGAAATTTTGTAAATTTGGGGTTTTTAGATTGACGGCGCACTAATTTTGTAGGAAGGAATGTTCTGATTGCTGAAAATAGGGTCCTTGGGAATGAGGTCATTACCTCTTTAAATAGGAAAAATTAGGGTTTAGGGGGTGTCGATTGGCATGGGCACTAGACTACCAATCGGCATAACCCTTCCTTACTGGTCAACTAAAGTTCACCCCTTCCTATAGACAAGGGATCTGGGTGCCTATAGGCAGTCCGAAAAGGACTTTTTTTTAAACTGGCATAAAATGCTAAATGTAAGTCCAAATCATGCATGGTTGAGATAGTTGGAAATGAGTTTCAGATTCCAATGAAAATCTATGTGCCAGTCCCGGGTTCAAGGGTTAGCTAAAGTCGAAAGGGGCTCGAAAGTGCTCAATGGCCACTAGTCGGGGTTTTTCGGAGTAAAAAGACATGTACGTGAGAATCATGAGGCCGATTCACTTGTTGTATTGACCCTTGGAAAGGGTATTCAGATACCTATGAAGGTTCAATGATCTTTGCACATGTTGGAGAACTAACCAAAGTCAAACATGGCTCAGGAGATCCCGGTGTCCTCTAGATCAAGATTTAGAGTAAAAAGGAGAGTACATGTTAAACACAAAGCTAATTCACGCAGGGTGTGGAACTTTGGAAAGGATATTCAGACCCTATAAGTTTAAAATAATATGCACTCAAGTTGGAGAGTTGACCAAAGTCAAACGAGGCTCGGGAGTGCTAGATGGCCTTTGGATCAGGGTTTAGAGTAAAAACCTGAGTATGTGTGATTCATTAGGCCGATTTTCACATGGTATGGATAATTGGAAATAGTATTCATATCCTATGAAAGTGTAATGAGATTTTATCGGGTTGGAGAGTTAACCAAAGTAAAACGGTTCTCGAAAGCATCCACCGACCTCAGGATCAAGGTTTAGAGTAAAAAGGAGAGAATCTGCAAACTATAAAGACTATTTACACATGTGTTTGGACTATTGTAAAGGTGATTCAGAGACATATGATGGTTCAATAAGATTCACTAGGGTTGAAGACTTAACCAAAGTCAAACGGGGATCAAGAACGCCCGACGACCTTTGGATCAGGATTTAGAGGCAAAAAGAGAGTATGTGTGAATCGTAAGGTCGATTCACGTAGAGTATGGACTGATGGAATGGGGATTCGGAGCGCTATGAGAGTGAAATGAGCTTTAATTAGGTTGGATATCTAACTAAAGTCAAACGGGAGTAGAAAGTTCTTAGAGTCCTTTGGATTATGGTTTGGTGAAGGACCTAAGGTCTAAGGGTGATAGGAGGAGTGCCATGGACCCAAGGATGTATCTGGAGGGTACTAGGATGAGGTGTCTACACGTTCCATAAGGTCATCCATGGAAGAAGTTGGATTCTTCGTCAGATATTGATACAAGTTATTCGATCTGGATAGGCCGAATTTGAATGAAGAAATGACTAACTATTTATTATATATTTTTTATCTTGTTGAAATCTTCCATTGCCTCTAACCATAGTTCTTGAGAGATTCCCCCTGAATGCTTGAAAACCTTAATACTAGTGATGAATAGGGTCATAAAATTCTCGGTTAATTCCCTGAACATAGGGATATAATTAGGGTACAATTTCTCAATCTAGTTTAGTCAATTTTGGACCATCATATATCGAAAAACATGGCACATAAGAGCATTGTTATGGCACCATAAATACAGGAACTTGGTGAACAGTGCTAGTTTAAAACCAAATTTGATGACTTTTTGGAATGAGAATTTTCGTCGAGGATTCTCTATCTCAATGTCCTCAATAAACGATGATGCTAATCCATGGCCTAAAGGTTTTCTGTCCAGTTCCCTTAGCACGAGAATGTAGTTTGTTCGTAGTTATCCCTCAAATTATTTCAAGATAAAATCTAGGAAAATACTTTATCATTGGGCCTTGTTCAGTGGTGGGGGAATATTCTTGGATGCTCTTACTAGAGTGAGGTTGTTTAATAATAAAGTTGACCCAATTAACTGATCAACGAGTCGATGGCGTCCTTCTTAACGTTGATTAGGAAGACCCTATCTTGGTCTTCTAGATCGGGGCAATCTATCATTATTGTATGAGGAGGAGTCCTAGTAAATGGATCCTCCTTCTACAATGTTAGTTGGCTGTGAGAGATATATACACCCCCCTTTGACTATTAGGTCAATTGTCTCATATAGAAATAAATTGAAGTACCACGTTAATGAAAGAAATCCTCATATAGATTGATAAGCCTATAAGTGTCATTTTTCGCTAGCATCTACAAGCTTGGTGTGTCATGATGACAGTTCCATCGATTAGGGCTAGATAGGCAGGAAGTTCTCCTATACGATTTAAGGTCAATGGTTGAAGAAGGTGATATGGTGATCGGTTTCTTATCTTGATATGGATCTCATAGTGGATCCTCATGCCGCAAAATTCCAATGAGTATTTTTAGCACTTATAGTGACTAATAATATAATTCGGGTGGTGGGGATCGAGATGTTTCCCATATATGATGGAAAATTATAGGTGGTTTTAACTCTACAATACCTTAAATTTCTTAAATTATCCCAAAATGAAATTTAACAAGTAAATGATAGCATATATACATGGTTTATTTCTAATCGGACTATGTCTATGGGATAAAAAGGGTTATTTTCACTATGTGAGGTGAATAAGATTAGGGTGCTAATCAATTTTAGATGAAAGACCAACCTTCGAGTACGAAATATCTTCTCAATGGATTTTTAACAATCACCCTCTCTCATAGATGGAGGTTCTTATTTATAAATACTAAGAGTACTATCTACCTATTCTACCTTGGAGAACAAGTCAAAACCTAGTAAACCTAATTTGAGTTTAGCTCTTCTGTATTTGATCAGTTGTAATAGGGTGAAGATGATTCTTATCAGTTATTTATATTTATCTCATTTATTTGACGTATTCCAATCATAATCACCATATTCTTAATGTTCAACCAATTTTACTCAAGGGTATTTAAGTCAACATGTGCTACGTGTAAGCTTTGGGATAAGGTCAGTTTTTCCCCCCTCAACATCGCACAAACTAGTCGTTCGGAATAAGAGTGGTAAATGAAGAGTTTGTGTGGACTTCACCATTATACACAAGGACTTTCCCAAGTTCTATTTTCCTTTTCATACAATTGATCAGTTAGTCAACTCAACGTTTGTAAATCAATAAATGAGTTCTATAAACACTTATTCGCGCTATCATTATATACCACTCTTTATCCCTAATCTCGGAAAAACTTTATTTATCACGACATTGGGTCTATACTTCAACAAACTAATACCTTTTGGCTTCAAAACATTCTCGTAAATATACCAAATGCTAGTCACCAAATTTTTTAGGAAGAAAATTGGCTCAATTATGGAGTTGTATATCTACAACATTATTATAAAGTGAAAATTTTCTACTAATGACATCTTGTATATTTACAATACCTTAAATATAATTAAGAATTGCAAAAGGAAGCTCAACGCATTAAAATATGTCTTTGGGTGTATGATCAAGCAAGTTCCTTTGCTATCTTGTCACCTAAATGGGAATAAATGCCAATCCAAATAATATCAAAGCCTTACAAGAGATCAAGCGTCCGACCATAGTCAAGGAGGCAACACTTAATCAGCTTACATGTAAGTTGTTGGGAAAATGTCGACCTTTATTTTAAGAATTAAAGAAAGTCAACATGTCGATATGGACATCAAAATGGGACGAGAAACTTAAGTATATCAATAGGTACCTTAGCACCCGCCTATTTTTATCAACATCAGTCAACAATGATAGGCTCCACTTGTACTTCGACATTTCCCAATGCAACAGTAGAGAGGCGTCAATCTAATCAGAAGATGGAGAATATTAGTTAGTGTAGTATGTCAACCAAACCCTCCTAGATTCTTGTAGGGATATATTTTGATATACTTCATTTTTGTTGTCTTATTTAGGATTGATAAAATATAAAAATATAGGTTTAGGTGTGTCTTTTTGTCTTGAAGATGCGATGTGAATATTTACACCCTTTATCAGACAACATCATTGCATTTATGCACACATCGCAAGGCGTTGGTAAGTTCATTAAGTTTTATTTTTGGTTTATGTTGCATATTCATTTGATCTGATTTTTCATGAATCATTAAAAGTGAGGAAAAACATTTTTTGATGTTCAAGAAATTTTTTAATTTATCAAAAATGTATTTGACATTTTTGAGGGTATTTTTGGAAAATCAAATATTGGATTTTTGGAACATTCAAACATGAAAAGTTCAAAGTCCTCGGTAAACTTTATAACGTGAAAAATTGTGCATCACTCTGACATCTGAGTCAAACATTATGCTCAAACTAATGAACCTCGCACAAAGCTAGAAAAATGTTTTGTAGGACGTGTGAAGCCCTAATTGAAAGATCGTTCAAAAATATTTTGAAACGAGGGACCCAAAAAAGAGGCAGAAAGACTCGTAAGATGAAAATTTGTACGACAAGACCTTGGTTTGAACTAGATCTCGTTCGAATGAGATTGGCCTAGTTTGAACGAGAGACAAATATGCAGAAAGTTATTTTGAATGTCTTTTCACATATAAACTATATATAGTATTCTACTTTTAATCAAAAGTTATATCTTGAAGTTTTTCAACCTTTAAAAACCCTAAATAGAGTATTTTTGAATTTTTCTTTGAGTGTTCATGAGAGATAATTACAAACCAATCATATTATAGGAACACACAACAAAAAATAAAAATCATATACACGTGATTTTGTGATGGTTTTAGGATTTAGAGGATTCTAGGGTTGAGTCTATCAGAGATTGGTGTGCTGTTGTGTCAGATATAGGGTTTAGATTCAAATAGATAACCTTCATTAGAAAATATCAGTATGAGTGATCATGTGTTAAAATTGTGTTCCCAGTTGATATCGGTGGATATCGAGACGTACGGTTTATGCAAGATATGTCGATCTAGAGAATTTGATTGCTAATACAGGTAGAGAATCATAATACAAGTGAGATACTTCATGTCGTGTATTGTTATCTTATATATAAGTCTTGTCTATTCTCAATAAGAACTCAAAATATTATTAGTACTACAGGACTTGTGTGGGCTCGGTGCCATAGTGGATTTTCCCACGAGGGTTTCCACTCTAAATACCATTGTTTATTGTGTGTTCTTTCTTTTAATATTTTCGTCATCATTTAATTTGCAACCACTTCATATCATAATTAGATCTAACTAGTTGAAAACCCGCGCGATGCGCGAGTTATACGCTACCCTATTAAAAACCAATGTAGTCATGGCAAACATTAATAACTGATAACGAAATTAGTACATTGGTAAAACAATTATAATATTTGTGAGCAGTAAACATGTAGAAGAAATTTAACTATATAATATCACGGTTCAACATATCCAAAATATAATTACATAGATATTTATTCTCGAAGTAGAAGACTACATGTCATCACTATCAAAACTATATATGCAATACTACAAAGATTTTTTTCTTATTAATAGTTTTGGTATTAGGGTTTTGTTTCTCCCCCAAAATCTGACATGATTTACAATTTTGGGATGATGTTTTAATTGATTAGGAATTTCCCTAATGCCACCTCGGGCCGAAATTATTCGGATATTGTCCATTAAGTTGAAAATTTTAGATTTCTGGAACTTTCCCGATTTCCAAGTTTTAGAACTTTGGCAAAAAAATGATATGTGAAAAAAATCAGAATCAACAATTTTTTTGTCGAAAAACTTGAGAATTATCCTAAAAGGCCATTTTTCGATCTGATTTAGCCGAAACACAACCTTATTGGGTATAAATATCTCTCTATCTACCCCCCCTACGCACCCCCTCCCCTTCCCTTTATACGTCATTCATATTGATATTGCAAAAAGAAAGTTATTTGTCACTACTGAATGTAGCTTCTAGCTTCTTGTTTATATCTTTTCGGGATAGATTGATCAATAGAGCCCTCAAACTATCGCTATTTTGCACTTTGCCGCTAAACTAAAAAATGCAAAAATTAAAGCCCTGAACTAATGAAAACAAAGTCGTATCCGACACCATTGATAAAGTATATATAATCCTTTAAAGTTCAACCAATTATGATTTTATAGATGTTAATTACTATTATTTCAAAACCTCTCAACCAAACAAAGACTTATATCTAATAGAAGAACCCAAATTTCCATCTTCCTCTAATTGCACCACCCTCCAAATAACCGAGGTCCCCCACTGCTATGTCATTCAATATTTGTGACATTTTTTAGTTGCTTAATATGCTTGTGACATTTTTCACTTCCGTAATATGTTTATTACAATGTTCATTTTCATCAAATATAAAGAACAAAACCAATTCACAAATTCAGAATTTCACATAATAAAAAAAAGAAGCAAAATCATTTAAGAAAAGATTTTTTTTTAATAAGGATTAAAAACCAAAGATCTCAAATATGTTTAAAAAAACTTGAAATTCTACCAAAACTTATGTTATTATAATAAAAAGAAAAAATAAAATTTTATTTTATTTTGTATAATATAATGTATATATTACTTCTAAGACGGTACCATATCAGCAAAACGTGCTTTTTTTTAATCTTTAGCTCCTAATACTACAAAAGAGAGTTAAAAAGAAAGAATTATATCATAATTTAACATATCAAATCTAAGTGGCCGTTGAGGTCACACTTTATGTAGGAAAATATTATCCCATTATAGTACCATCATACCTCTTAAACTTCAAAGACTGATCCCCAACCAACAAACCACCATCCTTAAACTCATCCATAAACGTCCTCTCTATGGACTTCCAATCCAACCCAACACTATACTTATCACTCCCATCAGAACCATGTACATGTATAATCTGAACAATCAAAGAATTCTCAAAAACCACAGGAATTCTCAAAGAGGGCACCAAAAGTACTTGATAAGCATTCCAAATCAAAGAACCCAAATCACCCACCAAAGCCTTCTGAGACTTGGGTCTTCCATGAAAAGCTGCCAAAGGGTGAATATCCCCTCTAGGACCCATCTATGGCTTTGCAAAATAAATTATTCCAGTTAAAAGCGATAATACCTAGAGGCTTTCTGATTGAACGGGGTTTGCCAACAGGACAGGGCACGTTGAGAAATTTGTTGATAAGATTTAAAGAGGTAATGGATGAGAATTGAAATACCTTCGGATCTCTGTCTTTGTCTGTCTCCACCCGCGGAGCCTAATATTTGAGTTTAATTAGGATTTTAGGGGTTTAAATAGTGTTGCAAAATTTTGTAATATGAATGACCCATTTGGAGAAGAGTAGGGGAATGGATGGGATTATTGTCGATTCAAGTTTCATATGAGAGATAGAGGGTCATATTTGTGTTTTCTAGTGTGGAGAGGGATGAGAGGTCATAAAAGGAGTCCACGTGAACAATTTAAAGGAGAATAAATTTTGTTAAGCATTTTTTAGAGCTTGCTTACGTGGGCCACTCGGTTGATAACGAACTCTAAATGCTTATAAAGCATTTTATAGTAGTATAGAGATTAATGATTTTGGTAAATTCAAGAATTTACCTTAATTCGATAGATAGAATTTAATTAACAAGTAATTTTATTTCATGTTTAAAATTGAACCAATTTTTTTTGAGTTATTTAGAATTGGGCGTCCATTAATTATTTGTAATTTAGTCTAACCCCAGTAATTTTCATTTCTAGGGGTTTCACGTCCTAAATGATCTATAGGGGTTTGGTGTCATTTTAGGGGTTAAAACCCAAAAATTTCAAATGTTGGGGGCAAAGTCAATATCAAATAATTAATGAGGACCAAACCCTAAATCACCCATAATTTTTTTCAAGTAAAATTAAAAATTGGTATCGATTGAGCCGTGTCATGTCGTAATGAATTATTTTTCAAACGATATTAGATTACAAGTTGTTTTAAGGAAGAACCTAAGTTTTTTTAAATTAATTAAGTAACTAGACATATACCAGAGTATGACATATTTTCGTTCAAATTGGTATCAGAACGGGCTTTTATTTTTCCACGGCGTTTGTCTATGGAGGGTAGTTTAGTTCATCTTTCTCATTTATTTGGTTGTTTTGATGATGTTTCTTATGCTAAGAAAGTTAAGAAAAAAATGCAACACTAAGGTAGAAAAGGATTTGGTGAGATGCTTAGAATGTTAGGATATTAGTTCCACGTCATTTATATGTCCCACTAAATTATAGAATATGGAAATAAGAAATAAATTCCACTCCTAGTAATAGTGACTTGAGATCCATGATTGAGTCTTCTATTGAATGCAATATTACCACATCCTTATCCTTAAATTAATTTAAATTAAATGACGTAGGAGATATTAAAATAAATCACACACAATAAATAATAATATTAAGAGTGAGAACCCTAACTAGAAAAATTGTCATCGCACCAAGGCCACACAAGTCCACTACTACTAATATTGTTAGTAGATCTTATAGAGATAAAAAATGACATACATATATAATACAATGATGCATGACATAAAGCCCTTCCCATTTATTGTGATTCGATGCCACTACACGTAAGGGCAACTAACTACTCATGACAGACACAAATTGAACAACCCGCATGTCTTGGTATTCTTCCATTTCGATAAGGAACACGATATTCCCACAAGATCACTCGTACTAACATCTTATGGTCCAAGCTATCTGTCTAAATTTAAACCACAACTTTGACACCATGATTCACCAATCTTTGACAAACTCATCCATAGAATACACCTGTAGACACCCCATTTTATATCCTCCGATACACATCCATAGGTCCAAGCACTATCCCGTAAACCTAGAACCCCTGGTCCTCCTTTAAAGCGGAGGATACACATCCATAGGTTCAAGCACTATCCCGTAACCCTAGAACCCCTGGTCCTCCTTTAAAGCCCTAAACTGGAAATCATCTGATGCTTCTCGATCTACGTTTGACTTTAGTCAATTACCAAAATCGAGAGTTTCTCAAAACACTTTCATAGGGATTTGAATCCATTTTCCACTAGTCCATACCATGCGTGAAAAAAAAGATCATGACAAATAATAAGAGGCCTCAGACTACTGAGAAGAGGCCTCAAGTCCTCATTACTGAGGAATCCTAAATTGTTGAACTTCAGTTCAAGAGTTTGTGGAAAGGTTTATCAGGACACAAAGAGTTGGCCAATAAGTCTTCTATTGAGAAAGGAAGAATATAGTATGCATCTGTAGTGATCAACCTTAGGCTGTCTAGGAGTTTGATAAAGGCTGATACTCTTCCAACAAATAGGTCAACAACAATACCCATAACCAGAGCCCGACTAGTTGAGAGGGCTAGTAAAAATTTGGCATTGGTAAATTTACAACTCCTCTATTTTTATTTCATAATATTTACTACTTATCTTCTATACTGATGTAATACATATATTCTTTTATAGTTATTGGTAGAATTCAACCAGATGATGGAGAAAGATGACTAGATAAAGACTTCCATAGTCGATGTGGAAGAAGATTTTGAGGGTTTACATAAATCCCTACAGGCCTCTGGGGAAGCTTTAAAGAGAGGGAGAAAAAAAATTAGCAGGACAAATTTAAGGCTACTGAGGACAGGGCTAAGGTAGGAGAGGACCAATAAAAGGCTACCCATGATATGTTGACCTCAGTCGAGTAGAAGTTGACTGAAGCTGAGAGTAGGGGAAAGGTCTATGAAGACAAGTCCTCCATCTTAACTACTGAGAACCTTGATCTTAAGGCCAAGGGAAAGATGGATAAAGAAGAGGCTACTAATATTGGTTGGGACAAAGATTTTGTTGTTGCATCCATTAAAATAGAGTATGCAAATAAATTATCGTTTAATGAGGGTTGGTGAGAGGCCTTAAAGGAGGTCGCCACCTAAGCTGACTCTGAGTTATTTCAAAGACATTACCCAAGAACTATTCCTAAGTTGGATGAAGATTTTGATGATGAGGAGGATTATGGGGAATCTTCCATGGTGCCTATATATTTTTTAGACCTTCCTCTTACCGACCAAGGCAAGGCTAAGGATAAGGAGAAGGTTTAACTCCTTTCAATTATTTTTTTGCCTTTTATCTTTGTGTATTTTCAATTTCTTCTTCTTTTCTTTTATAATGGGATCATCTTTGTAATCTTTAACTTATTAATCAAATGACAGTTTCGTTCAATCTATCCAAATTTTCTTTTGATGTTGATTATTTGTTTGATTTACTGTTGTTTGTCCTTCTTGATCGGGCTCATATACTTATACTTGAAAATTTCCCATTTGATGTCATGGAAAATATTATAGTTTTTGTTTGATCTGACCTATTAAGACGATGCAAGAGTCTTCTTAATGCTGGTCACGTGCCTTTAATTGAAGATGATTTGGTGGGGTTACTCCAACCAAGTAAAAGATGTATATGTCCATCTTCGTTGACTTCTAGATAGAAAGATGGCGAACAACGCTGCTTATTATGAAATGATTGAACAACTACAAGAAGATCGCAAACATTATATAGCGTTGCTTCATTCTGATTATGAAGCTAAATACAAGTCCTTGAGCAAAGGTTGGGGTTTTGATAAGAAGGTGATAGATATAACTCTGCCTTGAATAAAAAAGAAGATTGTATTGAATATAGAATCTAAGAATGCCCGGGAGATTGATGCACTTCTGGGGAAATAGAATAATGCATTTAGGAATGAACTGGACAGTCTGAAGAATTCAGCCAATACTGGGTCAGATGAAGGAGTGTCCTTTTTGTTAATAGAGAATGCCAGGCTACTGGAAGAGATGGAGAACCTAAAGAAGAAAATCAAATCTGGCAAGTCTTCTAGGCAACCAATGGTTTCTCGGCGAACCATAGATAAAGAAAGAACCAAGAAAACTTTAGCCGACTAAGCTTCTCTACTCCAAGAGAAGGATAAGGCTACCAAAAAACTCCAAGATAGGGTGGATCGATTAAATTTCCAGTTCCATAAGTAACCCAGGGCTATGTGGATGTATGGGTATGATGAAGCCTTAACTTATTTGGATAAACACGTGGACCAGACTAGGTCAGATGGGTAAAAATGTGGTTGGTTTAACTTTCTTGGACTATGAAAGATACAGGAGGGAAATGAATTATATCATTAACATGATCCAGGAATGTTAGATAATACCAATCCACCTTTCAAAATTGATGTTAGTTAGATTCCATCTGACGCCATTCCTCATAGCTTAATCTGAAAATATATTGGGGATTACAGCCTTGAAGGAGAGGAAGAATATGTTTATCCCAAACACCTAATGGATCGGCCGACTAGTAGCAGACGTACCAGAATGAGGGATTTTAGATCAACTACTCTACTGAGCACCCTTGATGAGCCTCCTACTGGGATGAGAAAAACTGAAGGAAAACACCCTATAGGATAGGATTATATTTCTTGCCTTTTGGATCTTTACTTTGTAACACACAATTAATGGAATGAAATAAAGTTATTTTTCTCGATGTATGTATTTGATCCATTGTAATCTTTATTTAAGATTGTGATTGATATTAATCTTATTGTCGACTAGGTAATCATCTAATGATTAGTTAATTGACTTGCCGGTTAAGTACTCCTCTTAAATGATAAATGCTCGATTCATGGTTAAATCTGTAATGCCTTAGATTCGACTAATACACTTAGATAAAACTGTAAGTAGTTTTGTTGAACTGAGTTTTTGCATTAGTTATCAATGGCAACAAAGTTTATTAGGAATGTATAGTTATTCCCGTGTTTAACTTGGTCAGGTAAAACCTTTTATGTTTAACTTTAAGTCATACATGAAGTTTTACTGACTTCTTGTTCTTGATTTTTTGAAGACGAAATCATACATGAAGTTTCAAAATAATCCCAAACTAAACTTTTTTGAAGTTGGAAAAGAGTTTGAATTATAAAGAATAACTTTTTTGAAGTTGGAAAAGTTTAAATTAAGTATAAGACTTCGAAAAGACTTTGAAAAGTTAGATACTAGTGGTATCACATCATACTTCGAAAAAAAACATAGAAAGGAAGCGTACTTGGTAGAAACATGCAACTTCATTAAATTGAATGATCGATTACATTAAAACAAAATTACTGATAATATTTACGAAGGTGATCGACATACGGTATAGACCTTGATAATTCTTAACTGTCGAGATACGGTATGGACCTTGATAATTAGGATTCAACTTTTTGTTCTTCTAGATTACCTCCTAAAGTAGAAGATATCATTGTTTTAAGTTATTCAGCTTGACCCTCCGATTATAGAACCTAGAAGTTCTTTGTTGATAAGCAGCCATCATCTTCTCTGGCTTCTTCAACCATAGCTAGATCTAGTCGCCTCAAGAGATAAATTTTAGGAGAGTTAAAATTAAGCAATCTGTGAGTCGGCATATCTATTTCAGCTGGTACCACTACTTTAGTGCCAAAAATAAGAATGTATGGAGTCTCACCAATTTCTATTCTTAGTGTAGTCCTATAAGCCCAAAGGACACTGTGCAACTAATTGATCCAATACTTTAGCATCATCTAACCTCTTCTTTAATCCATCAAGCAGAGTCTTGTTAGTAATTTATGTCTGACCATTATACTGTGGATATCCAGGTGTTGAGTTAAGATTTTAAATTCTATATTGAATGCAATATTCTTCAAACTCATCATTATCAAACTAGGTACCATGGTCGATGATGAAAGCATAAGTTGTCCCATAATGGCAAATGATTTACTTCCATATAAACTAGAAAACCCTCTGATAAGGGACATCCACCAATAGCCTCCACCTATTTTGTGAAGTAATCCACTGCTACAACCAAATACTTGAACCTTGCTTTTGGTGTTCAGCAATGGCCTGACAAAGTCTATTCCCAAAATAACAAACAACTAGGGATAAGTGATGGGAGGTCGGGTAGCCCCCGGTCTTCTGTGGATAGTAGAATATTTTTGGCACTTATTAATTTTTTTGGCAAAAGAAACATAATCTTCCTTCATCGTCGGCCCGTAGTATATCTGTATGGATATTCTTTGTACCAACGATCGATCGTCTGAATGAGCTCCACATGAGACTTCATGTACTTATTTTATTAGATCATTTACTTTGGTTGGATGAATACGATGAGGTAAAGAGACAATGTATCCCCTTCTATATAAAATTCCCTTCTCTACAATATAATTGGATGTTTTGTATCTCATGTTCATAGATTCTTTCTAGTTGTTTGGTAACAAGCCTCTTTCAATGTAATATTTGATCAAATCCATCCAAGAAGGACCCAATTATACATAGATTATATTATCAACTTCCACAACAATGCTTATATCGGTAAGAATTTCTAAGAATAATTACCCTTTGGTTTATAATATATCCTAAGAACATTCCTTCTCATACCCCGAATATACACTTGGTCAGGTTAAGCTTCATTTGGTGATTCTCCGATTGGTCAAATGTCTAAGCCAAGTCTTTTATGTAGTTGGCGATAGCCTTACTATTAGTGAGCATGTCATCCATATACACCTTCATGTCTTTGCTTATATGTTCTTCAAATACTTTGTTCACCAGTCTTTGGTATGTTGCTCTAGCATTTTTAGCCCAAAGGGCATAACGTTGTAGCAATATGTTCCTCGGCTGGTAATAAAGGAAGTGGTCTCCTTATCTTCTGTTTTCATTTTGATCTAGTTGTACCCAGAGTAGGTTTCCATGAAATTGATCAACTCATGACCTGCATTTTCATATACCAACATATTAAACCTTGTTAAAGTAAAATGATCTTTTGGGCATGCTTTGTTAAGGTCGGTGAAGTTTACATTCATGCGCCACTTGTCATTCTTCATTTTGACCATCACCAGATTAGAAAACAAACTGGGATACTTGACATATTCTATAAACTGAGCTCTTTTTTACATTTCCACTTCCTCTTGAATTGACATGTTCTTCTCGGGACTGAAAACTCTGCATTTCTGCTTGATCATTTTAGAGTCCTTATAAATGTTGAGCTTGTGGCAGATGAAAGTAGGATCAATCCCTGACATATCCTCATGGCTCCAGGGGAAAACATGTTTCCTTTATCTGAGGAATGCAATCAATTCCTATTTTAAGGAAGTGGTTAATATTGAACCAATTTGAGTTGTCCTTTATAGCTTCTCATCATCAAACACAATAGTATTCGTCGCTTCCATAACCTATCCCTTCACTAGATCTCCTTCCTCCTAAGGCTCTAGAGTGTCGATATGATAGGTGGTGGTTCTTTTCTAGACTTCTTACTGGTCGGCTGAGGTATAATAGTATTCACTAGATTCCATTTGGCTTCCATTCACTATATCGACTCCATAATTGGTACTAAACTTCATGCATGGATGCATAGTAGATGGTACCGCCTCTAACTTTTTCATTCTAACTTTGTTGAGATTTATGTTATAAGTTGAAAGGAAATTTTTGTCAAGCATAAATAAATGAATCCTTTCTTTTCTGCTCGCTGAACAAGTTTCGACCAACTGATCTAACTTGATTGTTCCCAAGGGATACATTCTTTCTCATGAGAACCCAATAAGAGGTCTGTGATAAGATTCTAGTTTATTATCTCATAGCTCTAGGTTGTGGAAATAGTTGTATAACATGACATCCGTACAACTCCCATTATCTACCAGGATTCTTGATACTCTTCCATGATGAACGCTATAAGTGATGACTAGTGGATCATCAAGAGGATGAAGTACTCCGCTTAAATCATTCTTGAAGAAATCGATCACAAATCTATCCTTGTTGACTTTCCTAGGCCGACCATGTGAGCATTAGTATATGTCAATTTTTCTTATAGTATGATAAGATTTTGCTTCATTTAGATAAGCCTTTCTCTCGATAAGCTCATCTCCCCCACCGGCATCTCATCTTCTAATGAAATGACAGCCAAAATAAATTATTCCCACCTCAACTTTAGGTTCCTCAGATTTCTTTGAAAAGTTAGGACCATCCTCTTAACTATTGTTACACGCTCTTTGCATGTCATCCTTTCCTTGACCAAGTGACTCGAATCGTCTTTTGGTTTCTCGACCACCATTTCAATCAACAAATTTAGTTAACCTTCCTCCCCAAATAAGATTCTCTACTTTATTCTTCATGGAAATTGTCAATTGTGTGCCCATGATCTCTGTGAAAATCATAATATTTGGATTTACCTCTCCTGTTAGTAGGTAAATTTAGCTTCCCAGGACAATTTATATCTATGATGCCTCTAATTTCCTCCAATATGTGATGGACACCTTTGGTGAGCGGAGTATACTCGTCATATTTCTTGATTTTATCGATCTACTTGTCTTTTTTATCTTTCTTGATTGAATTCTTATGGCTTTCATTTTTTATCTCACGAGTTTCTTTAGCATCCATAACTTCCTTGGTGTTCATAATCTTCCCATCCTTAGCTATCATCTCTCTCATAATTTTGGGAGAATTCTTTGCTAGAGCATAGTAGAGGTCCTTGGCGAGTAATCCACTCATCACTGCTGCAATGTTGGTCTTCTATTATTAATCTACCACCTCTAGTTCCTCACTATTGAAGCATGTGATGTACTCTCGAGTACTTTCTCCATGTTTTTGATGTATTGTCAAAAGATGAATGACACTTTTGATCGACTTAGCCCCAAAATAAAAATTATCAATAAATAGCTCGGCCAACTTATAGAAGTTAGAAATTTTACCTCTGGGAAGATTATTGTAGCATATATGGGCCGGGCCTTTGATGGAACTAAAAAAAACCATTAAGTGCATCTCATCGAAGATAGAATAAATATCAACAACAACTTGATATTACTCAATATGGAGGACTAGATCAGTCTTCCCATCATGCTTTGGAGTAATAATAGGGGAGATTTGGTTTTAAGGAGTATTTATGCTATCTTACGTTGTCTAATCCTGAACACAAAGGGGGAGAAATGGTATCTTTCCTTTTCATGCTTAGGATATCTTTATCTTAGGGGGGGACGTCTTACCTAGGTTGAGATTATTTTAGACATTGTTAGATGTTTATTCATTCGCATAATTTTTCATGTTATATTCTCTTTGCATTTGAAGGTGTGTTTAAGTATGCAGGATTACATGCTTACATCAAAGTGGTATAGTTTTCCAGCAAAGCAAAGCTACTCATGTTTATGTGTTTATGAAGTGTTTGTACTTTCTCATTTTTAGGGTTGGGGAATGAGTATTTCTAGAGAGATTTAAGGCCTATAGAATTTTTTATTTGGTTTTGTCCCGGTATAGCCATAGAGGGAGATTTGTAAGGACAAATTTCCAATCAAGTCAATTTGTTTGTAATTGGCTTAATTCAGGACAAAACGTTTGAGTCATAGGATATATTTTGAGTTCGTGATCCTATGAACCTATGACGTTATTTGATGAATATGTAGCGGTAAAGCTTTAAAGAGTGCATATTCTAAGGTGTGTTTATCGTGGCACGTTTGTCTTCACATATGCCGAGGATCTCATAGGTATGAACGTATATAGTTTTATGAGTCCATAAACATTTTATAAGGGTGTTATATTTTTAAAACTGATTGGAACTTAATTTTTTCAAAAATATGTTTTTTGAGTTTACTGTAAGTGAACTTTGAAATTCGTTTCAGCCATTCAAACAACATGTCCATGTCATTCAAATTACATCCTTAGGTCATTGGATCCTTGATTTTAAATGAGCTTCAAATGAAGCGTACGGTTTTGATTTTGATGAGGTCATTAGAAACGAGAAGGAATATTGTTCAAATGAGATATCTATCTTGTTCAAACTATAACTCGAAATCGTTCGAATGACGCGCCACCTTAGTATTTTCATAAAAGGTTTTCCAAACTCTGTTTTTATTTTGAGTGACGAACTTTTGACAAAAATGAAAAGCAGACTTATTTCAAAAGTTTCACCCTTTAGTTTACAAGATCCAAGATTCATAAATAATATACTTTGAGATCTTGTTTGGGCTCTTTGTTTATTTTAGACATCATAAGAAGAATCTCTTTTCGTGCGAATAACTCCATACGTGTTGATTTGGGGTGAAGAAGCAGTGGACTCCGTGTTCCTATCCATACATAATTGTCGAGATGTATGGATGGATATCTAGTCACAAGTGGACTCGTGTGTTGTGGACCTTGCGTAGGTGGACTCATGCATTACACTGTAGAGGAATGGTTAAAGATAGAATAGTGTCAAGACTTGTGGGGGATCAATTAGTTGTGTAAGTATATTATCTATTCTTTGTAAATCCATATCATAGTGAGTGTCTGCTTGGGCCATCCCAGGTTTTTTCCCTTTCTGGTTTCCTCATACATCGACGTATTTTTGTGATTTGGTTTATTTAATTTATCCGTTATCACTTAGATGCATGTTTAGGGTAAAAAGATAAAATTTGTTAAATTTGTATTCATAAGAAGGGTTTAATTGGTCATAAGTTTAATTAGGTAAATTTATTTCAATCATTAAAATTGGAATAACATAATATTATTGAACTTCTCTTTGTTTGGAACCACCCTTGAAATTATTTGCATTCTCAAATTAGTATCATAGATTTTATCTCGTTTTTACCTTTACATATGATATGTCTTGAGAGGACCTGGAGCAATGACTTCTCTCAATCCTAGCTAGAGGAGGAGGTATGTCCCTCCTGTAAGGTTCAGTGGTGGACTTGTCTTGTAACGTGAGAGCCAATTTCTTAAATGACTCTTGCATGGCTTCCTTTCCCTTAGCCAGGTTGAGCAAAATTTCCTCAAGACCTTCCACACTCGGGGAAGCGGATGGATCTTTTTTCTTAAGTGAAGTCGTAAGGCTTCTCTCAGGAACAATTATCATTCTTCAAAGAACGTACAAAATGAACAAAAGAAATAAAAGAGGTAGAGAAAGATGACAAGTAGATATTCCCACAGATGGCGCCAATCGATTGATATCTAAAAATGGATGTGGTCTAAATTTATAATCACAGATAAATATAAACAAGCCAGACAAATACACAAGAGATAAGATTTTTAAAGTGGTTCAACTATAAGAAAAGCCTGCGTCCACTGTTGGTAATATTTTAGGCAATTACTATAGCTTAGTATGGGATGTGATTGTGCTTACTTTAATCGTCCCCTTAAGCTAAGGGAGAACATGCATTTATACTGGTAAGGAAACCAAGAGGTGGAATGACTTCATATTTCTAGGCACTTTCATCTGTATATAATAAATGAGACCATTGATATTAATTGTTGGTCTCCATTCCACCCGAGTAACCTTTGTTATTCCCAATGGTTCACTTTCTGGGTGTTGGTCAGCATTCTAGTAGACTAAGTGTTTCTAAAATCGACCAAGATAGTTGAATGTCCACATAGAAGGACAAGTGTTTGCTTTTCATTGGTCCACACAGGAGAGTAATTTTTACTTACAATAACCCCTCTTTAAGTTTATTTAAGTAGATAACTTATATTGAACACACCATATCCTCAATTAACTTTTGAATATAATTTTATAGCTTATTATAGACAAGATCGGTCTTTTCCTTTGTAGATTAGGATGGTGAAAGGGGCATCTTCCTTAACAATTTAAGTCTCTCCCCAAGTTCAACCTTCACCTTCTTTGACACTTAGAGATATTTTTTAAACCTATAATTCTTCTCTTGTAGAAAAATTTAAATCTGGGAAGACCCGGTAATTTCTATATTTGGGCCATAAACCTTATAATCCTATATCTCTCACTCTTTATTCCTTTAATTAATACTCTCAATAAGAGTATCTTCCTAAGGATTCAATTGTCTCACAAGTACCTCACCCGTCTTTATGAAACAAATCTCCTTATCATACTTCTCAAGCTTAGTGGAAAACTTAAGGTTTACATTCTAAATTTTGAATGACAAATTTGTAAAGATTGAAATAGCTCTTTTTAAATTTCAACCTCCCAATCTTCATCTTCCCTTTCATCCCCTTCATCTTGGATTATCTCAAGATGGAAATCTATTCCATCATGCGGACCTTGTTTGAACAAGGGAAGACCTAGGACTAGACACCTCATAGATGTAGATGAACGTGATGAAACTGAATTCAATTGAAGACAAAGTCTCGGAGTCAGAGTCACTATTGTTAAGGGTGGAATTCAAATCCTTTTATGACTTCCCCTCATGATCGAGTTTAGTGGGACACTTGAATGATTTGCAATAATTACCATGACATGCATAATATCACCCTAAATCATTTTCTTCCTTATCCTCACCCCAATTTTTCTTTTCACAAATCCTCGAGGATTTTTTTACTTTACTTGTATAATCTTTCTCAACTTTTCTAGCATTTGAAAATGATTTTTCACCTTGATAAGAATTTTTTTTAGCCAATATGGTAGAATATTCTTCATTACTACCTAACATTTCTTGTTCAGATGAATTTTCCTTTTAGATCTTCTAAGAAATTTCTGCCTCTTTCTTTAGTGGACGACAATTCTCAAGTTCCAAGCTTTACATAATACCTTTGAGATTTTCAACTTTCAATGTGACCTATATTCTTTCAATAATTAATTGTACTTTATACTCTCCTTATAGTCCTTCCATAAAGATATACAAGAGCTTAATACCCTACATCAAAGTTGATGCTTGTTTGATCATTTGTTTATTTGTCTATATGTCTATTTTTCTTCTTATTAATTTTGTTATCTATCGATCTCTTTCTTCACTTGTCTATTTATATGTCTATCGGTCTCTTTGTCTGTTACCTGTTTATGGAAAGACTAAATCATTTTTGAGTAAAATAAATTTGGGAAAGACTAAGAACTTTAGGTAAAGCTTCTTTATTTACACTTGAATGTTTCAATCTAGTTAGATTTATGCTCAATGATTACCTCTTAATCTATAGTGGGATTATCTTGTTTGGAAGGTCCTTATTCATCTATTTATAAGACCTTTAACCCCAAGATGCATTAGTATATGATTTAATTTTTTTCATAGGATGACCCACTTTATTTTGATTATCTTTGTTTCTTGTCTTATCACCATCAACCATATCTAACCATTCAAGTAAGGCATCTAAGTCCACCTCCTTGTTTTTTCCCTTTCTCTACTGCCTTAGCAGTCAGAGAACGAGACACTCATTCTTCCGTTTTCCCTCTTATAAATCAATCCATGTTTCAATAGTGAAATACTCATAAAAATATGGGACATAAATAAATTTTGATCGACACATTTTCATAACCTTATTAATCGAAAGTTGTGTGGCTTAAGCTTTAGATAATCAAATGGTTGATCTGGTGGAATCCAAACTTATGGACTATGAATATGACTATGAAAAAAATGAAGGACCTTAAGAGACGAAGAAAACATTATCAACGAATGGATAATAAGCCCTTTTAGTTACATAAACAAAAGCCCCATGTGTTTGCAAAGGTTTATTTTGGACCACATAGGTAGATTTATATTTATACCTTTTATGATATGGTTTCCACCACTTCATTTAAATCCATCTCGAATCCATCATGGTTGATTTTCTAGAAGATCTCATCTGTATTGTTGGATGATCTCTAGGATTTTCCCGACCCTCATTAGGAAACGGATTCTCATGAAGAGAAATATAACTATTTCGAAATTCTTTATTACCTGATAAAGATGATAATTTCTAAAATGACCTTTAGAACAATTACATACTAGAGTATGAAAATCCAACTGACACGGAGAATCATTGGGTCTATTTAGAACTTTGTTTCGCCAAATCTTTAAAACTAGTTATTCGGTGGGAAAACCCTCTCAATCCATGCCAATCATCAACCAAGGCCAACAACTATTAGGGTTTTATTTTTAAAACATTTATGACACTTATTTATTAATAAATATGTGTCAAGTTCATTTTGAAATGATAATTATGTTACTGAGAATGACTTATATATTTTTTAAATATGATATTTTAATAATGGTCAATTGAACTTAGTAGGAAATCTGGAGAGTTGGTTTTTCCCTCATAACAAGAAATCGGAATTCCAAATTTAGTTTAATTGAATAGTTCACAACCTCGAAAGGGAGTTGACTTCCATTGTAAATATTTGAGTATGATCATTGTACTTTATGTTGACTACATGACATGTTAGATGGTTTAGGAACTCATTTTATAGTTCAAAGATGATTGTGCCCGTACATCAGGAAAGCATTGAATGTGATAAGGGTGAGATTCAGGTCTACGTGCTAACAAGATTAAATTTGCACAATCTCTCATTGCTTGAAAATGGTGCACCTACAATTAATACGGAGGACTATAAGGATTTGAATGTGCATACAATTATTTCTTTAATTGTTATGAGTGCAATCCAATTTATTGGGTCTAAATCACTAGATGTTGGGAAATCATTGTGTGTACATGCTTAAGATTATATTCTAAAGTAATTTGCATCTGGGAAATATCCAGGACTATGATATACCCTGGATATATATATATAAGTTTTGATTCTACCAGTGAACCTGATTAGTGAATTATTTATAATCTAATAAAGTATCTGTTGATACCAAATTTAATCTGTTGATGTGGACCAATAATAAGAAGACACGTGTCAATCTACATGGCACAATAACAACGAGGAAATTTATTTCCCCCGACCAAGTCATGTTCTCTCCGAGCAACGAGGAGGACACCCCGAGGAACTCTATCATCCCGAGATACTCTAAGCACTCCGAGGAACTCTTGATCAACGAGAAACTAAGGCGGTCCGAACTGCATCTCGGCCGTATCATTAATTACCAGACGGACAACTGTTCAACTATTCATTATATTCTTGACGCACACGCTGCATTAAATGTATTACCCTTTTATATGTATATCATTTAATGTATTGGACCTTTCATGTACAGCCTAAAGGCTATAAATACCTTGTATCATCCTCATTCAAGGGGACCGGAATTTCTTGAGAGAACTTGTAATCAAGAATTCCACAAACACTCAGCAATAACATAACAGTGGACGTAGGCTTTATTCCTAGCCGAACCACTTTAAAAATCTTTGTCTTATTTATTTATCTGTGATTGAAAAATTAGAGCGATCTAGTTTTTTACATCAACAGATTGGCGCCGTCTGTGGGAACGTGTTAGAAGCGTTGTTCTCCACCAAAAGCTAAGTTTTTATTTTCTCTACGTATAATCAATTATACATACATCTTTTGATTGAATCGTGATTTTTATGTTTATATACGTAAATTAATTGTCCAATTTTTATCTGCAAAATGTTGCATCTCATGATTTTTAAATCATAACTATTAGATTCATCCTTATTTAGAAATCTGAAAAATAGTAGATTTCATAAATCATAATTCTTTGCTTGATTCTCAAGTTTTAATTTTATATCATGGAATAAATATTTTAAATGATTACATATGCCAATATATACGACGATGATAAGATTTGATCATTTTCATTGTTGATTTTGAAATAAATTTTGTAAGATATTTGATGTCTATTCAAATTCCCATCATATTTTTAATAAAAGAATGGGAAAAGGTTAAAGACAATGAAAAGTCTTCTCATTAAAATCATGACCCAGATCTATTTTCTCTCTCTTCAAGTTTGAGTCTCTTTGCATTCACAAGTTTGAGTCTCTTTGCATTCACTTTTATGAATTATATACTTAATTTGGTTCATCTTCCATCTATGTCAATAAAGTCAAATTGATTAATTTTTTATATAAATTTGGTAATAATTTCGATCATTCACCACATTTTTATCTCTCCAAATAGGGAATAGGAAAGGATCAATATAAAAAATAATTTTCTCTCACCTGAAAAATCATTACCCACCTCTTGTAAAAGAGGATCAGTAAAACAATAATGACCATATCAAGACTCTGGACACAAATTTGATATGTTATCCCCTCGTTCATCACATCACATGGTTTCTTTATCGGAATCACACGATATAGTGGATTAGATAATTATTCATTTAATTAACATTATTAATGCTTAAATTTTACATCGAATGCTATTTTTTTATCTAAGGATTCGAGATATTCTGGTCAGCCATCTATATTGTTGGTCGGCATCATCCAACCATATATTCTATAATTTGAGTTATCCTTAAATGTTGGTCGGCAACATCCATGTCGTTTGTCGGCAGCGGTAGAATATTGGGGTATTAAAAAAATGCGAATCACCCCAGATATTTCTTTAAACACGAGTTCAGCTTGGGGACAAACAGGGGGCTTAAGTCTTTTTAACTTGTGATCACCCCAAAAATATTTTTAAAAACCAAGTGATAAATAATTTTCAAACAGCAACTAATACCTGATTAGTTGTTGGAGATTAAATAACTCTACGTCTTATTTATGGCGCATATCTAATAAAAATTTGTACATCTCACACACGTGTGGCACAAAAATATTATTTCATATTTTGAAATTTTTATGCTGATACATATCATATATTGATTGGATGAGTAAATTATTCTCATGACTAATCAATTCAGCCTACACATATGGTAGAGCAAAATATTAATTTTTACAGGCACAAGATTCAATGCCGACGAATGCTGAAGCACAAATTATTCTATATCCGTTTGGATTCATATTTTATATTTATCTCAGCATGGAGCTCGAAAAATTTCTTCTCTCTATATATATTCGGCTCCGAGGAAAAGCTACAACATTTATTATATTTCACCCCCAACGGATAGTTGGTCGGGGTAATTCTTATTTATATTCAGGCCCAGATATCTGCTCCAGCACAAATGATTCTATATATCCATTGGGATTGATATTCTATATTCATCTCAACATGGAGCTCGGCGAGATACTTATTATCATATTCAGCTTTGAGGAGAACTATAACATTTATTATATTTCACCCCTAACGGATAGTTGGTCGGGGTAATTCTTATTTATATGCAGGCCCAGCAAAGTTCTCGGCCATATTCTTATGTTCTGGAAAATATTATTCTTATTCGGCATTCTGCAATTATGCCTCGACAAGATACTTATTCAGCTTTAAGGAGAATTACAACATTCGTTCGGATAATTCTTATTTATATTCAGGCCTGACAACGTTCTCGACCATATTCTTATGTTCTGAAAGATCTTATTCTTGTTCTGCATTATATGATTCTGCCTCGACGGATCGGCGAGGCACTTTATTATTTTTAATTATTCTTTATATCTATTTGGATGCATATTCTATTCTCATTTCAGCATGGAGCTCGACAAATATTATATCTTACTCAGCTCCAAGGATGTCTCCAACATTTATTATATCTTATTCAGCTCCAAGGATGTCTCCAGCATTTATTATATCTTATTCCCAACAATCTGTTGGTCATCGCCGAGGAGGTATCTTGCATTTATTATATCTTATTCCCAACAATCTGTTGGTCATCGCCGAGGAGGTATCCTGCATTTATTATATCTTATTCCCAACAATCTGTTGGTCATCGCCGAGGAGGTATCCGGCATTTATTATATCTTATTCCCAACAATCTGTTGGTCATCGCCGAGGAGGTATCCTGCATTTATTATATCTTATTCCCAACAATCTGTTGGTCAACGTCGAGGAGGTCTCTAGCATTTATATTATCTTATTCCCAACAAATCTGTTGGTCAGCGCCGAGGAGGTCTCTAGCATTTATATTATCTTATTCCCAACAAATCTGTTGGTCAGCGCCGAGGAGGTCTCTAGCATTTATATTATCTTATTCCCAACAAATCTGTTGGTCAGTGCCGAGGAGGTCTCCAGCATTTATATTATCTTAGTCCCAACAATCTGTTGGTCAGCTCCGAGGAAGTCTTCATCATTCATTATCAATTACCACCAACTCCGATTGGTAGATAAAATCCAACTCCGGTTGGTATTGGTCGATAAATCTCATTCAAAGTTCACATTCCACAGTTGGGGGCTTCTATTATAGATATATTTGGTGGCACATTCTTATATCATCATGCAGTCGAGCATCAAATTCAACCCCGACTAATCATCATTCAGGAGTTATTTTTCTTTCTCAGGAATTACTTTTGATATTGAAGTTCAGGAGGAATATTGAAGTTCAGGAGGAATATTGAAGTTCAGAAGGAATATTGAAGTTCAGAAAGGAATATTGAAGTTCAGGAGAAATATTGAAGTTCAGGAGGAATATTGAAGTTAAGGAGGAATATTGAAGCTCAGGAGGTATATTGAAATTCAAGAGGTGTATTCAGAAGTATCAGGACATGATGAAAGAAAGCGACAAGTATTCCACCGAGGAACTCTGTCAGACCAGAAATTAGAAGACAAGTTGCCTATATGGAGGCTATATGTAGACGGCTCATCTTGCTCTATAGGCTGTGGGGCAGGGATCATTTTGAACAGCCTAGACGAGGTCGACATGGAATACGCCATACGTTTCTAATTCAAAGCTTCTAATAATGAGGTTGAGTATGAGGCCATGATTGCAGGTCTTAATTTGTCAAATACTATGGAGGCACAGCAGGTTATTGTCTTCAGTGATTCTCAATTGATCGTAAACCAAATGTTGGGAAAATAATGAGCCGAAGGAGAATTGATGATCAAGTATCAAGCAAAGGTGATGGAGTTGGTATCAGAGTTTTGTGCTATTCAAACTGGTAAGAATATCAAGAATGGAGAATGTGAGAGCATACACCTTGGCCCGATTAGCATCAGCTACTCGTACCGAGCTGCGAAGAACGATACCAATTGAAGTATTAGAAAGTCGGAGCATAGATGAAGACCTGACGATGAATATTATTACCCTTGATTTAGGACCATCTTGGATGGATCCCATCGGAGCATATATTGTGGAGGAAGAATTACCGGAGGATAAGTTCGCTGCCAAGAAATAGAAGTTTAAAGCTGCTCGGTATAATGGTATTCGGAGGATAAGTTCTCTGCCAAGAAATGGAAGTTTAAAGCTGCTCGACGAGGAATTATGGCAGGTTTGCAAAGATGTGTACATCCCTCCGAGGTGAATTGATTAAAGAGATCCATGAAGGGTCCTGTGGAGCCCGTGTAGCAGGTGGAACACTTTTGCAAAAGGTGATGACGCAAGGATACTACTGGCCGACGATGAGAGTTGATTGTATAGCTTATGCCAAGATATGTGACAAGTACCAACGCTTTTCCTCCATCCGAAAAACTTCACAAACATTGTTGACACCCATTATTTATCCTTGGCCATTTTCCATGTGGGGATTGATTTGGTTGGACCATTGCCGACGACTCGAGGAAGATTCAAATGCCTCGTCATCGCAGTAGATTATTTTACTTAGTGGATAGAAGCTGAGCCACTTATTGACATGACATACGAGAAGGAACGTGTACCAATTTGTTTGGAAGAACATCATCTGCCGATATGGTCTCCCTCATGCCTTCATCACAGACTATGGAACACAATTTAAAAACGAGGAGTTTGCTGCCTATTATCATCAGTCAAACATTTTGAAGGTTCATTCAGCGCCAGGATATCCTCAGAGCTAATGGACCAAAAGCTCTAAGGAGCTAAAAATTGCTCTAAGGAGCCAAAATTGCTCTAAGGAGCCAAAAGTGCTCTAAGGAGCCAAAAAGTGCTATAAGTAGCCAACCTCCTTTGGTTAGGAGGACAGCTCTAAGGAGCAAAAGTGCTATAAGTAGACAACCTCCTTTGGTTAGGAGGACAGCTCTAAGGAGCAAAAGTGCTATAAGTAGCCAACCTCCTTTGGTTAGGAGGACAGCTCTAAGGAGCAAAAGTGCTATAAGTAGCCAACCTCCTTTGGTTAGGAGGACAACTCTAAGGAGCAAAAGTGCTATAAGTAGCCAACCTCCTTTGGTTAGGAGGACATGCTCTAAGGAGCCAAAAAATGCTCTAAGGAGCCAAAAGCTTTAAGGAGCCAAAAAGTGTACACCAGCATGATCAACTACGGTTGGTAAGATAAAAATATATTCTCACATTACAACTTATGTTGGTCGGGAGGTAAGATTATTACAAAAAGTTCTTTGAAGAACAAAATATTCCAAAATACACCAAGTATAGTTGGTCGGGGATAAAAACCCACTAACTGTAGTTGGTCAACGAGAAAAAATTATTGACCTTAGTTGGTCGGACACATTTTATGAAAATATTTAAAAGTGTACCAAGTATGGCTAGTCGAGGATAAAAACCCACTAACTGTAGTTGGTCGACAAGCATAATTTAATAACCTTGGTTGGTTGGAAAAATTTTAACATTTTTATACTCATTACTTTATTATTAAGTGATCGAGCAACATTACTAATACTTGTAACTTCTTTATTACTAAGTTGGTCGATGAACAACACAATATTGTTATACATATGCACACATGTAAAGTATTTTACAAGATAATAGCAATTAAGATTGCGAATAAAAATGAAAGTCTTTCGTTAAATTCAAAAAACAAAATACATTGAGAATGAAAATGTATACTAACTATTACATTGAGATTCCTATTCTATTGGTTTCTTTTCCTTCTACTTTTGAAACAGGTTCCTCACCAGCAGGAGGATCATCTAAAATATAAGAGGAGTTTATGAAGTTAAGACCTTTCAACATTCTGATATTCATCACAGATGATCTATCTGAGAAGCATTAGCCCATTCCCGAGAAGCACTTGCTCATCCCTGAGAACCTCTTATTCGTCCCCGAGCAGAGGTAGAAATCAAAATCAACATCAACAGTATTGAGATCTTTGCTACTACTATCCCAACCAATATTGAAGAAGAAGTTATATGAAAATGTTTCGAAGTCCACCACTAGCTCATAGGAGGCAGTAGGTCGGCTAGAAAACCAATCAACATACTTGAAGATTATGACAAGCTACAAACGTCATCATATGTCGTCCAAAAGATAATGCACTTTATGTTAAACAAATCAAGAAGGTAGATCAAGAATTTCACGAGCACCGAGCAACATTGCAGAATAAATACTCCATCCTTTCAAGTAACCCATCAAGCATGAAGCATTGGGGGCTTCTGTTGATACCAAATTTAATCTGTTGATGTGGACCAATAATAAGAAGACACGTGTCAATCTACATGGCACAATAACAACGAGGAAGTTTATTTCCCCCGACCAAGTCATGTTCTCTCCGAGCAACGAGGAGGACACCCCGAGGAACTCTATCATCCCGAGATACTCTAAGCACTCCGAGGAACTCTTGATCAACGAGCAACTAAGGCGGTCCGAACTGCATCTCGGCAGTATCATTAATTACCAGACGGACAACTGTTCAACTATTCATTATATTCTTGACGCACACGCTGCATTAAATGTATTACCCTTTCATATGTATATCATTTAATGTATTGGACCTTTCATGTACATCCTAAAGGCTATAAATACCTTGTATCATCCTCATTCAAGGGGACCGGAATTTCTTGAGAGAACTTGTAATCAAGAATTCCACAAACACTCAGCAATAACATAACAGTGGACGTAGGCTTTATTCCTAGCCGAACCACTTTAAAAATCTTTGTCTTATTTATTTATCCGTGATTGAAAAATTAGAGCGATCTAGTTTTTTACATCAACAGTATCAAACGATTTAAGCTTGAGATCAAGGAATAATTAAGATGTTGGTGAAAATAAATTAGGAGAAAAATGAATTTCGCTAAGAGGATATTGTATTCTTTACGAGGATCAAATTATGCACCATTTAACTTTACAAAACAAGACCTCATTATTCCAGTAATTTTGAGATAATTAAATTAGAGAACAATAATAATTAGTTAGTGGAATTACTTATAATTAAATAAGAAAGAAAAAATATTACGAGAAGTAATATGGGATTTCATATTTCTATTTTGAAGCCAATTTAATTATTGGTCTTAGGTCCCTAGTATAGTCCATTAATCCGAATCATCCCAAGCCCACTTTTATGTAACTATTTATGGGTATAAGGTAGGGTTTTAAGAATCATAACACATCATAAGATTCAGAGAGAGAGAGAGAGAGAAAAAATATTGTTCGCATTTTTATGAGGGGTGAGGAGAGAGAAAGTGATTTCTCTCATATTTTATTAAGTTTTCATCTCCAGGATTGCCCATACCCAAGGCTTACTTTATGGGATCATGCACTTAAATATTCAAGGTTTTTGGGAGTTGTAAACTTTTGGAGGGAAAACAAAAATAACCTCTTGATATTCAACAAATCATATTTCACCTCATTCAAATCACCTACAAGATCTGCAAGGGTATCAGGATTCCAAACCCTAGGTTTATGCATTAAACCTAGTTTTTGTTCCTTATTTATATTTCATGATGCCTCAAAGATTTTTAGGCCATAAGTGTTTTCTTATTATCAATGGTGGTTTATATGTGGTTACTTTTCTTAATTTCGATTTGGATGTAATATGTAGGTTATTTTTATTATTACATTAATCGATGTATATGGAGGAGTTTGTGAGGGAATATAAAAGTTTTTTCTCTAATCCTACAACTATATTTGGTTTAATCGTGGTTGAAGATCCAAGGATTTTGGTAGCATTTTGATTAAGATTGGAGGTCCATAAATGGATTTCTTCAAGGTTGATGGAAGGTAAAAACAATGTAAGTTGAACAAAAAACTCTAAAACTAGGAGGAAAAGACCACCGCCCAGAGCCTTGACTGTAGACGAAGATCCCATGACCGCGATGTTCCAGGACATAACCACAACTGGACATCACAAGACTGTGGGTGGAAATGGGATCAGGGACAATTGATATCTCTTTTTACTTTCAATGGGACTCTACCTCTTCAACAACAACTTCATAATTGATTTTTCTTTAAAGGAGTTTTGACCCAAGATGACTCTACTTAAAGAAGAATTCTTAGATGTGATGGATGGGGATTTTATGTCCATATTGATATATAATTGCTTATGCTTAATTATTTATTTGTTATTTCATATTTAATGTTGCAGAATTTAGCGAGCTCGTCATTAATTTAATAAGAAGCCACTATTTTGGACAATATGAATATATATATATATATATAGCCGGTCTAGATCATGATTTTTTTTTGAAAAATCTAAAAATTTTATTCCTTTTGAAAATTTAATTTAATCAGGTAATTAATACAAGTATAAATTAAACTATGGTCTGGAATTTTTTTTAATTGAAAATTTTTTTTAGAACATTAAAAAAGTGAGACCGGGTAGTTTAATTTGTAAAAGTAATTAGAAAAAATCCGCATGTGTCGTACTTAACTTCTTATATTTTTTTTACATTGTCGGGCCCAATCCCAGATAAAGGAGAAGGGTTGCGTTAGTGTAAAACCCCGTATTTTTGACGATTTAAATAATTATGTGATTAATTACTTTTGGTAGAAATAATTATGTGATTAATTATTATTATTGGATTAATTAAATTAAAAATGCGAGAAATTAATTTTTATTAATTCGGATTGAAATAATTATTAACTAGCGTGACAAGGGTCAATACTTATTGTGGAGAATTATTGAATATTACTGTGTGATATGTAATATAGAATTATGAAATTTGATAAATTGTCGAAAGTGAAAAATACGACAGTTTGATAATTTAAGTCTGACACGCGTGTGAGTCGTGTCGGGACTAATTAATTAGAATAAAAAGTGACGTAATTTTTATTAACTCATATGGTCATGTCGAGTGCGCCGTTGAGTCCGAAAGAGTCAAGATAGTTAAAATAGTATACCCGGGTGTTTAGTTTGGGTCCCGGGGCGATTTTAGGCCTAACCGACACCCCAAGGGAGAATTGTGGTAAATTATATTTTTGGGCTAAATTAATGGACGAAAATTAAGAGTAATTATATTATCCAAGGAGAGTCCATTAGGGTTAAAAAGGTACAAGAAGTTAAGAACGGTTATAGGAGGTGTGAGGGAGAGCTAATTCCAAGAGAAAAGGGCCAAGATAACACCACCTTGCACAATCACCACCACCACCACCGTGTAGATCGGGACAAGGGGAACACACCCATACCAACATCACCAACGGATCAGACCATCATATTCGAGGCAACTGTTTATTACTTGCTTTCTTTTAGCAATAATCATTCTCATGTGAGTGTAGGTAAAATTAATCATGATTTACATATGAATTGGGTGAAAATTGGAGATTTAAATTATGATTAAGGATTGGTTTAATTCGTCATTGAAATTCCTTCATGTATGTAGAGGATTAATCACGGAATTGGATTATATAATGATGAACGAATCTGGGTTGATTAGGTTCTTTAAATGAAAATTTGGAAACTAGGGTTCATATGAATTAATTTGGGGATTTTAAATAATTATGATGTTTAATGACGAATTATTGATCCTAGGATGTTGGGAATGATTTATAATCCATTTGGTGTTGATAGGTATTGATGATGAGGCATTAAGTGTTGAATCTTAGAGGTTTTAAGGTCAAAAAATGGTAGAAAACGCTGAAATTTGGTGAAGAATACGAAACAGTAGGTCTCCCGCGAAGTCGCGCGAAGTGGTTCAAACGAGATGGGGATCTCGCGCGAAGTGGTTCGAACGACATGTGGAAGTAGTTTGAACAACATGTCATTCTGGTTCGAACGACATGTCATCTGGTTTGAGCGACAGAAGGAATTTTTGGGAATTTTCTTAGAGTCCAGTTTTGAGTTTACCGGTATATTGGAGTGAGAGAAACTTCCAAATAGTAAATTCAAATAAGACGCAAATTCAAGAAAGTATGTGAGAATAAATACTTCAATTATTTCGGTATAGAGAGAATATACCTTGGAGATTATGAGAGAGATAGTAATCTATATATTTATACTATACGTAGAGATGAGATTAAAATACGTATGAGGAGTATATATGTAGGTTGGATAAATACCTATAAATTATAATAGCATGTGCGTATGCCTATTGTGGGAAATTATTGTTAAGAGCACTAATGGATGATAACCCGGGGGTGCAAGAATCTTATAGTTAAGCGCACTAATGAGTGATAACTCGGGGGTGCAGAAATTTTATGTTAAGTGTACTAATAGGTGATAACCTGGGGGTACAAGGATGATTATTGTTAGGCTCACTAATGGGTGATAACCGAGGGGTGCTGAATTATTATTGATAGGTGCATTAATGGGTACTAACTCGAGGATGCAGGATTTTCTTAATAGGTGCACTAATGGGTCTTAGCCCGAGGGTGTAGGATTAGTATGTATATGTATAGGGATGATGTGACTATATATATATATATATATATATATATATATATGAACTTGTGGATATTTCTACTGTGTGAAATTAGTAGACTTAGTAATAATAATAATCATTACTTTGCATCGAGTGGTCTTAACCTAAGGGTACAGGATTAGTGTATATATATAGGGATGATGAGACTATATATATGTATAAGTGTACTTGGGTAACTTTCTACTTTGTGAATCTAGTAGATAAAATGAAAATGAGAAATAAAATAATCTTAGTGGATAAAAGATTAACAATTCAAACGGTGAATAATGAAACTTAGTATGTGAGATAAACTATCTGAATAACAGGTTGTATGGGATATACGGGGATACTACTAGTGAGCATAGTTAGTATTATTATGGTTTCTGAGTAGTTAAACTGGGAGGTATAACTAGGGGAGATTAGACGTACGTTAGGCGTGCACAATAGACGAGAGGTGAGAAACTCATGTGAGAGTTTGATAACTAACATGCGTATAAGACTTGTTTTAAGAACCAGTTTTAAATACTTGCTAAATCATTTTTACACCTCGGGCTCTAACCCGTTTCTTGCATTTCTTCTCTCTTTTGTTATATATATATATATATATATATATATATATATACCGGTTCTAGATACTTGAATGGTTTGCCGAGCTACAACTGTTGCGGAATTTCTGGTTCATTGAGATTTGACGCTTCTCTCATTTTATTCAGTTCCTAGTTCAGATACTTCAGTTCGGGCATGTGTCGCCCATCCTCATTAGCGGGATCGTACTCAGTTCCTTTGTAGTTCTTTCTGTTGGATTGAGTATTTATTTTGGTTTTGTTTGTGACTTTGAACTGGAAGGTTTTATCCAGTCTTAATTATTCAGTATTTAATTCAATCAGTATTCATTTCTTGTGTGTGGTTTATAATTCAATGTTCACAAATTAATTGAATTAATTGGTTTCAAATTAAATTGTGAAATGTTTTGGCATTAGCTTAATTAAATGTTAGGTAATTAATTGGATTTAAGTTTTCGACAGTGATGCTAAGAATGAACCAACCGAACATTCTGTTATAAATTTTATAAAGGACTGATCACCCGATATTTAATTGGGCGGGGTGTCACAGGTGGTATCAGAGCATCAGGTTCTAGTGTCCTTAGGATCTGTGTGGCTTATTACATTTCAGCGCATCGTTCTTTGATATAGAGCCTTATGATAGGATTGTTGTTTTCCCTTACGTTATCTTGATACAAATTATAATGGATGTGACTCATTATATGAAATTCGGTGTGATTCGAACACCAAATATTTTAGAACAACCAGCGAGAGTTGTAAGAAGAACTACGAGAGAAGAAGCTCAACAGAAGACATAGAGTAATCGGGAAAGAGTGATCGTGACAAAAATAACCATGAGGGTTACTTAAGCAAGTGATAATAGAAATTATCACTCAAGAAATAGTGGATTCCCATGGCCTAGTCGTAGATAACGGTGGAATGATTTCAGGACCACCTAGAAAAATCGATAAGTGGGAAATCGGAGGCGCTTTTTTGAAAAACCCATCGGTGAAGATGCGGGGAAGAAAATAAGAGAGTGTAACAAACCAACGAGGTAGAAAATCCGAAGGCAATTGTGTAGAGTGGGGTGTGACGACACTTACAATTAATTTTGGAGTTAAAAGTTATATCTCTTAGGAGCATCATGTAGTGATTAGAGGCAATCACCATATATGAAGAAGTGTGTTTGAAATTTAAAGAGAAATTTGGGTACGATTTGACCGTGAGGTCTTCTATTCGACGTGGTAACAAAATGTGAGAGAAATTTTGATGTTTAGCACAATGGGTAAGATAGAAACCGATCGTGAGAGAAAGGTTGAATGGCATAATGAACTTCGTACCTGGCAGATGGGTATAAATTATCTAAAGGGTTTATAGTTGATAAAGGACCCGTGAGTAGAATACCAATATGAATGGGAAATATGGCTAGGATGACTAGTGCCGAGGTCGTCAAGGTCATGAGGTAGTATGATAATGTTAACGCTTCCAAGAGAAGGGAGTAAAGAGGGTTAACGAATCTGCTGAAGAGCATAAACTAAATTTAACGGTGTTAGTGAACCCCCACATGAGAGTATACCCAGTAGGGAACTCAGTTAGATGATTTTTAGTGATTAACTTCAATAGGACGATGAAGTCAATCAGGGATGTAGAGGCCAACCATAGTTCTAAATGGCCAACGTAGCCAAAGGGACAACGGAAGAACAATTGTGAGTTAAGACTGCTGGTCCGAGAGAAGGACATTCCCAAAATGGTCAGTGGGACCAGTGACCGGGAAATGGTTCGAGAAGTTTTCCTTATGTGAAGGAAGTAGAACTAAAAGTATTGAATGTGTCCACAATTGAGAGGTGAGACCGAAAAGATTAAAAATGGTAAATCATGCCATTAGGCATAACAACTGGAGGAGTGCTACTTCCGACAAAGGAATTGGGGGTCATGGAATTAGGCCCATGAAATTTATAACCCGAGAATGATGGGTTCAGGCTGGACCAGTAGAGTCCTCGTTAATAGTAGCATATAGTATGTCAGGGTCTACGGGGCCCGGGATGTAAACGGGAGTTCAATAAAGCTATAATTGAGGCCTAAAGAGTTTGGGCTAACGTTTCAATAATGGGCGTGAAACCCACATGATGGAATAAATTGTCCATAATGAGATAGGAAAACTATAGGATGAAATCATAGGATGTATGACGATTACAGATGTTCATGGGTCATGACGGTAGCCACGTTCTGAGACCTTATGATTTGGTGAGACTGGTGAGGCTTTTCTTCTTCCTTCTGAGTAAAAGTTAGATTCTAGTGACATGGGTGTGCCACAACTTTTATGTAAATTGGAAACCCTAAACTTCGCTTGCGGGTCGAGTTTAGTGGGAACGTTAGTTTTAACAACCTTGTTACAAACGTATTTCTCGTTGTTAGTAGGGCATTTTGATGACTTCCCGTGAGTGAACCGGGCAGACCCTAAGAATATGTTTTGTTGTTATAATTTACTGCTGCATTGGGTCAGCTTTGGTAGAGTTTATTATGGTAATGTGTAGTAATTTATTACCGTATGGTTAGACGATAGTAAAATGTAGTGATATGACTGTCATGCCGGATACTTTGGGAGGAGAAATCTTTGTTTTATGCGGCGCCACCTGAAATAGAGTTGGACCCATATATATGAATATATGAAAATTTTCATGGTATTATAGACCTTAGCGAGTATGTTGTCTAGTTATATGTGATTTCGGTGCGTAGGAACTTATTTTACTGAGGAGACTCGGGCTTCATTGTGTTCTTCTTCAAGCAGAGAGATAGAACCCGTTATATTTATTGCGCTGAGTACTTGGTTTAGTAAGAGCGCCATGATTCATGTTACATTTCTAGGGACATGAGAGTGGACGAGTAGACTTTTATGTCACAATACATAAATTGTGGGAAAGTACATAGTATGTACTGAAGGCCTTACGGACCTTGACAACCGTCTAGGTTAGATAATAGGGTATTGGGGGAGTTCCTTGTTTGGATTTCGCTTTGCGAGACATCTCACGCATAAAACTAGCGAATTTCGAGAGTTGGAGAGAATTTTGGTCGATAGTACATAAGTTTTGTATAATGGTTATTGTACCTATAAAGGAATATAATTGAGAGTTGATAATTATTTTATAACTTAAGGCTAATAGAGTCGCCTAGTCTTAGCATCATTCAGAATATAGCAATGATGCCATTGAAGGATTGATTAATTTATGATTAGTGGGGCGGTTGAGTGCACTCCTACTACATCAGCATATCAGTTATGCGAGAATTGAAGTAAGATAATTACATGTTAATTATACAATGTTGCACAAAGTATAGGGTGTATGGGCGCCCTAGGTGTTTGAATCAGGCAGTGGATTATGATTAGCATGTGAATTCAATAACATGTAGTCGGGTAAGCCGAAGCTTATTCACTAAGTTTTGTCAGAGACTTACGTTTCAAAATAAATTGAGATTTTGAGCGGGAAAAGAGACTTGTGTCACATGGTACGACAAAGTCACACATATCACGATTAGAAGTAAATTCAAGAGAGTATAAAATGTATCTGGTTCCCAATAACAGTTATGAAGGGTTATGATGTAGAGTAATATTGCAAGATTAGTCTGGCAGTGGGTCACCTGACTGTTAAAAAAAGGGTGGACAATTCGAAACCAGTAGGGGCTTCTTCCACTAGGGAATGGGAGAGTACCCCAAGAATCTTCTCATGTAGCTGAGATGGTAAGATTATAGGTGCTGAAATGCGATTGAGTATGGCCTAATACCCATAAAGGGATGGGCATGACAAGTAGTCTAATCAGATTCGAGAGTAAAATTTTATGTGGACCCTGAGATCTTAGGGAAGGACGAGAGAAGTACCTTCCACTACTGGAGTTTGTGTCCAAATAACTCCTATGGGTTCACGTTCGGGCAGAGTGCTAGCAGAAGTATGGCACGATAAACTTCGTTGTTATCCTACTTGATAGTTAAAGGTGGAGGGGAACAATTATGATTACAAATGTCGGAGAAGAATCTATATTATCGTATATATTGTGTGTGAAATATATATTGCACGACCAATTTACTTTTATGAGCGACACGAGACGAAATCGTATGTATCTGAAAGGAGGATAAACCTACTAAGGTGCAAATAGTAGAGGGCTAGATAGTGAATATCTAAAATATAATAAGTAGTGAAACTTAAACGGTAAGCCTAAGTGTAAGGACACAAATTTCCAATTGAGTCCTTAGTAGTTTTGGCTCAATTCCGGAAAAAAACGTTTGAGTCATAGGATAGAGTATATTGATCATATTTCAAGCCTATGACGTGTTTATTGAAGACGTAGCGGCCAAGTGTAAAAAGTAGCTTCATCAAAATGCCGTCATTTATGTGCCTCATTTCAACGTCATCAAAAATGGTTCCATGCTCCCAAGGTATGAATGCATTACATATATATATAGGAGCTTGGAACAGTTTATATTGGGTGTTACGTTTTTCAAACTGTGTTTTTATTTTCAGAATGTTTTCTATTAAAACTTATATATAAAGTATATAAAAGTTTCTGGGCTTAAAAGAATTTTTGAACATTCTGTGAGTTCGTTCGAAGTGTCGTTCGAACGAGATTGTCGTTCGAACGAGATTGCCAACGACTTCCCATTATGGCATACTGAAACTTCGTTCGAAATGTCCTTCGAACGAGATGGTCGTTCTAACGAGCTTCTAACGAGTTCATACTGGAACTTCGTTAGAAGACTCGTTCGAACGAGAAAGTCGTTCGAACGAAATGTCGTTCGAATGAGATTTGGCGGGAACAGTTTTTTGGCAGTTTTAAGAAGTTTTCTCCCACTTCCCCACTTGTTTCTTAACTGATTTTTCTGAGACTTTATTATGTGTGGGAAACCATTTTTATAATCTAACTTTTCACATCCTATCAACCTCTAGAGAGTGTTTTAGAGAGAAAAATTGTTTTAAGGAAAAGTTCATTGTTTTGAGTGTTAATTTTCAAGGAAAAAATCATTTATCACTCTAGTTTACACCCATAGTTTAGTTTATCCAAGTTCATATATATATACATCTTGCTTGGAGTTTTGGCACCGTTTTTCTCTACACCATTGAAGAAGAGAAGTTTGGGTTTGCTTCTAAATCCCACAAAGAAGAAGAGGTTTTTTCGTGATTTACCCACTTGGAGAAAGGCTCCTAGTTCGGGTGACGGTGACCATATATAGTCTGATCGGTGGATTCCGAGACCGCCGTGGAGCTCCAAGGTTATCCGCTAGGAAGAGGTGTCTACAAGAAGAAGCATCGAGGCTTGAGAGGGATCGAGTCGGGTGTTGTAAGTCTTTTGTCTTGTATTTGTAAATCCGTATCTAGTGGATTTGTGTCTAGGGCCGTCCGAGGTTGTTTCCCGTCTTGGGTTTTTCCACGTACATCACGGCGTAGTGATTTCTTCTTTTATTTAATCATGCAATATCACCTAGAACGCATGCTTAAGTAAAGAAGATAAAATTGGTTTAAATCACTATTAATTTAATTTGGTGCATAATTAAATTTGGGTAAAGTTTATTTAATTTCAAGTCATTTGATTAAAACTGGTTTGGCCTAATTTGTAATAATGATAAATACGACTTAGGCAAATTTTAGGACTAATTATTAATGGCGTTGAAGTGAAATTAAATGAGTGTGTGTTTTAATTAATTTCACTCGGTTTAATTTTAATTTGTTAAGAAATTAAAATTTGTTTTATGTTGAACCATCTCATCGCTTCTGCATCTATTTCATAAAAAGGAAATATTATAATTTTATTAAGGGTTTAAAATCGGGGGGCCCTTCGATCGCGACTTCACTAAGGGAGGAGCCTACATGACAGGGTAACCTGGAGCTTAAAACAAACACATGTGAAGTGTTCACTATTAAGGGTATTTGATAGCGTACTATATGGGTGGTACGGAGTAGCTTACTTGTGAGCGCCGGGATGGGATGAGCAATATTTTTACAGCGTTGCCTGTACCTGGTATACTTTTTCCGAATTTCGGGACGAAATTCTGTTGTAAGGGGGGAAGTATGTAACACCCTGTATTTTTTATGATTTAAATAATTATGTGATTAATTAATTTTGGTAGAAATAATTATGTGATTAATTATTGTTATTGGATTAATTAAATTAAAAATGCGAGAAATTAATTTTTATTAATCCGGATTGAAATAATTATTAACTATCATGACAAGGGTTAATACTTATTGTGGAGAATTATTGAATATTACTCTGTGATATGTAATATGGAATTATGAAATTTGATAAATTATCGAAAGTGAGAAATACGATAGTTTGTTAATTATGGTTTGACACGCGTGTGAGTCGTGTAGGGACTAATTGAATAGAATAAAAAGAGACATAATTTTTATTAACTCGTATGGTCATTTAGAGTGCGTCGTTGAATCCGAAAGGGTCGAGATAGTCAAAATAGTATACCCGGGTGTTTAGTTTGGGTCCCCGGGCAATTTTAGGCCTAACCAGCACCCCGAGAGGGCATTATGGTAAATTGTATTTTTGGGCTAAATTAATTGACAAAAATTAAGAGTAATTATATCAGCCAAGGAGAGTCCATTAGGGTTAAAAAGTTACAGGAAGTTAAGAACGGCACTAGGAGGTGTGAGGGAGAGCTAATTCCAAGAGAAAAGGGCCAAGATAACACCACCTTGCACAATCACCACCACCACCGTGTAGATCGGGACAAGGGGAACACACCCATACTAACATCACCAACGGATCAGACCGTCATATTCGAGGCAATTATTTATTACTTTCTTTCTTTTAGCAATAATCATCCTCATGTTAGTGTAGGTGAAATTAATCATGATTTACATATGAATTGGGTGAAAATTGGAAATTTAAATTATGATTAAGGATTGGTTTAATTAGTGGTTGAAATTCCTTCATGTATGTAGAGGATTAATCATGGAATTGGATTATATATTGATGAACGAATCTGGGTTGATTAGGTTCTTTAAATGAAAATTTGGAAACTAGGGTTCATATGAATTAATTTGGGGATTTTAAATAATTATGATGTTTAATGACAAATTAATGATCCTAGGATGTTGGGAATGATTTATAATCTATTAGGTGTTGATGGGTATTGATGATGAGGCATTGGGTGTTGAATCTTAGAGGTTTTTAGGTCAAAAAATGGTAGAAAATGCTGAATTTAGTGAAGAAGACGAAACAGTGGGTCTCGCGCGAAATCGCGCGAAGTGGTTCAAACGAGATGGGGATCTCGCGTGAAGTGGTTCGAACGACATGTGGAAGTGGTTCGAATGACATGTCATTCTGGTTCGAACGACATGTCATCTGGTTCGAAAGATAGAAGGAATTTTTGGAAATTTTCTTAGCGGCCAATTTTGAGTTTATCGGTATATTGGAGTGAGAGAAACTTCCAAATAGTAAATTTAAATAAGACGCAAATTCGGGAAAGTATGTGAGAATAAATACTTCAATTATTTTGGTATAGAGAGAATATACCTTGGAGATAACGAGAGAGATAGTAATCTATATATTTATACTATACGTAGAGATGAGATTAAAATACGTATGAGGAGTATACATGTAGGTTGGAGAAATACCTATAAATTATAATAGCATGTGTGTATGCCTATTATGGGGAATTATTTTTAAGAGAACTAATGGGTGATAACCCCAGGGTGCAAGAATCTTATATTTAAGTGCACTAATGAGTGATAACTCGGGGCTGCAGAAATTCTATTGTTAAGTGTACTAATGGGTGATAACCCGGGGGTACAAGGATGATTATTGTTAGGCGTACTAATGGGTGATAACCCTTGGGGGTGCTGGATTATAATTGATAGGTGAATCAATGGGTGCTAACCCGGGGATGCAAGATTTTCTTAATAGGTGCACTAATGGGTCTTAGCCGGGGGGTTCAGGATTAGTATGTATATGTATAAGGATTATGTGACTATATATATATACATATATGAACTTGTGAATATTTCTACTGTGTGAAATTAGTAGACTTAGTAATAATAATAGTAATTATTTTGCATCGAGTGGTCTTAACCTAAGGGTATAGTATTAGTGTATATATATAGGGATGATGAGACTATATATATGTATAAGTGTACTTGGGTAACTTTCTACTTTGTGAATCTAGTAGATAAAATGGAAATGAGAAATAAAATAATCTTAGTGGATAAAAGATTAAAAATTCAAACGGTGAATAATGAAACTTAGTATATGAGATAAACTATCTGAATATCGGATTGTATGGGCGATACGGGGATACTACTAGTGAGCATAGTTAGTATTATTATGGTTTCTAACTAGTTAGACTGGGAGGTATAACTAGGGGGAGATTAGATGTACGTTAGGAGTGCACAATAGACGAGAGGTGAGAAACTCATGTGAGAGTTCGATAACTAACATGCGTATAAGACTTGTTTTAAGAGCCAGTTTTAAATACTTGCTAAATCATTTTTACACCTCGGGCTCTGACCCGTTTCTTGTATTTATTCTCTCTTTTGTTATATATATATGTATTAGTACATGTGCCTAGCCACAGGGACACCGGTTCTAGATACTTGGATGGTTTTCCGAGCTACAACTGTTGTGGAATTTCTGGTTCATTGAGATTTGACGCTTCTCTCATTTTATTCAGTTCCTAGTTCAGATACTTCAGTTCGGGCATGTGTCGCCCATCCTCATTAGCGGGATTGTACTCAGTTCCATTGTAGTTCTTTCTGTTGGATTGAGTATTTATTTTGGTTTTGTTTGTGACTTTAAACTGGAAGGTTTTATCCAGTCTTAATTATTCAGTATTTAATTCAATCAGTATTCATTTCTTGTGTGTGGTTTATAATTCAATGTTCAGAAATTGATTGAATTAATTGGTTTCAAATTAAATTGGGAAATGTTTTGGCACTAGTTTAATTAAATGTTAGGTTATTAATTTTATTTAAGTTTTCAACAGTGATGCTAAGAATGAACCAACCGAACATTCTGTTATAAATTTTATAAAGGACTGGTCACCCAATATTTAATTGGGCAGGGTGTCACAGTTAGGTAGTTGATAGCCAGCGTAAAACTATGTCAGATCCTTATGATTATGAATCCTATGAATATATGCTCTAATAATAGGGCATTGCCCTTAAGTGATGCATTTCACCTGCTACCGGGTGTCTCGAATAATTGGTTAGGGGCATTGAGCCTTGCATCGAATATTTCAAAAAATAGGAAAGGGACATCGCATCAATGCCCGAATGCGATGAGAAGTAGTCAAGGGATCCTAGAGCAATCTGGATGTGTACAGGTACATAATCTTATCCAAGATAGTAGAATTAAGTTAGTGATTTGGAAAATAAGGACTATAACAGGTAAATGGATGGAGTTAGTGGATACCATGATAAGAAGAAAAGTTAACATAGCTTGTTTATAAGAAAGCTGGAGAAATAAAAAATACAAAGTTTAAATTATATCGTACAGGAAAATATAGAATTATGAACGGATTCGAAATAATAGTAGGTAAAAACCTTAAGGATGATATCGTAACCATTATTAGGAAAAGTGATAGACTTATTGTAAAACTAGTATTAGGTGAAAATATAATTAATATTGTTAGTGTTTATGCACCCAAAGTAGGATTAGGTGCGCATGTTAAAGTAAAATTTTGGGAACAAATGGATGAACTAATTGAAGAAATACCCCTAGGTGATAAAATCTATATACGGGAGATTTAAATTACCATGTAGGAGAAGATCGTGTAGGATATGAGATAGTACATGAAGGATATGGTTTTGGAGATAGGAACGAAAGTGAAGAGTCTATCTTAGAGTTTGCGATGGCTTATGATTTTGTACTAATATATACATGTTTTAAAAAGTGGCTTGAACACTTAATAACTAATAAAAGTGGAATGCATAAGAGTCAAATAGACTTTTTTATTAGTAGGAAAAGAGACCGATTAACATGTAAAGACTGTAAGGTTAACTCGAGAGAGAACTTAACCTCATAACCTAGGATAATAATGTTGGATATAAATATTAAAAATCAATCACAAATGCGAAAAGAGAACATTAACCCACGAACTATGTGATATAAATTAGAAGGATAAAAATTAGAACAATTTAAAGACAAAATATTAAATGAGGCATCGTGGAATAATGAAAAGAAGACTAACATAATGTTGGATAAGATGTCCATATACATTAGGAGAATATCAAAAGAAATTCTTGGAGAATCAAAAGGCCATTAACACCATCGAAAAAAAGTTTGTGGTGGAATGAATAAGTATAAAATATAGTAAAAATCAAAAGAGAGTGCTTTAAAACATGGAAAATAACTAGAAATGATGAAAATATTGAGCAATATAATGGGGCTAAAAAGGAAACTAAGATAGTGGTAAGAGATGCTAAGTTAAAGGCGTATGATGATCTTTATACAAAATTAGGAAAACAAGAAGGGGAAAAAGTATTTATAAACTTGCAAAACTCAGGGATAAAAAATAAAAGATTTAAGAATGTTAAGTGTATTAAAAGTGATGATTTGAGACTCCTAGTCAAGGATGACGAGATTATGGAAATATGGAAAACCACTTCGAGAGGTTATTGAATGTAGATAATGGGAGTAGATTACATATAGAGGATATTAGGGAGACTCGAGAAAATATATTTTTTCGTAGAATTAGGACAACAAATGTTAGAATTTCTATCAATAATATGAAAACAGGGCAGTCTTTAGGATCAGATGGTATCCCTATTGAGGTTTGGAAGTGCTTAGGGGAGAAAGGAGTATCTTGGCCTACAAAATTATTTAATAGAATTATAATGAATAATAGGATGCCTGATGAATAGAGAAAGAGTGTTTTAGAACCTATTTATAAAAATAAAGGGCTCATACAAAGTTATTCAAACAATTGTAGTATTAAGTTGATGAGTCATACAATGAAACATTGGGATAAAATGATTGAATATATATTGCGATTGAAAACAACAACATATGATAATTCATTTGAGTTTATGCCTGGAAGGTAAAAAATGGAAGCAATATATTTATTGTGGAGATTAATGGAGAGGTATATGACGAAAAAGAAGGACATTCAAATGATTTTTATAGATTGGGGAAGGCGTATGATAAGATACTAAGAGATATAATATGGTGGGTTGTACATAAAAAAGGAATGACACGTTGATGTATTTATGTCATCAAGGAATAACATTAGACCTACCATGTGATATGGGACATAGTGTTCGGCAATAAAATAACGAAATGTGCAGAAGATGATTGTGGTGGAGATTCAAATGCTAAGATGGATTTGTGATAAAACTTGAAAGGATAAAATTAAAAATGAGAAAATTTGTGAAAAGGTACAAGTAGCTCGTATAGAAGATAAATTGAGAGAAAATTGACTTAGATGGTTTTGACACGTCAAGCATAGACCAGTGGATGCCATGTAAGGAAGAGTGATTTAGTTAGTATTGATGGTAACACAAGGGGTAGAGGTAAGCCTAAATAGACTTCGTGGGATATTGTTAAAAAGGACATGATATCACGTAGTTTAATGAAAGATATTACAATGAATAGAATGGAATGTAAAAATAGGATTCATGTAGAAGACCCTAAATAATTGGGATAAGGCTAAGTTGAGTTGAGAATCGAATAAATAATTTTCAAAATTACCCGTATGTTCAAAATACTAACTAAGAAAGGGGTTTCAACATAAACCCCACAACCTTCATCGGTGGTTTAAGAATGTGAGTGATTAATTCCATGGATCATCTTTGTTTTCCCTACACAATGGCAAAAATTAATCATGACATCTAATATTCTTAAAATTTTAAATGATAGTTCCTATAATTCGAAGGTGAGTGAGTGCGGTCACTTCAATGGGGAAGTTCTAAACGAGTGAATTCAAATTTGAGGAATGAGCGGATGATATAAACTTAAAAATAATTAATAATATCCTCCCCAACGAAGTCACTATCATTAAATTTGGGACCAATATAAGCCGTATTCAAGTATATTGGACTTAAAGGGTGTCCAAATATCATAATTGAGAGATGAAAAATCTCTATATTTCAAGGTGGCGTGATTTAAGATCCGGATAAGAAATATCACTTCACACGGGAACTAGGATGCCCGACGATATTATTTTTTAATTGGCAGTAGAAGGAAGCCAAATTTAATTTAATCAAAAGTTAATTCTCGCATATTTAAATTGATTTTTTTTTTCAAATGATGATTCTTAGATTTTAAAAATGGGACCAGTATTAAAAAAATGACCATACTATAGTGTGTATGGTAAGGTTCATTTAGGCATTACAACCCTAACTTTCTAAGTTAGGGGAATCTAAGTGAAGCTCTCGTCTAAGTGGAAAAGAAACCATTTTCCTGTCCTGGGAGATGATTATTTCACATATCCTTATAAGTTAACTAGCAGTTATCCTTGCAACCAGAATGTAATCAGTCTTGTGAGCGACAACCATTGTTATTCTTGCAATGGACAATGTTTTCATCAATTAATTCTTTTTAATGGTTATTATATGCTAAATAGGGTTGTGTCTTATAATATTTTACCCGCATACCACCCCCGCAACATATTTTTCAAACATGTACAGTTGTTGTATGTCATTGGTCGGGGTAATCATATGTATTTGTGTGATTTGATCATGAATTCAATCTTTGTTCACACTAAGAATAATAAGAAAACTCACATTTTTCCCTTCAGTCATTTGATCTCGCACTTTCTTTTGCAGTTTTTGCATTTCTATTCTTCCACATGAAGTTTAGAAAAATATGCAATCTCTATTGACCATTGACTCTTATTATCACTATATTGCTCAACTTGGTGACTATATTGGCACACATGCATCACCTCATATTGTTCATCAACCAACTCATTGCCCAACATCTACATCATGTTCATTTAATATATGCTCCTTGACTGAAAATAAGTTGGATTCTACCATTTCTTAGTTATTTACCCAATTATGTTATAGTTTGCAGCCTTCCTTTAAGGACTCTAGGAATCAATTTTGTTCGAAGAGCTCTTCCTTTTTACAATGACATTCATCGTACCTTTGATACTCATGTACAAAATACCTGGATTCCTATAAGGACATTTTTGTCCATTAACAATTTATTATGTCGCACACCGTTACACCGTTGAAGAAATTCAAGATTCATATATTCATCAACGGATCCGAATATCAAAAGAAGAAGAGGAATCAAGTCTGACAGACCGGACCGGTCCTCCTACAATAAAAGAACCGATCCGGCTGACCAGACCGGTCCGCCCTCAACCGGACCACTCCGTTTGATGCAGATCCAGTATACCCCGGACCGCAAGTGAACCGATGAAGCCTGGAATAAAAGAACCGATCCGGTCACAACCGGACCGATCCGCCTCAGAATAAAAGAACCGATCCGGTCAATCGGACCGATCCGCCCCGAAGCCGGACCGGTCCGCCTGGGATAAACTTCGCCAGAGCTGCTCGAGATTTTTTAGGCTCAAAGTTTTTATTTAAAGCCAACTTCGGGGAGTTGTTTTTTAAGACTTTTCAAGACGATTTTCAGAGTCCTGAATACTCTAAGTCTTCACCTATTGAGCCCAAGATTCTAGGTTTATGATTGACACAATTTCCAATCCTTTGTGAATCTTTTTGGTAACCCAAGAACACAACTTTAAGTTTGTTCAACCCTTGTGGAGAAGCCGTTCTCTTCTTCATTGCTGCCCTCCTGGAAAGGGAAAATTCCAGCCGTCGACATAGGAACCGACACCTGCGGGTATTTCTGTGTCACACTGTTTCTAGCCGTTGCTTTGAAGGTTTACCGAAGACACCGTGCGTTACACTTGTGGGCGATTATCAGGTTGTATGTAAGTCAATGGTCTTGTAAATTCTTTAAAGTTCTAGAAATAAAAGGTTTTGCCCTTCGGGGATTTTTCCTTAACTTTTTGTCGCATGCTTTATATTTGATGGGTTGATTTAGATGCATGTTTAAGGGTTGATTTTATTTGGTTTGAAAGTAGACGCTAATTAAATAAGGGTTCTTGGAAACTTGTGAATTTAATTTAAATCGATATTACACGCGTTCTCAAATTGGTATCAGAGCAGGTTACGCTAATTTATCGCGTATTCCTTTTTCCGCAAAATTGTGTGATATCGTTTTTTTTGAAAAACCAGTTTTGTGAAAAATCGCAATTTTTCAATGGAACGCCCATTTAATGAGGAGCCTATTTTTGAAAAAGTTCACAACCGTGCTGAAAAATTAAAAAGTTTGAATTTGAAACTTTTCAAAAGAATTAAAGTTTTGGAAAAAGAAAATTCTCTCTTTAAAAGTAAGATTGAATATTTGGATATGTTTCAAACTCAAAGTGATATCTGTCGTGAGCACTTTGGTAATTTGTGTACTGATTTTGATTCTTTGAAAATTGCCAAAAAGAAGAGTGATGAGAGATTCCTTGTTTTAGAGAACGAATTAGAGGACCTTAAAAATTCGATGGTTTGTGTTTGTGTTTGTGCCAAAGATGAAAGAAATATTTTAATCAATGAGTTTGTGGCACGTGAAGAGACTCTTAGGGAAAAGTTTGCTTTAATTGAGGGGGAGAGGGATACCATTTTAGAAATTGTTGAAAATTTGAAAAAGCAATCCCTGTCTTGGGAAGAGTCTAATTTGTTGCTTGAATCAAATATTTTGAACTTGAAAAATGATTTAAACTATTCAAGTAGGTTTGATAGTGATGGTAATGGCTCATCTTGTTCTCATGCTTCTAATGCTAAAGCCAAAACCATTATTTGTTTTAGAGGGTCAACTAATTCCAAGGATGTTAGAAAAGATCACACTTTAGGTAACATTCCTCCCGTTTACACATGTTCATATTGTGGTAGGAAAGGTCACCTTAGGCATTTTTGTTTTGATCTTGGAAAAAGTCCTAGGAAGTTTATGTCTAGTATTCCCGTGGTTTCCAAAGCCCCCACACGATGTTTCACGTCTATTTGGGTTAGAAAATCACTTTTAGAGGCACTAGATCTTAGACAAGTTGATTCCCGGTTGCTTGCACATGATTCTTCACTTGCCATATCATATAGATGATTGTGTTTGCATGTTTGTCATACACTAGTTGTGGTTTCATGATTTATACTTGTTTGCTAGTGTTATGACATGTGTACTTTTTGTATATATTTTTTTGAAAATTTTTGAAAAATACAAAAAGATTTTTTTTTTGGTTGCACCGTTTATGGATGAACACTTTGGATGACCGAGTCACAACATCATTCCATTATTTTCGTGTGACTATTTGATAGTGTTTTGAGACAATAGGTCAATTCATCCATGTGCTTTATAATGTTTGGAGTCATTAAGATGTAATTAAGTGTTACTTCCTACATGTTTGACTCATGTTTCCTTTAATGCACACTTGCACGGATTTGTTTGATTATTGTGCTTGTCTTATCACATGTTGGTTGGGTGTTTTCACTTCAATCCTATCCTTAAAACGAACCAAGCGCGATAAAATTTTGATAAGGATATTGTGCATTTAAAAACCGTTTTGTGAGTTTGTGTGCTTTGTTTTAAAACGGGGAAGGGCTGCGAAAGGTTCATTTTGCCTTTGCGAATACTAAGCCACCGTTAAATTGGACCTAAAAAATGGAGGAATTATATTATCCGAGGTCCAAAGAGGTTAAAAGAGCCCCGAAAAAATTGAATGGCAATAAAAAGAAATTCATGCCAAATTATGGGCCATTTAGGTTTTTGCACCAATTCTCCAAAGTTTGAGAATTTAGATTACCTCTAAAAGAAAATATATATGAGGGTGTTTGGTTGGAGAATTTAAAAAGGGTTTGCACATCCTTGAAATTCTTGAAAATGCGCTATATAGTTTTGGACGTTATTGGTGTGGAAATCATTTGACTTTGATTTGTTGGATTGCATAAGACGATGTCATCTAAATTCAACAAACTTTTACACCTAAGGATACCTTTGATGTTCATTCGTTAGGAGTACACGTATGCATCGTGCACATATGATTGATTGAGTTGATTTACCTATCGAATGTGTTCACACCCATTCATTCCATTTCCATGACTTGGTTGTTTGAGTCTAAATCCATGGTGTGATTTTTGTATCATATTTGTTCACATGGGTATCCTAACTTTGTATGAAAAATTTAAAAAATAAAAAATAGTTTGTGTATTTTTTTTTGTATACCGTGACACCCCGATTTTGCTTGTTTGATTCATTCTTCTTATTTGTCTATTTGGAGACATCATAAAAAGGAGGAGAAAGTTATCTTATTATTGGGGAGATTTGAAAGTTTGAGTTTGCTCATAAATTGGTATATATGTTTATCTCATTTCAAACTCGATATGTCACTTGGTATTTTGCTTTTTCTCATGTGTGTAGGTACTACATGGATTATCATTGGATTGCACACCCTGATGAGAAAAGTGTTGAGATTCCTGAAAGAGTTGAAGAGCAAACGCTGTAGTCTTATTCAATTGTATCTTTATAGTTTTGGGTTCATGTAAGGGTAGATTTGTATAGGCATTTTTAGTTGTTTGATAATTCGGATGTTTTGTTTTTATGTATGTACCGGCATAGACATAGGGGGAGATTTGTAAGGACATTTTTGTCCATTAACAATTTATTATGTCGCACGCCGTTACACCGTTGAAGAAATTCAAGATTCATAAATTCATCAACGGATCCGAATATCAAAAGAAGAAGATGAATCAAGTCTGACAGACCGGACCGGTCCGCCTACAATAAAAGAACCGATCCGACTAACCGGACCGGTCCACCCTCAACCGGACCGATTCGTTTGATGCAGATCCAGTATACCCCGGACCGCAAGCGAACCGATGAAGCCCGGAATAAAAGAACCGATCCGGTCACAACCGGACCGATCCGCCTCAGAATAAAAGAACCGATCCGGTCAATCGGACCGATTCGCCCCCAAGCCGGACCGGTCTGCCTGGGATAAACTTCGCCAGATCTGCTCGAGATTTTTTAGGCTCAAAGTTTTCTTATTTAAAGCCAACTTCGGGGAGTTGTTTTTTAAGACGTTTCAAGACGATTTTCAGAGTCCTAAATACTCTAAGTCTTCACCTATTGAGCCCAAGACTCTAGGTTTTTGATTCACACAATTTCCAATCCTTTGTGAATCTTTTTGGTAACCCAAGAACACAACTTTGAGTTTGTTCAACCCTTGTGGAGAAGTCGTTCTCTTCATCATTGCTGGCCTCCTGGAAAGGGAAAATTCCATCCGCCGACATAGGAACCGACACCTGTGGGTATTTCTATGTCACACTGTTTCTAGCCGTTGCTTTGAAGGTTTACCGAAGACACCGTGCGTTACACTTGTGGGCGATTATCAGGTTGTATGTAAGTCAATGGTCTTGTAAATTCTTTAAAGTTCTAGAAATAAAAGGTTTTGCCCTTCGGGGATTTTTCATTAACTTTGTGTCGCATGCTTTATATTTGATGGGTTGATTTAGATGCATGTTTAAGGGTTGATTTTATTTGGTTTAAAAGTAGACGCTAATTAAATAAGGGTTCTTGAAAACTTGCGAATTTAATTTAAATCGATATTACACACGTTCTCAATTCCTTGCAAGATGTTCATGAGGTTATAAAGAAGTTGAAGAGGAATATGAGATGTAATTTGCTTTATGTTTTCGGGCTTTGTTGGTCTGTTTAAGAGTTTTTGGATTTTAATTTATACTGATCACATTTATTGCAATCCTTGTAACTCTTATCTTTTACTTTAATGCTTCTCACTTTTTATCATTAGTTATATCTTTGCATGATATATTTGTATCTTTCCATGCGTATTTAATATTGTTGATCTTAGGTCATTTATTCATTTGATTATACCTTGCCTAGGCTAACATTTTAATTGTTCACTCGTCATATAGTTCTCCTCTATTTGTTGATTTTATTATCATTATGTTCTTATTTCTTTCCTTTGTCACTTTTCGTGATAAAAGGGGGGAATAAGTTTATAGATAAAAGGAGGATAGTTATCAAAGAATATTAGTTTTCTAGTGTTATTTGTTACTAGATCACGTTTATTCAGGAGTATAGTATATTTGAGGGGGATTTAATATAGGTATATATGATGTTCACATGTTCTAAATCCTATATCATCATATTTTCTTGTCTTATTTTTTAACTTTCATACCTTGATGAGTTTTTTAGTGTGGGACAAGAAAGTATTATGCAAGAATTTCTTTTGATCCATGAGAATCGTTGAGACTCTTGTAGTGATTAGTTACTTGCACCAAATGTAATTTTCTATTTTTATATTTTTCCTTGGCCAGGCGAGTCGTTAAATGGTAGGTTTCCTTCACTTGCTTGTAATTTTTCCTTTTGATGTTTTGTCTCAAAATTCGACAAAGGGGGGATTGTAAGATAGTATACTAGATGTGACCCATAAAATAGATTGTCTAAATTCCATTCCAAAACATCTTTGAGTCTTTATCCAAGAGGTTACCGAAAACTTCATCAACATCCACGTTTCACTCAATGCCGAACCTCAAGTATACCACTTGCGAAAGATATAAGACTTAACGGACCGAGAATCACGCCTCAGTTAAGTTATTTTTATAATTAAAAAATCTTGTTAGTTAACTTTGGCTTTGTTAATTTTTCATATACACAATCCAAATATACTTTTCATATAGATAAACTTATTTTTTTAATAAAGAATTGCATTTTTATATGTATTTTAAGTATGAACTAGATGTAAACCCACGTGATGCGCGATTTAGACTATTGTGAAATTCCTTTTTTACACAAAATTCTAGAAATCTAGGGAAATAAATGCAATTATTTAACTTCTCTCTATTGAAATGCTAACATCATTTTACGTATGTAACAACAATATTTAGCAACTCAGTACTTCAATTTCTTGACAAAAAATATACGAAAGCTCACAAAATTTAATAACACATTTATTTTATGATATATTTTTTTCCATTGCTAAAAAAAAGCATGGTTGTTATGCATTAAAACACTCTAAATTGATTTTCAATAATCAAGATTTTAAATCATTCAAAAATAACACAATTCCAAGATACAAAATGGTGTACAAAATAAATTTAATTAGATAAAAGGGGTGTAAAATTGAATTTTATTCTAATAAAGTTAAATAAACTTTTTTGTTTATATTATAAGACATGGTCACTCCATCCATGTTGAACATTGTAGTTGAAGAACCATCTCCAAATCCTACCCACATCTTAGGATGACATATACCTGGTCGTTAAGTTTCATTATATGTAGCTCTTGATATAAAACAACGGGGAAAAGTGTTCTTAATCAAAATAAAAAATGTGTTCTTAATCAAAAATAAAAATTTATACATTAACTTTTTTTACTCTTAGTAATAGAATATGCATTAAACATTACATACATTCTTCGTTAATCTTTTACTAATTGTGGAATATACAAATACGTGATTATACACCACTACCCCAGAAAATGCTAATCGTTTATAATACAGAATATTGAACAAACTAAGTCTCAACCATCAGTATGTAACACCCCGCTAAATTCTGGCGTCGGCCGCCACCAAAATTAAGTCGGGCGTTAATAAATTAAATATCATCCTTAGCATGTGACAGGTGTGAGACATATAAATTTTTAATACACAAGATAAATATTTTAAATCAATCCCTAATATTAAGGACATCCAACTCATTTATCACCAAAGTGCGATATAAAGTCCGTCACATGCAATCTTTGAATATCTTAATTATTACAATAAATCAAACCCAACTGAACTCTCAAGACAACTTTGGAACCGAAATGCCCATTAAAAACCCAAATATACTCTCACAATAAATAAGACTGAATAGGAGAATAGATAAATTACTAAAACAATAATATAGCTCCTGCTGCACTTCCGAAGGGTCTCCAAAAATTTCTATGCAGCTACTCCAATTTAATTCCTGAAAATATTAGTCAACGCATGTGTTAGATGTAACACCCCATAATTTTGAGGATTTAATACTTAATTATTTTTGGGAGGTATAAAAATATTTAAATTGGAGAAACTTAAATTTATAATTTGGAGAATTTATTTGAGTGGGAAGAATTATTTATACTTGGTGACTTTAAATTTAACTGTTTGAAATTTCGTGTGTCACATTTTGAGGTCAAAATTGGAGAATGTTATAAATGATTTCGGATGACAATTCTGAGTGCGCGGTTAAGTCCGAATGGGTCGATATAGTCAGAGAAGAGTACCCGGGGGGAGTAATCGGGTCTCGGGGCATTTTTGGGCATAGCCGGGCCCATGCGGGGTGATTTGGGCCATTTTAATTAGGCCCATGTGGCCAAAAACGGGATTAGGGGTTTTAAACCTAATTGAGGGACTAGTTGAACGGCAATTAGCAAATTCTAAACCTAGGGTTTGGCGGAGAAATAGAGGAAGCTAATCAAAAGCCAATTAGGGATCTTTTGGAGTCAAATTAAGAGACTAATTGGGTGTTCTTCATCAACACTTTATCTACCCCAACAGATCAGACTCTATGAACAATTTCAGGCAAGTGGTTAACTGTTGTGATTCTTAAAATATGTGATAATCAATTCATATCATAGTAGGTGTATATGAAATTCGTTTTTGGGTTGGATTATCGTATGAAATTGGGGGTTTTATAAATTGGATGACTTAGATCGATTAAGAAGTAAATTGAGGTTATGGTATGATTCAGTGTGTAGGAATTTAACTCACATGAGAAATTGAGAATATTATGTGGTGTAATTAGAATCTGAAATTGAGATTTTAGAACAAATTATTGGAGATTTATGAATAAACCCATTTCGGTATTTATAAAATTCGTTAAGAAATTCGTATATCTTTAGGTCTATATGATGAGCTGGACCTAAGTTCAAGATGTATGTGTGGGGGAAAGATCGGATTAGAGGTTAAATTAAATATATAAAACCTTGGAGGTTTCATCAATGGTGGAAAAACAGAGTCGAAAGAGCACCTGACCTGATCGATCGACGAAAATGATCGATCGATGGACAGTCCTGAAATCTGGGCAGTTCACCTTTTTCTTTTATGGGTGTAAATTAATTAATTCCCTTAAGACTTATCTAGTTATGGACAGATAAATACAAGACATACCTTCTAGAACTTATAGGGAGATATAATTTTGGGAAAATTTGGGGGGAATAAATGTGTGACACGTTATGGGCGAATATTAGGAATTTAATTCTGAGATTTAAATATGGACCAAGTGAGCGAGTCTGGGTATATTGGTTAAGTGACACCAAATTATTAAATTAATTATTGAGATAATAAATTAAATTAGAGTCGAATCATAGACTTGGGCCGGTATTATATTAATTAATGTGTAAATTATTTATATTAGAGTCGGACCATAGACTCGGGGGAAAAATTATATTAATTAGTGCGTGAATTAAATAAATTAGAGTCGGCCCGTAGACTCGGGAAGTTAATAAATTAATTGTTGAGAAAAATTAATTGATTTGACTCGGACCATAGACTCGGGAATATACAGGCTAGTGTTACGGGTTTCGATAAACGGTAAAGCCGGGATTTATATTATATATATATATATATATACGGCGTGGTGAAAGTATATATGTATGTGTGTACTTTGTGTATGCTATTATATATCAGGGACTAGATATTTATTTAATTTATATACTCTAGTTCTATCAAGGGAGGTTGCGCGATGTGGGTGAATCCCCTAGCTTGAAGAGTAGGGTGAGTATATCCCCAGGTCATAGCGTCTGGTATATGGGTCATGTATTTATCTCACTTTCAGGGAAGGAATATGACCACCTCCACTACGTTTATATTTTGGTCCAGGTTGGTGAGCAATTCCAACTTGAGTAACTAGGTTATGTGAGCACACCTAGTGGGATAGCACTTTAGAGGAAATCATCCAGCGAGGGTTTACACGGAGGGATGGATATACATACGATATATGTTTGGATGTCCATCGTAAAGGTACATATATAATGGTAGTAAATATTATATGCGGGTAATAATACAGTGTGTGATGTATTTATTTTATATAACTTGTGTCATGGTTATATGATATTATTTAAAAGGAACTAATTAAGTTAATTGGTGAGATAACTTATAACCCATTAATAGTAATACTCGGTTTAGAGTAGAATGGCAAGGGGAGATTATACCAGGACTAGTTGGACGGGGTAGTACAACTAGGTGGGGTTAAAGTAACCGTTAGGTGTGCACAATAGTGGAGGGGTGAGTATGTCCTCAAGAGAGTGCGACACTAACTTAAATATGAAGCGCATTCGTGCATTTTAAATTACTGCAGATAATTCACTTGCTAAATATTTTCAAAATGTTTTGGGTTCTAACCCTTGCTATAAAATCATTTTCAAAACCTTTTAGGTGTCTAGCCACAGGGACGCCAAACATGATATTCTATTCCAGGGACACGGAGCTGCGGCACATCTGGATGCTAGCAAGAGTTTGGTTTAGACGCATCGTTCAATCCTTCCTAGAGTAGGAATTATTTATTAGTTTCAGTTTTACTTCGGGTTTGTCACCCAGACTTTTCAGTACAGTTTTCAAATTTATTTATTCAGTTGTTGGATGGTTGTTATTGGACTATTTACTTTGGTGACCGATGGTTTATTCGGCATGTAGTTTATTTTTTATTCAGTTGATTTAATTCAGTCGTGGTGTATGACTCATATTATCTTTCCGCATGTTTTTGGTTGTTTAATTAAAAGATAAAATTTGGCACCATCTTTTTTGGAATACTAGGTAGTTAGTAAGTTTTAAAAAGTTTTTCGACAGTGATGCTAAGGATGAACCAATTGGGATTCCTGTTTTAATTTGGTATAGGACTGATAACCCGTGTAATACCCCGTATTTTCTGCGTTATTTATTTTTGGGGATTAATTGAATTAAATGTTTATTAATTGGAAATTAATCCGGATAATAATATTAACGAGATGTGAGTTAGTATTTTATTATAATGTGCATACTTGGCATTATATGAATATTGGTAATATTGATATTGTCGTGAGTTATAAATAAGGCAATTTGGGAATTTTACTTGACGCGTGTGACCGCCACGTCATGGTATTGTGCTACATAATTAAAAAAATGAATTTTAGTTCCATTACCCGTATGGTCATTTTGAGTGCGCCAACGCGTCCGGAAGGGTCGAGATAGTCAGAAAACACTAGCCGGAAGTTTAGTTTGGGTCCCGGGATATTTGTGGGCCATACCGACATCATAAAGGGCATTTTAGTAAATTGCATTTTTGGGAATTAAAAAGTGACGAAAATGGGAATTAAAAATCTGACTATTTCTCAACCCACTTAACCCACTTAACCCACTACTACCACTTAGAGATTTAATGGAATACGGGATGAGTTGAAATATACTCCCAACTTCCAAAAACCAAGACACACTCCATATTCCATTATCTTCAACCTTGGGAAAAGCTTGAGAGAGAGAGAGAGAGAGAGAAGGAAACCTTGAGAAGAGCTTGAAAGAGAGAGAAGGAAGAGAATTCTGCAGAAAAGTGAGAGGGAGAACAACTGGACTTCAAGATTCAACACCAAATTCTGAGATAATTAAGGCAAGTGATTTAAACTCCTTTAATTCAAGATATGTTTCCATGTTTAGGAATTTTCGGAATTGATTTTTGGAGATAAATTAGACCCATGAATTGAAAGTTAAAGGACATGATTTATGTAGGAATTCCATGTAGTATATTCTGGGCGAATTTATATGTTGAAAACAGAACCTTGATGATCAAAAGGTAGAATTAGAAGAAACTTAATGATGTTCTTGAATGGAAGAAATCTGGGAATTATTTTGATGTAGTTTTAATCCAAAGTAAGCCTTTAAATGATGAATTATGGGATTTAGAATGTTATTACTGATATAGGATGTTAGTATAACGTTATAGTGACCTTATCTTGAAGTTTCATGCTTAAAAATGGTGAATTGGGACGAAACTGTAACTGCAAAACGAAGCAGTCCGTAACAGACCTGTGTAATCGATCGATCGACATTCATCAGTCGATCGATCGACCACAATCGATCGATCGAAGGTCAAGGTCGATCGATCGACCTTCCCAGAATGAATAAAGTTTTCCTTAATTGAATTTTAATGATGATAACCCTTGGATAATATTATTGGAGACATTGTGATTACCCTAAATTTTAAGGAAGACCAGTAGGCATGATTTTGAGATTGGACATTAATTGGAATTTAATTTGAGGAATCATTCTAAATTAATGAAATTCGTTATGTGAGATAATATTTGGGTTAATAGTATAAATTTGAATAATTTGATGAAATAAGGTTTGGGGCAGAAGTAAGGACCTTAGGTATAGCGATGTTATATGAGGGAATTATGGGAACTTAATAGTCTATTCGAGACAGGTTTTAAGTTTCAGATATTACGACGTGAGACGTGTCGACTATTTAATTTATATATTGTTGGGACACTTGAAATATATGAATTGGGAATAATGGTATAATGATGTAGAGAATACCCTTATTAATATTGAAATATCTAATATGTGTGAATGCTTAGTAGATAACTTTATGTGTATGACATACCTACCATACTTGCTATCACGGGAGGTTACGTTCGCTTAGGACCTTCTTATCCTTGTGTTGCCCGGATTTAGATTGGTGCCTAGAGGACATAGTTCAAGAGAATGACTTATTTGTGAGTTAATAAGCCAGCTGACTATGGAGCGTAGGTATGTACGTGACCATGGATATGATTGAATTATGTTCGCCTCCATTTATGTGTGTGGTGTTGATTCCAACAATTCCTGAGAGATTCGGAATTTGTAATCCTTATGTACGTGATGTACCGGGATGGATAGCAGAGTATGTGTGCACCGCAGCTTAGCCTTTGGGTGCTTGTATTGTATATTTATGATGTGAAAATATACGGTTAATCGAGAAGGAATTTACTATAATAAATTGTGAGTATAATTATGGTAATGTTTTGAAAGATAAAAAGAGATCTTTTATCAAATAAATGGTTTGGTTAATAATTGGGAACTTGGGAATTAAAGTAGAACTCTCTATTTAATTGTTAAGGATGGAACTTATAACGTGAACCGATCAGTAGTGTTAGAAACTCTTTAGATAGTTACGAGATAACATATGTATGGGTACAGGAACGTTAGGAGTGCACAGTAAGATGAGAGGTGAGTATATCATGTGAGAGCACGTCCTAACATGTACTTTGCATATACTGTTTTAAATGTTTTTAAAGCACTTGCAGGTTTTTAAAATATACACATTCGAGCTCTGACCCGTTTGCTTTCAAATCTACTTTTTGGTAAAACCATTTTAGGTGCCCAGCCACAAGGTCACCATGCATAGGATCCTCATTCTGATGACGAGCTGTAGCTGCTTGTGGAAGCTACAGGGATTTGCTTTTAGACGCTTATATCATTTGGATTCCTTATTCAGTATTCCTCAGTTGTAGGGCATGTTGCCCAAGTTCTATTAGATACATTTCCATTTCAGTTTTTCAGACTTTGGCATGTATTCATTTCAGTATCTAGTATTTCATTATTTACTTCAGTTGTGGGATTATGTTATGAGGAGTTTTTCCTCCAGTTTTATTTATATCATGTGTCGATTATTCTATTTACTTCATTATGGTGAATGGGGTTATTATTATTCTTTTCACTTGTTGCATGTTAATCAGTCTTCAATTAAAATTTGGCAACTTACTTTTTAAATACTAGGTGGTTAGTAATAATAAAATGTTTTCGACAGTGATGCTATTAACTGAGCCAACATGGCATTTTGAATTAATTTAATAAAGGAGTAGCTACCGGGTATTTAATTAGTCGGGGTGTCACAGGTGGTATCAGAGCATCAGGTTCTAGTGTCCTTTAGGATCTGAACGGCTTATTATGTTTCCGCTGAGCTTTCTTTGATATAGAGCCCTATACTTTAGGACTGTTGTATTCTTTTGTTTATGCTACGTTCTTCAGCTATTTTAAAGTTTATAACTGCGAACTTATAGACTTTATTCTTATTTCAGAATGCCTCCACGACGTGCACCACGAGTTCCCAGGAATGCGGCGCCAGAACCACAGCCCGGACCGGTTCAGAGCATGATGAACGCTGCTGAGGTTGCAGGTATTGTAGCCCAAGCGGTAAATGCCGCCATTGTCGTTGTTCAGCAGGCACCGCCTCTGGCGCCGGTTGCCGCGCCAGTTCAGGCAACTTCATTCCCGTCTGCTTGGGAACGTGTACGTGACGCTTTTCAGAAAGCGCATCCGCCAGAGTTTGCAGGAAGCTCAGATGTAGTAGTCTCGAGCCAATGGAGGAAGGATATGCAGCGGCACTTACGGATGTATGAGTGCACGGATGTTCAGAAACAGGTGCTAGCTACTTTTAAGCTATTTGGATCTGCATTGCAGTGGTGGGAGTCTATTACCACCGTAGAGGAGAGGGATACTCTCACCATACATGAGTTTTGGGTGCGGTTTGACCGCAAGTACTTTCCGTCAGCGGTTCATACGGAAATGAGGAGGAGATTGATGTGTCTGAGGCAGGAGGGCAAGACAGTGGCCGAGTATGAGGCCGAGTTCACTAATCTATTAAATATCGTTCCTGATGAGATACCGTCAGAGAAGAAGAAGATTGAGAAATTTACCGACGGGTTGACATGGAGGATCCGTCAGCATCTATTAGGGAACCTTTCGTTGGCCACGTATTCTGATGTGGTTAACGCTGCATTGTTACATTGCCAGGACCACCGTTTTCACATGGCCGAGGGCAAGAGGTCGGGAGAGTCTAGCCATCAGGGCAGGACTGGAGGACATGGTGCCGGTGGAGCACAATCTTTTCAGGGACAGAGACAGTTAGAGCAGGGTTCTCAGCAGGGAGATCAAAAGAGGTTCCGTTCAGGAGGTTTCAGGAACGGTCAGGGAGGATTCCGAAATGGCCAGCAGGGTCATAACGGTCATCAGGGCCAGCAGGGTCAAAATGGCCAACATCAGCAGTTTCAGCAGGGCCAGCAGGGCCAGGGGAGGAATGGTAACGGCCACCAGGGCCGGGGACAGCAAGGGCAGAGGGGATGGAACTTCCCCAGGGAAATGTTTCATTTGTGGTAAGATTGGCCACAAACGTCAAGAGTGTCCTGATAAGGGCCGGGCCCCACAGCAGCAGCAGTAGGGTGCTCGACAGGAGCCACAGAGGCCACTCTTTCCACCAGCCCTTCCAGCTCCAGCTCAGATTATTCCAGCAGTTCCTCTGCAGCAGGGACAGCTACAGTATGGACGTGTCTACAACATCCACCAGGCTGCAGTTCCACAGGCACCGCCCGCGATTGAGGGTACGTTTCCTATCCATGGCACTATGGGTCGGGTATTATTTGATACGGGTGCTACACATTGTTTTATAGCTACACACTTCGCAAAGGCGTTAGGATTGTTAGCCGCAGCGGAGAGCACAGTTACGTGTGTCGACTCACCTTTGGGGAATGGGTCACTTATATTCTTTATATGTCGGGGAGTGGGGGTAGAGATTGGTGGTTTGGTATTACCTGCGGACATGTTGGTACTAGATATGCATGTTCACGATGTTATCATCGGTATGGACTGGCTCACTGATCATAGAGCCATGATTGATTGCTTTGGTGGGAGCATTGTTTTTGCCATTCCGGGGCAAGAGATGTTTGTTGTGGCGATGCCTCGCCCAGAGGGAGGCTCGACCGCGCATTAATATTACATTGAGGAGGATACCTCTAAGGAGGTTATGATTCCTTTAGAGTCGATCCCCGTTGTCAGGGAGTATTCTGATGTGTTTCAGGAGATACCAGGCCTACCCCCCAGTCGAGAGATAGATTTTGTTATAGACTTGTTACCAGATACGAGACCTATAGCACGTGCACCGTACCGTATGGCTCCAGCTGAGATGAGGGAGTTACGGGATCAGATTGAGCAGTTGTTGGGTCAGGGGTTTATTCGGAGGAGTACTTCACCTTGGGGTGCCCCTGTGTTGTTCGTGAAGAAGAGAGATGGTTCACTGAGATTGTGTGTGGACTACCGGGAGTTAAACAAGGTCACGATACGGAACAAGTATCCGTTGCCTCGAATCGATGACCTATTTGACCAGTTGAGAGGAGCTTCTTACTTCTCAAAGATTGATTTACGATCTGGTTACCATCAGTTGCGTATCAGGGAGGAGGACGTCTCGAAGACTGCGTTCTTATCGAGATATGGTTCCTACGAGTTTCGGGTTATGCCATTTGGTTTGACCAACGCTCCAGCAGCATTTATGGACTTGATTAATAGGGTGTTCAGGGATTACCTAGACTAGTTTGTCATTGTCTTCATCGATGATATTTTGGTTTACTCCCAGACAGAGGAGGAGCATGCCGTGCACTTGAGACTAGTTTTGCAGACACTGCGCCAGAATGAGTTGTATGCAAAATATGAGAAGTGCGGGTTTTGGCTGAAGGAGGTTCAGTTTATGTGTCATATTATTTCCGACCGGGGAATATCGGTTGATCCGGGGAAGGTATCCGCAGTGAGGGAGTGGGGACAGCCCACGACACCGACAGAGATCCGTAGTTTCTTGGGCCTAGCAGGATACTACAGGAGGTTTATTCGGGGTTTCTCCACGATAGCGGGTCCCATGACACATCTTACCCGAAAAGGTGTGTCGTTCATTTGGAGTGATGCCTGTCAGTTGGAATTTGATGAGTTGAAAGACAAGCTAACCTCAGCACCTGTGTTAGCATTGCCGAGACCGGGGGTTGAGTATCTTGTTTACACCGATGCGTCCTTACAAGGACTTGGAGGTGTACTGCAGCAGGAGAGTCAGGCCATAGCTTATGCTTCCCGTAAGCTTAAGCCTCACGAGAAGAATTACCCTACCCATGACTTGGAGTTAGCGGCAGTGGTATTTGCCCTTCGCATTTGGAGACATTACCTGTTGGGGGAGAAGTTTCGATTATTCACGGATCACAAGTCCCTACAGTACCTATTCACGCAGAAGGAGCTGAATATGCGGCAACGGAGGTGGCTTGAATTCGTGAAAGATTATCAGTTCGATATCCAATACCACCCGGGAAAGGCTAACGTGGTGGCAGACGCGTTGAGCCGTAGACCGGTAGATGAGGTGGCAGATGTATGGAAGGCCAAGTGGAAAGAATTGGGACACCAGGATGCAGTGGCCCGATCATTCATGTCTGTGATGACTGTTACACCGCCGATTGTCACGAAGGTGGTGAAGGCACAGGCAAATGATTCGTTCTGTCAGGAGCAGATAGTTCGATTATTAGCAGAGGGAGCCGAATCCTATACCGTTAGCTCAGACGGGGGATTACGCTTCAATGGGAGATTAGTAATTCCGGAGGGGGAGGAATTGCGGCATGAGGTGATGGCAGAGTCACACGGCTCACGGTTCGCGGTACATCCCGGAGGGGACAAAATGTACCAAGACATGAGACGTCAGTATTGGTGGAGCGGGATGAAGAGGGATATTGCCGAGTTTGTCTCAAAATGCGCCACTTGTCAGCTCGTAAAAGTGGATCATCAGAGACCAGCAGGACTGCTACAGCCATTAGAGGTCCCGATGTGGATGTGGGAGAGCATCTCTATGGACTTTATCACGGGGTTGCCTATGTCGCAGAGAGGGCACGACTCCATTTAGGTGATTGTGGACAGGTTGTCGAAGGTCGCTCATTTTCTACCCGTCAGGACAGATTACACTGCGGGACAGTATGCCCAGCTCTTTATTTCAGAGATAGTGAGACTTCACGGGGTGCCCTTAAATATCGTGTCTGGCCGAGACAAGGTATTTGTTTCAAGGTTTTGGGAGAGTTTTCAGCAGGCCATGGGCACGGAGTTGCAGTTGAGTACGGCGTACCACCCACAGACCGACGGACAGACCGAACGCACAAATCAGATGTTGGAGGACATGCTACATATGTGCACCATTGACTTTGAGGGTGGATGGGAGCAGTATCTTCCACTGGTGGAGTTTGCTTACAACAACTCTTATCAGTTCACCATTGGCATGGCTCCATTTGAGGCATTGTACGGTAGACCTTGTCGTTCCCCAGCATGTTGGTTGGAGGTGGGGGACAACAAACTACTTGGGCCGGAAGTGATTCAGGATACTTCGGCAAGGATAGAATTGATTCGCAGTCGCATCCGAGTGGCTCAGGACAGACAGAAGAGTTATGCTGATGCGAAGAGATTCTTCAGAGAGTTCCAAGTGGGGGATCAGGTTTTGCTCAGAGTATCTCCTATGAAGGGGATTATACGTTTCGGGAAGAAAGGGAAGTTGGCACCGAGATATGTGGGACCATTTCCTATTATTGAGCGGATCGGACCAGTTGCGTATAGACTTGGGTTACCGGAGCATTTACATCGGATTCACGATGTGTTTCATATTTCCTCGCTTAGGAAATACCTTAGAGATGATTTGTCTCATTCTTTCATTGCTGTGGAGGACATTGATCTCCAGCCAGATAGCTCCTACGAGGAGGGGTTGATAGCTATTTTGGACCGAAGTGAGCGGAAACTGCGGTCAAAGATAGTCCCGTTAGTACGTGTTCAGTGGCGACATCATAATGTCGAGGAGTCCACATGGGAGCGCGAGGATGAGATGCGCGAACGTTATCCAGAGTTATTCTTACCAGGTACTTTCTAGTTCCGAATTTCGGGACGAAATTCAGTTATTAGGGGGGAAGTATGTAATACCCCGTATTTTCTGCGTTATTTATTTTTGGGGATTAATTGAATTAAAAGTTTATTAATTGGAAATTAATCCGGATAATAATATTAACGAGATGTGAGTTAGTATTTTATTATAATGTGCATACTTGGCATTATATGAATATTGGTAATATTGATATTGTCGTGAGTTATAAATACGGCAATTTGGGAATTTTACTTGACGCGTGTGACCGCCACGTCATGGTATTGTGCTACATAATTAAAAAAATGAATTTTAGTTCCATTAACCGTATGGTCGTTTTGAGTGCGCCAACGCGTCCGGAAGGGTCGAGATAGTCAGAAAACACTAGCCGGAAGTTTAGTTTGGGTCCCGGGATATTTGTGGGCCATACCGACATCATAAAGGGCATTTTGGTAAATTGCATTTTTGGGAATTAAAAAGTGACGAAAATGGGAATTAAAAATCTGACTATTTCTCAACCCACTTAACCCACTTAACCCACTACTACCACTTAGAGATTTAATGGACTACGGGAGGAGTTGAAATATACTCCCAACTTCCAAAAACCAAGACACACTCCATATTCCATTATCTTCAACCTTGGGAAAAGCTTGAGAGAGAGAGAGAGAGAAGGAAACCTTGAGAAGAGCTTGAAAGAGAGAGAAGGAAGAGAATTCTGCAGAAAAGTGAGAGGGAGAACAACTGGACTTCAAGATTGAACACCAAATTCTGAGATAATTAAGGCAAGTGATTTAAACTCCTTTAATTCAAGATATGTTTCCATGTTTAGGAATTTTCGGAATTGATTTTTGGAGATAAATTAAACCCATGAATTGAAAGTTAAAGGACATGATTTATGTAGGAATTCCATGTAGTATATTCTGGGCGAATTTATATGTTGAAAACAGAACCTTGATGATCAAAAGGTAGAATTAGAAGAAACTTAATGATGTTCTTGAATGGAAGAAATCTGGGAATTATTTTGATGTAGTTTTAATCCAAAGTAAGCCTTTAAATGATGAATTATGGGATTTAGAATGTTATTACTGATATAGGATGTTAGTATAACGTTATAGTGACCTTATCTTGAAGTTTCATGCTTAAAAATGGTGAATTGGGACGAAACTGTAACTGCAAAACGAAGCAGTCCGTAACAGACCTGTGTAATCGATCGATCGACATTCATCAGTCGATCGATCGACCACAATCGATCGATCGAAGGTCAAGGTCGATCGATCGACCTTCCCAGAATGAATAAAGTTTTCCTTAATTTAATTTTAATGATGATAACCCTTGGATAATATTATTGGAGACATTGTGATTACCCTAAATTTTAAGGAAGACCAGTAGGCATGATTTTGAGATTGGACATTAATTGGAATTTAATTTGAGGAATCATTCTAAATTAATGAAATTCGTTATGTGAGATAATATTTGGGTTAATAGTACAAATTTGAATAATTTGATGAAATAAGGTTTGGGGCAGAAGTAAGGACCTTAGGTATAGCGATGTTATATGAGGGAATTATGGGAACTTAATAGTCTATTCGAGACAGGTTTTAAGTTTAAGATATTACGACGTGAGACGTGTCAACTATTTAATTTATATATTGTTGGGACACTTGAAATATATGAATTGGGAATAATGGTATAATGATGTAGAGAATACCCTTATTAATATTGAAATATCTAAGATGTGTGAATGCTTAGTAGATAACTTTATGTGTATGACATACCTACCATACTTGCTATCACGGGAGGTTACGTTCGCTTAGGACCTTCTTATCCTTGTGTTGCCCGGATTTAGATTGGTGCCTAGAGGACATAGTTCAAGAGAATGACTTATTTGTGAGTTAATAAGCCAGCTGACTATGGAGCGTAGGTATGTACGTGACCATGGATATGATTGAATTATGTTCGCCTCCATTTATGTGTGTGGTGTTGATTCCAACAATTCCTGAGAGATTCGGAATTTGTAATCCTTATGTACGTGATGTACCGGGATGGATAGCAGAGTATGTGTGCACCGCAGCTTAGCCTTTGGGTGCTTGTATTGTATATTTATGATGTGAAAATATACGGTTAATCGAGAAGAAATTTACTATAATAAATTGTGAGTATAATTATGGTAATGTTTTGAAAGATAAAAAGAGATCTTTTATCAAATAAATGGTTTGGTTAATAATTGGGAACTTGGGAATTAAAGTAGAACTCTCTATTTAATTGTTAAGGATGGAACTTATAACGTGAACCGACTAGTAGTGTTAGAAACTCTTTAGATAGTTACGAGATAACATATGTATGGGTACAGGAACGTTAGGAGTGCACAGTAAGATGAGAGGTGAGTATATCATGTGAGAGCACGTCCTAACATGTACTTTGCATATACTGTTTTAAATGTTTTTAAAGCACTTGCAGGTTTTTAAAATATACACATTCGGGCTCTGACCCGTTTGCTTTCAAATCTACTTTTTGGTAAAACCATTTTAGGTGCCCAGCCACAAGGTCACCATGCATAGGATCCTCATTCTGATGACGAGCTGTAGCTGCTTGTGGAAGCTACAGGGATTTGCTTTTAGACGCTTATATCATTTGGATTCCTTATTCAGTATTCCTCAGTTGTAGGGCATGTTGCCCAAGTTCTATTAGATACATTTCCATTTCAGTTTTTCAGACTTTGGCATGTATTCATTTCAGTATCTAGTATTTCATTATTTACTTCAGTTGTGGGATTATGTTATGAGGAGTTTTTCCTCCAGTTTTATTTATATCATGTGTCGATTATTCTATTTACTTCATTATGGTGAATGGGGTTATTATTATTCTTTTCACTTGTTGCATGTTAATCAGTCTTCAATTAAAATTTGGCAACTTACTTTTTAAATACTAGGTGGTTAGTAATAATAAAATGTTTTCGACAGTGATGCTATTAACTGAGCCAACATGGCATTTTGAATTAATTTAATAAAGGAGTAGCTACCCGGTATTTAATTAGTCGGGGTGTCACAACCCGGTATTTTATTAGGTGGGGTGTCACATCAGAGCCAAAGCCCCGAGGATGAATACCGGCTACTCCTTTCAAATAGGGTCCTTGAACCCAGACAATAGTGATATACATATCGACCATAATAATAGAATATTTTAATGTAAAGAAAGTCTATAATATCAACAATAAATTTCTAAGTATCCACAAGGTTTAAATGTGCCACACCAATATTATTTTAAATTATCCCAAGTCCCACGATGATAATGTGTATGAATTAATCAGGATGATTTGTTCTCACTTTATTATTAGGTATACCAATCCTCCCGCCATATGTTATTTACACCAAAACATATTATAATAGCGGTCCTCCCGCCACGGGTGATTTTGTCCACCAAAATTTGACGGTCCTCCCATCATGGGTGATTTACACAAAAAATACTTCCCCTTGTCATACTCGTCGTCTAACCCGTTTTTATCCTGTGATCCTCGACATATGAAAAGGTTCCACACACGACACGACATAAACGCCCTCTGACCCGGTTAAACTGTCGGCCCTTGACACATTATGTCGCCAATAAATTTTAATACCAGTTTTAGTCTTGCGGTATTAATTTCGAAAAATTTCTTATACTAGTTATTCACATAAATTTTCCCCACCCATAAAAGCGATGTGAAAATCCTCAAAATATTCCTTAGTCCCAATGAAAAGTTCCCCAAAACACAATTTCATCCCATCACAAATAAATGATGATTATAATAATTTTCTTCACCTAGATATTAATCCTAGGTTATCACATCAACGGTAAAAATAGAGAATTTGCCCCCACCCCAATTTATATAATCCGCATAAATTTATTTTAATTAGTCACATACCTAATTACCATAAATCGCAACTAAGGCCCACTTATTAGTCCCATACCTAACAAGTGTATTATAACAAGGGGTGAAAACCAATTATCTAAAATACCAACATTCCCGAAATATTCAATATTATAATATTTCATAATTGACATAATCAACAATTTATGATAATATTCTCAACAATACTAAATTCCCAATAAATGATTTTTAATCCAAATACGGGGAAATGAAGAACACGTAATTATTATGATTTTTCCGAATCATTATTAATTGAAAGTTCCATAATAGTTATTTATTTTCTAGCACAAGTAATTTAATTAAATTAGGAATTTTTACGTAAACATCAAAATTAAATTACTAAGGGATCCTCTACATGTATATGCCCACAATATCAGCAACTAAGTAAATACAATCCAAATAACAACAAAGTTATAATTATTTGATATTATTAATTATTTCACAAAACAACCCCATAATTAATTTCTCCAATATATTAGGTTCTTAATTTATTTTAGAACACATGAGTTTTAATGGAGGCTATAAGAAAGACACATAACACTAAAGGAAAAGAATAGGATAAACATGTCTGATTTTTTTAAATGTTGAAATTGACGAGCGATTCGGGTTCTCCTCAAAAAATTGATCAAAAAACCCTCTTGAACTACTTTGAAATATTTCTGTTTTGACCTCCAAAAATAAGCTTGAAAATCTGTTTTAACGGAGGTTTGGGTTTTGTAGGTGGAGGATGAGGAGAAAAGGGGATGTTGGTTGCTAAGGGTTTACAAGAGTTGTGTGTTTAAAAAGCATAACCCGAGCTTCCTTTATGTAGTAAAGTTTGGGGGTTAAAAATAAAAATAAAATTCTTTATTTCGTCAAAATGACGCACTGCTGCGCACAGATTCTGGGACCATCGATCGATATATGAAAATGGTCGATCGATCGATCATGCAAAATATCTGACAGTTTCCCTTAAAAATGCCATAAGGAAAAATATTAAAAATTCATTTAAAAATTCGTTTTAAATCCGATTTCAATTCCGCTTGAAGTTCTATTCTTCTAAAATCATAACCAACATATTTAACCAATAAAATTTATAAAATTCAAAAATTTATTTTTCTCGAATATTCCAATTTTTTTTAAATACTCATTTAAAAACCCGGGTTGTTACACAGTATATACCATGTGCCAACTAAATCGAGGAACCAATTTCTCCATACAGGTGTCATAGACAGGACTACATGGACCTATGTGCACTGTACAGTGATATAAAAAATGTTTCAAACCTCGACCTTAACCGCTGAAATTTGGTGAGGAAGTAAAAACACCTATTCATCATATACCAAATCTTCCCCAACCTCTATTGCAGTATGACCCTCTATGTTCTTTAAAAACCATGTTGTGATCTAACTTTTACTGTGTTGTTATCGGTTTTCTTTCTTTGAGATCAAAGTTCCTCAGTTATTTGATAAGTTGAGTAATTCTAGGGTATGGTGGTTTCCCTAACACGATTATCCTCAATGAGGCTTATTTAGAACCTAGTCCCTTTGTGAAAGTGATGCCCATTGTATCTTCATCAACTGGTTTGTTAATGACATCCAAACTATCACATAATTATGTAATAACCCGCCCTTTTGGAGATGATTAAATTCTATAATTAAGTATAATTTGGAATTTGGAGAATTTCTCGAAATAGTGATTTCTGGGATTTTCGAGGATTTGATGATTTTCGAAGGGTGTTATAAATTATTTTGGGACCATATAGGTCGAGATATTTTATTTATATGTCGCCACGGAGTATAGTGACAAAAGAAGTGAGATTTTGAGTAGAACACCGCATTTAATTATTTTGGATTAGAATAGTGATTTGCGGTCAAGTACCTCGGATGGAAATTTCGACTACGCCACGAGTCTCGGAATGTCCGAGATAGTCGGAAAAGAGTGTCTGATTGTCGAAATTAAGTTCCGGGTAATTTTGGAGTTAAATAGGCTCGTAATTGGGTAAACGAGTCGTTTTTGGGTTTTTAGGGATAAAACCCTTTTTCTCTCTATATATAGAGGAAGAGAGGGAAGAAAGAAGAAAGAAGAGAGGGAAGAGAGAGAGAGGGAAGAAAAGAAGAAAAAGGGGGAGATTCCGGCCGGCCTCCGCGGAATTCGGCTCGAGGACGTCGGATTGTATCCACGAGGCAAGTATTTACTTGCTTTATTTATTTTTGAGCATAAATATCTCATATCATTGTTGGTATAAAAAACCCTAATGATTTTGGGTTGGGTATTCGTGGATAAAATGGGTTTTCGGGAGATAAAACGAATAAACCCCTAAAATTGGTAAATTGGAGATTTTAGTAATTAACCAAAAATATTGGGTGATTCCGGGTCCTGGGATGTTTAGGACCCGTATTATAAGTGTATTTGTTGTTGGTAGAAGTTGTAGGCCGTTGGGTGGAGAGATGCAAGCTTGGGGGAAGATTCCATGGCTGAAACAGCTTCTCGGAGAAGAAGCTGCCCGACTTGATCGATCGATCGAGCCTCGGGGATCGATCGATCGAAGCCTTCGATCGATCGAAGGCCATGGGTCGATCGATCGACCTCTGCTGAAAAGGAACAATTTCTTTAGGGTGATTTGGATGGGATAGATTCCATTTCATCTTGTTTTGAGGTTAATTAGGTGATAACCTAAGGGACCTTTTAGGACTTCATGGTCCATAAATTAAGGTAATTTAGGAGGGTAAAGTAAGGGTTTTAAGTATATAACCCTTAATCTATATTTTCGAGGAAAATAGAGTAATTGTAGAAATTGATGGATTAGGGTTCCTAACTTTAATTGGGAACTTCTAAACGATTAATTGGACTAGGTGTAGTCTTGGGGTTCAAGGAAATGAAATCCTTAACCCATTAAGTTTAAGGTTGTTCGGGTGAGATAAATCCTGAGGATAATTCTCGCAGGCAAATAAGCCTATATAATTATGCTAATAGAAGGCATAATTATATCGATTATCATTAAGTATATCCTAGGAGACAATTAGGATAATTTGGGGGTATATATATATGCTTCACTTAGAGGAGAATAGTATCATTGGAGATATCCAATAAAATCCTTAGAATAGGATTGAAGTATATAGTGATTATTAAAGTAAGAAATACTTTGGATTTAGAATCATGTAACCATGAAAGCATGATTACGATTCCTGGAGGGAGTCTTTGGGATATTTAGTCATCGCTAGATGCTATAGGCCACTAAGGCCGGTTATATATATTCTAGGAAGAAAATATAGGATATGTATATACTGTATGTTTTAAGTATATATATATATATGATGATGGAAATGATTTTGAAAATATATAAATGAATATTTTCAAAATGGAAAAATAAATGTTTTTCATAATTAATAAAATATGGATTACACACCTCTCTAAATCGCTATCATAAGGGAAGTTGTGTTTGTATGGTGAAGCCCCCTAGCTAATGATGCAGGGTGGATATAGTCCTATAGGCCATGTGAGCGTTTGTTGTTATATTTTCTGCGCTGGTTAGGAGATTCCGGGTGTGGTCTTGACTATCCCGCAGGCACATGGTCGCTTCCCGACGTCTTTCGTTATAGGATCCCAGGTTGTCTTGGAGGCCCTGGAAGATGATAGCCATTTAGGGACGCGCACAGTGGAGAAATCCGGACGGGCGGTCTTAGAACGCGTTTATATTAAAGCAGTTCATAATAATGGATTTGCTTTAATTACATTTCGTGGATATAGGAAGGGAAATGGGTTATATATAAATTGGCTTCGGTAACACTTCCCGGATGGAAGAAGGGATGTGGAAGCATATGTTTTGATCAAAGAATTTTTATGATAATGAAAATGTCTTTGAATACATTTCCTGAGTATAAAAAGGGAAATGGGATAATTGATAAAGGAAAAGCTTTTTATGTTAATAAAATTGGCTTTCAAAAAGTATATGGTTTGTTAAAGCAATTCATAATAATGAATTGGCTTTTATAAATACATTTCCTGGATATGAGAAGGGAAATGGAAGTTTTTGAAATGAAAAGGATAAGTATTTATAAATACTTTATATATCAAGTAATCCTCAGTCCGGGAGATATTTATATTATCCGGAAGTATATTGTAGATGTATGTATATGTATAAATTGGGTGCCGAGGGTCTAATGAATCCCGACGATCGACCGTGCCGCATAGTAGTGTATCGGGGGGGTTCCTTGATTGGATTTCGCTTCGCGAGACACCCCACGCACGAATATGGCACTGTGTTGAGACTGGGGAGAAGTTTAATCCTTAGTGCTCTTATATCATTAAATGTTTATGGTATATATATATTATATATCTTTCTGTACTGAGGGACCGGCGGATCTCAAAGATCGACCTTGCTGCATAGTAGTGTATCGGGGGGGTTCCTTGTTTGGATTTCGCTTCGCGAGACACCCCACGCACGAACATGGCATAGCGTCGAGATTAAAGTGAAGTTAGCCCTTAGTACATCTATTTGACTATCTAGGTTAGATAGCGGTTGGGTATTAGACTAGTTTAGCACAGTAGCTTGACTAGGATGTTTTTCGGGATGCGCTAGGTGTGCACTGTTAGAGGAGAGGTGAGGGGTATCTCATGAGAGTGCGATACCAATTTAAATATGAGATAAAACTATTTTTCTAAAAATAAAGCATTTATGCACTTACAAAATATTTTCTAAACATTCGGGCCCTGACCTGTTTGTCTACTCTCCTTTCTTTCTCTCTACTATATATATATATAGGTGTCCAAACACAGGGACGCCTAGATGGAAACTCTTTCGAGTCAGACGTCTGCTGCAGCAGCTGTGGATGCTTGCAGGTTATCGGTAGACATTTCTTTCCTTGTACTCTAGATAGGAGATATTGTATAAACACTCGAGCCAATGGCCCAATTGCATTTATTTATTCTTTTTGTACATCATTCGATATGGTTGTATATTTGGACCGAGTGTTCGGTTATTTTAGTTCCTTTCATTTCCATTTCAGTTCATTACGCATGTAATTGTGAATGTTTTAATTTGTGCGCTAAAAAGAGTAGTTAGATAAAAGTTTTTAACGGCCACCTAATAGGATATTAGTAATTAAATGGATTTTCGACAGTGATGTTAAGGATGATCCATTTGTGACTCCTGTTTTAATTTAATATTGGAGTGATCGCCCGGTATCTTATTAGGCGGGTTGTTACAGATGGTATCAGAGCATCAGTTTCTAGTGTCCTTAGGAATCTGTGCGGACGTACTACGCTTTCAGCGTTTCTCTCGATTTGTTATAGAGCCCCAGGATTAGGATTGTTGATATCTCTTATGAGATTGCGTTCTCCTGCCATGTTAAAAGATTATAGAAATCTTTTGCTCGCTCGTTTGAGAATCGTGTGCGGAGCTTGGATGGCAGCAGGAGGTGAGGCTTAGCTAGAGCAGCTGGTAGAAGGTTGGGATGAGGATCTTAGTAGAGGTCACTCTCCTTGTGGCAATTGCTAAGGATTTCGGTGGCGACTACTAAATAATGGTAGTTAGGATTACCGCAGTACCGCTGAAGTAGAGAATGGTGCTAAAGTCGAATTCCTCATGAAAATTGGGGGTTCGAAAGGGACCTTACGGATAGTTTTAATTGTGAGTCCCCATGATTTAGTTGGAATGAGAAGGATGTTGTTATGAGTTTTACCTCAATCGAGGAGGTATATTTGGAGTGACTAGATAAAGTCGCGGTACTAGTTAACCCTAGACTCGTGTGTGTAATTCGAGCTCTAGATTTGGTCTCGATAACATAATAATGTGGGATTGTGTGTTTTCCGCGATAGCGGAATTTTGTTTTCTTTCACTCGCCATAGAGGCGGGTGATTATATTTTGTATATATACGTATAATGTATTGGTTGATCGGAGCGATAGCAGGCTAATAATGGCAAGTCTATCGCGTCCACAGTTCCTGGAGGGGACAGGTTGTTATTGTGATGTCTCACCTTGATAAAGGTCGACTTCACCTTTATTATTATGGATTAATGGAACCTCGATGAGTAGAGGCTTCCTTATTTTAGTTGGTATGTGTGGCAACCTTATAGATAAAATATAAGGACCACAGGATCATTGTTGAGCTGTAAGGTTTAGCTCAGTACCGGGTTGCGCAAGGACTTAGAAATAGTGCGAGCGCTGGGTGGTGTGACTCTTAGTTAGAGATAGGAGTTTAGACCATCTTTTTTTTGTTGGATCAGGGGATAGGGATATCCCGGGTGCATGTCTGAAATAACGGGACTCCGTGACCAACAAAGTCAAGGGTTAATGTGTAGAGGGGTTCCTTTTTTGGATTTCGCTTTGCGAGACACTCCACACATGACTCTTAACGGCGCCGGGCATGGAGAGCTATTATGGGACGCAAGGATGTGGGTTAGTCTTATAGTGTGGATGAACCACTATAGATTATGAGCCCTGTTATGATGTTATGTTTATGGAGATATGGTGCTATGGAAAAGCACTAAAGTGGTCCTCTCACCACGAATAGTTGGGTGGAGTAAGACTTAGAGAAATTTATTCGAGGGTGTTAGCCAAGCCTTAATGAGAAGGCAAATTTGGAGAAAATATTTGATCGGTGTGATGTTAGTTGTGTTCCTACAGAGAGTAGGCACTTTGATTAGTTAGGTTTCCTTTCGTATGGGCGGAAGGATAAGATAGTAGGAATGCGTTCGTAGGTTAGCGAGGTAGGATTTAGGACGTCCCGCTGGTGTGCCTTGGGCTGTTACATCTCGATGACCGACGACGTGAGGGAGTAGTGTAATGGGAGGGTTCCTTGTTTGGATTTCGCCTTGGCGAGACGTCCCACGCATGAAACCGAGCAAATGTCGGGATTCGAGAGAGGCCTTGGGCACTAGGGACATACTTAGGATTGTATTAGTTTCGTGTAGGTAGGGTAACGCTTAGATCGTAGCATTTTTAGGATATAGGTTTGCTAGTATTACCATCAACGAGGTTAGGAGTATTGAAATGCGCGGGTTCGGAGGACCCATAGGTGAGTATTACACCGAGGAAAGGAGATCCTTATTGGGAGAGAGTGATGCGTGTCAGACGTTCGTAATGTTTGTGCTGATATGCACAAGTTAGAAAGGTGTATGGGCACCTTGGTAAGATAGTTTGATGTACCGCCTAGCTAAGATGGGAGTAGTATACAAGATTGAAATCCATGCCAAGAGGCATTTTAGACGATGGGTATTGAGTGACGTATTAGAGTTACTTTATGATTGCGGTAGCCGCATAGTGTACGATCAGGAACCATTAGGTTAGTATTTTTCCTTGAGGTTTTTAGGATTTGTAGTAATCCTAGTTAGAGGGTGTAAGTTACATCTGAATTTCGAGGACGAAATTCTGTTGTAAGGGGGGGAGTATGTAATAACCCGCCCTTTTGGAGATGATTAAATTCTATAATTAAGTATAATTTGGAATTTGGAGAATTTCTCGAAATAGTGATTTCTGGGATTTTCGAGGATTTGATGATTTTCGAAGGGTGTTATAAATTATTTTGGGACCATATAGGTCGAGATATTTTATTTATATGTCGCCACGGAGTATAGCGACAAAAGAAGTGAGATTTTGAGTAGAACACCGCATTTAATTATTTTGGATTAGAATAGTGATTTGCGGTCAAGTACCTCGGATGGAAATTTCGACTACGCCACGAGTCTCGGAATGTCCGAGATAGTCGGAAAAGAGTCTTCGATTGTCAAAATTAAGTTCCGGGTAATTTTGGAGTTAAATAGGCTCGTAATTGGGTAAACGAGTCGTTTTTGGGTTTTTAGGGATAAAACCCTTTTTCTCTCTATATATAGAGGAAGAGAGGAAAGAAAGAAGAAAGAAGAGAGGGAAGAGAGAGAGAGGGAAGAAAAGAAGAAAAAGGGGGAGATTCTGGCCGACCTCCGCGGGATTCGGCTCGAGGACGTCGGATTGTATCCACGAGGCAAGTGTTTACTTGCTTTATTTATTTTTGAGCATAAATATCTCATATCATTGTTGGTATAACAAACCCTAATGATTTTGGGTTGGGTATTCGTGGATAAAACGGGTTTTCGGGAGATAAAACGAATAAACCCCTAAAATTGGTAAATTGGAGATTTTAGTAATTAACCAAAAATATTGGGTGATTCCGGGTCCTGGGATGTTTAGGACCCGTATTATAAGTGTATTTATTGTTGGTAGAAGTTGTAGGCCATTGGGTGGAGAGATGCAAGCTTGGGGGAAGATTCCATGGCTGAAACAGCTTCTCGGAGAAGAAGCTGCCCGACTTGATCGATCAATCGAGCCTCGGGGATCGATCGATCGAAGCCTTCGATCGATCGAAGGCCATGGGTCGATCGATCGACCTCTGCTGAAAAGGAACAATTTCTTTAGGGTGATTTGGATGGGATAGATTCCATTTCATCTTGTTTTGAGGTTAATTAGGTGATAACCTAAGGGACCTTTTAGGACTTCATGGTCCATAAATTAAGGTAATTTAGGAGGGTAAAGTAAGGGTTTTAAGTATATAACCCTTAATCTATATTTTCGAGGAAAATAGAGTAATTGTAGAAATTGATGGATTAGGGTTCCTAACTTTAATTGGGAACTTCTAAACGATTAATTGGACTAGGTGTAGTCTTGGGGTTCAAGGAAATGAAATCCTTAACCCATTAAGTTTAAGGTTGTTCGGGTGAGATAAATCCTGAGGATAATTCTCGCAGGCAAATAAGCCTATATAATTATGCTAATAGAAGGCATAATTATATCGATTATCATTAAGTATATCCTAGGAGACAATTAGGATAATTTGGGGGTATATATATATGCTTCACTTAGAGGAGAATAGTATCATTGGAGATATCCAATAAAATCCTTAGAATATGATTGAAGTATATAGTGATTATTAAAGTAAGAAATACTTTGGATTTAGAATCATGTAACCATGAAAGCATGATTACGATTCCTGGAGGGAGTCTTTGGGATATTTAGTCATCGCTAGATGCTATAGGCCACTAAGGCCGGTTATATATATTCTAGGAAGAAAATATAGGATATGTATATACTGTATGTTTTAAGTATATATATATATATGATTATGGAAATGATTTTGAAAATATATAAATGAATATTTTCAAAATGGAAAAATAAATGTTTTTCATAATTAATAAAATATGGATTACACACCTCTCTAAATCGCTATCATAAGGGAAGTTGCGTTTGTATGGTGAAGCCCCCTAGCTAATGATGCAGGGTGGATATAGTCCTATAGGCCATGTGAGCGTTTGTTGTTATATTTTCTGCGCTGGTTAGGAGATTCCGGGTGTGGTCTTGACTATCCCGCAGGCACATGTTCGCTTCCCGACGTCTTTCGTTATAGGATCCCAGGTTGTCTTGGAGGCCCTAGAAGATGATAGCCATTTAGGGACGCGCACAGTGGAGAAATCCGGACGGGCGGTCTTAGAACGCGTTTATATTAAAGCAGTTCATAATAATGGATTTGCTTTAATTACATTTCGTGGATATAGGAAGGGAAATGGGTTATATATAAATTGGCTTCGGTAACACTTCCCGGATGGAAGAAGGGATGTGGAAGCATATGTTTTGATCAAAGAATTTTTATGATAATGAAAATGTCTTTGAATACATTTCCTGAGTATAAAAAGGGAAATGGGATAATTGATAAAGGAAAAGCTTTTTATGTTAATAAAATTGGCTTTCAAAAATTATATGGTTTGTTAAAGCAATTCATAATAATGAATTGGCTTTTATAAATACATTTCCTGGATATGAGAAGGGAAATGGAAGTTTTTGAAATGAAAAGGATAAGTATTTATAAATACTTTATATATCAAGTAATCCTCAGTCCGGGAGATATTTATATTATCCGGAAGTATATTGTAGATGTATGTATATGTATAAATTGGGTGCCGAGGGTCTAATGAATCCCGACGATCGACCGTGCCGCATAGTAGTGTATCGGGGGGGTTCCTTGTTTGGATTTCGCTTCGCGAGACACCCCACGCACGAATATGGCACTGTGTTGAGACTGGGGAGAAGTTTAATCCTTAGTGCTCTTATATCATTAAATGTTTATGGTATATATATATTATATATCTTTCTGTACTGAGGGACCGGCGGATCTCAAAGATCGACCTTGCTGCATAGTAGTGTATCGGGGGGGTTCCTTGTTTGGATTTCGCTTCGCGAGACACCCCACGCACGAACATGGCATAGCGTCGAGATTAAAGTGATGTTAGCCCTTAGTACATCTATTTGACTATCTAGGTTAGATAGTGGTTGGGTATTAGACTAGTTTAGCAGGGTAGCTTGACTAGGATGTTTTTCGGGATGCGCTAGGTGTGCACTGTTAGAGGAGAGGTGAGGGGTATCTCATGAGAGTGCGATACCAATTTAAATATGAGATAAAACTATTTTTCTAAAAATAAAGCATTTATGCACTTGCAAAATATTTTCTAAACATTCGGGCCCTGACCCATTTGTCTACTCTCCTTTCTTTCTCTCTACTATATATATATATAGGTGTCCAGACACAGGGACGCCTGGATGGAAACTCTTTTGAGTCAGACGTCTGCTGCAGCAGCTGTGGATGCTTGCAGGTTATCGGTAGACGTTTCTTTCCTTGTACTCTAGATAGGAGATATTGTATAAACACTCGAGCCAATGGCCCAATTGCATTTATTTATTCTTTCTGTATAGCATTCGATATGGTTGTATATTTGGACCGAGTGTTCGGTTATTTTAGTTCCTTTCATTTCCATTTCAGTTCATTACGCATGTAATTGTGAATGTTTTAATTTGTGCGCTAAAAAGAGTAGTTAGATAAAAGTTTTTAACGCCCACCTAATAGGATATTAGTAATTAAATGGATTTTCGACAGTGATGTTAAGGATGATCCATTTGTGACTCCTGTTTTAATTTAATATTGGAGTGATCGCCCGGTATCTTATTAGGCGGGTTGTTACAAATTATTCAAACTCTTTCAAGTAGCTATCCACAGTCTTACCTTCACTGGAGATATTTTGAAACTAATACTTGAGTTGGACTTCCTTTTCTCTGATTGCTTGATTAAAACTTCCATCTAAGAATTTCCAGATTTCTCGGGCACTCTAACACCTACTATCAGGTATATACACGATTGTGTGAGTGTTGACGATATCCATATTCATATAAGCACATCCTTTTCCTCCCACTCATTTTTAAATCTGTCGTCTTCCTCTCTATTTCCAGTCACAACTGGAGAATATACACTATTGCGTGAGTAGCTATGTTGGAGACCTTCATACAGTTATGGTATAAATTACATCAATCCATCTAGCTATTACAATGCTAACAACCTAAAAGAAAATGCATTTGGGGACAATAATATACCAATACAACATATAAATTTAATAAGACAATTTATCAAACTAATTGTAGGCATATTTATATTAATTGAGAAAGAATTTCAAAGTACACTTACAAAATCATTAGATAAATTCACCCAATAATGTTTCAAACAGATTATAGGCATATATACATTTGCAGAGGAAGAATTTCAAGAACACTTACAAAGGAAAAAATTATCCCTATTATGTAGGATGGATAATATATAGAAATGGAATGATTAAATCGAACTATCTAAAATTAATTTGATGTCAAGTGATCTTCCTAGAGTTTCATGAGTAAATTCAATTTGATCTCAAACTTACCATACACACATTAAAAAAGAACAAAAAATCATATATCAAGACAAACCCACATTAAAAATTCACAAGTTAAAATTAACCCAGATTAAAAATTCATAAATTAAACCAAACCTAGGTTAAAATTTCTCAGATTAACGCAAACCCGGTTTAATAATTCAAAAATTAAGATCAACACAAATTAAAAATTTAAAACTTAAGACAATCCGAGACTAAAAAATCACAAATTTAGACAAACCTGAATTGATAGTACACAAATTTAGACAAACCCACATTAAAAATAATAAATTAAGACAAACCCACGTTAAAAGTAATAAATTAAGACAAACCTAGATTAAAATAAATAAATTACATATTCACATGCCGAAAACTGACTTAAGCCAATCAATACCAACTCTGGATGGAATAAAATCCATATAAAACAACCACCTTGTGGAATCCTGATGTTAGAATTCACAAATAAAATACCCAAACTTGAATGAGAATGACCAAATCACTATTTTAGGAACCTGATATGATTCAGATCTAGAAAAATTACCAACATAGATGGATTTAAAATCTTCTCGAAGGCGAAGAATACTACTTGTTGATGGAGGATCAACTCCCAAAACACAACGATTCTATAAAAGAAAAAATACATCAAGATCATGTGAGAATTTCAAATGGTTAATCAAGGTTTTAATTGAGGGTTTAATGGATATGTACCGTCGAGAAGAGAGAAAGATGAATGGGGGAATTTGGAAAAGAGAGAGATATAGAGGGGTGGTTGTTTAATTGGGAGTTTTAAGGAATGTACCGACCAAATGAGGGAGAGAAGCACGTCTCATGAGAAAAGTGATTAAAAGGGTTGAAAAATACTCAGAAAACTGATTCACACTTTTCTTTGGTCTCTCTCTCTCCAAAATTTTTGTCAGTTTTATCTCGGCAAATAAAATAAATCTTTTAGCTCCCCATCAACGCTTTCTATTTCTTGTTTTACAGTCTCGATTCTGAAAAATTCACATAAAATAGTTGGCATCTTTGTCAACTAGCTATCTAAAAAAAGGTAGAGAGATCAAATCCCATGAAGTTGACTTTAGACACAATCCATGACCATGATGGTGACCAATTACTCTGATCGGAAATGGAGATTACCGCTGCCGAAAGAAGTTATGTTGGTGGTATTATGAGAGAAGAAGAGAATAGTTATTTCCACACAGAATCAAAATAGATGAAGAGTTGTAACATAAATGGAAAGGGAGGGATAAATTTAAGAAGATAAGGAGGAGGGGAAATCGAAAGGGGGGGGGGGGGAACGAAAAGTCTGAGAGGGTGAGTGACATTAAAGACTTATGGTATTTTAGAAGGCAATAAAATTGAGGATATTTGGGGCGTCAGTGATAAATGATACAGGTGAGGAGGGAGAGGTATTTTAGGATTAAATTTTTGTAGAGAATTTGAGTGTCCACGTGGAAAGGATCTCTAATGAGTAGCATTAAGGCCTTGTTGAGCATTTTATAGTATATATAAGATGTTCTTAGATGGTACAAACACACTTAGGGTTTTCGATAAACTAAATTCTGAGAATATTGTAAGGCAAACTGGAAAAGTTCCCTAAACATTTTCGCAGACATCATTTTCGCGACACTCATGCTCCAAGGAATATTGTCTTTGCTACAGAGAAAATGCATCATTGGAATTTTATGTCCTTTGCAAAACCTATAGTCTTTCACATGACATGTATTATCGCTTTATCTCTCCACATTGATGATTTTCTCAATCTATCAACGCTCGTACGAAACATATCTAACAATGTCGAAAGTGACTTTTTGCATAAGATCTTCAAAAGATCTTTTTGGTTTTTGGTTCAAGTACAAATTTATGGCCGACTTAGACCTTGAAGTGAGTAATTCACTCAATAATGGTGTGACACTTATCATATGAGACTTTAAACCTTTTTCAAATAAAAAGTTAAAATAGTTGAGTGTTCCATGCTCTTCCATACCAAGAGTGAGGGCTTTGAAAAAATAACATTTCATATATTTGAGAGGACATTTTTTCACTCCTCTTCTTTGAGTTCTTCAAGCCATTGTTCCTGATTGTTTTCTTTTGAGAAAAATTTAGAGATTTATTTACTCACCTTTGTGGTAAAAAACGTTTATTTTTAAACCATTTAATCACGAGTAATTATTTTATCTTCCTTTTCTTAAAAAAGTCATTTTGAGATTTAGATCACCATAGCCTTGCATACACTCCAACACACAAACTCTTAGGATTCCCTCAAAAAACTTAGTGTAGGTTTTTGGTTACTTAAAGATTCCAATCTTGGAACATGTTAATTTAACTTTAAAGAAGAAAATTTTGACAAAATATTTGATGACGTTGGTCAGGGAATAGAACCGGTGGTGGGTGTGTAGCATAGTTCAACGATTATAGATCTCATTGGATAATGTTTTGTGAAAAAGTGTCTAATATTTTGCCAAATTTTCTATGTTATTGTTTAATAATACAATACCATAGAAAATCATGTTGTGATTCGTATGTGGGGACAATGGTAGAAGATGATGAAATTCTTGTCGCCCTCGAAATTCTCTGAAAACCTTGTTTAACCTTTTGTAAAGCTAATGTCTTCTAGTGTATGATACTCCCCAAAGACAGGTAACTGTTTAGGCACTTTTAAGATGAAAATCCTTCCTTATCAGTGAGATATAGTGTTCTCTATCTAGGCATCTTCAAATAAATGTAAATACTATTTTCTACCATCGATCTCAAACCCTAATGTTGAGCTATTCACTATAAAACCCATTCCTATGCATTTATAAACAACTACAAAAGGTGGGATTGAGCCAACATGGGTTTTTTTAGAGTCTATATCGAACTACTTGGGTATATAGATTATACTAGGGACCCAAGATAAATAATTAAATTAGATCCAAACAAATACTCAAAGATACATATTACTATAATTGTAATTTATTTTCGTTATTTATTTAATCATAATTAATTCCAATAAATAATTATGATTGCACTCTAATTAAGTTATCTCATATATAAATAGGATATAATGAGGTCGTATTTGCAAATTTGATAATGGTACATAATATGATTCCCTATTTAAAGTTCCTGGTACCCGCTTGGTTAAAAAATTTATCGTTATTCGATTTTAAACAACATCAAATCAATTCCTTGATTATCAGACTTAACTTTTACTACACAAGGATTATAAAATAATCCACATAATGAGTTGTAATTGGTGGAAACAAAACATATAAGTCTATCCATGGGTATCACAATCCATGGTATCCCTCAGAAATAAATTCCTTTAAATTATGATCTCAGACCTAGTTAATTATCACCCAATATGCGGGAGTCATTTAACCCAATATAAAATTAGGTTGCACCCATAACAATTAAAGTGACATTTGTGCGAGAATTCCAAGACTCAAAATTCTAGGGATTAAGAATATATGTATCCTTTGCAATGGGTGTGAGATTGCCTGAATTTAATGAGGAGAATCCCTAGTCACAAGTCTCATAGGTGGCCCCGTTCAGTACGTTCCTAGGATGTACCTATCATAATTTTATGTGGAACTATCATACAAGTTCTCAAACTATTAAACATATTCCAATAGTTTGAGATAAACTATTAGGATTGCATCGTAACAATTTCGATAGGATATCAATTTCTTATCTAGCTTGTGAACATTTCACTAGTGCTATAACTAAGGTTTCAATGTCCTAGTGATCAACCTGAAGCTGACTCACTGAAATTCCTACTTAGGTCTATTGATCTATGTGTTTATAATATATTTAAACCAAATACAAGGCATTCTCATTATCACGATTATTATTTCAAAATGAACTGACACACCTTTACGCAAAAGTAAACATCACACATGGAAATATCCCATTTATTTTTAAAGCCATGTATCCTACTTACAGCCCATTTACATGGAATTTTATTGCCTATTGGTAGAGTATTAATCGAGTGTTATCCGATAAAACCTTAGTTGCAAACTTATCACTTTCTTATTTGATTTCTCAAACTAGTTTGAACCTACACTCAATGTGCTTAACCTTTTTAGGCATCACGGGTTCTTTTGAACTTGCAATCATTCCTCTACGAATATGTAATTGCAGTTCAAAGAACCTCACACATGATACTTAAGAGGTAACCGATCCATATAAGCTATTTAGTTGTCTCCCAAGTGATAAAAACTTTGGCCTCACTTAGGGGAGTAAGCAATCTAATATTAATTCACACTCCTCCAACTTATAACTTAACCTCCTTGTGTAAACACATATTTTAAGGTAGAAAAATGGAATCCTTATATGACTGAAAAATCTAAATCTATGTGCCTAAAAGGTACAAGACAATAAGAATGAAATTTATCGACCACGCCATAGGCATAACAAATTTTGGTCCTTGTACACAACACATAACATTCATTAGGTTGCCCATCGTTGAAGCATTATTTGTACTCCTCGTTCCTTCCATCTAATCAAGTGTCTTAAGACATTGATTTTCCAGACATAATGACTCAATACTTGAAGACAAATCTTTACATGGAATCTTGATGCTAATCATGTGTACACAACATTGATATAATTTACTTAGAATGAGTCCAACATCCATTGCAACCGATTTACGAAATCTTGATTATAAAGATGTGTCTGGTTTATCCTAAGTACTTTATATCTAAATACTCTAATAACCACACTCTTATGTAAAACAAAACTCCCACCCCATTCTCGATTACGAAATTATTATCCATAGATTGTACTAGAAGCACCCCCGTATTTTCTTCAATTTTCTTATACAAACATTTTCTTTCAAGCTTTGATCAAAATAAAGAATTGATTACCTGATCAAACCGTATGAGATAAGACCTTATATTAAATCCATTAATGGATGTAATAAGATTAAATCACTTTTTATTTCCTAACTTCTTACTATTCACATGTTAAGATGATCATTCAAGATTGCAGTCTTAACATTAAAAGATTCCTGATAGACTTTAGCATTGCTATCGTTAGAAGATTTTGTCATATTCAATCCTTTGTTTTGGAGTAAACCCTTTATTAAAACTTTACTTAAAGGTTTGTACCTTCCCATCCATCTATTTTTTAACTCCTTCTAGGTACACTCGTGCTCGATGGGTTTTACCTCATTAACAAGTCAATAAGGCTCAAAACTTGATTCGAGTACATCAAATCCCTTTTGGTATCCATACATAAGTAAAAAAAAGTCTTTGTCTTAGAATTACTCTTTTTAGTTTTCGAAACCCAATTGTGTTTTCCCGGGATCTTATTGAAATGACCACCTAAAACACTAACCATTCAAGATGACCTATGATGGTCCCACTACTATGTGCCATCAATTGATATCCAGTATAAGTGACATGTGTACCCTAATCATTGGTAATGCTCCTACTATGATAAGGTAGTATATTATTGATATAATTTTGTATTTTATCCGGTACGAGTAGTCTACCAACATTTGTAATAAGATGTTCCATTTATCTTGTAAGTCCAACTGACACTAGGGATCGTGGATTGTTACGTATATTATTGCAAGAAACGGTCATTAATGCAATCAATGTCCTTATTGTACTTAAGAGTGTGATATAAACTACCTTGTTACCTTTGGTATAAGCAATAAAGAGACATGCCTATGTACTTAATTTTAACATTTTTTCTCCATCTATATCATGAGTGTCAGGCGCCACCAAATCCGAAGATGCCCTAGAATGAACTTTTGCCCACTCAAATGTTTAAAGGGAGTTGAAGATACCGATTGAGAAGAAATTAAAGTCAAAATGTATATACCCCTTTATTAAGTAAAATCCCAATAATAATTTTTCATTCCTAAATAACTAACCATGGACCTTATCTTTTCCAAAAGAGCCTTATTTATTCAATAGATCATTTCAAGGTGTTATACATAGTGTAGACTGCTAGGATAAAATCTCACACCTCTAATAAATGATCCCTTAATCATCCCAAGAGGTAAACACATTTATGATTAGATCATAGACTTTTGAATTAGTTTGTCTTACCCATGATCCAACTTATCCTTTCACACTTTAAACTAATCAAAATCTTCAGACATGTGGTGTATAAGGTACACACATTCATACCCAAGAGTGATCATCAATGAAATTGATGAAGCACTCAAAAGCACCTCTTTACTGGATAGTCACTGAATCACATTAATCTAAGTGAACTATTCCCAACATATCTTTGGCTCCATATCTTTAGGACATGAAGAACCCCTTTGTTAGTTTACATTCTAAGCGGTATTCAAGACTAGAAGTGTCTCCACTTCTAATGAAATCAATTATTCATTCTAATCTAGTCTTCGAATTTCTTTTATAATAAAAAAACCTAAGTGCAAGTGCCAAATTGTGTTTGGTTCTACTAGGAAAATTTCTCTTTAATGATAAGTCAATTAAATTATTTAATATCACTGTTTAGCAGTATTAGTGAGACAAAACTTATATTGTTTAAATTATTTTCCAATGTACCTGAACAGATATCCAATTTTGATAAAATTATTTTACAAAATCAATCAAATAGAAGTTTAAAACCAATTTAGAAAATGGAAACCAACATTTTTAAAACCCGGGTACATTAATAATTTATCTTTATTTACTTTATGTCTACACTAAAATTCATAAGAACATCCCACCACAAATACCGATGCTTCTCTCTTAATGTAATTATTCGGTTACCTGGAACCTTTACAACGAGTTATAATCGTTATTTATGGTTCTCAAGTCTACATACCAGGTTACCACGGATCACACCATAAATCATGTATTAAATTTAAAGGGAAAAATCATTAACATATCCTTTTCCTTGAAAGGCAAAGAAAAAACGAACACGTTGCTATAAAACTTCAAAGTACTTGTAGTGAGAATACATGCATTTTGGCCTCTTCATGACTACGGAGGAATATGAACCTTTATTAACCCAACCAGTTATACCTGAGACTCATTCTTGTCCTCATTCGTCCCTTTAAGAAAAGAACTAAAAATCTTCTTAAACAACTAACACCAACCTTTAGCTATTGATGATCTTCACTCCCGAATTACGAAATGGTATCGTATTTCCCCACCATGTCTAATCCAAAAAATCCTTTGTTTAACTAATGATAAAATCATTCTAAGAGCAAGATTCTTACTTGAGAGTCATCAAATAATCATAGGCATCTAAAAATTCCAATCATTTAATTCATTAAAATTAAAAATTCACACATAGAACTTTCTCGTTCGGGAGATCGAGAACATATAACACTTAATGTAAAATAATTACCATTCATTTTAAAATACCATGATTTCGTGACTAAAACCATCCATTAGGGGCCAGACGAGATGACTCTAGGAGTTAATCACATCATCATTTTAAATATATATGGGAATCGTGGGTTAAAACTGTTTATTATCCCTTTAAGTTAGAACAATATCCAATTACATTTTTAGTCCTTGAAACTTATCCTAGTTAAAACTTTAAGACTAATATGTGAGAAAAAGTTGAATTAATTTTTGAAATAGTACAATCATTGAATTAAAAAAAATCCAATTAACACATGATAATTAATTTGATTAAATTTTAAAGTGGCATCCGTCGACTAAATTTTTTTTAAATTAATCTCATCGAACGTGCTAGTTCCCTTATGCGGTGAGATTTATCTTTGAAATTAAATTACCCCACTTTGAACAAGACAAATTTTCATATTTCATTATGCTATCTGGACAGTTCAGGAACACTCTATCCAACATACTGAACAACTGACAACTTTTGGTCCTACTCCTAATAACAGTGACTTCATTAGGGAGGATATCAAAAATTGTGTCTAAGTGTATACCACCGGTTCACCCCTTGAAATATAACCCTCTCGTGATGGAATTCCACATTGGGGAGATCGAAGTCACTTACATTATAATTCCATAAATTCCCACTTAAGAGTTATAAGGAATCCTTGATGCCTTGATTAATTCCATCGATTGGCAGGACAGACTAGCTGACTCGAGGTACTGTGGGGTTTATGTTAGAAACCCTCTCCCACATAGTATTTTAAAACATGAGGTTTTGAAAACTATCCATTTAATTATAAAAGACCGAATATAAATCCTGGGTAATTTCCCATTTACTTGTACATATTAATTTACCCGATCTTACTATTTTAATTTTCCAACATAAAACTATTTTTAATTAAAATAAAACATGTAGATAAAAATTTAATCTAGACCATTAAATTAATTACTCCACTTTAATCCAATTGAGAAAAGAATAAATGAAATGAATTTTCCAAGAAAAATAGTGATTTAGGCCGGTCTCAAAATTAAATCCATGTTGTCAATAAAATGGGTGTCCCTAATTAATCCAATCAGTATGCCATATTATGAAACATAATAATAATAAAGAGACATACATGGAAATAAACAAATAAATTGTGTAGAAAATAAAAGGAGATTACATTAAGGCTTAGAATCGTTCTTAATATAGAAGTTTTGAAGAAAAAGTAACCACTCGAAGTAGACTCCCTTTTAGACAAGAGTCGTTCTCGAAGTAGACATCTTCGAATCTTGTAGTTCTTCGTGCAGAAGCCTTCTGGAAATAATCCTTTCTAGTGTGGGAAGATGAAAAAGGAAGAACCATCATGAAATTGGTAGGAAAACCACCAATCAAAAATCATGACAAGCCTCCAACAGGATTGAATTGATCCGGCCTAGAAATTGGATCAATTCGACCTTAGAATTGATTAGTCCTTAAGATCAAATCGATCTGAAAGACCTACATTGAGAGCTTAGTCGTCTTCTCTAGTATGTCATGTAAAATGATCGTAACTCTTCTGGATCTTCGTAATAATTCATGAAACTTTACCCAATATTTAAAACCACATTAAATACATGATTCTAATAATTCATGAAACAATTATCTCCAAATACATTGATAATTAAATAATTACAAAAGCCTTAGTATTATAACCATACTGAATCTATTAGCAAAAAATACTATGGATAAGATACCATAGGATCCAATCACATAAAATAAACACACCTGATCATGATGGAAGCGATACAAACTTAGAATCCCTCCAAAACCATGTTAGTAAGATTCCATGCATAAGATGTGTAATCATACAACATTCCAAATCTAGGGTTTTTAGGAGGAGAACGTGGACATTTTTAATACACGATTAATCTTAAACATATATATAATACACATTATTGGGAAAATAACTTAGGATTGACATTTGAAAGTGGAAAAAATTCAGCCCTAAATATCTTGATTAATCAGGCATGAAAATTAAATCAAGAACTACATTTAAAGATTAAACTTAGGGTTTCAACAATATAATACCATAACGAATCATGTTATGATTCATATGAGGAGACAAAGGTAGAAGATGATTAAATCCTTTTCGCCCTCCAATGTTTTTAAAAACCTTGTTTAAGCATCTGTAATGATTAGGCTTCTAGTTTAAGATCCTTTCCAAAGATAGGTAGGTGTGTGGGCACCTTTTGACATGAAAACCCTACCTTATGACTGATATTTGTTGGTCCCTCTGAATGTGTCTTCTCAAAAACATGAATATTGTTTTATATTGCCCATATCACAGCTTAATGATGAGTAATTCACTTCAAAACCCATCCCCACGCCTATATATATGAGTATAAGAGGTGGGCTTGGTCCAAGCCGAATTTCTTGAGAGTTTGGGCCTAACTACTTGGGTATGTGGATAACACTAGGGACCCAAGATAAATAATTAAATTAGATCCAAATAAACACTCATGAATACCAATTACTATAACCATAATATATTTCCTTTATTCATTTAATCATAATTAACTCCACTAAATAATTATGACTTAACTCCAATTTAGTTATCTCATAAATCACTAGGATATAATGAGGTCTTATTTGCAAAGTTTGTTATGGTGAATAATATGATTCCCCATGTTAAACGTGTGATACCCTCTTGGTTAAGTCAATTTACCATTAATCAATTTTAACAACCATCAAATAAATTCCTGCATTCCTAAACTTAACTTATTTGTTACTCCACCAAGATTATAAAATAATCCACCAGCCATGTTTTACTTAGTGTAAACGAGACATATAAGTCCATCCAGGGGGTAACACAATCCATAATATCACCTGAATGTGAATTCCTCAAAATTCTGATCTCAGACCTACTTACACATCTGTCACCTAATATACATGGATCCGTTAACTCGATAGAAAATCATGTCACACCTATAGTAATCAAAGTGAAATTTGGTCAAACATTTTAATCTTCATAACTATTGAGATTAAGAATATATGCACCATTTCCAAATGGTAGGAGATTTCCTGAGAACAAGATCACCTTTAGACTCAACTCTCATGGGTGAACCTGCTCAATACATTCCCAGGATGCATCAATCACAGTCCTCTATTAAACTATCATACATGTCTTGAACCATAAAACATTATCCCATACTAGGATTTCATCGCAACCATTCCGATAGGATGTCAACTCCTTATCTAGGTTGTGAACATTTCAATAGTGCTGAAACTGAAACTTTGATCTCCTAGTGATTAACCCGAGGCTAACTCACTTGAATTCCTACTCAGCTTTATTGGTCGATATGTTTACAATGTATTTAAACCAAATACAAGGCGTTCTCGTAATCACGATTATTATTTCAAATTGAACTGGCACATTTTTACTCAAAAGCAAACATCATACATGGTTTTAAGAATAAAACCCCAATAAGAAACTTTCGTCTTTGTTTTGTGGAAAATCATTAAAGAGGATATCATTGTCAATAAAATAATGTGGTCTCTTCATATAGTAAAATGGATGCCATTAATAACGTTAGAGCTTGTTTTTTATGCCCATGCCTGTAGAGAAATTGGTAGGCTTTATCCAAACCTATGAGGATAATTTATCTTATTGCCAAGGATTGACTTCTAAGGAGAAAAATCTATTTTTATAAGCTAAGACGACATCTCTTTATTTTAGTTCCCTTGATGTTACTGAGGATGATATGGTTTTTCTCCCTAAGTTTGCCAAGATGTGGAAAAAACATTATGAATTGAAAGGTTATCCTAAGAATTAGCCTCCTAGATTTAAAAATGGTCAAGTAAGTGGAGAAATGAAATTTGAATTTCCAAAACCCATCAGGTGTGTGTGTGTGGTGGTCGAGGGAATGTTTTAAAGAAATGTCCATCGAATTTGAGTCATAGTGGTGGTAAAAATACATATCAAGCCACTTTTAGTGATGATAACTCCGTCTTTGAAAATGACACTCAAGAATGTAATTATGCCGATTTTATGATAAGAGATAAATTTTACGAGTTGGATGATTTAGAAGATTTTGAAGTTCCTCATCCGGCTAATGAATAAATAATATCTCGAAACCCCTCTTTGGGCACAATTAAGGAAGAAGAAAATGATCTTTTAGCAAGTTATATAGGCGTTATAAGGAATCCATAAACCTTGAAAGGCATAACATGAAACTCCCCACCATGCTAGACAATGACGCTATGGAGAGTGAGTTTAGTGTCATATTTTTTGAAGCTCCACTTGTGGTGTGCAGTGAACCAAATATTCAAGGAAGTACCAATGACTTTCTTTGTCTTGAGATTGAGTTCCTTAGGATGTCCTCACATAAGAGTTAAAAATCAAGAATATCTTTAGAGAACTGCATCTCCTTACTTGAGGACGAACTATTATCCGCATCCACTTTTCATTTAAATTTGGTAGATAGATCTTAAAAATTGGTTAAGATGCATTTTGGATCCCAAGTTATCCACGTAGCTCTTTGTTTACCCAATCTACTTTAATATCTCAATCCATTTTTGCATATAACATTGGTGAATATTCAAGGAACACTATACCTGAAGAAAACCAAATGAAGGTGACATTTATGTGTTCCTTTTTCAATAAGGAAGGACACTAGAATGAGTTTTGATTTAGACTTAGGAAACAATCACTCAAGTGCCTCATCAACCCAATTGTTCTGCAACCCAATAGGTGTACACATTGCCATAAGTTAGGACACCTTAAGGAGTTTTATATTTTACTTTTACCTCAATTGCCTTTAGATTATTTTGGTATGGGTAGAAAGATCAATAGGAAGGGAAAAATAAAGTAAAATTCCTTTAAAAGGTTTCCAAAGGGAATGGAAAAGGAAAAAGGGTTGACCTACAAAAATTTCCGAGGTGGTTTCTAAATCTACTTCTTTGAATATTGAACCGGGTTGGACTAAGAAACACGTCATTGATTGAGCATAAATATAGTTTTTACAAAAATGAGATATGGAAAGCTATTGGCCTTCTTTTAAGATAAATATTACTCTTTTAGATAGGCATATTGATTTCACTCTAATATTATTATCATTATTTAAATTTGTTCTTTTCTTGTTCATACCTTCAAATTTTAGCCTTGTACAATATTGGTCTTCTATGCTTATTATGTCTTATTTTATCCCATGTGCTTATAAGCAAACCTACATGCCTAGTTATTATACTAACAGTTTTATTTATAACTTTTATACTCCATGATTAAAATTTTATAGATTGAATGACTTGGTAAATTGAGCTTTCTTTTAAAGTATTTATCAAAACTAGTGCACTTTACACCGCATTATAACTTGATCATTTCCATGCAAAATATAATGAAGGGATTTGTTTTCTATTATGCAATATTTTATAGAAGGGTTGTCATTGGTAATCCTTCTTGTGTGCATGAAAGTTTTTATCATCATGGTTGGAGTTAAAAAATATATACAATTAAGCATCATGTGTGATGATATGGTAAGGGCAGTAACTTTTAGATAGTAAGAACTACCTTTGAAAGATTGGAAATAGTTCCTCACCCTTTGTAATGAATGAACACAAGTCGCCACATACTAAATTTTATCAGAAGTGATGCCTCAAAGATTTTTATATATCCAAAATTTGAGTAACATCTTGGTAATGAGCCTTAAAATGTTTTAATCATAAATCGCTATTTGAGGGAGGAAAAAAGTGGTATTTGGAAATTTTGTTTATTTTTATGGAAAAATAAGGCTTTCTCTTTGTTGCATAAAGTCAAAACTATTCAAAAGTGAGTTCAAACATTCTTCTTCATTCTAGATTTTACGGGTTGATACTCATTTTATTAACTTTTCTATCACGAGTTATGTCTTTGAATCACTCTATCGTTTATATGTCTTTAATTTGACCTTAGGCCTTTGAACGCTAAACCATGCTTTTTGTAGAGTATTTAACATAATCAAGAACCATTATATGATATTCTGAAGTTTGTTTGATAATTATAAAAGGTACATTCTGGATCAAAGTGTACCTACCTAGAGCTATGACATGTTGTGTGTATATTTCCTTTTCAATTTACTTTGTTTTTCATATTTTGTTGTTCTGGAAAAAAATGTGACCTTATTGTCACTGGTTCCTATCGGATCAAAGCATCTGCGAACAATGATGAACCTATCGTTGTAGCAATACCTTATGGGTTTGTTGAAAACTCCCAATTCAGGATTCGATAACATGTTTTACCCATTTTCCTCTTGAAACTTCTCTTATCTCAAGGCCCCTTCTGCTTTCCTCCCATATTAGCATATTGCAAGATGTTTTAGGCATTCTTTACCTCATTTTAGTGGATTAATCTTCATCTTGGTAAGTTTTCCTATCCTAAATTTTTAGATTTACTCCTTTTTAGAGTCAGGGCTTGGTGATAATAGTTTTAGTGGGTTGTAATGAAATATTTTCTATGATTAATGGATTTTACTAATGTTGATTTATGATTAATTCTCTTAGCTAGATTTAAGTGTATAGTATTTGATTTACATCATATTTTTGGGGTTTGTCTACTCTTGTATTTATATGTGTTAGAGTTCATGTGTATTTGACATTTTTTTTGTCATTTATGACACTCTTTCTAATATTTTTTAATATATGATCCTTGGTTTATAATTCCATTTCTCATAGGATTATTGTGACTTGTGTCTTGGCATGTGTTTTTAGGCTACTAGATGGCTCCGAAATATCACTCACGAGCCTCGACTTCCTCCAATTGTTCCATATTTGATGAGATATTCTCTACATGTTATGTTCATTAGGAAATATCAATTGATTTGGACTCTTTTTTAGCCCCTCTTTATACTAATTCTATTATAGAAGATATTGGATTAGATTTTTCTCTCAAACCAAGCCATGTTTCCCCAACTTAGTGAGAGAATTTTATTCTAGTCTTTTGGATGGTAAGGATTACTTAGGCATTAATCCTAATTATCAAAGTGAGTGGAATTCAAGTGGATATCTATTTTATGTGGAAAAGCGACCACTTTTACATCTGAGAATATGATTGTTCCACATATCATTACAAGTCGATTAGTAGTTAACCTTACAACTAGAATGGAATCACTCTTTTTATTGACAACCATTGTCAGTCTTGGAGTGGATACAATTTGAAGCAATCATTTTTGGCTAAGGATTTTTATATTCATAGTATTGTAGTGTCTTCTTGTATTTTACCCGCATGCCACCCTCACACCTTATCTTTCAAACATGAAAAATTATTTTATGCCATTGGTTAGGGTAATCATATATGTTTGTGTGATTTGATCAGGGACTCGATCTTTGCTCAGACTGAGGATAACAAGAAGACTCGCGCTTTGCTCTTCATTCATTTGATTGTACACTTGATTTTAAAGTTTTTGGTTCCTATTCTTCGAGATGAGGTTCAGGAAAAACCTCAATCTGCATTGACCATTGGCTCCTATTATCGATCTATTGCTCATCTTGGCGACTATAGTGGAACATTAACACCACCTTATGATGTTACTCAATTGGCTCCTCATCTTTTCTCTACATCACGTGCATCTAGTATACATTCTTTGGCTGAAAATGAGTTGGATTCTATCATTTATTAGTTATCTAATCGATTGCGTTCTAGGTTTCAACCCTCCTTTGAGGACTATAGGAATTAATTTTCTTCCTTTAATTTGATGAGTTCTTCCTTCAATGACATCTCACACTGCACCTAAAATACTCACCTATAAAATGGCAAGGACTGCTCCCCATATGTTCACAACGCGGTTATTGGAGTGTGTGCTATAAAGATATTGAATATGAAGAAGTGATGAAATTTGTTTCATGTTTTGGAGTTTGTTGGTTTGTTTAAAAGTTGCTAGGTTTTTATTTATATTGATCACATTTATTGTAATCCTTGTAACTCTTAACTATTATTTTAAGTCTTCTCACTTTTCGCATTATTTATATCTTTTAATGATATATTTTATCTCTGCAAGTGTATTTGAAATTATTGATATTAGTCTAATTATTCTCTTAATTATATCTTACCCATATTAACATTTTAAATGTTCATTCATTATATGGTTCTTCTCCATTTTTTGATTTTATTGGCATGTTTTATATTCTTATAATGCCTTGGGAATATGATCACATTATGAGCATAGTTCTTTCCTTTGACACTTACCATGACAAAAGGGGGAGAAGTTTATAGACTAGGCAGTATATTTATCGAAGCATATTATCTTTCTTAGAGTTATTTGTTGATATATCATTTTTATTGAGGAGAATGGTATATTTGTGAGGGAGTTGTTTTAGATAGATATGGTGTTTACATGTTCTAAATTCTATATCCACATGTTCATGTTTACCATATTTTCTTATCTTATTTCTTCACATTGGTACATTAATGAGTTTCCTACTGCATAACATGAAAGTATTGAGCAAGAGCTTCTTTTGATCCATGAAGACGGTTGAGTCCATTGTAGTGATTATTTACTAGCAACAAATGTAATTTTTTTTTATATTTTCACTTGCACTTGGCTAGGAGAGTCATAAAATGCTAGATCTCTTTCATTTGCTTGTAATTTTCCCTTCTTAATTTTTGTCTTAGAATTGGACAAATGGGGAGATTGTAAGACTACAGCATACTTTATGTGATCCAAAACATATTTAAGTCTTTGTCCAAATGGTCACTGAAAAACCTCTTTAGTATCTCAGTTTCACTCAATGTTGAATTTTAAGTACACAACTTAGGAAATGTATAAGAGTTAGGAAATAAAGATTCACACCTCGGTTAAATTGTTTTCATATTGAAAAATATTTTTAATCAACCTTGGTTCTATAAATTTGTCAAATACAAAATAAAAATTTACTTTTCATCTAGATAAAACTATTTTTATAAAAAATTACATTTATATGTATTTTCAGTATGAATGTTCTTGGTTATGACACACATACTTAGGATTTGCCAAAAACTTATTTTCGAAAATTTTATAATGCAAACTGGATAAATTCCTTGGACATTTTTGCAAGATTTATTTTAACCCCAGCGATGCTACAATGAAGATTTTCTTCGCTATAGTGAAAATGATTCACTGGACGTTTTCATCCTAGGGAAAATATCTGGTATTTTTCACAACCTATATTATCGCTTCAGCTCGCCAGAATGAAAAATTTCCTCACTTTGACAGCTTTTCTATGAAGCATGTCTAATAGCTCCAAAAGTGCCATTTGTACAAGATCTACTCTAAATTCTACTTAATGTTTGGTTCAAGTACAAGTTTACGGTTGACTTAGACCTTTAAGTGGCTACTTGACTCTATAAGGGTGTGGCACCTACTATATGATCCTTTAAACCTCTTCAAATTAGAAGTCCATATAGTTGAGCATTCAATACTCTTCCAAACAAACAGTGAGATCTTTAAAAAAATACTTTGGTTGATCAAAAAATTTCTTATATTTGAAAGAACATTTTTTCACTTATCTTCTTTGAGTTCTTCAAGCCTTTGTTGTTAAGTTTTTTTCTTTGAGAAAACATTAGAGATTTATTTACTCACCTTTTTAAAAAAAACATTTGTTTTAAACAATATAGTCTATGAGTAAATATTTTCTCTTCCTTGCATACATCCAAATGCACAAATTCTTAGGATTCCCTAAAAATCCTCGGTGTAGGTTTTTGGTTGCTTGAAGGTTTCAATCATGGAACAACTTGCTTCATCCATAAATAAGAATTTTTTTTCAAAAGATTCGACGAAGTTGGTCGCCGACCAAAACCACTTCAATGTACGCTAATGATCACTACTCTCCTCAGAGAATATTTTGTAAAAGTATGTCTAGTCGGTCGTAGCATTGTGTGGTTGTAAGTCTTTGGCATCAAGTTGTTATATCTCTATCACAATGAATTTTTAGATCTTATTGACCCGAGATTTTTCCCATTCGTGGGTTTTCCCTCATACATCAGTCTTATTCTTATTTTAATCTTTTTGCATTTTTAGAATCATTGCCTTAAATAAGAAAATAAAATTTGGGATTGTAAGATCTTGTAAAATATTTTTTCCCACATAGAGTTTTGGATTGTTAAACCATTTTGACAATATTAATTTTGTAAATTTTTTTATTAAATTAGGGGAGTTAATTTGTATTTGGATAATTAGTGTTAGGAGACACAGTCTCAAAGAATTTTTACCTAAACTCTTCTATGAAAAAAATTGATTACTCACTAGTGCAACTACTTAAAGAACTCCAAGATGAGGATAATATCATAAAGCAAAAGGGTGTTTTTCCTGTTTCTTAGAGAGGCCTCATTCCTCCATCTTGAAAGGTAAGAATAAGAAGAAAGGAAATTACAAGGTAAAACTTGTGGTGATAAAAGTGTGGTATACATATGGTGATAAAACTATGGTTAAACCTCAGGGAATGGAATAATCTGAAAGGCAATGGTTACATGTACAAAAGGTGTGGACATTAGAGAAAGTCGTGCCGAGTCTACTTGCCTAAATAGAAGAATAAATTAGAAATTTCTCCTTTTATCATTGAGACATGTTTTGTGGTCCAAGACATAGGGACCTGGAGTGTAGATTCAGGATCCACTAATCATGTTTGCAATTCTTTATAGGAGTTTCAGGTAACCAAGAAGCACAATGAAAGGGAATGTTCTGTTTGTGGGTGGCAATGGCAACATATCAGTATTAAAAATAGGATTTTTAGTTTTAAATTTTGGTGTAGAAAACAAGTTAATTTTAGAAGATTCTTTTTATGTTCTTACTATTGGAAGAAGTTTAATTTCTGGTTTTAAGATAGTTTTGAATAGATATTCATTTATTCTAATAAATATATTCTTTTTAAAATAATGGCATATCTTTTATTTGTTTTGGTACACGAGAAAATGATCTTTATATTATAACGCCCGTCTCACCTTTACTGCTAAATACTAATTTTAATAAATCAAATGGAAAAATAATGAAGAGAAAGGAACCTTCTAAGTTAAACCAATCATATCTTTATCACTTACGCTTATGTCATATAAATTTAAAAAGGATTCAACGACTGGTTTCAAATGGAAAATTAATCTCATTGCAAGTAGAGGCCCTTCTAGTGTGAAAATCCTATTTAGAAGGTAAAATGACCAAGAAGACCTTCAAGGCCAAATGTAATACCCAGTAATTTTAATGACTTTTAATATGAGATTAATTAAAAGTTAATGGGCTAAATAAATTGGGATTAATTGGAATTAATTATGAAAAATTAATTGGGATTAATCTGGATTTAATATTACTAGAGATAAAAGTAATATATGATTTTGAATATTACTTAGTGATATAAAAGTAATATGTGAATATAATAATTATTGTCGGGAGCTACAAATACGATAATAATGAAAATTAAGTCGGAACGCGCTTATGAGTCGTGTCGGGACTAAAGTTGGGAAATAAAAATGAGATTTATTTTTAAGTCATTAGGATGAGCATTTCGAGTACACCGTTGAGTCCGGAAGGTTCTAAATAGGCAGAAAAGTCTACCCGAGGGTTTGATTTGGGTCTCGGGTCAATTGGAAGATGAAAGGACACCTCGAAAAGGCATTTTGGTCATTTGTCTTGGGAGATGAATAGTATCCATGTTTTCTTATTTTAACAAGCCTTATAGACTTGTTATATAAGTGGGTTTACACTCTACGTAAGGTTCATTTCGTCTATTTCATTTGTGAGTTCGTTGAGAGAAAGTGAAGAGACTTTGAGAGAAAAAAAAAAGTCACCTTGTGGAGAGGAAGAGTTTCCTTGAAGAAGAAGAGTCATACTGGGTAATCAAAGGGGAAAATCACCACAAACCACCATCTCTACACCTTGCACCACCATCAAAGGGTCACCAGAAAGTCACCAAAAATTCACCGAAAAAAGGAAAGAGGATGTTCTAACATTATCTTCTCCGAAGGCTCATACCTACACTAAGAGGAAAGTGATTCTTGCTCCATTTCAGTGTTTATAATCTCCATGTTAGAATAGGATTTCTTTGGGATTATGAACTTATGAATTTGGGATTAAAATGATTGATAAATCAAATTCATGTATTTGATTATACACTTGTAGAGGTTATGAACACGATGAACTTGTTCGGATGAACTTGTTCGGATGAACATGTAGACAAAAATATATGTTTATGGAGAAAATGGAAAATGATGAAAGGTATTGCATGTAGATGAATCCTACTCATGACTGAATATGAAATTTGATGATTTAGAGAAGAAATCATAATTCTAAATTCTGGGTTTTTGAAGGTGTATAAAAATAGAGAATTTAGATAAATGAAATTTTGAGGGTTAATTTGGTTTGATGTTAGTTCTCATATAAACATGGTGATTTTGATGTTTTTACTTGTATTATAATTACCCATAATCATGTAGAAATGATTTTGAGATATTTGGGATTTGTTAGAATATATTTCATGTGAGTTTGGGTGAAAGAAGATGGATAAAATGGATGAAAAATTATTGTAGAAAAATGATGAACATTGTATGAATATTTTAGGATGGTTTTAAGCTGAAATTGGTGGTGTGCTCACTAATTCTTGTATAAAATCACGTTCTGCGCAACTTTGTAGTTTTGAGTTTTTTCAAAATCGAAGCAGAAAAGCCTAAAATAGTGGTTTTACCATTCTGGGCAGAATGTAACTTTATTGGAAAAAAAATCTGAAGTCTCAATTTTAGCCTAGAAAAGTTTAGAGAATTGTATTTTTAGCCCACAGTAAGTTCTAAATAATTTTGGTACATTAACTAGGAGTGAGATATTTGGGTTAATGTTGGAAAATTATATGAAAATGAGGAATAAAATTATGTGAGAGATGTCTACATAAATATAATACGATTAAGAGATGAATAATCGTCATGGTCAAGTACGGGTTAATATTGGTGATATATATATATATATATATATATATATATATATATATATATGGTTAATTGGGATTATGTGAGTGACAACTACATAATAAATATACGGTGATAATCTTGATAAATACAATGAGTATATGGGATATGATGAATTCCAAATTTGAGATAAAGGTCGAGTGTGTACCTATCCCTATATAGTTTGAGTATATACATATTACATGTTTAATTTATGTGTATGACATACATAGCCTACTTGTTATCGACGGGAGGTTTACGCGTAAAGGGTAGTCATATCCTGATGAGCCATAAGGGGGATCTTTGATTTGTTGCCTCAGAACATAGGACTTAGGTTGGATTGCCATTAGTGAGAACAATGGTATTGAACGATCTTTTGGGTACGTAGGTATGTCCATAGCCCAAAGGCTTATCACTATGTTCTCCTCCACTGTTTATGATTTGTTAATTATGGTTCGTGGGACATACCGAACCTATGGTCCTTTATATAGTGACGAGATGTACTGTGACATGATAGTAGAGTACGCATGCACCGCAGTTGAGCCTCGGGGTGGAGTTTATTATATATATATATAATAGAGTCAATGTATATATATACTTGTGATATTATCTACTATATGAGTTAAGTAGACATGAAAGATAATGAAGTCTGAAAAGAATTAAGTAGGTGAATGCTTAATTATATTGAATTGAAAAAGGGCTTATCCATGTTATAGAGAAATTGGATATATGTATTACCTGTATTGCGAGAGAAATACGTGGGAAAGATATGGGCTATGGTTAGTTGGCACTGATATGAACTAGTTAACATGGGTATAGTAACTAGTATGATTTTAAGGTACGTTAGGTGTGCACTCTAGATGAGAGGTGAGAAAATCAAGAGAGAGAGTCCGATAATCTAACATGTATATAATTATTGTTGAATCAAGCATTTATTCACTTGCTGTTTTCTAAACTATTTTACAATCGGGCTCTGACCCATTTTATTTCATATTCTCTTCTCTCTTGTATCTCCTATATCAGGTGTCCAACCGCAGGGACGCCAACCATAAAGGATTAAGATTTTTGACGAAATATGGATGCTATGGAGTTTTGGACCTAGTTTAGATGCTTTCATATTCATTGATATATACTTTGTAGTTGATTTTTCATTTAGGGTATATCACTCAAGTGGATTTAAGTATTTCCATTCTATCGCAGTCGGTTAATGTATTATGTCAGTTTTGATACATTTGCTTTTATTAGGGTTTATTGTATTGAGATATTTAAACTGGAGAGTTTTATTCCAGTTGCATTAAATTCAATTTTGATATTACTCAGTTGTTATTCATTATGTACATGAATTGTGTTAAATAGTTTATGTTTTAAAAGTGGAATTTTTATTAAATTAAATTTGGAAGGTTTTAACACCAATTTAATTAAGTATTAGGTGACTATATTTTTTTATAGTGATGCTAAGAATGATCCAACTGTATATTCTATTTTTTTATTTGGTATGGGACTGATCACCCGGTATTTAATTAAGTGGGGTGTTACACCAAAGTCTATAGAGCCAAATATGTATTGGAATCAGTTCACTACGATTTTTTTGGTGTTATGAAAATCTGAGCTAGAGGCGGATATGATTATTTATCGCTTTCATTGATGACTACTCAAGGTATGAATATGTTTACCTTATGCATCACAAGTCTAAAGTCGTTGATAGGTTCAACACTTACAAGGCTGGGGTAGTGCATAGGCATTGTAAACTAATACAAACCCTATGATATAATTGTGAAGTTGAGTACCCTCTAGAGAGATTTTAGGAATAATTTCTCATCAGTGGGAATTACATCCGAATCGCCCTGCATCAGGCACTCTAAAATAAAATCGTATAGATGAAAGAAGGAACATAAATCTTTTGGACATGGTTAGATCCATGATTAGCTATTCGTATTTTTTTAATATAGTTACTAAACTTAGTTCTTTCTAAATCAGTCTCAACGATTCCCATAGAACTGCGAACTGGGCGTAAGCCTATTATAGCACATGTTCAGATCTGGGGTTTCTCAACCCATGAACTGAGGAAGGAGATAAGGAAGTTGGAGTCAACGACAAATGAATGTCTCTTTATTGGTTAACCAAATGTAATTAAGGGTGGTCAATTTTCTAATCGTAAGGACCAAAGGGTATTTATTGGCAAAAATGTTCGATACATAGATGAATATTATATGATAGACCACAAACCTAAGAGTAATTTTATCTTACAAGAGATAAGAGGGAAAGACTAAGTATGAGCATCTAAACCATTAGTACAAGATGAAATCAATCTGATATCAATAGTACACTTAGATGTAAAAGGTTGTACAATCAATATTAGGTTACGTGAAATACACGTCAAATCTTTTGGTTTTCATAAATAACTGGATGAAAATTTTGTGTATAAGAAGCCTAATTGGAATATGATGGTATCTATGGTACTCTATACAAATGATATTCTCTTAACCGGGAATGACGGGTGTGTGTTATCCAGTATAAAAGTGTGGTTATATAATCAGTTAAATATGAAGGACTTATGATAAGAAAGTCACATCCATGGGTAAAGCTTTTGCGTGTTTGGATAATAAAGATCTTAGGATTATCCCAAGCCACTTATATCGATTATGCACTCATAAAATTTATCATGCAAGATTCCAAGAAAGAATTTATTCCTTTCAAGCTTGGAATCTCTTTGTTTAAGGATCAATGTCCTAAGATACATGATTAGATAGAAAAGATGATGAGTATACCTTATTCTTATGTTATGTACAAGAGAAAAAATCTCCTTTTCCATTGATATGGTCTGTAGAATCCAATTTAACCCAAGTAAGGAGCAATATACTTTATTGCAGAAAATTCTTAAGTACCGAAAAAGGACTAGAGATTATGTGTTAGTTTACTCAATAAATAATATTTTACCTTTAGGATACATAAACTCGGACTTTATGTCAGATAAGGAATTTAAGAAATTAACCAATAAATAAGTGTTTACGCTAGGAAGTTGAGACATAAATTAAAGGAGTATCAAGAAATTATTTATTGGTTATGCGACCATGGAAGCAGAATATTGTGCCTCTTAGGAGGTATTAAATAAGGTTATTTTTATTTGGAAATTATTAAGTGATTTGGATGTGGTTCCTTCAGTACAGTCGTCTATAACAATTTGCTGTAACAATAAGGGAGAGGTTGCTAACTCAAAAAAACTACAAAAGGCTAAGCACATTAAGGTCTGGTATCATTTGATACGGTAGATCGAGCGAAGAGGCAATGTTTTTTATCACCACTATTCCATCGCAGCATGACCTGAGGGATCATTTTACAAAGAGCTTATTAACCATGGCTTTTATTGTTAATGTATATGGAATGGGTGTTAGATGCATACACACATGGATTTAAGACAAAGTGAGAGACCATTAAGGTTTTAGTCTTAAAATAATGTATGATGCTTATTTATTAGTAAAGGTGTGTCAAGTTCATTTTGAAATGAGAATTATGATTATGATAATGCCTTTTATTTATTTTAAATATATCAGATGAATGTCAGTCAATTGGACTTATTAGTAATCGTGGTGAGTTGGTTTTGGCCTGATCATATAAGATCGAAATTTCGGTTCAAGTTCAATTGAGCAATTCACAACCTAGATAAGGAGTTAACAACCCAGCGATAAAGCTATGAGTACGATCTTAGAAGTTTAACTTGACTACGAGAACATGTCTGATGGTTCAAAAACTTGTTTGATAGTTCGAAGAGGATCATGAAGTACATCATGAATGTATTGTACATGACAAGGGTGAGATTAAAGTCTAGGTGTTGACTAAAAAAACTATTATAATTTTTCATTATTTACAACATGTGTATATATTCCTAGTCATGAGGACTGTAAGCACCTAAATGTGAATACAATTATTACTTTGATTGTAATGGTTGCGATTCAATTTATTGGGTCTATATCTATGCTAGTTGTGTAATCATTGTCCGGATGTCTGAGATCATATCTGGACGCATTCGTTTCTAGAAATATCTTAAATTCTAATAACCCTTTGATAAACCTATAAGTTTTGATTCTACTAGTAAACATGATCGATGGATTATTTATAATTTGGTAGAGTAACAAATATGTTATTTTTGAGATTAAGAAATAATTATTATGTTGGTGAAAAGAAATTAGCAAAAAAATTAAATTTTACTAGGAAGGTATAGTATGCTTTATGCGGGGAATCACATTATGCACTGTTTAACTTTACAAATAAATACCTCATTATTCGAGTAATTCATAGATACTCCCTTAGTCCCAAATTAAAAATACATAATTCTATTTTAGGATGTCCCAAATTAAGAGTCAACTTTCCCTTTTTGGTCATAATTAACGAACCAAATTCTACGAGATTGAACAAGGGTTGATCTTGGCCATTGGTTGAGTGTATCCTTGATATATGCAAAAAATGAATATGGACTCTTAATTTGGGACTAGTGGAGTAATTAAATTAGAGTGCAATAATAATTATTTAGTGAAATTAATTATAATTAATAGGGAAATAAAAGATATTACAAGAAGTAATATGGGATTTTTAGATTTTCATTTGGAAACCAATTTAATTATTAGTCCTGGGTCCTTAATATAATCCATTACCCAAGTATTAGGCCCAAACTCTCTGAAAATCCTAATTGACCCAAGCTCACTTTATGCACTTATATAAATAGGTCTAAGGTAGGTTTTTAAGTAATATAACACATCATAAGGATTAAATAAAGAGAGAAATAGAGAGGGGGGAGAGAGAGAGAGGGGGAGAAACACTATTCCCATTTGTTTTAAGGGGACGTGAGAGAAAAAGTGATTTATCTCATATTTCTTCATGTTTTCATCTCTGGGAGATCCACACACAAGGTTTACTTTGGAAGGATAATATACTAGAAGATTCAAGGCTTTCGGGGAGTTCTAACAAGATTTTGGAGGGTAAGGTAAAACAGTCTCTTCATCTTCTATAAATTATATTTCTCCTCATTCGGGACACCTAAAAGATCTATAAATCTATCTTTATTTGAAACCTTAGATTTATGCTTTAAACTTAGTCTTTGTTCTTTCTTTCAAATTCGTAAGGACACAAATTTCCAATTGAGTCCTTTGTTGTTTTGGCTCAATTCCGGACAAAAATGTTTGAGTCATAGGATAGAATACTTGACCATCCTTCAAGCCTATGACATACTAGAGTTGAAGATGTGGCGGCTAAGACTTATAAAGATTCATCATTGCCGAGTTTCAAGTGCTATGTTTCTACGTCATCAACATCATATTCCATAGTCTCCAAAGCTATTAATGCATTTCTATATCTATATAGGGAGACTTGGAATAAGTTTATATTGGGTGTACTTTTATTTTAAACAGAGCTTTGTTTTCAGAAGGTTTCTTTAAAACTTTAAAATAAAGTTTATGGGCTAGAAATAGAATTTTTAAGCTTTATGGTTTTTCGTTCGAAATTGTCGTTCGAACGAGTTTTTCGTCCGAACGAGAATTTTGTTCAAACGAGGTTTGTCAACGACTTGCCACTGGAACCTCGTTAGATAGTTCCTTGGAACTAAATGTCTTTCGAACGAGATTTCGACGGAAACAGTTTTTGGTAGTTTTTTGGCACTACTTTGTCCCACTATTCTTTCCCAGAATTTAATGACTTCAGGACTAGAATTTTTCCAAGAACTTTTTCCATCTCCTAGAGAGTTATAGAGAGATTAATCCTTTCATAAAAAGTTTCCTTGGTGTTTGTTATTTAAATTGATTTATTCAAAGAACAAAACCAAGTTTACACCCAATTAACAATGTTTTAATCCAAGTTTCTATCTATATATATATATATATATATATATATATATATATATATATATATATACATCTTTCTTGGAGAGTTTGTTTTGGCACCGGATTCATCTCTACCGTAAAAGAGAGTTTGGGTTTACTTCTACATCCCTCAAAGAAGAAGTCTCGTGTTTTTCCATGGCATTCTCATATGGTGAAATGCATAATGTGTGGTTGACGGTGTTCCTAAAGTCTCATTGGTGATACCAAGGTTCTGTTGGAGTTCCGGGATTGTCGACTAGGCAGAGGTCGTTACCAGAAGACGCATCGGGGCTTGAAGGAGTCGAGTCGAGTGTTGTAAGTCATCTTGCTTGTAATTATAATTCCGTACTTAGTGGAATTAAGGCTAGGGTCATCCGAGGTTTTTTTTCGTTGTGGGTTTTTCCTTGTACATCGCAGCGTAGTGGTTATTTGATTATTTTATCTTTTGTAAAACTCACCTAGAACGCATGCTTAGGTAAAAAGATAAAATTTGGTTTAAATTACTACTTGCTTAAATTGGTGCTAACTAATGTTTTGGGTAAATGTTAATTTAATTCAAGTCATCATTTAGTTTGTTAAAATTGGTTGGCCGAATTTGGTAATATTGAAAATATAACTTAGGCAAATTTCTAGGACTTGGGTTAAATTGGTTTAAGTGAAAATGTATTTGTTGTCTAATTTAATTTTACTCTTAGTTTGTTTAATTTTAATTTGTAAAAGAAATTAAAATTTGTTTTTAATTGAACCATCTCGCTTCCGCATCTTCAAAAAGGAAATTGTATTAATTTTTTATAAGATCTCAAAATTTGGGGGCCTCGTGTTTCAACAAGTGGTATCAGAGACGGAACGCTAATTTATCGCGTCAAATATCAGTTTTTCAGCTTTTATAATTTTTGTGCTCCTTGTATTTTTAGGTGGTTCATTTTTTACTCACTCTCATTTTTTTGTTTTGTGTCTCTTGATGGGACGCCTTAATGATAATTTATCGATTTCTAATGATAATGAAGTTTTTGATATTCAAGAGGAATTTAATGGGCTTAATAAGTGTAATGAAAAATTAAGAGAATTAAATTTAAGATTTGCAAAAGGAATTAAATTTCATGAAAATGAAAATTCTTGTTTTAAAGCTAAAGTTGAATTATTGCGAACCTCGCTATCTCAAAAAGATGTTTTTCGTGAAAAGCTCATGGACATAAATTACAATTTTAATATTTTAAAAAAGTCCAAGAAAGAGAGTGATTGTCGATAAAAGACTCTTAGGGAGAAGTTTTCTCACATTGAGGGGGAGCGTGATAACTTTCTAGGAGTTATCGAAAATTTAAATAAGGAGTCCCGTAATATTGAGGAGTCTAATTTATTACTTGAGTCAAAAATTTTAAAATGAAAAATGACTTACAAGACTCGAGTAGTAGTTGTAATGGTTCTAGCTCATTTTGTTCAAATACTTCAGTTGCTAAAGCTAAGACCATTGTTTGTTTTAAAGGGTCATCTTTAGAAAAGGTCACACCTTAGGTAACATTCCTCGTGTTTACACATGCTTTCATTGTGGTAGGAAAGGTCACCTTAGGTCATTTTGTTTTGATCTTAAAAGAAGCCCTAAGAAGTCTACATCTAGCATTTCATTAGTTCCCAAATCCCATCATTTTAAATATACATCTATATGGGTTAGGAACTCATTTTTAAACGCGCTAGATATTAGATTTGTTGATTCTCATTTTCTTTCACATGAAACCTCCCTTTCTAAATTTAAAGATTGAATGTGTTAGTTTTGTTTGCATACTCTAGCGTTTTGTTCTTCATATTATATATCATTTCTAGGTGTATGCATGTTTAATCATTTTCTAGTCTATGCTCCATGCTTAATCACATGCTAGAATTATGATTCTTGTTTATCTTTTGTATTATATTTTTTCTAGTTTGGATTTAATGAAAAATACAAAAAGATTTTTGTTTACCATTTGTGTTTTACCCTTTTCGTCATTTATGCTTAATGAAAAATACAAATGATTTTTGTGTGTCTTTTGGGTAAATATTTCTATTTTTGGTTAAAAATTTGAAAAACTCAAAAAGATTTTATTTTGTGTGTATTTTGGTTTACACAAATTTTGTGGCATATGTTTGTGTTTGAATCCTCATTTCTCTTCCATGCGACTAGAACTTTTGGTTAGAATTTTAATCCTTAAAATGTTATTTATCATGCTTACCTCGAGTAGCTTATGTTTGACTTGCTTAATGGATTCACTTTTATATGCCTTTACACACATGCACGAGCTTTTTGAACCTTAACGTCACATGTTATATTTGAGCATTGTGAGGTGTTTTTCTATCAATCTAGTCATCTACATACTATGACCTAGGAGGACTAGTGCATGTCAAAATCCGTTGCACGTGAGATTTGTGAGATATAAAAAATAATATGTATAAATGTGCACGGGGAAGGGCTCCGAAAGGAAAAATATTATCCTTTGCAAGTAAGACACCGTTTAGAATGGACCTAAAAGAAATACGTGGTCCAAAGGCCAAAAAGAAAATATGGCATTAAAAGAAAATTAATTTTGCCAAGGCCTAATTTGTTTAGTTGATCTATTCATTCAAAAGAATAATATATATGCTTATTGAGGGAGTTTGGATGATATATCAACGGTTTGCACAATGTCCATTCATCCTAGTTGCACTTTTAATGTCATGACTCTATTGGTTTGTAGAATCATCAACATGCTAGTCTTGTATACATTATGTTTGTTTGTTCATTAGTTCACTATATACTGTCACATAATGGCTAAATTCTAGTTGATAAAGTTTTGCAATCAAATGCGAACTACGTGAGCACGTTTAAGTGATTGGGTTTTAATTCATTGGTATCTTGTTCACATCCCTTCACTTCTGTTTCCATATGACACAGTTATGCTATAAGAGTGTGGAAAAACTTATGTTATTTAGTTTTATGTCATTTTGGTGTTTATATCTATATGTGTGTACTTATGCTTATTTTGTATCTATTGTGTATACATATATATGATATTTTGTTTGTTTTTTGAGTATTTTCCATGTTTAGCTAGTTCATCTATGCTTTTAATTCATTTTTGGTATCTATCTTGTTGCGAATTCTGTTTCGATATCACATGCTTAGATTACTACAATTAATTGATATCTTTTGTTTTCGCATCATAGTTGATATTCATATCTTTATATGGATTAGTTGAATTTGAGTTGCCCGTGTGCCTTAATGTTCTCATCACTTTCTGCACAATTGCATGTTTAGCGTGTTATCCCATTATATTCATCCCTTGTTTAGTTTAGGGGGAGTATATACTTTAATTGGGGGAGATAAGTTAATTTTTGATTCTTTAGCCTTTGTCTATTCCTGAACAAAAAGGGGGAGAATGATGGGGGAGAAATGGTATCTGATCCTATTGTAATCGTATCTTAGTTTGGGATATTTATCTTAGCGGGAGACGTCTTTCTACGTAGATCATTTGATAAGGGGGAGAATTAATTAAGGGGGAGTTTTTAATTTTCATTTAATATTTCAATATTCCTTATGCGTTTAATGTGTTGCTTAAGTGTACAGGTATTGTAAAGAGACATCTATTTAAAGTGGCAAAGCATTTAATTATAAAGTGGTATTTCGAGTCAAGCATTGTACTCATTATTTTGGGTGGGATGTTTTTGAGTCTAGTGATCTTGACTGCCCTTTAGGATTTTTGTTGTTTTTGTCCCGGAATAGCCAAAGGGGTAGATTTGTAAGGACACAAATTTCCAATTGAGTCCTTTGTTGTTTTGGCTCAATTTTTGACAAAAATGTTTGAGTCATAGGATAGAATACTTCACCATCCTTCAAGCCCATGACATACTAGACTTGAAGACGTAGCGTCCAAGACTTATAAAGGTTCATCATTGTCGAGTTTCAAGTGTTATGTTTCTACGTCATCAACATCATATTCCATAGTCTCCAAAGGTATGAATGCATTTCTATATCTATATAGGGAGACTTGGAATAAGTTGATATTAGGTGTACTTTTATTTTAAACTCATGTTTGTTTTCATAAGGTTTCTTTAAAACTTTAAAATAAAGTTTATGGGCTAGAAATGGAATTTTTAAGCTTTTTGGTTTTCATTTGAAATTGTCGTTCGAACGAGTTTTTTGTTCGAACGAGAATTTCGTTCAAACGAGTTTTGCCAACGACTTGCCATTGGAACCTCGTTAGATTGTTCATTCGAACGAAATGTCGTTCGAACGAAAATGTCGTTCGAACGAGATTTCGGCGGGAACAGTTTTTGGCAGTTTTTTGGTACTTTTCCACTACTTTGTCCCAATATTCTTTCACATAATTTAATGACTTTGGGACAAGAATCGTTCCAAGAACTTTTTCCATCTCCTAGAGAGTTTTAGAGATCTTAATCCTTTCATAAAAATTTCTCTTGGTGTTTGTTATTTAAATTGCTTTATTCAAAGAACAAAACCAAGTTTATACCTAATAAACAATGTTTTAATCCATATTTCTATATATATATATATATATATATACATCTTGCTTGGAGAGTTTGTTTTCGCACCAGATTCATCTCTACCGTAAAAAAGAGTTTGGGTTTATTTCTACATCCATCAAAGAAGAAGTCTCTTGTTTTGTTGCGGCATTCTCACATGATGAAAGGCACCATGTGTGGTTGACGATGTTCCTAAAGTCTCATTGGTGATACCAAGGTTCCGGTGGAGTTTCGGGATTGCCGGCTAGGCAGAGGTCGTTACAAGAAGACGCGTCGGGGATTGAAGGAGTCGAGTATTGTAAGTCATCTTGCTTGTAATTTTAATTTCGTACTTAGTGGACTTAAGGCTAGGGTCGTTCGAGATTTTTTCCCGTTGTGGGTTTTTCCTCGTACATCGCAGCATAGTGGTTATTTGTTTATTTTATCTTTTGCAAAACTCACCTAGAATGCATGCTTAGGTAAAAAGATAAAATTTGGTTTAAATCACTACTTACTGAAATTGGTGCTAACTAATGTTTTTGGTAAATGTTAATTTAATTCAAGTCATCATTTAATTTGTTAAAATTGTTTGGCCTAATTTGGTAATATTGAAAATATGACTTAGTCAAATTTCTAGGACTTGGGTTAAATTCGTTTAAGTGAAAAATGTATTTGTTGTCTAATTTAATTTCACTTTGAGTTTGTTTAATTTTAATTTGTAAAAGAAATTAAATTTTTTTTTTCAATTGAACCATCTCGCTTTCGCATCTTCAAAAAGGAAATTGTATTAATTTTTTATAAGATCTCAAAATTTGAGGGCCTCGTGTTTCAACAAAATGCATGATCATTCAAAGATTTTTGGTGAACCAAGTTTTTCTTAATATCAATCCCCAATAGCACGAACCATCACAAATATCCCCATATCGCCAACGCTTATTCCCACTACCTCTCCTCTTAAAACCCTCAGAACCCCGTACTAACCACCATCACTAGGAAGGAAATCTATATGTTTCATTCAAACCTAGGACTTATAGAGCAAATCAGAGATGTATTGATAGAGAAACACAAAAGATATATCAAAGAAGGATTACGATTATCTATTCTAGAACTGATAAACCACCAGTCGTAGGTCCAAATGCATAGACATTATCGGGTATTAGTAACAGAGGAATTTGCCTTTGGTAAAGCTATCACGATCGCAACAATCCCTATCTCTACTAAACTCTATTTTTACAGATCCAAAATAAAAAATAAAAATGTGTATTATACTTAACTATCCATTTAGATAGGTATATGAACAAATGGATAGATGGAAGGATAAATAAATATATGGATATATAGATCAATATATGTAAAGATAACAGGTGGTGATGGAAAAACCATTCTCCACTGAAAAAGTTAAGTTTGTTAAGGCTACTTTAGACAAGTAAGAAGGTCATTTTCAGTTTTACCTCTATTGAACTCATCGTCAATGATATATATATACATATATCGCTTAATGAGATTGCCCAACTGTAAGACCCCGCCTAATTAAATACCGGGTGGCCAGTCCCATACCAAATTAAAACATAATATACACTTGGCTCACTCTTAGCATCACTGTCGAAAACATTTACAACTCACTCAATACTCAATTAAGCTTGTGTTAAAAACTTTTCAAATTTTAATTTAACAAAATCCATTTCCAGTTTAAGAATAACACAACACATTTTATTCTACAACACTGATAACCAATTAGATAACACAAAAGAATTTAAATGCAGTTGGAATAAACATTCTCAAATAGTATTAATCCATTACAGTAATCCCAACAATATCAAATGTATTAAAATGACACGAATACAATAGTATTTGACCTCGATAGAAGAAGATAACTGAATCCTTTGGGCGACATGCCCCAACTAAGAGAATACTGTGAATCAAATGATGATAGGCGTCTAAGCAAAACTCCATAAATCCATAGCTTGTCATAATCCGCTAAGGTTGGCGTCCCTGTTGTTGGACACCTGATATAGAAGATATAATAGAAAAGAAAATATGCAAGGAAACGGGTCAGAGCCCGATTGTGTAAATGATTTTTAAAACAACAAGTATTTAACAAGTGCAATAAATCTTTTATTATATACATGTTAGATCCAACTCTCACTTTCTATTCTCACCTCTCAACTAGAGTGCACACTTAACGTTTCCTATTAACCTCCTAGTTAATGATTCCTCTTTAACAATTCCATAATATAATTCCATTCCCATATCATAACCCCGTATGTCCCATACCATACGTTATATAATCATTCTAATACATTTTTCATTTATATGAATTGTTTCTCATTAACATGAAACACGCTTTTCAATTCTTTAAGAATAAACATTAACTTACTTCCATTATCTTTCTCTATTCACCGTTATCTACAATTATCACACAGTAGATGATTTAACCACAATAAATCCAATCATTCATTTAATCCATTATATATATATATATATATTCATATATAATACGGCACCCCGAGTCACAGCTGCGGTGCAATGCATTACTCTGCTATTATGTCCCAATATCGCTGGTCGCCGAAAAGTGGACAAAAGGTTTGGTAAGATTCCATGAACCACAAACAACAACACAATCATTGGAGGCGAACATAGTTCTCATACCCATGGGTCACACACATACCTACGTACCCATAGTCAGCGCACTTATAAACTCCCCGATAAGTCTTTCATAGACCTATGTTCTCGAGCGACAAATCAAAGATCCAATGGATTCATCAGGACATGACTGCCCTCATGCGCAAACCTCCCACCGATTGCAAGTAAGCTAGGTATGTCATACACATAATCATTAATCAATCAAATATGTATTATCATACCTATAGTATACTAACAACAAGGTACTCACATTAACCTTAGATTATTCCCTTACGTAGCATTATATCTCTTTAAATCTCACGTATTAAAATGTCATATCTTTACTTCATAATTTAATTATCCTCGCATCCTATAACATCTCTCCACTCCCGACGTCGTTAAGGTTCATGCGCGGAGCATCTCGCAAAGCGAAATCCAAACAAGGAACCCCTCCAATACACTACTACTTAACTTTGTCGATCGAGGAGGTTCGTTAACTTCAAATATGCGATCGGAATAACCTCATCCCCTCTTTCAACCAAATGTGTTCTAAACTCCCATCTCTATCAAGGAGTCATACCACTACGCTCTTGTACTAAACTCAGCCCTTGCGAAATCAATAATGAGCTTAAACTCAGTCCTTGATGTTTAAATTGTAACCATAAGGCTACCCAGGTGTTATATTAAATCTCCCCTACTTGAACTATCCTTAATCCTCATACAAACAGATTAGAATCCAACACATGAATCTAACAACCGAAATCTCTTTAACTTTAATTATCATAATTCTAATCAATTAAATCCCAATTAAATTAATTCAAATCTTAACTAGGGCTTACTGATCTTCTCTAAGTCCCATAATATCCAATTAATAATCACCGAAGATCTACAAAAGTTTTGGGATAAGAACCAACATTAAAAAGAAACAACATCATGAACTCTCATATTTTAAATACTCAGAAAAATCCGATCTAAAAATTATTCAAATCATCAATCCGACTTCAGATTTGGATTCTACACGAAAAATTGAGTCAGGTATGTGTTTTGAGTTTTTTCTTAAATCTCATCCAAATGCACTCAAAAAGAAGATCTAAACATTCCAAATTGCCTCTTCTCATTCTACTCGTTTTTGCCTCTTTTTCCAAAAAAATTATCAACATATTATCTTCAAGAACACTAAATTATTTTCAGAATTTCTTCCACAGATTGATGAATATTTATTGGATTACTAACTACCTACAACATGAGTTTAATTCCTATATATTTTTAGATTCCAAAAATCCATTAACAACTATATCCTTTCATCTTCCAAGCATGAAAATCATTTCTTTTTATAACTATCCTAACATGGACAATATACGAACTTAAATTGCAAATATCAAACACTTGCCTTTAATGAAGATCTGATCCTTTGGGGTTGAATAACACAGGTGGTGATGGTGGTGGTGACCTTTGACCTTTGGCTCTCCTCCTTCCCAAGCAAACTTCTTTTTCTTTCCAAGCAACCTTCAACTCTCTCTAAGAAGATGACTTTTTAATTTTGTGTAGAAGAGATGAAATGAACCTACATACACTAATCTCCAAATACTTATAATAAGACAAAACCCGAAATCACTATTCATCCCCCTTGTAAAAATAACCAAAATGCCCTTTTGGGTTGTCTTTTCATTTCCAAATGACCCAAGACCCAAATCCAACATCCAAATAGACTTTTCTGACTATTTCAAACCTTCCGGACGCAACGACGCAGTCGAAATGACTATAAGGTCGATAGAAAATAAATTTCCTTTTTAATTTAATAAATTAGTCCCGACACGTCCCATACCGCGTCTGACTAAAAATTCAAATTACCGAATTTATATCATACCGTCATATCAATGACATCACATTCATATATTACCTAAATATCTTTAAGTAATATTCAGAATCATTCATTTTAATATCCACAATTCGGATAAAACCCAAATGAATTAATTTATAATAAGATCCAATTAATCCATTAATTTAAAATATAACCCATTTTAAAAGTCATTAAAATTACGGGGTATTACATACTTCCCCCCTTATAACAGAATTTCGTCCCGAAATTCAGAAAAATGAACCATACTGATAAGGTCAACTCCGAGTATAAATCTCACATCGCAAGAAATCTAAGTAGTACCGCCCATACAGTACATTAACGAAAATCCCCATCGATGTTACACTAAGTCTCACCATATAGTTTCAACTGAATCAAATTTAAATTATACCCAATCTTCCCTATACCGTCCTCGTGACAAACTTTGGGAAAAATAAATGATCCTCTCGTATTGAACAAATAAATCCTGAAGTCTCAACTACTTACCTTTTCACAATTATGAAAACTACTACCATTTAACCATCCAGGGCGCCCATACACCCTATCGTACCACTTTCAATATAAATTTTTTTCGCAAAGGTTATAAACTCACATCCCAAAGACCTAACTTATTTCGACTCCCAACGGTTATTAGTTTCATGCGTGGGGTGTCTCGCAAGCGAAATCCAAACAAGGAACCACCCCGATACACTACTTCCTAAAGTAGCCGGTCATCGAAACTCCTAAGGTCCTTAGTCAATAGTATATAAAAATTTGGTTTATCGAAAAAATATCAGGTTTATAGATTTAAACGAAAATTTAGGTTTTATTAATTTCAAATAGAGTCTACACATCTAGTCTCTTATAGAAGATAAGCTACAGGATAGTAGTAGTACATACGCTCTCGTATACCACAAGTCAATGCATGCCGATAGTCACATCATGTTTGAACATGCCCAAAGTAAGTAATTCCATGATAAAAATCAAACCCACGTGATACCATGTAAAATATAGGTGTCCCCACACCCCTCAGTGAGTCTACATAAATAATAATGCTTTAGGCTAAGTTTAGCAACCCTTTTTCGCATATAATATTAATCTCTACAAAAATCAATATACGCCTTATAATTCCTTAGATAGAGAACATACCCTCATTCGTGGGTGGTGGTTGTTGAATCCCACTATTATAACTTTGCTCCGATACGTCAAGAAAAATTTTACCCCAAATTTTCAGTTCTAGTTAACCACTCTCCACTATTTGCCCACGCCTTTGAATATATTTCCTTCGTTAGGTAACACACACAATTCCCACATTTCAAGAACTTCTACTGATGTCTCTCCTCAATTTTCCATAATAGGGGTGACCTCGACTACGGTCATCATACTCGAACATACTTCATAACCTCCTAAGTACGATCTCCGCTATCCGTCGAATGTCCCTCATCTGCCATACTTCTTTGTTCGATCACTCCCGAACATAAATAAGATTCACTGATATATACGTAATCTTACCAAAGAAATCAGCAATCCTAAACATAGGGCTCTACATCAAAGAACGCAAAGCGAAAAATACAATAAGCCGTACAGATCCTAAAGGACACTAGAACCTGATGCTCTGATACCACCTGTAACACCCCGCCTAATTAAATACCGGGTGGCCAGTCCCATACCAAATTAAAACAGAATATACACTTGGCTCATTCTTAGCATCACTGTCGAAAACATTTACAACTCACCCAATACTCAATTAAGCTGGTGTTAAAAACTTTTCAAATTTTAATTTAACAAAATCCATTTCCAGTTTAAGAATAACACAACACATTTTATTCTACAACACTAATAACCAATTAGATAACACAAAAGAGTTTAAATACAGTTGGAATAAACATTCCCAAATCGTATTAATCCATTACAGTAATCCCAACAATAACAAATGTATTAAAATGACACGAATACAATAGTATTTGACCTCGATAGAAGAAGATAACTGAATCCTTTGGGCGACATGCCCCAACTAAGAGAATACTGTGAATCAAATGATGATAGGCGTATAAGCAAAACTCCATAAATCCATAGTCTGTCATAATCCGCTAAGGTTGGCGTCCCTGTTGCTGGACACCTGATATAGAAGATACAATAGAAAAGAAAATATGCAAGGAAACGGGTCAGAGCCCGATTGTGTAAATGATTTTTAAAACAGCAAGTATTTAACAAGTTCAATAAATCTTTTATTATATACATGTTAGATCCAACTCTCACTTGCTATTCTCACCTCTCAACTAGAGTGCACACTTAACGTTTCCTATTAACCTCCTAGTTAATGATTCCTCTTTAACAATTCCATAATATAATTCCATTCCCATATCATAACCCCGTATGTCCCATACCATACGTTATATAATCATTCTTATACATTTTTCATTTATATGAATTGTTTCTCATTAACATGAAACAAGCTTTTCAATTCTTTAAGAATAAGCATTCATTAACTTACTTCCATTATCTTTCTTTATTCACCGTTATCTACAATTATCACACAGTAGATGATTTAACCACAATAAATCCAATCATTCATTTAATCCATTATATATATATATATATATATTCATATATAATACGGCACCCTGAGTCACAGCTGCGGTGCAATGCATTACTCTGATATCATGTCCCAATATCGCTGGTCGCCGAAAAGTGGACAAAAGGTTCGGTAAGATTCCTCGAACCATAAACAACAACACAATCATTGGAGGCGAACATAGTTCTCATACCCATCGGTCACGCACATACCTACGTACCCATAGTCAGCGGACTTATCAACTCCCCGATAAGTCTTTCATAGACCTATGTTCTCGAGCGACAAATCAAAGATCCCATGGATTCAGCAGGATATGACTGCCCTCACGCGCAAACCTCCCACCGATTGCAAGTAAGCTAGGTATGTCATACACATAATCATTAATCAATCAAATAGGTATTATCATACCTATAGTATACTAACAACAAGGTACTCACATTAACCTTATATTATTCCCTTACGTAGCACTATATCTCTTTAAATCTCACGTATTAAAATGTCATATCTTTACTTCATAATTTAATTATCCTCGCATCCTATAACATCTCTCCACTCCCGACGTCGTTAAGGTTCATGCGCGGAGCGTCTCGCAAAGCGAAATCCAAACAAGGAACCCCTCCAATACACTACTACTTAACTTTGTCGATCGAGGAGGTTCGTTAACTTCAAATATGCGATCGGAATAACCTCATCCCCTCTTTCAACCAAATGTGTTCTAAACTCCCATCTCTATCCAGGAGCCATAACACTACGCTCTTGTACTACACTCAGCCCTTGCGAAATCAATAATGAGCTTAAACTCAGTCCTTGATGTTTAAATTGTAACCCTAAGGCTACCCAGGTGTTATATTAAATCTCCCCTACTTGAACTATCCTTAATCCTCATACAAACAGATTAGAATCCAACACATGAATCTAGCAACTGAAATCTCTTTAACTTTAATTATCATTGTTGATACCAAAATTAATATGCTGATGTGGACGAATAATACGAAGACACGTGTCAATCTACGTGGCACAATAGCAGCGAGGAAGTTCATTTCCCGACCAACCATGATTCTTTCCGAGCAACGAGGATACACCGAGGAACTCTAGCGCACCGAGGAACTCTAGCACTCCGAGGTACTCTAGTGCTCCGAGGAACTCCTGATCAACGAGCAACTATGGCGGTCCGAGCTGCACCTCGGTCGTATCATTAATTGCCAGATAATCAATAGTTCAAATATTCATTGAATGCTTATATTCTTGACGCGCACACTGCATTAAATGTATTACCCTTTCACATGTATATCATTTAATGTATCGAACCTTTCATGTACAGCCTCAAGGCTATAAATACCTTGTATCAACCCCATTCAAAGGGACCAGAATTTCTTGAGAGAACTTGTAATCAAGAATTCTGCAAACACTCAGCAATAACATAACAGTGGACGTAGGCTTTATTCCTAGCCGAACCACTTTAAAAATCTTTGTCTTATTTATTTATTTGTGATTGAATAATTAGAGCAATCTAGTTTTTTACATCAACAGATAGGCGCCGTCTGTGGGAAGCGACTGTTACTATCGTTTTTCGTAAAAATCATTTGTTATCAATGGCAGATAATCCAAAATCCAGTAATCGAAATGCTGGAAATGCTGGAAATCTTCCAAATCCATCCGCAACTCCAGATCTGGCTGGAATTATGACAAATCTGGCTCAAGGACAAACCTCCATGCAAGAATCTATGAGGCAACTCATTCAAACTCTTCAAGGCGGTGCACCTACCTATTCAGGACAACGGAGTGATCGTGGGCAATCACGATCCAGACGTACTGGGTCATATCGCAATAAGGAATCTAATGATTCTTCTTATCAACCTGGGCGAACTTCATCAATACGGGCCACGGATACAGATCAACGTATCACTCTCTCTCCGGAGAGAACTAGCGCTTTAGAAAGATTAAGCAGGGTGTCTCCTTTCAGTCGATTAGGACCAAGGAGGAATATGAGTCCACCTAGAGCTCCATCGAGAAGTTTGCGGCCACCATCAGGTTTGAGAGAAGGATCCGCACAATCACGACCAGCTACTCGTCGAGATAAATCTCAGGAAGCTACGTCAGAGCAATCAATTGCTCGGACAAAGCGGCCCGAGGAAGGAAATGAAGCATGGAAAGGTTCCATTCAGCGGTTGGAAGATAGACTGGGAGAAATGGCTAAGGCAAGAAACCCCCTACAGAGAACTTTTGTTCAAGGGACACCTTTTGTACAAGCCATTGTGGATTTTCCTAAACCATCAAAATTCAAAGCACCTGTGGTGACCCCCAAGTACGATGGAAAGACAGATCCTGTACTTCATATAGATCAATACCAAGCTGCTGCCGACATCTATGCCGTCCCCAATGAGATGAGGTGTAGAGCATTCTCGGGAACTCTTACCGGATCTGCACAGATATGGTATAATAATCTTCCTCGGGGTAAGATTTCAACTTTTATTCAGTTAGCCGAGTTGTTCATTGGCAATTTTTGTTTTGGGGCAAAGCCGGTAAAGCGAGTAGCACACTTGCTAAGTGTTAGACAAAAATCAGGTCAAAGTACTAGAGATTACATAACTCGTTTTAATAACGAGAAGTTGGAAGTCATAGATTACGAAGAAAAGACAGCGATCACTGCTTTGATGAGTGGTTTGTTGCCTAACAAGTTATACTACACTTTGGCCAAAGACCCACCTAAAACTATGTCGGAGTTGATGGCAAAAGCGGCCAAAATCATGAATGCCGAGGAGGCTATGGCTGCAAAGAAGAATATGGATAAAGAAACCAAGGTGGAGGTCGACAAGTCTAAGAAGAAAGACCAGAAAGGTAATGGTGGTGACAAGCATTCCAGAAATAATAGGACGACGTGGGAAGTCCTAAAGAAGTACGATAATTATACTCCATTGAAAATGGGTATTAATCATGTTTTGGAAGAAATCAAGAATAGCGAGGAAATCAAGTGGCCAGAGAAATTGAGGACAAATCCCGATCTAAGGAATAAGGCCAAATATTGCGAGTTTCACAAAGATCATTGCCATATGACCAAAAATTGCATAGCCCTTCAGAACGAGATTGAAACGCTCATCCGAAGAGGAAAATTGTCAAAATATGTAGACCGCAGGGGTGAGAGGAAGAATGATGATAGAACTAGAGAAAGATCTAGATCTCCTCGTCGTGCCGAGGAGAAAAAGAAGAGGGACCATGAAGATGATCCAGATGATGACCCCGATCTTCCCAAGAAGCCAAGGCAGCCTGAACGAGAGGTTTTTTCCATACGTTTTGGGTCATTTGATTGTAATGTTATTACAGGAGGAGATGCAGGAGGAGGAGACCTTACTGCAGAAAGAAAATCTTACCTCGGAGAGGCTCAAGCTTGTTCATATATTCAGTGAATAAATCTGGCCGAGGGTGATCGTTCGAGGAAGGTAAACGAAGAGAAATTAGTGATTGGTTTTCAAAAAATGACCTGGCAGGTGTTCTTTACCCTCGTGATGATCCTTTGGTGATCAAAATGAGGATGAAGGACGTGGTCATTTCAAGGGTATTAGTAGATAGCGGTAGTTCGGCAGACATCATGTATTACTCATGCTTTGATAGCTTGAATTTGAAATTATCTCAATTGGAACCTTATCATAGACCCCTTCTGGGTTTTGCTGGCGAGAAAGTTTTTCCACTTGGGACGATCAAGTTGGATATACTCATTGGAACTTGGCCTGCTTGTCGAACAGAAAGAATACGCTTCTTTGTGATGGATAAGAATGTGCAGTCAGCTTACAACATCATCATGGGAAGAGTTGGATTGAAGAAGTTCGAGGCAGTTCCATCTACAGTACATCAGTGTTTGAAATTCCCAACGAATTTTGGAGTCGGAATTATGAAAGGTGATAAAAAAGTAGCTCGGGAATGCTATTATTCGTCTGCCGAGCAAGAGGAACTTGAAGAGTCAAGGAAAAAGACTACTACTTACCAAGTGGAGGAAGGTACAGAAATTGAAACTCTTGACCCTAGGGATGAATCTCAACTCGTAAAAGGGCAGGTGGTGGAATCTACAGAAAATGTTATTCTGGACGACGAGCATCCTGAACGAGTAACCCAGATAGGATCGTCGTTGGATGTTTCAATAAAACAGGATTTGATAACTTTCTTGAGAAACAGGAAGAATACTTTTGCTTGGAGTCATGAAGACATGCCAGGAATAGATCCAAACTTCTTATGTCATGAACTCAATGTGAATAAGGAGATCAAGCCTGTGAAGCAGAGAAGAAGAGTGTTTAGTCCCGAGAAGAACCAGGCCATACAAGAGGAGGTCGAGAAACTCCAGAAAGCCCAATTCAATGAAGATGTGAAATATCCAGATTGGTTGGCAAATGTGGTGATGGTAAAGAAGAAGAACAACAAATGGAGAATGTGTGTTGATTTCACTGATCTTAACAAGGCATGCCCAAAAGATCATTTTCCATTGCCCAGAATTGATCAACTAGTGGATGCTACCTCGGGACATGAGCTACTCAGCTTTATGGATGCATATTCTGGCTACAATCAGATCAAAATGAAGCCTGAAGACAGGGAAAGTACTTCTTTTATTACCCCAAGGGGAACTTATTGTTATAATGTTATGCCTTTTGGTTTAAAAAATGCAGGTGCAACATATCAGCGACTGATGAACAAGGTTTTTGCCGAACAAATCAGTTGCAATATGGAAGTCTATGTCGACGACATGCTCACCAAAATCAAGAGAGCTACTGATCATCTAGTTGACTTAGGCCAGACCTTTGATCAACTGGATAAATACCAAATGAAGCTCAACCCGACGAAGTGTACCTTTGGAGTACAAGAAGGAATGTTCCTCGGATACATCGTCAATCAACGAGGTATTGAGGCAAATCCAGAAAAGATCAAAGCTCTTTTAGGGCTGCGATCCCCAACGACGAGGAAAGAAGTACAGAGTCTTACCGGACGAGTTGCAGCGCTCAACAGATTTGTATCCCGAGCAACTGATAAATGCCTCCCATTCTTCAAAACACTGCGAAAAAGTTTTGAGTGGACTGATGAATGTGAGAAGGCCTTTCAAGATTTGAAGAAGTATTTGGGAGCCCCACCATTGCTGTCTAGGACAATAACAGGAGAAAAGTTATACTTGTATCTGGCAGTATCAGAGAATGCAGTCAGCTCGGCGTTGATCAGATTGGAGAATGGAGTCCAGAAGCCAATTTATTACACAAGTAAGGCTTTCCGAGGTGCAGAAATCAGGTGCCCAAAGCTAGAAAAATTGGCACTGGCATTAATTGAAGCAAGTAGAAGAATGAGGCCATACTTCCAGGCCCATACAATCATTGTATATACTGACATGCCATTAAGACAAGCCCTTCACAAGCCAGAAAAATAAGGAAGATTGATGTATTGGGCAATAGAACTCGGTGAATATGATATTGTGTACGAACCCAGATCATCATTAAAGGGGCAAGCTGTAGCAGATTTTATAGCAGAATTCACATACCCTGATACCCCCGAGGAACAAAAGGTACTTGCTGACCTACCTGTGGACTATACAGGATCAACAGACACAGATCCAGACCAACCAAGGTTGGTAAAAGGACTTGTGGATGTAGAAAAATCATCATATTCAAACCCAGACCAACTCCGGTTGGTAAAAGGGCGCGAACAGATGACCGAGGAGGAATAAAGGATACCCGGGGATGATGAAAGAAAACAGATGATATTTTACCGAGGAACTCTAACAGATAAGAAATTTGAAGACGAGTTACCTACATGGAGATTATATGTAGATGGATCATCTTACACAGCTGGTTGTGGAGCAGGGATTGTTTTAAACACCCATGATGATGTTGACATGGAGTATGCCTTGCGATTCCAATTCAAGGCTTCCAATAATGAAGCTGAGTATGAGGACATGATAGCAGGTTTTCATTTGGCGAAAGTTATGGAAGCACGGCAAGTAATTGCTTTCAGTGATTCTCAATTAATTGTGAATCAAATGATGGGAGTATATGCAGTTAAGGGAGAATTAATGGTGAAGTACCATGCGAAGGTGATGGAGTTATTGGCAGAATTTGATGCTATTCAATTGGTGAGAATACCGAGGATGGAGAATGCTAGAGCAGACGCATTGGCCCGATTAGCGTCAGCTACGCGCACCGAGCTGCGAAGAACGATACCAATTGAAGTATTAGAAAGTCGGAGCATAGAAGAAGACCTGATGGTGAATATAATAACCCTTGATTTAGGACCATCTTGGATGGATCCTATCAGGGCATACATTGAAGAAGGAGAATTACCAGAGGACAAGCTAACTGTAAAGAAATTAAAGTATAAAGTTGCTCGGTAGGTGTTAACTAATGGTGTTTTGTATAGACGAGGAATTATGGAAGGTTTGCAGAGATGTGTGCATCCATCAGAAATCAAAGAATTGGTTGAAGAAATCCATGAAGGATCTTGTGGAGCTCATGTAGCAGGTCGGACACTTTTGCAAAGGGTAATGACACAGGGATATTACTGGCCGACGATGAGGGCTGATTGTATAGCCTATGCCAAGAAGTGTGACAAGTGCCAACGTTTTTCCTCCATCCGAAGAACTCCACAAGCATTGTTGACACCCATAACTTCACCTTGGCCATTTGCCATATGGGGGGTTGATCTGGTTGGACCATTGCCGACGACCCGAGGAAGGTTCAAGTATCTCGTCGTGGCAGTGGATTATTTTACTAAGTGGGTGGAAGCTGAACCACTAATTGATATGACGTACGAGAAGGTATATCAGTTCATTTGGAAGAACATCATTTGTCGATATGGCCTCCCCCATGCTTTCATCACAGACCATGGAACACAATTCGATAATGAAGAATTTGCTGCCTATTGTCATCAGTCGAACATTTTGAAGTATCATTCAGCACCAGGCCATCCCCAAAGCAATGGACAGACTGAGGTGACAAACAGAACATTACTAAATGGTTTGAAGAGGAGGTTAAGTGAAGCTAAAGCAAATTGGATCAATGAGCTCCAATCAGTACTATGGGCTTACCGAACAACTCCCCGAGCAGCAACTGGAGAATCACCATATATGCTAGCATTTGGAAGTGAGGCTGTGATACCTGTCGAGTTGGGTCTCCCAACGCATAGAGTACTGAATTTTAATTCCCCAGTCAGCGATTTGATGAGAAGACTGGATTTGGATATGCTCGAGAAGGTTAGAGAAGAGGCAGTCATTAGGAATGCTACTTACCAACAACGTACAGCTCTGTTCTACAACAAAAGGGTGAAGAAATGTGATTTAAAAGAAGGGGATTATGTGCTAAAGAGAGTCATTCAGAAGCAAAATAAGTTGGAAGCAAACTGGCATGGACCTTACCGAGTTACAGAGGTTGTTCGTCCAGGAACTTACAGAATAGCAACTCTAGAGGGAGAAGAATTTAAGAATGCATGGAATGCTGAACACCTGCGCAAGTATTATCAGTAATGTAAAATGTAAAGCATTTCCTTCATTATGAATAAAACGAGGATGTTTCACCATTTTCTTTCTGTTAAAAGTTTTTCGGGGAATACTAGTGTTGTACACTACGCTGCTTGATAATAAGAAGAAGACTATAGTTCAGACCCACGATCAATTCCGGTTGATAAAAGGGCGAGAAAAATTTAAATACTCCTTTGGTTAGGAGGCGACACTAGCGTGACCAACTACGGTTGGTAAGATATCTAGTGGACAGCTCGTATGAGCCAAAAAATACTCCTTTGGTTAGGAGGCGACACTAGTGTGACCAACTACAGTTAGTAAGATATCTAGTGGACAGCTCGTATGAGCCAAAAAATACTCCTTTGGTTAGGAGGCGACACTAGTGTGGCCAACTACGGTTGGTAAGATATCTAGTGGACAGCTCGAAAGAGCCAAAAAGCTCGTATGAGCCAAAAAACTACTCCTTTGGTTAGGAGGCGACACTAGTGTGACCAACTACGGTTGGTAAGATATCTAGTGGACAGCTCAACGAGCCAAAAAGTTCGAAAGAACCACTACTACTACCACTACTACTCCTTTGGTTAGGAGGTGTACACCAGCATGATCAATTACGGTGTTGGTAAGATACAAATATACTCTCAAATTACAACTTATGTTGGTCGGGAGGTAAGATTATTACAAAAAGTTCTTTGAAGAACAAAATATTCCAAAATATACCAAGTATAGCTGGTCGGGAAAAAAACCCACTAACTGTAGTTGGTCGACGAGGATAAATTATTGGCCTTGGTTGGTCGGACACATTTTATGAAAATATTTGAAATTGAACCAAGTATGGCTGGTCGGGGATAAAGACCCATCAACTGTAGTTGGTCGACAAACATTATTCATCCATCATGGTTGGTTGGAAACAGTTGGAACAATTTATACTCATTACTTTATTATTAAGTGATTGAACAACCTTGATACTTGTAACTTTTTATTAAGTTGCTCAATGAACAATATTATTGTTATCTTTTTAACAGATACATATGCATAAGTGTAAAGTGTTTGATAAACACAAGATAATACCAATACAGATTTACAAACAAAAATGAAGTCTTTCATTAAAAATTCAAAATAAGTTACATATTACATGTATGTGCTGACTATTACATTAGGATTCCTATTCTATTGGTTTCTTGCCCTTTGCTTTTGAGACAGGCTCTTCGCCAGCAGGAGGATCTTCCAAGCAAAGAGGAGAATTAATAAAGTTCAAGTCCTTCAGCATTCTGACATTCATTATTGAAGGTGTATCCATTAGATGCTCTGGACGAGATACTTCGATTTGGGAGTGAAGGCTATAATCACCGAGGTATTTTGAAATGAGGCTACGAGGAATGGAACGAGCTGGGATCCAGGCCATGTCCAATTTGAAAGGTGGCACAGGCAAATCTAGTAACCCCGGAGCATGATAATCCCATAAAAAATGCCCTCGCTCCAATTTTAATACACCTAGGGCGTTCAACCATCCCTGCTTATAACCTTCATTGTTGTCATATTCAATACGAGCATCCAAATGAACAAGAGCTTCATTATATCCTGCCATCCAGAATTCCCTGGGCTGCTTATGAAATTGAAAGGTTAATCTATCCAATTGTTCGAGAAGGTTCTTGGCAAAAAGATCCTTAGTATGTAAAGCAGACTTCGTTGCAGTAAGTTGATCTTCCAGGGATAGATTTTTCTTGGACATTTCTGATAGAGCCTGATCTTTAACGTTTAATTGGAATGCTTGAGTTTCCAAAGTAGATTGGGTACGAGCCTCTTCAACATTGCGACTAAGAACTCTTGATCGGCTCCGAGAAGCGACTGGAGAACTTTGCTCCTCGGCAACATTTTGAGCAGCTCTTCCTCGCCCCCGAGAACCTCTTCCTCGTCCACGAGCAGTCCCAGAAACAGCAGATCTTCTTAAATCATCCAGTTCTTGCCTTAATTTGGCATTTTCGACCTCTAAGAAAGAGAAACCTTCATCAGTAACGGGCACTAGAGTAGTGGAAGATGACGCTGCAGATTCATATTGAGCCAACTTTTTCTGTAAATTATTATTTTCTTGTTCCTGGATCTCGGCAATCTGCCTGCAAGCTTCAACTTCACCTTTTAGGGTCCTTTCCCTAATATCATATCCAGCAATGATCTTCTTATGGCCTGTTTCAGAAGAGAGCTGCTGGTATCTATTTTCATAATCCTTGTGCAACGAAGCCATTGATGCATTGTGTTGATTTTGAAGATCCTCTATGGAACCATGAAGTTCCTCGATCAATTCGTAGTATGCTACATTATTGGCCACAGATCTATCAAGTAAATCCTTCAGGTACCGGTAAGCCTCAACTGCTTGTTCTGAGGCATCGTGACCAAGGATGTCGACAATCTCTGATACACTTAGGTCTGTATGACCAGCTTTATAATATCCATTGCATTGTCGTATCAACTCAGTATCAGGAGCAGATATCAATTCCATTCTGGCCAAAAACTAATAAAGAAGAGGAAGCAGGAGTTAATAAATAAAAGCAGACAGAGTATCAATAAAGAAGAGGAATGAAGATGTATTTTATTAGATCATCAAAAGGTTACATTGTTCGATTACAAGTAATGAAATATAGAAATGATACCGAACAACTTCACACCTTTTCCTTGTCCCCCAAGACTTTCTCGGGAGGCTGGGACGAGGAGCTCGGTTGCTCGGTGGTAACAACGGTTTGATCAGCAGGAATCTTCTCGGCAGGAGGAGGCATAGAAGAAATGTCCTCGATGACAGAGGGTTGAGAAGCAGAGACTGGGTCACCCATAGCCATAGAAGATTCATCTGAGACAGGCTCATCTTCTTCTTCTTCCACAATTGCTGGAGGAGGACCAGGGAGGTGGTGTTGGAATAACTCAGAATCGTCTTTGACCTTCAACTCTTGCAGTGCAGCTACCTAACCATCGTGGAAGTATTTCAACTTCCCATATTGGACTTGGGATGTCATAGCAGAAATCCCCTTATCCCATCCTTTCTCCCAGCCAGCGCTGAAGGATTTTTTGACCGCGGCTTTTCTTCTTAATTTCTCCGAGGAGAGCTTCACATCCAATTCTTCTTTTTTGACCTTGATATCTCGCAGGGTAGATAACTCTTCCTCTGCCTTTTTCAGCTGGCCATCATATTCCTGATGTTTAACCTCTAAACCTTTTACTTTATCCTCCAAATTCTTGGAGGTTTCGGCCATTTTCACCTTCTCAGCTTCAGCCACAGCTAACTTTTTCTCCCAAACAGCTTTTTCATCAACATACTGTTGACGAGATTCCTTTAAAGACAGGGTCAAACCCAACAGAGCATCCTCTACACCTGACGAGGAGCTTGAAGCTTTAATAGCTTCATCCTTCTTCACAATATTATTGAAACAGTTCACCAGCTGAAAGATGAGAAAAATAGCAAAGTCAATACAAAATGCAAGCTTTCAGAGAAAGAAAGAAAAACCAGAAGTATGAGAAATTTACTGAAGCAAGGTGACGAGCAGCTAAGGATGTCAGCATATCCCTAGGAATTCTTTCATCAATACCATGGACCTCGGGTACGACCGAGCTCATTGCAGAACTTGGAAGAATGATGTTTGGAACATCAGTACCACCAGCAGGTAGAGGGGAGGCAGTTTCAGTCGGAGTAACCAAGGATGATTTCCTCAATCTCCTCAATGGGAGTTCAGAACCTTCAACCAAAGAAGTCTTGGTCGGAGAGATTGTAATTACATCTACAGGAGCATTTTTCTTGCTCGGAACCATTGGGGGCTTCTCGGTAGCTTTAGAAGACCCAGCCTCTGGGGCATCAGTTTTGCTTTTCTTGGCCCCAACAACAGAAGTAACATCATCAAAGAGAGCAGGAGGAGCTCTTTTCTTACCCATCCTTTGACTTAAAGGAAGATGAGAATCTGAAGATGAACCTTCTGGAGTTGAAGCTGGTTCAACAGGGCGAGCAGTATAAGAGGTTGTGTAACTCTTATACTGTAGCAGATATGAGGCAGACCTGATGTGTTCGTCTGCAATGTTCTTGTGCAAATCCAGATAAGTTTCAGATGCTTGATATTAACCTCTGATTCTTTTGGAGTTCTTCTTTTGCTATCAACTGCAAATAAATACATAACGAGATATCAATCATACATTTTGTCAAACATGATGAAAGCATAATTTCATAAGTAAAATAAAATGAAAAATAAACCTATCCCATTGCCATATGGGGGGCATCTGGGACCGTTGTATACTTCATCTCCAGTTAAAGGGGCATATTGCCAATTTTTTATAACCAACCCATGTTCAAAATAATCTCTATTTGAGTCAGGGAGGTTAACTACAAGAGCCATATTCAGAAACCTAGTTTTTAAGTAATAAATATTATCTAGAGTGGCCCACTTATAGCAGTACATAATCTCAGGGATCCCAATACGAGTCCCATGAGTTAGATTTAATTTGTGCACCCCATTAATTATTCTCCATGAATTGGGGGCTATTTTTGTAGGGACAAGATCAAAATATTGACAAAACTCAAGACACAATGGATTTGGTGGAAAGGAAAAACCACATTCAGCAATAAAAAGACTGGGGAACCAATGTCCCTCAGCCAGACGAAAATAATTTTGAGGTTCGGAAAGTTCCTCCAAGATTACCCAAGATGGGATGGAAAAGTCAGAGCGGAACTTTTCAAGAGATTTAATAATGTAAACCATGATTAATAAAAGAAGAAGGAAGAAAATCTTATAGGAAAGAAGGAGGTCTGCTGACAACAAACGAAGGAAAAGATGAACGCACAAGAGAGAAGGAGAGAATAGAAAGCTTGAAGGCAGAAAATTGGAAAACGTAGAAGACGGTATGGTTACCTAAGAAGTTTAAATACTTTGCATTGGGAAGCGGCGAAAGAAATGATTACCAAAAAGAAACTATTGAACTTCCGGCGGCTAAAAGGACAAAAACTGCACGGAGATCGAAGCGCTTATAAAAAATTCAAAAAAAAGGCGGAAGCTGCGAAATGAGAAGGAAATTTGAACACAATGTTCCTGAAACCCAGGAAAGTCATTTAATATTGCCATATACCGAGAAAGAATGTTCCATACTCCTCAAAGTTCGAAATATGAAACATTGGGGGCTTCTGTTGATACCAAAATTAATATGCTGATGTGGACGAATAATACGAAGACACGTGTCAATCTACGTGGCACAATAGCAGCGAGGAAGTTCATTTCTCGACCAACCATGATTCTTTCCGAGCAACGAGGATACACCGAGGAACTCTAGCGCACCGAGGAACTTTAGCACTCCGAGGTACTCTAGTGCTCCGAGGAACTCCTGATCAACGAGCAACTATGGCGGTCCGAGCTGCACCTCGGTCGTATCATTAATTGTCAGATAATCAACAGTTCAAATATTCATTGAATGCTTATATTCTTGACGCGCACGCTGCATTAAATGTATTACCCTTTCACATGTATATCATTTAATGTATCGAACCTTTCATGTACAGCCTCAAGGCTATAAATACCTTGTATCAACCCCATTCAAAGGGACCAGAATTTCTTGAGAGAACTTGTAATCAAGAATTCTGCAAACACTCAGCAATAACATAACAGTGGACGTAGGCTTTATTCTTAGCCGAACCACTTTAAAAATCTTTGTCTTATTTATTTACCTGTGATTGAATAATTAGAGCAATCTAGTTTTTTACATCAACAATCATAATTCTAATCAATTAAATCCCAATTAAATTAATTTAAATCTTAACTAGGGCTTACTGATCTTCTCTAAGTCCCATAATATCCAATTAATAATCACCGAAGATCTACAAAAGTTTTGGGATAAGAACCAACATTAAAAAGAAACAACATCATGAATTCTCATATTTTAAATACTCAGAAAAATCAGGTCCAAAAATTATTCAAATCATCAATCCGACTTCAGATTTGGATTCTACACGAAAAATTGAGTCAGGTATGTGTTTTGAGTTTTTTCTTAAATCTCATCCAAATGCACTCAAAAAGAAGATCTAAACATTCCAAATTGGCTCTTCTCATTCCACTCGTTTTTGCCTCTTTTTCCAAAAAAATTATCAACATATTATCTTCAAGAACACTAAATTATTTTCAGAATTTCTTCCACAGATTGATGAATATTTATTGGATTACTAACTACCTACAACATGAGTTTAATTCCTATATATTTTTAGATTCCAAAAATCCATTAACAACTATATCCTTTCATCTTCCAAGCATGAAAATCATCTCTTTTTATAACTATCCTAACATGGACAATATACGAACTTAAATTGCAAATATCAAACACTTGCCTTTAATGAAGATATGATCCTTTGGGGTTGAATAACACAGGTGGTGATGGTGGTGGTGACTTTTGACCTTTGACCTTTGGTTCTCCTCCTTCCCAAGCAAACTTCTTTTTCTTTCCAAGCAACCTTCCACTCTCTCTAAGAAGATGACTTTTAAATTTTGTGTAGAAGAGATGAAATGAACCTACATACACTAATCTCCAAATACTTATAATAAGACAAAACCCGAAATCACTATTCACCCCCTTGTAAAAATAACCAAAATGCCCTTTTGGGTTGTCTTTTCATTTCCAAATGACCCGAGACCCAAATCCAACATCCTAATAGACTTTTCTGACTATTTCAAACCTTCCGGACGCAACGACGCAGTCGAAATGACTATAAGGTCGATAGAAAATAAATTTCCTTTTTAATTTAATAAATTAGTCCCGACACGTCCCATATCGCGTCTGACTAAAAATTCAAATTACCGAATTTATATCATACCGTCATATCAATGACATCACATTCATATATTACCTAAATATCTTTAAGTAATATTCAAAATCATCCATTTTAATATCCACAATTCGGATAAAACCCAAATGAATTAATTTATAATAAGATCCAATTAATCCATTAATTTAAAATATAACCCATTTTAAAAGTCATTAAAATTACGGGGTATTACATACTTCCCCCCTTATAACAGAATTTCGTCCCGAAATTCAGAAAAATGAACCATAATGTTAAGGTCAACTCTGAGTATAAATCTCACATCGCAAGAAATCTAAGTAGTACCGCCCATACAGTACATTAACGAAAATCCCCATCGATGTTACACTAAGTCTCACCATATAGTTCCAACTGAATCAAATTTAAATTATACCCAATCTTCCCTATACCGTTCTCGTGACAAACTTTGGGAAAAATAAATGATCCTCTCGTATTGAACAAATAAATCCCGAAGTCTCAAATACTTACCTTTTCACAATTATGAAAACTACTACCATTTAACCATCCAGGGCGCTCATACACCCTATCGTACCACTTATAATATAAATTTTTTTCGCAAAGGTTATAAACTCACATCCCAAAGACCTAACTTATTTCGACTCCCAACAATTATTAATTTCATGCGTGGGGTGTCTCGCAAGCGAAATCCAAACAAGGAACCACCCCGATACACTACTTCCTAAAGTAGTCGGTCATCGAAACTCCTAAGGTCCTTAGTCAATAGTATATAAAAATTTGGTTTATCAAAAAAATATCAGGTTTATCGATTTAAACGAAAATTTAGGTTTTATTGATTTCAAATAGAGTCTACGCATCTACTCTCTTATAGAAGATAAGATGCAGGATAGTAGTAGTACATACGCTCTCGTATATGTGACACCCCGCCTAATAAAATACCGGGCGATCAGTCCTATATGAAATTAAAACAGGAATCTCAGTTGGATCATCCTTAGCATCACTGTCGAAAACTTTTTAAAACTTACTAACCACCTAGTATTCCAAAAACTCGTGCCAATTTTAACTTTTTAATTAAACAAAACAATACATGCGGAATTAAAATATAAACCATTCACACAACTGAATGAAAGTAAATAGAATAATAATTACACAACTTGCCGAATAAATCACCGGCCACCAAATAAATAATCCAATACAAATATTCAACACCTGAATGAATTACACCTGAAAACTGTACCGAGAAGTCTGGGCTACAAGCCCTAAATAAAACTGAGACTGATACAGGATTCCTACGCTAGGAATGAATGAATGATGCGTCTAATCCAAACTTCTGCTAGCATCCACATGTGCCGCAACTCCGTGTCCCTGGAATAGAATATCAATCCTGGCGTCCCTGTGGCTGGACACCTAAAAGGTTTTGAAAATAGTTTTACAGCAAGGGTTAGAACCCAAAACATTTTGAAAATATTTAGTAAGTGAATTAACTGCAGTAATTTAAAATGCATGAATGTGCTTCATATTTAAGTTAGTGTCGCACTCCCTTGAGGACATTCTCACCCCTCCACTATTGTGCACACCTACCGGTTACCTTAACCCCACCTAGTTGTACTACCCCGTCCAAGTAGTCCTGGTATAACCTTCCCTTGCTGTACTACTCTAACCCGAGTATAATGATTCTTGAATTATAAGTTATTTCACGATTAACTTAATTAATTTCTCATTAATTAACTACATATAACTGTAACGCGAGTTATATAAAGTAAATACATCACACACTGTATTATCACCTACATATAATATTTACTACCATATTATACGTACCTTTACTAACATCCACACATATATCATACGTGTATCCATCCTTCCGAGTTTACCCTCACCGGATGATTCCCTCTAGAATGCTATCTCACTAGGTGTGCTCACAAAACCTAGTTTCCCCAAGTTAGAATCGCTCACCAACTTGGACCAAGATATAAACGAAGTGGAGGCGGTCATATTCCTTCCCTGAAAGTGAGATAAATCCCTCACCCATATATATACCGGACGCTATGACCTGGGGATATACTCGCCCTACTCCTCAAGCTAGGGGATTCACCCACATCGCGCAACCTCCCTCGATAGCATTAGAGTATTTAAATTGAATAAATATCTAGTCACTGATATTTACTATCACACACAATATATACACATATATATATATACTATCACTACCCGTATATATATATTATGAACCCTGGTTTTACCGTGTACTCAAAATCCCGTACACTACCTGTAATTCCCGTACAGTGCCTGTAATTTCCTGAGTCTGTGGCCCGACTCAATGTAATTAATTTTCTCATTAATTAATTAACCCAAATTCCGAGTCTGTGGTCCGACTCTAATATAATTAATTATCAAATTAATTAATAAGTACCCTTCACGAGTCTACAATCCGATTCGGATTAAACTAATTATTTCACCCATTAATTAATCATACCCGAGTCTACAAATCGACTTTAATTAAATTAATTAACACCCTTATTAATTTAATCCTACCCGAGTCTACAAACCGACTCTAATTAAATTAATTAATACACTTATTAATTTAATACTACCCAAGTCTACAATCCGACTCTTATTAAATTAATTATCACTCTTATTAATTTAATATTACCCGAGTCTACAATCCGACTCTAACTAAATTAATTAACACATTTATTAATTTAATAACTTGGTGTCACCCAACCATTATCCCCGGACTCACTTACTTGGCCTGTATCTTAATATTTCCCGAGTCTATGTTCCGACTCCAAATTAATTACTCTCTCTCAAAAATAAATTTAATACTTTGGTGTCACATAACCAACATACCCGGACTCACTCACTCGGTCCATTTTTACATCTCATAATTTCTTTCCCATATTTTTTGCCCACAATGTGTCACACATTTATCTCCATAATTTCCTAATTATATTTACCTATAATTCCAACATACCCGGACTCGCCCCCTTGGTCCATAATTAAATATTTCCCCGAGTCTATATCCCGACTCTAAATTAATTATTTTATCTCCAAACTTAATTCACTACCTTGGGTCGCATGACCAATATACCCGGATTCACTCACTTGATCCGTACCTCACTATTTTCGAATGAAATCTCTCAAATTCATCCATTAAATGCCCCACATAAATTCATCCTAGTCCCAATTACTTTCTCCCATAATTTCTAGGAATATTTGTTTCATATTTATTTATCACTAATTAATATTTGGGAATTAAATTTCTAATTAATTTTCCCCTTATATACAAACTGGGCGAACTGCCTAGAATTCTGAATCATCGATCGATCGAACCCCTGGGTCGATCGATCGATCGTCCCTGACTTCGTCCTCTTCAATAGGCAGTTCCACCATTAACGAAAGCCTCCAACTTTCATTCTTTCCCCTGGACTAACCCAAGCCCAATCAACCCTATTTCTACATAAGAATAGGATCAAAGCACCTTATAGAACATCAAGCTGAAATTAAATCTCACGATTTCCTACTTTTTCCCGATTTGGGTATTATCCGGGTTTCAAATCCCCAATACGAATTTTATTCATTTTATCAGTAATTAACCCTCTACTATTACTGATTTTAACATCTGATTCAGTTCTCTACATTCTAGAATCATAAACACGATCAATCTCCCCCCTAAATCTCATTAAGGTATATAAATTAACAAAAAACCCAATTTAGATTTTGGTGACACACCCAAAACGAATTTTCATACACACATCACTATGATATGAATTGATTATCAAACTTTTAGAAATCACAACAGTTAACCACTTGCCTATAAGTGTTCGTAGTGTCTGATCCGTTGGCATAGTCCCTCAATTTGGCTCCAATAACCTCCAATTTGTTCTTGATTTCCTTTCCCCCAAATCTCCTCTCAAACCCTAGGTTTAGAGTTATGTTGGCTGCCATTCTTTAATCTCCCCATTAGGTTAAAAACCCTTAATCCCGTTTTTTACCTAATGGGCTTAATTAAAGTGGCCCAACTCACCCCGTGTGGGCCCGACTATGCCCAAAAATACCCTGAGACCCAATTACTACCCCCGGGTACTCTTTTCTGACTATCTCGACCCATTCGGATTCAATCGCGCACTCAGAATTGGCATCCGAATTAATTTATAAAAATCTTTATCTCACACCCAATTTAGTCTATACCGACTCCCAGCTGGGATAAGTGTATACCTCGTCATTAATACTCGAAATGACGTAGTTAAATTATTACTATTCACTTAGTAAATAAATTTTCCTAAACATTAACCATTCACTCCCCGATTAATATTTAAATATATATATTGCCATAATTAATTCAATTAAAATTACAACACACAAGTAATTTAAAATCCCCGAATTAATTAAATATTAAATGTACAAAAATACGGGGTGTTACAGTATACCACAAGTCAATGCATGCCAATAGTCACATCATGTTTGAACATGCCCAAAGTAAGTAATTCCATGACAAAAATCAAACCCACGTGATACCATGTAAAATATAGGTGTCCCCCACCCCTCGGTGAGTCTACATAAATAATAATTCTTTAGGCTAAGTTTAGCAACCCTTTTTCCCATATAATATTAATCGCTACAAAAATCAATATACGCCTTATAATTCCTTAGATAGAGAACGTACCCTCATTCGTGGGTGGTGGTTGTTGAATCCCACTATTATAACTTTGCTCCGATAAGTCAAGAAAAATTTTACCCCAAATTTTCAGTTCTAGTTAACCACTCTCCACTATATGCCCAAGCCTTTGAATATATTGCCTTCGTTAGGTAACACACACAATTACCGCATTTCAAGAACTTCTACTGATGTCTCTCCTCAATTTTCCATAATAGGGGTGACCTCGACTACGGTCATCATACTCGAACATACTTCATAACCTCCTAAGTACAATCTCCGCTATCCGTCTAATGGCCCTCATCTGCCATACTTCTTTGTTCGATCACTCCCGAACGTAAATAAGATTCACTGATATATACGGAATCTTACCAAAGAAATCAACAATCCTAAACATAGGGCTCTACATCAAAGAACGCAAAGCGGAAAACACAATAAGCCGTACAGATCCTAAAGGACACTAAAACCTGATGCTCTGATACCACCTGTAACACCCCGCCTAATTAAATACCGGGTGGACAGTCCCATACCAAATTAAAACAGAATATACACTTGGCTCAATCTTAGCATCACTGTCGAAAACATTTACAACTCACCCAATACTCAATTAAGATGGTGTTAAAAACTTTTCAAATTTTAATTTAACAAAATCCATTTCCAGTTTAAGAATAACACAACACATTTTATTCTACAACACTGATAACCAATTAGATAACACAAAAGAATTTAAATGCAGTTGGAATAAACATTCCCAAATAGTATTAATCCATTACAGTAATCCCGACAATATCAAATGTATTAAAATGACACGAATACAATAGTAGTAGACCTCGATAGAAGAAGATAACTGAATCCTTTGGGCGACATGCCCCAACTAAGAGAATACTGTGAATCAAATGATGATAGGCGTCTAAGAAAAACTCCATAAATCCATAGCCTGTCATAATCCGCTAAGGTTGGCGTCCCTGTTGCTGGACACTTGATATAGAAGATACAATAGAAAAGAAAATATGCAAGGAAACGGGTCAGAGCCCGATTGTGTAAATGATTTTTAAAACAGCAAGTATTTAACAAGTGCAATAAATCTTTTATTATGTACATGTTAGATCCAACTCTCACTTACTATTCTCACCCCTCAACTAGAGTGCACACTTAACGTTTCCTATTAACCTCCTTGATACGCACCCAAAACTGTACAATTTATACCCCAAATAGACGTATTTTAGTTGCTATTTCTTGACAATATGGGTCTTATGCGTGTAAATGTTTATTATGCAGGTTTAATGTACGTTGCGGTGTTCAAACGCGTATTTCAAAGCAATTGTGCATTTTAATGGAGCTAAATACCCTTATCTCATACCTCATCCTACCCAAACCTAGCCTAAACTTGTCCCTAAACCGTCACCCAAGACCCGTGTGTGTTGGTTTGTTCCCTTTTTATTTTATTTTAATTTTTTAGATTTTTAGTTTGAGTCATTTTAATTTTAGGATTATTTTAGAATTTTTTAGGTTTTATTTCCTATTTTTTATATTTTAATTCTATTTTTATTAATATAATTTTATTTTATTTTATTAAGTTTTTATTTTTAGTTTTTATCTTATTTTATTTTATTTTATTAGGATTAGTTTTTAGGAATTTAGTTTTATTATGTTTTATTTTTTTTAGGACTTTAGTTTTAAGTTTAATAGATTTACATTTTTCTTTTCATTTCTTTTTAGTTTTAAATTTTTATTCTGAGTCTTTATTTTATAGGAATTTAATTTTTAGATTTTTAGTTTTTATAGTTTTTATTAGTTAGAGTTTATTTTTATTTTTTATTTTTAGTCTTATTATTTTTTAGGGGTTCAAATTAAACACACACACATTACCCCACCTACACACTATCCTACACCTAACTCACCCTCACACACTTAGCATACACCCTCACCACGCTAAATCAACCCCTCTTCATCTTCTTCCAACAACCCTTCTCTCTCCTCTAAACCCACAAACCTCCTTTAACCCTCCATAACTCACCACTCACCTTCAGCACCAACCGGACCTCAACCCGGCGTCCAGACCCCGCTGGCGCCTGCCCGCACCTGCTACCACCTCGTGCCACGTAACCCCTAACCGCCCGGAGACTCTCTCCTCACCACCGGCGGCGACCATCTCTCTCCCCAGGCGAACAGCCCTCTCCCTCTATTCCGTCGGCCTCCGGCCGAACCCTGGCCCTGCATCCCCTGCCGTCGCGGCGGCCCTCTCCACATCTCACCCAGCTCCGATCCCCACGAACCGCCCTCTATCTCAGGCAGGCGGTGCCCAGCCCTCGCACCCCTCCGACCGGTTATGTCCCTGCCATCCCGTCCATGTCCAACAACATCCGACCCAACCACCACCAAACCTCTAATCCGGCGACCAACCTGCTCGGGCCGACCAAACCCATACCCATTTCCAGCTCCGATCCCCTCGCAACCCGTGGCGACATCCGACCCATCCCATACCCGGTTTTCAGCAGCAGAAATCATAATTCATCATACCAAACCCATACCCACATCCATCTTCCATAACCCATTTTCCATGTTTATCCCAAACAAAAAACGTGACCGGCTTCTAAAATCCAAGCCAAGACCAAAATGCCAACAAAACCCATGTGCCAATAAACCCACATGTCACTTATCCCTTTTAATTCATTTTACCCAAATACCCCCTAACCAACCACTTTAAGCCATTTTCCTAAAATACCCCTCAATAACAAATCAGATTTTATCCTCCCCAACCTCACCCACATGACCTCACACCCCTCACATGCACTCCCTACCTTTTTACCATTATGCCCCTTTGCTCCATTGCATATAAAATGAAGAAGATGACCCATTTGTAAGAATTCTAGATTAGAGAGCTTTAGATAGGAAATTAGAGAGAATTGTAGAGAAAATTTTCCTTCTAAATAGTTTTTCATTTTTTTATTTTTAGATTATTGTGAGTGTAAATATTGTAAGAGAGTTAATTGAGTGAATATTTTAATTTCAAATCATTTGGATGCTCAATTAAGTGGTGTATGCTTCAATTTGGAAGATTAGAGTTCAACTTTCTCAAGGAGACTTGGTTTGCTTGTTCTATTCTCTTATCTTTTATTTTAGTAGCCTTGATTATTAATTTGTCATGTTTCATATCATGTTAGGCTAACACCCCTTTCAAGGGGTGGGGAAACCCATTATTTTGATGTTAATGTTAATTTAATTAGTTTAATTAAATTAAAATTCCCTTTGATGATTATTTTTGCAATCTTACTTTTAATTTACGCCTCGAAAGAGGGTAAATGATTTTCGAGAGAAAATCGAGATTCTAGTCTTAATTTCCATCTTAGAATCGAACTAGAGATAGGTTTTTCTAAAATGTGAAATTATTTCTTTGAATTTCAACTCTAATCATATTTTCATGATCTAAACTAATTTAGTAAATCGATCCTAGCGGGTGATTTGTTAGATGACGTTTAGATCTACATTTTGTGAGTTGTAGGATTGTAAATTTAATCCTCTAAAAGATTATTATTAAAATTACATTTGCAACGAGAGTTGATTTGTAATTTCGATATTAATTTGGGACGTTTAATTTGAATAAATTAATTAAATAGATTAACTAGAAATTATGGTATAATCCCACTCCTTGATTGTTCTCACAATTATTTTCCTCACTTTATCTTTTATTTTAGTGTTAGACTTTATTTTTCATTTTAGTAAATTTCTAGTTAGTTATTTTCATTTAGTTTAGTTTAGTTTAGATCTTACCTCACCCTTTTGTTTTAATATTGAAAAATCTAAAAAAAATTAGAAAAGTGAAAAAGCACAAAAAGAAAATAAAAAGTGAATTACATGTGAATTTGTTCCATTTGCTTTACTCCCTAGAAAGTGGATTGATACCCTTACTTACCTCTACACTTTAGATTGTTATTATTTGTAGGTAATTGAGGTTTTGATTAACTTGGCTTCAAAAACAACGACCCTACCCAAAAGCAAAGTTATCAAATGGTGCCGTTGCCGATCTTTGGAGCTTGAAGCACTTGCGAGGATTACCTATTGTGATTCATTTGTATTGCACTTTTTTATTTTTTATTTTTAGTACCATTTTTTTTATTTTTTTTATTTTAGAAGGATTGTATTAGCACTTTATTATTTGGCTTGTATTGCGGTGCATAGGACACCATTTATTTTTCATTTAAATTTGTAATAATTCAAGACAAGCGTGATAGGTAAACCGGACAAGGTAGAGAGAGGGCGTCCATTGGCGAGGATTTAGAAGCCTCTCTACCTTGGGTCGGTAGGACTCCCGGGGACGACTGAGATAGGCGTGATCTCCCCCCGGTCGACTCAAAATTTTCGGCACCCCACGGCCTAAAAACCGTGGGAGGTACATTTCTTACACCCTCGCGCCTCTCCTGTTAGCGAGTCATTTATTGTGTGTGATTTGTGTGCTCTTATGTGATTTTATTCTCGCATTTATTTTCGAATGGTGTGATGAATTAATTAATTAAGACCTACACCCGGTCACTCACGAGAAGGGATTTCATCACCCGACTCACTCGCTTACCATTGTGTGCTACCCTAGCCATCACTAAATTTAAAATCAATCAACTAGGTAGCCCACTAGGAGAATATTTTTGCAAAGGCGATCATTCATATTTCCATGATTTTTATCGCCCACGGACTTAATTAAAATTTGACTACCCTTTCACTAAATTTGAAGATAAAAATTGGCTATGTGCTAGTTAGGAATTTTTCTTGACTTGTGTGTGTGTCCAATTCCATTTTTCGGTAGTCGATTTTAGTTAGTCCGTCCAATTCAAAGAGTCCATATTTTCCCCACCTTTTCTTCCAAAAAAAAAAAAAAATCCAAAAATATTTTTCTTTCTTTCTTTTACCAAAAATCCAAAAATATTTTCTTTTTCTCATTTTTCCAAAAATCCAAAAATATTTTATTTCTTTATTTTTTATAAAAAATCCAAAAAAATTTTTCTTTCTTTAATTTTTAGAAAAAATCCAAAAATATTTTATTTCTTTCCTTTTTAGAAAAAAAAAATCAAAAAAATATTTTTCCCCTCATGGCCGAAGAACGTCCTTTACGGGACTACTTTGGTCATTTTCCATTGACACGTGACACGTGTGAGAGTGGTCCCGAGCGAGCTCTTTATGATATTCTTCACGATTTCACCTCTCTCACGAGTACCGTTGGTACTCTTGACCCATCTATGCACGCACCACCTATTCCATCACCCTCGGTGTCAAGTGTCACTGTGCCTCCTCCCTTGTTGTGCACCCACTGTTCTTATGCCGATCGCATGTCCCATGAGCGCCCATACTCTTCATATCCCTACGCACCCACCATGGAACATGTGTATCCATATGACACTGTTTTGGAACCCACCTCGGCCTACTACCCTGCTATACCCAATCCCGAGTTGTGTGAGTCCCCGAGGTATTCGTGGAGGCCTGATCACCCTTCTACGCAATACGTATCCCAACCCGATGTTGTGGATCCTTACACGTTCCAACAGTTGTCATGGCAACCTTGTGCACCCAGTCACGATCAGTTTTCTCACTACACACCCCATGCGCATCAACCTTTTGTCCATCACGAAAGCGGTCCTTTCGTGTATGATGTACTTGGCCCCACCCCACACACTTCATATGAGTATTCTCCATACACTCACGATTATAGCGCGTTGTGTCCACCTCACCCACCGCCACCACCCATCATTCCACCAACACCTTCATCCACATCCACTCTCGAAACCCTCTTGCAAAAGTTCATACTTGAGCAAGAGCAAGCAATTCAAACTCAAGCTCTCCAAAGGCTTGAACAAAGGTTAAATGAATTGGTGTGTGCGAGAGAGTTGGATATTCCCATGACCCCACCCATCGTTGCCACCGAGTGTGACGATGATGTGTCCCCTTGTGGCACAGAATTTGAGTGTGACCAACCCTACCACCCTGAGAATCTTGAAGTTGAGACCATTCCATGGTCCGGGTCCCAAGTCGACAACTGTGTTGACTTACCTTTATATAGTGAGCCTGATCAAATCCCACCATGTCCATATGAACCCCACTTTGAGGTTCCCATTCACCTTTCCACTCCCGTAATCTCCAAAAAAATGCCCGAGTCTATACCTATTGAGCCCATCGTGTGTGTTCCCGAGGAACCAATTTATCCTAGGTTAGCTCCGGCTACGAGTGCTCACCAATTTCCCGAGATAGAATCCGTGATAGTTCCTAACTATTCGGATATGGATGATGCCCCACCATGCATGGCTCCCATTGAGTCTGATATTTCTAGTGAGTCCTCTATCTCTGATATTGGTGCCTCGTTTTACCCACCCATCCCATTTACCGATGCTACTCTTGTGGAGAAGTTGATCACTCCATCTTTAGAAACCACACTCCCTTGTGAGTATTCCTTTACTCCTCCCAATGAGTGTGTGTCTCCCACGCTTGAGTTGGATCATCTTCCTCCACCATTTATCCCACCCGATACACAATTTGTCCCACCCGACCCACCCATTGTTCCTTCCACCCCACCAACTGGTTTGGATCTCGATTTTGCACATTTCCAGTTTCCATCTACATTTTTAGATCCTCACCTAAAACCATCCACCTTCCACGAAAGTTATGGTGACACTCTCCACTTCCGTGGCTTGTTCCTCTATGCCCGCCACTCTCTTGTGGTGTTGATTTTTCTCAACAGCTACCTAGCGTGTCACGGCGCGACCATTACCATCGCCCATTCATAGAATGGTCGTGTGATTTTTATGAGCCTCACCCTATTCCTATGTCCAAACCATATTTCCTCCCTCACCAACTTGAGCACCATGCTTATAGGGCTCTTGTTGCCCTCACCTTCCGGCTCAATAAGACCCGTGACCGATACCTATTCACCCTCATCCTTACCCTAATCCCCACCCACCCATGGTCCACCGATGCTTTGCATCGCGTGATGCACTTTGCCATACAAGTGCATTGACCCCTATAGCCCTGATCCAGCAAGACTGACGCTTCAGTCTTGTTTGGGGGTGATTCTCATCACCCAATTTTTCGGCCACCCTGCGCTTTCATAGATCCTATCTTTAGGGTGAGATTTCATCGGTCTGGCTGAAGACATTAAACTTAGCGCTACCGGGAGGCAGCCCGCGTTTCTTGTATGAGTCTCATCCTGTTTGGGGGTGGTGTTTCACATCACCCTATGCTTTCTCATTTTTATAGACTTGTACACCTTTTTTTCTTATATCACTCATTCAGGTTTATTCTTGGCTTCACATGTCCCCTTCATTAGCGGTTCATTCTGGTAATCTCTTTCCTTCCTTATGCTTTCAATTTTAAAAATCATTTTACCTAACATCGAGGACAATGTTCCTTTTTGTTTGGGGGTGGGGAATTCTATCAAAATCGTGCCTCTTTTGAAAAATTTTGATTTTTAAACCTGATTTTTAAAATTTCGTGCAGTTTCTTTCATATCACTCATTGATGTGAATTTTCAATCATCCATCTTTCAAAAGTGTAGGAATCAAGCTAGAGAATATTTTTTCTAATAGCTTATGTAATACGTAACAAGGCATTTTGCACCATGAATTTCTAGACTCAACAAAATTTACGCACTTATCACGTCATTACGTTTAGAGTTGAAGAGTACTATAATTCTAAAGAGAACCTTAAGGATCACTAGTAGAGACTTTAGCTTGTGAGATTTGTGCCTTTCACCCTTTTTGAGTGTTTTACGCAATCTCCGAGTCACAAGTTGATTCAACTTTCTTTGGGTCCGCACTTTAATTGTTGTATGATCTCATTATTCTTTATTTTTGGCTTGATCACTGAGAATGACATCACTTTCGAGTTGTAAGAAACACGTGTCTTGAAAATTGTCCCGAATACTAGATTTTCATCCATACACTTACCACCTTTCCATACATCATTTCCCATACACTTCACCCATTACATTTCCATTATCTTTCCATATTTTCCCATCCATATACATTCCCCTCACCATCCATATATTTCCCCACACATCACCTATCATCTCCATATCATCTTCCATCATTTCAAATAAAAGAGTGTGATTTCAAATGTAAATGTCTTCATCGTTGGTTTGTAAAGAGAGAGAAAAATAAAAAAAGAAAACAAAAGAAAAAGAAAAAAAATAGGAAAAAAGAGAAGAAGTAGAAAAAAAATATAGAGAAAAAAAGAAAAGAAAAATCGAAAAAAAAAAAAAGAGAGAAAAGAAAAAAAAGAGAGTTGTAGTTAATTTTTGTTGAAATAAAGACATTTGTGCCTAATGTGTATACACTCTTCTTTCGCATCCATTTTTCATCCATTTCACATCGCATATCCACCATCCATCCATCATATCATCATCCCATCCTATCCTACCTCATCGCATCCCACATATCCCATTTCATTTACCCCCTCACCCATATACATACATATTTCCCTTAGTGTTCGGGCGAATGAAAGTCGACGTGGTGAATAACTCGACGTTCTCACTATAGTGATTAGCATTCTTTCATGAGATCAATTTTATTTCTATATGTTCGTTCTTTCTTATGTGTGTGTGAGACGTTTGAACTTGCTTACATTTACTCACCTCCTCACACACAAGAGCGATACACTAACCCTAATCTCGAGAGTTCGTTTGAGAGAGATATATCCGTGAGATTTGAAGTTGAAGCGTTGATTCCGACAAGGCAATCTAGGAATTACTCTTGTGATACTCGACCCGTTTTGACTGATTCACACTACACACATTGAGTTCTAGGAAGGATGTGCCTTGGGTATTTACTTAGCTTAAACCTTTTATGCATTCTAGCTTGTATTTCTCAAATTTTTCTCATATGATGGATTGTGTGATTATTCTATGTCTAATAAGAGATTGACTGCCTTTCAATAAATCTTTTGCAAATAAGAATTTTGTGGGTATATTCCCTGCAAACCCTCACGAGACACAACTCGTCCTGTAGGGCAACCTATAGGTTTAAAGGCTTGTTGCACATGCTAAGTGCAATCGCAAGTGCCCGCGAAAGTGGTACACTTTTGGTTACTTATCTTTCTCTTTCTCTCTATCTTATTGCTCGAGGACTAGCAACGCTCTGTTTGGGGGTGGTGTGATAAGCACCCAAAACTGTACAATTTATACCCCAAATAGATGTATTTTAGTTTCTATTTCTCGACAATATGGGTCTTATGCGCGTAAATGTTTATTATGCAGGTTTAATGTACGTTGCGGTGTTCAAACGCGTATTTCAAAGCAATTGTGCATTTTAATGGAGCTAAATACCCTTATCTCATACCTCATCCTACCCAAACCTAGCCTAAACTTGTCCCTAAACCGTCACCCAAGACTCGTGTGTGTTGGTTTGTTCCCTTTTTATTTTATTTTAATTTTTTAGATTTTTAGTTTGAGTCATTTTAATTTTAGGATTATTTTAGAATTTTTTAGGTTTTATTTCCTATTTTTTATATTTTAATTCTATTTTTATTAATATAATTTTATTTTATTTTATTAAGTTTTTATTTTTAGTTTTTATCTTATTTTATTTTATTTTATTAGGATTAGTTTTTAGGAATTTAGTTTTATTATGTTTTATTTTTTTTAGGACTTTAGTTTTAAGTTTAATAGATTTACATTTTTCTTTTCATTTCTTTTTAGTTTTAAATTTTTATTCTGAGTCTTTATTTTATAGGAATTTAATTTTTAGATTTTTAGTTTTTATAGTTTTTATTAGTTAGAGTTTATTTTTATTTTTTATTTTTAGTCTTATTATTTTTTAGGGGTTCAAATTAAACACACACACATTACCCCACCTACACACTATCCTACACCTAACTCACCCTCACACACTTAGCATACACCCTCACCACGCTAAATCAACCCCTCTTCATCTTCTTCCAACAACCCTTCTCTCTCCTCTAAACCCACAAACCTCCTTTAACCCTCCATAACTCACCACTCACCTTCAGCACCAACCGGACCTCAACCCGGCGTCCAGACCCCGCTGGCGCCTGCCCGCACCTGCTACCACCTCGTGCCACGTAACCCCTAACCGCCCGGAGAGTCTCTCCTCACCACCGGCGGCGACCATCTCTCTCCCCAGGCGAACAGCCCTCTCCCTCTATTCCGTCGACCTCCGGCCGAACCCTGGCCCTGCATCCCCTGCCGTCGCGGCGGCCCTCTCCACATCTCACCCAGCTTCGATCCCCACGAACCGCCCTCTATCTCAGGCCGGCGGTTCCCAGCCCTCGCACCCCTCCGACCGGTTATGTCCCTGCCATCCCGTCCATGTCCAACAACATCCGACCCAACCACCACCAAACCTCTAATCCGGCGACCAACCTGCTCGGGCCGACCAAACCCATACCCATTTCCAGCTCCGATCCCCTCGCAACCCGTGGCGACATCCGACCCATCCCATACCCGGTTTTCAGCAGCAGAAATCATAATTCATCATACCAAACCCATACCCACATCCATCTTCCATAACCCATTTTCCATGTTTATCCCAAACAAAAAACGTGACCTGCTTCTAAAATCCAAGCCAAGACCAAAATGCCAACAAAACCCATGTGCCAATAAACCCACATGTCACTTATCCCTTTTAATTCATTTTACCCAAATACCCTCTAACCAACCACTTTAAGCCATTTTCCTAAAATACCCCTCAATAACAAATCAGATTTTATCCTCCCCAACCTCACCCACATGACCTCACACCCCTCACATGCACTCCCTACCTTTTTACCATTATGCCCCTTTGCTCCATTGCATATAAAATGAAGAAGATGACCCATTTGTAGGAATTCTAGATTAGAGAGCTTTAGATAGGAAATTAGAGAGAGAGAATTGTAGAGAAAATTTTCCTTGTAAATAGTTTTTCATTTTTTTATTTTTAGATTATTGTGAGTGTAAATATTGTAAGAGAGTTAATTGAGTGAATATTTTAATTTCAAATCATTTGGATGCTCAATTAAGTGGTGTATGCTTCAATTTGGAAGATTAGAGTTCAACTTTCTCAAGGAGACTTGGTTTGCTTGTTCTATTCTCTTCTCTTTTATTTTAGTAGCCTTGATTATTAATTTGTCATGTTTCATATCATGTTAGGCTAACACCCCTTTCAAGGGGTGGGGAAACCCATTATTTTGATGTTAATGTTAATTTAATTAGTTTAATTAAATTAAAATTCCCTTTGATGATTATTTTTGCAATCTTACTTTTAATTTACGCCTCGAGAGAGGGTAAATGATTTTAGAGAGAAAATCGAGATTTTAGTCTTAATTTCCATCTTAGAATCGAACTAGAGATAGGTTTTTCTAAAATGTGAAATTATTTCTTTGAATTTCAACTCTAATCATATTTTCATGATCTAAACTAATTTAGTAAATCGATCCTAGCGGGTGATTTGTTAGATGACGTTTAGATCTACATTTTGTGAGTTGTAGGATTGTAAATTTAATCCTCTAAAAGATTATTATTAAAATTACATTTGCAACGAGAGTTGATTTGTAATTTCGATATTAATTTGGGACGTTTAATTTGAATAAATTAATTAAATAGATTAACTAGAAATTATGGTATAATCCCACTCCTTGATTGTTCTCACAATTATTTTCCTCACTTTATCTTTTATTTTAGTGTTAGACTTTATTTTTCATTTTAGTAAATTTCTAGTTAGTTATTTTCATTTAGTTTAGTTTAGTTTAGATCTCACCTCACCCTTTTGTTTTAATATTGAAAAAGCTAAAAAAAATTAGAAAAGTGAAAAAGCACAAAAAGAAAATAAAAAGTGAATTACATGTGAATTTGTTCCATTTGCTTTACTCCCTAGAAAGTGGATTGATACCCTTACTTACCTCTACACTTTAGATTGTTATTATTTGTAGGTAATTGAGGTTTTGATTAACTTGGCTTCAAAAACAACGACCCTACCCAAAAGCAAAGTTATCACTCCTAGTTAATGATTCCTCTTTAACAATTCCATAATATAATTCCATTCCCATATCATAACCCTGTATGTCCCATACCATACGTTATATAATCATTCTTATACATTTTTTATTTATATGAATTGTTTCTCATTAACATGAAACAAGCTTTTCAATTCTTTAAGAATAAGCATTCATTAACTTACTTCCATTATCTTTCTCTATTCACCGTTATCTACAATTATCACACAGTAGATGATTTAACCACAATAAATCCAATCATTCATTTAATCCATTATATATATATTCATATATAATACGACACCCCGAGTCACAGCTGCGGTGCAATGCATTACTCTGCTATCATGTCCCAATATCGCTGGTCGCCAAAAAGTGGACAAAAGGTTCGGTAAGATTCCTCGAACCACAAACAACAACACAATCATTGGAGGCGAACATAGTTCTCATACCCATCGGTCACGCACATACCTACGTACCCATAGTCAGCGTACTTATCAACTCCCCGATAAGTCTTTCATAGACCTATGTTCTCGAGCGACAAATCTAAGATCCCATGGATTCATCAGGATATAACTGCCCTCACGCGCAAACCTCCCACCGATAGCAAGTAAGCTAGGTATGTCAGACACATAATCATTAATCAATCAAATAGGTATTATCATACCTATAGCATACTAACAACAAGGTACTCACATTAACCTTAGATTATTCCTTTATGTAGCATTATATCTCTTTAAATCCCACGTATTAAAATGTCATATCTTTACTTCATAATTTAATTATCCTCGCATCCTATAACATCTCTCCACTCCCGACGTCGTTAAGGTTCATGCGCGGAGCGTCTCGCAAAGCGAAATCCAAACAAGGAACCCCTCCAATACACTACTAATTAACTTTGTCGATCGAGGAGGTTCGTTAACTTCAAATATGCGATCGGAATAACCTCATCCCCTCTTTCAACCAAATGTGTTCTAAACTCCCATCTCTATCCAGGAGACATACCACTACGCTCTTGTACTACACTCAGCCCTTGCGAAATCAATAATGAGCTTAAACTCAGTCCTTGATGTTTAAATTGTAACCCTAAGGCTGCCCAGGTGTTATATTAAATCTACCCTACTTGAACTATCCTTAATCCTCGTACAAACAGATTAGAATCCAACACATGAATCTAGCAACCGAAATCTCTTTAACTTTAATTATCATAATTCTAATCAATTAAATCCCAATTAAATTAATTCAAATCTTAACTAGGGCTTGCTAATCTTCTCTAAGTCCCATAATATCCAATTAATAATCACCGAAGATCTACAAAAGTTTTGGGATAAGAACCAACATTAAAAAGAAACAACATCATGAATTCTCATATTTTAAATACTCAGAAAAATTAGATCTAAAAATTATTCAAATCATCAATCCGACTTCAATTTGGATTCTACACGAAAAATTGAGTCAGGTATGTGTTTTGAGTTTTTTCTTAAATCTCATCCAAATGCACCCAAAAAGAAGATCTAAACATTTCAAATTGGCTCTTCTCATTCCACTCGTTTTTGCCTCTTTTTCCAAAAAAATTATCAACATATTATCTTCAAGAACACTAAATTATTTTCAGAATTTCTTCCACAGATTGATGAATATTTATTGGATTACTAACTACCTACAACATGAGTTTAATTCCTATATATTTTTAGATTCCAAAAATCCATTAACAACTATATCCTTTCATCTTCCAAGCATGAAAATCATCTCTTTTTATAACAATCCTAACATGGACAATATACGAACTTAAATTGCAAATATCAAACACTTGCCTTTAATGAAGATCTGATCCTTTGGGGTTGAATAACACAGGTGGTGATGGTGGTGGTGACCTTTGACCTTTGGTTCTCCTCCTTCCCAAGAAAACTTCTTTTTCTTTCCAAGCAACCTTCCACTCTCTCTAAGAAGATGACTTTTAAATTTTGTGCAGAAGAGATGAAATGAACCTACATACACTAATCTCCAAATACTTATAATAAGACAAAACCCGAAATCACTATTCATCCCCCTTGTAAAAATAACCAAAATGCCCTTTTGGGTTGTCTTTTCATTTCCAAATGACCCGAGACCCAAATCCAACATCCAAATAGACTTTTCTGACTATTTCAAACCTTCCGGACGCAACGACGCAGTCGAAATGACTATAAGGTCGATAGAAAATAAATTTCTTTTTTAATTTAATAAATTAGTCCCGACACGTCCCATACCGCGTCTGACTAAAAATTCAAATTACCGAATTTATATCATCCCATCATATCAATGACATCACATTCATATATTACCTAAATATCTTTAAGTAATATTCAGAATCATCCATTTTAATATCCACAATTCGGATAAAACCCAAATGAATTAATTTATAATAAGATCCAATTAATCCATTAATTTAAAATATAACCCATTTTAAAAGTCATTAAAATTACGGGGTATTACACCAACTCTCTAATGCATTAAACTTATTTAATTAGATGTCAATCCCACAAACAAATTTTAATTCTTATTAACCCTAGAACATGCAACTATGTGACTAAATTAACGCATGCAAAGAAATCAAAATTTAGGAGAAAATCCCCAAAGGGGCGAAACCTTTTATTCACTATAGTTTTCAAATCGCAACTTACAATTACAATAGACAAATACAGCCCGACGAATCTCGCGTAGGTGATGTATGTCTTCTTCAGCAGTGGTTCTCTCAAGTCCTATAAAGATCACATTTTTCCTTTAGCAAAGATTCCTGCAAGAATCATGAGAGCGGTAATAGATCTTCTCTAAAGGTCACTAATGAAGACACCTTCTTCACAATAGTAACTTCAATATATAAGTGTTTTGGGTTTCAAAGTTGATTCAAAGATGTATATAAGAGAGATTGTGATAATCAAAAAGTGTTTTTCCCTTTAAAAGTGAAGACATAATGCAACATTTTTTCCGTTTTCGTAAATGCAAAGTCTTAAAAAAAACTATCAAAAATAAGAATTTATAGGCAAACAAAATATCGACGTGGCTCAACCTCGTTCGAACGAGACTAAGACTTAGTTTTAACAACATGTTGATATAGTTATAATGACTTAGACTTCTTTTCTAATGAGATGCAAAAACCCAAGACAATAAGACCTTGTTTGATCCATGCTTCAAACAACCTTCTAATGAGATCCCAAGTCACTCTAATGAGATTTCCATCTCGTTTGAATGAAACTGTTGTAAATAAAAATATTTTCAAATATGAAAAACTATTCGAAAAACTACCTCAGTTTGTAAAAATATAGTTTACAAAAATCTCCCAATACTATGTAAAATATCTACGAAATCGAAAGCAACAACTGTACCAATATTACATGACATCGTGGAGCATGTTGAAGTTGCTTGATAATCGGATCTGTCTTCTTAAATGCGTGAACGTGAAGTGCCATGACGAAAGTAACTGGATATGCCATACTCGATGTAAACTCTCCACATATGGCTATTCCAGTACAAAATAAAAAATTCGAATTATTCAAAAAATCCTATTCAAATCTAATACCCTCCCAGAAACCAACAAATGGAAAGATCTCAAACATGTAAGTTTTCAAAATCTTCAACTATCGAAATCTTCAATTCTCTTGCTTTATCTTGATCTTCTTTTGGGGAGCTGTGTCTTACGTGTACTTTACATATGCTCATCAAAGTGTACATGCACACAATAGACAAAGAAACATACCTCGTGACACATCGAGTTTGAAATAAGATAAAACACATAAATCAATTCTCCCCCATAAATCAAACTCTCATATTCCCATAATTCGTCCTCCCCCTTTTTATTTGTCCGAAATAGTCGAGGAAAAGAAATATAAGAAATAAATCGGAGTGTGTCACAAAACAACAAACTATTTTTGAGTTTTTTCAAAAACTTTCTCAAGTGTAAAAATACAAAGATAATACACACCGTGAACTAACACTAAGATAACCAAGTCGTGAATTCGTAATGAATGGATGTGAACAAGTTCGATAGGAAAATTAGCTCAAACAATCATAACATATGTGCACGATGAATTTTGTATACTCCTAACAAATAAACTCAAAGTCGTCCTTAGGTGTAAAAAATTAATTCATATGATATCAACTCAATCTAATCAACAAATCAAAGTCTAAAATGATTTTCACACTAATAACGTCCAAAACTATGTAATGCTTTTACGAGACTTTTTCAGGGCGTGCAAACCCATTGATCTTTGACTAAACTCTCTCAAAACTCTCATGTAGAATATTTCTCTCAACTTTTGTTTTTTAAGAAATCAATGCTCATATGTAGCGAAGCATCAATGTTCTTTGAATTTTGACTGGCCCTTTATATTTTTTCTTTTATGTCCCTTTAATCTTTTAGGCACTTTTATTTTTGCAAATGGTGGTTATTCACGCAAAGACTTAATCTTTCACAGCCCAATCCATTGCTTTAAAATAACACATTTATCGGAGATATAAATTTCATTTTTTCCCAATCTGGGTAATGGTTCGTACAAGCACTACTTTTATTATCTCCTTTTATTGCGTTTGGTTCGTTTCAAAAGTAGGAGAAAGATTAAAACACCTTAATCAACATGTGATAGACAAGTACAATGCTCAAATAAATCCATGCATGTGTGCATTAAAGGAGCTAACGAGTCAAACGTGTATAAAGTAATCGTTAATCATATCTCAATGGCTCCAACACATTATAAAGCACGTGGGTGAAATGACGTTGTGTCCCAAGATACTATTAAAAAGTCACGTGGAGAATGAAATGATATCGTGACTTGGCAATCCTAAATGTCCATCCATATAAGGTGTAAACAAAATACAAAAATCTTTTTGGATTTTTCTAAAAATTTGTCAAAATATAATCTTTTTGGCCTTTTCTCTTTTTCTTAAAAAGAAACTCAAAATCTTTTTGTATTTTTCCAAATATTTTCAAGAAAAACAAAACTCTTTTTGGATTTTTTTGAAAACATATATCAAAATGGAAAAATAAATACAATAGTAGTATATACTAGCAATATGCATAAATGATATAAACATGAAAAACATCTTATGCTAGCAAAAAATTATAAACCTCAATCATTAGGTCCAAAAGTGTTCTTCAAAGGAGGTGACATCCTATGAAAAACTTGCATCAAATCATGTGAAGTTTTGACCAAATACTCAACTTGCTCTAAAAAAAATGCTTCAAATCTCTCATGTGATGTGCGGGAGCATGTGAAGTAACATATGTGGGAGTGCGTGTGGGAACATATGTAGTAGAATATCCTGGAAAATACCTATGAGACACAACACCCAACTTAAAACAAAATTCCCTAAGGTGTACTCTTTTGCTAGCAATGGAAACAAATATATACGGGCTTAGGAAAACCTCTCTCAAAACATATATGATGCATTCTCCTATGTGGAATCGAACGCCTAGGTGGGTTAGGTCGAGAACCATATGGATCTATCACAAACTCGGTAACCAGCTCGGGTGCAACATGGGATGTGGACGCACCGTCATAACCTATTCCTAGTCTCACAACATTACTCAAAGAGGGACGGAGGAACATCTTTCCAACCTTTTTAAATGAATCATTTAAAGAGACCTTGATCTCCCAGACACGTTCGAGATCTCTCTAGACGAGATTAAAGTTTCTTATGAGTCTCCAATGAAGATTGAAGATTTTTCGTAAGACTAGCCACGTGTTGGTCAATTTATTATTTTCCCAGTCTAAGACGGTCAATTAATCACATAAAGAAACCTTCACCTTCTCGACTTGAATCGTTGACGCCTCACACACCCATAAAACTTTCACCTCTCTCTCTCCAAATCTAACACCTTAAGACTTAAATCTTTGTTCAACTTTTTGGTTTTCAATGTCTTAGTGTTTAGATCACTAAAATATTTTTGAAGATCCCCTTCTCCCTCACTTGCAATATCATCCTCACACTCACTAGAATGGCTCTAAACATCATCGAGGCTCTCAAGTTTACATGTGTCCTCATCGTGTTGGGACAATCTCTCTGACCTTTCTCTTTATCTGAGTGGGACACTCAAACAACTTGTGCCATATACCCTCACATTCAAAACATATTATCTCTCTCTCTATCTTTCTCACCTCTATCCTTGACCTCATCTTTCTTCTTCTTTTTCTCAAAAATCTTTTTATTGGAAGAATTATTTTTGGAAAATTTTAGAAACTTTTTAAATTTTTTGCAAAGAAGGCCAAGTCATCAACATTAAACTCTCCCTCAGATTCATACTCATAAACTTTATCCTTTTATTTTTATTAATTTGATCCTTTAAAGCTACACCTCTATCCTTAGGCTTAATGGTTTCGAGAAATATGTCGATCTCATAAGTTTTAAGGTCTACTACGAGTTCTGTTAACCTAAGAGGGTCTAATATCCCTAAAGAGTTAAGCACAATGACCTTAAGAATAAATTGGGAAGGGAGTGACCTCAAAATCTTTATCACAATTCTTGACTCCTCAATTTTCTCACCTAAATTAAAACTAGTGTCAATAGTGTCCGACAACCTATCACAAAATTCATCAAAACTCTCGGACTCTGACATAATAATGGTCACAAATTAGGTGGTAAAATTTCAAAGCTTAAACGCCTTGACAACATTGGTACCCTCATGTGTCAACTAAAGCATATCCCATGCTTCCCTAGACGTAGTGTACATCATGATACGACAAAACTGGTCAGGGGTGATGGCTCGAGAAATAGCATTGAGGCCACGGGATTTGTAGGTACTCCACTTAAATTTTTCATTAGTCTAGGAAGAAACAGGTTTTGGATTCGTGAAATTATCAATAGTGACAGTGGGAGGAGTTCACCTTGTTTCACAAACAAGCTAGACTCTTTCATCAATAGCTTTTAAAGTGAATCTCATATAGGCCTTCCAATAGGCATAATTAGATCCATCAAAAAGTGATATCCTAATATTTATGTTCTCCATCAGAAAATTAGCGATTTTTCAAAATCAATTTTTAATACGATTGATATCTTTGAAAAAATTTACGAAAAAAGGATCTCACAGAAATTTAGTGAAACTTTATTTGGTACCAATCTGAGTGTGCGTAATTCTCTAATGGATTAAACTTATTTAATTTGATTTTAATCCCAAAAATAAATTTTTATTCTTATTAATCCTAGAACATTCAACTATGTGATTTAAATCAAACATGTAAAGAAATCACAATTTCAGGAAAAATCCCCAAATGGGAAAAATCCTTTTATTTCACTATAGTTTGCAAATCGCAACTTACAATTACAATAGAGAAATACAACCTGATGAATCTTCTATAGGTGATCTACGTTTTCTTCAGAAATGGTTCTCTCAATTCCCATAAATATCGCAATCCTCCTTTATCAATGATTCCCACTAGAATCACAAGAGAAGCAGTAGAGACTCCTTCTCTACAAGGTCAGTAGTGAAGACTCCTTCTTCACAAGAGTAACTTTAATATAAAAGTGTTTTGGGTTTTAAAGTTTATTCACAAAAGTATATATGAGAGATTATGAGAATCAAAAAGTGTTTTGCCCTTTTAAATGTGAAGACTTAAAGCAGCAGTTCTACAATTTTTGTAAATGAAAAGTCTTAATAAAAAAAACTATCGAAAATAAAAATTTACAGGCAGACAAAAAATTGAGATGTCCCAACCTCGTTAGAACGAGACTAAGACTTCGTTCTAATGACATGCTGATGGCGTTCGAATGACTTAGACTTCACTTCTAATAAGATGCAAAAATCCAATACATTAAGACCTCATTTGAACCATGTTTGATTTATGCTTCAAACGATCTTCTAACGAGATCCCAAGTAATTCTAACGAGATTTCCATCTCGTTTGAATGAAACTGTTATAAATAAAAATATTTTTAAGTCTGAAAAACTGTTCAAAAAAATGCCTCGTTTTGTAAAAAAATAATTCATAAAAATCTCCCAATACTATGTACAAAAATCTATGAAATCCAAAGCAATAATTATACCAATATTATGTGACGTCATGGAGCATGTTGAAGTTTCTTGACAATCAGATCCATCTTCTTGATCATGTGAACATCAAGTGCTATGATGGAAGTAATGGGATATGCCATACTCGATGTAAAATAGATTCTATGGACAAGTCCTAGATACTAGGGGCAATGACAGAAAGTTATCCCTTACACTTACCTACAACGTTGCGTGAAAGATGACTAAGGCATTAGGGCCCCGATGGAGGGATTTAGTTTGAGTTCAATTAGGGTTTTATATTCCATGAGTAAGAATTTTGCCATGGTCGAATTATTGTTCGTTTGAGGTCTTTCACTGCATTCTTGATTTGACATTTAATTTTTTTTACAAAAAAAATCGAAAGTATTCCTTTACAACCTCTTTAATTAAATATATGAATTACAATATAATCTTTTCCAGCCGCCAATGTTTGCGTTGTTAACGAGTTTGTGTCACCGAATAAAACATATGAAGTGTGATAGAAGTAAAGGTTTTGATCTAGCCGAGTTGAGGGTTTTAATTCTCAAGTGGATTTATACTAAATTTTATTTTATTAATATTTGGTAGGTCCATTTTGGTTCTTTAGAACTATTAAAACAATAACGCCGATATTTTAGACATTTTAAACCTGAAAAACATTAGAAAATAAAATTTTCATGTGAGTTGTATGGGTTGTGAGTTTATGGGGCGCTCTATCGGTATTCTTAAATGAACGGGTGTACCCATACACCCAAAATAGATATAAGGGGTTTATCAATAATACCCCGTAGTTTTATACTTATATTTAATTGGATATTTAAATTATGTGGGTGACACATAATTTAATTAAATAAAAAAATAATGAGAAAATTAAATAAATATTAATTTAGAGTGGAATGAATTAATATTTATGTGACTTTGTATTTACTAGTGTGTTACAGTAAATAAAATTGAATTAAGTCGTAAGTGAGTAAACGCGATGGAATTTAATATTATCTCAATCGGTACATATTCGATTTAATTATTATAGGTTGATATAGGAAAATATTATTAAGTGATTCGGGTGATGATTTTGAGTGCACAGTTGATTCGGAATGGCTCAAAATAACATAATTGAGTACCCCGTGGGGTGTTGGGTCTCAGAGACTTTTTAGATCAATCGAGCCTAATTTAAATGACTTTTGGACTTCTTAAGGGCATATGTAAAGTCAAAAACGAGATTTATACTTATAAAATGAAGGGTTTGGGTTTAAGAAAATGTCATTTCACAAATCCAAAGGTTTAGAAGAGTTATACAAAGAGTTTGAAAGTAAGTGAAGAGAACTGAAAGGAAAATTAAAAAGTCCAAGTGAGAGATTGAGAACAATTAAACAAAACTCTAGGATTGAAGAAGGAGAAGGAAATTCTAGGAAGACTATCAACATCTTCATAAAATTCAGACCCTATAAACCTTAAGGTAAGTAATTAACTTGCTACTTAATTTGTGTATTCAATTTTAGTCATATCATAGTTGAAAAATTATATTTTTGGGATGGTTTCACATATATCAACTATGGAATTTTGAAAATGATTTATATTTTGGAAAATAATTTATAATTGGAAAATGATATAAGTTAGGGATTTTAAAGAATTAATAAACATTGAGAATACTGAAAATTTTTAGAATTGGTATTGATAGGAAGAAAGGGTATATAGAAATGATTAGGTGATATGATTATTAGAATGATGCAATTCTTGACTTTAGTTATGAATCCTATGAATTGATGATTAACCTTTTGAATTAAAGTGATTAATAGATGCTAGAATCGTCTTAGAAATGTCCCCTTATACTCTATATGGATTGGCTAGTGTATAATATTATGTTGGGATGATTGGGACTGAATTGGGGAAGAAAATAGGAGTGAGGTTGGTTGACTGCAAAAGCGAACCGTTTCGCATTTAAACCAAATTGATTCGAAATTCTGGGTTCAAGCAGAACTTGTTCACTTTTAGACATAACCGGTTCAGATTTCGGGAAATTTACATATTAGGATATTTTTATTTAATTAGAGACGAATTAAATGATTAAGGAAATGAGAAATCCAAAGTTAATAGTTTTAGGTTTCTAGAAATTAAATAAAGTGGGTATTAGAACCTTGGGTTAAAAGAGACTTTTATTCGGGATTACCAATTTAGAATAATTGAGGAATATAATTAAATGTGAGTAAATGCGATAGAAATTCTAATATTGAGATACAGAATGAGTGATGATGTTTACATGTCCAGAAATTATATTTTGAAAATTAATTAATTCATTAATTAAGTGAATAATTAATTAATTAATTAATTAATTAAGTATATAATGGAGCATTGGAAAATAATGCGTTTGTGCTATTAGTGATACATCTGATTAAATAAATTATTGAGGATTGTATACATGTGTGAAAATTGTTTGTATATATATATATATATATATATATATATATATATATATATATATATATATATATATATATATATATATATATATATATATATATTACCCTACATATGATAGCCAGGGAAGATCACCCACTTGCGCAAGCTCTAATGATACCACTAAAGGGGTATGTTATTATATTCATATAATTATATATTGCGCACCGATATATTCTTATATATATATATATATATATATATATATATATATATATATATATATATATATATATATTCCTCAATAATTTATTTAATTATAATGATCATTAATGGCACAAATGCATTATTTTTTAATGCTCCATTATGTACTCAATTAATTAATTATCCACTTAATTAACTAATTTATTTTCAAATACAATTTCTGGATACGTAAATATCATCACTCATTCCATGTCTTAATATCCGAATTTCCATCAAAATTATTCACATTTAATTATATTTATCAATTATTCTAAATTCGTAATCCTGAATAAAAGTGTCCTTTAACCTAAGGTTCTAATGCCCACTTTATTCGATTTCCAAAAACCTAAAAATATCAATTTTGGATTTTGGTATCGTTAATCATTAAATTTGTCTTTAATTAAATAAAAATATCCCAATCTAAAAAATTTCAGAAATTCGAATTGGTTCTGTCTAACAGCGAACCAATTCTGCTTGAACCTCGAAATCCTAACAAATTAGGTATAAAAGAGAACCGGGTCGCTTTTGCATTTAGTGAACCTCACCCCTGTTTTCTTTTCCAATTCAGTTTTAATTATCCTCAACAAAATATTATACACTAGCAAATCCATATACAGTGTAAGGGGGCATTTCTAAGATGGTTCTAACATCTAGTAATCACTTTAATTCAAAAGATTAATTATCAATTCATGGGATTCATAAGTCAAGAATTGTATCATTCTAATAACCATATCATCTATTCATTTCCATATCCCTTTTCTCCCTATCAATATCAATTCTAAAAAATTTAGAATTTTCTATCCATATTAATTCTTTAAAATTCATAATTTATATCATTAACCAAATATAAATTATTTCTCAAAATATAAATCATTTCCTAAAGTCCCATAGTTTATATATGTGAAACCATCCCCAAAATATAATTTTCCAGCTATGATATGACTAAAATTGAATACACAAGTTAAGTAGCAAGTTAAATAGTTGACTTAAGGTTTGTAGGGTTTGAATTTGATGAAGATGTTGATAGTCTTCCTAGAATTTCCTTTCCCTTTTTCAATCCTAGAGTGTTCTTGAATTTTTCTCAATCTCTCGCTTGGACTCTTGAATTTTTCTCTCAATTCTCTTCACTTCCTTTCAAACTCTTTGTATAAATCTTTTAAACCTTTGGATTTTTGGAATGACCTTTCCTTAAACCCAAAACTTTCATCTTATAAGTGTAAATCCCTATTTTGACTTTACATAGGCCCTTAAGAAGTCCAAAAGTTATTTAAATTTGTTCCAATTAATCTAAAAAGACCCCGAAATCCAAACACAACCTCCAGGTAGTCAATTTTAACTATTTTGACCCATTCCGAATCAACCGTGCACTCGAAATCGTCATCCGAATGACTTAAAAATATTTTCCCATCTCAACCTATAATAATTTAATCGAACATGTCCCGGTTGAGACCATATTAAATTCCGTCGCACTTACTCACTTACGACTTAATTCAATACTTACGACGTAATTACATTTTATTTACTGTAACACACTAGTAAATACAAAGTCACATAAATATTAATTCATTCCACTCTAATTTAATATTTATTTAATTTCCTTACTAATTCTTGATTTTAATTAAACTATGTGTCACCCACATAATTTAAATATCCAATTAAATATAAATATAAAACTACGGGGTATTACATACTTCCCCCCTTGAAAAGGAATTTCGTCCCCGAAATTCGAATATGCCTGGTAGTAAAAACTTAGGATCCTTACACATATGGCATCCAAACGTACTCATAATCAACTCGTGATAACATTTTGGTGCCTCCACTATTCACCTATTGGTGGTATCATCATGTCTAAAAGCCTACTCGATATGATTGAAGATTAGTGACAAGTCTATTCAAATCATTTCATACTGTTATACTTTATCTATCGTAAGGTCTCACCTACACAATATATGTATGCATATATAGTGATTGATATATATGTATGCATGATGTGGTGATAAATACATATATATATGTGAAGAAAAATATACATGGGCATGATGAATTAAAATGTGAATATTAATAACTAGTGAAAGTTATTGGAAATGATTGAAAATTATAATGGGTAGTGGATGTGAAAGCTAAATATAATATACGCAAGATGGGATAGCGTATGAAATTAAGGATACTTAGGGACTAGTTGGGTGGGCAACATAACTAGGTGATTAAAATGCATACGTTAGGTGCACACTTTAGATGAGAGGTGAGTAGTGTCTCATGAGAGAGTGAAGTACCAATTTAAATATGAGTAAATAAATACATTTATATTTATGCATTTTAATTACTTGAAAAATATTTTCAAAATAATTTGGGCACGGACCCATATCGAATTTATTTTCAAAACCTTTTAGGTGTCCAGTCACAGGGACGCCAAGTGTGACCATCCTTCTAGGTACCAGAGCTGCGATCGCTATGGGATGTTGAAGAGTTTTGTTTAGCGATTTCTGTTCTTATGTTCTAGCTTAGGACTCTTTCCATATTCAGGCATGTTGCCTAAGTTAGACGATTTATTTTCGTTTATATTTTATTTCATCTTTGTATTATTGTATGGAGGTTTTTTTTATGGTTTATTCGGAACAGTTTGCCATGTAATAAGTTTATAGTTCAAATTTGTTTATGGTTGTGGATTTTATTTAATTGTTTAAATGAGATGTGGTTGTTTGTTATATTTTTTCATGTCGTGTTAATAAAGATTAAAATTGACACACGATTTAATTTAATAATAGGTGGTTGGTAATTAATTGGTTCGATTGTGATACTAAGAATGAGCTAATGAGATTCCTTTTTTATTTAAGTAGATGGATGGCCACCCATTATTTTAATAAGGAGAGTGTCACATATGATATCAGAGCATCGGGTTTTAGAGTCTTTAGGATCTGTACGGACTTATTACATTTTCTGTCCCAGCGTTCTTTAATGTAAAGCCCTATGCTTAGGACTATTGATTGATATTACGATATACGTTCTCCTGTTATTATGTATACTAGAAGTGAATCTTAAACGAGCTCGATTGCGTTTTGAAAGTTGAATACGAGAAGGACGACCAACGATTATTATGTACAAGGACCATTTAAACAGCTAAAGACATTATCGATTGAAAGTATAAATTTTATCCATGGGCAGATGGATAGGCTAGACTTGGTACGAGTGCGTCATGGTATTTGGATTAGCACTAGGTTGCATGTGAAATGGAAAAAGTAGATGTATCGTTAATATCATTTTTGAGTGTGTATATTTACCGTTGGGTAACGGGACTCCCCTTAGTTGCATCTGCAGGGAAGAAGGTGTGAATATTGGGAGTATATTTTTTGAGATTTTCTCATTTTAGAGAACTATTATGTGAGTATGATGTTATCCTAGGTATGGACTGGTTAGCGATGGTGAGTGGTGGTGGAATGTTATAGTAAGTCTATCATGTTAGTTGTTCCAGGGCAGGATGTGTTGTTTTTGCAATAGTTCACCTGACAGAGGGTCGAGTCATGTACATATTATATTAAAATGGAGACTTTGGAGAATATAGTTTCCTTGTTATATTCGATCACAATGCGTAAAGACTATACTTTTGTGATTTCGGGGATATCGGGTTTAAGGCCGAGCGAAGATATTTAGCTCGTTATTGATTTAACGTTGGAGACTTAGTAATAGTGCGATCACAGTGTTATATGACTTCTTTAAAGATAAGGGAGTGGAGGATTAGACTTATACATCTAGGGATAGGATTATGGGTGTCCCGTTAACGTGTTTTAGGGAAAAAGATATCGATAACCAATATTACCAAGTGATAGGGCATTGGGAAAATTCTTTGGCTTAATTTCAATTGCGAGACCGTCTCTTCATACCTTAATAAACATCGGGATATGGGAGACGTTGTTAAATGCCAAGGCATCGATTTTTAATGTTAATTGTTTCACGTGTGGAGAAAACACTTGGAGCTGAGAACTATCATAGGAAGGTTAAGATCACTAGTGGATAGGTGGGCAATCTTGAAGATATTTAATTCACGATTAGTGGGGTGATCAAGAATACCCTTACAGAATAGTTATGCCGAGTATGTGGGGTTGAATTTTAAATAAAATTGTTACATCTGTAATGTTTATGCAGATGTGCCTGGATAGAAGGTGTATGGGAAGCCTAGTTATTTTGATTTTTATAATCATTCGCGATAAGGGAGACGTGGTAATAAATGTGTTGAATCGTATGCATGTGGAGCAATAGAAGCGAAATTAAAAAAGTAAGATGGATTGAACTGCGATTGAGGAATAAGATAGTTCGTATATGTGTATATATATATATATATATATATATATAGAGAGAGAGAGAGAGAGAGAGAGAGAGAGAGAGAGAGACACACACACACACAGACACACACATCCCATGGAGAGTTATCACACTCGAGATGGGTTGGAGGACTGGGGATACAAGCAAGGAATATTTCTAGCCAGGGGAAGACCTAATAAGTTTAAGAGAATCAAGAGAAGCCTTATTCAATTGAATGTTAAGGGTGGCTTGCGCATAGTAGGATGTTGATTTTTCTAGGTGGGGAGGACCTAGAAGTGTGGAGTTTGGAGCAAACGCATGGGTCCCGATTTTTGAAGTACCCCATGAAAGGGAGTAAGATGTACCATATGACATGGGATATTGAGCTTGTATATAGGTGTGGAGTGAGACAAAGTGAAGTTGTCTCCAAGCACGCTACTCGTTAATGGAAAAAGATTGGTCTGAGGTGATCCACCAGAATTTTTCAACAATTGGTGATTCCAGTAATGGAATGGATAGGCAGACTGATGAAGTTCATTGTTGGGTTACCAACATCGTGAATAGGTCAAGATTCTCTTTGGGATTGTGGGATTGGTTGACCGAGGAGGAATAATTATTGCTAATTTGGGTGAGTTACATTGTTGGGTAACGTACCCAACATTTCATTTTAAAGAGAATATAAATCGGCACAAGATGTCGCCCAATAATTATTGTGAATCAGGATGAGATACTAAACACTTTCGATTGGGAGTATCAGGAGGTGGTGGGGATAAAGTGCATTTTCCATAAGACATATTACCCGTAGATCGAGAAGTAAACGAAAAAAGTGACTAGGATGTGGAAGGATGAGAAAGATGCATATTCTAGACTTTAAGGTAATTGGGAGGAGTAATTACCATTGGTGGAGTTGCGTGTAACGACTTGTACCTACTATTATTAGAAAGACAGCTTTTGAGGCTTGAGACGGGAGGTCTTGTCATCGGCCTTATGATTGGTTAAGGGTTGGACATGATTTAGAGTCGATCGACGGGGATTGAGATAATCAAAGTTATTTTCGTATAGTTCAGGAACGTCATAAGAGTTACGTCGTCGAGTACTAGAGAGTTAAAAACTGAGGAAAGTGGCTAGAAATCATTATGAGTGTCTCCTAGGAACAAAATTATGTGATTTGAGTAAGAAGGGAAAATGGAACCTAGGGACGTGGGACCTTTTCCAACATTGAGATGATAGAGCCAATAATATTCCTATTTTATTTTAGTAGAAGGTTGGCCACCCGTTATTTTAAGAAGCAGGATGTTACATTATCGTAATTTAGCCAAAAAATATGGGATTGATATCTTTATAATTCTAAAGTTAAAACTAAACAAATATATGTACTCTTATTTTCTATTCAAAATTCGTTTATTTCTCTAATTGTTTTGACAATATATTCTCCCATGACTCACGGTGACTATACATTTCTTCTCTCTTATCAAGTCAACTTAAATCGACAATAATAGACCTTATTATGTGTCATCGTAACACATCCCTCTTGACGCACTAGGATTCAGTGTCAACCCACACAAGCCACACAGTGTCGCCTATGCAGATATGTATAGTCACCGATTGGAACTTTTATTGTCTCTTTGTAAATATTAATTTTATCAATTTGATTTAGAGGTGTCTTTTTATAACTTGTAATTATTTAGTTTTCGACAGATTTTTTTGCACGAAATGTGATAATAATTTTTAATTCACAAAATAATTTTTAATTTCTAGCACTAATTTTTATAGTGTCCTATTTTATATTGTGTCCTACTCCTTTAGTCGTACCCAAATTTATGAAATTGTTAATTGTGTTTTTTACTTAATCTTATATTTTACTAATGACACAAATTTCGTAAAAGTCAAGGAAAAAATTCCTCAACATATTTGTGTCATTTATTTGATAGTGCTCTAACAAAATAGGAGTCAGATTTATTATCAGTGGGAGGAATCATCAAAGACACCAAATTCATAAGCTCATATTCTTGCTCAATGTGCCAAAACTATTAAGGACTACTATGATTGTATAGAGTGATGCATGCTTGTATAATTTGGGACCCACTAATCAACATGATGTATCTGTTTCTCAAGCTTAATTCCATTGGCTTTTGTGCTTTAAAAAATATTAAAGTCTGAGTGAAAACCTTGCAGAGAAATTAAGGGTCAAATATATAGTTTACTAGAATTTACTTATAATTTTGCATTTTTAATCTGTTAAATTTTAATTTTATATTTACACACAGGATATATCTTTCTTTTTTATTGTTTTTGTCTTAGTGTCCCAATTCGTCACCTAAGGGTGATGGACCCACTCTTAAAGTGCGGATTTTGGGATTCCGTCCGTATTTGTAAATAATTCACAGATTGAGTTGGTCAAGTTCGTGAATTCAATAAGACAAAGAGGAACTCAACTTGTTAACCCTTGCAGAAATGTCAATAAAATTTAGTTACATCCTAAGGTGTTTTACTAAAACCTTAAGCCTATTTCTAATTACTTATTACTTAAATAAGAAAAAGGGCCCAGGATGAACAAAGCAACGAAACAACTGTTTTATAAAGAGGAAGCATCTGAAGATGTCCTACATGTTTCCGTGGTGAAACTCAAGTTCAGTAAGGTGATCCAATAGACGAGATGTTTTAATAAAGCCTTGCCCAGAACAATATATACTATTATTCATATTATTTATTTTACATGTCCTTCTAAGTATATTTGTTGGAAATTTACTTCTTTAATTACTTAAAAATTGAATATTTGATATTTTAATATTGATTATATTTCCCTTTTAGCATATACTATTCTTATTCTTATGCATATAATAATAATAATAATAATAATAATAATAATAATAATAATAATAATAACAACATATATACACATTAAAATCATAATTATATATTAAAAAATATATTTATATGTTAAATATACCGACGCATTGGCGGCGCTCTCAAATCCCAGTAATTTGAAAATTGATGCATTGGAGCACTCCCATTCATAGCTGCACCTGCATTAGGGCACTTAGGTTTTGTATTTCATAATTATGTGCTTTTGTGTTATATAAATTAAAATTTGAAACAAAAGTCTGGGTCGAGTATTGGATAGTCTTTCCTTAATACAAATTTCATTCTCGCTACGGTTCTTACAATAATGAACAATGAGCGTCTGTCTTCCAGAATGAAATGGTCTCGACATACCCAAGAAACACTTCAATGTGTATGTTCCACAAATTAATTGTTTTTTATACTCTCTTTGACTCGATTATGAATGGAAAGTACTGGGAAAAAAATTCTCTCTATTTTAAAATGAACACAAGTCTTGTATTTATAGACAATAATGTGTTTGTTCATGAAAATACGTGTTTTTTTGTTAACAGATATTTTAGGGGCGAACAGACACAACTAATGGTGAACAGTCTTGACATTTAGTGACGGTTCCAAAAAATAAACGATGTATATAGCGAACAATCACAATCTTTATCGACAATTCAGAAAATTCGTCCCCAGAAATTAAATAAAATTCTTAATAATTTACTAATATATCAATTCCGATAAAAACACAATATTCCTGACGGATAGAGTATTTGTATTTACGGCTTTTCAAAGAACAATCTCAGATTGCACTTGTCAAGTTGTCATGTCACTTGGATGATAGTTCTTGGGGGAAAGAAATTATTGACATCGACACGCATGGCATGGCATGACATGTGTGTCCCAAACAATTCCCTCAAATTATTCTTCAAATAGTTTTAAGTGTTATACTTTATTGTATGGGTCCCGTCAGAGCACAACTCATCAATGTTATTTGGGAGAGATTTGGGGAAGTTATTTGGTACCCATAGCACCACTCTTAACTTATATTTGGATCACAGAGAATATAGTAAAACAATTTGTCAAAGAATAATATATGTATCTATTTTGCTCGCGCACTTCTTTACCTGTTTAGACTCAAACACAGCACGAGTGAATAATTCTTCAAACTATGTTAGCTTCTTTAACTACAGTGATATATTAGGAAGAAACAGTTTTTACTTTGCATATCCAAGTAACTGGTACGGCGATTCTTATTGGGTGCCAACTAAAGCAAAACATGATTTCTTTAGAGTAGGGGCATACTGCTAGACGCATCTAAAACCACAGCCATTGGTTTGGTTTAATAATGGTGCATGGAACACTATGATCGGTCGTGCTTTGCGATTCTCTTCATCCCTATCTGATCATTCCTACGTTCCTTTCTTCAATCCAAAAGCTCGCTGGCAACAACTTGTTTTATACTAATAAGAACATGAGAACAATCAATAGTTTATAGTTGAGTGATAATATGCTGATTTAACATTTATACTTAGTGATGAAACGATCGTGGACATACTGGTTGTAACGTATGTCATAATACACCAAGAGAGTGTATTTGATTCCAAATATGAAAAATGCGTGAAAAATAGTTTATTTGAATGAGAAGTTAAAAAATGAGTAGGAAAATATACGAGTTTTTGGTGTAATCTTTTTTATTTTCCATCGAAATCAATTGTTTGGCGGGTGGATAAGAAATATTTTTCACTAAAAATGAGGTTTGAGATGACGCCCTTGTTATATGAATGAGTGTTGTTCTTATACGAAGTATTCACGATCAAGGTACTCCAAAGGCAAAAGATGAGTCAAAACAACTGTTTTCCACTGAAAAGTTTCCGTATCAATCAAACACACCTTAAATAAGTTGGAGTAGATTGAGACAATTGTGGGGCATGAGGGAAAAAAATGGTCGATTAGATAGGAGTTGGCGTATACCATTAAGGGATTATCAATAGGTGTAAACGATATAAATCATACAAAATAGATAGCTTGAAACACAATAAAATAGAAGTGTGCTGAAGGAAAATTTATAATGTTGAAATTCTTGTAAGGGAAATTGTGAATTTTGAATTATAAAGTGGCACTTAAACAAGCTAAGATGATGTCACCTGATTCATCAACTTTATACCGTGTTTTCGTTCCGAGTAAATAATAACAATAAGGAAAATGATAACATGTGCCCTTAGAGCACATGTTTTGAGCTTCAAAATAGTAAGTATTAGAGCGCCACATAAATATATGTTCCCAATTAAATGTACATCGGAACTCTGTCCCTACTATTTTTGGGTTCGTCATGTGTGCCCATAGGGCACATGTTATCAGGACCCTAACAATAATTAACAATTCTACTATACAATTATAATTCAAAAAACCTAATGATACAATTAAAAAACCTAAACAATTTTGCCTAACAAATTAAGACAGGTTAATAATAATCAAATTGTGGGATGGTTTGATGTAAATTGTGGAGTTTTTGTGTAAAAACAAAGGAGAGAAGAGAAAAGTCGTAAGATGTGGCGGCCATAGTAGGTGTCGCGGGAGGGGGTTGAAGATGCCTTGAGTGTCAAATTTTAATGTTTTATTTTAAATCATAAATTAACATTTTATCTTTAATTTTTAAAATTTAAAACTAGCACCCCTCCGAGTTCTTAAACTATATATATTATTAACAATTGTGTGGGAATTATCCGAACAATCCGAGTCTGAGTGACAATTGTTCGGCATCAGGTGATTACAGTTGGTAGCTCAAGATAAGAACGAAGGTGAGTCCCATTACCTAGAATCTTAGAGAAGACCATCTCTACCCTATCACGATTGGATTAAGAACAATGAGAGATTTACATGGCATAACCTCCTCCTAACATTATCTATAAATGTAACCCTTACCCTTAGGAAAAGGGGAATTCAATTCTTATTATTGAGATTCGAGTAATAAGAAAGTGAATGTGATCGTGATTGAGTGACTTATTCATTATGTTTTGTTTTAATTGATTGAGATTATTCATTGGGGGATTTCGGCACCTACAATTAGTATCTTCTGTGAAAAATGAGTTTCTTTTACTAAAATAATTAGAACCCACAAATATCCATGTCGCATCTATACAATTCACCTCTGTCATCTAACACCAACCACCATAATAGGACTCCAAGGTGAGGTTAGAATTCCACCCCAATAGCAGTCGCGACACTCCCAATGCACGTATCGCCTCCGGGAGCAGCCATCTGAGTAGAGTAATGAACAACCTAGGTCGACCCAGATCTCATGGTTAGTCGATGCATACAAATAGCGGCTATGTCAGTAAGAGGAGGTCATACGCCTACGGGAAAAGGAAAGCACACATCTCCAACGATGTTTGGAAATAATGGATCGAGATCCCCACGGAGATCAATGCCATAGCCGAACCCCTAGTCCTTAGGTGAGTAAAAACTCACAACCGAGGAAGGATTTCACTTCGTGGACAAGAGAACTTTGAGCATGAGAGTCCCCCGACGAGATGAGGCTAGGAATGACATCACAGATACGATATTTATGTCACATATTCCCTTCCAGTCTGGGGGATATTGCACAAAAATGGTTTGAAAAACTACCGCACAGGTTAGTCAATAATTTCAAGTAGCTCGCGGAAGCCTTCCATGCTCGGTTCATCATCAGTAGTGCCCATCCTAAGAGAATGGATACTCTCCTCATTACGAGGAAAAAGCCCTAGGAAACCATGCAGGAATACGCTAATCGATACTGGAAAACATACAATGAACTTGAAGATTGATCTAAATAGTAAAATTTGGCCTCGTTCAAGATCGGGTTTCCTAACAGCTCTATGTCCCACTAATTTCTCAATAAGAAAGAGGCGAACACCATCGAAGACCTCATGCCACCTATAGAGAAGTATGCGAAGGTTGAAGATATGGTCATTAGCGTCCAGAATGATAACGGTCTCTCGAAGACGACCAAAAATGGTGATAAAGAGAATGTCCCTAAGAGATGGGGCAAGACGAATAAAATAGGGTCGAAGAATGGAGAAAAGGAAGATCCTTATAAATATTTACAGGCGATCAACACCACTTTCAAGGAACCAATTAATAAGATCTTGAGTAAAATCAAGGATCAGTAATTCCTCAAGTGGCCAAAGAAGATGGGGGAGATCCAATGAAGAGAAACAACGCACTTAAGTGTGCATATCACAAAGAGCACAGGCATAAAACAAAAAGCTACAAGGCCCTCAAGTCCCATTTGGAAGAATTAGCCAATGTCGTCTCTTAAGTGGTTATGTGGAAAATAAGGGAGCCAAAGCCATCGTTGATGTATGATAGAATCCCGACAATATCCTAAAGGATGATGATATTGGACAGGGGCTTACGGTCATTCATTATCCTACAAACATAGTTGGAAATAGATTTCCCGATAATGTTTTCAAAGATGAGGAAGTAAGTTATAAGTTTGCAGTTATATATAGAGTTTAAATCCCAAAAGGAGATTCAGGACAACATTTTTTGAATGGAGTTGCAGAAGTCACATCGGTGATGGAAACCTTCAAGATCGACCCCGTTAAAAGTAAAGTAGGCAAACATCATCATCTAAAAGACAATAATTATAACAAGTACATAGTCTTAACAAAGGATAACCTAATCAGAGTTAGAATCCTGCATCGAAATGCACTAGTAATCGCACTCAAGATTACAAATTTGGATGTGAATAAGTTACTTGTAGATAAGAGAAGCTCCTTGGAGGCTATGTACCAAAAGTGTTAAACTTAATCTTAAAATGGAGGATTTGAGAGAAGCGACTATCCCTTTGGCTAGCTTCGCTGAAAATATGACTATGCCACTGGTAAGGTGGTTCTGCCCGTCCAAAATGGGAATATCTCTAAGTTAATCAAATTTGTAATTGTGGACATTAATTATATTTATAACGCTATCCTTGAAAGAGAATGTCTACACACTATGCAATCTGTCCCATCTATTTATCACTAAAAGCTCAAATGCATTACTGATTGGGGGATAAGGTAGATTAGGGGAAATTAGGTTATTGCTGGTCAATGCTTTATGACCGTCATCAATACCAAGCAGGAGAAGAGGTATGGTTAGCCCTCGCATGCAAGGCCATGGAATCATTACAAGCGTAGTTTTTGATGATTCACACCTAAAGAAGAAATTCATGATTGGAATCTCACTTACCGACCAGGAAAGAGAGAAGTGATTCCTCTATTGAAGGAAAATCAAGATGTATTTGCAGCCTTACAATATGCCTGAAATTAATCCCAAAGTCATGTGTCATAAACTCCTCGTGGACTCAACATACTTGTCGATCATAACAATGCTCACCGAACAGCGCGAAAAAAGGCAAAGGCCATGGAAGAAGACGTGGAGAAACTTTTAGAGGCAAGGACCATTAAAAAAGTTAAATTCACCAAATGGATATCAAACCCAGTAGTAGTAAAGAAAAGTAAAGAAAAGTGTATATTTTTCATTGACTTCACCTACCTCAACAAATCATGTACCAAAGACAGTTTTCCTTTGCTAAATACTAACCAGTTTGTCGACACCACAGCTGGACACAAACGGATGAAGTTTTTGGATGCGTACTCAGGATACCATAAAATTACTATATTCGAGAAAAATCAATATAAGACCTCATTCATTACCACTCTCAGGATATATTGTTACAAAGTCATGTCAGTTATTCTTAAGAATGCAGGATCTGCAAATCAGAAGTTGGAGGCCAAAATGTTTAAGGAATAGCTCAATATTACCATGGAAGTCTACATAAATGACATATTTATAAAAATAAAGAACAAAGTCGACAACTTAAAAACTTGGAAAAGAGATTTGAGGTCCTCAGATACTACATGATGAAGCTCAATGCAACCAAGTTCTATTTCGGAGTTCAATCTAGAAAGTTCCAAGGATAGTTGGTCAGCCAAAGAGGATTATAAGCCAACCCCAACCACATCGTGAAAATCAATAATGTTCATCCACCAGAGACGCTTCATGATATTCAAAGGCTAACAAGAATATTAGCAGGACTCAATCTTTTCATTTTAAAATCTTTTGAAAAGTGCTGACCACTCTTTTAACTATCGAGGAATGCTTAAAGTATCTCGATAAAATCAAAACCTACCTAAGGCAGCTACCTCTACTCATGATCCAACATTTGGGGGATTCGGTAGCAGTCATCTTGGCCTTGATGTGCGAGAAGGAGGAACACTAGGATCCCATTTATTATGCTAGAAACACACTCTTCGACGCTGAGAAACGCTAGATTCCACTTGAAAACTTAGCTTATTCTTTTATTATTTCTTCAATGAAATTGAAGCATTACTTTGAATCTTACGTAGGCACAGTCATCACCTCTTTCCTGCTCAAGGTAGTCCTAAAAAAATTTAACCTATCTGGATGGATATCCACATGGTTGGTGGAACTCGTAAGGTTCGATATCCACTATAAACTAAGGAACATAATAAAGAGATTATTACAGGGAGGTTTCGTTGCCAAATTCCCAAATGAAGAAAGGGAAAACAATAAGGACCTCACTGACCTAGCGAACAGTTATGAGTTTTACAAACTCAAGAATTGAACTCCCTATGTAGATGAATCCTCTAATTTAAGAGGTATAGGAGTGGCAATTATCCTCATTTCTCTAGAAAATAACTATGATCAAAATGGGTATCAGACTTAGATTTGAAGCGTCCAATAATGAAGCTCTCATTGTTGGGTTACACGAAGCCTCATATTTAGGTGCAAGTCACCTTGACAGATACTGTGACTAAAGGATGGTATCCAATCAAGTATTATGAGATCACAATGACAAAGATGATTGAATGTGATAATCTCTTCAGGTCGCACAAGATCTAATTATTAGGTTTGAAGATACCCACATTGAATAATTCCCTCGTGGGAATAATAGTCATGCATATGCCTTAGCCACTCTAGGCTCAGAACTAGACCCAAATATTAAAATAACCATTGAGGTGGCGTACCTCACCTAACCCAGTATCACTAAACCAAGGGTCACCGAGCAAATCCTCACCATCCAGTAAGATCCTAACTGGATGGACCCAATCACAACATATTTGCAAGAGGACGTCTTACTGGCCAATAAGCAAAACAAAATCAGGTCAGGATAAGAGCTTCTCATTTCTACTTATCGCCTAAAGGAAATTTATATGGGAGATATTTCGTAGGTATATACCTTCAATGCGTGCGCCTAAATGACATCAACCAAGTCTTGTACGACCTTGATGACGGTATATATAGGAGCCATGCAGGGGGATATCTTTGGCTTTCAGAATGATGATCACAGGCATAACATCGAGAATAACTTAAACTCGGTGGTCTAACCCCAACCAATGGTAAGTCTAAGGCTTACAACAAGACAATACTCAATGGCATTAAAAAGAAGTTAGAAAAAGTAACAGGTGCTTAGGTGGACAAGCTTTTCCACATCCTTTGGGCATACCAAACATTTCCTAGGAGGTCGAATAGGGAAACTCCCTTCGTTTAGCTCATGGGATGAATGCCATAATCCATTTAGAAGATATCTTACCATATACGAAGACGACCATTGTTGACCAAGACTTGAATGAAAATATCATAAATATCGAGCACGACCTAGCCGATGAACGAAGGGAACAAGACTTAATCAAGTTAGATTTCTACCAACAACAATTGGCCAACCAATACACGAAAGGCATCGACCCAAAAAAATTCCAAGTCGGAGACTACGTTCTCAAAAACGTTCTCAACAACACGAAGAAGCCATCAGATAGAAAGCTAAGTTCTAATTGGGAGGGACCATTTAAGATTATTAGAGAAGATATTCAAGGAGCCTACCATTTGAAAATAATGGGGGGAAGGGAGATTCCTAGGGCCTGGAATGCGACCAATGTTAGGAAGTTTTATTTCTATAAAGTTTTTTTCTCAAAAATTTCATTTCTAGAATTATATTAGGCCATGAAGTCTTATTTCCAGGAATACTTTAAGTTAAATTTAATACAAGTATCTTCATTATTTTTTTGAATGGCAGATTAAATCTCTTTATCTATGAATTAATATTATGCTCTATCAAAGTCTGATCACTGGCATGGATGCTTTGGCACGATTACACTTAATCAACACTTTGAGGTTATATGTTTTCGTTATAATGAAAATAATCGTCAAAAATTGCCCAAGAAAGAGAAACTCCTAAAGGGGATACTATAACACCCTGCCCGCCCGGGGAGAGCGAACGAAGCGCTAATGCGATAAAATAAATCCAAATCCACAAGTGACAATGTGTATAGAGCATCTAAAAGAATCCCACAACAACAAAAGAGAAACTACAAATCTCAATCTCTTCAAATTAAATACCAAATCTCTCGAATTACATACAACAACTAACTCGAAAATAAAATACAAATCTCCAAAGCTCTATACATCAAAATAATACAAATCTTTCCCAAATAATCCTCGCTAAAATCAATCTCCATAGCGCCCCAAAATCCGCGCTAACCTGCCACTAAAAGAAAATATGGGGAAGTACACAATACGACAGGAATTATGCTCAACAAATACGGATTAGCAACGAATAAAACGTAACAACACGAGTACGAATATTCAAATCAAAATGCAAATCTCAAAGCATTTATCAATAAATTTCTCAACAGCACATTAACCGGGTCACCAGGCCTCACCACATCCGTATATGCTTTATCAAGCCATAGCCCGGGAAACAGGAATTTTGGCGGGTGCCCAACATCCGTGCCATATTAAAATCTCATGACAACATGATCATCAACAATATAATGATACCACATGAATCAAAATAATTTCAACAATTATTTTCCAGATTTCAATGAATTTAACAATTCAAATATGAGTTCAATTAACAAGAATTCAAAGAGAATGACACTCGCGAGATTTAAGGAGCATATTGTGTAAAACTCCATACCTCAAACCATGATGAGAAACCAATGATCACATCCTCAAGATCAACACAAAAGATCTACATAATCTCCTCCAAGAACCTCCTCAAACATAGCCCCAAGAACACCTCTAATCTAAGTTTGGAACTCACAAATCTCAAGGGCCAATGTGTATATAAAAAGAAGAGGAATATAAAATATATTTGCTGCCAAAATTTGTACCAAAAGTATGTTAAAAGGCTTGCCCAAGACTTCCTTTTATAATGAAAAGAAATGAAGAGTTGGAATCCAAAAGACTCCTTTAAATAAGGCAAATAAATGAAGAGTTGAAAGTCAAAACAACTCCAAGAGTTAAAAACATTTAAAAATCATTTTAAAATCCGTTTTAACTCCGTTTTCGAAACTGTTTGAAATTATCGCCTTTAAAAATAATAACCAACATATTTGAGAAATAAAAAAAATTATCAAAAACTTTATTTTCCTTCATTTTCTATAAATTAATTAAAATAGCCCAAAATTACACGGGTTGTTACAGATACCTAGGCACTAAGTGCCTCATCTTTGGTCGGATAAAAGTTCCAAACGGGTGGATCGCCTACGACCAGGTGCATTTTCACTATAGTTTGACCTAGTACTAAGATTGTCTGACGATAATTTCCAAAAGGTAAGGAAAATAATAAAAACATACTCGATATAAAAATATGGGAAACTAAAAAATGTGGAATTTACTGACAATTTCATAGAGCGTTCATTTTACGAAAGGTCAATACTAATAAAGTTACAAAATGAGTATATACAATCATAGCACAAAGAACTCAACTTTGACAAGTTATAAGCTCAGACATTGCAATTCTTTGCCTATCATCAGGGTCAGGCTAAAACTCATCGTTACTATCATGCACCGATAAGTAATCCTTCATCAACTGAAAAGGAACAACATAGAGAGGAATCCAACTTTAATCACTTTATAATGGAGGGTGACTATAAGAAGGGCACTCCACTTGGTACCAGTACCAAAACTAAGAGTATTTAGGGTTCTTCATAATATCTAGGGCATTCAGCCACCTACTTAGCCTCATCTAGCATAAGTGGGGCTTCCACCCATCTTTCATTATAATAAGTAGCCCAAACTATATGAGGAACCCTTCTAAAGAGATACCTTAATTTCATTATCTAACGGACCACGACTTTCTTGATTCCACTATCTCTCTTGCAGTTCTCCTCATCAATGTCGAGCTTTTGCCTTATAAAATTGTTTTCATTTTGGAGCAACTTTAAAATATCGTTCAACTCTCTGATCTCCATTCGCAAATCAACTAGCATACGAGCCTGCTCGTGAAAAACACTTATTATCTTTGCGATATCTTTCCAAATAAAAACAAAAGTTCCACGATCTCAATTGTTGTCATCCCGACCAAGTACTCGGTTAATGTCATCAGTCTCTAGAAGCAATGGTACTTTTACCAACCTATTTTCAAGCTATAAGAATTAAGAGATAAACAATCAGGATTGAAAAAGACGATTATAAACCATTCATGAAGTAATAAAAAAAAAAAACTCATAAGAAATGACTTGGCACCAACAAAAGTCTTTTTATTGGATAAAAATGTGGGGCAAGCCCTTACAATTATTCAGAAGAATGAAAATACAAGGAATTTAGTACCTAAGATAATCTTAACTAGCTTTGTACCTCCTTTTCCTTGGCATGATCTTGAATTTTAGGGGTTTTCCCTTAATTAACGTCTATTATCTCTATGTCTTTCACATCTTTTTCTTGTTTATTACTCGAGGCCTTGTCCTTTTCTCCTTCCTTGGTGGAGAACCCGAAACGTTGTCCTAAAAAAGTTCTAATTCATAGGGTATATTGGTCTTAATCAGGGATATATCACATCCCTTCTTAAAGTCTGACTTTCGAATGAAATCCATATACCTCTTGGCATCGTTATAGGCCTCCACATACGCCTTATCATAGGACTTATATTTAATTATCGCCAAGATCCAAGGATGATCCTCAGTAGACTTCTTCAACTTATCACGCTCCGATTTCAACTTGGATATCTCCAAATCGACGAAAATCTTCTCATTATTATATGCCTTCCTAGTAGAGTAATAGACTTTTAGGATTTATTTAAGTCCTTCTTTAAGTTGTTGTTGGTCTTGACGTACTTTCCCTCATGGTTAGCATGGCAATAAAGTCTTCCACCAATATTGAAAAGATATTAATATAAATCAACATGGTGATCAAAATAAAGGAGTAATAAGACATAAAGTCATAAACTTACCAGAGATAGTGCTTGCATGGTGTGAGAAGTGAGTTAGTCATAGGTCATCCTATCGACCTTCTCTCAATCTAATGACATAACGATCTCCCTTAGCAGACCAGTGGCCAAAATGGATTTTTAGCCACTGATATGATTTGGTGGCCCTTCCCTGTGTAAAATGCATGAACCCTTTTAGTGGTAATAGTAATTGAAGTGGAGAGAGGGACATTCTCCTTATTTTTTATTCTCTCCTTATTAGGAGAATACTTAATAGTTACAAATTTGGAGAGACACCCCACCTCCTTATTTTTGGAAGCTTTGGCCTTTGGAGAGGTAGGAAGGTCAGAGTCATCCACCAGAATAATATTTCTCTTTATCGAAGGAATATCTCCTTTAATAGCAGGGATGGAATTTATATTCATAAGTTTGAAAGAGGAAGAAGTAGACGCACTTGAAGACCCCTCACTAGTTCAAGGGACTGGTATCTTGGGAATATAATCCACATGCCTAGATGTAAAGCTGGATATGGTGTTGATATACACAAGAAAAAAGGATGCCGATCTAGAATGTTTGGCACCTGGAGTTAAAGGCCTTCTAAGATTCCAAAACATGATGAGCTCTTCATGATTAAAGTTGGAAAATAGACTCCCATTTTTTTAACCCTATTGCACAAAATAAACAAGAGAGCAAAGGTTAACAACAATCTTATGTGACAATTGATTGGAAATAATAAAATTAAAAGAGAAAATAACATTAACCTATTATTTGCCCTTGTCAGGGCACATAAACTTCTTGTATGGTTCACCACCCTTAGGGATGGGTGGGAGCAAATTTCTAGCAATAAATGCATTATCCCCATATCCTTTTTTGGATTCAAGGAGATTAACAACCAAAATTGAGTATGCCTTCCTTAACTTGAAGTAAAAAAGCATTATCGTTCGATTTTAACCACCAATAATCATATATAATGTTTTGTATACCTGTTTGAGTACCATACAATTCATTTATCATGTGAACCTCATTCACGATCCTCTATGTGTTTGGAGAATATTGGGAAGGAGCCACTTTAAAAACTAACAAAACTCTATGAAGAGTTGACTGGGGATAAAGGTTATACACCCATCAGCCACTGAGATAGTATAGAACCATTGACCACCCTCAATCGACGGGTACGGTCCTAGTTTCTATTCCCACACAATCAGTAATTGAATATCTATTCCTAAACTCCCCAGTAGTTCTATCATTGATGGAATCGAACATTTTTCTCAAATCATAAAGAAAAGTGAGGAAATGTGAGGAAAATCCCAAGGATCGTTGCAGAGGAAACAATACGAGAAAGAAGAAGACTTAAAAGTTAAGAAAGTTGCAGACGCCTTAGGTTGCCTGGAATAGTTGAAGTGATGGAATAAAATGGTTGTAGTAAACTTTTAAGATGGTTTGGTTCAAATTCTAAGGCATCTCATCATTTAAAACGTAGTCCAAGACAATAGTTAGCAGAAAATCTTTAGCATTTAGCCTTTTCGTGGGAAGATTACCCTAAACTAATCTAGAAAATTACGACCATTCCCTTCAAATATCTAACATGCAGAATAGAGAAAATATTGATTTAAAAATTCTTTATAAGTGTTGACAAGCTTCACCATCTCTGTCTGTAACCAACCACCTTAGCCGATCAATGTCTTTCTTGATTGTGATTAAAATTCTCTGTCCCATTCACGCAACAGAGATTTGGGGGAAATTGTTTGAAAACTATTCGAACAGTAAAAATAACTCGAACTGAGCGACATCTGTCCGAAAGCACGTGATTAATATTGGTAGGTGATTAATGTTGGCAACTCAAGATAATAATAAAGTAGAGTCCCATTACCTATAATCTTAGAGAACGTCATCTCTACCGTATCACAATTGCACCAAAAAGTCTGAGAGACCTTCACGTCATAACCTCCTACCATTCTCTATAAATACAACCCTTATGCCTATGAAAGGGGCATGTAATTCTTGTTACTGAGCATCGAGTAATAAGAAAGTTATAAACACTTTGTTGATGCAGGACATTGTCGAACAACATAAATTCTAATTTTATGTGATTCTGATTGTGTGACTTATTCATTATGTTTGGTTTTAGTTGTTTGGGATTATTCATTGAGGGATTTTTGCACCTACCTCAATAATTACATAAAAGTTATCGTCGACACCTACTAGACCCACCGTTAGGTCCATAAGTGGCAAAAGTCGTTCTAATAATCATTAATTCAAATTTTTTATATATTCTCCTGTCAAATCCACAACATTTACTATAATTTGGTATTTAACCCCTAGTTTTTTTTACTTAATATTAGTTTTCACCGTTTTTAATTCTACGACTTTAAGGTGTATTTAAGTAAAATAGATATTCCATATAATTTGAAAAACTATTTACAAATTATTCCACATAGCATAAATTATACACTATCCAATGTTAGACAATCTCCAAAAAAGTAGATTTTGCATAAACATAATGAAAATATAGGGGCTACAGATGATTTGACAATATAATCAAAATATGTCGGTTATCCAAATGAGTGGGAATTTTGTCTTTTGTTCTTTTTCTTTTTTGTATATTTTTACCTATATCATGATATTTTTAATTTTTCCCTGACCTTTTTTTATTTGTCTCTAACTACAATGCAAACGTCGAGAGACTTCGAGTCGTTCATTATAAGTGTCAAGAAAAATTCATTTTGCTTCTTCTAGTTTTATAAAATGCATAAAACATATAAAGATGGATATGGAGATAGTACGATATATTGCATCTCAACAACTACGAGAGAAACAAAATTACTTGATCATCTCCAATACAAATGTTACTGTTAGGTGACAAAAACTCTAGTTTACACATTGTCTATAAAAAAATCTTTTCCGATGTAAAGGTCTAAAATCTAAATTGCATCAATTGTGCAATGAAATAAATACATTCATAATTGCATTTGATAAAATATTTCGAATTTAATATATGCGGATCCTATGTGATATTTATTTGCAATATGGAAGGAAAAACTCTACACCTAGAGTATCTCTTTTACTTTGTGGATAATCATTATTGCCACAACACTTTCACATTTATTATGGAGGTTGCATTAGATATCCCATTTTACTCCATTGTGTATGAATCCTATGTGGCTCTTCACATTCGTTCACTCCATATTAGTATTTGATATGATCTTAGGTTGAGCGTATATTACAATCAATCGATGATGAGGTCGACACATAAAAGTGAAAAAACATCCTGACTCTTGAGGTCAACGAACAACATAACGTGACACTAAGGGAGATGAAATCATGCATGAATAACGAAAATTTTGCTTAAGTTAATACTAATCATATTTTTATCAATTTAACAAATTCTGACTAGGGTTATGGACCCAAAACATCACTTTAAATAATTGTAACTTTATAAATAAATAAAAAATCGATTATACTTACCTCATCAAATATCGAAGAAGTTAGACTATGAATACTTTAAGGTATAGTCTTAGTTTATGATAATGACATTAAAACAAGGACAATGGCATTATTAACATATTCACTTTATGTCACTATCATGCACTAAACATTATTTATAAAAGAGGTTAAACTGAACATTAAATGAAACATTTTATATTGACTACTTATTCATTAACCATGGTTTATTTCCCATTTTTATAATCTAAAAGTTAAAGAGATGAGGCTAGGGGTGTAATTTTTTCTGAAATCCTAAATTTACGATACTGGTATGATTTTTTTTTTTTACTTTTGTATGACATTAATTTTTTTTTTTGAATGTTTCGGAAAAAAAAAAGTAAGAATGAAAATGGAAAAGTTTTAAAAAAGTCATTTTTAAAATTTTTATCTTAATTTTTTGAAACAATGTCGATCCTAATGCTTTTGAAATTCCTAATATTGTTAGTACAATTATTTCTCACATATTTAACATTCTATTGTTAAATTCAAAAAAATCTTGACCGTCCAGATAGATCAATCACATCCATTAATTTATATAGTACCAATGCAGTTTAACTTATTATGCACTCACCTTAAATAAACCAACAAACTTTGAGCATCGATGATCGATTACATGGTTTGGTTACATACCTAATTGAAATATAGTGCCAACACCTTACTATGTGACATATCCCCCCAACATAGTTATTGAACATTTTTAACATATATATAAATTGGAAATTCTTATTAGAAAAAATTTAAAAAGATTTTATATTCTAATATTTTTGGAAAGTTTTTAAACACATGATTTATGATTCGATTCGACCAAAACACATGCGTAAGTAAGGCATAAACATCTGCAAAATTATTTTTTCATTGTAATATTTTTTATATTGCTTATGTATTAACATATATGATGTGAAAGTAAACATTTTATAATAATTAAATATGTAAAATGAAAGTTATTACAATATCATTTTTTGTGAATATTTCAACCACCTTTTAGTTATCATTATTAGACATTAAACACATTTAAATTTTACTTGTAATTTTAGCCACAAAACTGGCAGGCCATGTAATGCCCATTTACTTTTCTCATCATGCCCCCATGATATAAGTCTAATAATAATAACTAAATAGTTATAAAATTAGAGAACTAATCATTTTACCATTTGACTATAATGGAGAGTTGTAGATATGAATATAGTGCTACAAATTTCATTATAGCCGTATGTTTAATTCATATTCCAGAATCAGCAAATCATAACCTATGCCCCTCCCCTTCATATGTAGTTATTCAATCTAGATTTGGGATTGAGATAACTCACACCAACATCAAGGAGTTGGTTAAAATAATCCTTCAATGATGGGGTTAGAATCACAAATAGAATTCACACCCTAACATTGTAATACCCTGTAATTTTATGATTATTTAATTCCCGAGTGCTTATAATTATTAATTTAATTGGGTTTCGATAAATAATAATTAGTGAGATAAAAGATTAATATTTATTATTATTATTTACTTGTGTGTGATAAGTAAATAGATATGTGATTTATTATATGTCGCGTATTAGTATAATCGACTATTTCTTATTATATTTCGATAGAGTGTTTCGTCAGCGGATCGGTATATTTTACCAACAACTCATATTGTACGCACGTATTAGGTCCAATTAATGATATGATAGAAAAATTATAGTCGGGTGACTTGGATCACCTTTTTTAGATCTGAAAACGGTCGAAATAGTTCGGAAGAGGTATTTGAGTGTTATGATTGTGTTTTGTGAACTTTTTAGACATAACAAGACCCGTATGAGAGTATGGTGGTCTTTTTACACCTAGGGTATAATGGAAAAATGAGATTAGGGTGAATTAAGGAGGTATTTAAAGGTAGAAAAGTGGATGACAACCCCACTTTTTTTACTCTACATATTTGAGAGTTAGAGAGAGTTTAAGAGAACATAAAGTAAAAGAAAATGATGAGAAAGGCTTGGAGAAAATAAGGAAAGGAAACCATCTCCGAATTCAACTCATCACAAACGTAGAGACTTCAGATCTTGATCCACTAAGACAAGAAGTTAATTGCTTTAAATTGCATGATTAAGTAGTTAATCACTTTTATAGTTAATGGTTTAAAAATATGTGGTTTAAAGATTTGAATATTAGAACTTTTAATTAATTAATTAAGAGATGTAGATAATAATTAATCTCATATTATAATTAATAATTTGTGGGCGTTGATCATGTAAGAATTTTGAAATTAATTATGAGTTGTAATGATGAGTATGTAGAACATTGATAGGAAGGTTGAATTAATGAAAATTCAATTTGGGTAAATTACGTATGTTTAGTTTAGAATCCTAGAGTATTCATAGGGGATTCGGGGAAAATTTTATTTTATATTACTTGTGGAATATTAGTATAATGATGTAGGATGTTTATTTTACGATTGGGGTGGTTTGGGGCCTCCATTAGAGGGTTTGGAAGAGAAAACCCCAAGGAAAAATATGACAGGTAGCCCAGTGAATCGAACCATTTCACTGGGGAAGAGAACCAGTTCACTTAACCAAACTATTTCATTCTGCCATGTGAATTGATTTGATTTTCTAGCCTGTACATATTTGGTTTATGCACCGTTTTGAGCCGTTAAATCTTGGGGAAAGAGTGTAGGGGCATCCGAGGTAGAGTGGGACTAATGGGAAATCTTTATAGGGTTTGGTATGAGTGTTAGTCCAAAGGTTAAATGGGTTCGGGTGTGACAAATCGAGAATTTAAGTGAGTGAACACTTAGATATACAATCAGGAAGTCGGTTCGGACTTCGAGATTTGGGAGACTAGTACGTTGTGGAATTGTGTACGAGGTCAGTATTATGTATATATATATATATACATATTCAGGGACTTGTATATGTATATGTTTGATTGCTATATGTTTATATTAAACATACCTACTCAGTAGTTCTATCATCAGAGGTTGCACGTAGTTAGCAGTCCACCCTCGTATTCACCAGCAAGTATTGAATTGATTCCCCAGGTCATAGTACTGTTGCATGACCACTATCCATATTTGATGATAAGTGTTGGTTTGGAGGTCGGTTAGGTGCGATATAGTATGATTGTGACCCCCAGATGTATGTTTGTATCACCTTCATTTGTTTGTGTACGTTTAGGTTCAGTGGTCAGATTTTGACCCGATGGCTCAGTGTCATGCGTGATGCCTGGAGCCCGATAACTCATGAAGGATGTATCTTCGAGGTCCATACCCTGGGGATACGGTTATACATATATATTGAGTGATATATATGTATGTTTATACGATATAGTGTGTATATCTATTTATAGTACGAGTGTAGCTATATTATATTTATTATGTGAATATGTATCTATAGCATGTGTGTCACTACGATATTGTTTATGAATGTATACCTAGTGAGGCTAGTTATATTTAGCTAATAAAGAGTAATGGAAGGTTTGGGCTTGGATAGAACTTTTATGTCCTAGTTAGATTAGGTAGTTTAATTAGGATGACAAAATGAATGCGTTAATACACTAGAAAGTTTATCGATTTAAAACAATTAATTACTTGCAAAATATTTTCAAACTCTTTGGGCTTTGACCCATAGGCAAATTGTTTTTATCGTTTTCTTTTTGAAAACCCACATGTGAAGCATCAGTAGTTGGGACCGCAGGGATAGATCCTTTCTTTCCATCGTAGTAGCCGTGGACGCTACATGATTGATTTAGCCGCCTCTAATCATTCTATATCGATAGGATCCCTTATTTCCAGTATTAAATTTTGGGGGTGTTGCCTGTAGTTGGATAGGAGTTTATTTATGTCAGGATATTATTTCATTTATCATTTCATTTCAGTTGGATGTTACTATTTAGTGAGATATGGTTTATTTGATTCACTATTATTATATATTTATGCATGATGTTTTATTTGTATTATTTTATATTTCTCGTGTGACAGTGATGTTGAGAATGAAACCATACTGAGAATCTTGTTTTATTTTAGTAGACGGTTGAACACTCGGTATTAGAATAGGCAAGTTGTCACAAACATATCACTGATTTCATTATATCTAACAATATTAACCTATAAAAAGGTGACCACTTTAATTCAAAATTTAGGTTCTCAGTTAATTATTTTGAAAAAGTGGTAAAGTAACAACAATAATGATACTAAACAACATAAATAATGAAGTTAAATTATCATAAAGTAAATATTTTAATTGTCCTAAGTTTCTAAACAAAATAACATAACATGATGGAAAATTAATTGTGAGGGAGAGAAGGATCATTTTATGATCCATTTAATGAGATCTTCCTACCGCGTCACACTTTCTTATTGTTTCAATTTTGGTCATTCTTTCCCTTGGTACCTTGGGGAGAGTAAGTAAAAGTACAAAAAGAGAAAAAACCAGAAGTGAACTTGAATGATAATAATGCATATGATAGATTAGAATGGAAAAGGATAATCCATCTGGCCGACCCCATATGATGGGATTAAGTTAAGGATGATGATGATAATAAGAATTAAGTAGTTATATATGTGAAATTGCTTTCAATTTATGAAAATGTATACCACTTGATTAAGTCAAGAGTGAACTTCCGTTAAATGTCCCAACTTATATAATTAAACTATAATTTTATCACCAGTTTTAATTAAACCCTAAAAATGCATCTAATTGATTAAAAGCAATAAATCTATCTAGCATGCAATCCAACAATCACAAAAGAACATTTCAGGAAAAATTCCCAAAAGGGGAAAAAGCTTTTATTTCACTATTTACTGTAAACCACGACTTACATGTACATAGAGAAATACAATGTTTTTGACAGACAAATACCCATGGGCCTTGGTTCGTTGTCTTCAGTAAGAGATCCCGCAAGAACTCCAAGAATCAGTAATGGAAATAGCTCCTCTTCTCGAGAAGTACCACTCCAAGATTAGGTAATATCAATATAAGGGTTTCTCATAGATTCACAAACATATATAGGGAGGTTTGAGTGAATCAAAATCAGTTTTAGCTTTAAATATAAAGACTTAAATTGCAGCAGGTCTACAGAAGGCGGAGTTGAAAAGTCTTAAGAAATACCTAATGAGAAAAGGTATTTATAGGCAAAATAAAAAATCAAGGTGGTGTCATGTCGTTCGAAAGACTTCTCAAGGTTGTTAGAACGACATTGTGATGTATTTTGATCTAGCTTTGAAGCACCCAAAAAACGACATACAAAAAAATAAAACAGTATGTGATCGTTTGATGCACAGAAGAAATGAGGCATCTCGCTACCTTCGAACGACATCTCCAGGTCATTTGAACCACCTGAAGCGAAAATATTTTTTCTTTAAAGCCAGCCTTGTTATTGAAAAAATTTGAACAGTTATAAAATCAATTTAAAAATCTCCCAAATATAATTGCAAAAATTAAGAACTACAAATAAGAATTATACCATTAACATAGTGGAGAAGTGGAGATCGGTTGATGTAAACCGTCGCACGTCTGAAGATAATTGGTGCGTGATGATGAACACGTTGACAATAATTCGGATAGTGGACGTCATGGATGATGGTGTGTAGACGTGCCAATGTAGTGGTATACGACATTGCATATGCTATCTAGGACAACTCCTATAATTCCTAGAATCTAGAAGACAATCATAAGATTATGCCCTTACAAATCTCCCCTTATATCTATGACGACACCTACATAAAAATATCTGAATTGTGCAACAAAAAAAAATCTTTAACATATACAATCTAATATCCCCCAAAACACTCAAATGGAAATATCAAAATACATGTCTTGAAATCTTCAAAATCTTTAAAACTTCAAATATCCAAGGTTTCTTTGTCATCATCAGGTTGTGCCAAATATATGATCATCAAATTGTACCTACACACATGAGACAAGAAACAAATACTAGTGACGCACAAAAGTTTGAAATAAAATGATAAGCATAAATGATAAATTAATTAATCACAAGAAAATCATTAAATAATTAAACTTTTCCACTCCCCCATAATCCATTCTCCTCCTTTTTATGATGTCCCAAATAGACAAGGAAAGAAAACATAAATAATAAAAACGGAGCGTGTCACAAATAAAAAACCTTCTCTTTTTAAATTTTTAGAATTTTTTTGCACAAAAAAACTTATATAACAAAAAAATCACACCATGAATTTACACAAATATAACCAAGCCGATGAAAGCGTAAGTGTAGGGGTCTGAACAAATTCGGTATGAAAATCGATTCAAACATTCATAATCATATATTCACAATGAATTTTGGATATTCCTAATGAATAAACTCAAAATCGTCCTTAGGTGTAAAAGGTTGAATTTATATGAAATTGACTCAATCTAATCGACAAATCAAAGTCTAAAACGATTTCCACACTAATAACGTCTAAAATTATGCAATGTTTTTTTGAGACTTTGTCAGGACGTGTAAACCCGTTGATTTTCAGCCAAACTCCCTCATAAATAATGTATTTGTTTTATTGAGGTTCTAAATTCTCAAGAGATTTCCTATTAACCCCATTTTGGCATATATTTCTTTTTATTATCTTAATTTTTTCTCGGGCTCTTTTCAAATGGTGGATTTCATGACGAGTTCACATGCCTCTCGCGACCTTTCCCATGTTCACTCATTATATTTTCAATATTAATTAAATTCTCACAGGAAACAGTTCTTACATGCACTACTTTCATTGACTCATTTTATCGCATTTGGAATATTTTAAGACAGGATTGAGATGAAAATATTTTCACCAACATGTGATAAACATGTACAAATATCAAATAAATCCATGCATGTGTGCATTAAAGGAGACAATGAGTCAAACAACTAGAAAGTAATCATTAATTACATCTCAATGACACCAAACATTACAAAGCACATGGATGACATGAAGTTGTGTCTGAAAACACTACCAAATAGTCTCGTAGATAATGGAATAATTCGGTGACCTGGCCATCCTAAATTTCCATCCATAAAAGGTGCAAACAAACTACAAAAATCTTTTTTTGTTTTTCAATTTTTTTTATAAAAATAATATATTTTTGTCTTTTTCATTTTTCTTAAAAATCAAAAATATTTTTGTATTTTTCTCTTTTCTTAAAAATGAAAAACCTTTTTGTATTTTTTCAATTTTTCAAAAATTGAAAATCTTTTTGGATTTTTCTAAAATGTGACAAAGTAAAAAATAAGACAAGATAAATACAAATGATACAATCTAGCACTAGGAACAAAGAATATCCACGTAAAAAACTATCCTATACTAGACACACTAACCAACCCTCGATCAACTGTGCAGATACCTAAAGACTTCCTAAGACTCTCGAATCTAGGGGAATCTAAAGGTTTTATGAATATATCGGCTAACAGGCGATCGGTGGTCACAAAGCTTAAGGATACGACCCTCTCCTCTATTAGGTCTCGGATAAAGTGGTCGTGTATCCTAATGTGTTTGGTGCGCGAAAGCTGGACTGGATTGCGGGATATGTGTATCGCACTCGTGTTATCACATGAAATAATTATGGTGACCTGTGATATCCCATAATCCTCCGGTATCTGCTTCATCCATAAGATTTGTGTGCAACAACTCCTAATGGTAATGTACCCAACCTCCGCATTGGACAAAGAGATGGAGTACTGCTTATTGCTCATCCACGAGACAAGAGCAGTACTAAAATAAAAACACTAACCTGAAGTGCTATTACATCCATTTGCATTCTCGGCCCAATCGAAATCCTAATAGATGAATAAACGGTCGTCGGTATCAAAGGCATACCAAATAATATCTGAGAGAGTCCCACTAACGTATTTAATAATACGTTTAAGAGCGTATAAGTGTTACTCTTTCGGGGACGCCTGATATCGCACATAGAATTCAACATTAAAGGATATGTCAAGATGACTGGCAGTAAAGTATAGAAGACTACCTATCATACTGAAAAGCCCCGGATTTTACTAAACACAGATTAAAATATAATTTCCTTTTAAATAAATGCGGAAGCGAATATAAGTGATGGTTCAACAAATGAACAAGGCAGAGTTTTAATATCTTAAGAAACAAATTGAAACATAATTCAAGTCTTAGAATTTGCCTAAGTCATGATTAACAATTATTCAAAGTTAGGCGAAACCAATTTTATCAAATGACTTGAATAAACCAAATTTACCCAATATTTAATTTAAGTCCCAAATTTTAATATAGTGTGAGAATTAAACATAATTTTATCTTGAATTAAACCTAAAGCATGCGTTCTAAATTTTGAGCAAGATAAATATAAACAATGTCACACTACACCACGAAGTACGAGGAAAAACCCACTAACGGGAAAAAACCTCGGGACGGCCCTAGCCTCAAATCCACTAAAAACGGTATTATAAAATAAAAGACAAAAGACTTACTTCCTAAACTCGAACCCTCTCAAGCCGTGATGCTCCTTCTTGTATCAACCTCCAATTAGCGGATAACCAACGGAGCTCCACCGTGGTCTCGGAATTCACCGATGGGACTTTATATGGTCACCGTCACCCAAGCATGGAGCCTTTCTCCTTGTGGGTAGAATCTCAACAAAAGTCTTCTTTGTGATGGGGTGTAGAAGCAAACCCGAAACGTCTCTTGAATTCGGTAGAGAAAATCGGTGCCAAAAACTCCAAGAAATTGATATAAATATAGAAACTTGGATAAACAATTATTGGGTGTAAACTAGAGTGTGTATGAATTTTTCATTAAAAATGAACACTCAAAAACTTGAACATTTTCCTAAACTAATTTTGCTCTCAAACTCTCTTTTGGAGATAAACAAATGTTGGAAAAGTTATCTTGGAAAATGTGTTTCCCGCACATAATAATGTATGAAAAAGTTGGTTGAAAACCAAGTGGAGAAGTGGGGAAAAAAACTTCCAAAAACTGCTCAAAACCGTTCCCGCCTGACGTCTCGTTCGAACGAACTTGACTCTCGTTCGAACGAGACTTCTAACGAGCGACCAGCCTGGGCTCGTTACAATCTCGTTAGATATCTCGTTAGAACGAAAACTCGTTCGAACGACATATCGAACGACATATCGAACGACTGACCAGATTAGGGTCGTTGGCAAACTCGTTCGAACGAAACTGGTTCGAACGACAAAACTCGTTCGAACGAAATCTGGTTCGAACGAAAAAAAACTCGTTCGAACGACATTTCTAACGAACGACTAGAAAGTTTATAAAATTCTATTTTGGCCCAGAAACTTTTATATACTTATTTTTAAGTTTCTAATTGATTCTTTCTGAAAATAAAATGCAGTTTTTATTTCACCTAACACCCAATACATATTGTTCCAAGCTCCTATATACATATAATTACATTCATACCTTGGGAGCATGGAACCTTAGTTGATGACATAGAAACGAGGCACGCAAACCGGCATTTTGATGAAGCTTTAAATTCTTTGCCGCTACGTCTTCAACATACACTTCATAGGCTTGAGAATATTACAATAAATACTATCCTATGAATAAATGTTTTTGTCTGGAATTGAGCCAAAACTATATATGGACTCAATTGGAAATTTGTGTCCTTACAAATCTCCCCCTTTGTCTATTCCGGGACAAAAACCAAACAAAAATCCTAAAGGGCCGTCAAGCTCTACTAGACTCAAAACATAACCCGCCCAATCTTGACTCAACCCAAGGATCAAACGATTTGCCATAGAAAGATGCTGCTTTAGAATAATTCCTGCACACTTAAGCAAACTCATCAAATGCATAGGGAATATCAAAATATTAAATGCAATTAATTACTCCCCCTAAATTAATTCTCCCTTTAAAAACATGACCTACTTAGAAAGACGTCTCCCCCTAAGATAAATCTCCCCCGTTTGAAAAGCCCCGGATTTTACTAAACACAGATTAAAATATAATTTCCTTTTAAATAAATGCGGAAGCGAATATAAGTGATGGTTCAACAAATGAACAAGGCAGAGTTTTAATATCTCAAGAAACAAATTGAAACATAATTCAAGTCCTAGAATTTGCCTAAGTCATGATTAACAATTATTCAAAGTTAGGCGAAACCAATTTTATCAAATGACTTGAATAAACCAAATTTACCCAATATTTAATTTAAGTCCCAAATTTTAATATAGTGTGAGAATTAAACAGAATTTTATCTTGAATTAAACCTAAAGCATGCGTTCTAAATTTTGAGCAAGATAAAAATAAACAATGTCACACTACACCGCGAAGTACGAGGAAAAACCCACTAACGGGAAAAAACCTCGGGACGGCCCTAGCCTCAAATCCACTAAAAACGGTATTACAAAATACAAGACAAAAGACTTACTTCCTAAACTCGAACCCTCTCAAGCCGTGATGCTCCTTCTTGTATCAACCTCCAATTAGCGGATAACCAACGGAGCTCCACCATGGTCTCGGAATTCACCGATGGGACTTTATATGGTCACCGTCACCCAAGCATGGAGCCTTTCTCCTTGTGGGTAGAATCTCAACAAAAGTCTTCTTTGTGATGGGGTTTAGAAGCAAACCCGAAACGTCTCTTGAATTCGGTAGAGAAAACCGGTGCCAAAAACTCCAAGAAATTGATATAAATATAGAAACTTGGATAAACAATTATTGGGTGTAAACTAGAGTGTGTATGAATTTTTCATTAAAAATGAACACTCAAAAACTTGAACATTTTCCTAAACTAATTTTGCTCTCAAACTCTCTTTTGGAGATAAACAAATGTTGGAAAAGTTATCTTGGAAAATGTGTTTCCCGCACATAATAATGTATGAAAAAGTTGGTTGAAAACCAAGTGGAGAAGTGGGGAAAAAAACTTCCAAAAACTGCTCAAAACCGTTCCCGCCTGACGTCTCGTTCGAACGAACTTGACTCTCGTTCGAACGAGACTTCTAACGAGCGACCAGCCTGGGCTCGTTAGAATCTCGTTAGATATCTCGTTAGAACGAAAACTCGTTCGAACGACATATCGAACGACATATCGAACGACTGACCAGATTAGGGTCGTTGGCAAACTCGTTCGAACGAAACTGGTTCGAACGACAAAACTCGTTCGAACGAAATCTGGTTCGAATGAAAAAAAACTCGTTCGAACGACATTTCTAACGAACGACCAGAAAGTTTATAAAATTCTATTTTGGCCCATAAACTTTTATATACTTATTTTTAAGTTTCTAATTGATTCTTTCTGAAAATAAAATGCAGTTTTTATTTCACCTAACACCCAATACATATTGTTCCAAGCTCCTATATACATATAATTACATTCATACCTTGGGAGCATGGAACCTTAGTTGATGACATAGAAACGAGGCACGCAAACCGGCATTTTGATGAAGCTTTAAATTCTTTGCCGCTACGTCTTCAACATACACTTCATAGGCTTGAGAATATTACAATAAATACTGTCCTATGAATAAATGTTTTTGTCCGGAATTGAGCCAAAACTATATATGGACTCAATTGGAAATTTGTGTCCTTACAAATCTCCCCCTTTGGCTATTCCGGGACAAAAACCAAACAAAAATCCTAAAGGGCCGTCAAGCTCTACTAGACTCAAAACATAACCCGCCCAATCTTGACTCAACCCAAGGATCAAACGCTTTGCCATAGAAAGATGCCGCTTTAGAATAATTCCTGCACACTTAAGCAAACTCATCAAATGCATAGGGAATATCAAAATATTAAATGCAATTAATTAATTACTCCCCCTAAATTAATTCTCCCTTTAAACACATGACCTACTTAGAAAGACGTCTCCCCCTAAGATAAATCTCCCCCATTTGAAAAGCCCCGGATTTTACTAAACACAGATTAAAATATAATTTCCTTTTAAATAAATGCGGAAGCGAATATAAGTGATGGTTCAACAAATGAACAAGGCAGAGTTTTAATATCTCAAGAAACAAATTGAAACATAATTCAAGTCCTAGAATTTGCCTAAATCATGATTAACAATTATTCAAAGTTAGGCGAAACCAATTTTATCAAATGACTTGAATAAACCAAATTTACCCAATATTTAATTTAAGTCCCAAATTTTAATACAATGTGAGAATTAAACAGAATTTTATCTTGAATTAAACCTAAAGCATGCGTTCTAAATTTTGAGCAAGATAAAAATAAACAATGTCACACTACACTGCGAAGTACGAGGAAAAACCCACTAACGGGAAAAAACCTCGGGACGGCCCTAGCCTCAAATCCACTAAAAACGGTATTACAAAATACAAGACAAAAGACTTACTTCCTAAACTCGAACCCTCTCAAGCCGTGATGCTCCTTCTTGTATCAACCTCCAATTAGCGGATAACCAACGGAGCTCCAGCGTGGTCTCGGAATTCACCGATGGGACTTTATATGGTCACCGTCACCCAAGCATGGAGCCTTTCTCCTTGTGGGTAGAATCTCAACAAAAGTCTTCTTTGTGATGGGGTGTAGAAGAAAACCCGAAACGTCTCTTGAATTCGGTAGAGAAAACCGGTGCCAAAAACTCCAAGCAATTGATATAAATATAGAAACTTGGATAAACAATTATTGGGTGTAAACTAGAGTGTGTATGAATTTTTCATTAAAAATGAACACTCAAAAACTTGAACATTTTCCTAAACTAATTTTGCTCTCAAACTCTCTTTTGGAGATAAACAAATGTTGGAAAAGTTATCTTGGAAAATGTGTTTCCCGCACATAATAATGTATGAAAAAGTTGGTTGAAAACCAAGTGGAGAAGTGGAGCAAAAAACTGCCAAAAACTGCTCAAAACCGTTCCCGCCTGACGTCTCGTTCGAACGAACTTAACTCTCGTTCGAACGAGACTTCTAACGAGCGACCAGCCTGGGCTCGTTAGAATCTCGTTAGATATATCGTTAGAACGAAAACTCGTTCGAACAACATATCGAACGACATATCGAACGACTGACCAGATTAGGGTCGTTGGCAAACTCGTTCGAACGAAACTGGTTCGAACGGAAAAACTCGTTCGAACGAAATCTGGTTCGAACGAAAAAACTCGTTCGAATGACATTTATAACGAACGACCAGAAAGTTTATAAAATTCGATTTTGGCCCAGAAACTTTTATATACATATTTTTAAGTTTCTAATTGATTCTTTCTGAAAATAAAATGCAGTTTTTATTTCACCTAACACCCAATACATATTGTTCCAAGCTCCTATATACATATAATTACATTCATACCTTGGGAGCATGGAACCTTAGTTGATGACGTAGAAACGAGGCACGCAAACCGGCATTTTGATGAAGCTTTAAATTCTTTGCCGCTACGTCTTCAACATACACTTCATAGGCTTGAGAATATTACAATAAATACTATCTTATGAATAAATGTTTTTGTCCGGAATTGAGCCAAAACTATATATGGACTCAATTGGAAATTTGTGTCCTTACACATACTCTTATACAAGGTTTCCTCTACATCCTTGCCTGAAGAGTCTTTGTTAAGCTTCGTCAAGGTACTCATGGGGGTACGATAATGCTTAGCGGAGTCTAACCCAAACTTCTTCATGAGGTCTCTTGAATACTTGGATTCGGAGATGAACATCCCATCCTCTAGATGATGAACCTGAAGACTAAGGAAGAATGTAAGCTGACTATTCATAGTCATCTTGAACTCATTCTTCATCTCCTCCTCAAAGTCGTGAGCATGGCTTTAGCACATAGATCCAAAGACTATGTCGTCCACGTAGACCTAGGAAACCAAAATAACACATTTCTCTCTCTTAACAAACAACCTCTAATTTACTCCCCCTCTCCTAAATCCACGGGATAAGAGATAGGAAGTAATCCTCTTGTACCAACCATGGGGTGCTTGATTCAAATCATACAGGTCTTTCCTTAAATAATAGACGTGTCTTGGGTGCTTAGGGTCCTCAAACCCTTTCGATTGTTCCACGTAAACCTTCTCATGTAGAATTCCACTTAGAAAGGCACTCTTAACATCTATATGATATAACTTGAAGTGCAGATGAAATGCGATGGCGAGTAGTAAGCATACGAACTCAAGCCTCGTAATAGGAGCAAATGTCTCTTCAAAGTCTAAACCCTCAATCTGTGTATAGTCCCGAGAGACCAACCTAGCCTTATTACATATAATGGTACCATTATCATCCATCTTATTCTTGAAGATCCACTTAGTACCAATCACATTCTTCTCACTAGGTCGGGGGATAAGTTACTAGACATCATTTTTTCTAAACTCAAAGAAACTCTTCCTACATAGCGGATATCCAGTCTTCATCTTTGAGTGCTTCTTTGATATTCTTGGGATCAACTTTAGACGTGTAGCACATATATTTAGCAATGTTATCTAGCTAAGCATGAGTCTTGACCCCTGAGGAGGGATATCCTAAAATAGTGTAAGTGTCATGACTCTTGCAAACCCAAGCTGGTGTGTCCCCTAAGTTCAAAGTAGGGTCCATCCTAGGTGTGTGAGGAATAATGGGATCATCACTGAGGGGTTCATCACCCTCACACAAATGGTTATAATGAATAAATATCGACAACTCGTCATCTTTAATAATGACGTTTATTGACTCCATAACCTTAAAGCTGCTCAAGTTAAAAACCTGACATGCTTTACTCGTCGATGAATATCCTAATAGAATTTTCTCGTTGCTTCGGGATTCAAACTTTTGTAATTTCTATATATCCCTTAGGATGTAGCATTAACCCCAAAAGACAAAAAAATACGAAAGGTTGGGATTATTCCCTGTCCACAATCCATATGGTGTCTGAAGAGTGTGTGGACAAAGATATACCTTATTTACCATGTGGCACACGGTAGACAAGGCATCTTCCCAAAACCTCTTAGAAACTCTAAGACCTAGAAGCATAGATCTAGCCATCTCCTCAATCATCTGGTTCTTCCTCTCAACAATCCCATTTTGTTGAGGAGTTTCACGGTCAAATTTCATGTTCAATTATGAGGCTATCACAGTAAATATCCACCTTTGCCTCTTAAAATTATGTTCATTTATCCTTACGCATTTTGTTGATAGTGACATCATGTTGATTTTGTCGGCCATGACACTTAGTCGTCAAAAACTCTATACCATTGTATTTCTCTATCGAGAAACCAACTATCGAATAATGAGATAAATAATTTACCATCACGAGGATATACCTCTTACCACACAGACTTTCAGTGTGAGTAGGACCCGTAAGATCCATATGAATCAACTTAAGCACACATGAAGTGGTAATGGAATTCAACTTTCGATGGGGATAACAGACTTATTTTCCCTACTGGAAAGGACCACAAGCTGTATAAGTCAGCTTTCCAAGTGACAACAAGCCACATACCAGGTTCTTGCTAAACGCTCTAAATATCTAAAAACTAATACAACCTACACGTTGATGCTACAAATACATAGAAGCTCTCGTGGTGCTACTGCACACAAATGAGGACTTGGGCACAATTCCATGCTCACCCCTTGAAGCATAAGTTTACCGAGGTCGCATAGCTGGCTAATGCTGAGAAAGTTTGATTTCAAACCTTTGACGTACAAAACATAATCTAGCTTAGGAAAATATGGTTTATCTACTGTACCTCGTCTTATAATGCTAGATTTACTCCCATATCTAAAGGTGACTTTATAGTTCTTGTGATCCTCAACGCTGGTAAAAAATAAGACGTCACCAGTCATATGCTTAGAGCTACCACTGCCAAAAAACCACTAGGAGGTATTGTGAGCCTTAAGAGCTACATGGAAAATAAGGCCTTTCTCTTCATGCTTAGGCACCTAAGTAGTTGTGACTTTTTATTTACCCTTATTATTGTTGGGCCTAGTCGGGATATTAGACGTATCAACTGATAACAAAGACATCCATTGGAACACTTCCACCAAACTGTGAGAAGTGTCGACAAGACACTCAACCTTCTCTTTATGTCTAGAACAATCACTAAAGTGTTTCCACGAAGTATGTGTACGTCAAGTCCGACCCAAACTATAGAAAAAATCCCTAAGGTGGCCTTTTCTCTTATAATAAGTGCAAAAATAAACAGTCTTAGGCCAACCTTGGTTTGCTTTTCTTGGTTGAACTTTCCTTTGGCCTAAGATTGTTTATTTTTGCAATGAATTCGTAACACATTTGTTGTGGAAGCATAATGAATTCGAAACCGGTTTTGGTGCAAAATGTGTTGTGGAAGCATCGTCAAAACCTATTCCCTACCTCTCACCAAACCCTAAAGCCGGGTCGAGAAGCATTTTTCCCATCTTTTCAGATCTATCCTCAATATTTAACTTGACCTCCCAGGCTCTCTCAAGATCATGAGTGAGTTGGAATACAAGGGCTTCAAGTTTCTTCCAAGTTTTCACGGATGCAAGAAGCTCACTTGTAAGACTAGCCACTTGTTTGGTCAAGTACCCTTCCTCTTTCTCAAACTACTCTCTCTCTCTCTCTCTCTCTCTCTCTCTCTCTCTCATGATAATGGATGACTCTCTCTTTCTCTCGTCTCTCTTAAATCCTTCTCTAGCGAAATGATCCTAGTTGCTAACCCTTTGTTTTTCTTTTTCGTTTTAAAGGACTCAGCATATAACTCAGTGTAAGCGCGTTGTAGGTCACACTCACTCTCACTTGCAACATCCACACTCTCTCTCACACTATTTTCACTGTCAAGGTATCCTTGTGAAGTAGATTCCTCATCATCGTGAGGTGAACTAGAAGTACTCACATAACTAGCCATAAATGCGATGAATTTACATTCATGCGGTGATTTTTCTCCTAAATCCACTGACTCAACCTCTCTCTCATCACTAAGGGTGGCATTTAAGGAGGCTTTTCCCTTTCCATGACGCTTTAACCTAATTGGGCACTCATATGCTTTGTGATCTCTCCCATCACACTCGTAACACCTCTCTTCCTCTCTCTTTTGGGTGTCCTTTTTTTCTTTTCCAAATTTTTTCTCTTTTTTATTTTTCTCAAAACTCTTTTTATCTTTAAAATCTCTAATACTTTTTAGTTCGAGAAATTTCTTGAAATTTTTAGCAAAAAGGGCTAAATCATCTAAATCAAAGTCGTATTCAGTATACGGCTCCTCACTCCTAGAGTGGGCCTTAAGTGTGATCCATTTTTCTTTGGCTTTAACCTTTTTAGGAAATATGTCAATTTCATAAGTCTGAAGGTCTCCTACAAGATCTTCTAACCTAAGAGAATCTAACAGTCCTAAAGAATTAAGCACAGTGACTTTCGGAATAAAACACTTAGGAAGTGATCTTAAAATATTTTTAACTACTCTTGTGTCAGGAATTTTTTCACCAAGATTAAAGATTGTATTAATAATATTTGACAGACGTGCATGAAACTCATCAAAAATTTCAGATTCAGGAATAGTTATAGTTTCAAACTGAGTACTTAAATTGGAGTTTAAATGCCTTAACGGCATTTGTGCCCTCATGTGTAAGCTGCTGGATATCCCATGCCTCTTTTGACGTGGTACACGTCTTGATACATCGGAATTTATTGGGTGAGATGGATCCATAAAGTTTACTAAGGCCACGTGAATTATAAGTGCTCCATGTTTAAGATTGGTCACATTATCTACGGTGACAGTGGGAGGAGTCCATCTTTTTCACAAATTAACAAGACACATTCATCAATAGCCTTTAAATTTGATTTCATGCGGGCTTTCCAATAAGCATAGTTTGTACCATCAAAAATTAGCATTCGAATATATAAGTTATCCATTGAACTTAGCTTTTTCAAAAATCATTTTTATAAAAAAAAATGATATCCAGAAAAATTTTGCGAAAAAATAACACGTTAGAATTTTGTAAATGGATTTGATACCAATTAGAGAGTGCGCTTACATTCAATTTCCCAATTTATTTAATTAAATTCCAATTTTATCACCAGTTTTAATTTAACCCTAAACATGCATCTAAGTGAGTGAAAGCAATAAATCTGTCTAGCATGCAATCCAACAATCACAAAAGAAAATTTAAGAAAAAATCCCCAAAAGGGGCAAAACCTTTTATTTCACTATTTAATGTAAACCATGACTTACATGTATATAGAGAAATACAATGTCTTTGACAGACAAATATCCACAGACCTCAATTTGTTGTCTTCACTAAGATCTCCCACAAGAACTCCAAGAATAAGCAATGGAGATAGCTCACCTTCTCCACGAGTACATCTCCAAGATTGGGTAATATCATTGTAAGGGTTTCTCACTTATTTACAAACATATATAGGGAGGTTTGAGTGAATCAAAATGGGTTTTAGCCTTAAAATATGAAGACTTAAATTTCAATAGGTTTACAGAAGGTGGAGTTGAAAAATCTTACGAAATACCTAATGAGAGTAGGTATTTATAGGCGAAATTAAAAATCAAGGTGGCGGCATGTCATTCGAACAACTACTCAGGGTCGTTAAAATGACATTGAGATGTTGTTTGATCCAACTTTGAATGACCCAAGAAACGACATACCAAAAACCAAAACAGTACGTTGTCTTTTGATGCACAAAAGAAACGAGGCATATCGTGACCTTCGAACGACATGCCCATGTCATTTGAACGACATGTCTAGGTCATTTGAACGACCTTAAGCAGAAATATTTATTTTTTAAATGTCAATTTTGTTTTTGAAAAAACACGAACAATTATAAAATCGATTTAAAAATCTCCCAATTATAATTGTAAAAATTAAGAACTCCAAATAAGAATTATACTATTAACGTAGTGTAGTAGTGGAGACAGGTTGAAGTAGATAGTTGCACATTTGAAGATAATGGGTGCATGTTGATGAGAAAATTGCCAATGATTCGGATAGTTGACATCATGAATGATCGTGTCTAGACATGCCAATGCAGCGGTATACAACATATCATATGTTATCTCGGACAACTACGACAATTCCTATAATCTAACGGACGATCATAAGATTATGTCCTTACAGACTAAGTTATTAAAATTCACACGAATGACAAAATTGCAACCAATTCTATGAAAACAGACATATTAAACCCTAAGACCAACTCTTACCCAAGTCCAGTCCTTCAAGTTCTTTAATCTTCTATTCCTTTAACAGTCTCTTCATATAAGTTTATGCTTAGGAGTTTTTTAATTCTATATATTTTCACATGATCATAACTTATATAATAAAGGCCATTATCGTAACTCCGCTTATGACATTATTCGTAGGACCAAAAACACACGTGTTTTATTTATTGTGGATGGAGATAAGGTCCTACCCTTTTTCATGATGATGATCATGAGAATACTAGTGAGGATGGATGACATCTCGTCATTTGTTAAGATGGATAAGAATTTAGCATTTTCTCAATAACGATTGATATCGGTAGAGGTTAATCAATTTAGGGGGGTATAGTTTGAAGTTTAACTACTTCATATATGCAATGATGTTATCGATTGATCACTCCCTATGGGCAATAGATAGTTGGTCAACTTATGCCTATATTTAGGGAGTCTTACTTCATTTAATGGGGCAACAGTTGTTATTACTTAACAAAAGATAACAAGAGCTGAGATGAAAAGAAATGATAATGAAATACTTATTGAAATTGAATCAATAATTACATCAAAGATGTCATTTATATATAATCCTTCGTAACATTTATCATAAAAAATTAACTAACAAACAAGAGATAACAAACGAACTGAAATATTTAGTGGCAACTAACTAACTAAACTGACCCTTCTTAATACTCCCCTCAAGATGGACTATACAGATTCTTAACTCCCATCTTTAACATCAATTCCTTGAACTGATTTGGATGTAAAGCTTTAGTTAACACATCTGCAAGTTGATTTTTAGTAGATACATGTAAGGTCTTTAGCAGTCCTTCCTGAATCTTTTCTCTAACCAGGTGGTAGTTAATTTCAATATGTTTGTCTCTATTGTAAAATACTAGATTAGTAGGAATGTGAAGAGAATATTTATTATCACAATACAAAATTATAGACTTTGATTGAACTACTACAATTTCCTTCCATAGAGATAAAAGCCATGTTAATTAAAAGCTAACATTGGCCATGGATCTGTATTCAGCTTCAGTTGATGATCTAAATATGGTGGTTTGATTTTTAGATCTCCATGGCATACGGGAGTTCCTAAGAAACACACAAAACCTATAGTGGATCTCCTAATATGAAGGCATGTATCCCTTTTAGCATATGTGAATATTTTGAATTGAACATCTAGGCATCTTAACTCAGCATAAGCTTCTAATTGAATATTTTAATTGTTTGGAAAAAATAAGCCTTGACGTGGAGCCCCTTTAATGTACCGAAGTATCCTCTGCGTTGCTTTTATACGTGGGATTCTTTATGCATCTAGGAATTGAATTATTCTATTGACTGGTTTTGAGAGATCGAGCCTAGTTATAGTAAGATATAACAATTTCCCAATAATTCTTCTATATAAATTAGCATATTCAATAAGGTCTCCTTCATCTTTGTTGAGTTTTAGATTAGGTTCCATAAGTTTACTAGAAATTTTACTCCCCAAGTATCCGACATCAGCAAGTAACTGTAAGGCATATGATCTTTGAGATAGAGAAATTCCTTTAGTTGATCCAGCAGCCTCAAGACCAAGAAAGAACCTTAGAGGTCATAAATCATTGAGTTTGAATTTAGAATTTAGTTTGAATTATAATTTTTGCACCACAACTTCATTATTACTAGCAGTTACTATATCATTAATATAGACAAGTAATACCATGAAACTAATTCCAAATCTCCTTATGAACAAGGAATGATCATTAGCTGATTGTTTAAAACCTTCTTCAATTAGAGAGTTACTGAATTTTACAAAGCATTGTGTGTAGTCTTGCTTTAATCAATATAAAGATTTATGTAATTTGCAAACTGAGTTAGGTTGTAGACATTTCTCCCCCTTAGGACTATACCCTTGAGGTATAGTCATATATACTTCCTTATTTAAATCACCATCCAGAATTGCATTATTAACATCTAATTGATGAAGATGCCAACCATGAATAAATGTTAAGGATAGCAAGAGTTTGACATTTATAAACTTTGCAACTGGATAAAATGCATAAAATAGTCTATCCCCTCTTGTTGAATATACCCTTTTACTCCTAACCTGGCCTTGTACCTCTAAATTCTACCATTAGCTTTAAATTTGACTTAATAAATCCATTTACATCCAATGAAATGATGCCTTACAAGAAGAGTAATAATGGACCAGATGTGATTTGATTCCAAAGCCTTGAGCTCTTCTATCATAACATTTATCCATTCTTCTTTATCACTTGCCTAAGAATAATATTGAGGTTCAAAAACTTTAGTAATATCCATGACTGTAGCTTTGTAAGTAGGATTTAACTTGCTATAATAAAGGACACTTGATAAAGGATGAGAAGTAGAAAAGGTAGTATTATGAACAATCATTCCACAATGATAACCTCTGAGATAATTGAGAGTTTTAAGTATTCTTTGAGATCTAGTCACAATTTTGGTAGGTGTGTTAGTGGTGGAAGTTGAAGTATCATCATAAATATGAGAACTATAATTTATTAATAAGTCATATGTGTTGACTTGTTGAGATTCAAAATCATTTGAAATGTATTCTTGAATGGGTAAAGGCACTATACTATTGGAGATGAACTCCAGAATGGCCCGTGTGGTGTTTGAATTGGCTAGACGATAAAGATGTTCATGAAAATTAACATCTCTAGAGTTCAATATTTGACTGGTCTTTAGATAAACTAACTTATAAGATTTCATTCCTTGAGGGTAGCCAATGAATACATAAGCTCTGGCTCTAGGAGAGAATTTATTTCTGCTACTGACTAAGGTAGAGACATAACAGAGATAGCCAAAACTCTTTAAATTCTCATATTTTGGTGTCTTATTGTAAAGAATTTAATAAGGTGTTTTATTAAGAAAGAGATGAGATGTTAACCTATTAATCAAATAAGTAGCAGTGACAATAGATTTAGTCCAATAAACAAGGGATAAGCCAGACTGAAACATCAATGATCTAACAATCTTTAAAAGGTGTTGATGCTTCTTTTCAACCACAATGTTTTGCCGAGGTCTGTCAACACAAGAGTGGTAGTGAGTGGCTCCTATAGACTTGCAAAATTCTATAACATTTAACTCTCTTTCATTATCTGATCTGACTCATTTGATCCTGTGGGCATATTGAGTGTATACCATCTCAAATAAATTTGGAATTACCTATTAAACATCAACGTTACTTTTCAACATAAAAATCCAAGTAAATCTGGAACAATCATTAATAATAGTCAATAAGTACTTACATCCTTCATAATTAATGACTTGAAAGGGCACCCAAACATCCATATGAATTAGTTTAAAACATTAGAAGACAAATTATTGCCAGATTAAAATGGTAATTTCTTCTCCTTATCTAGGAGAACCAAAGGTCACCACCACCAAACCACCACCGGAAGTGACCGGAGAAAGGGAGAACCGCCTGTGTTATTCAACTCCAAAGGATCAGATCTTCATTAGAGGCAAGTGTTTGATATTTTTAATCTAAGTTTGTATATTGTCCATGTTAGAATAGTTATAAAAAGAGATGATTTTTCATGTTTGGAAGATGAAAAGATAGAGTTGTTAATGGATTTCTGGAAACTGAAAAGATATAGGAATCAAACTCATGTTGTAGGTAGTTAGTGATCCACGAAATAATCTTAAATCTGTTGAAGAAACTCTGAAAACCATTGATGTGTTCTTGAAGTTATTATGTTGATAATTTTCTGGAAAAGAGGATAAAAACATGCTTTTAATTCAAACTCTTGATGATTCTAGGATGTTTAGAGCATTAGAAATCATTCACATATGTTGCTATATCATGTAGTAAGGTTTATAAGGAATTTGGGTAGTTAATATGAAGTTTTGGATGATCAAAAGTGATGAAACCCGTAGTAGAAGAAATGCAGAAAACTGGGTTGTTATCTAGGCGATCGATCGATCAACCCCTACCTTCGATCGATCGACCTCCCCAGAATCCTTGAAGTTGTTTCTTTTAAATGCTTGTTCTTATCCAAAACCTTTTGTAGATATTTGGTGATTATTAATTGGATATTATGGGACTTAGAGAAGATCAGTAAGTCTTAGATAAGAATCGAAGTAATTTGATTGGGATTTAATTGATTAGAATTATGATAATTAATTTGAAAGAAATTTCGTTTGCTAGATTCATGTGTTGGATTCTAATTAGTATTCATGAGGATTAAGGATAGGTCCAGTAGGGGATATTTAATATAACACCTGGGTATCCTTAGGGTTACAATTTGAACATCAAGGACTTAGTTTAAGCCCATTATTGATTGCGCAATGACTGAGTGTAGTACAAGCGCTTAGTGGTATGAGTCCTGGATAGAGATGGGAGTTCAGACCACATTTGGTTGAAATAGTGGATGAGGTTATCCCAGTTGCGTATTTAAAGTTGATGGACCTCCACGATCAACAAAGTTAAGTAGTAGTGTATTGGAGGGGTTCCTTGTTTGGATTTCGCTTTGCGAGACGCTCCGCGCATGAACCTTAACGACGTTGGGAGTGGAGAGATGTTATTGGATGCGAGGATGTTGATTTTGTTGATAAGTCATGTAGTGTGAATGAAACACTATAGAATATGAGCCATGTGATGATGGTATTCAATCCTAGTTGATATAAGATGTGTTTATAAGAGATTAGAAACAATAGATTTTAACCCTAATTAAGGGAGAGTTTAATTCGTGGTAATTTGGGAGATAAGATGATATGGACCAGTACGATATTATTGATTTCTTACTGAATAAATGTTGAGGAAAAACCTATTTGAACCTAGAGTAATGAGTGAGGCTCGGGGATGATTAAATTTAAAGAGATATAATGATACGTATGGGAATTATCTTAAGGTAATGTGAGTATCTTGTTGATATTATATCTATAGGTAGATGGTAATGCCTATTTGATTGATTGATGATTTGCGTGTATGACATACCTAGCTTACTTGCTATCGACGGGAGGTTTGCGTGTGAGGGCAGTCATATCTTGATGAATCCATGGGATTTTTTATTTATCGCTCGAGAACATAGGTCTATGAAAGACTTATCGGGGAGTTGATAAGTCCGCTGACTGTGGGAACGTAGGTATGTGCGTGACCCATGGATACGAGAACTATGTTTGCCTCCAATTTGTATGTTGTTATTTGTGGTTCGAGGAATCCTTACCGAACCTTTAGTCCCCTATTAGACGACCAGCGATATTGGGACATGATAGCAGAGTAATGCATGCACCGCAGCTGTGACTTGGGGTGCCATTTTATATATGTATATATATAATGAATTAAATGAATGTGTATATAGTGGTTAAATGATCTACTGTGTGATAATTGTAGATAATGGTGAATTGAGAAAAGAATTGAAGTAAGTTAATGAATACTATTCTGATCGATTTGAAAAGATTAACTCATTTTAATGGGAAACGAATATGAATGATTATACTAAGTATGGTATGGGACATACGGGGTTATGATATGGGACGAAAATCATATTATGGAAATTAGTGTAGAGGAACCATTGACTAGGAGGTTACTGAGAAACGTTAAGTGTTCACTCTAGATGAGAGGTGAGAATAGCAAGTGAGAGTCTGGATACTAACATGTACATAATAAATGCTTTATTGCACTTGTTAAATACTTGTGTTTTCAAAATCATTTTCACATCGGGCTCTGACTCGTTTACTTGCATATTTTCGTTTCTATTGTACTTTCTATATCAGGTGTCCAGTAGCAGGGACGCCAACCTTAGAGGATTATGACTAGCTATGGAGTATTGCTTAGATGCCTATCTTCATTCGATTCACAGTGTTCTTTTAGTTAGGGCATGTCCCCCAAAGGAACTCAATTATCTCTTTTCTATCGGAGTCAAATACCCTTGTATCCGTGTCGTTTTAATACATTTATTTTTGTTGGGATTATGGTATTGGATTATTATGTGGGAATGTTTATTCCAATTGCATTTAAATTCTTTTGTGTTATCTGTTCGGTTATTATGTTGTAGAATAATATGTGTTGTGTTATTTGTAAACAAAAAAAGGATTTTGTTGAATTAAAATTTGGAATGTTTTTAACGCCAACTTAATTGGGTATTGGGTGAGGTGTAAATGTTTTTGATTGTGATGCTGATAATGAGCCAACTGTATATTCTGTTTTAATTTGGTATGGGACTGGCCACCCGGTATTTAATTAAGCGGGGTATTACAGGTGGTATCAGAGCATCAGGTTCTAGTGTCCTTTAGGATCGTTACGGCTTACTGTGTTTTAAGCTTATCGTTCTTTGATGTAGTGACCTATGTTTAGGATTGTTGATTTCTTTGGTATGATTTCGTATATATTAGTGAATCTTATTTGTGTACGGATGGGTTCGTACAAGAAGTATGGAAGATGAGGGCCATTGGACGGATAGCGGATATCATACTTAGGAGGTTATGAAGTATGTTCAAGTATGATGACCGTAGTCGAGGTCCCCCCTATTATGGAAAATTGAGGAGAGTCATTAGTAGAAGTTCTTGAAATGCGGGAATTGTGTGTGTTACCTAATGAAGGCAATATATTCAAAGGTTTGGGCATATAGTGGAGTGTGGTGAACTAGAACTGAAAATTTGGGATAAAATTTTTCTTGACTCATCGGAGCAAAGTTATAATAGTGCGAATCAACAACCACCACCCGCAATTGAGGGTATGTTTGATATCTAAGGAATTATGAGGCGTATGCTGATTTTTGTAGCGACTAATATTGTGTGGGCAAATTGGGTTACTAAACTTAGCCTATAGCACTGTTATCTACGTAGACTTATTGAGGGGTGTGGGTCATCTATATTTTCATGTCATCACGTGGGTTTGATTTTTATCACGGAATTACTTACTTTAGGCATGTCCGTATATAATGTGACTAGAGGTGTGCATTGACTTATGGTATCTGAGAGCGTATAGCCAGCATCTTGTCTTTAATAAGAGAGTAGATGAGTAGACTTTTATTTGAAATCGATAAAACCTGTAGAGAGGTTATAAATTATTGACTAAGGACTTGAGGAGTTTCGATGACCGACTACTTTAGGTAGTAGTGTATCGGGGGGTTCCATGTTTGGATCTCGCTTGCGAGACACCCCACGCATGAAACTAATAACTGTTAGGAGTTGAAATAAGTTAGGTCTTTAGGATATGAGTTTATAACCTTAGCGATAAATAAAAGTATTATGTGGGTAATCATATCCATTTTATAATGAAGGATACACGATAGGGTGTATGGGCCCCCTGGATGGTTGGATTGTAGTACTTTTCATAATTGTGGTATAGTAAGTAATTGTGACTTCAGGATTTATTTAGTTAATGATTAAGGATCATTTTTTCCCAAACTTTGTCACGAGGATGGTATAGGGAAGATTACGTAAAGTTTAAATTTGATTCAGTTGAAACTAATGGTGAGGCTTGGCGTAAAACATCAATGGGGATTTTTGTTAATGTACTGTATGGGTGGTACGACATAAATTATTTGTGACGTGAGATTTATACTCAGAGTTGACCTTACCAGTATGATTTATCTTCAGAATTTCGGGACGAAATTCTGTTATAAGGGGGGAAGTATGTAATTGTAATACCCCGTATTTTTATGACTTTTAATTTTGGGGATTAATTAAATTTAATTAGAGATATTAATTTAATATTAATTCAAAAAATCATTTAAATACTTACTAGCGTGATGAGAGTTAGTAATTATTTTGTTGTAAGTTACTTTATGGGTAAAGTAAGTGCTGTAATTCTGAGTAGTAAAATTATCACGAGAATCTAATTTGATCATTTTGGAAATTTATCGGGACGCGCTTGTGTCGTGTCGGGATAAAATTCGAACTATTAAAAGTAAATAAATTATAAGTCACTCGTATGGTCATTTTGAGTGCGTCAATGTGTCCGGAAGGGTCGAGATAATCAAAATAATGTACCCGGGGGTTTAGTTTGGGTCTCGCGACGTTTTTAGGCCTAATTAACACCCCGGGAGGGCGTTTTGGACATTTTACATTTTTGGGCATGAAAACCCACGAAAATTCTAAGGGTATTTCAGATGGAAAGAGTCATCTTCTAGGGTTATAATCACCATAAACCAAAGACGGCTATAGGAGAGGAAGAGGAGAGGGTTTCTAAGGAGTTCTAGGCCAAAAACTCCACCGTTTGCACCGTTGTCGCCACCAAACGATAGATCGTGCAACGAGGATCACAACCACACAGATCTCCCCACAAATCTGAACCAAGAATTCTCAGGCAAGTATCTATCTTGCTCTATTTCAGTTAATGCTCCAATAATATTAACCTACGATTGATTAGGACTAGTTTTTGTGAAAGAAAAACCTATTTGAAGATTTGAATTTGCATGTTGTATGAGTAATAGATGTATTCTAAAAATCCAATTCATATGTAGAGATTGAACCACAAAATTACAGTAAATAAAGAGTATGAAATCTGGTAAAAGAATGGGAAGAAACTAAACAAAAGAAATATTAGGGTTCTTGATGTTTTTAAGGATTATGCCCTTTCAATTCGTTATCCATGATGAAAATCCGCATGCTTGACGTAGGAAATCACTTATTTGAGGTTATAATACTTGTAGTATAAATTATTGGGAGTTTGGTAGTCAAATATATTATTTTGGATGATTTTGGAAGAGGAAACCCGTAACTGGAAATTCTGCAGATCTGCCATACTTGCTTGATCGATCGATCGACCCGAGAGCATCGATCGATCGATGATTCGATCGATCGAATACCTGCCATCGATCGATCGACCCCTCCTGTATAACTCTTATTCCCTTTTTATAGGTAGTTCTAACTTAAATGATTAGACATACTTGGATATTAATGTGAGAACATTTTGGGACATAAAGAAAACTTGTAGTACTTTAGGAATATATGGACCCGTTAATATGAGACGAGATTAACATTTCACGGGGGGTGTTTTACATATAAGGGACAATGGGAATATGTGTTAAAGGGTGAGACTCGTAAAGAAGTTACGTTGTAAAATAAATGAGTACCTACTGAAATTACACTTGGAGAGATAGGAATCCACGAGTGTTACGTAGTAAATTGGAAAAAAATCCCACACATAAGAAAAAGAGACAAACTGTTATACGTGATTATCTAATAATGAGTAATAAGGATAAATATCATAATTATGGGTCATGAGAGTGCACCTAAATTTGATATGGGGATAGTGGTATACATATATGACTGTGTTTATGCATATACTAAATACGTATAAAAATCATGCCCGCGCTACTTGCTATCCCGGAGGTTATTGCACTGGGACAGTCTTATCTCGATGGGACCTTTATGGGGGATATTGACTCAGACCCTAGAAGATAGAAATCCTTGGTACAGGCTGTCATATCGATAGTCAGACGGTCCTAAGAAACGTGATGGTATGTGCTGGCCTCTTAGTGACTTGGAACTATGCTTCGCCTCAATTTGTATGTGCTTGGTGTTAATACTGTTCGAGAGTGATTCCGAACTTGTATTTCCCTTAGTACGAGTGATACGGGGATTAGATAGCAGAGTATGCCCGCACCATAACTTTTATGGGGTGCCGTTAGATTATATATATATTATATGATTATTTAATTTATATATTTAAATCTGGAAATTTGGGAACTACGTACTGTGACTATGGTAAGTAAGAAATGAATAATTATTTCAACTTGGGAACAAGTGTTTGAAAAGTATGATGCGTTACTGAGAAACCTTATAATTAAATGAGGCTTATGTGAGAACTTTACTGTTTAATAAAATTACCTTCCTTAACAAGTGAAATTATCAGCATGAAATCTTATGAGTAACTTAAGATAAGATAAGTTAAACTGTTGGGAGTATTAGTGCGATAGGTGTGCACATTAGAAGAGAGGTGAGAATTTCTCAAGGGAGTGTTGAACTAATATGTTGGTTGCATTAGCCGGTAAGCATTTTAAATACTTGCTAAACTAATTTTAAACTGTTTTACAATCGGGCTCTGACCCGTTTCATATTTTCTCTTCTCTCTTGTATATATGTATATATTACAGGTGCCCAGCCACAGGGGCGTCTTACATAGGATCATTTGGAAGGAACACGCTGCAGCTTAGGTTGGAGTTGCAGGCCTCTTGCTTAGACGACCTCATTATTGATTCCACTTTTAGCACTATTTTATCCTGATGTGCATGTGTCGCCCTTTTTCCATTATTCAGTTGTTTTATCAGAGATTGTGATTCGTTTATTTCCAGCATTTACACTTTGGGAATTATTACTGTCGAGAAGTTTTCCTTTAAGTTTTAAAGTTGAAATTAATTAGTTGAAAGTTTAATTATTTGGATTGTTTATCCCAGTATAGTTGTTGGGTGATTCTTTATTTATGAATTATGTAAAGTTTTAAATATTTGTTTTTAATTAAATTTGGAAAATTGATGTCATAAAAAAATGGTTTTGACACTTGGCTTAATTATTTAGGGTGTTTAATTGGAAAAGTTATTTTGCGACAGTGATGCTAAGAATGAACCAACCGTTCACCTTGATTATAATTTAATAAAGGACTGATCACCCGGTATTTAATTAGGCGGGGTGTCACAATAATACCCTGTGATTTTAATGACTTTTACAATGGGTTATAATTTAAATTAATGGATTAATTGAATTTTATTATAAATTAATTCATTTGGGGTTTATCCGAATTGTGGATATTAAAATGAATGACTCTAAATTTTTATTAAAGATATTTAGTTAATATATGAATGTGATGTCATTGATATGACTATGTGATATTAATTCAGTTATTTAAATTTTTAGTTAGACGCGGTATGGGACGTGTCGGAACAAATTTGTTAAATTAAAAAGGACACATATTTTTACATCAACCTTATAGTCGTTTTGACTGCGTCGTTGCATCCGGAAGGGTTGAAATAGTAAAAAAAGTCTATTTGGATGTTGATTTTGGGTCTCGGATCATTTAGAAATGAAAAGACAACCCAAAAGGGCATTTTAGTCATTTTTATAGGGGAGATGAATAGTGATTTCGGATTTTGTCCTATTATAAGTATTTGAAGATTAAGTGTACTTGGGTTATTCATCTCTTCTACACAAAATAGAAAAGTCATCTTCTTAGAGAGAGTGAAAGGTTGCTTGGGAAGAGAGAAGCTTGCTTGGAAAGGACGAGAACCAAAGGTCACGACCACCAAACCACCACCGGAAGTGACCGGAGAAAGGGAGAACCGCCTGTGTTATTCAACTCCAAAGGATCAGATCTTCATTAGAGGCAAGTGTTTGATATTTTCAATCTAAGTTTGTATATTGTCCATGTTAGAATAGCTATAAAAAGAGATGATGTTTCATGTTTGGAAGATGAAAAGATAGAGTTGTTAATGGATTTCTGGAAACTGAAAAGATATAGGAATCAAACTCATGTTGTAGGTAGTTAGTGATCCACGAAATAATCATAAATCTGTTGAAGAAACTCTAAAAACCATTTATATGTTCTTGAAGTTATTATGTTTATAATTTTCTGGAAAAGAGGATAAAAACATGCTTTTAATTCAAACTCTTGATGATTCTAGGATGTTTAGAGCATTAGAAATCATTCACATATGTTGCTATATCATGTAGTAAGGTTTATAAGGAATTTGGGTAGTTAATATGAAGTTTTGGATGATCAAAAGTGATGAAATCCGTAGTAGAAGAAATGCAAAAAATTGGGCTGTTATCTGGGCGATCGATCGATCAACCCCCTACCTTCGATCGATCGACCTCCCCAGAATCCTTGAAGTTGTTTCTTTTAAATGATTGTTCTTATCCCAAACCTTTTGTAGATATTTAGTGATTATTAATTGGATATTATGGGACTTAGAGAAGATCACTAAGTCCTAGATAAGAATCGAACTAATTTGATTGGGATTTAATTGATTAGAATTATGATAATTAATTTGAAAGAAATTTCGGTTGGTAGATTCATGTGTTGGATTCTAATTGGTATTCATGAGGATTAAGGATAGGTCCAGTAGGGGAGATTTAATATAACATCTGGGTAGCCTTAGGGTTACAATTTTTCACATCAAGGACTGAGTTTAAGCTCATTATTGATTGCGTAAGGACTAAGTGTAGTACAAGCGCTTAGTGGTATGACTCCTGGATAGATATGGGAGTTCAGACCACATTTGGTTGAAAGAGTGGATGAGGTTATCCCGGTTGCGTATTTAAAGTTGACGGACCTCCATGATCAACAAAGTTAAGTAGTAGTGTATTGGAGGGGTTCCTTGTTTGGATTTTGCTTTGCGAGACGCTCCGCGCATGAACCTTAACGACGTCGGGAGTGGAGAGATGTTATAGGATGCGAGGATGTTGATTTTGTTGATAAATCATGTAGTGTGAATGAAACACTATAGACTATGAGCCATGTGATGATGGTATTCAATCCTAGTTGATATAAGATGTGTTTATAAGAGATTAGAAACAATCGATTTTAACCCTAATTAAGGAAGAGTTTAATTCGTGGTAATTTAGGAGATAAGATGATATGGACCAGTAGGATATTAGTTATTTCTTACTGAATAAATGTTGAGGAAAAACCTATTTGAACCTTGAGTAATGAGTGAGGCTCGTGGATGATTAAATTTAAAGAGATATAATACTACGTATGGGAATTATCTTTGGGTAATGTGAGTATCTTGTTGATATTATATCTATAGGTATATGGTAATGCCTATTTGATTGATTGATGATTTATGTGTATGACATACTTATCTTACTTGCTATCGACGGGAGGTTTGCGCCTGAGGGCAGTCATATCTTGATAAATCCATGGGATTTTTGATTTATCGCTCGAGAACATAGGTCTATTAAAGACTTATCGGGGAGTTGATAAGTCCGCTTACTGTGGGAACGTAGGTATGTGCGTGACCCATGGATACGAGAACTATGTTTGCCCTACAATTTGTATGTTGTTATTTGTGGTTCGAGGAATCCTTACCGAACCTTTAGTCCCCTATTCGACGACCAGCGATATTTGGACATGATAGTAGAGTAATGCATGCACCGCAGCTGTGACTCGGGGTGCCGTATTATATATGTATATATATATAATGAATTAAATGAATGTGTATATAGTGGTTAAATGATCTAATATGTGATAATTGTAGATAACGATGAATTGAGAAAAGAATTGAAGTAAGTTAATGAATATTATTCTGATAGATTTGAAAGCTTAACTCATTTTAATGGGAAACGAATATGAATGATTATACTAAGTATGGTATGGGACATACGGGGTTATGATATGGGACGAAAATCATATTATGGAAATTAGTGAAAAGGAACCATTGACTAGGAGGTTACTGAGAAACGTTAAATGTGCACTCTAGATGAGAGGTGAGAATAGCAAGTGAGAGTCTGGATACTAACATGTACATAATAAATGTTTTATTGCACTTGTTAAATACTTGTTCTTTTCAAAATCATTTTCACATCGGGCTCTGACCCGTTTACTTGCATATATTCTTTTCTATTGTACCTTCTATATCAGGTGTCCAGTAGCAAGGACGCCAACCTTAGAGGATTATGACGAGCTATGGATTTATGGAGTATTGCTTAGACGCCTATCTTCATTTGATTCACAGTGTTCTTTTAGTTAGGGCATGCTGCCCAAAGGAACTCAATTATCTCTTTTCTATCTGAGTCAAATACTCTTGTATCCGTGTCGTTTTAATACATTTATTATTGTTGGGATTATGGTATTGGATTATTATGTGGGAATGTTTATTCCAATTGAATTTAAATTCTTTTGTGTTATCTTTTTTCTTATTATGTTGTAGAATAATATGTGTTGTGTTATTTGTAAACTAAAAATGGATTTTGTTGAATTAAAATTTGGAAAGTTTTTAACACCAGCTTAATTGGGTATTGGGTGAGTTGTAAATGTTTTCGACGGTGATGCTGAGAATGAGCCAACTGTATATTCTGTTTTAATTTGGTATGGGACTGGCCACCCGGTATTTAATTAAGCGGGGTGTTACAACTAGTTTCCACAACATAATTCTAACCCATATCATAAACCCATATGTCCCATACCGTACGTAATATAATTATTCATATTCATTTCTCTTTACTATGAACTATTCTTGTTACAACCTTGGAATTAAGTGTTTACTTACTTAATTCAATTCAAATTTTTTTATTTACTTCTATCTATAACATTACACAGTAGATTAAATCACAGTTTATATTTTTAATCTACAATTTCACACAGAAGATTACATCTCTATATCTACATTGTCACATAGTAGATTACATCAAAGTTTATATATATAACATCACACTAATTATATATACTCTAATATGGAACCTCCCCAGTCACAACTATGGTGCATGCATACTCTGTTATCATGTCTTAATACATAATGCCAGTGTATAGAGGACTATTGATTCGGCATCTCTCACGAATCATATCATAACACAAATATATTGGAGGTGAGCATACTCCCCTGCCAAATGGGTCACACACATACCTACGCTCCCATTCAACCGTCGAAACCATCATATACAACGATATCACGTTTCTAAGGTCCAATGCTCAAGGTACAAATCTAAAATCCCTCCTAGTTGGGCGCACAAGGATAAGACCGTCCAAAACGAGAAACCTCCACCCTGATAGCAAGCAGCCTAGGTATGTCATACACATAACAAATAATAATATAGGTATTCATCACACCTATATAAATATAACATCAATAAGGTATTCACACAACCATATGATAATAATAGGCAATCATCTCACCTATATATATATATATATATATATATATATATACTAATAATAATAATAGGTTTTCATCATACTTGTATATAACCATAGGGAATACGCACAACCTTTTTAATAAATCCCATACGTAGTATATTTATATCCCGAATATCCTACGTATAATTTTGATTAAGACTTTAATTCTCAAAGTATATATTTCTAAACTTATCTACCCACCGATGGTGATCATTTAATCCTCAAATAAATTCAGTAGGTAAACATCACGTTTTATAAATCCATGTCATCACGACTCCCAAATTTCTATGAATTAAATTCACTCTAATTAGGTTTATTCCTCGAGAATACCTAATTCACTCTTAACCCATTATTCCACCTCTTAAGGCTAATCCCAATTATACCTAAGGTTATACCGGTAATTTATGACTTTCTTACTACTGATCCTAACCTTAAATTATCACATACCCGATTTAAACTCCAAGTAATATAATTCTCCAAAAATAACTCGTTTAATAAACACTCGTTAATTTTACCTCATTCACAATCCCAAAATAATATTTTCTGGGTCTTAGGTATATCTTACTTCCCTTCTCTAAGTCCCATTATATTCAAATAATAATCACTGAAGATTTCTAAAAGTTGTAGGATTTAATCAAGAATTAAAAAGGAACTAGTTCATCTTTTCTGGGGAGGTCGATCGATCGATGGTCCTGGGTCGATCGATCAATCACCCAGATATCAGCCCAGATTCTGCATTGTTTTTCCTACGGGTTTCACATCTTTTGATCCATCAAACCTCTATTTTAACGTCCCAAATTTCTTATAATCCATACCATATGATATAACAACATATGTAAATGATTCCTACTGATCTAAACAACCTAGAATCATCAAGATATTGGATTAAAAGCATATATCTCATATTTTTCCAGAAAACTAAATATGTGAATATTTCAAGAACAATCCTATAATTCTCAGAATTTCTACAAACATGTGATCTTTATTTCGTGGATTAAATTCTACCAACAACATGAGATTAATCCTTCATATTTCTACTTTCCAGAAATGAATTAACATCTAATTAGGTTATCTCCAAAACATGTAATTTCTCATAATTTCCAGAAAACTCATATTTTATTATTTCTCCAAGATTATCATATAAGCTGAGATTTTCTTCACCAATAATTTCCAAATTCCGTGGATTAAATTCTATACTCAAAAGAAAATTAATCCTACATCATTCTCCTTTCAAAGATTCAATTAACATCACTATAATTCATCTTTGATTATGCATCTTTTCAGAATTTTCTAAACAACCTAACATGGACAATATACATGCTAAATTTGCAATAATTAATCACTTGCCTTTAGATTGTAGGTCTGATACGTTGGGGATGATACTCTACTGGTGGCCCTATCTTTTTTCGTCTAACTTCCAGCAGTGGTGGTGGTGGCTCTTGGTGGTGCAAGGTGGTTGTCCTTTGACTTCCTAGAAAAGTCTCTTCATCTCCTTGGAAAAAACCATCACTCTCCTTAAAGACCTTTCCTTTGCTTTTGGGTGAATGAACCTAAGTTCTCTAATCTCCTCACTAATATAATAAAACGCAATTTCCGTGTATACTATTCACCTCCTAATTAAAAAAACCAAAACACTCCTACGGGGTGTCCTTTCGGTTCCAAAGTGCCCCGAGATCCAAATCAAACACCCAAGTAGACTTTCTCGATTATTTGAACCCTTCCAGACACTTTGGCGCAGTCAAAATGACCATTTGGATGACATAAAAATAATTCACTTTTATTTTATTAAGTAATAATCCGGACAAGGCTTAAATGCGCGTCCCGACTTTATTACCATAATTGTCGTATACATAATTCGCAACAATTTTATAAAGTCATAATCAATTGTAAAGTCATAATCATATATATTACTTTAATCACTAAGTAATATTTGACATAAATCACATATTACTTTATTCTCGAGTAATATTTAAATCCGGATTAATTTTCAATTATATCACAACTAATTCTAATTAATCCCTTTTTAAAAGTCATTAAAAGTACGGGGTATTACATACTTCTCCCGTTACAATGAAATTTCGTCCCGAAATTTGAAAAACAAAATTATAGATGGCAAGAACAATTTTGGATAAGTATTGTGCATCACATACTTGCGCTCCCAAGTAGACTACTATGTACCGCCCATACAGTACGCTATCGAATACCCCCAATAATGAACACCTCATTTATAATCATTTTAACCCCAGGTTACCCTGTCACGTAGGTCCTTATCCAAGCCTTACAGTTTAAGTTTCACTACTTATACTTTATTCTAGATATTCACTATCTAACCTTATACTATATGCACTTAAATAAATTAATCGTTCCTTAGATAAACACCAATCTCATCTTGCGATTATCATACACAATTAAGTTAATTTTGCACTATATATTTTACACACAATATATACTATAAGTTTCAAATCATCTCTACTATTCGCAATAGTTCCTGGTTCCTCACTTTTATTCCACAAGTAGGAGAAACAATAAGACTTACCGTACCATAATTCAACTGGCACCATGCCCAACAGTAAACTTATAAGAGTTATAGTACACCAACTTCACTAGTGCAATGTACATCTCTTGTCCTCCATTAAGATTCAAGGTTACAAACATAATTTATCTTCCAATATCATATTTGTCCTCTTAGTCTGCCCATTATTCTTCGGATGATAGATCATACCCAATCACAACTCGGTACCCATGCCTCGTGAAATTTCTTCCAAAATCGAGAGGCAAAGTCTCGTCCTAATTGGACATAATATTAAACGTTACCTTATGTAACCTCACTATCTTGGTTATATTAAGATCAAAGCATATTGTCTAGTAGTATGATCAACCCTAACTGGCTTAATGTGATCTACTTCAGTCAACTGATTCACCAACACCCATATAGGATCGTAACCCTCTTCGCGATAAAATCCTTAAGAATACTCTCCCAATACTACTTAGAAATCCCTAACAGTTGGAGAAACCTTTGTTGGTTTTGAATGGTCCACCCTAATTCTAACAGATAAGTGTCCCTCTATAAGAGGAATTTATCCAAGCATCTCTCCATTTAAATCCTATTACCATAGTCATTTATAGCCTGATACATTTGTTATTCTATCGACTATATCTCTTATCGTCATAAATGACAGGACATTCAAGTCCTGATATCTAAACCTCTATATTTATTTTTCATATCCCATATTTCCAAAATGGGGAACAAAATCCTATTCAATTACCTAGGGCGCCCATACACCCTATATTTCTCGCATTGTTGCACAAATAACATATACTCTTCTTAAATCAATTTTCGCTCACTTAGCATACTGATATGGTAGGGGTGCACTCAATCACCTCACTAGTCATAACTTAATCAGTCTGACAGTGGCATCATTGTTTTATCAATAATGTTACTAGGACTAGCCGACTCTTAAGTCATAATAGAATTATCAAATCTAAATTTATGTTTGTATATATAAAATGACTAAGGCATGAACCTATGCACTATCGACCAAACTTCTCTCCCACTCCCGACGTTCGCTAGTTTCATGCGTGGGATGTCTCGCAAAGCGAAATCCAAACAAGGAACCCCCCGATACACTACTACTTAACATAGTCGGTCGTCGAGATCCGTAATGGTCCTCAGTCCATAATCTGTACCTTCCCATAATTTATGTATGTTGACATAAAAGTTTACTAGTCCATGCTTATATATCCCTAAAAATAACATAAACCATTATGCTCTTACTATCCCAAATTCTCAGTGCTATATATAATGAGTTACTTCTCGCTTTCGACAAAAACATAAAATCTAACCTGAGTCACATCAGTACAATAAATTTCTACTCACACATATAACTAGAAAACATTTTCACTAAGGTCTATGATATCATGAAATATAGGCCCAACCCTATTTCAGTTGGCGCCGCACAAAAATAATTTTACCCTCCCCGGAGTATCCAGCGCGATAGTCTTATCACTCAATCTACTATCGTTTAAACATTTGGTAATTTATCACTATGTATTACCATAATAATTTCTATTATGCTAACTCAAAGCAATATAAAATTATAACAACAAAATATACTCTTAGGACCCACTCGGTTCACTCACGTGCGATACCAAAAAGTCCCGCTATCATCGAGAAATACTTTTGTAACCAGACTGTTAAAATTATCGTTTCCACTAACCTCGAATTGCACGCGAATTTAGGTTTTTCAATTTATATATGTCTATTGTGACACGCCATGTCACTAAAATTAATCCTTTATTCACAAGGATGAGATAAAATTTCAGCAGTCTCTCTTGATCACCTAGGGTCCTTATATGCACTTCTCATGATCATTTGCACCCGTTATATATATAGGATTTCATCCTATAGTTGTACCTACCCGTTGTGGACAAATTATTCACTCATGTGGTTTACACACCCATTATTGCAACGTTGGCCCAACATATTTAGGCCTCAATTATGGCCTTACTGACCTCCCTTTTTTTTCTTCTTGGACCCCACCGACCATGAAATACAGTATGCTACAATTACAGAGGACTCCACTGGGCCTATTTAAACCTACCACTCTTGGATCGTAAATTTCATGGGCCTAATTCTCTTACCCCAATTACTCCCCTAGAAGACTCACTCCTCTAGTTGTTAAGCCTAATTGGTATGGTTTACTATTCCCAAAATTTATTGGCTTCACTACTTAATGTGGACACATTTAACACTTAGTAGTTTCTCTCTCTACACATAGGGTAATTTCCTTTACTATTTCCTCGTTACTGACCATTTGAATGTCCTCCTATTGTACCTATCAATCTTAACTCCCAATTATTATTCCCATTATTCTTTTGGCCCTACGGGTCCTATGGGATACATTATCGACTACACTAGTCTTGGCTGATTTTATTTACACTAAGTAGGGGTTTAATCATGTCACTTTAAATGGGTCCCCTACTGGGTACACCTTCCGGTGATGATTCATTAAAAATATTGAATTCAATCTTTCCCTTCGGTTAGGTTTCCTAACCCTTCTAGCTCCCCTTCATTTGGAAGCATCATCAAATTTCTTGGTGACGTTAATCCTAGTCGTCTTCATCAGATTTCAACTCACACTAGATTATTTCACTCATGAGTCCTTTCACATAATGAACTCTATTTATCTTCTATGTACCCCATTCTTCCTAGGGTAAGGTGTTCGTTAAACAAGTTACTTCTCTCTTTCTTACCCATAAGAGATTAGTTTCGAAATTCCATTCATATCCTAAATAAAACATCAAATGAACGATTTTACTATCGAACCATACCTAAAATTCTTATTCCAACTTCACACATGTTCATTATATGTGATGTCTAACTCTCATCACTTAAGTTTTTTCCTCCTAAAAAAATTTTTACTATAAATTTTCAAATTATGTGTGTTACTACACTTCTCCCTTCAAAATTATCTTAAATTTCTTCCTGCACAAGAGTCCTTCCGACTCCCTCACCTTTCACATACAGTGTTGGGTGAGTTAAGAACGGCACAACCATCAACTATGATGGTTTCTATCTCCAACCCCATTTTCCAAAATACTTTATATCTTTGGCTGAGCCCTCCTCCTGCTATCCTTCTAATAACTCTTGCTAGTCGTCCCAATGTATTCGGCGTACGATGCCCGATCGCACTTGTATAAGCATTGCATCTCACGCAAGTTGAAATACGCAGAATAATTCAATATCCTAATAATAGGGCTCTACATCAAAGAACGCTACGCTGAAACGTAGTAAGTCGCACAGATCCTAAAGACGCTAGAACCTGATGCTCTGATACCACCTGTAACAACCCGCCTAATTAAATATCGAGTGATCAGTCCTTCATTTGATTAAATCAGAATATCCAGTTGGTTCTTTCTTAGCATCACTGTCGAAAATAATTTCTTTATTAATAACCCAATAGTTAATTAAGCTAAGTGTCAAAAACTTTTTCCATTTTTAATTTAATTAATACCATTCCACGACACGAAATAAAAATATGCAACAACACATCACAACTGAAATAACTACAACAAGAATAAATGTGACTGGAATAACTCTCCAGTTAAATTCACTACACTAAAATTGTCAAATTGGCACCCTTTAAGCTCTTAGCCTTGTCACAGTCATTAACCGTGACAAAAAAAACACACATTTTTTGTCAATGTCATTGACCATGATAAGGCTGTGACAAAGGCTTGTCACGTTCATTGACCGTGACAAGCCTATAAAGTTGTCACGGTCAATGACCGTAACATGTCCGTGATAATTCTGTCAGTAAAAAACCCTCCCTCTTCTTTTTTTCCCACCGATTTTGTTCCCTCCATTTCTCTATATCTCTCTCTCTAGAAGCTCCTCACTCTCTCTCTACAACTTTGGTATGTTTTCTCTCTCTATTTCTCCTACATTTATGTATATGTGTATGTTTATGTGCGTGTGTGTATATATATGTGTGTAAATATGCGTGTGTGTGTGTGTGTGGTGTATATATGCGTGTGGGGGGGAGGTAGCAGGGCTGGGGGGAGGGGACGGGGGTGTATGTGCATGTGTGTTTGTGTGTGTGTATATGCGTGTTTGTGTATATGTGCGTGTGTGTGTATATGTGCGTGTGTATATGTGTATGTGTGTGTGCGTGTGGTGGGCAGAGGCAGCGGGGGGGGGGGGGGAGGGGGTATATGTGCGTGTGTGTATTTTTTTAATTAAATTTTTATTGGTTTATTAGATATTGCCCCTCATATTGTAGTGACCCTTGTAAAAGAATTGATTGATTTAATATTGATTGGTTGTTAATATTTTTTGTAAATTAATAATTGGTGCCCCTTTCATATGCAAGTAGGATTGCCCCTCATTGTAAATTAGTAAATTAATAATTGTATACTTTAATTGTTAGTTTAATTGATGAAAAGAATTAATTGAGTAGATGAATTATAAGGAGTACAGGATACTCATTTGCTATTGCCATTGCGGTTGGATTATAGTGGATCAATGTTGGGTTGGTTAATTTTAAAAGTGGCATGACCACTGGATTATTGTGCATATGGGGGTGGAATTTTTCAACTTTTTTTGAAAATTACTTTGTATAACGAACAATATATATATAGTATGATAATTAAATGAAACATACTTGAAATTACATATAGTGTGTACAGATACTAGCCATTTAGTTCTTACGCGTACGCATTCAATAGCCCTTAGACCCGTTCAAGAGTCATTACCCCTATAATGAGATCTCTCGAATTGTCCCGTTTGGACAGTTTGGGACTGTATAATATCTGTATAATAATATTCTTAGTGGCTTAAAGTTGTTACTTTTGGAGGAAGTTCTGCAGTCATATCCTAATGTTCTCTGGGTACATACTAGATTGACAAGTGTGACTATTATTTCAATTGCTCAATTGAAATAACACTCACACTTGCCAATCTACGTCGTGTACTTGGAGAACTAAGGGTATATGCTGCCGATTTTTCTCAAATCGTAACAATGTGCATGAGCTGTTAAGTATATTACAGAAAAATGCGGTCTTGAATGGGATAGGACCACTCACCCTTTAGAGGAGATGGAGGAAAAAAATAAATTTCTATTATAAATTTAATTTGAATTTAAAATTTAAAAATCAAATAAAAATAAGACACAATTAAATGAAACATACTATAAATCTAAGTTTTGTTTATACTAATCCATGAATATACGCTTCTTACCTTTAATAGGTGATTAGTTGTGGTAGCTGTGATGGGATATCTGAAATACAAAGAGTGGATGGGTGAGACAAATAGAATGGGGGATGTGTTTCGTAGAGGTGCTAATGAATTTGTGAAATACGCAAAGAGATGTCATAATGATAAAGAGTTTTTGTGTTCGTGTTCTAGGTGTAAGAATGGTAAGGTGTTTGAGTGGAATTGAACGATATTTGTTAAGATCGGGTATGCAAGATTGTAATGACCCCATTTTCTTATGCCAATATATAATTGTCTTCTTTCAATTTCGTCACACTTACTATCTAATAATGATATATTATTACATATATTTCGAGTTCTTAATATGAAAAAGCCCATTTTTAAATTTGAAGAATCAACAATAAAATGAGTGAAATTGAGATTTTATGGCACATCCTAAGCTAGGTGATAAGTTTTGGGGTAGAAAATGTAATTTTACAAAACTTTAGGGACTTAGTTTTAATAAAGAAAGTTTTAGGGACCAAAATGAAAAATAAAAGGGGCCTTTTTGTAAATAAAATATTTTTAGGGACCTAAAAGAAATATTGAAAATATATGGTGTGAAATTACCAAAATGCCCTCCAGGTGAAAAATGACCCTTATACCCTTAATACATTTCCACCTCGTGCTCGACACCTCGTGCTTGGTTTTGACACCTCCACCGTACACATGTCGTAATTAGAGGAGAAGCCAAAACACGTGTCGTTGTTAGAGGAGAACCTAAAACACGTGTCGCAGTTTAGTGAAATAAGATATCACGTCAACGCTGACTCCCATTGTAAAAGCTTGGTCATCATGGACACGTGTCAATGTCGTGATATCTTTGCAAAACTATAAATAGGGCCTTTGGGGATCATTTGAAGCTCACACCAATTCCTTGAGAATTATAGAAAGAAATAGTGAGAGAAAGTGTGAGAAAGTTTAAGAAGAAGTTCTTAGGGATATTCATCTTAAGGTAATCTTAATGTTATAATGCATCTTTATAGTTTTAATTTATTGTTTTATAGCTTTACTTAGTAGTTACGCTGGTAAAATACACTAAATAATTCACTAATCAAAACTCAAAATTTAGAAGAAATCCAAGTTGATTTTACTTTCAATATATGTAAACTTGTTTGAAATTATACGCTTTTAAAAATGATTCTTTTTAAAGAAATTGCTCATTATTATGGAATCCCATTTAAGTAATTCCAAAGTCAGGCCCGGTGAAGTTCTGTCTAGATGAGATGGTATTTAAGTGGTGCCCCTGTCCCTCCATCTCTACTGAGAACGAATTCGGAAATGTTCTGTCTAGATGAGATGGTATTTAAGTGATGCCCCTGTGACCCTCCATCTCTACTGGTAACCGACTGATGAGGAAGGACTATGAATTGAATTCTTCAATTATGATCAACGAGTTTTAAAAGTTGACAAATAGGGATTCAGTAATCCTTTAAAAGAAGACTTTATCAGATTAACGTGTGATCGAAGACCAATACCAGTAAATTTGACCTCCATTTTGGGTGAGTACTCCCACATTCCTCGTGTATTTTGATTATATGATATTATGCAAACTATATATATTTTGTGAACTGCTTTTATTCTCAAAATTCATGTGATACCGATGATTGATTCATTTGTGATATGTTTATACTTGTCCATATAAACATACCAATTAAAATGATTATTGAAAAGGATATTGAATATTGAAAATATGATTCGGCCTAAGGGACCTCTTTACTGACAGACCTTCCCAGGTGGGTTATCGCTGGTGTGCCCTAAATAAGGCGTTGTGACGAACTAGTTCGATTGACCCTCAACTACCGGGGTATAATACAGTAGAAGAATACGGTATTAGAGTATACTTGGCCATCAAAATGATATGATTGAAAGAAAAAGATAGCACATTTGATTTGTTGCATTCGTCTTATTCTGAGCTATCCAATTGTGATATATATATACTTTCATTTCAAAATATATATCTATTTACTTCAAGTTCCTATCCATATATGTATATGCCTTCTCTTTTGACTTGAATAGGTATCTATTTTCTAAAAACCCTGGAATGTCTAGAGATTGAACCTCATTCGGCTTTTAGCTGATGTTGTATAAATAACCATTTTTCAGGAAACGTTTAGTCTCACGGATGGAATGAAAATGGACTGTATTGAAGATTTAGCTTTTAGAGCTCTTTTTGTAAAATGTTTATTTAGAGCATGTCTGGCTCTCCTGTAGTAAGGTTTAAATTTTCTCTTAATTTGTAACTTGTTATTACTTTTAATATATATGAAGTTTCCTTTAGAAAGCTATAATGACGTAATTCCTTTACTTTCAGTAATTTACGATTCATAACCATGTGATAATATTTCCGTTTAATTTATTTAAGGAAACAATTAAATCGGAATATTTGTTTCCTTGGTGGCATGTCAAGACACTCGTTCCCCACTACTACTTTGGGACGGGGTCGTGACAGAGGTGGTATCAGATCATAGGTTATGAAACCGTAGACTACTGAACATAAGTTTCGAACGTTATAGATTTTAAGTTTCCATACATAGGATATAGGATTAAATATCCAACTTATGTGATAACCCTCCACATGTATTACAGTATATATAATTATTTATATATCATTGTTCTTCTAAATTGCAATCTTGGGCTAGTATAATACATCTTACGTTTGGCCATGACTGTAGAAAATCACCAAGGAAAGATCAACTCCAGGAACTAGTGGTTTGAGTATGGAAGGACTGAAAGGTGCATAAAAGGCAATTGAAAGTCTAACAAGAATTGTGGAGCATCAGGTGAATAATGGAGCACCAAGGAATCTTGAACTAAGTAGTTGTACTATTGAACAGTTCAAGAAGTTCAATCCGTCGTCTGTTAAAGGTACTCCTAACCTCACTGAAGCCGAAAATTGGGTGATGCAAATGGAAAAGATGTTCGATGTTCTTAAGTGTAAAGATGAACAACGGTTTTTATTTGGAACATTCATGTTAGAAGGTGAAGCCGAACATTAGTGGAAAATGATTAAGAGAATGCATGGGGAAAGGAATAATCCCATAGGTTGGAATGACTTCTTAGTGATCTTCTACGAGAAATACTTTCCCGAAATGGTGCAAGACCAAAAAGCAACTGACTTCATGAGTCTGGTTCAAGGAAATATGATGGTTAGTCAATACGAGGCAAAGTTTACTGAGTTATCCCGTTTTGCACCTCATGTTGTGATAACCGATGTTTTAAGAGCCAAGAAGTTTGAACATGGGTTAAGGTTAAATATTCGTAGCCGAATTTCCATCCTAAAGTTGACATCATATAATGACGTGGTGGCTAGGGCAACAATAGCTGAGAAGGATAGTGAAGAATATAATCAGGTTAGAGAGGGGAAGAGGAAGTTTGGAGAACAAAGAGAAAGGAACCCTAATAACAAACCCTTTAGGACTATACCTAATATAGGACAACCTTTAGTAAACAAACCCTTTAATGTTGATAAATGCCAACGTTGTGGTAATATTCATAGAGGGCGACCGTGTTACCTGGAGACGAGGAGTTGCTTTGGGTGTGGCCAAAAGGGACATAAAATGCGAGATTGTCCTAACAAAGGGAAGGCGACAAAAAAGACTTCTAATGACAATAAGGATCAGGGCAGACAAGGTAGAGTCTTTAATCTTTCCGATGCAAAGGCTTCTAATGCAGTAGTGTCAGGTACACTTTCTATATGTGGACAACCTTTTAAAGTTTTAATAAATCCTGGTTCTACCCATTCATTTGTGTCTGTGCATTTTTTTAATCGCTTTCCTAATATTCCTGAATCCTTGAATCATATCATACATGTTTCTACTCCTTTAGGTGAGTTATTGATGGGAACATTAGTACATAAGTCTTGCCCTATAAATGCCACTAGTCATAAACTATTCACTAATTTGATAGTTTTAGACATAAGAGATTTTGAAGTCATTTTGGGGATGGATTGGTTAGCATCATATCATGCTAGGGTGGATTGTTTTGAAAAGAGAGTTATTTTCCAAATTCCTAACCAACCAGAATTCACTTTTGAAGGAACTAGCATCTTATCTCCCATGCGTATTATCTCTGCAATGCAAGCTTGTAGTTTTCTCAATAAGCGATGTCAAGGATTCCTTGCCAGTGTTATTGATTTACAAACAAAAGAGCCTAGTTTAGAAGATATTCCTATTGCTAAGCTTTTTCTAGATGTTTTTCCAGATGATTTGCCCAGTCTACCTCCTAGTAGAGAAGTATAATTTACCATTGACCTTGTTCATGGAACTACACCAATCTCAAAACCACCTTATCGCATGGCACCTTTAGAATTAAGGTAATTAAAAGTTCAATTACAAGATCTGTTAGACAAGGGTTTTATTAGACCTAGTATATCCCCTTGGTTTGCTCCAGTGTTATTTGTTAAAAAGAAGGATGGGACGATGAGGTTATGTATAGATTATCATGAACTAAATAAGGTGACCATTAAGAATAAATACCCCTTACCTCGTATAAATGATTTATTTGACCAACTGCAAGGTGCGCAAGTATTTTCGAAGATTGACCTTAGGTCAGGCTATCACCAATTGAAGATTAAGAAAGATGATATTTTGAAATCAGCTTTTTTGTACTAGATATGGTCACTATGAATTTCTTGTGATGCCATTTGGATTAACTAATGCCCCAGCCGCTTTTATGGATATGATGAATAGAGTGTTTAGGAAATATATGGATCAATGTGTGATTGTTTTCATTGATGGCATCCTTATTTATTCCAAAGGTATTGAAGAACACGAGAAACATTTGGAGATAGTATTACAAATCCTTAGGAAAGAGAAATTATATGTGAAAATAAAGAAGTGTGAATTTTGATTGCCTAGTGTTTCTTTTCTAGGACATGTCATATCCAAAGAAGGAGTGTCGGTTGATCCTCAAAAGATCGAGGCTATACTAGATTGGCCAAAACCAACTAATGTGACAGAGATTCGTAGTTTCCTAGGATTAGTAAGTTATTATCGAAGATTTGTTGAAGGATTTTCTAGTATTTGCAAACCTCTGTCTAGGTTAACACAAAAGACGTTGAAATATGAATGGTCTGAGGAAGTTGAGAATAGTTTTTGAGAACTTAAGAGTCGATTAGTAACTGCCCCAATTTTGACTATTCCTTCCGGTACAGGAGGATTTATGATTTATAGTGATGCTTCTAAAAATGGTTTGGGACGTGTGCTAATGCAAATTGGAAAAGTAGAAGCTTATGCTTCGAGACAGTTAAAACCACATGAGCAAAATTATCCAAACCATGACTTAGAATTAGCAACGGTAATTTTTGCTCTTAAGATTTGGAGACATTATTTGTATGGTGAGACTTGTGAGATTTATACCGATCATAAGAGTTTGAAATATATCTTTACTCAGAAGGAATTGAACATGAGACAAAGGAGGTGGTTAGAATTGATGAAGGATTATGATGTAAATATTCACTATCACCCGGGTAAAGCTAATGTAGTTGTCGACGCTTTGAGTAGAAAGTCTACATCAAATTTAGCATGTATTATTACAAGCCAGGAAGCTCTGTTGAAAGATTTAAGAAGCATGGAAATAGATGTACGTATTTATAGCGAAGGAGGAATAATCGCAAACTTACAAATACAACCTACGTTGATGGAAAGAATTGAAGTTGCACAAGTAAATGACCCACAACTGAAGAATATTAAAGAAGAGGTTATTGAAGGGAAGAGAATTGAATTTGCAATACAAGATGATATATTAATGTTTGGAAATTAAGTGTGTATACCGGGTGATGCCCAACTAAAGAGGCAAATTTTAGAGGAAGGTCATTACTCGAGATTCACAGTTCATCTCGAAAATACCAAGATGTATAGAGATCTTTGAGAAGTGTTTTGGTGGAATAACGTGAAAAGGGAGGTAAAAGAGTTTGTATCTTAGTGTTTGATCTGTCAACAAGTAAAAGTTGAACATCAGAAACAATCAGGATTATTACAACCTTTACCTATCCCTGAGTGGAAATGGGAACATATTACCATGGATTTTGTGACAGAGATACCAAGGAGTTCCAATGGTAATGATTCCATTTGGGTAATTATTGATAGGTTAACTAAATTTGCTCATTTTCTTGCCATTAAGATTACCCATTCCTTAGAAAAGTTAGCTAAATTGTATATACGGGAAATTATTAAGCTTCATGGAACCCTAGTTTCAATTATTTCTGATCGTGACCCTAGATTCGTGTCTCGCTTTTGGAAAAGCCTACAAGTAGCCATGGGAACAAAATTGAATTTCATCACTGCTTTTCATCCTCAAATAGACGTACAATCTGAGAGAATTATCTAAACCTTAGAGGATATGCTTAGGGCATGTGTACTTGATTTGAAGAGGAATTGGAACGACCATTTACCGTTAGTGGAATTTTCCTATAATAATAGCTATCAAGCAAGTATTCAAATGTCTCCGTATGAGGCACTCTATGGAAGAAGGTGTCGTTCTCCTACATGTTGGGTAGAAATTGGAGAAAGCAAATTATTGGGACCAGAATTGATTCAGGTCACAAAAGAGGAAGTTAAATTGATACAAGACCGACTTTAAATCATTCAAAGCCGTCAAAAGAGTTATGTTGACAATTGATACCGACCGTTAGAATTCCAAAGAGGAGATTATGTTTTCTTACGAGTATCATCGACAAAGGAAGTAATTCGATTTGGGAAGAAAGGAAAGTTAAGTAAAAGATACATAGGGCCTTTTGAAATCCTTGAAAGGGTAGGTGTTGTTGCGTATAGAATAGCCTTACCCACTGAACTCTCGAGTGTGCATAATGTGTTTCATGTTTCAATGATGAAAAAATACATCCCTGATCCAGCACATATCTTAAGTCACGAGCCTCTTAAAGTTAGAGAATATTTGACATACATTGAGCATCTAGTAGAAATCTTGGACCATAAAGATCAAATATTACGAACCAAGGTTATTCCACGAGTCAAAGTATTATGGCGGAATCATTATGTTGAAGAAGCAACATGGGAGAGGGAAGATGAAATAAAAGAACGATATCCATATCTTTTTGGAAATTAATGCAAGTAAAGTTTGGGAACCAAACTTTTTATAAGGAGGGTAGGATGTAATGATCCCATTTTCTTATGCCAATATATAATTGTCTTCTTTCAATTTCGTCACACTTACTATTTAATAATGATATATTATTACATATATGATATTCCAAGTTCTTAATATGACAAAGACCATTTTTAAATTCGAGGAATCAACGATAAAATGGGTCAAATTGAGATTTTATGGCACATCCTAAGCTATGTGATAAGTTTTGGGGTAGAAAATGTAATAATATGAAACTTTAGGGACTTGGTTTTAATAAAGAAAGTTTTAGGGACAAAAATGAAAAATAAAAAGGGGCCTTTTTGTAAATAAAATATTTTTAGGGACCTAAAAGAAATATTGAAAATTTATGGTGTGAAATTACCAAAATGCCCTTCAGGTGCAAAATGACCCTTATACCCTTAATACATTTCCACCTCATGCTCGACACCTTGTGCTTGGTTTTGACACCTCCACCGTACACGTGTCGTCATTAGAGGATAAGCCAAAACACGTGTCGTCGTTAGAGGAGAAGCTAAAACACGTGTCGCAATCCAGTGAAATAAGACTGCAAGATGCCTCCGTTACGCGACACGTCAACGCTGACTCCCATTGTAAAAGATTGGTCATCATGGACACGTGTCAATGCCGTGATATCTTTGGAAAACTCTAAATAGGGCCTTTGGGGATCATTTGAAACTCACACCAATTCCTTGAGAATTATAGAAAGAAATAGTGAGAGAAAGTGTGAGAAAGTTTAAGAAGAAGTTCTTAGGGATATTCATCTTAAGGTAATCTTAATGTTATAATGCATCTTTATAGTTTTAATTTATTGTTTTATAGCTTTACTTAGTAGTTATGCTGGTAAAATACACTAAAGAATTCACTAATCAAAACTCAAAATTTAGAAGAAATCCAAGTTGATTTTACTTTCAATATATGTAAACTTGTTTGAAATTATACGCTTTTAAAAATGATTCTTTTTAAAGAAATTGCTCATTATTATGGAATCCCATTTAAGTAATTCCAAAGTCAGGCCCGGTGAAGTTCTGTCTAGATGAGATGGTATTTAAGTGGTGCCCCTGTCCCTCCATCTCTACTGAGAATGAATCCGAAAATGTTCTGTCTAGATGAGATGGTAGTTAAGTGGTGCCCTTGTGACCCTCCATCTCTACTGGGAACCGACTGATGAGGAAGGACTATGAATTGAATTCTTCAATTATGATCAATGAGTTTTAAAAGTTGATAAATAGGGATTCAATAATCCTTTAAAATAAGAGGTTATTATATTATAAAATGGACCTTAGAACGTGTACTTAAATCTTTATCAGATTAACGTGTGATCGAAGACCAATACCAGTAAATTTGACCTCCATTTTGGGTGAGTACTCTGACATTCCTTGTGTATTTTGATTATTTGATATTATGCAAACTATATATATTTTCTGAACTGCTTTTATTCTCAAAATTCAAGTGATACCGATGATTGATTCATTTGTAATATGTTTATATTTGTCCATATAAACATACCGATTAAAATGATTATTGAAAAGGATATTGAATATTGAAAATCTGATTCGGCCTAAGGGACCTCTTTACTGACTGACCTTCCCAGCTGGGTTATCGCTGGTGTTGATACCAAAATTAATATGCTGACGTGGACGAATAGTATGAAGACACGTGTCGATCTACGTGGCACAATAACAGCGAGGAAGATCATTTACTGAACAACCATGGTTGGTACCGAGCAACGAGAATACACCGAGGAGCTCTATCATGCCGAGGAACTCCATCCGAGGAACTCTTTCATCCCGAGATACTCTAAGTACTCCGAGGAACTCTTGATCGACGAGCAACTAAGGCGGTCCGAACTGCACCTCGGCCGTGTCATCAATTATCAGACGGACAACTGTTCAACTATTCATTAGATTCTTGACGCACACGCCGCATTAAATGTATTACCCATTCATATGTATATCATTTAATGTAGTGGACCTTTCATGTACAGCCTTGAGGCTATAAATACCTTGTATCAATCCCATTCAAGGGGACCGGAATTTCTTGAGAGAACTTGTAATCAAGAATTCCACAAACACTCAGCAATAACATAACAGTGGACGTAGGCTTTATTCCTAGCCGAACCACTTTAAAAATCTTTGTCTTATTTATTTATCTGTGATTGAATAATTAGAGCGATCTAGTTTTTTACATCAACAGATTGGCGCCGTCTGTGGGAAACGACTATTGTTATCGTTTTTCATAAAACTCATTTGTCACCAATGGCAGATAATCCAGAATCCAGTAATCGAAATGCTGGAAATACTGGAAATCTTCCAAATCCATCTGTATCTCCAGATCTGGCCGGAATTATGACGAATCTGGCTCAAGGACAAACCGCCATGCAAGAATCTATGAGGCAACTCCTTCAAACTCTTCAAGGCAGTATACCTACTTATTCAGGGCAAAGGACTGATCATGGGCAATCACGATCCAGACGTATTGGGTCATATCGCAATGGGGAATCCAATGATTTTTCTTATCAACCTGGACGAACTTCATCAATACAGGCTACGGATACAGATCAACATATCTCTCTTTCTCCTGAGAGAACTAGCGCTTTAGAAAGATTAAGCAGGGTGTCTCCTTTCAGTCGGTTAGGACCAAGGAGGAACATGAGTCCACCTAGGGCTCCATCAGGAAGTTTTCGACCACCACCAGGTTCGAGAGAAAGATCTGCACAATCACGACCAATTACTCGTCGAGATAAATCTCAGGAAGCTACGTCAGGGCAATCAGTTGCTCGGACTAGGCGGCCCGAGGAAGGGAATGAAGCATGGAAAGGTTCCATTCAACGATTGGAGGATAGACTGGGAGAAATGGCTAAGGCGAGGAACCCTTTACAGAGAACTTTTGTTCAAGGGACACCTTTTGTGCAAGCCATTGTGGATTTCCCTACACCGTCGAAATTCAAAGCACCTGTAGTGACCCCCAAGTACGATGGTAAGACAGATCCTGTACTTCATATAGAACAGTACCAAGCTGCTGCAGATATTTATGCTGTCCCCGACGAGATGAGGTGTAGAGCATTCTCGGGAACTCTTACCGGATCTGCACAGATATGGTACAATAATCTTCCTCGGGGTAAGATTTCAACTTTTGTTCAGTTAGCCGAGCTGTTTATTGGTAATTTTTGTTTTGGAGCAAAGCCGGTAAAGCGAGTAGCACACTTGCTAAGTGTTAGACAGAAATCAGGTGAAAGTAGTAGAGATTACATAACTCGTTTCAATAACGAAAAGTTGGAAGTCATAGATTATGAAGAAAAGACAGCAATCACTGCTTTGATGAGTGGTTTGCTGCCTAACAAGCTATACTATACTCTGGCCAAAGATCCGCCTAAAAATATGTCGGAATTGATGGCAAAGGCGGCCAAAATCATGAATGCCGAGGAGGCTATGACTGCGAAGAAGAATATGGATAAAGAAGTTAAAGTGGAGGTCGACAATTCTAAGAAGAAAGATCAGAAAGGCAATGGTGGTGACAAATATTCCAGGAATAACAGGATAAAGTTGGAAGCCCTAAAGAAGTATGATAATTATACTCCATTGAGAATGGGTATTAATCATGTTTTAGAAGAAATCAGGAATAACGAGGAAATCAAATGGCCAGAGAAACTGAAGTCAGATCCAGACATGAGGAATAAGACCAAATATTGCGAGTTTCACAAAGATCATGGCCATATGACCAAAAATTGTATAGCCCTTCAGAACGAGATTGAAACACTCATTCGAAGAGGAAAATTATCAAAGTATGTAGATCGCAGAGGTGAGAGGACAAATGAGGACAGAATTAGAAAGAGATCTAGATCTCCTCGTCGTGCAGAGGAGAATAAGAGGAAGGACCATGAAGAGGATCCAGATGATGACCCCGATCTTCCCAAGAAGCCAAGAAAACCTGAACGAGAGGTATTTTCCATACGTTTTGGATCATTTCATTGTAACGTTATTACAGGGGGAGATGCAGGAGGAGGAGACCTTACTGCAGAAAGAAAAGCTTATCTCGGAGAGGCTCAAGCTTGCTCATATATTCAGCGAATAAACCTGGCCGAGGATGATCGTCCGAGGAAGGTAAACAAAGAGAAGCTAGTAATTGGTTTTTCAAAAAATGACCTGGCAGGTGTTCTTTACCCTCATGATGATCCTTTGGTGATTAAAATGAGAATGAAGGACGTGATCATTTCAAGGGTGTTGGTAGATAATGGTAGTTCGGCAGACATCATGTACTATTCATGCTTTGATAGCCTGAATTTGAAATTATCCCAATTAGAACCTTATCACAGACCCCTTCTGGGTTTTGCTGGCGAGAAAGTTTTTCCACTTGGGACGATCAAGTTGGATATATTCATTGGAACCTGGCCTGTTTGTCGAACAGAAAGAATACGATTCTTTGTGATGGATAAGAATGTGCAGTCAGCCTACAACATCATCATGGGAAGAGTTGGATTGAAGAAGTTCGAAGCCGTTCCTTCTACAGTACATCAATGTTTGAAATTCCCAACAAATTTTGGAGTTGGAGTGGTGAAAGGTGATCAAAAAGTAGCTCGGGAATGCTATTATTCGTCGGCCGAGCAAGAAGAACTAGAAGGATCGATGAAAAAGACTACAACTTACCAGGTGGAAGAAGGTACAGAAATTGAAACTCTTGATCCCAGGGATGAATCTCAACTTGTAAAAGGACAGGTGATGGAATCTACAGAAAACGTTATTTTGGACGACGAACATCCTGAACGAATAACCCAGATAGGTTCATCGTTGGATATGTCGATAAAAGAGGAGTTGATAGCTTTCTTGAAGAATAGGAAAAATACTTTTGCTTGGAGTCATGAAGACATGCCAGGAATAGATCCAAACTTCTTATGTCATGAACTCAATGTGAATAAGGAGATTAAACCTGTAAAGCAGAGAAGAAGGGTGTTTAGTCCCGAGAAGAATCAGGCCATACAGGAGGAAGTCGAGAAACTCCAGAAAGCCCAATTCATTGAAGATGTAAAATATCCAGATTGGTTGGCTAATGTGGTGATGGTAAAGAAGAAAAACAACAAATGGAGAATGTGTGTCGATTTCACCGATCTCAATAAAGCATGCCCCAAGGATCATTTTCCACTGCCCAGAATTGATCAACTGGTGGATGCTACCTCGGGACACGAGCTACTCAGCTTCATGGATGCTTACTCTGGCTACAACCAGATCAAAATGAAACCTGAAGACAGGGAAAGTACTTCTTTTATTACCCCTAGGGGAACTTATTGTTATAATGTTATGCCTTTTGGTTTAAAAAATGCAGGTGCAACATATCAGCGGTTGATGAACAAGGTTTTTACCGAACAAATCAGCCGCAACATGGAGGTCTATGTCGATGACATGCTCACTAAAAGCAAGAAAGCTACTGATCATTTGATTGACTTGAGTCAAACTTTTGATCAATTGGATAAATACCAAATGAAGCTTAACCCGACGAAGTGCACCTTTGGAGTACGAGAAGGAATGTTCCTCGGATACATCGTCAATCAGCGAGGTATTGAGGCAAATCCAGATAAGATCAAAGCTCTTCTAGGGCTGCGATCTCCGACGACGAAGAAAGAAGTGCAGAGTCTTACCGGACGAGTTGCAGCGCTCAACAGATTTGTATCTCGAGCAACTGATAAATGCATACCATTCTTCAAAACACTTCGAAAAACCTTTGAGTGGAATGAGGAATGTGAAAAAGCTTTTCAAGACTTGAAGAAATATTTGGGAACACCTCCACTGTTGTCCAGACCAATAACAGGAGAAAAGTTGTATTTGTATTTGGCAGTATCAGAGAACGCAGTCAGTTCAGCGTTGATCAGATTGGAGAATGGAATCCAGAAGCCAATTTATTACACAAGTAAGGCTTTCCGAGGTGCAGAAATCAGGTACCCAAAGCTAGAAAAATTGGCATTAGCACTAATTGAGGCAAGCAGAAGAATGAGGCCATATTTCCAAGCCCATACCATCATTGTTTATACTGATATGCCATTGAGACAAGCCTTCCATAAGCCAGAAAAATCAGGGAGACTGATGTACTGGGCAGTAGAACTTGGTGAATACGATATTGTGTATGAGCCCAGATTATCATTGAAGGGGCAGGCTGTAGCAGATTTTATAGCAGAGTTCACATACCCTGATACCCCCGAGGAGCAAAAGATGCCTGCTGAGTTACCTGTGGACGATACAGGATCAACAGAAACATTTGCTGACCTACCTGTGGACGATACAGGATCAGCAGAAATAGGTCCAAACCAACCAAGGTTGGTAAAAGGACTTGTGGATGTAGAGAAATCATTATATTCAAATTCAGACCAGCCATGGTTGGTAAAAGAGTACGAGCAGATGACTGACGAGGAGCGAAAGATACCGGGGGATGATGGAAGAAAACAGCAGATATTTTATCGAGGAACTCTGACAGATAAGAAATTTGAAGACGAAATACCTACATGGAGATTATATGTAGATGGATCATCATGCACAGCTGGTTGTGGGGCAGGAATTGTTTTGATCACCCCAGACGAGATTGACATGGAATATGCTTTGCGATTCCAATTCAAAGCCTCTAACAATGAAGCGGAGTATGAGGCCATGATAGCAGGTCTTAATCTAGCAAAGACTATGGAAGCACAACAGGTGATGGTATTCAGTGATTCTCAATTAATTGTGAATCAGATGATGGGAATATATGCGATTAAAGGAGACTTAATGATCAAATATCATGCAAAGGTGATGAAATTGTTGACAGAATTTGATGCCATTCAATTGGTGAGAATACCGAGGATGGAGAATGTACAAGCAGATGCACTGGCCCGACTAGCATCAGCTACTCGTACCGAGATGCGAAGAACCATACCGATTGAAGTATTAGAAGGTCGGAGCATAGATGAAGATCTGACAACGAATGTGATTACTCTTGATTTAGGACCATCTTGGATGGATCCAATCAGGAAATATGTTGAAGAGGGCGAATTGCCGGAGGACAAACTCGCTGCCAAGAAACTGAAGTATAAAGCTGCCCGGTATGTATTAACTAATGGTATTTTGTATAGACGAGGAATTATGGCAGGTTTGCAGAGATGTGTACATCCCACTGAGGTGAAAGAATTGATTGAAGAAATCCATGAAGGATCTTGTGGAGCTCATGTAGCAGGTCGAACACTTTTACAAAGAGTGATGACACAGGGATATTACTGGCCGACAATGAGGGCTGATTGTATAGCCTATGCCAAGAAATGTGACAAATGCCAACGTTTTTCCTCCATCCGACGAACTCCACAAGCATTGCTAACACCAATAACTTCCCCTTGGCCATTTGCCATGTGGGGAATTGATTTGGTTGGACCACTGCCGATCACCCGAGGAAGATTCAAGTATCTCGTAGTTGCAGTGGACTATTTTACTAAGTGGGTGGAAGCTGAGCCTCTTATCAATATGACGTACGAGAAGGTATACCAGTTTATATGGAAGAATATCATTTGTCGATATGGTCTCCCTCATGCTTTCATCACAGATCATGGAACACAATTTGATAATGAAGAATTTGCTGCCTATTGTCATCAGTCGAACGTCTTGAAGTTTCATTCAGCACCAGGACATCCCCAAAGCAATGGACAGACTGAAGTGACGAACAGAACATTACTGAATGGGTTGAAAAAGAGGCTAAGTGAAGCTAAAGCAAATTGGATTAATGAGCTCCAATCAGTATTATGGGCCTACCGAACAACTCCCCGAGCAGCAACTGGAGAATCACCATATATGCTAGCATTTGGAAGTGAGGCTGTGATACCGGCCGAGTTGGGTCTCCCAACGCATAGAGTGCTGAATTTCAACTCTCCGATCAGTGATTTGATGAGAAGAATGGATTTGGACATGCTCGAAGAAGTAAGAGAAGAGGCAGCCATTAGGAATGCTGCTTATCAACAACGAACAGCTCTGTTCTACAACAAAAGGGTGAAGAAATGCGATTTGAAGGAAGGTGATTATGTGCTGAAGAAAGTCATTCAGAAACAGAATAAACTGGAAGCAAATTGGCATGGACCTTACCGAGTTACAGAGGTTGTTCGACCTGGAACCTACAGAATAGCAACTCTAGAAGGAGAAGAATTTCAGAATGCATGGAATGCTGAACACCTGCGAAAGTATTATCAGTAATGTAAAATGTAAAGCATTTCCTTCATTATGAATAAAACGAGGATGGTTCGCCATTTTCTTTCTGTTGAAAGTTTTTCGGGGAATACTAGTGTTGAACACTACATTACTTGATAAGAAGAAGACATGCTCTACGGAGCAAAAGTGCTATAAGTAGCCAACCTCCTTTGGTTAGGAGGATAAGCTCTCCGGAGCGCTCTACGGAGCAAAAGTGCTATAAGTAGCCAACCTCCTTTGGTTAGGAGGATAAGCTCTCCGGAGCGCTCTACGGAGCAAAAGTGCTATAAGTAGCCAACCTCCTTTGGTTAGGAGGATAAGCTCTCCGGAGCGCTCTACGGAGCAAAAGTGCTATAAGTAGCCAACCTCCTTTGGTTAGGAGGATATGCTCCAAGGAGCCAAAAAGTTCGAAAGAACCCTACTACTCCTTTGATTAGGAGGTGTAGACCAGCATGATCAACTACGGTTGGTAAGACTTTATATACTCTCGCATTACAACTTATGTTTGTCGGGAGGTAACATTATTACAAAAAGTTCTTTAAAGAACAAAATATTGAAAACTGTACCAAGTATGGTTGGTCGGAGATAAAAACCCACTAATTGTAGTTGGTCGACGAGGATAAAAGTATTGACCTTAGTTGGTCGGACACATGTTTATATTTGAAAATTGAACCAAGTATGGTTGGTCAGGGATAGAAACCCATCAACTATGGTTGGTCGACAAACATTATTTATCCACCTTGGTTGGTTGGAAACAATTTTGAACAATTATGCTTATTATAAATTCTAATTTGGTTGATGAACCATATAATTTGCAAACAGAAAAATAGCTATTGGCAAAACAGAAAATGAAACTCTTTCATTAAGATAAAAATGTATTACATGTTACATGAATGTGCTAACTATTACATTAAAGATTCCTACTCTACTGGTTTCTTTCCTTTGTCCTTTGAGACAGGTTCATCGCCAGCAGGAGGATCCTCTAGACACAGAGGAGAATTAATAAAGTTCATGTCCTTCAGCATTCTGACATTCATTATTGTAGGAGTATCCAACAGGTGCTCAGGACGAGATACTTCAACTTGAGAATGAAGGTTATAATCACCAAGATATTTAGAGATTAAACTCCGAGGAATGGAGCGAGCAGGAATCCATGCCATATCCAATTTATAGGGAGGAACAGGCAAGTCTAGCAATCCAGGAGCATGATAATCCCATAAATAATGACCTTGTTCCAATTTTAATACACCCAGGGCGTTCAACCATCCCTGCTTATAACCTTCGTTGTTAGCATTTTCAAGGCGATCATCCAAATGGTAAAGAGCTTCATTATAACCCGCATTCCAGAACTCCCGAGGTTGTTTATGGAATTGGAAAGTTAATCTATCTACTTGCTCGAGAAAGTTCTTGATAAGAGCATCTTTATTATTCAGATCAGATTTCATCGCAGTCAATTGATCCTCTAAAGATAAATTTTTCTTAGACAAATCAGATAGAGCACGATCCTTAACATTCAGTTGGAATGCTTGAGTTTCCAGAGTAGATTGGGTACGAGATTCTTCAACATTACGGCTAAGAACTCTTGATCGGCTCCGAGAAGCAATTGGAGAATTTTGCTCCTCGATGATTCTTCCTCGCCCCCGAGAACTCCTTCCTCGTCCCTGAGCAGTTCCAGAAATGGAAGATCTTCTTAAATCCTCCAGCTCTTGCCTCAGTTTGGCGTTTTCGACTTCTAAGAATGAGAACCCTTCATCAGTGACTGGTATTAATGCAGTAGAGGATGAAGCAGCAGATTCATACTGAACTAATTTTTTCTGCAAATTGTTATTTTCTTGCTCCAGGATCTCAGCGATTTGTCTGCAGGCTTCAATTTCACCTTTTAAAGTCCTCTCCCTGATGTCATACCCAGCAATGATTTTCTTGTGGCCTGTTTCTGAAGAAAGCTGCTGGTATCTATTTTCATAATCTTCATGCAACAAAGCCATTGATTCGTTATGTTGATTTTGAAGATCCTTTAAAGAACAATGCAACTCTTCAATCAATTCATAATAAGCGATATTGTTAGCTACAGCTCGATCGAGTAAACTTTTCAAATACCGATAAGCCTCAGTTGCCTGCTCTGAAGCATCATGACCAAGAATGTCAGCAATTTCAGAAGAACTAAGGTCCGTATGACCAGCCCTATAGTATTGGTGACATTGCTGCATCAGCTCGGTATCATGAGAAGAGATTAGTTCCATTCTAGCAACAAACTAAAGACAAGAAAAAGACAACAATCAACAAAGAATCATCAATAACGACGATGAGTAAAGAAGTATTTTATTAGATCATAAAAGGATTACAGTGTTCGATTACAAATAATAAAAGATAAGAATGATACCGAACAACTTCACACCTTTTCCTTGTCTCCCAAGACTTTCTCGGGAGGCTGGGACGAGGAGCTCGGTTGCTCGGTGATAACAACAGCTTGGTCGGCAGAAATCCTCTCAGCAGGAGGAGGCATAGAAGAAATGTCCTCAATGATAGAGGGTTGAGAAGCAGAGATTGGGACATCCACAGCTATGGAAGATTCATTTGATGCAGGTTCATCTTCTTCTTCTTCCTCAATTGGTGGAGGAGGACCAGGGAGATGCCTTTGGAATAGCTCAGAATTATCTTGGACTTTTAGCTCTTGCAGAGCAGCTACCCAACCATCATAGAAGTATTTCAACTCCCCATATTGGACTTGGGACGTCATTGCAGCTATCCCTCTCTCCCATCCTTTCTCCCAACCAACACTGAAATGTTTCTTGATAGCAACTTTTCTCCTCGATTTCTCCGAGGAAAGCTTCACCTCCAGTTCCTCTTTCTTAACTTTAATATCTCGCAGAGTAGATATTTCTTCTTCTGCTTTCTTCAATTTATCATCAGATTCCTGATGTTTAACTTCCAGATCTTTAATTTTCTCCTCCAAATTCTTGGAGGTTTCGGCCATCTTCATCTTATCAGCCTCAGCCACAGCCAATTTTGTCTCCCAAACAGTTTTCTCCTCGATGTACTGTTGGTGAGATTCCTTGACAGATTGGGTTAAACCCAACAAAGCATCGTCAACATCGGACGAGGAAGTGGAAGCTTTAATAGCTTGATCTTTCTTCACAATGGTATTGAAACAGTTAACCAGCTGAAAGGTAAGAAAAACAATAGAGTTAACACAAATACAAGATTTCAGGAAAAAGAAAAGAAAGACTAAAGGTATGAGAAATTTACTGAAGAAAGATGGCGAGCAGCAAGGGATGTCAGTGTATCCCTAGGAATCTTTTCATCAACCCCGAGAACCTCGGGTATAACTGAGCTCGTTGAAGAGCTCGGAAGAATGATTTTTGAAATACTACTACCACCAGCGGGTAGAGAAGACGCAGTTCCAGCAAGATTAACCGAGGATGATTTCCTCAATCTCTTCAAAGGACGGTCAGCAGCATCAACCAAGGAAGAAGTCTTGGTCGGAGAGATGGCAATTACATCAGCAGGAGCATTTTTCTTGCTCGGGGCCACTGGGGGCTTCTCGGCAATTTTGAAGGAACCAGCATCTACTTTTTTAGTCCCCTCTGGGACATCAATTTTGCCTTTCTGGGCTCCAACAGCAGAGGAAGTGTCACCAAATAGAGCAGGAGGAGCTCTTTTCTTGCCCATTCTATGAGATAGGGGAATATGAGAATCTGAAGATGAACTTTCTGGTGTTGAGGCTGGTTCAACAGGGCGAGCAGTATAAGAGGTTGTGTAGCTCTTATACTGCAGCAAATATGATGCAGATCTAATGTGCTCGTCTGCAATCGTCTTATGCAAATTCCAGATAAGTTTTAAATGCTTGATATTCACTTCCGACTCTTTTGGAGTTTTTCTTTTACTATCAACTGCAAATAAATACATAAATCTCAGTCACACATTTTGTCAAACATGATGAATACGCAATTTCATAAGTAAAATAAAAATGAAAAATAAACCTATCCCATTGCCGTATGGGGGGCATCTGGGACCGTTGTATACTTCATTCCCAGATAAAGGCGCGTGTTGCCAATTTTTTATGACCAACCCATGCTCAAAATAATCTCTATTTGAATCAGGGAGGTTAACTACAAGGGCTCTATTTAAAAACCTAGTTTTTAAATAATAAATATTATCTAAAGTGGCCCATTTATAGCAGTACATGATTTCTGGGATCCCTATACGAGTCCCATGAGTTAGATTTAACTTATGCACCCCGTTAATTATTCTCCATGAATTGGGGGCTATTTTTGCAGGAACAAGGTCAAAATATTGACAAAACTCAAGACATAATGGATTTGGGGGAAAAGAAAAACCACATTCAGCAATGAAAAGACTGGGGAACCAATGTCCCTCAGCCAATCGAAAGTAATCTAAAGGCTCAGAAAGAACCTCTAGAGTTACCCAAGAAGGAATGGAAAAGTCAGAACGAAATTTCTCAGCAGATTCAACAATATAAACCATATTGAATAAAAGAGATGCAGAAGAAAGGAAGAAGAGCTTACAGAAAGAAAAGAGATGTGTTGACAGCGAACGGAAACAAAGATGAACGCACAAGAGAAGAAGAGAAGAGAAAGCTTGAATGCAGAGAATGAAAAACGTAGACAACGGTATGGTTACCAAAGAAGTTTAAATACTTTACATTGGGAAGCGGCGAAAGAAATGATTACCAAAAAGAAATTATTAAACTTCCGGCGGCTAAAAGGACAAAATTTGCACGAATATCAAAGCGCTTATCAAAAAGGCGGAAACTGCGAAATAAGAAGGAAAATTTGAATACAATGTTCCTAAAACCCGGGAAGTACATTTAATATTGCCACATACCAAGAAAGAATGTTCCATACTCTTCAAAGTTCAAAATATGAAACATTGGGGGCTTCTGTTGATACCAAAATTAATATGCTGACGTGGACGAATAGTATGAAGACACGTGTCGATCTACGTGGCACAATAACAGCGAGGAAGATCATTTACTGAACAACCATGGTTGGTACCGAGCAACGAGAATACACCGAGGAGCTCTATCATGCCGAGGAACTCCATCCGAGGAACTCTTTCATCCCGAGATACTCTAAGTACTCCGAGGAACTCTTGATCGACGAGCAACTAAGGCGGTCCGAACTGCACCTCGGCCGTGTCATCAATTATCAGACGGACAACTGTTCAACTATTCATTAGATTCTTGACGCACACGCCGCATTAAATGTATTACCCATTCATATGTATATCATTTAATGTAGTGGACCTTTCATGTACAGCCTTGAGGCTATAAATACCTTGTATCAATCCCATTCAAGGGGACCGGAATTTCTTGAGAGAACTTGTAATCAAGAATTCCACAAACACTCAGCAATAACATAACAGTGGACGTAGGCTTTATTCCTAGCCGAACCACTTTAAAAATCTTTGTCTTATTTATTTATCTGTGATTGAATAATTAGAGCGATCTAGTTTTTTACATCAACAGCTGGTGTGCCCTAAATAAGGCGTTGTGATGAACTAGTTCGATTGACCCTCAACTATCGGGGTATAATACGGTAGAAGAATGTGGTATTAGAGTATACTTGGCCATCAAAATGATATGATTGAAAGAAAAAGATAGCACATTTGATTTGTTGCATTCGTCTTATTGTGAGCTATCCAATTGTGATATATATACTTTCCTTTCAAAATATATATCTATTTACTTCAAGTTCCTATCCATATATGTATATGCCTTCTCTTTTGACTTGAATAGGTATCTATTTTCTGAAAACCCTGGAATGTCTGGAGATTGAACCTCATTCGGCTTTTAGCTGATGTTGTATACATAACTTTTTTTCAGGAAACGTTTAGTCTCACAAACGGAATAAAAATGGACTATATTGAAGATTTAGCTTTTAGAGCTATTTTTGTAAAATGTTTATTTAGAACATGTTTGGCTCTCCTGTAATAAGGCTTAAATTTTCTCTTAAGTTGTAACTTGTTATTACTTTTAATATATATGAAGTTTCCTTTAGAAAGCTCTGATGACGTAATTCCTTTACTTTCAGTATTTTACGATTCATAACCATGTGATAATATTTTTGTTGCATTTATTTAAGGAAACAATTAAATCGGAATATTTGTTGCCTTGGTGGCATGTCAATACACTCGTTCTGCACTACTATTTTGGGACGGGGTCGTGACAAAGATAGTTATCAATTTTGGAGTTTTCACGGTGAATTAAAAGTTCCTTTTGTCCCCGAACAACCTTCACAACAACCTTCAATAAGTAGGATAGATGTCTAATGGGATGAGGTAGATTATAATATTGTAAAGGATTTAGTTGACGATGCGTACGGAGTTTATGAAGCATAGGAGAATAAGGTTACTGATGATATACAAGGTTCAAGTGCTCGTGAAGATATCACGATAAACCTTGATGATGACTACTAAAGTTTAAAATTTAAGGTGACCCAACCGTTATACTCTGGTTGTGAGAATGATCAAACAACTTTACATGCCATGGTTGGTTTGCACAGTTTGAAGACGCAGTACTATTTGTCTGGAAATAGCGTGACATGAATTCTGAAATGGGTGAAGGGGTTACTACCCAAGGAGAATACTCTTCCAAATAGATATCCTTTTATGAAGAACGGCTTGAAAGGATTGGGAATGAAGTATAAATCGATTCATGCTTGTGTTTATGACTACATACTATACCAAAAGGAGTATGAAAATCTCGACGTTTTTCGGTTTGCGATGAACCTAGATATGTCCAATCTACTGGTAAGGAAGGCACAAGCTCAAAAGTGCCTCAAAAAGTGTTGAAATGTTTTCCCGTTGGCCTTAAATTAAATAGATTTTTCACAGTAACATGGATAGCGGAGGCAATGACTTAGCATGCTAGGGAAGAAGTAGGGGGTAATCTCATGCATCATCCTATTGATTCTACAGCTTAGAGGAGGATGAATTATGAGTATCCCAATTTTTCTCCAAAATAGTGCAACATTCATTTGGCTATATCAACAGATGGTTTCAATCCATTTGTAAATCTAAGCACCAATCAGAGTCTATGGCCAGTGATCCTAGCCCCACTCAACCTCCCTCTTTCACACTGTATGAGACCTAAATTTTTGATGATGTCTTTGTTGATACCTGGGACAAAGGCAGCAAGTGATGACATCGACGTCTACCTGACTCCTTTAGTAGAAGAATTAAATAAGTTGTGGGAAGAGGGTGTGTAATCATTTTACTCTTTTAGAAAAGAAGAGTTTACGCTGAAAGCTATGTTGATGTGGGAAATTCATGATTTTCCATCTTATGGGACATTATCCGGTTGGGTAGTACATGGTTATTTGGGGTGTCCTATTTGTGGAGAGGAGACTGAATCTCTTCGTCTATCCTTTATCTCAAAAAATGTATTCCATTGCCATAGGAGGTTTTTACCCCCGGTTCATAGTTTCAGATTTGAGAAAGGTTCCAATTTTTTATTAGGCATGGTTGAACATAGGCTACCGCCGAGATAACTTTCAGATTCATAAATTCAAAGTAAATATTCTCAATGTGGCCCTAATATGCCAGGTAAGAATCCCAAATTTAAGAATGTCAAGCATAAGAAGACCCCAACTGGGAATGAAACTTAGACAAGAAAGGCATGGTCTAGGAGGTCAGTTTTATTTGACTTGCCTTATTGGAAGAATAACTCGGTGAACCATGTATTAGATGTGATGCATGCAGATAAGAACTTCACTGAACATATTATGGGCACTTGCTTTAGGGGGAGTCATTCGAAGGATGGAGAAAATGAACAAAAAGACCTTAAATCGTTGAAATTTAAGTCACAACCATGGTTGAAAAAAGATAGTAGGGGAAGGACAATAATTCCGCTAGTGCGTTTACTTTGACGAGTGGGGAAAGGAAGGTGCTTTTAGACACAATATATAATTTTAAGGACCCATCTAATTTTTCGTCCAACTTGCAAAGGATTGTGAATTATGCTACTCGTGATTTACATAAGTGTAAGTCCCACGATTGGCATGTGATCATGCAATTGGTTCCTCTATTGTTTAAGCAATGTTTCTCCAAGCAAAAGGATTTGCGGAGGGCTATTACACAAATTAGTATTACCTTCTCACTCTTGCGTGAGAAGGTAGTCAATCGAGAACACATAGTGGTCACAAATTGGCTATGACCGAAGCAATTTGTGTGTTGGAGAAGTACTTTCCCTCAGCATTCTTTAACATAAGTGTTCTCTTATTGGTACACCTATGCAACGAGGCACTTCTTTGTGGTCCAGTTAGATATTGGTGGATGTATCCATTTGAAAGATTGATGAAAGTTTTTAACGATTATGTCAAGAATACACGATACATTGCAGGATCGATTGCAAAGGAATACATCCCTGTGGAGTCATCAATATATACTGAGGAATATATGCCTGACTCAACCAGCATTGATGGCACTGATGAGTTCGTCGATGATGGTGGTCATATGATGGGAAAACGAGTGAAATTAACGATTTTGCAACATGAACAAGTAGCTCGTTATCTATTTAACACATATGAAGATGTCGAAGAATGGAAAAAGTAAGTTTAAATTATTTTAATGTTTAACATTATTTTAGAATATTTTAGATTATTTTATACATGATTATTTTTGTAATATGCAGAAAATATGAAGCCTGTGAGAACAATAAAAGACGAAAAATAATGGTACAATCAGACAGCGAATTTAGGCTATGGTTGTCACAAGAGGTAATTGTAATGAAAATGGACGTTATATAACGTTACATTACACTCAAACTTTACAACTAGTCTAATTAATTTATCTATATTCTCAGCTCTTAAAGACTGGTGATGCGACATCAAGGCTTGCTCGTCTAGCCACTGGACCCTTGTTCATGGCACAAGAGTATAAAAAGTATCAATTGAATAGTTACGTATTCGCCGTAAAAGTGTACGAGTAAAGTACAAATGTACAGAACTCGGGCATTTCATACAAGGCTCTTACTTTCTTTCGAGCGAGCGCAAAAGATAAAAACCTCGTTGAAGCTGAAATGACTTACTATGGTGTAATTCAAAATATAATTGAATTTGATTATATAAGCTTCAAAAAGATTGTATTTTACTGTGACTGGGTAAGAGTTGAGGATAAAAATTCTTGTAAAGTTGATCATGTCACCAATTTGATCATGGTTGACTTGTCCAAGTTGAAGAGCAACGACCACGTGAGCAATGAACCATTTGATTGTGCATTTCAAAAGGATAACCAAGTGTTTTACTCAGAGTATATCAACAACAAACTGTGGTCAATTGTCCTACACACATCAAAGCGTCTAAATAGTAGTGTGGATGACTTGGCTGCTCCTACCGAATATCAATCCATTTTTTATGATAACCCGAATTTGAAACAATTTTTCAATTTGTAATAAATATTCCAATTTGTACTTTATCAATCCATTTTTAATGCTTTTAATTTATTTGCACTTTATCATTTTCACTCTTGTGTAGTGTGCATGTGTGTGGGCAGTAGGGGTGGGGGTGGGGATGGGGATGTTTTGAATTTTTAGTAATTGTACATATTATGAGCTAGATGATGTTGTTTTGGAATTCACAATTGAGGTGTTAAACACTAACAATTCATTTGGATTTGTAGTAACTTCTAATTCATTTTTGATTTGTACTAATAACAACATTTTTTTTACAGCAAATGTCTCCTTCAGGTATTAAGGCGAGGATGATGATGATGATTATGATGATATCATCTGGGCTATGTGGTAGCAGAGGCGAGGAGGACTCCTCGGCCCTTAGGCTCCCTAAATATGGCGAATTGGGGATGGACATCTAGAACAAAACGGGGATATTAGCGAGATCCCTCGAGCTATTAAAGATGATCATCGGCCCGGGGTACATTAGATGGAGGGAGGTTCCAAATGAGATCAAGTTAGCTATTTGGGTGGCAGTACAGGTAATGAATTTATATTTATATTTATATGAATATTTCAATTTCAATTTCGATTTCGATTTCGATTTCATTTTATATTTATATTTATATTTATATTTATATTTATATTTATATTTATATTTATATTTATATTTATATTTATATTTATATTTATATTTATATTTATATTTATATTTATTCGCAACTAATATTGTAGTTGTTGGATAAGAACAATTCAGCCTAGATTCAAAGCTACGCGATTCTGTCTTGGAGAAGTTGAGGGATCAACACAAGACGTGGAAGAAAAATATGCGAAGCCGGTACTTTGGGAAGACCCAAGAGTCCGTTATCCGAATGCGTGAATCCGTCCTGCCGAAAGAGACGATCTCATTAGCATAATGGTAAAAGTTCACTGATAATGAGATCGGGGAGCGATAATTGGCATCTCGCCAATCGGGGAGGGAAAATCGAGCAAAAAAGATGGGCATGCACTACTCCGGCCGGACGTCTTACGCCGAGGTGGATCATAAATTTTTCTATAACTACAAAAATATATTATTCTGCATTATTTTACTCTGCGGGGCCGATACTAATTTTACTTTTTTTTTTATTTCAGGGGACAGGGAGTGGCCCTGGGGGTAAAATACATAGGCTTGATACTTATATGGCTATCCGGACGAAGAACAAGAAGGATAAGGGGGTGTCCGTGAGCATCGCAACCACAATTGTAAGTAATCAGACAGTTTACTTTTTATTAATTACATCATAATTTTTTTATTTACTTATTTTACTAATCATGTGCTTTTTGTCGTGTCAGGCAAAGCTTAATGAAGTGCAGGAGTCACAGTTTGATGCCGACAAGGCATCTTTATCCACAGACGCACTCAGCCAAGTGCTTGACGCTGATCGCAAGGGAAGGACAAGGGGGTAAGATCGCGGGTGGCCAAATCTAGGATCATCGGATTGAAGACGACCAACATCGGGTTGGCTCGAATGGTGGACTCGCATGATACGAAGCTGTCCCATTTGGAGGCCATGCTCCAAGATATGTTCTCATTCATGAAGCGTTCGTTGGGCAGAAACCGTAAGGAGAAAGGGAAGGAGAAGGTGGTAGAGGACTAGGTGCAGGAGGACGAGGATGTGGACCTCGCTGCTTCATCGCTGACACGTGAGGACTTTGATGATCCACTCCCCTATTTGGATCCCTTCAATTGATCGATGTCGACACTTGGTTGGCCGAGCGTGTTTTTATTGGACATATTTGATGGACAACAGATAAGTCGGGGGTTGAGGGACCCGAATACCGTCTAGGATATGCCAGTTCATAGACGTTTTCTTTAAGACATCGAGTCCAAGGTTCTCGTCACACATGTGATACCCGGGAAGGAGAACTCCCCTTGTGGTTGCGTGAACAATGTGGCACGATGTATATTGCTAGGTGTGTCAATTTGTATATCGGGTTCCCTACTCACCTCCTCAGAGCTAACCTTACCCCAGACATGTAGTGACATTATTTGAATTGATTTGTTTTAAGTTGTTACATTTGAATTATGTTTGGATTATATCGTGATGCATATTATTTTAAATGTATATTTTCATTATCTCTATTTTATTTGGGTATATGATGCTTGAACAGGTACAACGTTGCTATAACAGGTACAAATATAATGCTGGGCAGTGGTCATACTGCCCAGCAGATTATTTTTCAATTCTGCCTAGAATTATCACGGTCATTGATCATGACAAGTCCGTCACTACACCAAATCTGTCGAATTGTCACGGTCATTGACCTTGACAAGTTGGACTTGTCAAGGTCAATGACCGTGACAATTCTGGGGGTGACAAATTTTTTTTATCACGGAGTTGTCACGTTCAATGACCGTGACAAGTTCATTAGACTTATCACGATCGTGTCACGGTCCATGACCTTGACAAGTTTTGTCACGGTTCAAGACCGTGAAAAACCCATGAAAATATTAAAAAAATTATCACAGTCAATGACCGTGACAAGCCCGTGACAATAATCCTTTGTCGCGGACTTGTCACGGTCAATGACCGTGACAATTCTGGGAAGAATTGGAAAAAAATCTGCTGGGCAGTTTGGCCACTGCCACTGCCCAGCAGTATATTTGTACCTGTTATAGCAACGTTGTACCTATTCAAACATTATATATCCAGATAAAATAGAGATAGTGCCAATATACATTCAAAATAGAGAGAATATGCATCACCATATAATCCAAATATAATTCAAATGTAGTAATTTAAAACAATTCAATTCAAACTTAAATCAATGTCACTAATTTTCTAGGGTATGGTTAACGCTGAGGAGGTGAGTAGGCCACACGATATACGAATTAACACATCCACTAATATACGTCGTGCTGCATTGTTCGCGCAACCACAATTGGGAGTTCTCCTTCCCGGGCATCACATGCGTGATGAGCACCCTGGACTCGATGTCTTGAAGCTCACGTCCATGAACTAGTCTACCCTGGACGATATTCGGGTTCCTCAACCCCCGCCCTATCCGCTGGCTATCAAATATGTCCATTATAAATACGCTCGGCCAACCAAGTGTCGACATCGGTCTGTTGAAGGGAGCCAAATAGGGAAGTGGATCATCAAAGTTCGCACGTGTCGGCGATGAAGCAGTGAGGTACACATCCTCGTCCTCGTCCTCCCACACCTCGTCCTCCTGCACCTCCTTCTCCTTCCTTTTACCCTTACGATTCCTGCCCAACGAACGCTTCACGAATGAGTACATATCCTGGACCATCACCTCAAAATAGGATAACTTCGCATCATGTGAATCGACCGTTCGAGCCAACCCGGTGTCGCTCGTCTCCAATCCGATGATCCTAGATTTGGCCACCCGCAATCTCAACCCACTTGCCCACCCCTTGCGATCAGAGCGAAGCACTTGGCTGAGTGCGCTGTGGACAAAGATGCCTTGTCGGCATCAGACTGCGACTCATGCACTTCCTTAAGCTTTGCCTAAAATGACAAAAAGCACATGATTAGTAAAATAAGTAAATTAAAAAATTATAACGTAATTAACAAAAAGTAAACTGTTGGATTACTTATAATCGTGGTCGCGACACTTGGGGACACCTCCTTGTCCTTCCCCTTCTTCATCCGAAGAGCCACATAAGTATCGAGCCTATGTGGCCTACCCCCAGGGCCACTCCCTGTCCCCTGAAATAAAATAAAGTAAAATTAGTATCAGCCCCACAAAGTAAAATAATGCAGAATAATATATTTTATGTAGTTATAGAAAAATTAAATCTTACCATCATCCTATGCTCCTCCTCGGCATAAGACATCCGGCCGAAGTAGTGCACGTCCTTCTTTTTTGCCCGATTTTCCCTTCCCGATTGGCGAGATGCCAATTGTCGCTCCCCGATCTCATTGTCAATGAACCTTTGTCATTGTGCCGATGAGATCGGCTCCTTCGGCGGGACGAATTCACGCCATTGGATAATGGACTCTCGTGTCTTCCCAAAGTACCGGGTCTGCATATTTTTCTTCCACATCTTGTGTTGCTCCCTCAACTGCTCCAAGACGGAATCACGTAGCTCTGGATCCAGGATGAATTGTTCCTGTCCAACTAATACAATATTAGTTGCAAATAAATATAAATATAAAATGAAATTGAGATCTAAATTGAAATTTAAATATTCATATAAATATATTACTTGTAGTGCCACCCAAACAGCTAACTTGAGCTCATATGGCACTTCCTTCCAACTAATGTACCCCGGGTCGATGATCGTCTTTACCATCTCGAGGGATCTCACTAATAGCCTCGACTTGTTCTCGATGGGCATCCCTAATTTGCCATATTTGGGGAGACTAGGGGCCGAGGAGCCCTCGTCGCCTCCGCTACCGAGCCCAAACGACATCATCATAACTAGCATCATCGTCCTTGCCTGAATACCTGAAGGAGACATTTGTTGTAAAAAATAGTTATTAGTACATATCAAAATGAATTAAAAGAAGACATGCAAATATGTACAATTACTACAAATAAAAATGAATTGTTACTATTAAACACCTCCCCCCCGCACCCATCCCTGCGCCCTCCCCCCCACCCTGCCCCACCCCTACCCCCATCCTATCCCACCCCCTCCCCACCCCCACCCCCACCCACCACACACGCACACACACACACATACACATACACACACACACACACACACGCACAGCCCCCCCACCCTGCCCCACCCCCACCCATCCCTGCCCCCTCCCCCCCAACCCCTACCCCCACCCTGCCCCACCACACATGCCACCCCCCACCCACCACACAAGCACACACACACGCACGCACAACCCCCCCACCCTTCCCCACCCCCTACCCCCACCTCTCCCCACCCCTCCCCACCCCCTAATTCTTACAACAAGGTACTCCATATTATATAAATATACCTCATATATTGCAAGCATCTGCACAATTAATTTTATGTAAAGAATGCAAGGTAACGTGTGTGGTGGTTATTATTGGTTATTATTAAGACTAACATGTCACTTCTTTCATATTTGTCTTGTGCACACAATGTATACATGTCTCATGATAATATAGAGCAGAGTATATTTCTCCACAATTAACATCTTACATGAGTTAGCACTATAATCGGAATCCTTAAGAGTGTATGTAAAGTTATGCAAAAGGAATCTTTATATTTAGGGTTAATAAAATATGTGTCCCTTAAGTTTGGTGGTGGGTCCCTGATATTTTAATTTTCCCAATCTAGCCCTCAAATTATCATATTGTTTTAATTTTATCCAAATTTGAACATAAAATTAACTCCTCTAATGAACTTGGCACATGTCACTCACGTTAGGAACCTAATTAAGACTGAATTAACTTTAGGGGACAGTTTTACATAAATCTCTATCTAATGTAATTTTAATGACATTTTTTCATATTTTAATTTTATTACAATTAAAATAGAGATTTTTTCAAATTTCAAATTCATATTAATAATTAATTAACAACAACAATAACAATAATAATAATAATAATAATAATAATAATAATAATAATAATAATAATAAATAATAATAATAATAATAATAATAATAATAATAATAATAATAATAATCCCACCCCTAGCCCCACCCTTCCCCAACCCCCTCCCCACCCCACCCCACACCCACCACACACACATACACACGCACAGTCCCCCCCCCACCCACCACACACGCACACACACATACACATATACACACACACACACACACACACACACACACACACACACACATATATATATATATATATATGGAAGAGAGAGAGAGAGTAACCTGAAAGTAAAGAGAGAGCAGTAGCAGCAACGTAGATAGAGAGAGAGAAAAAAGGAGGGAAGAAACGATGGGGGAAAAAAGAAGGGGAAAGGGTTTTTTACTGCGACATTTGTCACGATCGTGTCACGATCATTGACCGTGATAATAATTTATCACGACCTTGTCACGGCCAATGACCGTGACAAGGCTAAGCGCTGGAAGGGTGACAATTTATCCAATTTGGTGTAGTGCGTGAAAAAGAAACTTATCATGGACTTGTCACGATCATTGACGGTGATAATTTTTTTATTAAATGTCACGTATTTATCATGGGTTTTTCACGGTCTTGAACCGTGACAAAACTTGTCAAGGTCAAGGACCGTGACATGACCGTGACAAGTCTAATGAGCTTGTCACGATCAACGATCATGATAAGTCCGTGACAATAAAAGTTGTCACCCCAGAATTGTCACGGTCATTGACCTTGACATGTCCAACTTGTCAAGGTCAATGACCGTGACAAATCGGCATATTTGGTGTAGTGATTATAACATTTACACTAAATGAAACTTATATCCTCAATGCTTATATAAATAATTACAACCTCTAGAATCCTGGGCGACAAGCCTTAAATGAAGTAGACGCTACAGATGAGTGAATCAATAGAACAGAAGCGTATAAACAAAAATCCGCATCTCTGCTAGTAGCTATAATCCATCAGAACATCCATAATCTATGTTGGGCATCCCTGTTGCTGGATACCTGATGTACAAGATAGAGTAGAGAAGTGAATATGCAAGGAAACGGGCCAGAGCTCGATTGTAAAAGATTTTTAAAATAGAAAGTGCTCAATAATTACAATTAAGCATTTATTATGTACATGTTAGATTCTCGGGCTCTCTCTTGAGAATTCTCACCTCTCATCTAGAGTGCACACCTATCGTATCATATTATCTTCCTAGTTAAGGTTCCCTCCTAAATAGTTTCCACAACATAATTCTAACCCATATCATAAACCCGTACGTCCCATACCATACGTAATATAATTATTCATACTCATTTCTCGTTACTATGAACTAATCTTGTTACAACCTTGAAATTAAGTGTTTACTTACTTAATTCAATTTAGATTTCATTATTTACTTCTATCTACAACATTACACAGTAGATTAAATCACAATTTATATTTTTAATCTACAATTTCACACAGAAGATTACATCTTTATATCTACAATGTCATATAGTAGATTTCATCACAATTTATATATATAATATCACACTAATTATATATATACTAATACGGCACTTCCCCAATCACAGCTATGGTGCATGCATACTCTGATATCATGTCCTGATACATAATGTCACTGTATAGAGGACTATTGATTCAGCATCTCTCACGAATCATATCATAACCCAAATATATTGGAGGCGAGCATACTCCCCAGCCTAATAGGTCACGCACATACCAACGCTCCCATTCAAGCGTCGAAAGTATCATATACAAAGATAGCACGTGTCCAAGGTCCTATGCTCGGGGTACGAATCTAAAATCCCTCCCAATTGGATGCACAAGGATAAGATCGTCCACAATGCGAAACCTCCACCCCGATAGCAAGCAGCGTAGGTATGTCATACATATAATAAATAATAATATAGGTATTCATCACACCTATATAAATATAACATCAATAAGGTATTCACACAACCATATGATAACAATAGGAAATCATCTCACATATATATAATAGGTATTCATCATACCTGTATATAACCATAGGGAATACGCACAACCCATAAAATAAATCCCATACGTAGTATAATTATATCCTGAATATCCTACGTATATTTTCGATTAAGACTTTAATTCTCAAAGTATATATTTCTAAACTTATCTACCCACACGATGGTGATCATTTAATCCTCAAATAAATTCAGTAGGTAAACATCACGTCCTGCAAATCCACGTCATCACGACTCCCGAATTTCTATGAATTCAATTCACTCTAATTAGGTTTATTCCCCGAGCATCCATAATTCACTCTTAACCCTTTCTTCCACATCTTAAGGCTAATCCCAATTATATATATGGTTATACTGGTAATTTATGACTCTCTTACTACTGATCCTAACCTTAAATTATCACATACCCTATTTAAACTCCAAGTAATACAATTCTCCAAAATAACTCATTTAATTAAACACTCGTTAATTTCCCCTCATTCACAATCCCAAAATAATATTTTCCGGGTCTTAGGTATATCCTACTGCCCTTATCTAAGTCCCAATTATATTCAAATAATAATCACTAAAGATTTCTAAAAGTTTTGGGATTTAATCAAGAATTAAAAAGGAACCAGTTCATCTTTTCTGGGGAGTTCAATCGATCGATGGCCCTGGGTCGATCGATCGATCACCCAGATATCAACCCAGATTCTGCATTGTTTTTCGTACGAGTTTCACATCTTTTGATCAACCAAACCTCTATTTTAGCGTCCTAAATTTCTTATAATCCATACCACATGATATAGAAACATATGTAAATGATTCCTACTGATGTAAACAACCTAGAATCATCAAGAGATTGGATTAAAAGCATATATCTCATAGTTTTCCAAAAAAGTAAATATGTGAATATTTCAAGAACAATCCTATAATTCTCAGAATTTCTACAAACATTTGATGTTTATTTCATGTATTAAATTCTACCAACAACATGAAATTTATCCTATATATTTCTACTTTTCATAAATGAATTAACATCTAACTAGGTTATCTTCAAAACATGTAATTTCTCATAATTTCCAAAAAACTTATATTTTATTATTTCTCCAAGAACATCATATAAACTCAGATTTTCTTCACGAATAATTTCCAAATTTTGTGGATTAAATTATATACTCAAAAGAAAATTAATCCTACATCATTCTCCTTTCAAAGATTCAATTAACATCACTATAATTCATCTTTGATTATGCATCTTTTCAGAATTTTCTAAACAACCTTACGTGGACAATATACATGCTAAATTTGCAATAATTAATCACTTGCCTTTAGATTGTAGGTCTGGTCCGTTGGGGATGATACTCTACTGGTGGTCCTCTCTTTTTCGGCCAACTTTTAGGAGTGGTGGTGGTGGCTCTTGGTGGTGCAAGGTTGTTGTCCTTTGATTTCCTAGAAAAGTCTCTTTATCTCCTTGCAAAAACCCCCACTCTCGTCAAAGACCTTTCCTTTACTTTTGGGTGAATGAACCTAAGTTCTCTAATCTCCTCACTAATATAATAAAACTCAATTTCCATGTTTACTATTCACCTCCCAATTAAAATGACCAAAACACCACTCCGGGGTGTCCTTTCGGTTTCAAAGTGCCTCGAGACCCAAATCAAACACCCAAGTAGACTTTTTTTACTATTTGAACCCTTCCGAACACTTTGACGCAGGCAAAACGACCATTCGGATGACATAAAAATAATTCACTTTTATTTCATTAAGTAATAATCCCAACATGACTCAAATGCGCGTCCCAACTTAATTACCATAATTGTCGTACACATAATTCGCGACAATTTTATAAAGTCATAATCAATTGTAAAGTCATAATAATATATATTACTTTAATCACTAAGTAATATTAAACATAAATAACATATTACTTTATTCTCGAGTAATATTTGAATCCGGATTAATTTCCAATTATATCACAATTAATTCTAATTAATCCCTTTTTAAAAGTCATTAAAAATACGAGGTATAACACTTTAGTGAGTGCACTAATTGATATCAAATTATAGTGGAATTGGGGTATGTATAACAACCTATGAAGAAGTAAATGATAATTATGTTTCATAGTGCCAACCTAATCTATCTTGACTCTTTGACCAGTAGGAAGAGTGATATGAGAAGCCACGATATGGGATTCAAAAGAAGTAAATTGATTCATATCATGACACATATGGTGAGAGGATCCATTGCCAAAAATCCATGAATGATTTGGAATAGGAGGAACATTACCAGTGAAGTTAGAAATAATTGGAGACTATTTTTTGGATTTAGTGCAATTATTTTTGAGGTGATTGCTTAGAAGAGAAATTATTTGTTGAAAATGATTTGAGGACAACATGGATAACAAACTAGAACTAGAATTGTTGATGTCTAAAAATGGAATGGGTCCAATTTTATAATAACAAATAAATAAACAAAAGCAATCTAAACAAACACATAAGAGACAAAGATTTTTAAAGTGGTTCAACTGTAAAAAGCCAACGTTCACTATTGATATTATTTTTTATGGTGACAATAGCTCAGTATAATGTTCTTGTGATTGATTAAATCGTCCCCTTGAGTTAAGGGAGAATATGTATTTATAGTGGTCCAGAACCCAAGAGAGAGAATGACTTAATATCTCTAGGTATTTACATATGTATACAATAAATGAGACTCTTAATATTTAGTGTTAGTCATTGTTCCATCCGAGTAACCTTTGTTATTTCGGATGGTTCACTTTCTTGGATCCAGTCGATGATCTAACCGAATAGGTGTCTCTGATGCTGATCAAGATAGCTGACTGGCCACGTAGGAGAACATGTGTCTATTTTTCATAGGTTCACGTAGGAGAGTAATTTTTACATACAACACTAGACCCAAATGCTCTATGCTTGATGACTGATAAAAAGTTTGGAGAATTCGTTCAGAAGGTTGCTCAGTATGACATCTGAGAGTTGGTCGGCCGCTGACCTTTTGAACTTGTAGATTTTTTTTACTAGTACTGTAGATAATGACATTTTTGTGAATAATTTAAACTTTTTGTAATCTCTAAAGGGTACACTGGTCTATTTGCGCTTAATATAAATTAGACTCTTGATATTCAATGTTGGTCATTATTCCATCTAAGTAACCTTTGCTACTCCTGATGGTTCACTTTCTTGGAGCTAGTCGGCATTCCAACCGACTAGGTGTCTCCGCTGCCAATCAAGATAGCTTAATGGACATGTAGGAGAACATGTATATATTTTTCACAGGTCCATGTAGGAGAGTAATTTTTACATACCATAGGAATCTTCAAGTTTATTATTGGAAATGGAAGTTTTATTATGAATTGGCTTCATATGCTTATTTAGTTGGTCATTTTCCTTCCATGATCTTTGTAGCTAGGAGGAAAACTATGGAGAACATAGAATTTTCTCAAGGTGTGCCCAATCTTCTTGTAATGAGTAAAAATGGTCTATCTTTTTTGTTTTTATATCCCGAGTTATGGCTAGATGAGGTGGTATAAGCGGCACTAGTGGGTTGCAAAATAGGCTCTATGCCAATAGATTTGCCTCTCTTCTTGAATAACCAAATAAAAGACTTTATTTATATGTGTTAATGGATCTACCATGAATATTTGGGTTCTAATATGACTGAATGACTCATTTAAGCCCATAAAAAATTGAGGCACTTGATCTTGTTGTTGATAATCCATGAAATCCTTCTGTAACACCCCGTAATTTTGAGGAGTTAATATTTAATTATTTTTGGGAGTTATTAAAATATTTAAATTGGAGAAACTTAAATTCATGAGTTGGAGAATTTATTTGAGTGAGCCGAATTATTTATAATTGGCGACTTTTAAGTTTAATGGTTCAAAATCTCGTGTGTCGCATTTTGAGGTCAAAATTTGGAAAGGTCGAAAAGTATTTCGGATGGCAATTCTGAGTGCGCGGTTGCGTCCGGATGGGTCGAGATAGTAAAAAAAGAGTACCCGGGAGTAGTAATTGGGTCTCGGGGCATTTTTGAGTATAGTCGGGCCCACACGGGGTGAGTTGGGCCATTTTAATTAGGCCCAGATGGCCAAAAACGGGATTAAAGATTTTAAACCAAATTGAGAGACTAGGGAATGATAGCCAACACAACTCTAAACCTAGGGTTTGAGGGGAAATTGGGGAAAAGCAAATCAAGAGCCAATTTGGAGATTTTGGAGCCAAATTATGGGACTACACCAACGGATCAGACTCTACGAACAATTCCAGGCAAGTGGTTAACTGTTGTGATTTCTAAATTGATGATAATCAATTCATATCATAGTGATGTGTAAATCAAAATTCGTTTTGGGTGTGTAATCAAAATTATAATTTGATTTTTATGAATTTAGAGTAATGAGCAGATTTAATTACTCAATGGATGATAAGTTATGATTTGGGACTGTTAAGATTAAATTGTAGAGTGGATTACAATATGTATTAGTGATTAAATTGACTGAATATAGTAGGGTCGAATTTGGTAGAACGAGACCCGGGTGAAAAAACCCAAATCGGATATACTTAGGGTTTTGGACAAATTGTTGATGGACTAAGGTTTCTAGGGTGTTTAGAAACTTTTCTTGTGTGGAGAATATGTTGGTTGTGTTTTGGGTAAAGGTTTGGGAAGAAACAAAAGCTTGAGGGTTCATTAATGGCTGAAACAGCAAGTCGGGGAAGACGATCACCTACTCGATCGATCGATCGACGGTCCCAAAAACTTGACAGTTCGCCAGTTTTTATATAGAGAATTTTATTAAAGATTTAATCCGTTACTTTTATTGAATGATAAATTCATATGTGGCATATATTTCCTTAACAATTATAGGGTGATATAATTGGGTTTAGGAGGGTGTGAACGGTATGTCATGAGATGAACGAATTTGGGAAATAATTCATAAGTAGTGATATTGGGCCGAGGAATAATATTCGGGTATTGTAGTTGGGTGACGCTACATTATTAAAAGGATTGAGGTGAAATATTTAATTATGGACCAAGTGGACAAGTCCGGGTATGTTGATAATTATAGGTAAATATAATTGATGAATTTATGGAGATGAATATGTGACACATTGTGGGCGAATATGTGGGAATGAAATTATGAGATGTAAAATGGACCAAGTGAGCGAGTCCAGGTATATTTGTTAAGTGACACCAAAGTATTAAATTAATTATTGAGAGATTAAATTAATTTGGAGTCGGAACATAGACTCAAGAAATATTAAGTTATGGGCCAAATGAGCGAGTCCGGTGATAATGGTTGGGTGACACCAAGTTATTAAATTAATGGATGTGTTAATTAATGAAAGTAGAGTCGGAAGGTAGAGTCGGAAAGGTATTAAATTAATTAATGTTGTAATTAATTAATTTAGAGTCGGATTGTAGACTCGGGAAGGGTATGGATTAATTAATGTGTAGATTAATTAAATGAGATTCGTACCACAGAATCGGTTTAGCATAAATTAATTAATGTATAAATTAATTAACTGGGAGTCGGACCACAAACTCGGATCGGTATTAAATTAATAGATGTGTAATTAATTTTAATTAGAGTCGGACGATAGACTCGGAAAGGTATTAAATTAATAGGTGTGTCAATTAATTTAATTGGAGTTGGACGATAGACTCGGGAAGGTATTAAATTAATAGGTGTGTTAATTAATTAAATTAGTGTTGGATGATAGACTCGAGAAGGTATTAAATTAACAGGTGTGTTAATTAATTTAATTAGAGTAGGACCATAGACTCGGGGAAAATAGTATATGAATTGAGGAGTGAATTAATTATATTAAAGTCAGACCATAGACTCGAATTTGTGTTAATTAATTAATGTGTAAATTAATTAAAGGAGGGTCGGACTACAGACTCGGATTTGTGTTAATTAATTAATGTGTAAATTAATTAAATAAGAGTTGAATTATAGACTAGGGCAAATTTCATATAAATTATTGTGTAGAGTATTATTATTTAGAGTCGGACCACAGACTCGGAAAGATGGAAATTATTAAGTGAGGAAATTAATTAAGTTGAGTCGGGCCAGAGACTCGGAAAATTACAGGCTAGTGTTACGAGTTTTTGAGTACACGGTAAAGCGGGGGTTTATACTATATATAAACGGTGTCGTGATAGTATACATATAGATATGTGTATATATTGTGTGTGCTATTAAATATCAGTGATTAGATATTTACTTAATTTATATACTCTAGTGCTATCAAGGGAGGTTGCGCAATGTGGGTGAATCCCCTAACTTGAGGAGTAGGGTGAGTATATTCCCAGGTCATAGCGCCCGGTATATGGGTGAGGGTATTATCTTACTTTTAGGGAAGGAATATGACCGCCTCCACTTTGTTTATATTTTAGGCCTGGTTGGTGAGCGATTCCAACTTGGGTAACTAGGTTATGTGAGCACACCTAGTGAAATAACACTTTAGAGGGAATCATCCGGCGAGGGTATACTCGGAGGGATGGATATACGTATGTTTTATGTGTGGATGTTCTAGTAAAGGTGCGTATATAATGGTACTCAATATTATATGCGGGTAATAATACAGTGTGTAATGTATTTATTTTTTATAACTTGTGACACGGTTATATGCTATTATTTAAGAAGAAATTAATTAAGTTAATTGTGAGATAACTTATAATTACTCGGGTTAGAGTAGTATGGCAAGGTGGAGGTTATACCAGGACTAGTTGGACGGGGTAGTACAACTAGGTGGAGGTTAAGGTAACCGATAGGTGTGCACAATTGTGGATGGGTGAGAATGTCCACAAGGGAGTGCGACACTAACTTAAATATGAAGCGCATTCATGCATTTTAAATTACTGCATTTAATTCACTTGCTAAATATTTTCAAAATGTTTTGGGTTCTAACCCTTGCTATAAAACTATTTTCAAAACCTTTTAGGTGTCCAGCCACAGGGACGCCATGATTGATATTCTATTCCTGGGACACGGAGCTGCGGCACATGTGGATGCTAGCAGGAGTTTGGATTAGACGCATCGTTCATTTATTCCTAGAGTATGAATGATGTATCAGCTTCAGTTTTATTTAAGGCTTGTCGCCCAAACTTCTCAATACAGTTTGCAGATGTATTTATTGAGGTGTTGAATATTTTTATTGGATTTAACTTTGGTGGCCGATGGTTTATTCGGCAAATTTTTTTAATTAATTATTCAGTTGAGTTTTATTCAGTTGTGTGAATGGTTTATATTTATTTTCGCATGTACTGTTTTGTTAATTTAAAAGTTAAAATTTGGCACCATCTTTTGAAATACTAGGTGGTTAGTAAGTTTTTAAAAAAAAATTCGACAGTGATGTTAAGGATGAACCAACTGGGATTCCTATTTTAATTTGGTATAGGACTGATCACCTGGTATTTTATTAGGCAGGGTATCACACCTTCATACTTTCACAATTCCAAACTGTGAGTGGCCTAAATTCTTTAAGCTCATCCCATTAAGCCTTCATATTAGTGTAATAACTACTAACATCATTGGAACCTTATGCCAAATCGTTCAGCATTAGTTTGATTTCAAATATTCGAGGTACATTGCTTTAATGATACCTATTATGAAGATCACTCCACATATCAATAGCATTATCCAAATGCATAGCACTTTTTGCTATGTGTTTTAAAATGGCATAAAAATCCAAGACATGACCATGCTATTACATATAAACCAGCAACTATAAGTGACATAATTAATAGCAAGTTGAGTTAGACTTCCATTAACAAAACATATTTTATTCTTGTCCGCTAAAGCCATTATCATAGATCTCGTCCAAGAATTGTAATTAGTTCCAATTAAATGAGATAAAACCAAATTCAATCCTGGATGATCACAATTGCTCAAATAGAAAGGACTATTTGAATCATCAAAATATATCGATCTCGTATTTCTAAATTTGTGAATATATTGAAATTTGTTTCCACCACCTGGAGTATCATTGCCTCCATTATTGCCTCCTCTACCATCTGTTTGAACACGGCTCATAATGAAGAAGTAAAGAGGATAGATACATAAAAGAGAAATCAGAGATTGCAACTTAGCATGAATGATGCCCTGATACCATATTACTTAACAGAAGATAATAGGAACCAAGAAAAGAAGAAATGAGAATGTAATTTTTATTGAAATTGAATGAATGATTACATCAGAGATGGCTTATATATATATATATATATATATATAAGCCTTTGTAACAGTTGTCCTAACTAACTAACTAACTAACTAATAAGAAATAACAAACAAACTCAAATATTTTGTAGCAACTAACTAATTAACTAAACCTACAATTCGTAATAGTTGTTCATGAGCAATAATAGAATCATCATTACAATATAAAGAGAAGAAAAACGAAGCATATGTTTCAATTTATTAGAACCATTAGTTGTAGAGCACTGTTTGAATTATATCTCGTTGTTAATAACTGGATGTGATAACTAAAAAATCAAAACTGAAATTTATTTAAGCACAAAATTTTATTTGTAGAGTCACATATTATAATTTTTTTTTTGCAAAATTACACAGCAAATTGAATTTTTTTAATGTAAAAAAGTAAAAGTCTTCAAGAAAAAATTCAGTTCTACCAAAATTAGCAATTACAAAATTAGGGTTTTACTAAAAAAAATAAAGAACATTTGAGTCATTTTAGACTTTCTTGGAATCCAAGCGAGGACTTTTTAAAATTCAATCACGTGTGTTTTACTAGTTGATATAAATTTGAAAATTAGTTGAGCTCTTAACAAGTAAAATTTAAATTAAACTAGGAGGATGAGCAAGAGAGGGGGGAGAGAGAGAGAGAGAGAGAGATAATGAGCCTCTTTTCCACCAGTGCTCGTAGGTTTTCCTATAGCAACCGCAGCTTGGGTACACACGACCACGATGGTCCTTATCGCTTCCGTGGCTAGTGAACCTCACAGGGTCACACGGTGTGCTATTATAGGTTATTTAAACCAAATATTATACCGAAAAAATCATTTTTTTCTCACATGTTTTCTGAAAACATAAAACTTCAGAACCCCTTCTTCTTGATCCTCAAACCTAAAGCCTCCCTTTAAAAATCATTAAAGCTTATATCCGGGAGCTTTTCACTTGGAATCTTAAGAAGTTTAAAGAAGAAAAGTTGCAGATTTTTTAAAGAGGAATAAAGTCTGCTAATAAGATTTTTCAGAATATTTTTATGAGGCAAGAATATATCTATTTTTCCTTAAGTATTATTTGATTTAAATGTTTCCTAAACATTAAATATGAATGTTCTTAATTAGGGAAAGTGATACCTAATTACAAATCTAGTTTTATGAACTTGTGAACTTTGATTTAATACTTGAAATCCAATACGTTTAGAATATTGGGCTTAGTTATTATTGAGCATTGGATCAAATCGCATGTTAAAAATTATATGGATCTTAAAAATATTTTAAAGTTCATGAAACCGTATGAAGGATGAATATTGATTAGATCATAGAAATATGTTGCTAAAAATTGTTAATTCGCGTGACTAAATCGATTTATGAATTATTTTGGTTAAATCCCACCTCAATTGGAATATGGAATTTGGACAACTTGTTGGGATATTTTGTAGAATTTGTATATCACATGATTAAATTGATTTAATTCACATGAAATGGGATTCTATGGACTAAAATACTTGACGTTGGGCAAGAGACTGTATAAAGTGCATAAATTTCCCATGTTGAAATAACCACATCATTAGGATGTTCGAGTTACATACTTTAGTTTGTACTTTGATTTATATTATTCGTAGTTGACACTTTCTAGGTATAGGAATTGAGATTAGTTTATTTTTATTGTCGGGTATTTTCGAGGTACGTGACTAGGAGATACGTGTTATTTTTATTTTATCCTAGGTTTGAGGTTAGGGTGTGATTATGGTTTTAGTTATTTTTCCTAAATGAGTGACTAGGAGGTACATACGCTTTTAGTAATATCTTGATATTCTATTAGGTATGAATTTGGTTTGTGATGTTTGAGTAATTTAGGAGCTAGTGGGAATTACTGAAAAGATAAAATAAAAAATGGGAATATAATAACTACCTAAGATACTAACGGGTATTAAATATAGACGGATTTATGTGGGCGTTACAATTTGTGAAGGGTTTAGTGTTAGAGGACCATTACGATGTGTGCAAAACTTAGGCCAACCGTCTATATTCATAGTATTATATATACAATCACGGTATTTGCAGTGTCTAGTGATGAATGGTTATGAAAGAGTAAGTGTGGGACCTAGTGAAATTCGGCTATAGTGAAGGTTACTATTTGGAATACATTATAGTATGTGCAAGTGACAGTATAGGTCATCGGACTATAGTGATGTATGTGAAGTTGATGTGTTCAGAAGTTTGGCGCACCATGGTATGTGCAGATTCGTAGGAAAGACAAACTAGCTATAAAGCTGCAGCCTTTGATATGAATAATATTGAGAAATGTTATGGAATGATGTTAATGAATGTTGAAAGAAACATAATTGAAAAGTGGGTAATTTGAGTTAGTTTACATTACTCTGATTGTTATTTATATTGATTTTCTTTGATTTAAATATTTTATTATGATATTTAACTCATTAAATGCTTTTGACCCAGTTCTTGTAATCCTAATTGAGAAGAGTAAATGATATTCTTGTAGTGGTCCCTGACCCATTTCCATTGACTAACCTTTCAGGATAGGTTGATGAAAATATGCATAGATGGAGATTAGAGAGACTTGTTCCTGAAGATTTATTTTATTTCATAGTTTAGGTGTCCATTCATTTCGTTATTTTACGAGATAATTGTACTCATATTTGATGGGTTATTCATCTCCGTGGTTGGCTTATAGTTTTTATTTTTGAGACATTACATGATGACATTGATTTCATTTCAGTATTATATTATTGGAGTTTTATGATGGTGATGGATCTTATTATGGTGGAGGGTTTATTATACTTACATTATTTCAAAATATATCTTTTGAATTTTTTTTAAATGTCTCATATTTTTGTCACATGCTAAGAATGATATTTTATTCCAATAGTTGTCATAACTTGGAGTCAGGGACTGGTCACCCTCAATAGTAAAATATGTGGTGTGTTATAGGGAGTTAAGATCATACTATCTAGGATTGTATTTGTTATAACATCTTTTGAGATCGACACTGTTGTTACGGAGGTAATTTAGGGGAAATGATTATAGGATAGTTATCGAGGTATAATAATAATTAAATCTCGATGACCCATTAATCTACATAGAAGTATGTTAGGGACTTACTTGTTTAGATTTTACATCACATGCGTGGAGTCTAGTGTTAGTTAGGAGTTGGTAGATTATGTGATATTGTAATGCTTAATTTTAGAAGGGATGTTATTAGTGGTTGAGATAGCTACTTAAAAATTATATAGTAGCTCGTATATGAGAAGATAATTCCTTATGGTTAAAGGTACCTAATAATTAGTGATAAGCTTAAGTTTATATGTTATTATTTGATTGATACCTCACACATTATAACTCTCTTACATTCTAATTAGCACCTATTGAGATATTATCTACAAGACATTGCCTATTTATTTGGAGATTTGTATTATGTGAATATTGAGAATGGCATGATTTTAATAAATGCATTCTTATCTCTGTTGGGTTAATTAGAATATGTGTAGTGTATAGTAATTTATATTTTAGTTATAGAGTACTTTGTATATTAATATTTAGAGTTTCACTATATTCACAGGATGATATATATTATTCAGTTTCTAAGTTTTTATTTATAGACGTTATAATAATATTAGTAATAGTATATGTATACTCAAGTTCCCCCTCGACAATTGGATTGTCATATTCCATGTTATAAAATATATTTTTAGTCTCTTATCCTTGAGGTTATTCCGACAAATTGTCACAAATAGTCATATTCATAGAAAAGCTTCATCGATACTCAGTCATACATGATTTATGATCACATTCATTGAAACAACATTTAGGTTAAGGTAACGGACTTAGTAGTGTTGCATATATTCATACTCAAATTAAGTTTTCATAATTTAAAAATGTTATTTTTTTTCTTTTGTGTTATAATATGTATTTATTATTAGTGATATATGTATGCAAAGCTGTGTTCATATAAATTTATTCAAAATGAACACTACATAAGTATATCATGTGTTTTTTTATATTCAGGTTCAAAAACTACACAAATTAATTTTCTTTTATCAAAAATCTGGTGTCTCTCGCGACTTAGTCATATATAATGGAAATGTTTTTTGTGTGCCATTGTAGAATAGCCTTTTCCCAACAAAATCCTTCAACCTACAAACATAATATGAACTTGTATAATGGTAAGTAAGGATGTCAAACCAATTTTCAAGAGTGAGAGAGCTAAAATAAGAAGATAAATGCAATTCACTTTAAAATATGTAACTCTCTCTCTCTCTCTCTCTCTCTCTCTCCATGTATATATATATATATATATATATATATATATGTATATGTATGTATGTATGTATGTTTTTTTCTACTTCTTTTTAAAAATAATTTTTCAAGGGGTGAATGAAACTAAATAGATACGTGGCTAAAACTTTGAAGTAATAAAATAATGAGAAATAACACAAGTGATGTAATAAAAATGAGAAATAAACAAGGAATGAAATCTACCCCCACTTCACATAATTAACGCTAATTTGAAACAATCCAATATAATTAACTTCCAATATATTTATTTAATTTAAAAGTTGATTCTCATCAAACTAATGAATTAACGTAAATATGATTTTAGAAAAGTAATTTTAATTCCTACAAACCATTCACAAAAAAAATTAAAATCAATTAGATGAACTGCCCCTAGGGAAAATTCATGTAACTAATTTTTAATTCAACAATTATAAAACATGAGTATTAGAAGGTTAGATCATAATTTTCATAATAATATAAGTCTATCTCTAGTTTGAACCTTAAAATTAAAATTATAAAACTAACTTTCAATCATTTCTCAAGAATTGTTTACCATCTCTCGATGCATAAACGAGTCTAGGAATTATTAATTAATGATTAAATGACGTAAAAATTAATGAAAAATTATCAAATTAATTCAATTCGATTCATCCTGGCTTCATTTCATCCCTTGAATGGGATGATTTAACCTACCATACTCATCATCCAAGTAGGAGATAAAAAATAAAGACTTGTAAAACTAAAAAAAGAGTAATCAAGATAAGAAGTGATCAATCCAAAAATTCTTAAACTCCAATCAATGTCCCTTCAACTACATCCACAATTCCTCCTAAATTACAAAAAACTCAATTATTATTTTTTTCTAAATAAAAAATAAAAATGGAATTTATCTCTATAAATTTGCACGAGAAAATAAGCTCTACTTTCTAGTTTTTCTTCCAATGAGACTTCATTGTTCTTATAAATGGCTTTAAGAGTGAAGGTTAAAATGGGGTATTAAGTATTTGGGTGAGGATAATGTTAGAAATGCAGAATATGCGTGTGTTTTGCGATGTAATGAGAATGTGGGGAGAAGTTGAAGGTATTTAAGGAAATGATCAAATACCAAAAAGTCCCTCAAATATTTTTTAATATATATTTAGTTTAAGCTTTTAAAGATTTGGACTAAATATGTATTAAAAAATGTTAGTGGGATTATTTGGTATATGCCAAATGGATAAAAGACACATTAAACATGTGGCTTTTTATTTTTGGTTTTTGGGATTTTGGCAGGTATAGGGCTGTAAACGGATATTCGAAAATCCGCATCCGTCCGATATTCGAATCCGAATTAGCGGATATTTATCCGAAAAAATGGAAATGGATACGAATACGAATACGGATACTCTATAAAAATATTCGAGAAAACGGATACGGATATGGATAGTACTAGTATCCGACACGGATAATCCGTATCCGATGCAGAGTATCCATTTTACCGGATATCCGTTTTACCGGATATCCATATCCGTCAAATATATGTTTAAAATATTAGTAATAATATCAGTATTAGTATTACAAATAAAAAAATATTAAAAAAAACTTAATTGTTTATTCCCCTAAAACAAAACAAACACATATTCCACTAAAAACAAAAATACCATAAAGTTATTATTTTATCGAGTATATTATAAAATGCCATATATTATTATTTTACTAGGTATATTATCATGGAGTTACACTAAAGTTAAAATACACCCTATCACACACAACATACACCCACTAAAGAACATATACTCCATTCAAAATAAAAATAAAAAAACTAATTTCACTTCATTTCTCTTTCGTACAAAACAAGAGAAAAGAAACCTTCATTTTACTCCACAAAAAACATTCGTTCCACCGCATCAGCCCGCCGCTGCTCATCAACCCCACCGCCACTTCTCATCAACCCCTCTGTTGCGCATCCCCTCCTCCTGCAATAGAAAGTTAGCAACAACACGTACATACAAAATAAAAATATAAATATATAACTCTATTTATATATTATTCATGTGGTTGTTTTTTAGTTTCCTTTATTCTAAATAAATGTAGGAGAAAAACAAAAAAGTAAAGGGATGGTTTTGATTGTGATGATAACTGAAGTTAACAACAGGTATATTATATACAAAATAAAAATGTATACTTATTAAAATAAAAATATCAATATGTTTTGAAGATTAAAAGGTCCATGAGATCATCATTCTCAATAAATTTGATTTAATCTAAAAGGTGCATATTTATATCTACTATTATGGAATGCTACTATTATTTATTTTTTGGTTGGGTTTAAGCTTTATGGTTGTAAAGTATGAATGACTTTAAGTCATATTATCATTATGAAATGCTACTATTATTATGGAACCCATAATTGTTGATGTTAGGTGGTAGTAATTTTGTTATATATTTATTTTGATTGGATTAGATTTCATTAGATTGAATATTTTAATAGTTATTTTTTGCGATGGCTAAACAATGTAAACGGATACGGATATTATCCAAATCCGAGGTATCCGATCAGATACGGGTATGGATAGTTGTTTTAACTATCCGAAGGATACGGATACGGATACGGATATGGATAGTGCATCCAGTTAGCGGATATAGATATGAAAAATATAGTATCCGATCCGTATCCGTCCGTTTACCACCCCTAGGCAGGTAGAATGAGGCAAGGGGTTTAGTCGGTTTTAAAAAGGATGAAACGCGTTTTGGTTGGGCAGTTCATGGGAATAGAGCAATGGAGTTTGGGTTGGATGGGAGATGGGTAGTGGGAAGTGGATAAGGTTATGAAATCGAGTGTAGTGGGTTTGGGTCGGAGTAAGAGTATCCGGGTTATGGGCTGTTTGGTTAGAACCTGGTTGGACATGGAGGTGATGGGTCTCGGGTTTGTTGGTTTAAGGTAGGGATAATGGGTCGGCCCAGTAGGAGCTCGGATCAAGGGTGATGGGTGGAGCAGCTGGGTTGTTTTCCCGCCGGTTAGGAATGTTTCTCAGGTGGGTCATGGGTTTTCTGGTGGAGCAAGAAACTCAGGGGAGGATCCGGCGGTAGGGGTGGTAGGATTTAGGTTGGTGGGCGCTAGAGTGATGATGGGTTGAATGGAGATTAAAAATGTAATTTGGAAGCTTTTGGTGGGTGTTAATGGAGGAGAGAGAAAGAGAGAGTGTAATATTGAAAGAGATGGGTGATGAGAGAAGATAATAAATTTGATTTGGTTTAGTTAGGTGTTTTGCACATGTGAGGTATGACGGGTTATTGCGTCTATATCCGTCGAATTGTGTTTGTGTCTTTTTTTTATCGTATTCGAATTTTATTGAATTCGTATCTAAATGAGTCTTTTCTTATCATGTGAAAAATTTATATTCAAACCCGACCGTTATGTTAATGTGTCGTGTCGTATTCAGTCGTTAATACCCATTGAGGTAATGAATTATTTTGAATTGTAAATAAGTTGACATGTTATCTCATTTTTTAACCCTAGTAGACCCATTAATTTATTAACATTACTAAATCTCTCATTTAGTAAAATTCATTATGATTAAATTAACATTATACAATATAAATTAGTTATAAGGTTCCAAGAGTATATCTTATTTATTTAAATTAATGGATCATAACGGGTCTTATCGGGTATTAACGGGTGAAGGGGGTTAATAGTAACTCGACCCATTAATTATCATGTCTTATCGGGTTGACACTGATATGATTCAAACCCAATAAGAGTCCACCCATTAACTTATAACTTTGTAATACCCCGTATTTTTATGCTATATTAATTTGGGGATTTATTAAATTTAATATGAGTTAATTATTTAATAAAAATCCGAAAATTAATTATGTTATAATTATTAACGTGACGAGAGTTAGTAATTATGGGAAATTTGTCGAATATTACTAATGAATGAAGTAATATATAATATTGGTTCTATTAAATGTCATGCGTGAATAGAATGACAATTATGGAAATTTAAGTCGGGACGCGCCTGTGTCGCGTCGGGAATAAATGTTGATAAATAAAAGTGAATATTTTATAAGTCGTTCATATGGTCGTTTTGAGTGCGCCAACGCGTCCAGAAGGGTCGAGATAGTCATAAAAGTGTACCCGGGGATTTAGTTTGTGTCTCGGGGCGTTTTTAGGCATAATTAGTACCCCGGGAGGGAGTTTTGGACATTTCACAATTTTGGGTAATTAAACCCACGAAATTCTAAGGGTTATATCAGATGTCTAAGGTTGTCTTCTAGGGTTAGAACAACCAAAGACAAGTGACAGCTATAGGAGAGGGAAGGAGAGAGCTTCCAAGGCAATCCAAGTCCCAAAATCCATCCGTTTGCACCGCCACCACCACCAACACGTAGATCGCGCGACGGGCTTCGCAACCACACCAAAATCATCTGCAAATCAGAACACCAAAAATCCCAGGCAAGTGTTTATCTTGCTTATTTCATTGGTGCATCTTTCATATTAGTGTAGGAGAAATTAAAATGAGTTTTTATGGAAGAAACCTAAGATATGAGTTAGGAAATTGCATGTAGTGATGAATGAATTGATAATTCTTGAAACCCTTGCCATGTAGAGGAATTTCCCACGAAATTATGATGTTTACAAGAAGGAAATTTCTGGAAATACTTGTTAGAACCATGTTTAAGAGAATTCTAGGGTTCTTGATAATTATAATAATTTTTGGTTGGTTAATCCATGTATAATGATAGAATTCCTCATGCTTCACGTTGGAAATACCTAGTAGGATGATATAATGTTGGTAGTATAATTTTTGAGACGTTTGGGATTGAAAAATATGGATTTGGATGAAGAAATGTGTTAGAACCCGTAACTGCAAAAGTGCAGAAATTGTAATACCTCTGCTTGATCGATCGATCGAGCCCAGAGCTTCGATCGATCGAAGGTTCGATCGATCGAGCCCCAGACCTCGATCGATCGACCCCTCCTGGCAGACTCCTATTTCCCTTTCTAAATTAGTTAAGTTTCAATTTATTGTGAAATAATCCTTGGGCATCCTTAATAAAATGTTTTGGGAGATAGGGAAGACCAGTAGGACATGTGAATAAATTTTGGGACCCTTGATGACGGGAAAAGATTGTATTTTGGGATAATTACATAAGGATCGGTAAATTTATGATTTAAAGAGAGAGACACGTAAGAGAGTTACTTTGGGATAAATGTGTATACCTATTGAATTTTATAATTTGGAGAATAAACCCATGAGAGTTGTGTGGTACATTGGAATAATACCGAATCAAGGTTAGAAACGAACCGTCATAAGTGTTTACTAAAATATGATAATATGGATAAAAGTCGTAACTATGGGATTTGATAATATACCCAATATTGACATGGTAATATTAGTATAGTTATATGATTGTGTATACATATGCTAGCTATGTGTGAAAATCATGTCCGCGCTACTTGCTATCCCTGAGGTTACCGCGCTGGGACAGTCTTATCTTGATGGGACCTTTATGGGGGATATTTACTTGTACCCTAGAAGCTAGATATCCTTTGTACAGGCTATCGAATCGATAGTTAAGACGGTCCTAAGAGACGTGAGGGTATGTACTGACCTCTTAGAGACTTGGAATCTATACTTCGCCTCAATATTGTTTGTGTATGTGTTAATACAATTCGAGAGTGATTCCGAATTTGTATTCCCCTTAAAATGAGTGATACGGGGTTTGGATACTAGAGTATGCCCGTACCATAGTTTTTATTTGGGGTGCTGTTATGATATATATATTTTACGAGTAGTTATATATATATATGAAATTCTGACATTTGGAACTACCTACTGTGAATTGATATGTAGGACATGGTTGATGACTCAAATTGTAAATACTTGTTTTGAGAAAGTATAATATGACACTGGAAAACTTTAATGATTAATAAAGTTAAAATGAGAACTTTGGTTATTAATTGAAATATTCTTTTCAAGCAATTGTATCGTTAAATTTTGAATCCTGCGAATAACCTAAGATAAGTTAAATCATTGGGGAAAGATAGCGTGATATATGATGAGATAAACCATTAGGAGGGTTAGTGCGATAGGAGTGCACATTAGAAGAGAGGTGAGAATTTCTCATGAGAGTGTCGCACTAATATGTTATTGCATTGGCCTGTATCAATTTAAATACTTGCGAAACAATTTTTAAATCATATACACTATCGGGCTCTGACCCGTTTCTCTCTCTCTCTCTCTATCTATCTCTATCTCTCTCTCTCTCTTGTATATATATGTATGTACTACAGGTGCCCAGCCACAGGGGCGTCTTGCTTAGGATCCCTTGGAAGGAACGTGCTGCAGCTTAGGTGGGAGTTGCAGGCCACTTGCTTAGACGATTTCATTATTTGATTCCACTCCTATGATTCTCAGTTATTGGGGCATGTGTCGCCTTTCCACTATTTATCTGCTCTGTGGGGACATTTGTATTTCAGTTATTTCTAGTACTGTTACTTTGGGATTTATTCAACATGTATGTTTTACATTAAGTTTTAAATGTTGGGATTTTGGATGTTGAATGTTTAAATCAATTGGATTATGTTCCAGGATAATTGTTGTATGATTCTTTCTTATTGAAAATGTTGTTACTAATTAAATAAATAATTTTCCTTTAAAAATAAAATTGGTTAATAATGTTGAAAAATGGTTTTGACACTTATCTTAATTAATTAGGGTGTTAATTTGGAAAAATTTGTTTTCATGACAGTGATGCTAAGAATGAACCAACTGTTCACCTTGATTTTAATTTAATAAAGGAGTGATCACGCGGTATTTAATTAGGCGGGGTGTCACAGGTGGTATCAGAGCATCAGGTTTTAGTGTCCTTTAGGATCTGTGCGGCTTATTATGCTTTCAGCGTTGCTTTCTTTGATATAGAGACCTAATACTAGGAATGTTGTGTTCATCTCTATACATTGGGAATTCATGCTTCTACGATTTGTTTATTTTAATGATGAACTCATCCAAATTTATTTCAATTTTCAGATGGATCGTGAAGAAGAACTAACTATGGCGGTTAGGGGAGTTAACGAGCAAGATCGAATTACACCTCAGGTATCTCCAGAGAGAATATCAACCGCCGAGATAGCAGGTATTGTGGCACAGGAAGTTACCACTGCAGTCTTACAGTATCAAGAACACAGCACGCAGCTTAAGGGGTGCAAGAGATCTAGAGAGTATAGTCAGTCTGTTATGACTGGAAATAACAAGTGTGTGAAGATGCAAAAATCGCAACAACAATCTCTTCAAGGCCGTAAAAACCACAAAGGTAACAAATTGTGTAAAGAAACCCAAAAGCGTCAGGGTCAACAAAGTCGACGGCCGAGTGAAGTCACGAAGAGGTGTTTTAAATGCGGTATGGACGGCCATGAACGTCGAACTTGCCCGGATCAGTCTGGAAAGGAACTTCAACCCAACCAGAGAGAACTTTCAGGACTCTGCTATAAATGTGTACAGCCGGGTCACATGTGGAGTGATTGTCCTCACCCTGACAAAGTTTTTTCACAAGTTTCCCATCAAGGCCAGCAAGACCAGGGAAAAAGCGAGACTAGTCAACAAAGTAAGGAAGTGAAGCAGTTTCGAGGTAGGTGCTTCCAATGTGGCAGAAATGGCCATAGACGTCAGGATGGCCCAGAGAAGAATAGGGCCCCACAACATGAATGTGCTAGTAATAAACCACAGAAACCAGCTCCACCACCTTTTCCAACAGCCTCAGTTCAGTAGAGACAGCTACAGTGCGGACGTGTCTATAACTTCCCCCAGGCAACGGCTCCGCAGGCACCACCCGCGATTGAGGGTATGTTTTCTATCCATGGAACTTTGGGTCGAATTATGTTTGTTACTGGGGCAACGCATTTTTTATATCTACATATTGCGAAGACCTTAGGGATATTAACCACAGTAGAGAGCACTGTAACGTATGTAGACTCACCACTGGGGAAGGGTTCACTTTTCTTTATATGCCGGGGGAGTGGGGGTAGAGATTGGTAGCTTGGTATTACCTGCAGACATGTTAGTCTTAGATATGCATGAGCATGATGTTATTATCGGTATGGATTGGCTCGCAACTTATAGATCCATGATTGATTGCTTCGGTGGGAGCATTGTTTTTGCCATTCCGGGGCAAGAGATGTTTGTAGTGGCGATGCCTCGCCCAGAGGGAGGTACGACCGCTCATTTGTATTATATAGAGGAGTATGCCTCTAAGGAGGTTGTGATTCCTTTAGACTCGATCCCAGTCGTTCATAAGTATTCCGATGTATTCCAGGGGATACCAGGCCTACCCCCTAGTCGAAAGATAGACTTTGTCATAGATTTATTGCCAGATACGAGACCTATAGCACGCGCTCCATACCGTATGGCTCCGAGGAGATGCGAGAGTTACGAGATCAGATAGAGCAGCTGTTAGGTTAGGACTTCATTCGCAGGAGTACCTCACCTTGGGGTACTCCAGTCTTGTTTGTAAAGAAGAGAGATGGTTCACTGAGGTTATGTGAGGACTACCGGGAGTTGAACGAGGTCACGATATGGAATAAGTATCCGTTGCCTCGAATCGATGATATGTTCGACCAACTGAGGGGAGAAACTTTATTTTCGAAGATAGATCTGAGGTCGGGGTACCATCAGCTACGTATTAGAGAGCAGGACGTTTCAAAGACTGCCTTCTTGACGAGATATGGGTCTTACGAGTTCAGTGTGATGCCATTTGGTCTCACAAATGCTCCAGCCGTATTCATGGACTTAATGAACCGAGTATTCAGAGAGTTCTTGGATCAGTTTGTCATCGTCTTCATATATGACATTTTGATATATTCACACTCCGAGGAGGATCATGCCAAGCACTTGAGGCTGGTTCTTCAGACTTTACGAGAGCATCAATTGTATGCTAAGTACGAGAAGTGTGGATTCTGGTTGTAAGAGGTACAGTTCTTGGGGCATGTTGTTTCTGAACAGGGGATAGCAGATGACCCGAGTAAAGTGTCAGCGGTGAGGGAGTGGGGACAGCCCACGACACCGACGGAAGTGGGTAGTTTCTTGGGATTAGCCAGATACTACAGGAGATTCATTCGGGGATTCTCCAAAATAGCGGGTCCATTGACGAACTTGACTCGCAAAGGGGTACCATATGTTTGGGATGATGCTGTCAGTTGGATTTCGACGAGATGAAAGACAAGCTTACTTCAGAACCAGTCCTTGCTTTACCGAAGCCGAGTGTGGAGTACCTGGTTTACACCGATGCCTCTTTACGGGGACTTGGGGGAGTACTTCAGCAGGAAGAGAAGGCTATAACTTTTGCCTCCTGCAAGCTTAAGCCGCATGAGAAGAATTACCCCACCCAAAGACTTGGAGTTAGCAGCGGTCGTTTTTGCATTGAGGATATGGAGGCACTACTTATTGGGGGAGAAATTCCGCTTGTTCACAGACCACAAGTCACTGCAGTACCTATTCACTCAGCGAGAGCTGAATATGCGTCAGCACAGATGGTTAGAGTTTGTGAAGGACTATCAGTTTGACATACAGTATCATCCGAGGAAAGCCAACGTAGTTGCTGATGCGTTGAGCCGTAGACTGATAAATGAGGTAGCGGACGTCTGGAAAGCGAAGTGGAAGGAGTTGGGTCACCAGGACGCAGTAGCCCGTTCCTTCATATATGTTATGACAGTCACACCCGAGATTGTTATGAGGGTAATACAGGCCCAGGCCCAGGCCCAGACCACAGACCCGTTTTGCCAGGAGCAGATTGTACGACTTTTAACTAAGGGTGCTGAGTCCTACACTGTTAGTTCTGATGGGGGTTTGAGGTTTAATGGGAGATTGGTGGTTCCAAAAGGAGCAGAATTACGTCATGCAGTGATGACCTAGTCTCACGGGTCCCGATTTGCGGTACATCCTGGAGGAGATAAGATGTACCAGGATATGAGGAGACAATACTGGTGGAGTGGGATGACGAAAGACATTGCTGAGTTCGTGTCCAAGTGTTCTACCTGCCAGCTGGTGAAGGTGGACCATCAGAAATCGTCAGGATTGCTTCAACCATTGGAAGTACCTGCGTGGAAGTGGGAGAGTATTTCCATAGATTTTGTTACAGAATTGCCTACATTAAAGCGGGGCCACGGCTCTATCTGGGTGATTGTAGACCGTTAGACCAAGGTGGCTCATTTTCTGCCGGTGCGGATAGACTATACCACAGGTCAGTATGCTCAGTTCTTCATTGCTGAGGTTGTCAGATTACATGGGGTGCCCCTGAATATTGTGTCAGATAGAGACAAGATTTTCGTGTCATGTTTCTGGGAAAGCTTTCAGGAGGCTATGGGTACTGAGTTGAGGTTGAGTTCAGCTTATCACCCACAGACAGATGGACAGACATAGCGTACTAATCAGATGATAGAAGATATGCTACGTATGTGTGTTCTTGATTTTGGAGGAGGTTAGGAGCCACATCTTCCACTGGTAGAGTTTGCTTATAATAACTCTTATCAGTTTACGATTGGTATGGCTCCATTTGAGGCTTTGTATGGCAGGCCTTGTCGTTCTCCAACTTATTGGCTCGAGGTGGGGGATAAAAAGTTGCTAGGACCGGAGGTAATTCAGGAAACCTCCGCGAGGATTGGGATGATCAGGACTCGCATTCGAGTAGCCCAGGACAGGCAGAAGAGCTACGCCGATGCGAAACGGTTCTTCCGAGAATTTAATATGGGGGACCAAGTATTACTGCGTGTATCTCCTATGAAAGGAGTGATGAGGTTTGGGAAGAAGGGGAAATTGGCCCCGAGGTATGTGGGACCATTTCCCATCATCGAGAGGATTGGGCCGGTAGCATACAGATTGGGACTACCAGAGCATTTACATCGCATTCACGATGTATTCCACATCTCGTCGTTGAGACGGTATCTTCAGGATGATATGGCCCATACTCACATTGCGATAGATGAGATAGACTTACAGCCTGACAGCTCTTGCGAGGAGAGACAGGTGGCTATCCTAGACTATGGTGAGAGGAGATTGAGGACGAAGATAGTTCCACTTGTGAGAGTCCAGTGGGAGCATCATAATATGGAGGAATCCACTTGGGAGCGCGAGGCCGATATGCGCGAGAGATATCTAGATTTGTTCTTACCAGGTATGCCTTGTTTTCCGAATTTCGGGACGAAATTCCGTTATTAGGGAGGAAGTATGTAATACCCCGTATTTTTATGCTATATTAATTTGGGGATTTATTAAATTTAATATGAGTTAATTATTTAATAAAAATCCAGAAATTAATTATGTTATAATTATTAAGGTGACGAGAGTTAGTAATTATGGGAAATTTGTCGAATATTACTAATGAACGAAGTAATATATAATATTGGTTCTATTAAATGTCACGAGTGAATAGAATGACAATTATGGAAATTTAAGTCGGGACGCGCCTGTGTCGCGTCGGGAATAAATGTTGATAAATAAAAGTGAATATTTTATAAGTTGTTCATATGGTCGTTTTGAGTGCGTCAACGCGTCCAGAAGGGTCGAGATAGTCATAAAAGTGTACCCGGGGATTTAGTTTGTGTCTCGGGGCGTTTTTAGGCATAATTAGTACCCCGGGAGGGAGTTTTGGACATTTCACAATTTTGGGTAATTAAACCCACGAAATTCTAAGGGTTATATCAGATGTCTAAGGTTGTCTTCTAGGGTTAGAACAACCAAAGACAAGTGACGGCTATAGGAGAGGGAAGGAGAGAGCTTCCAAGGCAATCCAAGGCCCAAAATCCATCCGTTTGCACCGCCACCACCACCAACACGTAGATCGCGCGACGGGCTTCGCAACCACACCAAAATCATCTGCAAATCAGAACACCAAAAATCCCAGGCAAGTGTTTATCTTGCTTATTTCGTTGGTGCATCTTTCATATTAGTGTAGGAGAAATTAAAATGAGTTTTTATGGAAGAAACCTAAGATATGAGTTAGGAAATTGCATGTAGTTATGAATGAATTGATAATTCTAGAAACCCTTTCCATGTAGAGGAATTTCCCACGAAATTATGATGTTTACAAGAAGGAAATTTCTGGAAATACTTGTTAGAACCATGTTTAAGAGAATTCTAGGGTTCTTGATAATTATAATAATTTTTGGTTGGTTAATCCATGTATAATGATAGAACTCCTCATGCTTCACGTTGAAAATACCTAGTAGGATGATATAATGTTGGTAGTATAATTTTTGAGACGTTTGGGATTGAAAAATATGGATTTGGATGAAGAAATGTGTTAGAACCCGTAACTGCAAAAGTGCAGAAATCGCAATACCTGCTTGATCGATCGATCGAGCCCAGAGCTTCGATCGATCGAAGGTTCGATCGATCGAGCCCCAGACCTCGATCGATCGACCCCTCCTGGAAGACTCCTATTTCCCTTTCTAAATTAGTTAAGTTCAATTTATTGTGAAATAATCCTTGGGCGTCCTTAATAAAATGTTTTGGGAGATAGGGAAAACCAGTAGGACATGTGAATAAATTTTGGGACCCTTGATGACGGGCAAAGATTGTATTTTGGGATAATTACATAAGGATCGGTAAATTTATGATTTAAAGAGAGAGACACGTAAGAGGGTTACTTTGGGATAAATGTGTATACCTACTGAATTTTATAATTTGGAGAATAAAGCCATGAGAGTTGTGTGGTATGTTGGAATAATACCGAATCAAGGTTAGAAACGAACCGTCATAAGTGTTTACTAAAATATGATAATATGGATAAAAGTCGCAACTATGGGATTTGAGAATATACCCAATATTGACATGGTAATATTAGTATAGTTATATGATTGTGTATACATATGCTAGCTAAGTGTGAAAATCATGCCCGCACTACATGCTATCCCTGAGGTTACCGCGCTGGGATAGTCTTATCTCGATGGGACCTTTATGGGGAATATTGACTTGTACCCTAGAAGCTAGATATCCTTGGTACAGGCTATCGAATCGATAGTTCAGACGGTCCTAAGAGACGTGAGGGTATGTACTGACCTCTTAGAGACTTGGAATCTATACTTCGCCTCAATATTGTTTGTGTATGTGTTAATACAATTCGAGAGTGATTTCGAATTTGTATTCCCCTTAAAATGAGTGATACGGGGTTTGGATAGTAGAGTATTCCCGCACCATAGTTTTTATTTGGGGTGCTGTTATGATATATATATTTTACGAGTAGTTATATATATGTATGAAATTCTGAAATTTGGAACTACCTACTGTGAATTGATATGTAGGACATGGTTGATGACTCAAATTGTAAATACTTGTTTTGAGAAAGTATAATATGACACTGGAAAACTTTAATGATTAATAAAGTTAAAATGAGAACTTTGGTTATTAATTGACATATTCTTTTCAAGCAATTGTATCGTTAAATTTTGAATCCTGCGAATAACCTAAGATAAGTTAAATCATTGGGGAAAGATAGCGTGATATATGATGAGATAAACCATTAGGAGGGTTAGTGCGATAAGAGTGCCCATTAGAAGAGAGGTGAGAATTTCTCAAGAGAGTGTCGCACTAATATGTTGTTGCATTGGCCTGTATCAATTTAAATACTTGCTAAATAATTTTTAAATCATATACAATATCGGGCTCTGACCCGTTTCCCTCTCTCTCTCTCTCTCTCTCTCTCTCTCTCTCTCTCTCTCTCTCTCTCTCTCTCTCTCTCTCTTGTATATATATGTATGTACTACAGGTGCCCATCCACAGGGGTGTCTTGCTTAGGATCCCTTGGAAGGAAAGTGCTGCAGCTTAGGTGGGAGTTGCAGGCCACTTGCTTAGACGATTTCGTTATTTGATTCCACTCCTATGATTCTCAGTTATTGGGGCATGTGTCGCCTTTCCACTATTTATCTGCTCTGTGGGGACATTTGTATTTCAGTTATTTCTAGTACTGTTACTTTGGGATTTATTCAGCATGTATGGTTTACATTAAGTTTTAAATGTTGGGATTTTGGATGTTGAATGTTTAAATCAATTGGATTATGTTCCAGGATAATTGTTGTATGATTCTTTCGTATTGAAAATGTTGTTACTAATTAAATAAATAATTTTCCTTTAAAAATAAAATTGGTTAATAATGTTGAAAAATGTTTTTGACACTGAGCTTAATTAATTAGGGTGTTAATTTGGAAAACTTTGTTTTCACGGCAGTGATGCTAAGAATGAACCAACTGTTCACCTTGATTTTAATTTAATAAAGGAGTGATCACCCGGTATTTAATTAGGCGGGGTGTCACAAACTTCATGTCGATTCCTATAGTGTTATCGTGATGTGCCTCATTTTTCCAGGGTAATTGCGTGGGTCGAATGTATGAGAAAATCGTAGGTGAGAGAGTTTCTTAGGTGTACAGGGGTGTATGAAAATAATGTGTGTAGGTACTTTGTTATATATAAAAAATTGAATATATATATATATATATATATATATATATATATATATATATATATATATATATATATACAACACAAATTCAATAAAAATATAAAAACTCAAATATACATATAAAATATAAAAAGACTCACAATAAAAATAAAAATATAAAATAATGAACATTAAAAATATAATAAAGAAATACTAAACACACAACTAAATATATACCAACACTGACATGACAACACACACGTTTTATATAATATTTACATAAAATATAAAATATTAAAAGTAAAGGCCCTAAAATAAAACAAAAATAATAAAATAAAAAGAAATAAAAATGACACAACTTGAATAAGATTTATATCTATATTAAAAATAAAAACAATAATACCACAACATACTAAGTAATTATAGGATATGATAGGGATGGTCAGGGCTTGGTTATGGCACAAGTTTAGGCTTTTTTATCACACATTTGCCTTGAATCGAAGCATTTGAAATCTAAAATGGCATTTGACCTACAAGAAAGACATATACGCGCATAAGACTAATTTTTGCCTAGAATTACCAATTAAAAACCACATATTTAGGGTATAATTTTAACACTTTTTGGCACTTATCAATATCAGCGAAGAATGTTTCACGTGTAACACCCCACTCAATTAAATATCGGGTGATTAGTCCCATACCCAATTAAAACGGAATTTACAGTTGGTTCATTCTTAGCATCACCGTCGAAAAACATTAAACACCTAATATCCAACTAAGCAGGTGTTAAAATTTTTAAATTTTAATGTAATAAAATTCCAATTTTACCATTACGAACAATTTCAGAATAATCCAATCCACAACAATAAATGAATCACAACATAATTTAAATGCAACTGGAATAATACTTTCCAGCAAAATATCTCAATACATAAATCCCAGTCATAACAAATGTATTATAACAACACGAGTATAAAATCCTGGCTCAAATAGAAGGGAAATACTATAATCCTCTTGGGCGACATGCCCTAAATAAAAATCAACTACAGAGTAGGAATCAACAAATATGAAGGCGTCTAAACAAAGCTCCAAACTCCATAGCGTCCATAACTCGTAAACATCATAATCCTTTAAGGCTAGCGTCCCTATGGCTAGACATCTGATATGGGAGATACAAGAGAGAGAAGAGAATATGCAAGGAAACGGGTCAGAATTCAATGTAAAATAGTTTTTAAAATAGAATAATTACAATATTTATCACTTATAATATACATGTTAGATTATCGGACTCTCTTTTGAGATTCTCACCTCTTATCTAGAGTGCACACCTAACGTACCTCTAAGTCATCCTAGTTACAGTTCCCATGTTAACTAGTTTAAACCAGTGTATCCACTAATCATAGCCCAATTCATTCCCACGTATAAATCTCATAATATATGTAATAATGATATAAACATATATATCCATTTAGATTCAACATGGATAAGTCCCTTATTAATTCAATTCAATTAAGTGTTCGCGTACTTAATTAATTCTAGATATCATTATCTTTTAATTCTATTTTAGTCACAGAGTAGATATCATCATCTTTTAATTATACTTTAGTCACACAGTAGATATCATCAAATGTATATATATTCATTCAATATATTATATATATATATATATACAATACTGCACCCCGAGACAAAGCTGCGGTGCTGCATTACTCTGCTATCATGTCCCAATACATCTCATCACTATATAAGGGACTATAGATTCAGTAAAGATTCCCCGAACCACAAATATTAAATCACAAACAATGGAGGCGAACATAATCCTAAGCCTTTGGGCAACGCACCCAAATGACCGTTCTATACCATTGTTCTCACTAATGGTAATTGACCTAAGTCCTATGTTCTCAAGTGACAAGCTCATCAGAATATGACTTCCCTCACGCGTAAACCTCCCGTCGATAACAAGTAAGCTAGGTATGTCATACACATAAATTATCAATCCATATGCATTATCATCTACGTATATAAAATTAGGTACTCATTCGACCCAATGTATAATACTAGGAATTTATTATATCCCCAAGTATCCGTTGTATTTATCAATACCATCTGTACTTGTTAATTATAATTATTTTCTTTGTCACATTATTATTATGTAGTTATCACTCACATAATGTCTTTCACACTTTAATAAAATTTTCCAACATTAACCCAAGTATTTCACTCCTCGTTAATGTACCAAATTATCCAATCTTAATTCATCGAATATTATTATGTGGATACCACTTACATAATATTATCCTCGATTAAATATAATTTTCCAATATTCACCCAAGTCCTTCACCTTTTGTTAATGTACAAAATTATTCAAATATTATTTCTACCGAAATTTATAGAATTAATTCCCCTTTAATCTTTCCCCGATTCAATCCCACACAAAATATAGTTCCTGGGTATCAATTATATGCTACTGTCCTCCCTTAACTCCCATTATATTAAAATAATCATCATTAAAGACTTCTCACTATTTGGAATTTAATCAAACTTTAAAAAGGAAAACATTTTACATTTCCAAGGGGAATCGATCAATTGATGGTCTCGGGTCGATCCATTGATCAGTCGATCGATCGACATTCTTGGGTTGATCGATCGATCGAGCAGATATCAACCCAGTTTCTGCATATTACAACGTACGGGTTTAACACATCTTTCTCATCAAAACCAACATAAATCAATCCAAAACTTCTCCTACTTCATCTCAATTGACATAGTAAGGTATATGATGAAATTCTAACAATTAAACAACATAAATTCATCAATTAGTTTGGATTAAATCATATTATTCCAAAAATTCTCATATTTTAATATTTCTCCTAGAAAATTATATGAAGCTAGATTTCCTCCATCATTTGGAACCAAAATTTCATGGATTAAAACCTTTGTACAAAAACAGATATATTCTATCAAATTCTCATGTCCAGAACTAAATTCAAACTCTATAGTTTATTATTGAAACATGCAAATTCTTAGTTCCTTAATTATCCTATCTATCATGAATATTGTAAGCGACAATATAAAGCAAGAATTGCACTTGCCTTAGTTATGCAGTTCTGAACCGTTGGTGATGATGGTGTAGGATTTCTTCCTTGTTTTTAGCGACTTTTTGATGGTGTTACTGGTGGCAGAAGGTGGTTAATCCCCTTTGATTTGCCCCAAAAGACTCTCCCCTTTTCTAAGCAACCTCTTTTTCTCCCAAGGAACCTTTCACTCTCTCACACACTAAGACCTCTCAAACATTTTGTGATGAAATGGAATGAACCTACGTTCCTTTAACCCAACACCTTTATAATAAGACAAAACTCGAAATTACTATTCATCTCCCAAGTAAAATGACTAAAATTCCCCTTCGGGGTGTCCTTTCATCTCTCGCATGACCCGAGACCCAAAACCAACAGCCGAATAGACTTATCTGACTATATCGACCCTTCCGGACGCAATGACGCACTCGAAACAACCATAAGGTTCATATAAAATAATATTTCCTTTTTATTCAATTAAATTGGTCCCGACACGTCCCATACCGCATCCCGACTTAATTTCCATTATTACCATGTTAGTAACTCAGGACAATATAAATAACATCATAATTATATATTACTTATATATCACCAAGTAATATTCAGAATCACACATTACTATAATCTCTAGTAATATTAAATCCTAATTAATCCTAATTAATTATTTCCTAATTAATTTCAATTAATCCATATTAACTTTTAATTTATCGCATAATAAAAGTTATTAAAAATTACGGGGTATTACATCACGCTCACGAACGCTCTTCATAATGATTTTTCCAGTTTTAAAGTTGTTATGTCTGACCTCACTCATCAAAGACCGTTCTCGCCAGTGAAGACTTTTGTTACGATTATGACAGTACTTTGCAGGCCGCGAACTTTTTCTATGTAAGAGATCTTTTGAAAACATATTTGTCTTCTTTGAAATTTATGCAAGACTTTCTTATAGCAAATATTTCCTTTTTTAAATACTTAAGTGTTATATTGATGATGGGATTATCCTCCCCACTTTTTGTATTTGTAGTTCATCACACATCTGGAAAAACAAGATAAAAGTTTAGAAAGTAACCTCATTATCATCATTTTTTGTCAAAAACTCTAGAGAAAAAAAATCTTTGAAAAATCCTCTTAGCAGGTAAAAGACATTTGATAATGAGGAATTTTTTAAAGAAAGAAGCTTTAGAGTTTAAACACTCTTGAGATTAAAATTAGAATTTTCTTTTCCGCTTCCCTCTTATGTATTTTTTAGATGTTTGTTTTAAAAAATTGATCATAAGTCCTACTGCAGCTTAAAACACTTCTAGTTTTTTCCCTGAGTAAATATGTTTATATCTATGTTCTTGAGAGACTTTTGTAAAGATCTCAAAAATTTATTATGAGTTTTGAATAAGTCAAATTATTTTTCAATACTTTCAAAACCTTTAGGATCATTCACATCCTAGAAAGTGGTACCCGAGTATCTGGTGGCTTCTAAAAAAAATTCATCTTCGAATTCAAAAGAGAAGATTGATTTCAGGGTAAAAATTAAAAGACATTGGTTGAGGCCAAAACCATCGCCTTTGTGTAGTGTTTTATAATTCTTGGCACCTTATTTGGAAGATATGGTGCAAAAGAGGGGATAAACAATTAGCGTGTTGTGTGATTGCAATTCATTCATTTCTGTTTGTAAAATTCTTTGGCAATGCATTTGTTATTCATTTAGGACCAATTTTTTCCCCCTATTTGTGGATTTTTCTTCCTCATAAGATATGGTGTCGTATGCTTGTTGTACCTACTCTTCATTTAGATTAATTACCTAATATTAAAGATAAAATTTTGTGTAATTCAATTTGTACAATAGTTTTTCACATAGATCTAAGTTATGTTATTTGTTCCCTTAAGGAGTTAAAAGCAAAAGATTGCCTCTATTACGATAATAATTTTAATTTAGGTACCTTCGCTCCATCTCGTATTAAGTACACCCACTCTCAATATTTGTATTCATTTATTCATATTCAACTCGTAATGTTTGTATATAGATATTTTTTTAATATATTGGCATATTCATATGCTTGAGTTTATCCACATTCATTTGTATTATTATGTTATTCAACATACTTAAAATGTTATTAATGGTTCCACTCTCTTAAATTGGTTACTTATGACTGATCACCCTAAATATGTAATTTACAAGGCATCACAAGGCCAATGTAAGCTGAGATTAATCAACATTAAGCTTGAAAAGACTGATCATGTAAGCGGAGTCTTCTGTCTAGTGTCAAGGGTTATCACATGAGTTGTGTAACTAAAATAAAAATACTCATAATAAACATGAAATATAACTGCTCTTATATAATTTGTATTAGTGGTGGAGCCACTTTGTACTTGAAGTAGGCAAGTGCCCCACCCAAAATTGATAAAAAAAAAAAAAACATCCACGTTTTATATATATATATATATTGATAAGGATATTTATCTTAGAGTAATAACCATATTTCACCCTATATCCATCTATTACAAGATCGGGAAAGTTATTTTTAAAGATTAAGGCGGAGCTGGGCCTGGGCTCACAAGGACTAAAGCCCATCCCCCCAAAAAAATTCTCTTTGCGTTTAAAAGCCTAAACCTTGTAGCCCAGCCCAAATTCAAAAATTAGCCCACTTTACAAGGAACCGGATAGAACATGTCTTTAAAAGGAACAAATAAAGAAACAAAAACAAAAGTGAATGTGCCATTACCATTGCACATGTCCAATCACTGTCTAAAAAGATATTGAATAATAAATGACTTGTCAAATAAATCACCGGCTACAAAATCCAAAAACTAAAGTATCAAACAGTTGAATAGTAAATCTCAATACAAAATCTAAACTGAAATACTCTGAATAAGACCTGAAGGCAATACGCCCAAAATAAAATACAGAGATAGGATTACTAATCTAGGAATAAAATAAAAGAAGCATCTACTTCAACTCCTTCATGCATCCACATATTCCGCAGTTGCATCTCCCTGGGATAGATAGTCAAGTATGGAGTCCCTCTGGATGGACACCTAAAAGGTTTTGAAAATATTTGCAGCAAGGGTTAGAACCCAAAACATTTGAAAAATATATATTCAGCAAGTGATTAATGTTGCATTAAATAAAATGCATGAATGCTCTTCATATTTAAGTTTGTGTCACGTACCCTTGAGATAATTCTCGCCCCTCATCTAAAGTGCACACCTAATTCTTCTTCCTAACCCTGTCGGTTATACTATCCTTCCTAACTAGCCCTGTTATGTATACTTATCGACATACTACTCTAACTTGAGTAATCTTATAGTTGCTTCATACCTCATTTATCTCGTTAACCTAATTAATTATTTTGAATGAACTCTCAATAATATTTCAAGTCTTAGACCTTTTTCCCATATAATATCATACTATGCCCACCCTTACTGCCCATACAATACGTTTCCGAATTTTCCATGCCCTTTTGCTAATTATAAATTTCCCATTAAAGGTTAAGTTTACATATACTTAGGTTATTTTAGATATCACTATCTTTCTCATCTACAAAGCACACACAGTAGAATATATATATATATATATATATATACACACACACTAATAGGGCACCCCTGGGCTGAGACCTGCGGTGCATGCATACTCTACTATCGAGTTTCGGTACATCACGTAATAAGTAAAGGATTATCGGTTCGGAATCACTCTCGAACCACAATATACAATTCACACATAATTGGAGGCGAACATAGTTATAGGCATTTGGACTACGCACATACCTACGCGCCCAAATTACAAGGCACACTCTCATACACACAAGCAGTGGTCATCACTAAGGTCTATGTTCTAAGGCACAAGTCTAGAATCCCCCCAATGGGGTTGTAAAACCTCCCGTGATAGCAAGCAACTTAGGTATGTCATTACACATAATAAGTCACACATTAGGTATTCAAACAACCTATGCATATATATATATATATATATATACACATACATAGCATCAACAAGGTATACCCTCAACTTATAATATTTGTATCATATGTAGTGCATATATATAGTACCCAAATACCCTACGTATTATTATTAATTCACTAATTAATTTATCATCGCATTTTCCCGAGCGTTTTCCCCTCTACTCGAAAAGTCATAGGCACTCTATTATATTATTTTATTAGTTAAAATATGATAATCGGACACATCCACTCGGTGCATTAATTGAATCCTATGAATTCCATTTCCCTCACTTTTTTAATTAAAAATCGATCACTAATTATTTTTTAACTCGCAATAACTTCCCACCTACATTCCCCCTTCTCATTGAGGTAAAATAAACCAATACAATATTTTCAGCAAGTTTCATATCCCTTACAATTAACAATATACCTTGGAACCCTTCCATTTTAACACTTAAATTCCCTCGGTAAATCAGACCCCCCGGACCGGTTCGTCTTGACCCCTGAACCGGTTTGCTGTACCTGGTATAGAACCGTCTCCTCTAAATTTGATTTCCTCCATTATTACACCCTCAAACTCTTTGATTCTCAACCAGAACTCAAATCGATATTCTCCCAACATATTTATACCCTCTAAACAGCTTCTAACATCCCACAAATTATCAAACATAGTTAATATATAGATATTTCCCCAATATTTCTCGAATCGAGTTCATAACCGTTCATACGAATTCTATCCTGGATTAAATTCTATCAATCCAAATTACATGAGTTCAACTACTGAAATTCGAATAAAAATCAGATTCTAACAATCCTATATAAAATCCATCATTGATTTAATGACCAATCTACACAATTTACTCCAATTATCAAAAACCCAAATTTCATATCAACACCCTCCCAGATATGGATTTTCACATACAGCCACTATGATATTAATTGATTATCATGAATTTACATTAAAAGAAAAATTAACCACTTGCCTCTATTGATTCGTATGGTCTGATTCTTTGATGTAGATAGCGATTCGACAAAGAACGCCTTCAATCCTTCTTGGTTTGGCTCCTAGAAACCTCCCTACTTTCTCCCTCTTTTCTTCTCTACAGCTCTAGGGTTTTCTAAACGAATTATGGTTGTTCCCGATTTCTTAATTTAGGTTAAATGATGAAAATCCCATTTTTAGGGTAATGGTCCAAGCTCAAATGACTCGAACACTCCCATGCGAGCCCCGCAATGTCTAAAAAGGTCCCGATACCCAATTACTACCCCCGATAATCTTTTTAGACTATATCGACCTATTCGGAATCAACTGTGACCTCCGAATTATCATCCGAGTTACTTTATATAATTTTTCTTATTTCGCTTCAAAATATGTTCCACGTAAAATAAATATCATCATGAATTAATTAAATCTAACTCACCGAATTAAATAAATTCTCCAAAGTAAATAATTCTCCAAATTAAATAAATTTTCTAACTTAAATAAATTCTCCAAACCACAAATTTTATTTTAATTTATATATCCTAAAAAATACGGGGTGTTACATACTTCCCTCCTTACAGAGGAATTTCATCCTCAAAATTTGGGTAAGTCTATCACTCCAGGTCTCAAATATACCCTTATTTACATACTCCTAAGATTGCTACCCATATTCCTACCCCTTCTACTTGTAGGTTATATTAAAATTAAATTACTTACCCAGGGCACCCATATACCCTATACCCATGCTTCTCACAGAAAAAATGCTAACCGGCTCCACTTAGCCTTACATCGTAATATAACTTTCAACTCAAAATTACAACTACATATATGTATAATAACCAAGGTACCAAAACTTTGTCCCAATGACCAAACATCTCCCAACTTCTAGCATTGCGTTTAGTTTCATGTGTGGGAGATCTCACAAGCGAATCCAAACAAGGAACCCCCTATATACATTACTACCTAATATTATCAGTCGTTGAGATCCGTTAGGCCCTCAGTCTATAACACGTACCTCTAAATTCCAGTCTCTTGACATAAAAGTATATTCATCCACTCTCATGTTACAAAAGACAATATACAATAAGACGCCCTTACTATCACTATTTTTTTGCTCTAAAATAATAACGAGTCATATCTCTTCGCTAAAAAATAAGTAAATATATCCTGAATCACATCAGTAAATGTCCTTACTCACCGGGATCACGTATAGTAATACAACATATTCTTATAAGTCTATTATGCAACATGCGATAAAATATGTACATGTATGTATAAACTAGACCCTCTTTCATTTGGTAACTAGAACAAGTAAGTCATAACTTCGAATAATGAACACAAGGTTTCACCATACTATATACCATAGACCAAACATCACAGCATAATTATCACTAACGTCTCGTACGTAACATACTTTTCTCAAGCTCAGCTCCACACTCTCGGTGTGGCTATATCATACAGGTATCCTCGATTATCCCAAAAATTGCAATTTAATTCTTCTCTATATTTCCCCACCCATTAACTTGTGGTGCGAAAGTTTTCTCAGTGCTTCCTTCGCAGCACTAACAGACTCCACTGTCCATATATCGTAATATCTCTTATCTTAAAGGGTTTTCTCTGCACGTTCAATAATATAACCTTTAAAATCGATGTACTAGCATCCAACAACGTCTCACTAACCTCAATGTTCATTAAGGTCCATGCGTGTAATATCCCGTAACAAAGCTCAAAATAACTTTCTCTAATGCAATACTCTCCAGCATTGTCAATCATCAAAATTTGTGGATCCTAAGGATATGGCTAAAATATTGCTGATTTTGTCCCCCGATACATAAATCAAATCGTCTATGCCCATGTCTCTCAAGCAATCACGCGATACAGTGCTCTCACCACCACTAAGTTCTCAGCACGTAAACAACAATGAGCTAAAACTTTTCGCTCACAGTGAACCCAACCTACCCTGAATTTCGTCAGTAAAAGTCCATACGCACCGGGGTCCAATGTATCTAAACCACCATTCTCTCTGAAGTCTACTTCATAAAAATATCTCCACGTGCTCGACCTTCTTTCAAGTGAGACAACGCAAACATATACATCCTACCCCAAAACAACGAACACGATAGTCTTACTGTAACTGCCCAGCATCGCTTAATAGTCCGTAGCCAGGATAAAACCATACCTTGACTATCACCTCTCAAAATGAGCTATCCTCATAAAATATATCCCCTCAGTGTTCATACCTGCTACCTTGCAGATGGAACTAAAGAGAGACCCACTGACTCAATGGCGAATATATACTACTATAGTCCCACATCATTGTTAATCAATCGAAACTTGGAAAATCATCTACCCTACTCACAAAATCTCGAAAGTAGTAAACTTCCATGTAGTGAAAGATTTCTCTTAGTGTCACCCCCGCTCTCTGGTGGGTAATACCAAAGAACCCCCACTACCCCATGGTAATTATATATACGCTATATTAATATCGACTACACCTCTACTAAACTCGTTCACACACGAATCTACTATTAACAAATACTATGACTCACTCGTGTCACATAAAACATACCCCAATCAACCCGGGATAAAATTTACACTTTCAATTGTCAATAGAACTGGTGGTTCAAATGGTTCCTGGACACAACACCCTCTTCCCAACCGAACCAAAAACTCCTCATAATTATTTCCCATGCTGGGCATCCCATTCTTTTCCCCCAATTTGCCGTAGACAAGAACTACACATGTGTTCCTAAGCTTTACCCATAGGACACCTATCTATGTCATCTGCCTCACGCGATCATCGAGTTATCGAACGTAACTCTAATGCCGAGACTGATCCATGATCTACTACGATGTCTGTATATCCGGGATCTCACCCTGTAGTTGACCACTGCGGCATTTGGGCAAGATTTCTTCCTTTGGATCTTCTTTCCACACTGCGATAACTTTCATAGAACCCCCTATCTCTGGTCTTGGCCCTACTGCCCTCCCCCGCTCTTCCTTTGGCTTTGACGACCCTGAAGAACAAAAAGTTGTTGTTGCTGAGTGTGACACCCCGCCTAATTAAATACCGGGTGATCAGCCCTTTATTAAATTATAATCAAGGTGAACGGCCGGTTCATTCTCAGCATCACTGTCGTAAAAATAACTTTTCCAATTTAAACACCCTAAATAATTAAGTTAAGTGTCAAAACCATTTTTATACATTACTTTCCAATTTTTATTTTTATAAACCAACATTTAACTTTACATAATTCATAGTTAAGGAATCACACAACAACTATCCTGTAACATATAATCCAAATGATTAAGCATTCAACTAATTGAATCCAACATTTAAAACTCAAAGGAAAACATCCTGACAATAATAAATCCCAAAGTGTAAATACTGGAAATAAACGAATCACAATATCCAATAAAACAACTGAATAATGGAAAAGGGCGACACATGCCCAACTGAATAAATAGTGCTAGAAGTGGAATCAACAAATGAGGTCGTCTAAGCAAGAGGCCTGCAACCCTCCCACCTAAGCTGCAACGTGTTCCTTCCAAAGGATCCTATGCAAGACGCCCCTGTGGTTGGGCACCTGAAATATATACATATATATATACAAGAGAGAAGAGGAAATGGAAACGGGTCAGAGCCTGATTGTAAAAATGATTTATAATTTGTTTATCAAGTATTTAAAATGTTTATGGCCAATGCAACAACATATTAGTGCGAAACTCCCTTAAGAAATTCTCACCTCTCTTTTAATGTGTACGCCTATCGCACTAACCTTCCCAACGGTTTAACTTATCTTTTCTTAGGTTGCTCGTAAGATTTAACTGACAAATTAAATTGTTTAAGAGGTTAATTTCATTTAACAACAAAGTTCTCATTTAAACCTTATTTACTAATAAAGTTTCTCAGTAACACATTATACTTTTCAAACACTTATTCCCAAATTGAAATAGTTATTCCATTCTTACTTACCATATACACAACAGGTAGTTCCCAAATTCCAGATTTAAATATATATATTAAATACTCATATAATATATATATTCTAGCAACACCCCACATAATAATTATGGTGCGGGAATACTCTGCTATCTAGTCCCCGTATCACTCATACTAAGGGAAATACAAGTTCGGAATCACTCTCGAACTATATAGAAACAAAACACAAACAATATTGAGGCGAAGCATAGTTTCATGTCTCTAAGAGGTCAGCACATGCCCTCACGTCTCTTAGGACCGTCTGACTATCGATTCGATATCCTGTACCAAAGGATTTCTATCTTCTAGGGTATGATTCAATATCCCCCATAAAGGTCCCATCGAGATAAGACTGTCCCAGCGCGGTAACCTCAGGGTTAGCAAGTAGCGCGGGCATGATTTTTACACGTATATAGTATATGCATAAACACAATCCTATAAATATACTACTATTACCAGATCAAGTTTAGGTACATATTCACGACCCATAATTATGATATGTGTCCTTATTACTCGTTATTTAGTTATTACGTATAACGTTTGCCTCTTATCTTAATTTGTGGGATTTTCCCAACTTATCAAGTGACACTCGTGGATTTCTAACCTCCCATGTGTAATTTCAGTAGGTACTCATTTATTTTCCAATGTAACTACCTTACGCGTCTCCCCCATTAATACATAGTTCCATCGTCCCTTATATGTAAACATCCCCGAAAAATGTAAATCTCGTCTTACATTAAAGGTTTCATATTTTTAATAAGTCATACTGGTCTTCTTTATCTCCCAAAATATTTTAATAAGGATGTCCAAAGATTATTACTCATTTAAATTGAATTCAACTATTTAGAAGAGGAAATGTGAGTCTGCCAGGAGGGGTCGATCGATCGATGGCAGGAGCTCGATCGATCGATGCGTCGATCGATCGATACTACTTGTTCGATCGATCGATCAAACAAGTATGTAGAATCTGCAGAATACCAGTTACGAGTTATATCATCCAACATCATCAAAATCCAAATTTTAAACTCCCAAACTCCCAGAAATTTATACCACAAACATTATAAACCCATATTAGCAATATCCTACGTAAAGCATACGGGTTTTTATCAAGATTCATGGGTTAAAAGGGCCAAAACTTATATAATTCTTATGAACCCTAGAAATTTCTTTAACTTAGTTCTTCTTATTCTTTTCCCAGAATTTCTACTTCTAAACCAATATAAATTCGTGGTTCAACCTCTACATGTGAAAGGGATTTCCAGATTATTGTTTATATCATTACAACATGCGATTTCTAATCACCAACTTGGGTTTTCTTTCATAAAAATGTAATACCCCGTACTTTTATTGATATTTATTTATGGGATTAATTAAATTAAATGTGAATTAATTGATAATTAATCCGGATAAAATACTAACGAGATATGAGTTGGTATTTGATTATAATGTGTATATATGGTAGTATATGAATATTAAAAATATTAAAATTGTCGCGAGACTGAAATACGACAATTTGGGAAATTTTGTTGGGACGCGCGTAACAGTCGCGTCAGGAATGTAATTATTTAAATTAAAAGTGAATTTTATTTTTATCAACCGTATGGTCATTTTGAGCACGCCAACATGTCCGGAAGGATCGAGATAGTCAGAAAACACTAGCCGGGAGTTTAGTTTGGGTCCCAGGGCATTTTTAGGCCAAACCGGCAACCCGGAAGGGTATTTTGGAAATTTTAAAAATTAAGGAATTAAGACCCACGATTTTTAGTGTTGATTTATTTATTTTTGGTTAGGCCATTAGGGTCATGATCAGCCAAAAACATAGAGGGGATTTACGTGAGTTAGAGGAGAGGTTACAAAGAGTCCCCAAACCAAAACCACCACCCACCACCACCAATTTGGACGAAATTGTGACCGGAATGGAGAGAGGACCAGCCCTTAAACAACAACAACGGATCGAAACATCAAATTTACAGGAAAGTGGTTTATATTGCAAAGATTCAAAGCATATATTTTACATGTGTCTATAGAATTGGAGATTTCTCATAAATAATGAAAATTAAATGGATTTGAATGGTTTAAATCATAATTTGGGTAGGACTTTAATGTAGGTTTATATTTGAGATGATAACAACTACGAATTTATGATTAATGAGTAGAGAATTTTGAAATTTGAAGGAATTATGGGATGTTCTTGAAGAAATAGGAAAAACTAGGTTTTATATGAATTTTGGGTAATTTGATCCATGAAAGTGATGTTATATGTTGATTTGATGAATCTAAAACGTGGGGAAAGAAGTAAACATGTTAGTAGGATGATTAGTGTATTCATTTGAGAGTTTTGGACGTTATAATGATGATTAAGAAGAGTAAAAAGATGCAAACCCGTAACTGTTAAGGATTTATGGGCTGATACCTGCTTGATCGATCGATCGACTCAAGAATGTCGATCGATCGAAGGTTCGATCGATCGACCCCTGCTGTATTTTGACAATTGTTTCTCTTTAAGGTTTAACGATTATTCCAAAGTTGATGTTGGTTATTAGGAAGATTAATATGATAGTGTGGGACTTAATTAAAGTCAGTAGGGCCTTAGTTGTTATCGGAGAATGCTATAACTTATGGGATTGATTAATATTACGTTCGAGGGTCTACCGAGTGAGGTACGATTAGAAAATGTTCGAATTGGAACTACAGTGAGAATTGAGGATGATGTAAGATAAGGGTAGTAACGGAGGGACTTTAAGCACTGAGATAACATTTGAAATTAATAAGAAATCTAGTAACCTTTTGAGTTAGGTTTAAGTACCCAAATTGATACGACGAGAGAGTTATCAAACGGAATATATATGATATGTAATACTCGGAGTAAATTTGACACGTACGAGATTAACTAGATGAAATGTGCGAACATCTATATTGATATATGATTACTTAGGCTGTGTGAATGCCTAGTGTATGGATTTCTTATGTGTATAACATACCTACCATACTTGCTATCACGGGAGGTTTACGTTCGCTTAGGGCCATCTAATCTTTGTGTGCTCGGATTTAGATTGGTACCTTGAGGACATAGTTCAAGAGAATGACTTATTTGTGAGTTAATAAGTCAGCTGACTATGGAGCGTAGGTATGTACTTGACCCATGGATATGTTGAATTATGTTCACCTCCATTTTTGTGTGTTGTGCTTATTCTAATAATTCCTGAGAGATTCGGAATTTGTAATCCTTATGTACATGATGTACCGGGATGAATAGCAGAGTATGTGTGCACCGAAGCTTAGCCTCGAGGTGCTTGTATTGTATATTTATGATGTGAATGATATACGGTTAAATGAACAGACTTGTCATGTTTAATTATGAGAATAATTTATAGTAACTCCTTGAGAAGATAAATAAGGGGATAACCTCCAGTAAATGATAATGCAAATAATTGAGAATATGAGTTTAAGTAAAGATATCTATTCAAGTGATAACATTGGGAATTCATATTGTGAATATTTGTGATGGGTTCATTGTTGCTTAGTAGATGTGATTGACTAAGATATGCGAATGGGTTAAAAATGAGAATTTAACTAACACTTGAGATAAGTAAATTAACGAATGTGAACATGGGTTATAAATATGGCTTAATTGGGGTTATGTGTAGATACTCTATGTTTGAATGCGGAGGCAGGGTTGGTATAAACTAGTTAGATAGTGGCATAACTAGGATGGGTTAAAGGCATACGTTAGACGTGCACAGTAGTGGAGAGGTAAGGAACTCATGTGATAGTACGCAATTAACGTGTTTATAATATGTGATGTTCAATTGTAATTTAAATCACTTGCTGCTTTTAAAATACTCTCCACTTTCGGGCTCTGACCCGTTTGCTTTCAAATCTCTTTTTTTGCAAAAACCTTTTAGGTGCCCAGCCACAAGGACACCATGCATAGTATTTCCATTCAGGTGACGAGATGTAGCTGTTGTGGAAGTTACAGGGCCTTGATAGTAGATGCCTTCTTTTCTAGTTCTGACTCCATATTCAGTTTCATCATTTATAGGGCATGTCGCCCATTTCTTTTAGAGACATTTTATATTCAGTTATTCAGGTTGTGGATTGTAATTAATTCAGGATTCAGACTTGTTTTATTATTTCAGTTGTGGGATTGTTGTGAGGAGTATTTCCTCCAGACTCTTTATTACTTGTTGATTACACTATTGGGACTTTATTGTGCATGGTTATGTTATTCTTTTATTCTTCACTTACTTCATGTTAATCAGATTTAATTTAAAATTGGCAACTCGCTTTTAAATACTAGGTGGTTAATAATCATTAAAATGTTTTCGACAGTGATGCTATTAACTGAACCAACTTGGCATTTTGTATTAATTTTAATAAAGGAGTAGCTACCCGGTATTTAATTAGACGGGGTGTCACAAAAAACTCATCCTAATCAACCCTAAACTAACATGAATGAAGCATTAACGAAATTAAGCAAGATAAATACTTGCCTGGGGATTTTTTTGTTTCTGATTTGTGGATGAAATCGGTGTGGTGATGATCCTTGTTACGCGATCATTCGTTTGGCGGCGACGGCGGCGCAAACAGAGGAGTTCTTGGCCTAGAACTCTTTGGCAAACTCTCTCCTTCCTTCTCCAATGGTCGTTTCTTATTTTTGGTTGAGTTAACCCTAGAAGGAAACCCTAAGCATCTGATATAACCTTACAATTTTCGTGGGTTTTCAGGCTTAAAAATATAAAATGTCCAAAACGCCCTCCCGGGGTGTTAATTAGGCCTAAAAATGTCCCGAGACCCAAACTAAGCCCCCGAGTACATTATTTTGACTATATCGACCCTTCCGGACACTTTGGCGCACTCGAAATGACCATACGGGTGAGTTATAATCTATTCACTTTTATTAATCAACATTTCGTCTCGACACGAACTTAAATTTCCAAAATTATCATTTTATTCACTCGTGACATTTAATAGAACCAATATTATATATTACTTTACTCATTAGTATTATTCAACAAGTTTCCAATGATTACTAACTCTCATCACGTTAGTAATTACAAAAATAATTAATTTTTGGATTTATATTAAATTAATAACTGACATTAAATTTAATAAATCCCCAAATTTAGAAAGCATAAAAATACGGGGTATTACATACTTCCCCCCTAATAACGGAATTTCGTCCCAAAATTCGAAAAAGAAGGCCTACCTGGTAAAACACATTTTGGATACCTTATCAGTACGCAACCTATCCACATAGTAAGGCGTTCAATCACTATAGCCCCCTCCTCAGAGCAAGTTGGTTTAACACTCTTTATTAAAGATACTTCACATTGTGCTCCTATCCGACAACATTCTCATAAGGCACGCATATACACTATTTATTTCCATTATGTCAATGTCATTGGGAGGTCGCACCTCACTAGATGACAACTACTCGGATTTATCTAAACACAAAACTCCCATTCTGGGAGAAACCATACGAACATCTGACCACACTTGTTCGCCCCAAACAGTCGTGGACTTCCACCATAGTCGTCGGATTATTCTCGACCGATACAAAATTCTGGTTATTCGCTTACCTCTAAACCTACGCAGAGGGAGAATAGTTAAGGTTTTTCCACACTAAAACTTCCATAAGCATCTCGTTTACGACAAACAGGTACGAGTGCTTCCACGGAACTCTACCCTACTGTACTTCACATGCTAGTTATATCCGTTGTGGCAATGAAATGATCATCACGCCTCCAAAATTTTCTTCGCGAGGCCCCACTAATCGTTAATCACCATGCGCTTGCTCCTCGGCTATGGGTGATACCTTCAAATCATAACGAAATGTTATCTCTGTTGTTTTCCTGAAATCCCATATTGAAGGAGGAATTCAAAAATCTCATCCCGATTCAGAAAATAATGTCGTGCAGGACCGCGTACCGGCGCGATCCCTTCCTTTCAAAGGAAGACTGGGGCACATTGTAAATCACCCCAAAGGAATGTCAATCACTTCCTTCCTGGGCGATTTATTTCATACGTTCGGATGAACCCTTTATCTTATCTTGAAGATGGTAACCCATCCGAGAAATTTTACTGACTCTATCGGCCTCTCCCATTATAGGAATTGTCGATAGCCACATAATTCTATGGTTTTTCTTCTTATTTCAACCGATTTCTATCTATGAGTGGTGCATGCAGAGACTACTCACTATGTCCTGCTAAACATCGTGCTTTCCTAGAAATGTCTCACATTAGGTGACACTTAATACTCCCTTATTTCCTTGGCGTGTACCAAAAGTTCTGACCCGTGCACTTTTCTCCACTAAGTGCACTTCTGGACCTTTTAGACCATACTAACATCATCACTCTTTGTATGCGTAAGTCGCTTTCACATTTGACTAATTACAACTCTGCTCCGAGCATTCTCCATAATGATTAAATTCTAACCTTCTCAAGGAATACCGCTTTTAAATGGCTTTCCACAACCTTCCAACTAAATTCGGGTGAGCTACTCTAATCACACCCGTATATGTATATATATGTATGGATTATCGTTCTTCATGCAACGTTTAATTCCCTCTACTACTTCCTCCTCGTTATGTTAGTCCCACAAACATATATTCGTCACATACATTCCCACGTCCCTTCCACTCGGACGATTTTAACATTAGCTAACCAGGATGCCCAACTTTGTAACACCCCGACCTCCCAGGGAGAGCGTACAGAGCGCTACTCATCGATAAAATTACCTGTTTCCCACAAAATACAAGGTATAGATCATCTAAATCCCACAATCAACAAAATAGGGACTACGAATCTCAAATCTCTTTAGATAAACACAATAATTCTCTCGAATAAGTACAATAATTAAAATAAATCACTAATGATCTATACATGCAAAAAAATACGAATCCCGTCTCTTGTATTAAAAATTCTTCCCAGATAATCCACACTAAAATCATCTAAACTCCTTATTTTCCTTATGTTCTGAATGCATTTACAACACTTGGGTACTCTCAATCACCCTAGAAATCAAAAACTTTTAAATCCTCCTATAATCGTTCCACCCCTCAACTCATGGCGATAAAACAAAACTTTTGATGCATTCTTACCACACAACCGAATTTATTGGCCTTAAATCATAATTCAACTTCCATCTTACATATACAATTACCCGTTCCTTGTACGACTGAGGTACTGAACTCGTGAACTACTGACTAGGCATCTCCCTATTTCCAACCTTACGCTAACTTTCATGCGTGGGATGTCTCGCAAAGCGAAACCCAAACAAGGAACCCCCCCGATACACTACTACCTAGCATTGTCGGTTATCAAAATCTGTTAGGTCCTCCGTCCATATCATGTACCCTTTAACTCCGTTCCTTGACAGACAAGTTCCATCATTTCCCGTAATTACATCTACACAAAGAACATTTCGCCAATCCACTATCATCCAGTATTGGTGGTAATCACTATTTACAAACCTCTTACACATACAATCAGGACTCTCAAAATCCTGATTCTAAACATAGGAGTCTAACTCTTAACTATCACATCTCTAAAGGGTAGATATATTATTGCTCTCTACCTATCACCAAGTCCTGAGCGTTCCACATGATAATGAGACAAATCTTTTCGCTCAACAGTAAACCCAATATACACTGAATCATAACAACAAAGTCCCTACACACACCGGTATCGAATATCTCGAGCCCACTATCTCTCCCGAAGTCTCTAGGATAGATAATATAAGTGCGAGTCCAACCCTCTTGCAGGTGAGGCCTCGCCACAATAAAACATGCTGCACTAATGCAACCACTCCGATAGTCTTGCACTAACTGCCCACTATCGTACTGACCATTTCTAAAAAGTTGTAATCAATACCATATTATACTCGTATATCACATCACTAAAATGAATAACCTCAATAAAATATATAACACTATTAATATATTCACTCATCCTCCGCGGATAGCACTAAGGAAAATCCTGCTACACTAAGGAGAAATATTCACATAATAATATCCTTTGTAGTTATACACAATAAACTCGTCTCATATGATAATCTAGAAATGAACAAAATATAGTGACTCGCTCGTGTCACATGAAACATGCCTCATCCTTCGAGAATAACCGTCGTACTTCTACCTTTACATTCCTATTGGCAAATCCTTCCTCTGGGCGAGGCATTGCCACTAAAACACCTTTTTCCACCCCGAAATGGCCGGGACGATACTCCTACCGAAACTCTAGCATGCCAAAAACGACCTTATACTCATGCATATCTAACATCAATATTTATCGCGGTTAAAAATAAAGTTATTAATTTCTATGTCGGCACTCCTTCAAATAAAGAAAATCAAAGACTCTTTCCCCCAAATGGTGAGTCTACGCATGACACCTTACTCATCGTCGTGGCTAATATACCTAAGGCTCATAAAAATGAATAGCCCTAAAATAGTGCAGTGCCCTAGTACCACTTAAAACTCAACCCGTAGCACCCAGTATAAGGAACGTACCTTGTATCTCGGTTGGGACATGAGGTGCTGCTATCTGGTGGACGTTACATACACGTCCATACTGTAATTGCCTCTGTTGAACTGAGGCTACTAGAATGGCAGGTGGAGGTGGCTTCTGTGGTTTATTACTAGCTTCCTTCTGCCATGGGGCCCCATTCCTCTCTGGGCAATCCTGACGCTTATGGCCATTCCTGCCACATTGGAAGCACTTCCCTCGAAACTGTCTCACTTCACTACGTTGTTGACTAGTCTTACTTTTTCCTTGGTCTTGCTGGCCTTGGTAAGAAATTTGCAGAAAACGATGTCAGGTTGAGGACAATCCCTCCACTTGTGACCCTATTGTACACATTTATAGCAGAGTTCCGAAATTCCTCGTTGGTCGGGTTGTAGTTTCTCCCCAGTCTGATTTGGACAAGATTGACGTTTATGACCGTTCCTTCCACATTTGAAACACCTCTTTGTGACTTCATTTTGACCCCAACTTTGTTGGCCCTGACACTTTTGGCCCTTTACATAAATTTGGTTACTTATGGAACTGTCTTGGTCTTGAGTGGTTTGTTGTCTCAATTTCGGTGCCTTCGCACAATTGTCAACTATAGTCACATGCATTTGATTTACCTCTCTAGGTCTTTTGCCTCCTCTAAGTTTCATGTTGCGTTCGTGGTACTGTAAGACTGCAGTGGTAACTTCTTGTGCCACAATGCCCGCAAATTCGGCGATTGGTACCCTTTTTGGAGACACCTGAGGCGTGAGTTGTCCTTGCTTATTAACTTCCCCAATGAAATTAGCTTGTTCGTCCTGATGGGCCATCTGAAATTTTAAAATTTAATCTGAAAAAGTTCAACATTCACATCGTCAAATCGCAGAAGCACGAATTTCCAACGCATAAAGATGAATACAACATTCCTAATCTTAGGGCTCTAAATCAAAGACGCTAATCTGGAAATGAGATAAACCGTACAGATCCTAAAGGACACTAGAACCGGATGCTCTGATACCACCTGTGACACCCCGCCTAATTAAATACCGGGTGATCAGTCCTTTATTAAATTATAATCAAGGTGAACGGCCGGTTCATTCTTAGCATCACTGTCGTAAAAATAACTTTTCCAATTTAAACACCCTAAATAATTAAGCTAAGTGTCAAAACCATTTTTATACATTACTTTCCAATTTTTATTTTTATAAACCAACATTTAACTTTACATAATTCATAGTTAAGGAATCACACAACAACTATCCTATAACATATAATCCAAATGATTTAACATTCAACTAATTGAATCCAACATTTAAAACTCAAAGGAAAAAATCCTGACAATAATAAATCCCAAAGTGTAAATACTGGAAATAAACGAATCACAATATCCAATAAAACAACTGAATAATGGAAAAGGGCGACACATGCCCAACTGAATAAATAGTGTTAGAAGTGGAATCAACAAATGAGGTCGTCTAAGCAAGAGGCCTGCAACTCCCACCTAAGCTACAGCGCGTTCCTTCCAAAGGATCCTATGCAAGACGCCCCTGTGGTTGGGCACCTGAAATATATACATATATATATACAAGAGAGAAGAGGAAATGGAAACGGGTCAGAGCCCGATTGTAAAAACGATTTATAATTTGTTTAGCAAGTATTTAAAATGTTTACTGGCCAATACAACAACATATTAGTGCGGCACTCCCTTGAGAAATTCTCACCTTTCTTCTAATGTGCACGCCTATCGCACTAACCTTCCCAACGGTTTAACTTATCTTATCTTAGGTTGCTCGTAAGATTTAACTGAAAAATTAAATTGTTTAAGAGATTAATTTCATTTAACAACAAAGTTCTCATTTAAACCTTATTTACTAATAAAGTTTCTCAGTAACACATTATACTTTTCAAACACTTATTCCCAAATTGAAATAGTTATTCCATTCTTACTTACCATAGACACAGCAGGTAGTTCCCAAATTCCAGATTCAAATATATATAATAATACTCATACAATATATATATATATTCTAACAGCACCCCACATAATAATTATGGTGAAGGCATACTCTGCTATCCAGTCCTTGTATCACTCGTACTAAGGGAAATATAAGTTCGGAATCACTCTCGAACTGTATAGAAACAAAACACAAACAATATTGAGGCAAAGCATAGTTCCAAGTCTCTAAGAGGTCAGCACATGCCCTCGCGTTTCTTAGGACCGTCTGACTATCAATTCGATATCCTGTACCAAAGGATTTCTATCTTCTAGGGTACGAGTCAATATCCCCCATAAAGGTCCCATCGAGATAAGACTGTCCCAGCGCGGTAACCTCAGAGATAGCAAGTAGCTCGGGCATGATTTTTACACGTATATAGTATATGCATAAACACAATCCTATAAATATACTACTATTGCCAGATCAAGTTTAGGTACATACTCACGATCCATAATTATGATATGTGTCCTTATTACTCGTTATTTAGTTATTACGTATAACGTTTGCCTCTTATCTTAATTTGTGGGATTTTCCCAACTTATCAAGTGACACACATAGATTTCTAACCTTCCAAGTGTAATTTCAATAGGTACTCATTTATTTTCCAACGTAACTACCTTACGCGTCTCCCCTTTTAATACATAGTTCCATAGCCCCTTATATGTAAACATACCCGAAAAATGTAAATCTCGTCTTACATTAAAGGTTTCATATTTTTAATAAGTACTATTGGTCTTCTTTATCTCCCAAAATATTTTAATAAGGATGTCCAAAGATTATTACTCATTTAAATTGAATTCAACTATTTGGAAAGGGAAATGTGAGTCTGTCCGGAGGGGTCGATCGATCGATGGCAGGAGCTCGATCGATCGATGCGTCGATCGATCGATCAAACAGGTATGGCGAATCTGCAGAATACCAGTTACGGGTTCTATCTTGCAACATCATCAAAATTCAAATTTTAAACTCCCAAACTCCCATAAATTTATACCACAAACATTATAAACCCACCCAAATTATCTGTATTTTACGTAAAGCATGCGGGTTTTCATCAAGATTCATGGGTTAAAAGGGCCAAAACTTATATAATTCTCATGAACCCTAGAAATTTCTTTAACTTAGTTATTCTTATTCTTTTCCCAGAATTTCTACTTCTAAACCAATATAAATTCGTGGTTCAACCTCTACATGTGAAAGGGATTTCCAGATTATTGTTTATATCACTACAACATGCGATTTCTAAACACCAACATGGGTTTTCTTTCATAAAAACTCAGCCTAATCAACCCTAAACTAACATGAATGAAGCATTAACGAAATTAAGCAAGATAAATACTTTCTTGGAGATTTTTTTGTTTCTGATTTGTGGATGAAATCGGTGTGGTGATGATCCTTATTACGCGATCTATCGTTTGGCGGCGACGGCGGCGCAAACAGAGGAGTTCTTCACCTAGAACTCTTTGGGAAGCTCTCTCCTTCCTTCTCTAATGGTTGTTTCTTGTTTTTGGTTGAGTTAACCCTAGAAGGCAACCCTAAGAATCTGATATAACCTTACAATTTTCGTGGGTTTTCAGGCTTAAAAATATAAAATGTCCAAAACGCCCTCCCGAGGTGTTAATTAGGCCTAAAAACGCCCCGAGACCCAAACTAAACCCCCGGGTACATTATTTTGACTATATCGACCCTTCCGGACACTTTGGCGCACTCAAAATGACCATACGTATGACTTATAATTTATTCACTTTTATTAATCAACATTTAGTCCCGACACGACACGGGCGCGTCCCGACTTAAATTTCCAAAATTGTCATTTTATTCACTCGTGACATTTAATAAAACCAATATTATATATTACTTTACTCATTAGTAATATTCAACAAGTTTCCAATGATTACTAACTCTCGTCACGTTAGTAATTACAAAAATAATTAATTTCTAGATTTATATTAAATTAATAACTCACATTAAATTTAACAAATCCCCAAATTTAGAATGCATAAAAATACGGGGTATTACACTGAGGACCCTACTGGTCCTGACTAAACCCACCATTCTCGAGTTGTAAAAATATGGACCTAATTCACTTAGCCCAATTCCTCTACTGGAAACCTCTCTCCTCCAGCAATTGTGCCCCACTGGCACCGTTTCCATCTACTTCCCAATCTAACTGGTCTCACTTCCTTAATGTGGACATGTTCAATATAGGTGGCCCTACACTCTACACATAAGACACTTTTATATGTCTTCCCCTTCTCTCCGGCCCCACTAGCCATATCGTGGTGTCCTTCTCTCGAACATGGCGGTCGTGTCTCCGATTGATACCCCCATTGTCCTTTTAGCTCCGCTAACCCTATGGGACTTGTTGTTGGCCTTGATGGCCCTAATTAAATCCACCATCATTAGGTAAGAATTTACCTAATCTAAATCATATAATTGGGTCCTCTACTGGGTATACCTTCATGTGGTACTTTACTAGCACCGTTTCATCCATTACTCCACTTCGGCTAGCTTCTCCAACCCTCGTGGCTCCCTTCTCATGGAAGCGTTGATCTAAACTTGTAAACATACGTCCTTGACAACATCGAGAGTAGTCATCCTATCTAGATCTCCCATCCATGCTTGTGTCTTCTAATGACGAGTCCATTATCAACTTACGGACTCCTTTTATTTTCCACGCATTTCCTCCTTTGAGTACGAAGTTTGTTAAACAAGTTAGCTTCTCTCCAGCGATTGATCTTCGTCTGACCCGTAAATGAAATTTTTTGAAATTCCATTTGCATCTCTGTCTAAATAGAAGATGGAAGGTCTTTTGATTTAATTGCACCTAAATTTTTCGTTTAATTCCATACACACCTCTTCATATGTGGTGACTGACTCTCATCACTTTATGCTGCTCCTATTAGCTAAAAAAATTGCTCAAAATTTAATCTTGGGTGTCGCGGAACTCCACCCTACACAATTACCTTTTGATTATCCCTTTCCATTGGCCCATCACACTTCCTCTCTTCCTCGTATCCTTATAATCACCCATAATATTCCTTATATAGTCCCCCTCTCAAACCCTAGCTTGGAGCCTAAGTTAACGCATATTACTACATTGCCCTTTAATTCAAACTTATCAACTTTACATATTTAAACCATTCCAAAATGTCCAAAAGCCAATTAAATTCTATAAGTGGCTCCTCAAAAGAGTCCTTCCGACTCCCCACCCCTTGTCGGCTACATTAGGTGAGTCTGTAATTTTCACCACCATCATCTATGGTAGTGATTAGGGAAGATACTATTCCCGTATAATTATCCTATCATCATCTTCCTGTACAATAATTATGGTGACTTCTATCGCAATCACCGGTCGCAAAATGCTCTTATGGCTTCCATCGATCCTCTCCTCCTGCAGTCTTTTTAACGGCCTTCGATGGTCATCCTATATTGTTCAGTGTACAATGCCCAACCGAACTTGTATATGAATCACATCAACTATACTTAAAAGCAGAGGAACGTAAGTTGCAATACATAGAGCAATACAACAATCCTATAACAGGGCTCTATATCAAAGAATGTTAAGCTGAAATGTAGAAAATCCGCACACATCCTAAAGAAACTAGACCCCGATGCTCTGATACCATCTGTGAAACCCCACCCAATTAAATATCGGGTGATTAGTCTTTTATTAAATTAACACAGGATTCTCATTTGGTTCATTCTTAGTATCACTGTCGAAAACCATTTTAATTACTAACCACCTAATGGTTAATTAAGCAAGTGTTAAATTTTATCTTTCATTAAATAGATAAAAATATGAAGAAATTTAATTAAACCAAATCATACACACAATCACAGTCTAAAAAGATACAGAATAATAAATGACTTGTAGAATAAATCAGCGGCTACAAAATCAAAAAACTAAAGTATCCAACAGCTGAATAATAAATCTCAATACAAAATCTGAACTGAAATACTCTGAATAAGACATGAAGGAAATTAGGCCAAAATAAAATACTGAGATATGATTCATAATCTAGGAATGAAATAAAAGGAGCGACTACTCAAACTCCTGCATGCATCCACATATGCCGCAGCTGAATATCCCTGGGATAGATAGTCAACTTTAGTGTCCTTGTGGCTAGACACCTAAAAGGATTTGAAAATATTTGCAGTAAGGTTTAGAATCCAAAACATTTTTGAAAATATATATTTAGCAAGTGATTAATGTTGCAGTAAATAAAACGCATGAATGCTCTTCATATTTAAGTTAATGTCGCACTTCTTTGAGGCATGTCTCATCGCTAATCTAAAGCGCACATCAAACTCTTCTTCCTAACCCCCCGGTTATACTACCCCGTCTAACTATCCTTGTTATGTATACTTCTCGACATACTACTCTAACCAAAGTTGTCTTACAGTTGATTCATACCTCATTTGTCTTGTTTACTTAATTAATCATTTAGAATTAACTCTCCATAATATTCCCAGTCTTAGACCTTTTTCCCATGTAATATTATACTGTGCCCACCCGTACTGCCCATACAGTACGTTTCAGAATTTCTCATGCCCCTTTGCCAATTACAAATGTCCCATTAAAGGTTAAGTTTCCATAGACTTAGGTTATTTTAGATATCACTATCTTTCTCATCTATTAAGCACACATAGTAGAATAAATCACAAGTCTCTCTCTCTCTCTCTCTCTCTCTCTCTCTCTCTCTATATATATATATATATAGCACCCCAAGGCTGAGACCTGCGGTGCATGCATACTCGGTTATCAAGTCCCGGTACATCACGTACTAAGTAAAGGGATATATATTCAGAATCATTCTCGAACCACAATATACAATTCACACATAATTGAAGGCGAACATAGTTATAGGCCTTTGGACTACGCACATACCTATGCACCCAAATGACCGGGCACACTCTCATACACACAAATAGTGGTTATCCTTAATTTCTATCTTCTAAGGCACAACTCTAGAATCCCCCAAATGGGTTCATCAGGATAAGATTGTCCCCTTTGTAAAACCTCTCGTGATAGCAAGTAGCATAGGTATGTCATTACACATAATAAGTCACACATTAGGTATTCACACAATCTATGCATATATATACATAACATCAACAAGGTATACCCTCAACCTATAATATTTGTATCATAAGTAGTGCATATATATAGTACCCAAATACCCTACGTATTATTATTAATTCACTATTTAATTTCTCATCGCATTTTCCCCCACTACTCGAAAAGTCATAGGCACTCCATTATATTATTTCATTAGTTAAAATACGATACCCAGACACATCCACTCGGCTCGTTAATTGAATTCAAAGAATTCCATTTCTATCACTTTATTAATAGAAATCAATCACTACACCAAAACTGGCGATTGGTCACGGCCAAAATCCCTGACCAAAGTTGTGGGTCGCGGGCTTGGGCCGTGACCATTTCGGGCGCGACCATTTTCGTGGCACTACACCAAAATGACCAAATTGTCACCTTTCAGCCGGCCACCCTTGTCAAGGTCATTGACCGTGGAAAAAAACACGCGTTTTATGTCACGGTCATTGACCTTGACTCGACCGTGACAAAGAATTGTCACGGTCAATGACCGTGACAAGACCGTGACAAATTTACTTGTCACGGACTTGTCACGGTCATTGACCGTGACAATTCTTTAAATAATTGTCACGGTCAATGACCTTGACACGACCGTGACAATGGTTCCAGCAAAAACCCTTTCCCCCTTCTTTTTTCCCTCCCGCCGTTCACTTTTTCTCTCTCTGTAGACGCTACTCTCTCTCTCTCTAGTTTCAGGTTTAATTCTCTCTCTCTCTCTCTCTCTCTCTCTTCCATTTATATATATGTTTGTGTGTATATATATGTGTGTATGTGTGTATATATGTGTGTGTGTGGGGGGGGAGCAAGGTGGGGTAGGGGGTGGGGCAGAGTGGGGGTAGGGTGGGGGCAGGGTGGGGGTAGGGGGTGGGGCAGGGTGGGGGTAGGGGGTAGAGGTTAAAAATGTAAATAAATAAGTAATTTTCTATAAATTTCCAAAAATAATATCCAAAAATTTAAATGTAAATAATATCCAAAAATAATATCCAAAAATGTAAATGTAAATAATATCCAAAAATATTGGATAACAATTTATTTTCATTCAAAATAAATAAGTAATTTTCTACAAATTTCATAAAAAAATGAAGGCCGGCTTAATATGTGATTTAAGTGTGAAATAATCGCTATATACTTATACTAATGGAGAAAAAAACCATATATGGCATTTTTTGTTGACTTTATATGGTGAAATAATCACATGACTTTATATCCATCAAATAAAAGCATGAAAACTAAAAAACTACAATAAGGTTTAAAATGGCATCCGAAGTTGCTAAAAGCATGAAAAATAAAATATTTTTTAAGATTTGTGGTGAATAACTAAAGTTAAAAAAAGTATTACTTTAGTCATTAAACTACTTTTTGAATTCGGGCGATGCGCATAAATTTGTAGTAATTATCTTATAATAAAGATCAATTAGTCTATGTAGTTGAAAATTTTGATCAAATTGGTGAGCCCTTCATATTTTAAAAATGTTTTTTTATTCCTATTTAACTTTTCTTTCTATACACCCCTAATTATATTTAAAGTTTAATAAAATAGGAGTTATAGAAAGAAAAGTGGGGTTTCCATAATCTTACTTTGTCACAATTAATTTATATGCCTCAAAGTTATTTTATCACTCTTAGTTTATATTTGTGATAATAATTTATATGAGAATTTTATTAAAGATTTTTATGGGAACTTGTTATACTAGAACTTAGATGAACACTAAGTGATGAAAATAGTCCTTAAAATTGAAAATTAAATAAAGTTTATAAAAGTAAAGATGCTGGTAATACATCAAAGATAAATTAATAAGGACTAAATAACAAAACCTGTTCAAGTGTATAACAAGAAAGAAAATGTGGTATTTAGATTGGGTAAAATTCTTAAAGTAATGTTAAGGGACTAAAAGACCCAAGACAACTGGCCAGTAAGTCACGGACCGAAAAATTTATGATGGGTGATGAAAGCCCGTAAACATGTTGGGGTGGGGGTGGGTGGGGGTGGGGTATGATTTATAAAAAGCACAAAACAATTGTAGAAATTCAATACCTGAAATTAACATTGAGATTATTTTAAATAGACAGTCACAACTGTGTGTGTGTTTAAATTGAAAGAAGATATGAGAATTTTATTAAAGATTTTTATGGGAACTTGTTATACTAGAACTTAGATGAACACTAAGTGATGAAAATAGTCCTTAAAATTGAAAATTAAATAAAGTTTATAAAAGTAAAGATGCTGGTAATACATCAAAGATAAATTAATAAGGACTAAATAACAAAACGTGTTCAAGTGTATAACAAGAAATAAAATGTGGTATTTAGATTGAGTAAAATTCTTAAAGTAATGTTAAGGGACTAAAAGACCCAAGACAACTGGCTAGTAAGTCACGGACCGAAAAATTTATGACGGATGATGAAAGCCCGTAAACATGTTGGGGTGGGGGTAGGGGTGGGTGGGGGTGGGGTGGGGGTGGGGTATGATTTATAAAAAGCACAAAACAGTAGTAGAAATTCAATACCTGAAATTAACCTTGAGATTATTTTAAATAGACAGTCACTATTGTGTGTGTGTGTTTAAATTGAAAGAAGTTATGAGAATTTTATTAAAGATTTTTGTGTGTGTGTGTGTGTAATTCTCACTTTATTAATGCCAAACCCGACTTGCTTATAAGATATGCATATTGTGATAATATTATATATGTACTAATAACATTTTTTTACAGCAAATGTCTCCTTTAGATATTAAGGCGAAGATGATGATGTTGTTTATGATGATGTCGTCTGGGGTCGGTGGTAGTGGAGGCGACGAGGGCTCTTCCGCCCCTAGGCTCCCTAAATATGGGAAATATGGGATTACCGTCGAGAACAAATCGGAGATATTAGCGAGATCCCTCGTTCTGCTAAAGACGGTCATCGGCCCGGGGTTTATGAGTTGGAAGGAGGTGCCATATGAGCTCAAGTTAGCTGTTTAGGCGGCACTACAGGTAATATATTTATATGAATATTTCAATTTCAATTTCAATTTCAATTTCAATTTCATATTTATATTTATATTTATATTTATATTTATATTTATATTTATATTTATATTTATATTTATTCGCAACTAACATTGTATTTGTTGGACATGAACAATTCAACTTGGATCCAAAGCTACGCGATCCCGTGTTGGAGCAGATCAGGGAGCAACTCAAGTTGTGGAAAAAAAATATGCGGGCACGGTACTTTGGGAAAACACGAGAGTCGATTATCCAATGGCGTGAATCTGTCCCCCCCAGGGAGCCGATCTCATTGGCACAATGGAAGAAGTTCATTGACAATGAGATTGATGATCGACAATTGGCATCTCGCCAATCGGGGAGGGAAAATCGGGCAAAAAAGACGGACGTGCACTACTCCGGTCGGACCTCTTACGTCGAGGTGGAGCATAGGATGCAGGTAAGATTTAATTTTTCTATAACTATAGAAATATATTATTCTTCATTATTTTACTTTTCGGAGCCGATACTAATTTTACTTTACTTTATTTTATTTCAGGGGGTAGGTAGTGGGCCAGGAGGTAAGCCACATAGGCTCGATACTTATGTGGCCAAAGAGGTGTCCCCGAGCATCGCGGCCACGATTGTAAGTAATCCGACAATTTAATTTTTGTTAATTACGTTATAATTTTTTAGTTTACTTATTTTACTAATCATGTGCTTTTTGACATTTCAGGCAAAGCTTAAGGAAGTGCATGAGTCACAGTCTGATGCCGACAAGGCATCTTTGTCCACAGATGCACTCAGCCAAGTGCTTTGCTCTGATCGCAAGGGGAGGACAAGGGGGTGAGCTCGCGGGTGGCCAAATCTAGGATCATCGGATTGGAGACGAGCGACACCGGGTTGGCTCGAACGGTGGATTCACACGACGCGAAGTTGTCCCGTTTGGAGGCGAAGGTCCAAGATATGTACGCATTCATGAAGCGTACATTGGGCGGAGACCGTAAAGGGAAAGGGAAAGGGAAGGAGAAGGCGGTGGAGGAGGAGGTGAGGGAGGACGAGGCGCAGGATGACGAGGATGTGGACCTCGCTGCTTCATCACCGACACGTTCGTACTTCGATGATCCACTTCCCTATTTGGCGCCCTTCAACATACCAATGTCGACACTTGGTTGGCCGAGCGTGTTCATATTGGACGTATTTGATGGCCAGTGGATAGGGCGGGGGTTGAGGGACCCGAATATCGTCCAGGGTGGAATAGTTCATGGACGTGCGCTTCAAGAGATGGAGTCCAGGGTGCTCGTCACGCATGTCATACCCGGGAAGGAGAACTCCCTATTGTGGTTGCACGAACAATGCGGCACGACGTATATTAGTGGGTACGTCAATTCGTATGTCGTGTGGCCTACTCACCTCCTCAGTTTTAACAATACACCAGACATGCAGTGACATTGTTTTAAGTTTGAATTGAATTGTTTTAAGTTGTTACATTTGAATTAAATCGTGATGCATATTGTTTCTATTTTGAATATATATTTGAATTATCTTTAGTTTGTTTGGATATATGATGTTTGGAACAGGTACAATGTTGCTATAACAGGTACAAATATACTGCTGGGCAGTGGCAGTAGCCATACTGCCCAGCAAATTTTTTTAAATTCTGCCCAGAATTGTCACGGTCATTGACCGTGACACGTCCGTGACAAAAAGTTATCACGGACGTGTCACAGTCAATGGCCGTGACAATTTTTGTAAAAAGGGTCACGGCTTTGTCACGGTTTATAACCGTGACAAACGTGTCACGGTCATTGACCGCGACACGACCGTGACACAAAATGCTAGTTTTGTGTCAAGGTCAATGGCCGTGACACGACCGTGACAAAAAACGTTGTCTCGCCTCGAAATGTCACGGTCATTGACCTTGACAAGTTGGATTTGTCAAGGTCAATGACCTTGACAATTCGACAGATTTGGTGTAGTGGTGGGTCGCGGCCCAAGTCAGTGACCAAAAAATGGTCACGGCCGAGAGGGGTCACGTCAGATGGTCGCGGACTTAAGCCGTGACCCATGTCGTGACGGGTCACGGCCCTCATCCGTGACCCACAACCATGACAAATTGGTCGCGGCCAAAGTCCACGACCCACGACCGTGACAAAAAAAATTTAAAAAAATTGGTCGCGGCCAAAGTCCGCGACTCACGACCGTGATAAAGAAAAAAAATGGTCACGGTCCTCATCCGTGACCCACAACCGTGACAAATTGGTCGCGGCCAAAGTCCGCAACCCACAACCTTGACAAAAAAAATAAAAAATAAATGGTCGCGGCCCAAGTCCGTGATGAAAAAAATGGCCGCGGACTTTGGTCGCGACCGTTTTTATGCTTGAAGAAAAAAATAAAAATGGTCATGGACAAAGTCCATGACCATATTTAACTATAATTTTAAAAAAAATGTATTTTTTTTTCCAATTTTAAAATTGGGGGTCATGTGAGTGCACCGTCAGTTGCTACGTGTAACGTTGGACGCGTACGAGGTGTTACAAATATTTATTATTGGCAAAACAATAAAAAAAAATCACAAATTACGAATCGAGAACGTTGTTAATAAACAAATATATATACAAACTTAAAAATATTAGACGTCTTAATAATTCACATACCAAAAAAAAAAATTGGGCAGAGTTTCCTTTATTTTCTTGACATTCCAAAACCTGTAAATGTAAAACCTGCTTATTATAAAGCCCGCACGGCCATAAAATTCAACAATCAAATTATAAAAGCCCGCACGGCCATAAAACTAAACAATAAAAGCCCGCACGGTTGTAACACATAAAAAAATAAAATCCTGAATATCCACAACATATAAACAATCTTCTTGTTGTAAACCATTGCCTCCTTCATTTGTTCCGCATGCCAAAAACCTACAAATGATAGGATACATAAAAACAAATATCGGTAACCAAGTAGTTTTACAAAAAAATTAATCAAGCTGAAAAATTGCATATATAAGTTAAAATTATCAACATATCAATATTTTTATGCCTAAGTCTAGAAATATGCAAATTACCGTCGTATTCTCAAACTGGGAGTCCCGCGGCTGCGTGGTCAGTTCCTACGAGTTACATTGGTCCCGTGGGAGGTGTTGGTGCCACCCACGGGGACGTTCGAGGGATGTTTTGAGTTTTCACACTTTAACGCCATGTTTTTAACCCTAAGTTGAGAAATATGTAAATTATTGTCGTATTCTCAAATCGAAAGACCCGCGGCTACGGGGTCAGTTCCTACGAGTTACATTGGTCCCGTGGGAGATGTTGGTGCCACCAACGGGGCCATTCGGGGGATGTTTCGAGTTTTCACCCTCTAACGCCATGTTTTTTTTAAGTCTAGAAATATGCAAATTATCGTCGTATTCTCAAATCAGGAGTCTCATGGCTGCGCGGTCAGTTCCTATAAGTTACATTGGTCCCGTGGGAGGTGTTCCTGCCACCCACGGGGCCGTTCGGAGGCTGTTTTGGGTTTTCACCCTCTAACGCCATGCTTTTAAGCCTAAGTCTAGATATATGCCCATTACCGTCATATTCTCAAACCGGGAGTCCCGCGGCTACGCGGTCAGTTCCTATGAGTTACATTGGTCCCGTGGGAGGTTATGGTGCCACCCACGGGCCCGTTTCGGGGCTGTTTTGGGTTTTCACCTACTAACGCCATGTTTTTAAGCTTAAGTCTATAAATATGCAAATTATCGTCGTATTATCAAACCGGGAGACCCGCGACTGCGGGGTCAGTTCCTACGAGTTATATTGGTCCTATGGGAGGTGTTGGTGCCATCCACGGGGATGTTCGGGGTTTGTTTCGAGTTTTCACCCTTTAACGTCATATTTTGCTTAAGTCTATAAATATACAAATTACCGTCGTATTCTCAAAATGGGAGTGTCGCGGCTACGCGGTCAGTTCCTATGAGTTACATTGGTCCCGTGGGAGGTCATGGTGCCACCCACGAGGCCGTTCGGGGGTTGTTTCGAGTTTTCACCCTCTAATGCCATGTTTTTATGCTTAAGTCTAGAAATATGCAAATTACTGTCGTATTCTCAAACCGGGAGTGCCTCGGCTACGTGGTCAGTTCCTACGAGTTACATTGGTCCCGTGGGAGGTGTTGGTGCCACCCACGGGGACGTTCAGGGGATATTTTGAGTTTTCACCCTCTAACGCCATGTTTTTATGCCTAAGTCTAGAAATATGCAAATTACCATCATATTCTCAAACCGGGAGTCCCGCGACTGCGCGGTCAGTTCCTACGAGTTACATTGGTCTCGTGGGAGGTGGTGGTTCCACCCACGGGGCCGTTCGGGGGCTGTTTCGAGTTTTCACCCTCTAACGCCATGTTTTTAAGCCTAAGTCTAGAAATATGCAAATGATCATCGTATTCTCAAACCGGGAGACCGGCGACTGCGGGGTCAGTTCCTATGAGTTATATTGGTCCTGTGGGAGGTGTTGGTGCCACCCACGGGGCCGTTCAGGGGTTATTTCGAGTTTTCACCATCTAACGCCATGTTTTGCTTAAGTCTAAAAATATGAAAATTACCGTCGTATTCTTAAAACGGGAGTGTCGCGGCTCCGCGGTCAGTTCCTACGAGTTACATTGGTCCCGTGGGAGGTATTGGTGCCACCCACGGGACCGTTCCGGGGTTGTTTCGAGTTTTCACCCTCTAACGCCATGTTTTTATGCCTAAGTCTAGAAATATGAAAATTACCGTCGTATTCTCAAACCGGGAGTGCCGCGGCTACGCGGTCACTTCCTACGAGTTACATTGGTCCCGTGGGAGGTGTTGGTGCCACCCACGGGGACGTTCGGGGGCTGCTTTCGGTTTTCACCCTCTAACGCCATGTTTTTATGCCTAAGTCTAGAAATATGCAAATTACCATCGTATTCTAAAATCGAAAGGCCCGCGGCTGCGCGATCAGTTCCTACAAGTTACATTAGTCCCGTGGGAGGTGTTGGTGCCACCCACAGGGCCATTCGGGGGATGTTTCGAGTTTTCACCATCTAACTTCATGTTTTTAAGCCTAAGTCTAGAAATATGCAAATGATCGTCGTCTTCTCAAACCGGGAGACCCGTGACTACGGGGTTAGTTCCTACAAGTTACATTGGTCCCGTAGGAGATGTTGGTGCCACCCACGGGGCTGTTCGGGGGTTGTTTCGAGTTTTCACCCTCTAACGCAAATTGCCATCGTATTCTCAAACCGGGAGTGTCGCAGCTGCGCGGTTAGTTCCTATGAGTTACATTGGTCCCGTGGGAGGTGTTGGTGCCACCCACGGGGCCGTTCGGGGGCTGTTTTGGGTTTTCATCCTCTAACGCCATGTTTTTATTCCTACGAGTTATGGGACCATTTTATGGTTGTTTTAACATTTTCACCCTATAAAAGTATGTTTGTATGCCTAAGTCTAAAGTTTGACAAATTTACATCGTATGCTGAAAGCGGGACTGCCTTAACTATGCGGTCGGTTCCTACGAGTCACATTGGTCCCGTGCGAGGTGTTCGTGACTCTTACGGGACCGTTTTGTGTTTTTTTTATGTTTTCACCCCTCGATGGCATGTTTTTATACTTAAGTCTAAATTTTTTGCAAATTTACGTCGTACAATTAAACCGGGAGTCCCGTGACTACGCGATCGGTCTCCTGTGAGGTGCTCGTGACCCTTACCGGACCGTTTTATGGTTGTTTTACGTTTTCACCATTCGATGGCATTTTTTTATGCTTAAGTTGAATTATTTGTAAATTTACATCGTACACTCAAATCGGGAGCCCCGTGACTACGCGGTCGGTTCCTACGAGTCACATTGGTCCCGTGCGAGATGCTCGTGACTCTTACGAGACCGTTTTGTGTCTGTTTTACGTTTTCACCCTTCGATGGCATGTTTTTATGTTTAAGTCTAACTTTTTACAAATTTACATCGTACACTAAAATCGGGAGCCCCGTGACTACGCGATCGATTCCTATGAGTCACATTGGTCCCGTGAGAGGTGTTCGTGACACTTACGGGACCGTTTTGTGGCTATTTTTTGTTTTCACCCATCGATTGAAATTTTTTATACTTGAGTCTATTTTTTTTGCAACTTTACGTCGTACACTCAAACCCGGATCCCCGTGACTACGCGATCGGTTCCTACGAGTCACATTGGGCCCATGTGAGGTGTTCGTGACTCTTACGGGACCGTTTTGTCACTGTTTTACGTTATCACCCATCAATGTCAAGTTTTTATGCTTAAGTCTATTTTTTGTAAATTTACATCGTACACTCTAATCAGGAGCCCCGTGACTACGTGGTCGATTCCTACGAGTCACATTAGTCCCTTGAGAGGTGTTCGTGACTCTTACGGGACCGTTTTGTGGATGTTTTACATTTTCGCACTTCGATGGCAAGTTTTTATGCTTAAGTCTAATTTTTTGCAAATTCACATCGTACACTCAAACCGGGAGGCCCGGGACTATGAGGTCGGTTTCTACGAGTCACATTGGACCCGTGCGAGATGCTCATGACTCTTATCGGACCATTTTATCACTGTTTTACATTTTCACCCTTCGATGTCATGTTTTTATGCTTAAGTCTAATTTTTTGCAAATTTACGTCGTACACTGAAATCGGGAGTCTTGTGACTACGCGGTCAGTTCCTACGAGTCACATTGGTCCCGTGCAAGGTGCTCGTGACTGTTACGAGACCGTTTTGTGGTTGTTTTACATTTTCACCCTTCGATGGCATGTTTTTATGCTTAAGACTAATTCTTGCAAATTTACATCGTACACTAAAACCGGGAGTCCTGTGACTAACCGATCGGTACCTACAAGTCACATTGGTCCCGTGCGAGGCGTTCGTGATCTTACGGGACCGTTTTGTGTTTGTTTTATGTTTTTACCCTTCGATGGCATGTTTTTATGCTTAAGTCTTATTTTTCGCAAATTTACGTTGTACACTCAAATCGGGAGCGCCGTGACTACTCGGTCGGTTCTTACGAGTTACATCGATCCTGTGCGAGGTGTTCGTGACTCTTACGAGACCGTTTTATCACTATTTTACATTTTCACCCTTCAATGGAAAGTTTTTATGCTTAAGTCTATTTTTTTGCAAATTTGCGTCGTACACTCTAATCGGGAGCCCCGTGACTATGCGGTCGATTCCTACGGGTCACATTGGTCCCGTGAGAGGTGTTCGTGACTCTTACGGGACCATTTTGTAGATGTTTTACATTTTTGCACTTCGATGTCATGTTTTTATGCTTAAGTCTAATTTTTTACAAATTTACATCGTACACTCAAACCGGGAACCCCGTGACTACGCGGTCGGTTTCTACAAGTCACATTGGTCCCATGCGAGGTGTTCGTGACTCTTACCGGACCGTTTTGGTGCTTTTTTATGTTTTCACCCTTCGATGGCATGTTTTATTCTTAAGTCTAATTTTTTGCAAATTTAAGTCATACACTCAAATCGGTATCCCCGTGACTACGCGATCGGTTCGTACGAGTCACATTAGTACCATGCGAGGTGTTCGTGACTCTTACGGGACCGTTTTGTGGTTGTTTTACGTTTTCACCCTTCGATGGCATGTTTTTATGCTTAAGTTTAATTTTTTACAAATTTATGTCGTACACTCAAACCGGGAGCCATGTGACTACGCGATCGGTTCCTACGAGTCACATTGGTCCCGTGCGAGGTGCTCGTGACTCTTACGAGATCGTTTTGTATCTGTTTTACATTTTCACCCTTCGATTGCATGTTTTCATGCTTAAGTCTAACTTTTTACAAATTTACGTCGTACACTCAAACCGGGAGCCTCGTGACTCCGCGATCGGTTTTTACGAGTCACATTGGTCCCGTGCGAGGTGTTCGTGACTCTTACAGGACCGTTTGTGTTTGTTTTACATTTTCACCCTTCGATGGCATGTTTTTATGCTTAAGTCTAAATTTTTTGCAAATTTACGTCATACACTCAAATCGGATGGCCCGTGACTACGCAATCGGTTCCTACGAGTTACATTGCTCCCGTGTGAGGTGTTCGTGACTCTTACCAGACCGTTTTATGGCTATTTTACGTTTTCATCATTCGATGGCATGTTTTTATGCTTAAATCAATTTTTTTGTAAATTTACGTCGTACACTCAAATCGGGAGCCCCGTGACTACACGGTCGGTTCCTACTAGTCACATTGGTCCCCTGCGAGGTGCTCGTGACTCTTACGAGACCGTTTTGTGTTTGTTTTACGTTTTCACCCTTCGATTACATGTTTTTATGCTTAAGTCTAACATTTTACAAATTTACGTCGTACACTCAAACTGGGAACCCCGTGACTACGTGATCGGTTCCTACGGATCACATTGGTCCCGTGAGAGGTGTTCGTGACACTTACGAAACCATTTTGTGGCTATTTTACGTTTTCACCCATCGATTGCAATTTTTTATGCTTAAGTCTTTTTTTTTTACAAATTTACGTCGTACACTCAAACCTGGATCCCCGTGACTACGCGATCGTACACTCAAACCGGGATCCCCATCGTACACTCAAACTAGGATCCCCGTCGTACACTCAAATTTATGTCGTACACTCAAATCGGGATCCCCGTCGTACACCCTTCGATGGCATGTTTTTTATGCCTAAGTCTAACTTTTTGAAAATAAAATAACAAACCAGCGAACAATTGAAAGACAAACAGAGTAAATATATATGTAATGTATAATTGAAGAATTAAGCCAATAAATCAAACCTTGAGCATCGACCAAAAGAATTTAGTTGACAGTGCACCTCAAACTTTAACCATGGCATTTTCTTGAGAAGTTTCTGGAAGCAAAGAAAACAAACACCTGCAACAATAATTGTTTCCTCTCATCAGCTACACATTAAACATAACAATGTAATGTTGTGAATGTTTCTTAAAATTATTATCATTTCATATTTTATTAAGCAATTGAATTCGTGTTACTTAGGAGACAACATTTACGACTTAATCGTAAATAATCAATTTCATCATTAATAATTTGAGGAGAAACATTTCTAAATAACTTGAATTAGTAAACATTGCACATTTAGATGTCAAAATCTTAAAACGGCATAAAACAACATAAAAGTTAATAAGGACCATAAGAGTTATGGGACACCCCTTAAAAAAATACCCGACAAATTCACCCCCTTAAATATTAATTTGTTGTAATTAAGCCTAGAAACAGGATTCCCTCCATTTTTTACCTAAAAGAGAAAAAAAATATCCCAACCCAAAAATAAAATTAAAACAAAAAAAAAGTAAAAATAAATAAAAAATCTCCCATCATCACAATCCCTTCAATTCCTCCTCCGTCATTTCAACTACCACCTCACCTTTAGCTTCTGCCTCCCGTACTCCCTCCAACCAACCACCACCATACCAAAACCCTACCACCAGCAACCCCTGACCAACCAAACCCTTGTCCATCTTCAATCGGCACATACCCAACGCAGATCTAGTGCCGACCGCCCACCTCGATGTCTGGATCTAACCTCGACATACAGAAATTGATGTAGGTGTGCATGCGTGTGTTCCGTTGTGCGTTTGTGCGTGTGGGAGAGGTAGATATAGGAACCTGCTATTGTGGTCGGTGGAGCAGAGATTCAGCCGGCGGGGGTGTATTTGTTCCATGTCAAGTTGTAGCCTCATAATATCCTGACGTGAACGTCAAAAAATGCACATTAATCGCAAGATATGTGATATACTTTTTCATAGGAAAATCAAGAACACACCCAACAAATTTAATAACATGGACATTTATCAACACTAGTATAAATTCAATAAATACAACATAGTATCCAACAATATCTCACTATAGTAATGTGCACACGTGTTTGCGACTACTATGTCAAAAAAATTCATTTAATTATATTTTGTAAAAAAAAAAAACAAAACAAGCATATTTTGTCAAAAAAATACACACACATACAATCTAGGGTTTATTGACATAATCTATACATACACATACATACAATCTAGGGTTTACTTAAACCCTAATCTTTTTTTGACATAAATCTATGCATACATATAATCAACAACAAGGCGGTTGTAATTTTTTTTACTTATTATAAATACATTTAATTATATTTTGTCAAAAAAATATAATGTCTAGAGTTTTGAATAGTATTTTGTCAAAAAAAAAATACACACTCATACAATTTAGGGTTTATTGACATAATCTATGCATACACAAATGCACACACATACACATACATAATGTCTAGAGTTTTGAATACTATTTTGTAAAAAAAATACACACACATACAATCTAGGGTTTATTGTCCTAATCTATACACACACACACACACACACCCATATACACACAAATAGTTGCCACAAATAAAAACAAATTGAAATGCGCACACACGCATACACACACATACACACACACACACACACACACACACACACACATACACTCACATACACCCATAGCTGCCACAAATCAAAACAAATCGAAATGCACACACATATACACACATACCTTTCACGAATCTTAGATGAAATCAACAAAAACTCCAAATAGCCGAAATCCCAAATCGTCCAAGCTAAACCGTGAATGGTAGAAATTTGAGTGCGTTGTTAGTAAATCGTCTATTAATATGTTGACCTGGTCACGGCCTAGAGCCGTGACCTAACCTCCGTGACTAATTAGTTATCCCCATGACCACTGGTCGCGGCTCTAAGTCGTGAACCACCATGTTCAACCAACAGCAATCCACCATGCGCGACCAACATCCCTTCGAATGAGGTATGGTCATGGTCCCAAGCCGTGACCCACTTCAAAATTTAGTTTCGGTCCCCAGTCGTGACCCCATTTGTGCGACCAATTTTTTTCCCTGGAAGTGGTCACGGCTCTAGGCCGTGACCCACTATGCGAGACCAATAGCATAACCACCTGCGCGACCAACAACCCTGCGAATGAGGTATGGTCACGACCCCAAGTCGTGACCCCCTTCAAAATTTGGTTTCGGCCCCTAGCCGTGACCCTAATTGCGCGACCAATTTATTTTCCCGAAAGTGGTCACAGTCCAAGTCCATGACCCATCCGCGACCAATCTTAGAGGGAATTTTGGCGCGAATTTGGCGCCAATATGGTCACGCCTTGGTCACGGATTTGGGTCGTGACCCACAGTGGTCAGGATTTTGGGCCGTGACCACTTCCGGAGCATCTATGACTCAGTGTGGCAATGAATATGGTCACGCCAAAAATTAATATGGTCACGGCCTACGTCCATGACCAGCTGGTCGCGGACTTGGGCCGTGACCCACTATGCATGACCATTCGCAGGATTTGGTGTAGTGAATCACTAATTAATTTTCAACACATAACAACTTCCCACCTACATTCCCCCTTCTCATTGAGGTAAAATAAACCATACACTATTTTTAGCTAGTTTCAAATCCCATACAATTAACAATATACCATGGAACTCTTCCATTTCAACACTAAAATTTCCTCGATAAATCAAACCCCCCGAATCGGTTCGTTTTACCTGGTATAGAACTGTCTTCTCCAAATTGGATTTCATCCATTGGTACCCCCTCAAACTATTTGATTCTCAACCCAGAACTCAAATCGATACTCTCCCAACATATTTTTACCCTCTAAACCGATTCTAACATCCCACAAATCATCAAACATAGTTAATATATACATATTTCCCCAATATGTCTCGAATCGGGTTCATAACAGTTTATACGAATTCCATCCTCGATTAAATTCTATCAATCCAAATTACATGAGTTCAACTACTGAATATCGAATAAAAATCAGATTCTAACAATCCTATATAAAAATCCATCATCAATTTAGTGATTAATCTACACAATTTACTCCAATTATCAAAAACCCAAATTTCATATCAACACCGTCCCAAAAATGAATTTTCACATACACCGACTATGATATGAATTGATTATCACAAATTTACATTGAAAGAAAAATTAACCACGTACCCCTATTGTTTCGTAGGGTCTGATCCTTTGATGTAAATGACGATTCGACGAAGAAAAACCTTAATCCTTCTCGATTTGGCTCCTAGAGACCTCCCTACTTTCTCTATCTTTTCTTCTCTGCAGCTAGGGCTGTGTTTCGGCCGGATTGGATCGGAAAATGACCTTTCGAAAAAAATTCAAATTTTTTCGAAAATAAAATATTTGTTCAAATTTCCTATCCAATATTTTCGAAAAATCAAAAAAGTTTCCGAATTCGAAAAAATCAAAAAATCGAAAAAATTTGGAAATTCAAAAAATATACTAAAAATTCAGAAATTTTGGAAATTCCAAAATTTCAAAAAAATTAATATAGGATTTTCGATTACTCGAAATTCTCATTTTTAAGAAATAAAAAAAAAAGATTTAACCCAACATGTAAAGATGTAAGAATTTAACCATTTTTTTCATTCGTGTAGAGGATAAAGGGATATTCTCTTTTTATAGAGGACTTTTTGGGCCTTTCTTCCTCCCCTAGCCGATGTGGGACACATGAGAATGTTTAAAAAAATTAAAAAAATTGGAAATCGAAAAATATTTCGGAAAATCGGATCGGCATAGTTTTGGAAAAATCGGATCGAAAAAATCGAAAAATCGGAAATTCATAATTATTTCTAATTTTTGATCCGATTTTTTTCGAAAAAATCGAAAATCGGAAACCTTATATAAGTTCCAAAATTGGAAAATATCGGATCGGATATCAGAAAAATCGGAATGTTCGAAAAAAAAAACACAGCCCTATCTGTAGCTCTAGGGTTTTCTAAATGAATTATGGATTCTCCCAATTTCTTAATTTAGGTTAAATGATGTAAATCCTGTTTTTAGGCTAATGGGCCAAGTCCAAACGACCCGAACACTCCCGTGCGAGATTCGCTATGCTTAAAAAATTTTCAAGATCGAATTACTACCCCCGGGTACTCTTTTCTAAATATCTCGACTTATTCCGAGTCAACCGTGACCTCCAAATTATCATCCGAGTTACTATATATAATTTTTCTTATTTTGCTTGAAAATATGTTCCACGTAAAAATAAATATCAACTCGAATTAATTAAATCTAACTCACCGAATAAAGAAAATTCTCCAAAGTAAATAATTCTCCAAATTAAATAAATTCTCTAACTTAAATAAATTCTCCAAATCACAAATTTTAATTAGTTTCTATATCGTCAAAAATACGGGGTGTTACAATCAACCTAAACTTTCTGAGTATCAAAGGACTGTAATACCCCGTATTTTTATGCTATATTAATTTGGGGATTTATTAAATTTAATGTGACTTAATTATTTAATAAAAATCCAGAAATTAATTATGTTATAATTATTAACGTGATGAGAGTTTGTAATTATGGTAAATTTGTTGAATATTACTAATGAGCAAAGTAATATATAATAGTGGTTATATTGAATATCACGAGTGAATAAAATGATAATTTTCGAAATTGAGTCGGGACGCGCCCGTGTCGCATCAGGACTAAATACTGATAAATAAAAGTGAATATTTTATAAGTTGTTCGTATGGTCGTTTTGAGTGCGCCAACGCGTCCGGAAGGATCGAGATAGTCAGAAAAGTGTACCCGGGGGTTTAGTTTGGGTCTCGGGGCGTTTTTAGGCTTAATTAGTACCCCGGGAGGGCATTTTAGACATTTTACATTTTTGGGTAATTAAACCCACGAAAATTCAAGGGATATATCTGATGTACAAGGTTGTCTTCTAGGGTTAGAACAACCAAATACAAGTGACGGCCATAGGAGAGGGAAGGAGAGAGCTTCCAAGGCAATCCAAGGCTAAAAATCCATCCGTTTGCACCGCCACCACCACCAACGCGTAGATCGCGAGACGGGGAACGCAACCACACCAATTTCGGCACCAAACTAGACTTCTAAAAATCCCAGGCAAGTTTTTATCTTTCTTATTTCGTTGATGCATCTTTCATATTAGTTTAGGAATGATTAAGAATAAATTATAGGGAAGAAAAACCCAATTTGAGATAGGAAATTTCATGTAGTTATGGTTTAAATAAAAATTCTGGAAACCCTTTGTCATGTAGAGGAGCAAACCACAAAATTATGATGTTTACAAGAAGGAAATTATGGAAAATTCTTGTTAGAACCATGTTTAAGAGATTTCTAGGGTTCTTGATAATTATATAAATTTTTGGGCTGTTAATCCATGTTTAGTGATAGAAATCTACATGCTTTACGTTGGAAATATCTGGTATGATGATATAATGTTAGTAGTATAAATTTTGGGACGATTGGGATTGGAAAATATGGATTTGGTGAAGGTTAGAAGATATCGATCGATCGAGCCCAGAGCTTCGATCGATCGAAGGTTCGATCGATCGAGCCCCAGACCTCGATCGATCGACCCCTCCTGGCAGACTCATGTTTTCCCTTCTTAAATAGTTGAAATTCACTTTAATGTGGAATAATTTATGGTCACCCTTATAAATATGTTTTGGGAGATAAAGAGGACCAGTAGGGTATATGAATAAATTTTGGGACCTCTAATAAATGACGAGAATTGTAATTGTGGGATAATTATATATGGAACGATGAAACTACGTATTTGAAGTGAGAGATTATGTCAAATAGTTATAATAGAGAATAGATGAATAACTACTGAATTTTATAATTGGGGGGATAAAGCCATGAGAGTTATGTGGTAAGTTGGAATAATACCGAATCAAGGTTAGAAACGAACCGTTATATGTGTTTACTAAAAATGTGAAAATAAGGATAAAAGTCGTAACTATGGGATTTGAGATATACCTAATATTGATATGGTAATATTAGTATAGTTATATGATTGTGTATGCATATACTATCTATGTGTGGAAATCATACCCACGCTACTTGCTATCCCCGAGGTTTCCGCGCTGGGATGATCTTATCCTGTGTGCCTTATGGGGGGATATTGATTCGTACCCTAGGAGGTAGATGTCCTTGGTACAGGTATGTGCCATCCTCTTAGAGACTTGGAATCTATGCTTCGCCTCAATATTGTTTGTGTATGTGTTAATACAATTCGAGAGTGATTCCGAATTTGTATTCCCCTTAATACGAGTGATACGGGGTTTGGATAGTAGAGTATGCCCGCACCATAGTTTTTATTTGGGGTGATGTTATAATATATACATATTATACGAGTAGTTAATATATATATATGAAATTCTGAAATCTGGAACTGCCTACTGTGATTTGATATGTAGGACATGGTGGATGACTCAAATTGTAATACTTGCTTTGAGAAAGTATAATATGACACTAGAAAACTTTATAAATTAATAAAGTTAAAACGAGATTTTTGAATACTAATTGAAATCTTCTTTTCAAACAATTGTATTGTTCAGTTTTATATCCTGCGAATAACCTAAGTTAAGTTAAATCATTGGGGAAAGATAGTGTGATATATGACGAGATGGACCATTGGTAAGGTTAGTGCGATAGGTGTGCACATTAGAAGAGAGTTGAGAATTTCTCAAGAGAGTGTCACACTAATATGTTGTTGCATTAGCCTGTAATCAATTTAAATACTTGCTAAACGAATTTTTAAATCATATACACTATCGGGCTCTAAACCGTTTCTATTTCTCTTTCTCTCTTGTATATATATGTATATATTACAGGTGCCCAGCCACAGAGGGGTCTTGCTTAGGATCCCTTGGGAGAAACGTGCTGCAGCTTAGGTGGGAGTTACAGGCCACTTGCTTAGACGATTTCCTTTTCTTGATTCCACTTCTATCATTCTCAGTTATTGGGCATGTGTCGCCCTTTCCACTATTTATTTTATTGGGACATTTATATTTCAGTTATTTCTAGTACTGTTACTTTGTGATTTATTCAGCATGAATGTTTTACTTTAAGTTTTAAATGTTGGGATTTTGAATGTTGAATGTTTAAATTAATTGGATTATGTTCCAAGATAATTGTGGCATGATTCTTACTTATTGATAATGTTGTTAATAAATAAATAAATAAATAATTTTTTTCAATAAAATTTGGAAAGTAATTTTAAAAATGGTTTTGACACTTAGCTTAATTAATTAGGGTGTTAATTTGGAAAGATTTATTTTCACGACAGTGATGCTAAGAATGAACCAACTGTTCACCTTGATTTTAATTTAATAAAGGAGTGATCGCCCGGTATTTAATTAGGCGGGGTGTCACAGGTGGTATCAGAGCATCAGGTTCTAGTGTCCATAGGATCAGTACAGCTTATTTTTGCTTTCAGATTAACGTTTTTGCTATAGAGCCCTATTTTTAGGATTGTCGTATTTCTGCTTTAACGTTACGTCTTCAGCTATTTGAGATTTGATAATGACTGTAGACTAATAAACTTCTTCACGTTTCAGATGCCTCCGAGACGTGCACCGAAGGATAGGCGTGCCCAGGCCGAGCAGCCAACAGCTCCGGTACAAGGCACTATGAATGCTAATGAAGTAGCCGCCATTGTTGCTCAGGCGGTGAATGCCGCACTAGCGGTGGTTCAGCAAGCTCCACCCCAGATTCAGGCAGTGGCGCCAGTACCTGCACAACTTCCATCTGCATGGGAGCGAGTTAGGGATACTTTTCAGAAGGCGCATCCCCCTGAGTTCTCTGTAGCTCAGATATCGTCACAGTCAGCCAATGGAAGAAAGACATCCAGCGGCATCTTCATATGTATGAGTGCACCGACGTGCAAAGGCAGTTATTGGCTTCCTTTGAGCTGGTGGGGGCCGCTTTGTAGTGATGGGAGTCCATTACCACCTTGGAGGAGGGGGACACGATCCATATTCAGTCGTTCTGGGAGCGGTTTGATCGCAAGTACTTCCACCCGCCATGCAGACTGAGTTGAGGCGGAAATTACTGAATTTGAAACAGGAGAACTCTACCGTTGAAGAGAATGAGGAGGAGTTCACGAGACTTCTCACCATAGTGCCGGATGAGGCATCTACTGAGAGTAAGAAAATTATGTTGTTTGTGGACGGGTTAGCTTGGAGGATCCGTCAGCACCTTATACGGAATTTGTCTCTGAGTACTTTCACTGATATACTCAATGCTGCATTACTACATTGCCAGGATCACTGCTTCCATCTTCAGGGAAGCAAGAGAGCAGTAGAGTCCAGCCAGTAGGGAAGGACTGGGGGTAGTAGTGCTAGTGGGGCACCATCTCATGGACAGACTCGTCAGCACGAGCAGAGTTCCCATTAGGGGGGCCCTGCTAAGCGATTTCGTTCAGGTGATTCCAGACAGGGATTTGGGGTTTATAGGCAGGGTCAGCAGGGCCAGCCTAATCAGCAGGGCCAGCAAGGCCAACACCGACAGCAGGGTCAGCAGCAGGGCCAACAGCGTGTTCATTAGGGCCGACAGGGCCAGTGGCGTAGTGGTAACGGCCAGCAGGGCCGTGGTCAGCAGGGTCAGAGGGGAGGCAACTTCAAAGGCCGATGTTTTGGGTGTGGTAAGCACGGCCATAGGCGCCAGGATTGTCCGGAGGGAGATAGGGCCCCTCAACAGCAGGGTGCCCGTAATGAGCCGCAGAGACCACTTTTTCCACCTGCCCTCCCAGCTCCAGCCCAGGTGCCAGCCCTACCATCCGTTCCAGTAGCTCCAGTGCAGCAGGGGCAGTTATAGTATGGACGTGTCTATAACGTCCACCAGGCAGCAGCTCCACAGGCACCACCCGCGATTGAGGGTATGTTTCCTATCCATGGTACTATGGGTCGAGTTTTGTTTGATACTGGGGCGACGCATTGTTTTATAGCTACGCATTTTGCGAAGGCCTTAGGGTTGTTAGCCACAGCAGAGAGCACAATGACGTGTGTAGACTCACCACTGGGGAGTGGGTCGCTTATTTTCTTTATACGCCGGGGAGTGGGGGTAGAGATTGGTAGCTTGGTATTACCTGCAGACATGTTAGTCTTAGACATGCATGAGCATGATGTTATTATCGGTATGGATTGGATCGCAGCTTATAAAGCCATGATTGATTGCTTCGGCGGGAGTAGGGTTGTGTTTCGGCCGGATCGGATCGGAAAATGCCTATTCGGAAAAAATTCCGATTTTTTTGGAAATAAAATAACTATTCCGATCCGATTTTTTTGGAAAATTAAAAAAAATCCGAATTCGGAAAAATCGGCAAAAATCGGAAAAAATCAGAAATTCACAAAATATATTAAAAATCCAGAAATTTCGAAAATTCCAAAATTTCAAAAAAATAAATTATGGATTTTCGATTACTCAAAATTCTCATTTTAAAGAAACAATGAAAATGGCTTTACCCAACATGTAAACACATGAGGATTTGGCTCATTTTTCATTTGTGTAGAAGTTATGAGGATACTCTCCTTTTATAGAGCATATTTTGGAGCCCTCTCCCTCTCCCAACCGATGTGGAATATGGGAAACTTTCAAGAAATCGGAAAAGAAATCGAAAATCAGAAAATAATTCCAAAAAAATCGAAAATAATTCGGAAAAATCGGATCGGCATAGTTTTGGAAAAATCGGATCGGAAAAATCGGAAAATCGGAAATTCAGAATTATTTCCGATTTCCGATCCGATTTTTTTCGGAAAAGCGGAAATCGAAACATCGGAAATTGGCAAACTAAAATTTCATTCCAAATTCGGAAAAAATCGGATCGGAAATCGGAAAAACCGGAAAGTTCAGAAAAAAAACACAGCCCTAGGCGGGAGCATTGTTTTGCCATTCCGGGGCAAGAGATGTTTGTAGTGGCGATGCCTCGCCCAGAGGGAGGTTCGACCGCTCATTTGTATTATATAGAGGAGGATACCTCTAAGGAGGTTGTGATTCCGTTAGACTCGATTTCAGTTGTTCGTGAGTATTCCGATGTGTTTCAGGAGATACCAAGCCTACCCCCCAGTCGAGAGATAGACTTTGTCATAGATTTATTGCCAGATACGAGACCTATATCACGCGCTCCATACCGTATGGCTCCGACGGAGATGCGAGAGTTACGAGATCAGATAGAGAAGCTGTTAGGCCAGGGCTTCATTCGCAGGAGTACCTCACCTTGGGGCTCTCCAGTTCTGTTTGTGAAGAAGAGAGATGGTTCACTGAGGTTGTGTGTGGACTACCGGGAGTTGAACAAGGTCATGATACGGAATAAGTATCCGTTGCCTCGAATCGATGATCTGTTCGACCAGCTGAGGGGAGAAACTTTCTTTTCGAAGATAGATCTAAGGTCGGGGTACCATCAGCTACGTATTAGAGAGCAGGATGTTTCAAAGACTGCCTTCTTGACGAGATATGGGCCTTATGAGTTCAGAGTGATGCCATTCGGTCTCACAAATGCTCCAGCTATGTTCATGGACTTAATGAACCGAGTATTCAGAGAGTTCTTGGATCAGTTTGTCATCATCTTCATAGATGACATTTTGATATATTCACACTCTGAGGAGGAGCATGCTGAGCACTTGAGGCAGGTTCTTCAGACTTTACGAGAGCATCAGTTGTATGCTAAGTACGAGAAGTGTGGATTCTGGTTACGAGAAGTACAGTTCTTGGGGCATGTTGTTTCTGAGCAGGGGATAGCAGTCGACCCGAGTAAAGTGTCAACGGTGAGGGAGTGGGGACAGCCCACGACACCAACGGAAGTGCGTAGTTTCTTGGGGTTAGCCGGTTACTACAGGAGATTCATTCGAGGATTCTCCAAAATAGCGGGTCCATTGACGAATCTGACTCGCAAGGGGGTACCATATGTTTGGGATGATGCTTGTCAATTGGCTTTCGATGAGCTGAAAGACAAGCTTACTTCAGCGCCAGTCCTTGATTTACCGAAGTCGGGTGTGGAGTACCTGGTTTACACCGATGCCTCTTTACGAGGACTTGGGGGAGTACTTCAGCAGGAGGAGAAGGCTATAGCTTTTGCCTCCCGCAAGCTTAAGCCGCATGAGAAGAATTACCCCACCCATGACCTGGAGTTAGCAGCGGTCGTTTTTGCATTGAGGATATGGAGGCACTACTTATCGGGGAGAAATTCCGCTTGTTCATAGACCACAAATCACTCCAGTACCTGTTCACTCAGCGGGAGCTGAATATGTGTCAGCGCAGATGGTTAGAGTTTGTGAAGGACTATCAGTTTGATATACAGTATCATCCGGGGAAGGCCAACGTAGTTGCTGATGCGTTGATCCGTAGACCGGTAGAGGAGGTAGCGGATGTCTGGAAAGCAAAGTGGAAGGAGTTAGTCCACCAGGACGCAGTAGCCCGTTCCTTCATATCTGTTATGACAGTCACACCCGAGATTGTTACAAGGGTGATACAGGCACAAACCACAGACCCGTTTTGACAGGAGCAGATTGTACGACTTTTAGCCGAGGGTGTTGAGTCCTACTTTGTTAGTTCTGATGGGGGTTTGAGGCTTAATGGGAGATTGGTGGTTCCAGAAGGAGCAGAATTACGTCATGCAGTGATGACCCAGTCTCACGGGTCCCGATTTGCAGTACATCCTAGAGGAGATAAGATGTACCAGGATACGATGAGGCAATACTGGTGGAGTGGGATGAAGAAGGACATTGCTGAGTTCCTGTCCAAGTGTTCTACCTGCCAGCTGGTAAAGGTGGACCATCAGAAACCGTCAGGATTGCTTCAGCCATTGGAAGTACCCGAGTGGAAGTGGGAGAGTATTTCCATGGATTTTATTACAGGGTTGCCTACATCACAGCGGGGCCACGACTCTATCTGGGTGATTGTAGACCGTTTGACCAAGGTGGTTCATTTTCTGCCGGTGCGGGCAGATTATACCACGGGTCAGTATGCTCAGTTGTTCATTGCTGAGATCGTCAGATTACACGGGGTGCCCCTGAATATTGTGTTAGATAGAGACAAGATTTTCGTGTCACGTTTCTGGGAAAGCTTTCAGGAGGCTATGGGTACTGAGTTGAGGTTAAGTTCAGCTTATCACCCATAGACAGATGGACAGACAGAGCGTACTAATCAGATGTTGGAGGATATGCTATGCATGTGTGTTCTTGATTTTGGAGGAGGTTGGGAGCCACATCTTCCACTGGTAGAGTTTGCTTATAATAACTCTTATCAGTTCACGATTGGAATGGCTCCATTTGAGGCTCTGTATGGCAGGCCTTGTCGTTCCCCAACATGTTGGCTCGAGGTGGGGGATAACAAGTTGCTTGGACCGGAGATGATTCAGGAAACCTCCGTGAGGATTGAGATGATCAGGAGTCGCATTCGAGTAGCCCAGGACAGGTAGAAGAGCTACGCCAATGCGAAACGGTTCTTTCGGGAATTTAATGTGGGGGACCAAGTGTTACTACGTGTATCTCTATGAAAGGAGTGATGAGGTTCGGGAAGAAGGGGAAATTGTCCCCGAGGTACGTGGGACCATTTCCCATCATCGAGAGGATTGGGTCGGTAGCATACAGATTGGGACTGCCAGAACATTTGCATCGCATTCATGATGTATTCCACATCTCGTCGTTGAGACGGTATCTTCGGGATGATATGGCCCATACTCACATCGTGATAGATGAGATAGACTTACAGTCTGACAGCTCTTACGAGGAGAGACCGGTGGCTATCCTAGACTATAGTGAGAGGAGATTGAGGTCGAAGATAGTTCCACTTGTACGGGTCTAGTGGGAGCACCATAATGTGGAGGAATCCACTTCGGAGTGCGAGACAGATATGCGCGAGAGTTATCCAGATTTATACTTACCAGGTATGCCTTATTTTCCGAATTTGGGGATGAAATTCCGTTATTAGGGGGGAAGTATGTAATACCCCGTATTTTTATGCTATATTAATTTGGGGATTTATTAAATTTAATGTGACTTAATTATTTAATAAAAATCCGGAAATTAATTATGTTATAATTATTAACGTGATGAGAGTTAGTAATTATGGGAAATTTGTTGAATATTACTAATGAGCAAAGTAATATATAATAGTGGTTATATTGAATGTCACGAGTGAATAAAATGACAATTTTGGAAATTGAGTCGGGACGCGCCAGTGTCGCGTCAGGACTAAATACTGATAAATAAAAGTGAATATTTTATAAGTTTTTTGTATGGTCGTTTTGAGTGTGCCAACGCGTCCGGAAGGGTCGAGATAGTTAGAAAAGTGTACCCGGGGGTTTAGTTTGGGTCTCGGGGCGTTTTTAGGCTTAATTAGTACCCCGGGAGGGCATTTTAGACATTTTACATTTTTGGGTAATTAAACCCATGAAAATTCAAGGGATATATCAGATGTCTAAGGTTGTCTTCTAGGGTTAGAACAACCAAATACAAGTGACGGCCATAGAAGAGGGAAGGAGAGAGCTTCCAAGGCAATCCAAGGCTAAAAATCCATCCGTTTGCACCGCCACCACCACCAACGCGTAGATCGCGAGACGGGGAACGCAACCACACCAATTTTGGCACCAAACCAGACTTCTGAAAATCCCAGGCAAGTGTTTATCTTTCTTATTTCGTTGATGCATCTTTCATATTAGTTTAGGAATGATTAAGAATAAATTATAGGGAAGAAAAACCCAATTTGAAATAGAAAATTTCATGTAGTTATGGTTTAAATAAAAATTCTGGAAACCCTTTGTCATGTAGAGGAGCAAACCACAAAATTATGATGTTTACAAGAAGGAAATTCTAGAAAATTCTTGTTAGAACCATGTTTAAGAGATTTCTAGGGTTCTTGATAATTATATAGATTTTTGGGCTGTTAATCCATGTTTAGTGATAGAAATCTACATGCTTTACGTTGGAAATATCTGGTATGATGATATAATGTTAGTAGTATAAATTTTGGGACGATTGGGATTGAAAAATATGGATTTGGTGAAGGTTAGAAGATGAAACCCGTAACTGCAAATCTGCAGATTTCGCAGACCTGCTTAATCGATCGATCGAGCCCAGAGCTTAGATCGATCGAAGGTTCGATCGATCGAGCCCCAGACCTCAATCGATCGACCCCTCCTGGCAGACTCATGTTTTCCCTTCTTAAATAGTTGAAATTCACTTTAATGTGGAATAATTCATGGTCACCCTTATAAATATGTTTTGGGAGATAAAAAGGACCAGTAGGGTATATGAATAAATTTTGGGACCTCTAATATATGACGAGAATTGTAATTGTGGGATAATTATATAAGGAACGATGAAACTACGTATTTGAAGTGAGAGATTATGTCAAATAGTTATGATAGAGAATAGATGAATAACAACTGAATTTTATAATAGGGGGGATAAAGCCATGAGAGTTATGTGGTAAGTTGGAATAATACCGAATCAAGGTTAGAAACGAACCGTTATATGTGTTTACTAAAAATGTGAAAATAAGGATAAAAGTCGTAACTATGGGATTTGAGATATACCTAATATTGATATGGTAATATTAGTATAGTTATATGATTGTGTATGCATATACTATCTATGTGTGGAAATCATACCCACGCTACTTGCTATCCCCGAGATTTCCACGCTGGGACGATCTTATCATGTGTGCCTTATGGGGGATATTGATTCGTACCCTAGGAGGTAGATGTCCTTGGTACAGGATGTCGAATGGATAGTTCAGACGCAGGTATGTGCCATCCTCTTAGAGACTTGGAATCTATGCTTCGACTTAATATTATTTGTGTATGTGTTAATACAATTCGAGAGTGATTCCGAATTTGTATTCCCCTTAATACGAGTGATACGGGGTTGGGATAGTAGAGTATGCCTGCACCATAGTTTTTATTTGGGGTGCTGTTATAATATATATATTATACGAGTAGTTAATATATATATGAAATTCTGAAATCTGGAACTGCCTACTGTGATTTGATATGTAGGACATGGTGGATGATTCAAATTGTAATACTTGCTTTGAGAAAGTATAATATGACACTAGAAAACTTTATAAATTAATAAAGTTAAAACGAGAATTTTGAATACTAATTGAAATCTTCTTTTCAAACAATTGTATTGTTCAGTTTTATATCCTGCGAATAACCTAAGGTAAGTTAAATCATTGGGGAAAGATAGTGTGATATATGACGAGATGGACCATTGAGAAGGTTAGTGCGATAGGTGTGCACATTAGAAGAGAGGTGAGAATTTCTCAAGAGAGTGTCGCACTAATATGTTGTTGCATTAGCCTGTAATCAATTTAAATACTTGCTAAACGAATTTTTAAATCATATACACTATCGGGCTCTGACCCGTTTCTATTTCTCTTTCTCTCTTGTATATATATGTATATATTATAGGTGCCCAGCCATAGAGGGGTCTTGCTTAGGATCCCTTGGGAGAAACGTGATGCAGCTTAGGTGGGAGTTGCAGGCCACTTGCTTAGACGATTTCCTTTTCTTGATTCCACTTCTATCATTCTCAGTTATTGGGCATGTGTCGCCCTTTCCACTATTTATTTTATTGGGACATTTATATTTCAGTTATTTCTAGTACTGTTACTTTGGGATTTATTCAGCATGAATGTTTTACTTTAAGTTTTAAATGTTAGGATTTTGAATGTTGAATGTTTAAATTAATTGGATTATGTTCCAGGATAATTGTGGTATGATTCTTACTTATTGATAATGTTGTTAATAAATAAATAAATAAATAAATGATTTTTTTTTAATAAAATTTGGAAATTAATTTTAAAAATGGTTTTGACACTTAGCTTAATTAATTAAGGTGTTAATTTGGAAAGATTTATTTTCACGACATTGATGCTAAGAATGAACCAACTGTTCACCTTGATTTTAATTTAATAAAGGAGTGATCGCCCGGTATTTAATTAGGCGGGGTGTCATAAGGACTGTGTTTAGTAAACAATATTGACGATTTCAATATGCATGGTTTAAACAATTTCCTTGGCTAGATTATTCCCCTTCAAAGAATAAAGCATATTCTTTTTCCATGCTTTCTTTTTCAAAATAAAAATAACCTAGCTAGTCGTTCCTCACTGACTACTGATGGGTTTGATAGTTGGAAGAGAGTTAATGATGGGGAAAAATGTGCATTCGTGCTACATGTTAGAGGGATATCTTCACTGCATAGCAAATCTATGGAATGTCTTCACAATTTAACAAATTCAGCACAACATATTGACGAAACCATTAATTCACAATAAATGGAGGAAGTTATAAAGAATTGAATGCATCTTATGATAAGAATTCAAGCCGTTCGATTTCTTTCACTTCAAGAAGTGGGTTTTAGAGGTCACGATGAAGGCCTAAATTCATTGAACCGGGGAAATTTTGTTGAATTATTGAAGTTCAAAGATGAAGGGAAAGATGAGCTTTAAAGTATAATTTTAAATAATGCCCCGGGTAACACTATGTACACTTCTCACTTTATTCAAAAAGAGATTTTAAATATCTTAGCAAATAGAGCTAGAAAAATGATATGTGATGAAATAAGGGGAGGAAAGATTTGTATTCTTGTGGACGAATCACAAGATGAGTTCAAAAGGGAACAAATGGCTCTTGTGTTGAGATCTGTTAAGAACGATGGTTTGATAGCTAAACGATGTTTTGATATTGTGGGGGTTGAAAACTCATCAACGCCAAATCTTAAAAAAGAGATATGTGATATGCTTATTCATTACAATCTTCCAATTGAAAATTTACGAGGTCAAGGGTACGATGGTGCTACCAATATGCGTGGTCAATGGAATGGATTGCAAGCATTATTTCTTAAGGATTTCCCACATGCATATTATGTTCATTACTTTGCTCATCAACTTCAACTAGTTTTAGTTGTGGCGGAAAAAGAAGAGCCTAGTGTTTGGCAATTCGTCTCTCATTTTACTTGTATTGTGAAATTTGTTGCTCATTCTCCAAAACTCTTGTCAGAGTTAATCTGCTCATAAGAATGAAATCGAATGTATGCTGGTCAGTGGTGAACGACAATCTGGAAAAAGGGCTAATCAAATTGATACTTTGCATCGACCCAGAGATACTCGATAGAGCTCACATTATGATTCAGTGAGGGACTTGATGGATGTGCATGATGCATCTTACACCATTGTTTAGGCTTCTAAAAAAAGTGGACTAAGTCCAAAAATATGGGGGAAAGCTCGTGGTGTGTTCAAAGATATGAGGGAGTTTGAATTCATATTTATTATGTTATTAATGTACAAAATCATGGGAATCACTAACATGCTTTGCGAGGTCTTCTAACGAAAAAAGCAAGAGATTTTAAAGGCAATGAAGTTAGTCTCTACAACAAAAGATCTTCTTCGAAAACGGAGACAAGCAAGTTGGGGAACTTTTCTTGAGACCGTGACATCATTTTATATTCAACATATGATTTCTTTACCGGATACGAGTTTTCATTTTGATGAGGGTACAGTTTGTCAGTGTTAGAAAAAAGATCATATCACAGTTGAACATTATCATTACTATGATGTTTTTAATGCCACAATAGATTTTCAGTAGACAAAATTAGACCATCAGTTTTTTTTTTTTTTTTGGGGGGGGGGGGGTGGGGTGGGTGGGGGGGTGGGTAGTGGAACTTCTTACTCTTAGATCGACTTTGAATCCTGGTGATTCTTTTTCATCATTTAATATTTAGGATGCTTGCAAAAAAAAAAAATTATCTTGGATATTTTGACGGACAAGATATCCATCGCTTGCGATGTCAGTTGATGCATTACCATCTCGATGTAGTTAGTGATACTTTGTTTCAAAAAGTTTCTACCCTAGGCGAGTTATGTCGACAACTATATGTAAGAAAAAAAATTGATGACTACTATTTGGTTGATAAATTGATTCGTCTCTTCCTCTCTCTTCCTATTTCCACGACGACAACCGGAAGAGCCTTTTCCGGTATGAAACATGTTAAACATCGGTTCGCAACACAATGGGGGATGAATTTCTTGTCGATTACCTATCTCCCTTCCTTGACCGGGACCTCACTTTGAACATTGATCGCTGAATTTGAATAATTAAAGACTCGCCGAGCCAAGCTTCGTTAGTTTTTAATGTTACCAAGGAATGTGAATATTTAAATACTAGGGGGGACAATTTGAGTGAATTTTTTTATTAAATTATGAATGAATTCTATTATTCAACTAAGTTTTTCATGACCTTTTTGTTTAAGTTTATTCTTTATGAACTTTGATGTAACAATCCGTCCTTTTTGGAGACGATTAAATTCCATAATTAATTATAAATTGGAATTTGGGAAATTTTCCTAAATAGTAATTTTGGGATTTTCGAGGATTAAATGATTTTCGAAGGATGTTGTGATTATTTTTGGGTCTATATAAGTCGAAATATTTTAATTCTATGTCGCCGTTGAGTAAAGCGACACGAGGTAAGATTTTTAATTGGAAAATCCGCATTTTTTTATTTTGGATTGGAATAGTAATTTGTGGTCAAGTACCTCGGATGGAAATTTAGACTGCGCCATGATTCTCGGAATGGCCGAGATAGTCGGAAAAGAGTGTCCGATTGTCGAAATTGAGTTTCGAGTAATTTTAGAGGTAAAAGTAACTCGTAATTGGGTAAACGAGTCGTTTTTGGATATTAAGGGGGTATAACCCTTTTCTTCATATTTAAAGAGGGAGAAAGGGAAAGAAAAGAAGAAAGAGAGAGAGAGAAGAGAGAAAAGAGAGAGAAGAGAGAGAGGAGGAAGAAAAGGGGAGATTCCGGCCTACCTCATCGGGATTCGGCTCGAGGACGTCGGATTTTATCCACGAGGCAAGTGTTTACTTTCTTTATTTACTTTTTGCATAAATATCTCATACTTTAGTTTGGTATAAACAAACCCTAAAGATTTTGGGTTGGGTTTTCGTGGATAAAACGGGTTTTGGGGAGTTAAAGCAAATAAACCCCTAAAAAACTTAATGTTTGGAGAAACTTAGAAATTAATTGAAATAAATTAGTGGTTTAGGGTTCGAGGATGTTTATAACCCTTAATATATGTGTATTTGTAGCTGGTTGAGGTTGTAGGACGTTGGGTGAGGCGACAAAAGCTTGGGAGAAGCTTTAATGGCCGAAATCTTCTCGAAGAAGACGATGAATAGTAATCTGTGACTTTAGGGAGCCATTTTGGCCAGGAAGAGAATTGATTTAGCTCTCGGCCAAAACACAAAAGTTGTAGATCTTTTCGATACGGCCGCGTGGGCACTGACCACATATTTTTTTGATTTTTTTTGGATTTGATATGATTTTTACAAGATGGCAGCTCCGGATTAAAATCATCAACTCGGAAATCAAATCGGGAATTGGAAAAATAAAGGCTAGAATAAATCGTGTAGATGTTCGGGATAATTTTCGGTGTAGTTTAAAAACTCCGTTAATGAATTTGGGTTGTTGGATCAAGAAATTGAGGAACTTAGATTTGGGAGACCTGGTGTGACCGGTCGACCGCGCCCCTAAGGCCGGTCGACCGCGTCAAGGAAAAATGGCTTACTGCTTTGTTTCGTAGGCTTATTTGCAACCCGCGGTCGATCGAGGGTCCAGGACTGATCGACCGGTACCCTGTTTTCAGCCCAAGATTTTGGAGATTGTTATTACTTCTCCTCTTTGAGTTTAAAGCGGGCTTTCTAAATTTGAGTGTTAAAGAGGATTATGATCTAAAGAGATAACATAATCATATTGATCTTGGTCGGGTGAATCCTATGAGTGGATTAGAATAAATTTGGGTAGTATAGTTATATATTCACTAAATGAGAAATGGTATGATTGGACATATCCAAATGAATCTGTAGATGGGATTTTGGTATATATTACTTGTTAAAGTAAGAAAATACTTTGGGTTTAGTATCATGCATATATAAATGCATGATTATGATTATTTGAGAGAATCTTTGGGATTTTTGGTCATCGATAGATGGTTTGGCAATTATGGCCATTCTTATATATTCAGGGAGGAATATATGGTATATGTATATACTATGTGATTAAAGTGTATATATATAATTTGAGATAAAGGATTTTGAAAATAAAATATGAATATTTTCAAAATGGGAAAAAGGTAAATGATTTTCATAATTAATAAAAATTATGGTTACACACCTCCCTAAATCGCTATCATAAGGGAAGTTGCGTGCGTTATGGTGATGCCCCTGGCTAATGAATGCAGGGTGGCTATAGTCCTATAGGCCATATGGGCGATTATTTGTACTGCGCTGGTTAGGTGATTCTGGGTGTGGTCATGACTATCCTGCAGGCATATGGCCGCTTCCCGACGTTGGTAGGTTCCCAGGTTGTCTTGTATAGATAGGACCTGGAAGTTGATAGCCATTTAGGGGCGCGTCCAGTGGGGAAACCCGAAGGGGCGGTCTTAGTTTCATTAAAGAAATTTATGATAATAAATTGGCTTTAATTTACATTTCCTGAGTACAAAAAGGAAAATGGGATAAAGGTTTGGCTTCGGTAACACTCCCGGATGGAAGAAGGGATGTGGAAGCATATGATATGATCCAAGCATTTTCATGATAATGGAAATGGCTTTGGGTACATTTCTTGAGTGTAAAAAGGGAAATGGGATGATATAAAACGGAAAATCATTTTTATGATAATAAAACTGGCTTTTAAAAAGTATATGATTGGTTAAAGGAATTCATGATAATGAATTGACTTTTATATTTACATTTCTTGAGTATAAAAAGGGAAATGGGAAGTTTGGAGAAAATGAAAAGTATTGATAAATACTTTGTATATAAATCATCAGTCCGGGAGATAGATCCGGATGTATATGGTAAAATGAATATGTATATATGGATGAATTGAGTACCGAGGGTCTAATGGATCCCGACGATCGACAGTGCCACATAGTAGTGTATCGGGGGGGTTACTTATTTGGATTTCGCTTTGCAAGACACCCCACGCACGAATATGGCATTGTGTTGAGACTGGGGAGAAGTTTAATCCTTAGTGCTCTAATATTATAAATGCTCATGGTATATATATAATTATATATATCTTTCTGTACTGAGGGACTGGCGGATCTCGACGATCGACCGTGCCGCGTAGTAGTGTATCGGGGGGGTTCCTTGTTTGGATTTCTCTTTGCGAGACACCCCATGCATGAATATGGCATAGCATTGAGACTGGGGTGAAGTTTAGCCCTTAGTACATTGCTTGGACTATCTAGGGTTGATAGTGGGTTGGGTGATAGACTAGTTTAGCAGGGTAGCTTGACTAGGATGTTTAGAGGGATGCGTTAGGAGTGCACTCTTAGTGGAGAGGTGAAGGGTATCTCATGGGAGTGCGATACCAAACTTAAATATGAGATAAAACATTTTTCTAAAAAAATAAGGCATTTATGCACTTGCTAAATATTTTCAAAACGCGGGCTCTGACCCTTTTATCTACTTTCCCTTCTTGCTATATATATATATATATATATATATATATATATATTATATAGGTGTCCAGACACAGGGATGCCTGGATGATACATCTTTCGAGTCAGACGTCTGCTGCAGCAGCTGTGGATGCGTGAAGGATTCTTAGTAGACGCTTCTATCCTTGTAATGTAGATAGGAGGTATTGTATACACATTCGGGCCAATGGTCCAATTGCATTTATTTATTCTTTGAGTACAACATTCGATATGGTTGTATATTTTGACCGAGTGTTCGATTATTTTATTAAATTTCAGTTTCATTTCCGTAAAACCGTGTGGATGTTTTATTTACGGTTGTTAAAAAGAGCTGTAAAGTTAAAATTTTGACACCGGCCTAATAGGTTATTAGTAAATAAATGGATTTTTGATAGTGATGCTAAGAATGATCCATATGAGACTCCTGTTTTAATTTAATATTGGAGTGATCGCCCGGTATCTTATTAGGCGGGGTGTCACAGATGGTATCAGAGCATCAGGTTCTAGTGTCCTTAGGAATCTGTGCGGACGTACTACGCTTTCAGCGTTGCTCTCGATTTGATATAGAGCCTTAGGATTAGGATTGTTGATTTCTCTTGTGAGATTTCGTTCTCCTGCCATATTATGAAATTATAGAAATCTTTTGCGGGCTCGTTTGAGAATCATGTGTGGAGCTTGGATGGTAGCAGGAGGTGAGGCTTAGCTGGGGCAGCTGGTAGAAGGTTGGGATGAGGGCCTTAGTAGAGGTCACTCCCCTTGTGGCAATTGCTAAGGAGTTTGGTGGCGACTACTGAAGAATAAGTAGTCATGAGTATTGCAATACCACTATTGTAGAGAGTGGTATTAAGATTGAATTTTCAGTAAAGTTAAGGGTTCGAAAAGGACCTTACGGATAGTTTTAACCGTGAGTCCCCATGATTTAGCCGGAATGAGAAGAATGTTGTTATGAGTTTTACCTCAGAAGGAAGAGGTATATTTAGCGTGGCTAGATAAAGTCGCAATGTTTTGTTAGCCCTAGACTCGTGTGTGTAATTTGAGTTGTGACGGTCTCGATAACATTATATAATGTATGTCTATGTGTTTTTCGCGATAGCGAAATTTTATTTTCCTTCATTCTCCATAAAGGCGGGTGTTGGTATATTGCATATATATATATATATATTTGTTTTGGGATACTCGTTCTATATGTTTATACGAGTATGGTATTATGGTGAGTATATAATGTTATTGGTATTTTTGAAGCGATAGCAGGCTAATGATGGCAAGACTATCGTGTCCGCAGTTCCTGGAGGAAACGGGTTGTTGTGGCGGTGTCTCACCTGGATACAGGTTGAGTTCACCTCTATTGTGATGGGTTAATGGAACTTCGATGAGTAGAGGTTTCCTTATCGTGATTTGGGTATAAGGCGACCTTATCTATATGATTTAAGGCGGCAGGATTATTGTTGAACTGTAAGATTAAGCTCATTATTGATTGCGCAAGGACTTAAATTGAGTGCGAGCGCAGGGTGGTATGACTCTTAGTTAGAGATAGGAGTTCAGACCAACTTTTTGTTGGATTAGGGGATAGGTATATCCCGGTTGCATGTTGAAATAACGAAACTCCATAACCAACGAAGTCAAGTGTCAATGTGTGGAGGGGTTCCTTGTTTGGATTTAGCTTTGCGAGACACTCCACACATGACTCTTAACGGCGTCAGGAGTGGAGAGCTGTTATGGGATGCAAGGATGTTGATTTTGTGGAAAGATCTTATAGTGTGGATGAACCACTATAGGCTATGAGCCACATGATGTTAATATAGTTATGGAAAGATGGTGCTATGGAAATGCACTAAAGTGGTCCCCTCGCCACAAGTGGATGGGTGAGGTTGGACTTAGAGAAATTGGTTTGAGGATAATAACCAGCCTTAATAAAAAGGAAAATTTTGAGAAGGTATGTTTTGGGTATTATGTACGTGACACTTTTACAGAAAGTGGCCACTTCGATTGATTAGGTTTCCTTCCGTATGGGCGAAAGGATAAGATAGTAGGAATGCGTTCATTGTTTAGCGTAGGCAGTATTTAGGATGCCCCGCTGGTGTGCCTTAGGTCGCTATATCTAGATGACCGACTACGCGAGGGAGTAGTGTAACGGGAGGGTTCTTTATTTGGATTTCTCCTTGGCGAGACGTCCCACGCATGAAACCAAGCAACTGTCGGGAGTTGAGAGAGGCCTTGGGCACTAGGGACATACTTAGGATTATATTCGTTCCGCGTAGGTAGGACATCACATAGACCTTAGTATTATTAGGACATAAGTTCGATAGTGTTAGTGGCGCCGAGGTTAGGAGAATTGATTTCGTGGGTTCAGAGGACCCATAGGTGAGTATTACACCGAGGAAAGGAGACCCTTAATGGGAGAGAGTGTTACGTGTTAGACGTTCACTATGGATGTGCAGATGTGCACAAGTTAGAAAGGTGTATGGGCACCTTAGTAAGTTGGTTTATATACCGCCTGAAATAGAAGGGGCGTAGTACATAAATTGAAATTTATGCCGTGAGGCACTAGTAATGATGAGTTCTATGTGATGCTATTGGAGTCACTTCATGTCCGTGGTGGCAGTGTGGTATATGGTTTGGGAACCGTTGGGTTAGTGTCATTCCCTTTGAGGTATTAGGATTTGGAGTGATCCTATGGATTGGCGGTGTAGTATGTATCTAAATTTCGAGGAAGAAATTTCGTTGTAAATGGGGGAGTATGTAACAACCCGTCCTTTTTGGAAACGATTAAATTCCATAATTAATTATAAATTGGAATTTGGGAAATTTTCCTAAATAGTAATTTTGGGATTTTGGAGGATTAAATGATTTTCGAAGGATGTTGTGATTATTTTTGGGACTATATAGGTCGAAATATTTTAATTATATATCGTCGTTGAGTAAAGCGACACGAGGTAAGATTTTTACTTGGAAAACCCGCATTTATTTATTTTGGGTTGGAATAGTGATTTGCGGTCAAGTACCTCGGATGAAAATTTTGACTGCGCCATGATTCTCGAAATGGCCGAGATAGTCGGAAAAGAGTGTTCGATTGTCGAAATTGAGTTTCGGGTAATTTTAGAGGTAAAAGTAACTCGTAATTGGGTAAACGAGTCGTTTTTGGATTTTAAGGGGGTATAACCCTTTTCTTCATATTTAAAGAGGGAGAAAGGGAAAGAAAAGAAGAAAGACAGAAAGATAATTGAGAAAAGAGAGAGAAGAGAGAGAGGAGGAAGAAAAGAGGAAGAAAAGGGAGATTCCGGCCTACCTCCGCGGGATTCGGCTCGAGGACGTCGGATTTTATCCATGAGGCAAGTGTTTACTTGCTTTATTTACTTTTTGCATAAATATCTCATACCGTAGTTTGGTATAAACAAACCCTAAAGATTTTGGGTTGGGTTTTCGTGGATAAAACGGGTTTTTGGGAGTTAAAACAAATAAACCCCTAAAAAATTTAATGTTTGGAGAAAATTAGAAATTAATTCAAATAAATTGGTGGTTTAGGGTTCTAGGATGTTTAGAACCCTTAATATATGTGTATTTGTAGCTGGTTGAGGTTGTAGGACGTTGGGTGAGGCGACAAAAGCTTGGGAGAAGCTTTAATGGCCGAAATCTTCTCGAAGAAGATGATGAATATTAATCCGTGACTTTAGGGGGACATTTTGGCTAGGAAGAGAATTGATTTAGCTCTCGGTCAAAACACGAAAGTTGTAGATCTTTTCGATATGGTCGTGTGGACGCTGATCGCGTATTTTTCTGATTTTTTTTCGATTTGATATGATTTTTACAAGATGGCAGCTGCGGGTTGAAATCATCAACTCGAAAATCAAATCGGGAATTGGAAAAATAAAGGCTAGAATAAATCGTGTAGATGTTCGGGATAATTTTCGGTGTAGTTTAGAAACCCCGTTAATGAATTTGGGTTGTTGGATCAAGAAATTGAGGAACTTAGATATGGGAGACCTGGTGTGACCGGTCGACCGCGCCCCTAAGGCCGGTCGACCGCGTCAAGGAAAAATGGTCTACTGCTTTGTTTCGTAGGCTTATTTGCAACCCGTGGTCGACCGGGGGTCCAGGACCAGTCGACCGGTACCCTATTTTCAGTCCAAGATTTTGGAGATTGTAATTACTTATCCTCTTTGAGTTTAAAGCGGGTTTTCAAAATTTGAGTATTAAAGATAATTATGATCTAAAGAGATAACATAATCATATTGATCTTGGTCGGGTGAATCCTATGAGTGGATTAGAATAAATTTGGGGAGTATAGTTATATATTCGCGAAATGACAAATGGTATGATTGGAGATATCCAAATGAATCTGTAGATGGGATTTTGGTATATATTACTTGTTAAAGTAAGAAAATACTTTGGGTTTAGTATCATGCATATATGAATGCGTGATTATGATTATTTGAGAGAATCTTTGGGATTTTTGGTCATCGATAGATGGTTTGGCAATTATGGCTATTCTTATATATTCAGGGAGGAATATATGGTATATGTATATACTATGTGATTAAAGTGTATATATATAATTTGAGATAAAGGATTTTGAAAATAAAATATGAATATTTTCAAAATGGGAAAAAGGTAAATGATTTTCATAATTAATAAAAATTATGGTTGCACACCTCCCTAAATCGCTATCATAAGGGATGTTGCGTGCGTTATGGTGATGCCCCCTAGTTAATGAATGCAGGGTGGCTATAGTCCTATAGGCCATATGGGTGATTATTTGTACTGCGCTGGTTAGGTGATTCTGGGTGTGATCATGACTATCCTGCAGGCATATGACCGCTTCCCGATGTTGGTAGGTTCCCAGGTTGTCTTGTATAGATAGGCCCTGAAAGATGATAGCCATTTAGGGGCGCGTCCACTGGGAAAATTCGGAGGGGTGGTCTTAGTTTTATTAAAGCAATTTATGATAATAAATTGACTTTAATTTACATTTCCTGAGTACAAAAAGGGAAATGGGATAAAGGTTTGGCTTCGGTAACACTCCCGGATGGACGAAGGGATGTGGAAGCATATGATATGATCCAAGCATTTTCATGATAATGGAAATGGCTTTGGGTACATTTCCTGAGTGTAAAAAGGGAAATGGGATGATATAAAACGAAAAAGCATTTTTATGATAATAAAACTGGCTTTTAAAAAGTATATGATTGGTTAAAGCAATTCATGGTAATTAATTGGCTTTTATATTTACATTTCTTGAGATAAAAAGGGAAATGAGAAGTTTTGAGAAAATGAAAAGTATTGATAAATACTTTGTATATGAATCCTCAGACCGGGAGATAGATCCGGATGTATATGGTAAAATGAATATGTATATAAGGATGAATCGAGTACCGAGGGTCTAATGGATCCCGAAGATCGACCGTGCCACATAGTAGTGTATCGGGGGGTTTCTTGTTTGGATTTCGCTTTGCGAGACACACCATGCACGAATATGGCATTGTGTTGAGACTGGGGAGAAGTTTAATCCTTAGTGCTCTAATATTATAAATGCTTATGGTATATATATAATTATATATATATCTTTCTGTACTCAGGGACTGGCGGATCTCGACGATCGACCGTGCCGCGTAGTAGTTTATCGGGGGGATTCCTTGTTTGGATTTCGCTTTGCGAGACACCCCACGCACGAACATGGCATAGCGTTGAGACTGGGGTGAAGTTTAGCCCTTAGTACATTACTTGGACTATCTAGGGTTGATAGTGGATTGGGTGATAGACTAGTTTAGTAGGGTAACTTGACTAGGATGTTTAGAGGGATGCGTTAGGAGTGCACTCTTAGTGGATAGGTGAGGGGTATCTCATGGGAGTGCGATACCAAACTTAAATATGAGATAAAACATTTTTCTAAAAAAATAAGGCATTTATGCACTTGCTAAATATTTTCAAAACTCGGGTCTGACCCGTTTATCTACTTTCCCTTCTTGCTATATATATATATGTAGGTGTCCAGACACAGGGACGCCTGGATGATACATCTTTCGAGTCAGACGTCTGCTGCTGCAGCAGTTGTGGATGTGTGCAGGATTCTTAGTAGACGCTTCTATCCTTGTAATCTAGATAGGAGGTACTGTATACACATTCGGGCCAATGGTCCAATTGCATTTATTTATTCTTTGAGTACAACATTCGATATAGTTGTATATTTTGACCGAGTGTTCGGTTATTTTATTAAATTTCAGTTTCATTTTCGCAAAACTATGTGGATGTTTTATTTACGGTTGTTAGAAAGAGTTGTAAAGTTAAAATTTTGACACCGGCCTAATAGGTTATTAGTAAATAAATGAATTTTCGACAGTGATGCTAAGAATGATCCATATGAGACTCATGTTTTAATTTAATATTGGAGTGATCGCCCGGTATCTTATTTGGCGGGGTGTCACATTTGACTTATTGTTAGCCTATCCCTTCGAATAATCCTTGCTCCGCCCTTGTCAAAGATGCTTAATATTTTATCACTGCTCTTTTGAAATGGCTAGGAATAGTAAGAAGATAATTAGTCATATGAGTAGTAGCCAAGAGTATCTTTGAATTCTTTATTACTTTTTTAACACAAAAATATTTAAACATAATAACTTATAATTAAATGTTGTATTTATACATTTCTTTTTGTGACTTGTGATTTTTACAATTTTGATAATATACATTAAAATTTGAGATATTGTGATTTTTTCTCCCATGGATATTTTTTTTTAATTCCCACAGTTTTATTCAATTGAAATTTAGTTGTAATATTGATTGAGTTAAGTATATTCGATGGAATATTTTGAAAAAATTCAAAAATACCCCAAAAAATTCGCCTCGGGGATTCCTCCCCTGAACCCCCGACATATATAGTGCTTGTAAGTTTTTTTGAGTATCTCACTCAAACATTTTTCTTTACTCCGCCACTGATTAGTATAATGACAATTATCAGAAAATAATAATTTTTAATACTATATTAGCACAATAAGTAAAAATTATATGATTTTCCTTAGTCAAAACAAACATATTAAAGTATTGTGTTACAACCCTACTAATGATGTTGTGATTGTTATTAAAGAAAACTTATATTACACAATAAAAACCAAACTTATAGTGCACAATAAACAATCATATGAGTTTTCGTGTGTAGACGGGACTCTACCCACTAGATTATCTACTTTGTTTAATAGAAGACATCTATGCATTAGCATTAAAGAAATAATACAAATCAAGCATTGCCTATGAGTATTATTTTTAAATGGAAACAGGAAAAACAATTAATAAATCATTACTTTTAAGGTACAACCCCAAAATCTACGAGTGCAGAGACGGTAGAATGGATAAACATTCTTTTGAAGTGGTAAAATCATCTTATAAAGGAGATACATAAGAGATGAAGTAAAAATAAAATTCTAAGGGTGACTAATGAAGGTTATGTACATTGATGTAGTATATTGATCACCTTGAGGAAGGTTTCGGCCACAAACAAGTACTAACACGGATTCTCTCTGCAATACAAAACTTCCCAAAACATTTTACTCGAGAGTGTAGCTCTAAGGAATTATTATTTTCCTTACTTTGTGAATGATCCTTCGACATATTGGACACATTTTGCTCTCTCCTTCCATAATCCTGCAATGCACATCTTAATAAAATATCTGCATAACAACATTTAAAAGAAATGAGCCACACACAAATAATGTACCTCTGAGCACAATCATAGCAAGTGGCGCAATGGCCACAAGGAACAATGAAGCAGTTTCGTGGCATATTATAACATATTACACAAATCTTCCCATCGTATAAATCCTCCGAAGAGCTAGATTTTCCCAACTCCATGTTTTCTTCATCTGTTCCATATGGCAATTGAAATGTTTTCTCTTGAATTAATGGATAAGTCTCAGTTATTTCTTGAACTGATGGTTCTGCTTCATTTGTCTCACCGTTATCACATGCTCCAAGGTATTTTAAAATTAGAAATATAATAGTCACAACAAATCCTGCAATTGATATATAGGTAAGACTACGCACTAAGAAATGTGTACACACACACACACAATAGTGCTCGTGTAAGACATAAAGGAGTTAAAAGTGAGGAGCACAATGCATTTAATGGTAAGGAAAGAGAATGTATCTAAAATGCATCGCATTGAATAATATAGTCCTTAATACTTTTCGTAGGAGCAATATTGTATAATAATAATGCATCGCATGATGGGTCTTATGTGGTACCTAAAATTGCAATATAGGTGACAACACGGGCCACGAATGAAAGCTCAACATACCACCCACTAAGATCTCCCTGCAGTTTATTAATCAATTAAATTAGTTAGAGTCTTACTGTTATGCAAATATATTAATAATTGTAAGAATGAGACAGAATGGAGGGCATACATTATTTGGTGTAGCTACGGTGAGAAATTGAGTTTTGGGGAATTGAAGATTGAGGCGGCATGATCCGCTTACAGTTGAACATGTGCTTGTTGCTTTTGTGGTATCATAAGTCTTTGACGAGACATTAAGGTTCATTGTCATTATGATACTTCTCGAGTTTAAATTCGTGATGCCAACGTAGTACCTATTATCTTCCTCGATGGTATATTCCGCTTCTCTCCCTATAAAAAAAAAAAAAATACATTTTGACAATTTTCACTTTTGTAACTCTTTAATTACTTTAGATTATGTACTTTTAGGACTTAAAATAATATTAGTTATAGATATAGGACAACAAATATTTTATTTTTATTTTTAATCTTCATAGACACCAGGAACTTTTATTAAAAAATAGGAACTAAAAATGAAAACAAAATATTTATAATTCTAATTCAAAAATATATATTATAATATGTCCTATATTTACAAAATCCTTAATTACTTCTGTGTGTTATAATTGTGATTTCAGGTAAGGATTAGAAATACTTTTCAGTACACTTGAGTCAAAGAATCACAAGATCTGAAAATCCGTTCAATATCTAATTTTAAAATTCAGTCCCATAATGAAAGGAATTTAATTTTTTTTGATAAATTTCACTATAAAGGAATATTTTCAGAAGGATTCTATAACTTTAAAATTATGTAAGGTGGGTACCGTCGGTTGGTTCATTGAGATAATGGGCATCAAGCGAACTTGCTGGAGTTGGCACCAGCGTTTCATATTTCCGTTCCCCTGTAGTGAATATTACATTCAACTTTAATCGACTTAGAGGGAGCAAATATTTGTTAAACATTGCCCGTGAACCAAATTGAAACCAATTGTTTATGTGACCATCACACCTTGTTTTTTGCCACATAAAGAGTGGATAAACAATGAGGTCCCAAGTAATATGTGAATAACACATAAATATTTAGTTCGAATTTGATTTAAAATGGTGCGCTACTTAGGGTTAGTTTGGGTTGGAATGAAATACTATTGATTGCGGTGAAAAGTAAAACAATGAAATGTTTTTTTTGTATATTTAAAATTAAATTTTTGATGAGTTAACATTATGAATAAATGCACACTTTATAATTATAAAATTCTAAATAAAAATTAAAAAAAATATTTAACTCTAAATAAATCAAAATATATTTCAGCATATTACTTCATTGCTACCAAACATATTTCATTTTGAAACAAATGATCCTTCGACTATTCAAAAAGAAGGAAAGGAAAGATCAAACAATATGAAGTAACCTTTAATCAGAGACACTTGAAGTTGACCCAAGCTACTAGCCCGAGTTTCCCATCTAATCCGAATACTCGAACCCTTGTTCAACCACAAAGAAAACCCCTACAATACATAATTGCAAGTTATTTATAAATCTATTTTCATCCAAAATATATAGGTAAGAATTAAATTAATACAAATACATAAGTTACCTTTCGACTGTAGGAACTAACAATCACATAATTAGACACAGTCCAATTAGTCACCAAGCTCAACTGAGGCTTCTCTGCGAACCCATAGAGGAAAACACCTTTCTTACCATCGTCTCTCACTTCAATTTGGTTCACAAATACAGAACTTGCCTCAAACAACCTTGATGAGCTAGGACCAAGCACCATATGAGAATCCCCATAATACCCGTACTTTATACTCACCGATACTGCAAAAAATTTAATGGGAAAAATGGTCTAGTGAGAAGAGAGGGTTATGAAAGAGTAACTGCACAGTAGATGAAAATTACATGCCACATATCCATAGAGTCAAAGGAGCAAGCAATTGAGCACAGGTTTGTTGCCACGGATGAGGATTGTGATGATTGTGCCTGAGTGGTATGAAGGCTGATCTATACATATCCGTGTGTGTCAGTGAGTGAGTGAGAGAGAGAAATGATGGTACATTGTAAGAGGGGATAGTAATATTACATAAGAGAGAAGACTAGTAGATATATGAGGAACTGGCGGTAGGTTATGTGCACTCTTTATATTGCAACTAACCGCTTTTAGGGTAGATTGCCGGGTAATTGATTGGTAGTGTTATTGAATGTTAGGTGTAGATTTTTTTGGAGTTTGGCTTCCTTGTACTGGATATGGGAAGTAGGGGTGGAGCTGTTAAGGGATGAGTGGGGCACAAGCCCCCACGAGATTTTAAAAAAAAAATATATATATATATAAAAGTATTTGGTGTAAAAGTTTAAGTTATAAAAAATTGTAGGGCTTTTTTTTTTTTTTTTTTTGTAAATATACCATATTTATAACTCCATAATACCTAAAATCAAAGACAACAAAACATCATCAGCAACCAAGTCATCCATTCCAAGAACAAAAACGAAAACTCCGTTCCTTTTTTTCCCTTTCCGTGGTGCCCTTTCCCTTCCCAAGACCTGTGGTGGTGGTTCCTGCTTTCTGCTGTTGCTGCTCCTCCTGCTTGTGCCCTTTGTGTGATGGTCCCCTCCCTCCCCTGCTTCTAGAGTCTAGACTAGAGGTAAATTTGTACTTTCTTGATTATTTATTTGTTTCTAGACAAGAAGTAATCGTAAAATCCCTTTCCCCTTTTGTATTTGATGTATAACTTTGTTGCTTATTTGAAGATTTGTTTGTTTATTTGTTTTTATATGTAAATTGTATTGGTTGTGTAACTTGTGTAACTTTATTGGATGTGTAAGTTTCACATTGTAACTTGTGTGTGTTTATTTGATGTGTAACTTGTGTTTATTTATTTGTTTCTAATTATATATTTATTTAGGGTTTCCAATTTTAGGGGTATTAGAGTTAATGACCTTACTTTTTTTTTTTTTGGGGGGGGGGGGGGGGGGGGGGGGAGAGAGAGAGGGGAAGGAATTAATAACCTTAATTTTTTTGTCAAATCAGTCAACTTATGGAGAGGTTTTTTAAAAGAAAATTGTAGTTGACATCTACACCACATATTGAGAGCAATCTAGAACCAGATGAAATTATTTTGGAGGATTTTCATTCCGATCCCACCCTATAAACTCCAATTGCTCGTGGTAATCCTAAAGTGGACGATAAACTCCGTAGAGCCTATTTACAAAAGGGACCTTGTCAACTGCGTAGGCACATGTTCCCGTATAAAACTATTGACAAACAAAAATAATTACGGCATTTTAACCCTGCTTGGTTTGATGAATTCTCTCTTTAGCTAGAATATAGCACCACTATTAATGCTGCATATTATTTGTGTTGCTATCTTTTCAAGCAAAACATGGGTGACCAACCAGGTGGGGATACACTTGTGGGCGAACGTTTTTCTAATTGGAAGAAGAAAGATAGCTTTATTATTCATGTGGGAGGTCCCAATAGTATCCATAATCATGCTTTTAAAGCATTTGCGAATTTAATGAACCAAACAATTTTACACAAGCAATCAAACAAAGCTCTTATGGAATACTGAACATGACTAAGTACATCAATCAACTCTATTAGGTTCCTTTTATGCCAAGGATTTGCATTTCGTGGTAGCGACGAATCGAAAGAGTAAAAAAATAGAGGTAACTTTCTTGAACCTATGAAATTTGTTTGTGATTTAAATTCGGATATTAGAGCCGTTGCATTGAAGAATTCTCCCTCAAACCACACATTGACATCACCGGATATTCATAAAAATATTGTTAATTCAATTTCAAGCGAGATTGTGGACTTCATTATCAAAGACATCGGAGATTCTTTTTGTCACACCCCAAACCCAATATCCATACTAATCATTTGTTATTAGAATAATTGGATCATAATCTTGAGCCCATTGAAAATTCCATTCCTTTATCAATATATATATTTTTTTTGCATAATGAACATAATATTGTTCTTGTACCATAACGAAGTCAACATCATAGTCATAATTAGAGATTATACAATACTACAATTAACTATGATCAACTCAATCCATACTAAATCAATATATACAATGTGTGAGTATATCAAAATCTTCAGTGTGACAACGATAAAATCTCCATACTTAAACCCCAGCTCTTCTAACGGTGCAACTCTCAAAGTTACCGGTCATATATTATCCTAGCTGGTAGCGTACAAACCTGAAATTGTTAAAATATAAACCATAAGCATTAAGCTTAGTGAGTACTCCTTCCCTGCAATAGAATAACAATTCTATATCGAATATGTGAATATAAAATCTGAACAATCCTGTCCATTGGCAATAACAAATCATGGATCATAAGATCCAAATAATTTTGCACGTTGGCAATAACAAATCCTGGATCATAAGATCCAAATAATTCTGCCCATTGGCAATAACAAATCCTGGATCATAAGATCCAAATAATTCTGCCCATTGGCAATAACAAATCCTGGATATTTGAATATCCAAACAAATCCTGAATACCGAAGTATTCAAACCAATCCTGGATCATGAGACCCAAACAAATCCTGGATATTTTAATATCCAAACAAATCCTGAATACCGAAGTATTCAAACCAATCCTGGATCATGAGACCCAAACAAATCCTGGATATTTTAATATCCAAACAAATCCTGAATGCCGAAGTATTCAAACAAATCCTCTCTTAGAGCTATATTCATATTTATATATGAAACAAATCATAAGTACACTCACCTTGACAGTTTAACTGGCTTTTCCCTTGCCTTTATCCGGTACTTGTTCAATCAGCTCTTCTTCTCTTCCTATCATTCTTACAATATTAGTATCATCATAAGAATATTAATAGTCCAAAGAATAACTGCAATCATAACTCAATTCATAAACATCATATTATTCAATTCAAATCATTCATTATAAATGAAGTCCCATCTAGACTCAGGTTCTGATATCTAACATATTCAAATTACAACCCAAATCTTCTTTAATTCTTCTTGTTAATCCAATCCTTATCATATCATGTTCCCAACACAAAAGACGGAACATAATTCTGAGTTTCCTAGAGCAATATATGTCTATTTCTTTTCCACATAGCAAATCTACCCTATAGGCTCTTTTATCGTTCATTCAATTTCCAGAAATTTTCATACTTTTTCTACACCATAAATTTCTATGATATTTTACCCAACATCAGTAAACATATTGAACAATCCATAATTAAAGTTTCATAATTTTTAAGGTTCGTTTGCTATGTCAAGCAAAACATCGAACACATGGCGGGCATACTTTCACCCTTAGGGCAGATTTCATACCCGAACTTCAAACTCTCACCAAAGACTCATTTCTTGGTATTTTAACATTATTTTCGTATATGTCATACATATATGAGTCCAGGTTAATCTCCAATTGGAATCAATCAATTCCAGTAAGTACACAAAAATATATGGAATTTTGAATAAACAGAGTTTCTAAACAAAGCAATTTTAGGGTTTTATACATTAAACTTAACTTAAACTTTCATCTAACCAAGCATATATATCAAGCGCTGAAAGTTTAGTAAACAAATGATGGTTTCTATCATCTAAAACATAAATATAAGAAAAACAATAAGATTTGCAGTTAGAATTACCTTCGGGGCTTTTACGTAATTTTCTATGAATTTTCTTCAATTTTCTGCTCACTTTTTCTTCCTAACTTCCTACTTCTCTTTCCTTAAGCTTAAAATCTCTCATGGATGCATTTTGGATGAATAAAGAGGTAATTCTAAGGGTTTAAGGTCGGCCAAATCCACCACCCTTCCCAACCAATGAGAATAAAATATTTGTTGCCATAATAAGACAAAATACTACTTAAGGGATGGACTATTTTGCCCTTGTTTCGTAATTTTGGTATAACTTCTCACTCGAATGTCCGTTCGATGGACCGTTTGTTGTGTTACAACCCTAACTCATATATATATACAAATATCTAGTTTACACCTCAAGTCAATTGTTATGTCATAAAGGTCAAAACTAGTCTTAAACTTGAACATTCCTACCGAAAACTTCAAATTTTCACATTTGTAACTAGTTCGATTCTTCATGTTTTATGAAGGTAGGATTAGACTAAACATAATGAATTAACATTATATATACTAATAACATATTATACATATCACACAAGCTAATCATGATTTAAATATAATTTATCATAATTATATTCGGGTTGTCACAATTCTCCCCCTGTTAGGAAATTTCGTCCTCGAAATTGACATACCTTGGTTGTCCGAATCAAACAAATATGGATAACGCATTTTCATGCTATCCTCACTCTCCCATGTAGCTTCTTCCATGGAATGCCTTATCCACACAACTTTCACAAGTGGGATCACCTTTGATCTCAATATTTGTTCTTTCCTATCGACAATAGCAAGCGATTCTTCCACGTAGTTCAAATCTTCCTTCAACTCAATACGTTGTTCCACCAATACATGTGAAGGGTCCGTTACATACTTTCTCAACATAGAAACATGGAAAACATCATGTAACCGAGATAACTCTGGTGGTAATGCTAACTTGTAGGCAACCATCCCTACTTTCTCAAGGATTTCATAAGGTCCAATGTAGCGTGGTCTTAATTTCCCTTTCTTTCCAAACCTCATAACTCCTTTCCATGGCGATATTCGAAGAAACACATAATCCCCTTTCTGGAATTCCAAATCTTTTCGTCGTTTATCCGCATAACTTTTCTGTTTGCTTTGAGCTATTCTCATTCTATCTTGAATAATCTTCACTTTTTTAGTGGTGACTTCAATTAATTCTGGACCCTCTATCTTCCTTTCACCAACTTCACCCCAACATATCGGTGTACGACATCGTCTACCGTACAAGGCTTCATATGGAGCCATACCAATAGTAGACTGAAAACTATTGTTATATGCAAATTCTATCAAAGGCAAATATTCATCCCAATTACCTTTGAAATCAAGCACACAAGCTCTAAGCATATCTTCCAAAATCTGTATTGTCCTTTCCGACTACCCATCTGTCTGGGGATGAAAAGCCGTACTAAACTTTAAGTTGGTACCCATAGCATACTGCAAGCTATCCCAATATCTGGATGTAAAAGTAGGGTCCCTATCTGAAATAATAGAAACAGGTGCTCCATGCAATCGAATAATTTCATTAACATACAATCTAGCATACCTATCAACTGTATACGTAGTCTTGACTGCTAGAAAATGAGAGGACTTCGTCAATCTATCCACCACTACCCAAATCGAATTTGACCTCTTCTGAGATCGAGGAAGCCCAACCACAAAATCCATCGTTACATGATCCCATTTCCATTCCGGTATTGGCAATGGCTGAAGCAGACCAGTAAGTTTCTGATGCTCCACTTTCACTTGCTGACATATAAGGCACCTAGCAACAAAATCAGCTATTTCCTTCTTCATATTATTCCACCAATAATGCTCCTTTAAATCCCTATACATTTTAGTACTACCGGGATGCATAGTATAAATGGAATTATGAGCCTCATCTAAAATTTCCTCTTCAATCCACACACATTAGGCACGCATAATCACTGCTTATACAATAAAGTGCCATCATTCATAATAAAAAAATCTTCAGACTTACTATCTCGTACATCTTGTCGTTTCTTCTCAAGAAAAGGATCTTGACTTTGCAAATCACGAATATGGGTAGCTAACAAAGGCCTCACGCTTACATGAGCAAAGAACCTATCCCCATCGGCTAGCTTCAATTCTACTCCCATTAATCTCAACTCCATGATGTGGGAAACTCTAGCACATTGAATAAAAGATAACCTGCCCGAAGCCTTTCTACTCAGAGCATCTGCAACTACATTTGCCTTCTCTGGGTGGTAGTGAATTGTACAATCATAGTCTTTAATTAACTCCATTCATCGCCTCTGCCTCAAATTCAACTCCTTTTGAGTAAATAAATACTTAAGGCTTTGATGGTCAGTAAAAATTTCACATACCTCACCATATAGATAATGACGCCATAATTTCAAAGCAAAGACAATAGCAGCAAGTTCCAAATCGTGTGTAGGATAATTACGTTCATGTGTACGCAACTGCCTAGAAGCATAATCAATAACTTTACCATGCTGCATAAAAACACAACCCAACCCCTGGTGTGAAGCATCAGTATAAATAACAAAACCATCTCCACCATGTGGAATAGTAAAAACAGGGGCAGTTACCAACCTCTTTTTCAATTCATCAAAACTATTTTCACAATCAGAATTCCATTCAAACTTAACATCTTTCCGGTTTAGTTTAGTCATCGGCAAGGCAATTGAAGAAAATCCCTTTATAAACCATCTTACAAAATCCCATTTTACAATAGCTTCTACATTCTTGGGATCAACACATATACCATCTCCAGAAATAACATGGCCTAAAAATACAACTTTTGAAAGCCAAAATTCACATTTGCTAAACTTAGCATACAATTGCTTGTCTTTCAACACATTCGAAATAGTTCTGAGATGCTTTTCATGTTCAACCATATCACGTGAATACATCAGAATATCATCAATAAAAACTATCACAAACGAATCAACAAAAGGATGCAGTACCCGATTCATAAGATCCATAAATACAGCTGGAGCATTAGTCACCCCAAAAGGCATCACCAGGAATTCAAAATGACCATACCGAGTACGAAAAGCAGTTTTAGAAATATGACTCTCCTTGACCCTCAACTGATGATAACCTGATCGCAAGTCTATTTTTGAAAACACTTTAGCACCCTCTAACTGATCAAACAAATCATCTATACGAGGTAAAGGGTACTTGTTCTTAATAGTAGCTTTATTCAGTTGCCTATAATGAATACACAAACGCATAGTGCCATCTTTCTTTTCCACAAATAAAATCGACGCCCCCCATGGAGATACACTAGGTTGTATGAACCCCCTATCAAGCAAATCCTGCAACTGAATTTTGAGTTCTTTCAACTCAGTAGGTGCAATTCTATATGGTGCCATAGAAATAGGGGTTGTCCCCGGTGCTAATTCAATACTAAATTCAATTTCTCTTTTTGGAGGTAACCCTGGTAACTCACTAGGAAACACTTCAGGAAAATCCCGTACAATAGGAACATCGACTAATTGTAAAGCCCCCTTCCTAGTGTCAAGAACATATGCAATAAAACCCTCACAACCCTTACTCAATAATTTCCTCGTCTGAATAGCAGAAATGATGCAACTGGGAACAATTTTCCTTTCCCCCACAAATTTAAAATCAGGCTCACCAGGCATATTAAAAATAACTTCGTACAGAAACAATCCATAGATGCATGATATTTAGATAACCAATCCATTCCCAGAATTATATCAAAATCAGAAATATCTAATGGAAGTAAATTTATAACTGTATCTCTAGACCCCACAGTTAAAACACAATCACGAAAAGCATATTCAGCTACAACCATATCCCTCATAGGCATATAAATATCGAACCCCACATCTAAACAAGTACATGGTCTATTCAGGTATACAGCAAAAGCATAGGACACAAAAGAATGTGTGGAACCAGGATCAATCAAAACATAAGCACTTCTATCAGTAACAGAAAGTGTACCTGTCACCACATCTGGAGTAATCTGAGCTTCTTTCATCGTAAAGACTCATCCACCTAGCCTGGAACTACCAGCTTGTCCTCTGCACATACTTTTCACTGCACTACCTGGAGATAACATTCTGCTAGCTACTTCACTATGTGCTACTGGAGTCTCTGCCAATTGCGGATAATTCTTCTTAATATGCCCCACTTAATGACAATGGTAGCATTCCAATCCCTTAAGCTTAGGACACTCAGATTTATAATGCCCTTCCTCTTTACAAAAGAAACATGTAACACCTCCTATTGTGGCCTCACATTTCCCTGACTTTCTGGCTGAACCAAAAGATCCTCCACCCCTGGTATATCTGCCCAATCTCCCCTGACCTCTACCACTATCTCCACTACCTCTCTGAAATTTATGAGGTTCCATCTTAACACTTCCACCCTTACCTCCCTTGGAGTGAGATGCGTCGAATCTACTCTTCTTAAAACTCTCTCTACTCGCCACCCCTTGGTTCATTTGCCTTTCTGCTATCGTGGCTTTGTTTACCAGAGAAGCATAATCTTCTAACTCATAAGTGGACACTCTATTTTGAATAGGCCAAATCAGTCCATCTTGAAACTTACTACATTTATCTTCTTCATCTTGCACATACTTAGTAGCAAATCTAGACAAAGCAGTAAATTTAGCATCATACTCCCTCACAGACATTTTCCCTTGGGTCAAATTTATAAATTCCCTCAGCTTCTCCCTCCTATAAACTTTAGGGAAATACTTAACATACAAAGCTTTAATAAATTCAGCCCAAGTAATAATATCAGTACCTTCCAACCTGGGAACCAAATGGTTGCTAGCTTCCCACCAATATTTGGCCTCTCCTTTCAGCTTAAACACAGCTAGATTCACTTTCTGGTTATCTGGAACCTTCATAACTGCAAATATAGTTTCTATATCCCTGACCCACATCTCAGCTTCTGTAGGTTCAACTGACCCTGAATATTCTGGAGGGTTCAACTTCAAAAACTTCTCATGCATGGAATCCTTCATTTCCTTCCTTGCCTCTCTCTCAATTCTGGCCACAGTCTTTGATTCTAGATATCTAGCCTGTTGCTCTGCCATTGATGCCATATTTTTTCCTGTTGTTCTGCCATCCTCAATATTGCCTGTGCCATTATTTGCATCTCTGTAGGCTGCTCCTGCACTCTATTCCTTCCAGCAACACTTTGCTCTACTTCAGTATTGTCTGTACGAGAAGTTACTCTCTCTTCTCTAGGTTGTCCATTCTCAGGTTCCATCTTGAATTATCTGTAATACAACAAAATTCTAACATCCAATATAAATAGTTTATGATACTAAACTATTGGTTAGTATATAAACAATTCATAAATATAAAATCAACTAAATACTGCCATCTAATCGTCACACACATCCAGAATTAATAACCACGCTCTGATACCACTAATTGTCACACCCCAAACCCAACATCCATACTAATCATTTGTTATTAGAATAATTGGATCATAATCTTGAGCCCATTGAAAATTCCATTCCTTTATCAATATATTTTTTTTTTGCATAATGAACATAATATTGCTCTTGTACCATAACGAAGTCAACATCATAGTCATAATTAGAGATTATACAATACTACAATTAACTATGATCAACTCAATCCATACTAAATCAATATATACAATGTGTGAGTATATCAAAATCTTCAGTGTGACAACGATAAAATCTCCATACTTAAACCCCAGCTCTTCTAACGGTGCAACTCTCAAAGTTATCGGTCATATATTATCATAGCTGGTAGCGTACAAACCTGAAATTGTTAAAATATAAACCATAAGCATTAATCTTAGTGAGTACTCCTTCCCTGCAATAGAATAACAATTCTATATCGAATATGTGAATATAAAATCTGAACAATCCTGCCCATTTGCAATAACAAATCATGGATCATAAGATCCAAATAATTCTGCCCGTTGGCAATAACAAATCCTGGATCATAAGATCCAAATAATTCTGCCCATTGGCAATAACAAATCCTGGATCATAAGATCCAAATAATTCTTCCCATTGGTAATAACAAATCCTGGATATTTGAATATCCAAACAAATCCTGAATACCGAAGTATTCAAACCAATCCTGGATCATGAGACCCAAACAAATCCTGGATATTTTAATATCCAAACAAATCCTGAATACCGAAGTATTCAAACCAATCCTGGATCATGAGACCCAAAAAAATCCTGGATATTTTAATATCCAAACAAATCTTGAATACCGAAGTATTCAAACAAATCTGCTCTTAGAGCTATATTCATATTTATATATGAAACAAATCATAAGTACACTCACCTTGACAGTTTAACTGGCTTTTCCCTTGCCTTTATCCGGTACTTGTTCAATCAGCTCTTCTTCTCTTCCTATCATTCTTACAATATTAGTATCATCATAAGAATATTAATAGTCCAAAGAATAACTTCAATCATAACTCAATTAATAAACATCATATTATTCAATTCAAATCATTCATTATAAATGAAGTCCCATCTAGACTCAGGTTCTGATATCTAACATATTCAAATTACAGCCGAAATCTTCTTTAATTCTTCTTGCTAATCCAATCCTTATCATATCATGTTCCCAACACAAAAGACGAAACATAATTCTGAGTTTCCTAGAGCAATATATGCCTATTTCTTTTCCACATAGCAAATCTGCCCTATAGGCTCTTTTATCGTTCATTCAATTTCCAGAAATTTTCATACTTTTTCTACATCATAAATTTCTATGATATTTTACCCAACATCAGTAAACATATTGAACAATCCATAATTAAAGTTTCATAATTTTTAAGGTTCGTTTGCTATGTCAAGCAAAACATCGAACACATGGCGGGCATACTTTCACCCTTAGGGCAGATTTCATACCCGAACTTCAAACTCTCACCAAAGACTCATTTCTTGGTATTTTAACATTATTTTCGTATATGTCATACATATATGAGTCCAGGTTAATCTCCAATTTTAATCAATCAATTCCAGTAAGTACCCAAAAATATATGGAAGTTTGAATAAGCAGAGTTTCTAAACAAAGCAATTTTAGGGTTTTATACATTAAACTTAACTTAAACTTTCATCTAACCAAGCATATATATCAAGAGCTGAAAGTTTAGTAAACAAATGATGGTTTCTATCATCTAAAACATAAATATAAGAAAAACAATAAGATTTGCAGTTAGAATTACCTTCGGGGCTTTTACGTAATTTTCTATGAATTTTCTTCAATTTTCTGCTCACTTTTTCTTCCTAACTTCCTACTTCTCTTTCCTTAAGCTTAAAATCTCTCATGGCTGCATTTTGGATGAATAAAAAGGTAATTCTAAGGGTTTAAGGTCGGCCAAATCCACCACCCTTCCCAACCAATGAGAATAAAACATTTGTTGCCATAATAAGACAAAATACTACTTAACGGATGGACTATTTTGCCCTTGTATCGTAATTTTGGTATAACTTCTCACTCGAATGTCCGTTCGATGGACCGTTTATTGTGTTACAACCCTAACTCATATATATATATACAAATATCTAGTTTACACCTCAAGTCAATTGTTATGTCATAAAGGTCAAAACTAGTCTTAAACTTGAACATTCCTACCGAAAACTTCAAATTTTCACATTTGTAACTAGTTCGATTCTTCATTTTTTATGAAGGTAGGATTAGACTAAACATAATGAATTAACATTATATATACTAATAACATATTATACATATCACACAAGATAATCATGATTTAAATATAATTTATCATAATTATATTCGGGTTGTCACACTTTTTTTTCAGTTTTAATTGATAAGTCCCATGATGTGTCAATTAAGGATCAGATGGTGTTTTTTTAGACTTCGTTTTATTCTTATGCAAATTAAGGAAAACATGATTCTCATAAAAGTAAGGTGAGGTGAGGTGAAGTAAAGTAATAAATAGAAAAGTTATTTTTTTATGTGAGTTTGATTAACAGAAAAATTATAAACAAAAAAAATTATATGCATACAAATATATATAATTAAAATTTTATAATAAAAAAATATAATCTATTTCTTAATTAAATTAACAAAAAATATATTATATGTAATAAACATCCACATACCTTAAACATTACTAAATATGATATACAAATTAAGAAGTTTGTAAAAATTAAAATTTAATTCATATTATGGGTAAATATTTAGTAGTAGTATTAACAACAAAAGTAGTAGTAGTAGTAGTAGTAGTAGTAGTAGTAGTAGTAGTAGTAGTAGTAGTAGTAGTAGTAGTGGTGGTGGTGGTGGTGGTGGTCGTAGTGGTAGTGGTAGTAGTGGTGGTGGTCTTAGTAGTCGTACCGGTAGTGATAGTGGTCGTATAGTAGTAGTAGTAGTAGGAGTAGGAGTAGGAGTAGTAGTGGTGGTAGTAGTAATAGTGGTAGTAGCAGTAGTGGTGGTAGTGGTAGTGGTAGTCGTAGTCGTAGTAGTAGTCTAAGTAGTAGTAGCAGTGGTGGTGGTGGTGGTGGTGGTTGTGGTTGTAATAGTAGTAGTGGTTGTGGTAGTGGTAGTCGTAGTAGTAATAGTGGTAGTGGTAGTGATAGTAGTAGTAGTACTAATAGTAGTAGTAGTGATAGTGGTAGTGGTAGTGGTAGTCGTAGTAGTCGCAGTTGTAGTGGTAGTCGTGGTAGTCGTAGCTACAACTACGACTACCACTACAACTACGACTACTACGACTACCACTATTAATACTACCACTATCACTACTACTTCTACTACTATTACTACTACTACTAGTGGTGGTGGTGGTGGTGGTGGTAGTGGTAGTGGTAGTGGTAATAGTGGTCGCACTAGTGGTCTTCGTAGTTGTCGTCGTCGAGTAGTAGTAGTGGTGGTGGTAGTGGTAGTGGTAGTAATAGTAGTGGCATTAGTAGTAGTAGTAGTAGTAGTAGTAGTCGTAGTTGTTGTAGTTGTAGTAGTAGTAGCAGTATTAGTAGTTGTGTAGTATTGTAGTAGTGGTGGTGGTGGTAGTGGTAGTAGTAGTGGTAGCAGTGGTAGTGGTTATAGTAGTAGTGGTAGTAGTGGTGGTGGTGGTGGTAGTAGTGGCAGTGGTAGTGGTAGTGGTAGTGGTAGTAGTAGTGGTAGTGGTAGTGGTAGTGGTAGTTGTAGTAGTAGTAGTAGTAGTAGTAGTAGTAGTCATAGTTGTAGTAGTAGTAGTACTACTACTACTACTACTAAAATAGTAGTAGTAGTAGTAGTAGTAGTAGTAGTAGTAGTAGTAGTAGTAGTAGTAATAATAATAATAATAATAATAATAATAATAATAATTTACATGGTAAGATTCTAAGTTTTCTTCAACTTTTCCACAAAGTCCAAGGTTTTTGGTAAGATGTGCTTTGTGGAAAAAAAAATCCTACATGAAAATTTGAGGACTAGTCTTTCATAACTAACCTGCTAATCAAAAGCAACAAAAAGTGTAGAAAAGTTATTTTCCTGCAAACAAACACATCCTTGGTGTCATGTCAACATGTCATGTAACCCTTTGTCGGATTAACTATTGACTATTTAATACCTTATAGTATTGCTTGAAATGTCTAGATTTTTATGACATGTATACGACTATAAATTTGGGCTTAGGAAACCCGTACGTGTCAAGGCTAAATTTTAGGCCATGTTTACTTGAATTGTGGACCATATTTTATGTTTAAATTGGGCTTCAGATATAAGTGGTTCAACAAGCCCAATATACTTAAAAGATATATATATATATACACAAGGTACATTATTGTGGTGGATTTAAAAAGGAGACCTCCCTATATAGGATTTAAATGAGTGAGTGATTTGATCAAATTTGAAGAAGATGATATCAATAATTAGAAGATCAACTCTATGCAGTTTTATAAAAAAAATGATTAATTAAGAGGATTAAATGAATAACAAAAGTTTTAACGGCTTAGACAAAGAGATAATTGATCTTCTTTAAATCTTTTGTGTTAGTGCGTCGGGTCCGTCTATACTTAGTGTACTTTAAATACTACTAATGACAATTAAGGGTGCAATGAGTTTAATTGTAATATAATTAAAAATGACCATGTCATTGTGATTAGTCGTTATTTCACTGCGTTAATTAGGTTTGTATATTAGGTACAGGTAAATATTCCTTCGAAAATTTTCTTTTTGTGCCCTCTGTATTTATTTTACCTTTTTGGTTTACATTAGATTTTAAGATAACTTTAGGTTATAAATAAGGAGTTTGACCAAACATTGTATTTACATCATAACGGAGAGAGAAATAGTTTTTTTTTTATCTCTGCGTATTTTTAAGTGTCATTTGTCAAGTTATAACATATATGGTATCAAAGCCTTAGCTTTTACAGTGGTTGTTATCGTGTGGTGGTGGTGGTGGTGTTTTTGTAGTAAATCGTGAAAATATCATATGGTTCTCAGAAGATCAAGATAAGTTAGTCTTAAAAGACGTTTAACCGCCTTGGAGAAAACCCTAACAAGTTTGTCATATGATAATGAATGCCTATTGCATCCTCTCGCCACCTTATGTGAAACGACTACAACACCAACAACATTCATGACAAGCCTAACTCGCTATCAGCTCCATATACCTTGAACTCAAATGTGACACCCGTACTTTTTAATAACTAGGTTGATGAAGTCTAGTTATTAAATCTATACATGTTGTCTAAAATAATTAAATTCCAATAGCATGAAATGTAATATAATGAATAATGATTAAACAAATGGATTAGGACATGAATAACCTCAATAATCATAAATAAGGAACATAAGTTAATAATCACCACTAACTAAAATAAAGACTAAGAATGTCTGAAACATAAAATCTCAATGATAATACATCCGAACTACTATCTCCACAATCTCCATCATAACATAATCCAAAATTTGAGTACAATTACTAAAGAGATAAATGTAAACCTCACACCACTCAAAGAAATAAAAGAAAGTAAGTCCAACACATACATCTCTAAAACTGGTGATGATTAGGATGAATGACTCGGTGCTCGAGAGAGATAGTGCTAAACCGGATAAGCTGGAGCACTTGGAATAACACGACAGGTTAGAACCACCACAACAAGATAAAAGCTATGAAACTTAGGTAATAAAATTGAGAATCATGTGCATAAATAATAAATTCACAATTGTTAATTTAGTTGTTTAAAATCTTACCCCACCCTTACCGGTGTTAATCTTTCATAAAATGTATTTTATGAACTCTTATAAAATTCTACTAGCTCCCATAAATGAAGAGATCACTAGTATATCAGATTCCCACCTACGTGTCAAAAATACATCAAAACATAAAATCGGGATTAGCCCCCACTAATTACAGGATCACTAGTACACCAAATCAGCCGTGAATTTCCCCCCACTAACTATAGGGTCACTAGAATCTAAGATCGCAATTTTTAGAGGAGTGGAAAAAATAACCACAACTAGCCCTCACTAACTACCGAGGTCACTAGTGCAAGTCCATTAATTTTTTGCTAGCATGGACTAAAATAAATCTACATCACCCTTTATCCTTCATCCATAAATAAAATCAGACGTAACATAACCGTTGATTACACCATATTGTCACGGTCGAGAGAGGTGTTGCCATGTAGGTAATAAACCAACAATAAACAGGCGACCAGTGATGTAAAAATTAAGGTAATTGGAAACATGAATGTGTGACACGTGTTATAATATGGACATGGTATTGAAAATTGAATGGAGATAATTTGAATAGAGGAGTTAGTTCACCTAAGGGAAGACTCGGCTGAATGAATAACCACCCAATAAATACTAAGAGAAGTTACGTTGGATGGAAAGAAACCATATAAATAAGCACTGAGACGATAAATGAAGAGAGGAATCTCTCATCAAAAACTGCTTTTACATACTTTTATACTTTCTTTCCTTTTATTTTTCTTTCTTTATTTACTTCATTTCCTTCAGATCGAAGTAGATTGTAAGGTACATTGTAACTTTCCTTCCATTTTATTAAAAGTTTCTTTTACTTTTTTTCTTTAAGTTCCATTACTTTCTTACATTAAGTTCCTTTACATTCTTTCTTTCCATTATGTAGTGTAATCTTTTACTTTCAACCATTTATCTTTCTTTGATTCCAAAGCTTAACTTTTCTTTTAGTTTAGGTAATTTACGATTTCTTTTGTCCAAGATACTTACTATAAAATTTAGCATTATCATCAAAGTTTTCCCTAAAGAAAGCTAATTTGGCACGAATATTATATTTATTCACCCTTATACTTATGCATTTTATCCCCCTCGTGTACCTGAATTCCTATATTTATGCTCGTTAACCAGACAACCTTTATTTTATATGTTAACATACTATATGAGGTATAATTGAGACTTTGTAGGTATTAAAGTGCTTAGCGTGAAGTTTGGTCACTTTCCTGAAAAGTTTCGTTGAATATTGCAGCTTCGGGGGCATTTTAGAAATTTTAGCATTTGGATTTTAATCCAGAACTCTTCACGGAAGTTGAAGCTCTTTGATTTCTCTTAGCGTGGACATCAACGGTGCATGATTCCGATGGATAATGAAGAAGTTATGGCATTTTTAGGATGACTTTGTCTTCAAAATAACACTCAAGGGCACATTCAAGGGTATTTTAATTATTTTATCATTTAGGTTTTTGGCCTATTGTCTTCTAGAATGTTGTATCCCTCTGATTTATCTTCGTGTAGCCTTCGATCATGCCTAATTCCAAGTTATAACGAAGAAGTTACGACATTTTTTTTATTATTGGTAAAGGTGCAAAATGTAGACCTGTAGGGTGTGAATCGATTCTGCCAAAACTGAATCGGTTCGATTTGCACCAGAAGCAACTTTTTTTTATTCCCCTGTTTTAAAACCGATTTGGTTTCTACCGAATCGATTCGGTCCCCTGTTTTCAGCTTTCTTATTTACAAGTTTGCCACCTAGGGTTTATGTATAAATACATTTTCCTCTCATTTTGAGAGAAATAATTCATTTTAGCTTAGATTAGATTAGGTTTTTTGGGGTTTTGAGAGCTTATTATCATCTCTCATTGGGTGTGGCTCCTTTAGGTGTTCTAAGTTGTACTATTCATCATCCCTATCATTAATATAGTTTGTATTTCCTTTATTTCTTGCTTTGTATCTACTTTTTGTTGGTTAATTAGTTATTTGATTTTTTTAATTAGGTTATTTCACGCTTTAATTATGTCTAGTCCGTAGTTTATGGGTTGAGGTTGCGTTTTCGCCATTAATGGGCATTGAGCTCCGAAAGTTGGTTTTTGTGTAAAATTGTGTTTAATTGAAACCTCGCATATCAAATTCGGATTGCTATGTGTTTAACTTTCTTTGTCATGCAACGTTAGTGTTTATAGCGATAATCCAAATTTAATCTACGTGTGATCATTTTCGGTTAAATGTTTTATCTCGCAACTTTGGATTGGATTCCTTCTTGCGTGATGTTTATGATTAATTGACATGCTCAGTTAAATAGCTTTCGAACCAAAATTCTAACTATACGTTGTTTATCCCAGGGCAGGAATGCGATCCCGACTCTTGTTTTAATTAGTGGTAATTTAGGTTTAACTTTTCTTTTTCATTTTTCACCATAACCTACCAATCACCTTTCACACTTTTATTCTTAAAGTAATATGTCAATTAAAATCTTTACAACATTCCCTGTAGATTTCTTACGATGCCCGACTTACCGCTATAGTTATAAAATAAGTGTAGTTAGAGAAAATAGGCGGCGAACCGAAAACAACGACAGTGCCCTTAAACGAACACGCGGTTCGGCCTCAATCAAAATGGCGTCGTTGCTGGGGAGTGTGTTTTAGATTGTAATTGTTTTATTATTTCGTAGTATTTTTTTTCTTTTGTATTTGTTTTTGTTTTAACCTTTTTGTAGGATTTTCACATTTGAGCGCTAAGAAACTTTGACTCTTGATTTCAAACCTTCCTACTTGGATTCTCCATCTACAAACAATTCAGTAACCATGTCCTCTTTTTATAGATTTTTCGGTTATTCTAAGGATTCTTACTTTGGGGATAGTTTTCAAATTTTCCATTTTCAAGAATTTCTTGAGAATGAAAGTCTTGAAGACATTTATCGGTATGAAAATCGTTTTTGGGAGCTTAAGTTGGATTTTTTATTCGAATCCAACGACGATTTTAATTCCGATACTTATGAATTCGAAGAAGAGTTTCATCGAAACGAGGAATCCGAGGTTCTAAAGCCGAGGAAGCCTACTTTGGAAGAAACATTTATTTTTTTCACCCATGGTGTGGATAACATCATTAGTACTGGATTGAGACTTGAAGCACTTTTCAACGAGATTGATTTTTTTTGTGGAAATCAACGAGGAGGTGGAAACTAGTGTTTCACCTCAACTTTTTAAAGAATATCTCATTGAAAGTGAGTCTTTCTCTCCCGAAATTCAATCTCCTTTCAACGATGAGTTGATTGAGATTGAATTTAGTTTATTACCATATACATTTTTCGTTATTGAACCATTAGAGGTACCGATTGATTCCTATGAGTCGGTAGAAATTATTGAAACTTCTACACCTTTTGCCGATTAGGGATCTTTGCCGGATTTGTTTTCCAAGATGGATTTTTCTCCCATGTGTGCACCACCTCCCATTCTACTTGAAAAACCTTTGGGAGGTGATTCGATTTTTCTTGGATCCCAATTATATCTCTCCCCGTTATTATCCAAATCCCCCGTCATTCACCCAAAGTTTATAATTGGCGATGGTTCACCTTTTCCACCACCCACATGCCTTCCGCTGTTCAAACGGAAATTATATCTTTCGGGAGGCATGTTTTCTTTGGAGGGTCCACCATTTATTGATAATACTCTCTTTATGTGTATATGTCGGTGTCTTCCAAAGCCTAGTCTCAAAATCCACTGAATACCTACAAAACTTGTTTAAACGACTCGTATTGCGGTAAGTATGGGTATCAATCCAACTTTCAAGGTGAAACAATTAATGTGAATGCTTGCAATTTCAATTTTTTATTAAATTATTTTTTAATGTTTTTAAAACAATTTCAAGAGAGAATTAACTAATAAATGCTAAAAATATTAATTGACTAAATAACGAAAAATAATATGTAGCAGAGTGTGATAAATGTGAGAAGGTTCAAGAGATGGAATCATGCCGAGCGTTCAATTATTTTAATTTCTTAATTGAAATATTTCGAGATAATCTTAAATTGATAATCTAACTCTCGTTACAATTATAAATTTAATAGTATCTTTTTCAGAAAACTAATTTAAAAATGAAAATTTAAGAATTATACTATTTTCAAGAAAATTACCCACTACGATCAATTTAATAAAAATTGTATGAATCCTTCAATTTTAACACTGAATTAATATTTAAATTTAGGAAAAACTTATCTCTAGTTCGATTCCCAAAATAAAATATTAAAACTAAATTAATTTACTATCTCTCGATACATAAATTAATTTGTCACAATTACAAATTAATTCTCCTTAACATAAGGCAATGAATAAAATTAATCAATTAAACTAACATCCTACGCAAGTTTCATCTCAACCCTTGAACACGGTGATTAGCCAAACATTTTTAAACAAGTATGCACAATCACAAAAGCATCAACAAAAATTGAAACAAAAGGGAAAGAATACAATATACAAAGTCTCCTTTCGAATCGCATTTCTTGAATTGCGTTCCAATGTCATCAGAATAAACACTTGATTACTCCAAAAAGAATAAAAAATAAACCTAAAAATTATTCTAAAGCTAAAATATATTTTTTTGTATTTTTATGATTTTTTTAATTTACAAAATGTACAAAAATGACTCTCTCTCTCTCTCTCTCTCTCTCTCTCTCTCTCTGCAGTGTATCCTATATGAGAGTCCTCTATCTGAGCTGCCCTCTCCTTTATAATTATAACCCCCCAAATTAATTTGGTTTTTGGCAGAGGATTTTATGGGATATGAAAACTTATGTCAAAGGTTGAGTCAACCAAATATATTTGCACGTGGGCAGGGAATAGTTAAATTTTGTTCCTATTTTTGTGGGAGAGATAAAGTTGTTGGGTTGAAGGAGATCAGGTATGAAGTTTGGGCAGGTCCATGTTTGCATATTGGGGTAGGTGGTTTATGATAGTAGGGTCGTGGGTCAGACTTCGGGTTGAAATAGGTGGAACTGGCCGGAGTTGGATTTAGTCAGGTGTCCGGCTGGTTTTGGAGGTGATTGAGGTTGGCTGTTTGGGTTTGGATTTGGGATCGGGTCACCTACTTTGTTCATGGTGTGGTCGGGGAGAAGAGGTTATTAGGTGTGAGAGAGAGAGGTGAGAGGTGAGAGGTGAGAGGTGAGAGGTGAGAGGTGAGAGGTAAAAGTGTGTGTGTGTGTCGTGAAGAAAACTAACAAAAAATATAAAATAAAATAAAATCTATTAAATTTAAAAAATTAAGTTCTTAATCTCTAAATTAAAAGAGTCAAAATAAATTAGAATAAAAAAAACTAAACAAATAAGATAAAATAAAATAAAATAATAATAATAATAATAATAATAATAATAATAATAAAACTAAACTAATAATAATACTAAAAAAATTAAAAACTAAAAACAAATAAAATAAAAAAAATAAAAATCTAATTAAAAGCACAACTATTATATTTACATAAGTAATATGAAAATACCCTATGCACGATAAATAAACGGGTCGTACTATTTATAATTATACGCACAAGAATAAACTATAAAAATTATATACGACTCAAATAAAAATCTAAAAAATAATAAACTTACAAACTAAACACATACAAGACTCGGGTGATGGCTTGCGCTCAGTTTAGGCTTAGAGTTTGCAGGGCATCAAAACTGATCGAACAAGCTATGGACTTCACAACCACTTTGATTTTCCTCATTTAAGACATTTGACTGCTACTTTGTCGCAATTGGCTGAATTTAGCACTATTTGATGCTGCGACTACATATTGGCTTGCAATATAGACAAATACGAACATAAGACCATTTTTATTAAGATCAAATGACTAAAATACTTTTATTTAAGGCATAAATTAAACACTTTTGCATGCTTATCATTGATCTTTCAATGTCACATCCCATTTTGGGTGGATCCTCAATTATTTAGACTTTTAGTGTATAGTTAGTGTGAAGTCCAAATTGTAGATTGTAAATAGTTAGTATTTTATTTTATTCATTTCTTTCTTTTTAATTTTTTTTCCTTTTACTTATAGTCTAGTGTAATTAGTTAAACTTTTTGTTATTGCTTTTCGTTATGCTCGGTACTAATTTGTTTTGTAGATTCTTTGGACTCGTGCTTAACGGGGATCGCTCCAATTTTGGATAATATAATTTTTTCCATATCCTTGTGTTGTGTTCATAATGTTCATTGAGGAAAATGCAACATTTAAGTTAGGGGTGTATGATATTCTATCCATTTCATGCTTAGTCCATGGATTTGATCACATGTTAGTTACAAAACATGCTTTTTGTTAAAAATTGAAAATTTTCAAAAATATTATCTTTCTTTTTTCTCCTTTATTGGGCATTGTTCCTTGTTTTCGATGGGAAGTTTTAATAAATACCTTATCCAATAAACAACTCAACAAATCATGTTCTCAATTTTAGAAGTTATTAGACTTTGGTACTCAAATCATTGATATTATGAATAACTTTATGAATTAAACTTTATCCCATGAGCACATGAGCTTTTCTTGTTCTATTGATTAGGTTTAAGATTTTTATAACTCGGTAATATTTTGTTGCATTGTATATACTTACATAAGTGAGATTCGAGACATACCTTGATTTGTGAGTATTATACACTACTCTTTCCTCTTTGAAAACATTGAATTCATCGGTAATGTCACTATTCTTTCATTTGATCGTTCATTAATTGAGTTCATTTATAAAATGTGTTACTTGAGCATGATTTCAAAAGTTGTTTTGATTCGATAATTGCATAAACTTTAGGAAATAATCATAGGTCATCTTTGTTATATCACCCATATTGGTCTTGACCTCACCTTATATATTTCTCTAGTCAACCCCTTTGAGCCTTAATATTAGCCTTTCATTTCATAATCCAAAAATACCATAACCAACTCTACATTGGAGTTATAAACTATAAATATTACCTTTCATACATTTATTTGGAATGTTACTCGGGATTGAATGATGTTATTGTCTTGCGGTTGCAATTAAGAATGAAAATAGTGAGAAAAGTGAAGAAAAGAAAGAAGTGAAAAAGAGAAAAAGAGAAGTGAAAAACAAAAGAAAAAGTTAGAAAAGAAGAAAAGAAAAAGAAAGAGAAAGTTTGTATATGTTGTATATAGTGTTCATAAATCCTTATCGCTCTCCAAATTCATATTTAATGCTTGTTATGGAAATCATTTCCTAATTTTAAAATTTCCCCCAATTTTTCATTATCTCAGGTTTTCGTCTCTAAATACCTTTTAATTCGTACATATTCCTTTGATTTTGTACCCTTAACTCCAAACCTCCATTACAAACCTATAAAGTCCTATGTGATCCTTGGGTGAATTTAATATAAAAGTTTAAATTGCTTTAATAATCTATGAAAATACATTTTGCATCATTTAATGAGCGGTATCTTTCATTGAGATTACACATTTTTCATTTTATATATAGTGTTCTTCATTAGTGACATGTGCGCGACCTAGTTTCCATTTACATTTACTCTTTATGCCTGCATGTCCCGTGTATTACCTCCCCTTTCATAATGATTTCATTTGTTGAGTGTAATGCTCGGTGAGGATTGATATATGCATGCTTTTGTGTTTATCTGGTTTATATAAGTTTTTTCCAAATCATATTTTCCATGTGCTCACTCCCCTCCCACTTTTAAGGTTTCAATACGACGAAGTTCGTTCTATAATGTTAATAAATACGAAATTTTGTATGAATTCATTCACAATGCTAATAACATATTGAAATATTGTTCGTTATTGTTGAGCATGTTGGTTTGGGCATATTTTGAGGAAACTATATGATGTTTTTGGGTTTCATTCCTAAAAACCCTCACGAGATGACACTTTTCCACTAGGATAACCTAGGAGTTTAACGACTTATTGCATATGCTAAATGCAATCGTTCGCCCGCGAAAGTAGCATTTATCCCATTTGTACATATCGATTTTTTTATGGTTTACTTGTAGTTCTTCTTGCTTTGTACTTCATTTCTAGGGACTATCAACGTGTAAGTTAGGGGGCGTGTTTCGGCACGAATATTATATTTATTCACCCTTATACTTATGCATTTTAGACCACCCGAGTCCCTAAATTTCTATATTTATGCTCGTTAACTAGACAACCTCAATTTTATATGTTAGCATGTTATATGAGGTATAATTGAGCTTTTGTAGGCATTAAAGTTCTTTACGTGAAGTTTGGTCGCTTTACGAAAAAATTTCGTTGAATATTACATCTTCAGGGGGATTTTAGTAATTTCAACATTCGGGTTTTAATCCCGAACTCTTCACAAAAGTTGAAGACCTTTAATTTCTCTCCCGTGGCGGACGACGGTGCATGATTCTGATGTATAATGAAGAAGTTATGGAATTTTAGGAATAGGTTTGTCTTCAAAACCACACTCAAGGGAACATTCAAGCGCATTTTAGTTATTTTATCATTTGCGGTTTTGGCCTAATGTCTTCATGGATATTGTATCCCTCTGAGTTGTCTTTGCATAGCCTCTGACCATGAATAATTTCAAGTTATAATGAAGAAGTTACAATATTTTGCATACTGTTGGACAAAGCTGCAGAATGCAGACCTGCAGGGTGCGAATTGATTCGGCCAAAACCGAATCGATTCGATTTGTAGCAGAAGCAACTTTTGTTGATTCCCCTGTTTTCGAATCGATTCAGTTCCCTATTTTTATCTTTCTTATTTACAGGTTTTCCACCTAGGGTTTATGTATAAATACATTTTCCTCTCATTTTGATAGAAATAATTCATTTTAGCTTAGATTAGATTAGGGTTTTGGTGGTTTTGAGAGCTCATCTTCATCTCTCTTTGGGTGTGGCTCCTTTGGGTGTTGTAAGTTGTAATATTCATCATCCCCACGATTATTATAATTTGTATTTCCTTTATTTATTGCTTTGTATCTACTTTTGGTTGGTTAATTAGTTATTTTCTTTTGTTAATTAGATTTGTTTCATGCTTTAATTATGTCTAGTCTGTAGTTTACGGGTTGGGGTTGCATTTTCGTCATTAATGGGCATTGAGATCCGAAAGCTGGGTTTTGTGTAAAATTTAGTTTAATTTAAACCTCACATATCAAAGTTGGATTATTATGCGTTTAACTTTCTTTGTCATGCAACGTTAGTGTTTTTAGTGATAATCTGAATTTAATCTGCGTGTGATCATTTTCGATTAAATGTTTGATCTCGCAACTTTGGATTGGATTCCTTCTTGCGTGATGTTTATAATTAATTGAAATGCTCGATTAAATAGCTTTCGAACAAAAAATCTAACTATGCGTTGTTTATCCCGGGGCGGGAATGCGATCCTGACTCTCGTTTTAATTAGTTGTAATTTAGTTTTAACTTTTCTTTTTCCTTTATCACCATAACCAACCTATCACATTTTGCACTTTTATTCTTGAAGTAATAAATCAATTAAAATATATACGACATTCCTAGTGGATTTATTATGATACCCGACTTACCGATATACTTATAAAACAAGTGTAGTTAGAGTTTTGATTTTTTGCATTGAGGCGGAGAACCAAAAACAACGACAACGCCCTTAAACGAGCACGCGGTTCGCGGTCGATCAAAATGCCGCTGTTGTCGGGGAGTGTGTTTTATATTGTAATTTTTTTTATTATTTCATAATAATTTTTTTCTTTTGTATTTGTATTCTGTTTGTTAACCTTTTTTTGTAGGATTTGCATATTTGAGCGCTAAGAAACTTTGACTCTCGGTTGCGCACCTTCCTACTTGGATTCTCCATCTACAAACAATTCGGTAACCATTTACTATTTTTATAGCCTTTTTGGTTATTCTAATGATTCTTAATTTGGGGATAGTTTTCAAATTTTCCATTTTAAAGAATTTGTTAAGAATGAAAGGCTTGAAAACATTTATCGGTATGAATATCGTTGTTGGGAGCTTGAGTTGGATTCTTTATTCGAATCCAACGACGAATTTTATTTCGATACTTTTGAATTAGAAGAAGAGTTTCAACCAAATGAGGAATCCGAGGTTCTACAAACGAGGAAGCCTACTTTGGAAGAAACCTTTCTTTTTTCACCCAAGGTGTGGATACCATCATTGGTACTGGATTGAGACTTGAAGTACTTTCCAATGAGATTGATTCTTTTGTGGAAATCGACAAGGAGGTGGAAACTAGTGTTTCACCTCAACTTTTTGAAGAATATCTCATTGAAAGTGAGTCTCCCCCCCCCCCCCCCCCCCCCCGTAATTCAATCTCCTTCCAACGATGAGTTGATTGAGATTGAATTTAGTTCATTACCATATACGTTTTCCATTATTGAACTATTAGAGGTACCGATTGATTCCTATGAGTCGGTTGAAATTATTGAAACTTCTACACCTTTAGCCAATAAGGACTCTTTACCGGACTTGTTTTCCAAGATGAATTTTTCTCCTATGTGTGCAACACCTCCCATTTTACTTGAAAAGACTTTGGGAGGTGATTCGATTTTTCTTGGATCCCAATTGTACCTCTCGCCCTTATTATCCAAATCCCCCATCGTCCGCCCAAAATTTATAATTGGCGATGGTTCACCTTTTCCGCCACCCACATGCTTTCTGTTGTTCAAACGGAATTCATATCTTCCGGGAGGGATATTTCCTTTGGAGGTTTCACCATTGATTGATAATAGGCTCTTTATGTGTATATGTCGTTGTCTACAAAAGCCTTGTCTAAAAATCCATTGAATACCTACAAAACTTGTTTAAACAACTTGTATTGCGATAAGTACGAGTATGAATCCAACTTTAAAGGAGAAATAATTCATGTGAATGCTTGCAATTTTTATTTTTTATTAAAATATTTTTTAAAAAACAATTTCAAGTGAGAATTAACTAATAAATGCTAAAAATATAAGTTGATTAAATAACGAAAATAATATGTAACCAAGTGTGATAATTGTGAAAAGGTTCAAAAGATGGGATTACAACGCGTGTTCAGTTATTTTAATTTCTTAATATATTAATTAAAATATTTCGAGATAATATTAAATTGATAATTTAACGCTCATTACAATTGTAAATTTAATAATATCTTTTTCAGAAAACTAATTTAAAAATGTTACACTGTGAAAATTTAAGAATTTTACTATTTTCAAGAAAATTACCCGCTAGGATAAATTTAATAAAAAATTTATAAATCCTCAAATTTCAACATCGAATTAATATTTAAATTTAAGAAAAACCTATCTCTAGTTCGATTTCAAAAATCAAATATTAAAACTAAATTAATTTACTTTCTCTCGATACATAAATCAATTTGTGACAATTACAAATTAATTCTCCTAAAAATATTACAATCAATAATATTAATCAATTTAACTAACATCCTATGCAAATTTCATCCCAATCCTTGAATAGGGTGATTAGAAAAATATATCTAAGCAAGTATGCACAATCACAAAAGCATCAATAAAAATTGAAACAAGAGGGAAAGAATACGATACGCATAGTCTCCTTTAGAATCACATTTCTTGAATCGCGTTCCAATGTCGTCACAATCAGCACTTGATTACACCTACGACAATAAAAAAACAAACCTAAAGATTATTCTAAAGCTAAACTATTTTTTTTGTAGTTTTTTGAATTTTTTTATTTAAAAAATATACAAAAAATGACTCTATCTCTCTCTCTCTCCCCCTCTCTGTAGTGTATCCTATATGGTAATTAAGATTTGAATATTCCAGTGGCTCCAAGAGATAATAATATTAAAAACACACCAGCAGTTGGTATACCCACGAACATTCAAGACCAATCCATCAACCAAATGAACCTAGTTTTTTTTATCTTTTTGGAAATATGGTACAAAATTTTAACACTATGATCACCACAGTGACCACTAGGTTTGCATTACCCAATCGGGTGGCAACAAATTATTAAACATATGTGTCAGATATTGGTGTAAACATAACTATTCAAATAAACCCTTAACATCTTATTTATTTTATACCTAATACATGTGAAACCAACTTTGGAAACAATATAAGGATGGAAGGATATTCCAATATTGTTGGTTTAGGTATTAGGAACCCATTAGAAGTTTTCGGACCACCCAATACTTATGAACAATTGGGTTATAACAACCCAATAGGGAGAGAAACTATCCCAGAGGTAGGAAAGGCCAAACCACATAAACATGATACCGACGTTGGCTTTCCAAGTGCTTTGAACTATGGAATTATCAATAACCTAGTGTTCAAACCAGAACTCAAGGGGTTGGGGAACCCTACGAGGTTAGATGATCAAAATGCTCAAGAATGCTAGCATATGCCTTACCAATTAAAACAAATTGTGCATCTAAGAGTTCCACCACCCTTGGTGAAACCAACTCCTTTGCTGAACCAAGTAACTACCCCACAAAATAGGCAACTACCTCGGGTAGCTAGGATGAATGAGATAGTGGATTTAATACATAAAATATGTAGACTAATGGATCAAGGGTGAAAATACCAGTATATAAGATGACATATATAGAGTGGATAGATAGGATTGGACTCCCAAAAGGGTTCAAATTCCTAACTTTTACCCCTTTTTAGGGGATGGAAGTTAGTCAACTGTGTAACATATTGCTAAATTCATCAGTCAATGTGTTGATGTCTATACAAATGAGTTTTTAAAACTTCATTTGTTTTCTAGTTCACTCACTGATGTAACCTTTACATGGTTTATAAGCTTACTACCAGACTTTGTCCATAATTGATAATGAATGGAGGATATACTTCATGCACAATTCTTCCAAATGGAGATAGAAGTTTATTTGGAATACCTAGCTAGGTTAAATTAAAACCTTGATGAAAAGACTAATTTCATAAACAGGTCAAAAAGGGCTAGGAATAAATGCAAAATAGCAAAACTAGAATCAGAGTTTATGAAGTTAAACACAAAATGGCCTAGAGTTTAGGCTTTGAAATAAATTTGATGCCATTGAGTTTAGAGATTTGGTAGAGTTAACTGCCAAGGTATGTAGATTTGGATCCCTTATAGGGGAAGAGCATAAATAAATACTTATTCTTTCAAAACATATTATAAAGATCCTAAATTTGAAATAGATGTTGCTGAAATAATAGGGAATGAAACAATAACTTGTGAACCACTGGTTCGAAAGGACGCACCAATAGAATCTTTGGCTCTTAAATGAAAAGGAATCATAAAAAAATACTCATTTTACATTTCTAAAGTAGATGATATTTTTTACTATCTATTAAAGTCTTAAATGTTAAAACTTCCCGATGATGCTAAAAAAATATATGAAATAAAAAGGAAAAATGATTGCAAATGGCATAACATTTTCTCTCACTCAACTAATGCTTATTATATGTTTCGTGACATAGTTAAAAAATTAATTCAGTACGAAAAAATCAAATTCCTTATAATAGAAGATTGAAATATAGTTATAAATGATGAACCATTCCTAAAATTCAAAGAAGCGGGGATAAATGTAAAGTCCATTCAACTCTTAAGAAAAAAGGGGAATCTCAAATTCATAATGAAGAAAAAAGCTGAAGCTAAGACTTCAAAGACTGAAGTAACTAAAAATCCATATCAAAAGGTGATTAAGCACCTATGTATTAGGTGTGGTGAACATTATACTGAAATGTGTCAGTGCTAGCTTCGAAGGGAAAGAAACAAAAGAAGAATAACAAGAATAAGAGTAATGGAGATGAAACCCAAATCCCAATATTCCTAAATTAAGAAGAGGTTCAAAGTAAACCCTTTGGAAAGGTGAAACCATTATTTAGTCCCCTTTATCCCTAAGTAAATGCTAAAGTATAAATAAGTAACCAATACATCAGGACTGACTTCAAGGAGGCCAAATTCCATTAGTTTGGGAAAAACATAGGACCTCTAATGGTTCCAAAGTCAATTCCAATGGTCAAAGGAGTACCTAATTGGTTTGTGGTCTAAAACCAAAATGTAGAAATACATTTTAGTGACATGCGAAAGATCCAATAGGAAATTAAACCTCAACAGGTGGCCATTGTCATATGGCATGTAGTGCATCAGCCTAAGTCAAAAAGGAGGAAACCAAAAGTGATGATTTCTCGTACTCAACAAAAAAGGATCTACAGAAAGTACATCATCTAGTAAGAGGCCTTTAATATTATGAGAACCAATGGATCAGAGAGATTTGCATCGTCATCATGAAATCCAAATCTAAGGTTTAATAGGAAGATTGAATAAATTAATGCCTTTTTAGAAATGTTGGCTGGAAGGCTCAAAAAGCATGATAAGGCCAAGGTTGCTTGATAAAGCATGTTATCTCTCCTATGCCCTGCCAGGCATGGTCCCTCGTGGGTACCAAACAACCTCACTCAACATATATTTATAAGATAAAGTAAATGATAAAGATTATTCTATTTCTTATTACAAACTATTATCATCCAGGTGACTTTGGTCTACAAGTTGGATCCTTTGAACCTTAAAGAATCTTCGAGGTAGGTTCTTCGAGCTACCTTTGTGAAGGATCTTCGATGTAGGTCCGTCGAGGTAATTAGCTCGAGTGGCCTTCATTCTCCTTCTTCGTAGGTCAATCAATCTTTTGACTAAGTTAACTCCTCCTATATTTTCCCCTTCTTAGTGATATATATTTATTGCATGAAGAAGTATCTGTATGAAATCCTTTGTTGGTCTTTAATATTTTCCTTTCTCTATATTTCGAACCATCTCATTGGTTTAATAAGTATATCACCATACTTGGACAATATATCTTCCCCTTGTTAGGCTTCGTAGTTACTTGTGGCAGATGCCTTGGGGAAAGTGAAGAGGTTTATTCAAATTTCCCCCCAAACTATTCGCTCCCCAAGATGAAAAGACCCCAAGCATGCAGCATTAAATAAGGTTGTCTTTTGTACTTATGTATGTGACACATAGTAGTGACAGGGTACGCGCGCGTAACCTACTCCGCTAATTTGTGCGTCAGCCCCCAAAACGCCATCATTACAACCTTTGTCTTCTCTATCCGTTCGTGCTTGACGAACACACAGGATAAACTATTCATTATTATAATTTTCCAAGTGTCACCTTTTGGGGTCCGTGTTACCCCTATAAAAAGGGGTATCCTTATTTTGAACATTCACCTTTGGGTTTCCTTTCTCTTGTACTGAGCCTTTGTGAGAGTTTTGCCATCTTTATCTCTTTCACTCCTTCAAAATAACTCTTCACTCCATTTCTCTAAACATCCATGGAACCTATCGTTAAATGAATCCACTCATTCCAGACTGCTTCCCCTGAAACTCAAGCGTGCCAACACCAGTGGGCACGTTATCATCGTGCTCCATATTTCGGTGAGTCTGACCGCTTCTGGAAAACGGCGGAGCAATTTCCTAGTGAGTTGGTTCCAACTGAGAACCCTAACCTACTGATGGAGGAGGGTGAAGATGCTTAAGACTTTGTCTATATCCCTACTCCTACCGTCTCCCGCTTTCGCATTGAACGTGGCGATTTCCCTTATTTGAAAGTATAATTTGAATCTTCCTCTGGTGCCTATGAGAGGTTAGGTCCTTGGACTGAATATATCGACTCTAAGTATCCTATATAGCTGGCTCTTGTTGGTTTTTCTTATTCCCTCTAGTTGGGTCATCTTACCCTCGCCAAAAATAACACCCCTCTCCAATTACTGATTTCCTACTAGAGCCATAAGTCACACACTTTTGTGGCCTCTTGGGGAGAGTTCACTGTCACTCTAAAAGATGTTTGTGAGTTTCCGGGGTTAGAAGCTATAGGGTATGATACTTTTTTCGAGGAGGTAGTCTCCATCAAGTAAAAATCCTTGAGGACTAAACTGGAGGCAGGGGTAAAGGATTGCATGGTTACTTACAACAAGTGCACCTACTTCGAAGTGATTAGGTAATTTTATGTCACTGAAGAAAAAGCTGTTATTAGGGCTCGCGAGGCAGCCAAGGAGAATCCCCAGGGAAGAAAGTGTTTGAACAACTCATGACAAGAAAGGGCTTTGATTCCCAGATCGACTTGGCTGGGTATATTTGGGTGATGTTATCAAAAGTCTACCTTTCGGACAAGACCCGTGACTTCCCCCATAAGGACTTAATAGATATGGCTATCCAGATGGTGAGCGGCATGGAGATCCCCCTTTCCGCTATCGTTCTTGACTCATTATACACCTGGATGGATCGTGTGGCGGTCAATTCTGCACAGATCATCGGTAAGTTTGATGTGTCTTATTAAGAAAATAATTTCCTTTTAGCATCTTTTCATTACACTCATTTCCTCGAATATGCTCCTGCTGGAAACTACCCCAGTTCTCAGCCCGTAAAAATCTTCTGTATTTATTGCTAGAAAAATAAAAGTGTTAAGAAGCCCCTTGTTTCTTTGATCGATCGAGACAAAAGGTTCTTATCCCTCCCCTACATTGGGGTGGATCAATTTTTTACTAATGACTTTTTTACTGAAGAGGAACACCCCATTGTTCCCATTGATGAAGATCTTGTGAGGAATTTTCCCTTGAACAGTTTCCCCCTTTTGTTAATCCCTTCCTAGCTGCCATCGTATATGGAGTGGTACTCTTTCTATTTTGTTTACAGTCCCCACCGTGTAGCCCTTCAATTTGGCTATGATCAAGGAGCCCCTTTGTTGAGCCATTTTACCCATGAAATACTAACAAACTTTTCTTTTTCTTGTGCGAACTAGTTAACTTCAGCTGTTGTGAGTCTGTGTGCCAGTTATCCCGCCAACTCTATGATTCTGAGCAAAGAGGCTCTGGGAGAGAGATCAACCACATATATAAATGTATTTTGGTAAAACCAAATGGTCCATTTTCAAAGTAACATTTTGAAGGAACCTCGGTACCCTGAGGTTGTAATATTCCCACCCATAGAGTTGGGTTGAAGAATTTGCACCACCCTATCATCCGTATTCTCTCTTAGTAATACCAATGCTAGTGTCCCCTCCGAACTGCCTCCATTAGCTCCTGCGAACTAGCCAGTTGTGAAAAAGAAAGCCTCTCAGACCTCACTTCCAGCCTAGGTAGCCATCGTTGCCCCTAGTCCCTCAAGACTAGTTGAAAAAGGTGATTCACCACGTATTTCCTCATTTGGGGCAGTGGTTAGGTCTACCCAAAAATTTCCAACGAAGAAGCCCAAGACTGTTCAACAAACTCCAGTAGCCCATACTCCTAATGAGAAAGTCACTCAAGCAGTCTGCCTAATGTTCGACCAACTCAGACAGACCTGTGAGAACTTTAGTGAAGAGGACATGTCATTTATGTCCACTGAAATGGATTCTCGTGGTTTCTCATACGTCCTCCATCCCACTGAAGGTAGTGAAAAAAGGAAGTCAATTATCACTCTTAAACTTATACTGGAGGAATCGGGTAAATCAAGCGAGGAGGAGCTGCCTGAGAAATATGTAATAGCTGGTTCTGATGATGATGGTGATGATGATGATGGTGATGAGGACAGAGGAAATGAAGCAGAGGAAGAGGAGGAAGAGGAAGAAGAGTAAGAGGAGGACACTGCATTGGTCCGACGACTCAGGTTGAGGAGAATGGTTTCCCCTTCTAAGCATGCCTCGCTTTCTCAAGATTATGAAACTTTAACAGATGTTTTTGAAGAAGAAGAAGAAGAAGAGGTATAATTTCCATTATTCTTCTAATGTCCCCAATTTTTCTTATTTTACCTTGTGATGATGACTTTATTATGTTCTAACTCTCCCCCTTTTCTAGGTTGATGCGCGATGTGCTTCACGTGATGATGTTGAGGATAGTAGTCTGTTGGAGAAGTATGGTGCAACCTTACCTTCCTCGGAGGAAACTGTTCCACAGGAGATAGCTTCCCCTACTACTTCGCATGTCACCTCTAATTTCCCCTAGGGGCATTTATTTCTGATACTTCCATGGAATTAAGTAGCGGCTATTCACCTGATCCTACTTTTTTTCTCGAGAAGGCTGGTCTTGAAGCAGGTGTGCCAGCTGCAAGGATTATTGAGGTTATTCCTAAATCCCCCGTTGTTGTTAATTCGTTACCTGTGGTAGGCCTGTTCTCTTGATGTTCTATATTCATTTTTTTCCTTTGGACTTTACGTTCTGACTTTCTCTCCATTGTACTTAGTAGGTATTTTTATCTTAGCCCATTCCTCCTTTAGCCCCCGCTCCATCTTATGACCAAGTTCTTGTTACCATTTTTGGGCCCTCAATCAACATTGCTGCTACGGGCCAAGGAAAAGGGTGCAAGAAGATGTTGTTGAGGTGGGGGGGATGTCATTAACCCCCAAAGTCCACATCCTTTGGTCGCACTTGGTCCAGTTAAGGAGGAGGATATAGTACAGATGGCCACCCGTGAATTTACCAACGAGAAGCATCCGGAGGTACTTTTATTCTTCTATCTCTTTCCTGCATATGAACTTTTTAATTTTGCCAACTTATATTGGTCTTAGAAATCTCCCATAACTCAGGGTTAGGCGGTCCAAGTCTTCTTGGCATAATCTCCCATAACCGAGGGTCAGGCGGGCTAAGTCTTACTGGCATAATATCCCATAACCGAAAGTCAGGTGGGCCAAGTCTTATTGGAATAATCTCCCATAACCGAGGATCAGGTGGGCCAAGTCTTATTAGAATAATCTCCTATAACTGAGGGTCAGGCAGGACAAGTCTTATCGGAATAAAGTTCATACTTACAGGATAATTTGTATATATTTTTCTCATTCTGTTATCTTACTTTTCTATTTCTTTTGTTTCAGGTGGAGGTCGAGCAACCTGCAGCACGTGGGTCGACAGTTGGGGTTATTGCTTAAGAAGTTATATAAGCGAGAACTTGAGCTGAGTTTACTTCTTTGGGCGATGCCCCTACTATACAGGTTCAAGAAACGGCGCCTGTCGTTGGTAAGGTGTCTGAGGTATTTTCCCCTCAGGTTCAAGGAAGTGATAACGCTTCACAAACTCGTCGACCTTCTGCAAGTGATAGCTTCTTTAGCGTACATCCTCCTTAAGTATCCCCCGAGGTGGTTGTGAGGCAAACTTTGGCTAATTCCCCCATATTTTGACTGAGGGTCCTCATTCACTGATGGAGCAGTTACTGGTCCGTTTTCCATTGACTTTTACATCCCGCAATCTTCAACCTATTCCTGGAATGATGGCCTGCCGTTTTCTCAGTCTTACTATAGTCTTGGAGGAAATCCTCATTACCCCGTCGAATATCTCAGCCCGGAGACAATCAAGTCTTTATTGGGGAAATTTAATGTGCTCATAAATGATGGGTTTTCTCTATCCTGGTTGGTGAAGATGCTTTGTGATTTTAAGAAAGATGACTTGCCTTCCCTCTATCACAGGATCCAAAGTTCACATCGCTCACAGGTAACCGGTTCAGAAGAACTTGCAAGCCTGGAGACCAAGTTGGTAATATCTGAACAAGAGGTGCAGGAGGCCCGTGAGGTTATTGATTGTGTGGACGTAGAGCTTAATAAGAAAGAGAATTAATTAGATACCATTCAATAGACGATGGATCTTTGTCAGAAATATTTGGCTGATCTCATTTCAGACCAAAACAGCCTTGTGCAGATTCTTCCCCAACATCATCATAGGCTACTTAAATCAGCAAATTTTTATTTCATCATGGATAACCCCTAGTCCCCTTTGTTTAATGTTTCTTTTATTGATGTGTCCCATTTTGGTATTTTGAACTCCTCTGTTTTGGTCGCGTGTAATCACGGCTATCTCTTTTATTAAATAAAAAAACATTGGTGATTATGGTGTCTTCTTCCATTCCCCTTATTTTTTTTAATACTTGATAAGTTTATTACATCAATACAAATCACACCATGCATGATAAGGAAAATAACAATCGTAAAAAAAATAGTGGTCTAACATTTTCCATATGAACATTGCTTCGAGCTATATTCAACAAATAAGCCCAATTATTTTAAAGTGAACATACTTTTTTGGACAGATATTGACAAGGTACAGTGTAATACACAAAAGTGTTTGAAAGCCATACATTTAAATGTGGTATATCTTCAGCCACTTGTTGTTCAATTTGAAAGTAAAGTTCTCTTCCACCTTGGATATCTCGCAATAACCGAAATCGTGAGATGCTCGAACGATGTAACTCCCTTCCCAGTTACCCTCAAACTTGGGCAATGATAAACCCCTAATATGCCTTGTGCATGCTTTTATAACCAAGTCCCCTTATTTAAAAATCCCTGGCCTCACCAACTGGTCGTAGGATCTGGACAACTACTTCCTGTACATATCAAAGTGTCTCGTAACATTATCTCGGTGCTCTTATAGCGCTTCGAGTTGTACATGGCGGCTGTGAGGGAGAATGGCACTTTACAAGGTGTAGAGGGCAGAAGGTACCTTTAGTTTAACTAGTAACACAACTTATGCCCTAAATATTAAGGAAAATGGGGTGTATCTCGTTGGTTTCCTCTTCGTCGTTCGATAAGACCAAAGTACTTTGGGGATCTTGTCGTCCCATGTGCCCAGAAAGTCTTTTAACATTTTTGCCAAAATGTTTACTAAGGTTTTGTTGGTGGCCTCCGCCTTCCCATTGCACTTCGGGTATGCTACCGTCGACTTGTGATGGATGATAGAGTACCTGTCCATTAGTAAGCGTACCTCACTATTTATAATAGGGGTGTCATTATATGATAGAAACACCTTCGGGATACCCAAACTGCAAATAATGTACTCCTTCATGAATCGATATACTACCCCCACTGTGGCTTTCATGAGCGGTATGGCCTTTGCCCACTTCGTAAAATGCTCTGTGGCTACCAAAATCCAGATCTTTTCTCACGATGAAGGGTCTATAGCCCCTATCAAATCAAACGCTCAATTTTGGAATGTAAGCAGTGTAGAGAGAGAATGCAGATCCACTAAAGGAGTGTGGATCATCTTCAAGTATAATTGATAAGCTTTACACTTTTGAACAAATTTCGTCGAATCTTTCTCCATCGATGGAAATAATAACCCAAGGTCATTAGTTGATCATAAATCTTGGCACCTTTAATATGCCCCGGTTCATGAGCTTTCTTCAAAACTTCTTCAGCCTCCTCTCCCCTTATGCACCTTAGGGGCCTGTCATGGTAGCCTCGTATGTACAACTTCCCATCTTGCACGAAGTACCTTGGTGCTTGACTTTTTATCTTGATAGCATCCTCTTTGTCTATAGGCATCAATCCGTCTGTCATGAAATCCATATAAGGATGCCTCTAATCTTGGGGTTGGTCAATGAAATTGCATTATGCTACCTGATAGAACATATAGCATTTCGAACACTCTCTTTGTACTACGACCGCATCTTGTCTCATCAAAGGCCAAAAGTACCTTAACTCTTTGTATCCTTCTATACAAAGGGATCTCGGTGGTTTGATAACTGTATTTGTGCACCTCATTCAACCTTTTTTTGGATTTCTCAAGATCTACACATCTGTACACCCAACCTCCTTTATTCTTATAGTAAAAATTGAACCTGGTAAAAAAGTACTGTGCCAAATCATCTAAGCCTAGTGGCCCTTCACCTCTCTCCAGTTGCTTTCTAATATCACCCCTCCAATCATCTTTGTCATCCGAGGGTAGCATTTCCAACACCGTGGAGGGGGTGTTGTCTTTGTGACTCGAATAACAATTGATTCATCATTGAAGGCAATCTTTTAGGAAATGGTGGCATAGGCATCCGCATGTCGATTCATCATTTGAGGGTTCCTCCTGATCTTCACCATCTCGAACTGTCCAAGCAGCCTCTAAATGATCGTCCGGTAAGGCGCTAGGCTCATGTGATTCAAAGTGTATTCCCCAGTCACCTATTTTACCACCAAGTATAAATCCCCCATTATTTTTAGGACTTTGATACATCTTCTCAGTGCTTCAAGTAATCCAAAGACCAATGCCTCGTATTCAGCCTCATTATTTGAGCATTTAAATTACAGCTTGAAAGATAGACAAATTTCTTCGCCACCTCTTCGCAAGATGACTCCAGCTCCCCCTTTTTTCTTGACTAAAGATTCATCGAACTCCATGCTCCACTCATCTAGGCTGGATGATATGAAATTGTCCTGTATATGCCTGGCTCTTAATAACTCGAGGGACCACACACTTGAGATCATACTCTGAGAGGATTAAGAACCATCGAGCTTCCCTACCTGTTAACACAATTCTAGCAAGCAAAATTTTTATAGGATCACACATAGTTACGATATGAACCGTAAACGATAACAGGTAATGCCTAAGATTTTGTGTTGTGAATACAAGGGATAAATAATACCTCTCAATATTAGTATATCTGGCTTTAGGCCCATGTATGATTCTACTCAAGTAATAAACATGTTTTTCTATACCTTCTATCTCTTGGGCTAATAAATCCCCAATGGGCCGTTCAGTTGATGTAAGTTATAAACGTAAAGGGATACCTTCATTCGGGGGGATCGTTGTTTGATGAGAAGTAAGGAGTTCTTTTAGCTTGTCCATGGCGTCTTGATGCATTATTTCCCATGCAAACTTCACACCCTTTCTCAGCATCTCCATTAATGGGTGAGTCACCTCGGTCAGCACCGAGATGAATCTCCTTAAGTATGAGACTTTACCAAGAAATATTTTCAATTCCTTCACCGATTTTGGTCTTGTACTATCAAGGATGGCTCACCGCTTGTCCAATTCCATTTGTACCCCCTAGCGATTTACCACAAATCCCAGAAATTTTCCGCTTGTGTCCCCAAAGGCACATTTAAGAGGATTCATCTTTAGTTTCTACTTCCTACAATGAGTGAACACTCTCCTTAAATCATCCAGGTGGGACCCCTCCTTCTTGGATTTAATCACTAAATCATCAACATAAAAATCTAGAGTCTTGTGGAAAAGGTCATGGAAGACGGACATCATCGTCCTCTGGTAATTAGCACCTGCGTTCTTCAATCCGAATGGCACGACTGTGTACATAAAGTTGCCCAAAGGTGTTCAAAAAGCGGTCTTTTCAGGGTCGTTCAAATCCATTTTTATCTGGTTATATCCCACATAACTACCCATGAAACTTTACATCTCATGCTCCGCTGTTGCATCGATCAAGCTATTAATCGAAGGCAATGAGAATTCGTCCTTCGGGAATGCCCGATTTAGATCTCTGAAGTCTACGCATATTCTGATTTGTCTCTTATCTTTCTTCCCCACAGGTACAATTCTAAAGAGCCAGATCGGATCTATGAAGCTGGTCGTAAGCAACCTTTGAACTTCTTCTTTAATTTTTAGGTATAACTCCGTCTTGTATGTTCCAGTGGCCTGCTTCATCGGGATGGCTGAGGGAAAAACATTCAACTTATGCCAACTCACCTCCTTATCTACCCCAAGCATCTCGGTGTACTTCCATGTGAAGACGTCTTTGAATTCTAACAGTAGTTTGATCATCTCCTCTCAAGGATCTCCCTCCAAGTCCTTCGAGATAAAAATAGGGTTTAGATCTTCACCCTCTTTAGCCAAGTCTATCTTCTCCAACTCTTGGATCTATGGCCTGGGGATATCCCTCATGCATTTTGGTTCTTCTTGTACCTCTTTCAAAAACTCTTGTGCCTCATAGTTATCAATCACCAAGCATTGCCCCTGGTTATCTACTAGGAAGCATTCATAGATCAGGTCATCTTGATCGTCCAGAATATCAGCTGCTTGTTCACACCTTTATAGTTTATAGATAATTATATCGATAGGCAAAACCACCCTTTTACATTATCGGGAAACTTTCTTTTTAAAAGGCCTCTTCCTTTGATTATCATCCACCTCTCTCATCGTTCATCTACTAAGGATGCTCTGGGTTTGGACTTGATGTTCGATAGGGTTAATGCGTGGGGTCATTCTATCACGGAGCTACCTTGACAGACTAGGGGGCTTATCGCTCCTAGGTCACACTCTTCCTTATATGCCACCACCGTTCGAGAAGGTGCTCGCAACCTATCTCGAGGGGACGGGACCCTTGTTCCCCCGGTATACCTTGTTACTATTGTAGTTTCTTCTGCCAGATCTGTATAGAGAGCGTCATCTACCATGTGAGCTTCCTCATTCGCAAAGGGTTTCTTAGTTGCTCGAATCACCACCTTCTTACCTTTATGTTTGCCTTAGCGCACTGATGATAAGTGGAGGGTACCAAACCATGGTTGTGCATCCACACCCTGCCCACGAGTAGTTGGTACAATGGTTCACAATTTATGATGCGGGAAGTGATGTTACCCATTTTGATGCCCATATTAATGTAGCCCATCAATTTGGAAGACTGATTATCATACCCTGATATTGCCAACGAATGGGACACTATCCTTATTTCTGACAGTCTAGTAGCATAAAAAGATCCAATGGGCATTATATGAATGAATGCTCCTCCATCTAACAAAACTCGTGAGAAAACATAATCATTTACTGACGCGGTAACATACAAGGATCTATTGTGGGGATACATGATCAATATATCGACCTCTAAAAATGTAACTTCTGACAGATACCTCCTCACGAGTATAGCCATAGGACCTTTCCACTTTAGGTTTGGCGTCGTGTTTCTCTTTGCAATCTCCAAGATGGCCCGCGTGACTTCCCTCTGGGAGTCCTCAGGGAGGCCAACCTAATCAATGAACCAGCTGAACTTTGGTGAGCGGGAAACTTCCGAACATTTGATCCATGGGTTTTTTTGGTTATCTTCTAGATCATAGACTTCCTTCGTATCTCTATACGCAGCCTCATCGTATTCTATTATTTCATTTACCTCCTCTAGGGAGTTGGCTCCCAACTGCCTACTCAGCCCCTCAATGGGGTCATATGCTTCCTTTCCTGGTTCATTCGTCTCCTCATTCTCATCACCTAAATGGAGCTGGGCCAACTCGAAGGTTCATTCTTCTAAATATTTCTCGTAATCATCCCCCAAACATAGTTCAGAGTCACTACCTTCAAACCAACTCCCTATCATTGATTGTTCAGCCTCTTCATTAAAAGATGGCCATATGGACCCCATGGGGTGGTAGAGGGTTATCATTCACGTTAGTTTACGGTAAGTCAATGTCTGCATTATTCACATGACGATCGATCAACCTCCTCAGTGAAAACCACACTTTGGTGGGGTTGTTTTCCCTATTATGATGTGCACAATAATGAGGTTTCTCCCTATCCTCTCGAGAGAGTTGTGATGTGTTGACATTAATCGGCCTGCCAAATTTATCGTAGACCATGCTATCAGACAATTTCAAATCTTGTTCTACCTTGCAAGGTGGCTTGGGGGGATCTTCTTCTTCTTTGAACCTTCTCTTATTATTTCTCGCCCTTCTGCCTCCTCGGCCGCCACTACTTTCCTCCTTGGCCCCATCATCTACGTAGTTGACCCTCGAGAGTATTCCCCTCCCTGAGGCAACCGTTGGACTAAATAGCAAGCCTGACAAAGCAGGTGGGGGTGCTACGGGTTTTACCACCAAATAAATATTCCTCGCTGCCTTGAAAAATGCCACAAACGTCCCGTCTCGCGTTTCTTTAATCAGGTGACATATATATTCGGGAAACAAGCCCTCTGTAAAGACTTGTAAAAGTTTTTCTTCTCGCGTCTCCTCCCTCATGTCTAAAGAATGCTTGCGAAGCCTCCTGATATAAGCCACAACATCATCCCATGTCTTTTGTTTCTCACACGCTAGCTATGTGAGTGTAAACTCATCCTTAAATAAAAAGAACTTTTTTACGAACAAAACATTCAACTCTTCCTAAGAGACTACATTACCTGGGGCCAAGTGGGAATACCACATGTAGGCTTTCTCCTTCAAGTATTTTGAAAACTCCCTCAACCTTAGCTTTTTATCTTTGCAGTGGGCCCCAAGGCTTTCAATAAACCTCTTCACATGCTCCTTCGAGTTAACACCTTTCCCCGTGTACTTCTGAAAAATTAGTGGAATATACCCTGCTGGGTAGGGCTCGTTATTATATGCCTCTGGGTAGGGAGTACGAAATTCATCATACACCGAAGAATTATCTCATTTGGATACTGCTATGAACTTTAGCAGTTCTTTCTTCATTTCCTCCAAGCTGGCCGGCGAAGGGCTAGTCGGTTGTAGTGTCATTACCACCGGGATTGTCGGGGCAGGTGGTGTATCTGCTCCTTGGCCGGCCATCACGGCTAGAATTGTTGCATCTGCTCCTCCACTTTGCAACGCCGGTCCCATTGTCATGGGTGGGGCCGTGGTAGGTGACACACTACCCAAGGTTGGCAAGGTGGTGGACGGAGCGTTACTAAAAGCGGGCGTAGCAACACCCCCTATAACAGTAGGAGTTGTTATAAGTACATGTGACGTAGTGAAAGTGAGCACTCCCTTGGGGACTCCCATCATCGCTTGGGCTGCCGGATTTTTAATAAACTCCACGAAAAAACCCATTAGTCCCTTCATTTGCGCCAGACCTATTCCTGCCTGTGCAACTAACGTTTCTGTCACTCCAATGGTGAGCGCGCTAGGCTCCATCCTTACTACCCTTGTCCCATCAGGCGGTGCAGGGTTGTTTGCCTCCTCTTAACGCTGTATGGAATCAAAGTCAATAATTCTGGTGGTGTTATCCTCTGTTATATTTTCAAAAGAGAATACCTCCCCAGCAAAGTCGCTAAATGTAAGATGTGGGTTCTTGGAATACAGTTAGTATCAAGTGAGGAATAACCCCTTATCAAGATTGGAATTAACACTGTTCAGTATTAAGTGTAGGCAGTGGCCATAGGTGGATAGGAGATAAGGCGGTTATATATTAAGACTTGTATTAAATAATGTATTATCATAAGAGATACATAACGAGAATAATAAATGGATGGGACCAGTAGGTAGCTTGGTCGGAGGGAGAAAAAGCAAGCACTCTAGGCACAATAAAGGAAAAGCAGGAACTTTAAGTTCAGTTAATGCTCAATGATAGGGGAATTAAATGGGTATGAATGGTTAATGCTCTCACAATAGCTCTCGTGTATGGAGGAATTTGGGAAGCAATTATAAGCTCAGAATGCTCTCTCCCTCTAATTTGTTAAGCTAGTGTATTTATATGGGACAAGGCTACTCAAGTAAGCTTGCGTGCGATTGATCTGATTGGGTGAATTAAATGCAAGAGACATTTCATTAAATGCATGGGATATTGCATTAATTGCATGGGATTTTCTACTTCTAGTGGGAAATTATTCTATTGGCTGGAAGTATTGTGGGAATTAAGGAGGAGCATAATACGTTAGCTTGGGGCTTACCTAAGGATGGCTAAAGGGTTAGGTCTGGTGAACTAGACCTATCATCATAAGGATAAACCCATTTAAGTGCTATATTTGTTAGTCCCTAAATGTCAAACTTTATGACGTCAAAGAGTGGTTAAATAGTGACTCTATTAGGTGCACGATCACATCAGTCAGGCGGGCTGGTATATGTTCTAAGGTTTCTCGGCTGATAGGCCGCTCGAGTAAGTTGGTTTTAATTTTTTGGTTAAGAGTTATCTTAGAACCGGTGGTGCAAGAGTAAGGTACCTCAATGAGGTTCCCTCGAACATGTAAGAGTTGAGGTGGCTCGTATGTAGTGGCTCAAGTGACCATATGTGCTGAATGAAGTTTTTGCCCAAGTGTGCCAAGAGGTTTGGTAACTGTATTCCCAACGTTTCCTTGCTCTCAATCCTCCAAACCATGACCCTGCGAGGTTCCCAAGATAAGGTCACTTGATAAAGCATGTTAGCTCTCCCATGCCCTGCCAGGCATGGTCCTTCATGGGTACCAAATAACCTCACTCAACATACATTTATAAGATAAAGTAAATGATATAGATTATTCTATTTCTTATTACAAACTATTTTCATCCAGGTGACTTTGGTCTAATGAATGCAAGGGACACATACCAAAAAGGAAGGAATACCATTTTCCATGATATGGTTGGCATCTTTTTGGACTGTTATATTGATGATATCATTGTGAAATAGATTCAATAACCGATCACAAAACACACCTTAAAAAGTACTTTGAAAGAATGAGACTTTATCAACTTAAAATGAATCATTTAAAGTATGTCTTTGGATTTTCTATAGAAAATTCCGTAGGGTATTTGGTGCACTAAAAGGGAATCCATATTAATTAAAAAATTGCTAAAGCTATAATTAAGAGCACAACCCCCAAGAACAAACAAATAATTATAAAGATATTTGGGACAAGTTAATTTTCTTCGAAGATTTATATCTAATACAACATGAAAAACTAAAGTGTTTTCTCCTTTCTTGAAGCTAATAGACTAAATAGAACAAAACACATCATTTTATTAATATATTAGTAGAGTCACGTGTTAATGAAAGTGTTTAAATGTAAGAGACCTAAAATTGGACCAAAAGCCTTCATAGGCAAGCCTTTTACTTCTGGTCTCTGCCTCTATTACATCAAATTGTGCTACATTATTTGTTGAAACCTGAAATGGCCCAACCATTTAGCCAATACTCTCCTGGCAGTTTGTCTATTCCATGGTGACCATATCAACAACAACATTTGAAGCATCTTATACCCTTGACTCACTTGAGTCTACATTGTATAAGTGTTCATCTAATTTGGAAATAGAGACAAAATTGAGTCCCCATCCTAGAAACCAAAGAGCCTCAGACTTTTCAATACACTTCATTCCACTTGTTTGACTGATCAAGGTATAATCACAAACACTCACACACTTTAGGACTGCATACATTGCTCACACATTTTGTTATATTGATTGGATGTGTGTTGTGTGTGTTAATTTCCCTTTAAAATATTTTTTATAATTTTTTGGGAATTTTTAAAACATTTTAAAACAATTTTTTCTTAATTAAAAATGCAATTAAGAAGTTTTGGGGTCATTCTATAATTTCTCATTGTTTGTTTTATTCCAGTAAAGTTCACTTGGGTAGAAACCGAAAGCGCTAGAGACTATAAGTGGTGTTATGTAATTTCTTTAGACACGCGTGTGAGGTTTAATATTAGCCCTATACCTGTCACTCTTGAACCGGTTGGATTTGTGTTTCTTTATAGACACAAAATTGTTATTGATTGCCAGCCCTTGGATTGATCTTATCAACACTCTGCATGCGTTCCATACCAATCCTTGTGAAACCCTTATCCTCGAATCAGAAGCTGTTTAACCAACCCATCATCTTAAACCGTTGGATCAAAGTCAATTTGAGAAAACTTAATCTCAGCCCTCGATTTTCCTCTACCTTCTCGATCCTTCTTAGCCCCCTATATAAGGAGGGTAACCCTCATCCATTAGAAAACTTTTGCCACTTCGTCATTTAGAGAGAGAAGAGAGAAGAGAAAGAAAAGAGAGAGAAACCAGAGTTAGAAACCCTAACCTTGTTCGTCCAAACCTTTTTTCAAAACATAATTCTTTTTATCAAAACCAGTTATATAACAAACACAACCTTGAGTGTTTGAGAGTTTTTTAGAGTGGTTTGATAGTGGTATCGTGATGTAACCTCCTCGTTTTATGATCTTGTGTCCAACTTAAACATTAAGCTAGATCTGTGTTTCTATTTCATAGAAATTTTAGATCTGAGTATTTTATGTTACATTACACCTAGATCTGCATTTATTGTTTCTCATCTTGAGAAATATTTTGTTAATTATTTTGTGTAAATGTTTTCATACTCAAAATCAACAATAACATTTTATGTTTCTAGTTATTTTGAAACAAGACCTTTGACCTAGTTGGAATCACACTTGGCGATTTTCAATTTCAAAAGCATATTCAAAACTCTAAAATTGATTAGGATCTTGATACGTCTTCTGAGCAAGATAGCCGTGGATTCTGGGTTTATTTTAAAGGTCAAATAAGGTTCAGGTTTCCTAAGAAGAGAGAAACTGAAAATCACAGCATATAGATCTGATTTGTAATTTGATAGGACTATTTGTAAAAATAAGCATGAGTGTGTGCATGCATGTGTTAGATCACCATCACAAACACTTACACACTACAACACTGAAAGTGTTGGTAATAAGATCTTGAAACAAGAGTCGACGTAAAGACTGGAACAAAGTTGAAGTTAGCAAATTGGGAGAGCAACATCAACAATCAGAACTGCAGAAAAGTTAGAAGGACACCAGTGGGTACATTCCTAAACTTGTATAGGTCTGATTTATGTGCATGTGTGTTATATAGTTTGTAACTGTTATATTTTATTTTAGTGGATTTTTCTTTTTACTCCGTAGAGGGAGTCGTGGATGTTTCCTAAGTTGGGTGAGGTTTTACCACGTTAAAAATCGCTTGTTAATAATCTTTCTACATCTTCTCATCTCATTCTCATTAGTGTGCTGATTTAAAACTATTTTAGTTTTGTTTTTCAAAACTTGTTAACAAATCTTGAATTGATCTCGTGCATATTTTTAAACACATCTTGTGATTAAACTGATTTGATTTCTAGAAAAGAGTTTTCTAAAAAAATAGTTCGGAGTTACTTAAATAGTTTAATCTTGTATTAAACGGCTTTAGTAACAGTTTTTCAACATTCACCCTGTCTAGTTGTCTCTCAAGTTATTCATTCTTGAATAAAATGATAGTTTTTCTGCCGCAAATGGATCCCAAATCATGCAAGCCCTTATAAGTTTCAGTTTTGTAGGTTTGAAAGTAAGATATATTTGTAGCCAAAGTGATTTCCTCATTTTTTTTATTAATCCATAGTTGTGATATGGTAAGAGAGTGAACTAATCCCAATGCGTAGTCAATTCACAATATCCCTCTATGACCCCATAGTCTAGGAAAAATAAGAGAAACCTGCCTTAGGTCCATTGGTAAAAGTGAAGTAAGTCAATTCTTCAAATAATAGTTTGACAAAGCTTCTAAATAACTCTAGATCTTGTGTAGCTTCTAATTGCTAAGATAAAAAAGTTAGTGGGACTTGACTGAGATGATCAAGCTGGTGCTCAATGTTGTTCACCGCAATTTCCTAATCTTGAACTAAGGCTTTTGACATAATCTTCTCCAGTAGTCCATCGAAGGCCAGGACCTCAACCGATGTTATCAAACTTGTCACATCCCTAATTTGAGGATCAACTTCTGTATCGAGAGATATTGCTCTCAATGGTGAAGTTCTTGAACTTTGGGTATCATTAGGGATTGGTAAAAACATGTGCTATTGGAACGTTACTAGCAATAATGGCAGAATTGAGGTCCTTTATCTTTTGAATTGAGCTTCCATTTGCTTCATCTTGAGAGGTAGGATTATTTATGGCAGAATCTATAGGTCCCTTTTTCTTTCGAGTGTGTTTTAAGGATGTCAAAACTAACTTTCTTTTTAAAAAGACCTTTTTCCAAATTTTATATGCACCAAGTGTTTGAACCAATTTTAGTTAAGACCAATTTTATCTTGTTTAATCCTAAACATGCATCTAGGTGATTAAAGAAAGTAAAATAAATAAGTTCACAAAAGCGACACCGTATGTACGAGGAACCCACTAAGGGAAAAAATCTTGGATGGGCCAAGTCATACAATCACTACTATGTGGTATTACAAAGTACAAATGATAGACTTACTCAATGACTCGATCCCCCACAAGTCTTGATGAACTTCTCATCCTTAGACCACTCCTACACAGTCCCCACACAGAAGTCCTTCGATGATGCTTGTCCATAACACATGCATCAACGTATGTCTCGGTGTCTACCGATACAACTTGTCAACATCTACGAAATTGAACAAGAACTCCTTCACTTCTTCATCGCAAAACCCAACTATCAAAGTGGTGAACAATCTCCAATGGTGCAAACTAAGATCTCTATAGCATAAGAATATAAAAGCTCGAATCTTGAAAATATAATGATGTTGTTATACTTTGAAAACCTTAAAAAACTTGGTTAGAAAACGTACTGTATGTAAACTAATTTTCTAATTTTGCAACTCTCCAAATTCTGAGTGAAACATGCCTTAAATAGAAAAGTTAAGTTGGCGCATTGTTTGAACGAGATCAGCATGTCGCTTGAACAAAATGGTCATGTCTCTCAAACGACATGTTCATCTCCCTTGAAGGACCTTGCAATGTCGTTGGAACGAATGTAAGTATCGTTTGATCCTTCTAAACAAAAGGAAAGGTTAAATATAACTCTAAATAATCCTTATCTCAGAATAAATGAAGTTAAAACTCTTTAAAATCATTTTTAACACTTTAAAAACATTTATATGTAAAATAACATCCTAAAAACATTTTTCGAGTCCTATAAACATTACGCCTTCGTACCTGAGAGATCGTAATGCAATGAAGACGTGAAAAGTGCACCAAATTAATCTCGACATGATAAAACTTTGAAGCTTGGCTGCAATATCTTCAATAAACTTTATGCCATAGACCGTGTGGGATTGTGACAGTAAAAAATCTATCTATGACTTAAAAACAATAATTTTTTCTGGAAATAAGTCAAATACTTTCAATGGACTCAGTTGTAAATTTTGTCCTTACAAATCTACCCTTTTGACTATTTCGGGACAAATCCCAAACAGTGAAATGCCTAAGTCTGGCCGTCAGGCCGTATAACGCCTAATCCCATCCTATAAAACCCAAAATCAAAAGATACGGGACAAGACTAGTAAATGATGGATCAACAAACACGAGTTGTCTGAATGTGATGTAGTCTTAAAATCTTGACTCGATGAAGAATACCTACACACATGAAAAAGACAAATACCCAGTGAAGTATGGAGGAATAAAATGATATAAAAATACCAATATGTAAAAACAAATCATTTGTTAAACATGTGAGCAAATTATTGTGATACCAAATTAAAATAAACATTTAAATCAGGATATCAATTTATGTAGACTAATTAATACCAATATATAAGCATGAAAACATGTGATATTAAATTCTAATGCAACAAAAATTATGTGCTCAAACCTCCCTACATCAGTTACATCTCTCCCCCCCCCCCCCCCCCCCCCCTTTTATCTTGAATAAACAATAAGTTAAAAAGATAAACAAACACCAAATATCTAGAATGAAAAAATAAATGAAGCATCTCTAGATAAACATAAACCACAAGATAAAACTAATCAAACGATACTAAATCGTAGCTAGCAAATAGTAGTTACAAGAAATAATTCATCAAAATCAGTAATGACGTGACTAAATGGATAAAGTAGTAAAATTAATTATGCATAATCATCATACACTACATATAAATTGTCTAGAAGTATCAAGACAACATGAGAGTACCATTAAAATGACGAGTACGAAACAATAGAACAAAAAAATTTCTCCAACGATCGCTCGAACGACAATGCTACGCCGTTTGAATGACTTTGCATGTCATTTTAACTATGCATCAAGCGACCAAAATAAATGCAAAAGAGTAGCGTCTATCGCAATGAAACCTTTCAAGCGACCTTCGCGTGGCTTATCTCGTGACCCATACCTGACACTTTTCATTCTATTGCGCGAACCTCACGAGATCTAGACTTCAAGCGACACGGCCTTATCTCTTGAATGAGGTCTAGATGTCGTTCAAACGACATCAACATTTCTCCATTCCAGTCCTGAAAATAATGAAGTTTTGCCTAGCCAAGAAATTTCCTGAAAACGTTAAATCGAAATACCAAACAATAGCAAAACAGACTTAAAACAGAAAAAAATAAAACAAGTAAAACAATGTGAGTTTTATGCCAACCTAGTATCAATGTGCTCAAACATAGATATGGAGTGAATGGGCATGAACTACAACAAATGAATCACAACTCCAACACATTGAAATGGTCAAGAAGCTCTAATTGATAACTAAATCTCATCAAACTTAGTTTTATCCATATGTGACAATTAATATATTGAGCTAAATGAACTAAACAATCAGCATACACACAAATCCAGAATTTTGACGATTCTACAAACAATAGTGTCACGATAAAAAATTTCAACATAGGGATTCGTGGTGCAAACCCGTTTAAACTTTTCCATCCAAACTCCCTCACACATTATATATATATATACATATATTTCAAGCTCTTTTGAGGTGCATTAATTTTCTCAATTTAGAGAAATCCTATTGGCCCTCTATTTGGCATATGAATCTTTTTATTGCGTTAATTTTTTTGGGGCACTTTTAAACAGTGGCTTTGACGACGTGATTATTATTCACTCGCAGGCCTTTCCCGTGAACACTCATCATTTTTTCAGTTTATGCAATATCAATTCTCTCGGTAAACGGTTCTTACATGCACACCTCCTCATAAGGCTACTTATGCATATATGACAAAATTGAGATAATAATGTCTCACCAAACTCAAATATGCATGAGATTTCAAACATTCATATAAACTCGTGCACGTGTGCAAAAATGGCATATACACAAAGTCAAATTCAAATGCATATCAACTCTAAAACAACCCCATTAAGACAATGGTTAAGATCATTCAACAATTATGACCTAATGTCCTAGCCACATGGATAATAACATGATGGGGGACTAAGCACACCAATATACCATGTCAAACAAGAAAAACTCACGACATAAAAAATTTGAAAATCTTTTTGTGTTTGTCAAAAAAATATTTTTGACCTAAAAAAAACTTTTTGAATTTTTCTCAAAAATATTTAAAACCAAAAATCTTTTTGTATTTTTCAAAACAATTTAGCAAAAATAAAATCTTTTTGTATTTTTCAAATAAGACTCAATAAATGAAAAAAATACAAAAGATACACATGTCGTAACACCAGTAAGATATAAATTATGATGCAAGGACTAGCGTATGAAAAACATGTCATGCAAGTAATCATCCATAAGAAATAGCGTGTGACGCATCATGTGCAAGCATGTGAGAATCAACCAATGAAGCATTTGGCATCTCCAAAATAGATTTCCCAACCCAAACAGGTGTATACCTAACAAAATTTGTTTTGGAAACCGATGGGACACTACATTTAAACTTCCTAGGTTCTTTTCTAACATCATAGAAAAAACTCCTAATGTGACCTGTCCTACCACAATGCGAACATGTGAAAACTCGACGAGGAATGGGACCTTTAGGTTGACCTTTTCTGACACCCTTGGATGTGGTTGATGCTCTAAAACAAATTGTGTTTTTGGCTTTAACATTCGAACCGCTAAAACACGATAAGCCATTACCATCACTACTTGAATCATTTAAATCATTTTCAACTTCAAAATTTCTGACTCTAGCAAAGAATTAGACTCCTCAAAATTTTGAGATTCCTTCTTTAAATTCTCTATTACCCCTATAAGGTTATCTCTCTTAAGTCCTCTAACTCTTTGTCTAAAACAAGGACTCTATTATCACTCTCTTCCTTAGCCAAAATTAAAGATTTAAAGTTATTATAAAAACAAGTAAACTTCTCATGAATGATATCTCTTTGAGTTTGAAATGTTTGCAATTATTCAATCATATGTTTAAAACGAGAATTTTCTTCTTCAATAATTTCAATACGTTTTGCAAATTTCAAATTCAAAATATTTAAGTCATCAAAACTTTATGAATCCATCGAGAGAAAAACATCCCAACAGAGATAAACAAATACGACTACCAAAAAAACACAAAACAAGTATCTATACAATAAAATAGTGTTTTTAGCTCTGATATCGATTTGTAGGCCCCTTTTTCTTTCGAGTGTGTTTTAAGGATGTCAAAACCAACTTTCTTTTTGAAAAACCCTTTTTCCAAATTTTATACTCACCAAGTGTGTGAACTAATTTTAGTTAAGCCCGATTTTATCTTATTTAGTCCTAAACATGTACCTAGGTGATTAAAGAAAGTAAAATAAATAATTTCACAAAAGCAACGATGGATGTACAAGGAAACCACTAAGGGTAAAAACCTCAGATAACACGAGCCAAAAAATACTATGATGTGGTATTACCAAGTAAAGACGATAGACTTACTCAAGGACTCGATCCCCCACAAGTATTAATGATCTTATGATCCTTCGGCCACTCATCCACAGTTCCCACACAGAAGTCCTTCTACGATTCTCGTCCACAACACACGCATCCACATATGTCTCGGTGTCTACCAATACAACTTGTCAATTTCTATGATATTGAACACGAACTCCTTCGCTTCTTCACCACAAAACCCAACGATAAAAGTGGTGAATAATATCCACTGGTGCAAACTAAGATCTATATAGCATTAGAATATGAAAGCTCGGATCTTGAAACTCTAAGGATGTTTTTAGACTTTGAAAACCTTAGAAAACTTGTGCAAAAAATGTATTATATGTAAACTAATTTTTTGATTCTGCAACTCTCGAAATTCTGAGTGAAACACGCCATAAATAGAAAAGTTAAGTCGGTGCATTGTTTAAACGAGATCATCATATCGCTCGAACGAAATGGTCATATCGCTCGAACGACAAGGTCATCTCGCTATAATGACCTTGCAATGTCACTCGAATGACTGTAAGTGGCGTTTGATCCTTCTAAACACAAGGAAAGGTTCAATACGACTCTAAGCAATAGTTATCTCAAAATAAATCAAGTTAAAACTCTGTAAAATCATTTTTAACACTTTAAAAACATTTATATGTAAAATAACATCCTAAAAACATTTTTTGAGTCCCATAAACATTACGCATTCATACCTGAGAGATCATAATGCAACGAATATGTGAAACGTTCACTAAATTAATCTCGGCATGATAAAACTTTGAAGCTTACCCGCAACGTCTTCAATAAAATTTATGTCATAGACTGTATGGGATCGTGACAGTAAAAAATCTATCTATAACGCAAAAATAATATTTTGTTCCGAGAATTAGTCAAATACTTACAATGTACTCAATTGGAAATTTTGTCCTTACAGAATCAACAATTATGGGGACTATTTCCTCCTCTGCAGTTGGATTCAAAGCGAGATATGTTGATGCAGTAGGAACATCAGCGGCCTCATTTGTTTTCTCAGGAATTGGGTATCCTGGAGGAGGAGTTCTAAGGTCTCCAACTAGAATTGGCTCATCTGTGTTAGATAAACACCAGTTGGATATATACAAAGTAGAAAAGGAAGTTCAAAGATAAATTCATTGGTACAATAATACTAAAATTATTGAACTACCTCAAGAATGGATTACCTGCCAATGGGGCTTCGTGAACAGGTTTCCTTATTATTGTTTTCATAAGTTAAATAAGAAGATCATCATAACACTAAAACTACCAACTTGTCACAGTAAAAAACCTTGACAAGTCAAACTTTTCACGGTCTTTAACCATGAAAAGTTTTGGGGTAACAAATACACTTGTCACAGACTTGTCACGATCTTTGACCGTGATAAGTTTTTTACGGACTTTGACCGTGACAAGTTCATGAAAAATCTAACAAACTTATCACGATAAAAGTCCATCATAAGTCCGTAAAAAAGAAAAATTGTCACGAACTTTGACCATGAAAAGTCTGTGATAATTTTCCTTTATTACGAACTTTTCACGGTCAAAGCCCTTGACAAATCTGGGAAGATTTAAAAACAATTATTGGGTAGTATGGCCACTGTCACTGCCCAGCAGTATATTTGTAGTTATAGCAAATTTTAACATGTCCAAACAACATATATATCAAGCAACATTCAATATTCAATAACCAATACAAATAAATAAAAATATCCATAACCAAAACCAAACCAACATGTAAATATCCATAACCAAATAAAAAAAATAAAAATAATATCTAATGTCCAAATAAAATAAATACAAATAATGTCATAAAGTAGGGTCTACCGTAGATTGAAAGAGGAACGAAGGCCACATAACATATGAGTTGAGAAACCCATCAATTCTCCGAATGTCGCATTGTTCTTGCAACCACAAATGGGAATTCTCCTTTCCGGTCAAAATATATATGAAGAGAACCATTGCGTCAAAGTCTTGCATGGAACGTCCATGAACCAATATACACGGGAGGGTGTTTGAATCCCTCAACCCCCTTGCTATTGGTGTGACACCAAATACGTCTATTAAAAACATGTTTAGCCAACCGATTGTTGACATAGGCCATCTAAATGGTCATTTAAATGTTCAAATCCACCAATAAACAAGTCAAGAATCCCCAAAAATTCAACAATCTCATATACACACATATATATATATATATACACACAGAGAGAGATATCGAAATATGTTTAGAGAGAGAAAGAGATGGTCGTTGCTGTTGCAATTAGAGAGAGAAAGCAAATTTCAATTACATTATTAACCCCAAAACACACACACAATTTCAATTTCATAAAAAAAAATCAATACCCCCCCCCCCCCCCCAACACACACACATTGACCCCGAAACACACACCTAGTGACCCCAAAAGACACAATTACATTACCAATTTCAATTTTATATAAAAAAATCAATATAACACACACACGCAGTGACCCCAACATACACACACAATTACATTACCAATTTCAATACCAATTTCAATTTTATATAAAAAACAAGATCAATACCCCACATACACACACAGTGACCCCCACATGCACACTGCCCCCCCCCCCCCCCCCACACACACATTGACCCCCCCCCCCCCAACACACACACACACACATCAAATTTCCATACACACACTGACGCCCACACACAAACTCACACACACACACAAAGGAAATATATATATATACAGAGAGAGAGAGAGAGAGAGAGAGAATAACAGGTCTTAGAGAGAGAATCACTGGCCTCAGAGAGAGAAATAAACGAGGGAAGTGAAAGAGGGAAAGAAAAACTGAAGCGACTGGGTTTAATGTTTTTAATTTTGTCATGGACGTGTCACAATTATTGATCTTGAAAAATTTATAAGGTTGTCGCAATCTTTGACCGTGATAAGTACGTAACGAACAATTGTCATGAACTTATCACAGTTAAAGACTATGACAAAAACACGTGTTTTTTTTATCTCGATCTTTGATCGTGACAATGGTGGCTAGGTCAAGGGTGTCAATTTAGCCTTTTTGGTGCAGTGCATTAGATCCAGTAGTGACTAATAAAGTACTATTAGGTTTAGCTATAATACCCCGTATTTTATGGCTTTTAATTATGTGATTTAATAAAATAAATTACCTTGAATTATGAGATTTATTAAAATTAATTTCGGATAATTAATTGGAAAATAATCCGGATTTAAATGCTAACGAGACGAGAGTTAGTATTTGATTATTATAATGTTGTTGAATATTACTGAGTGATTATGGTAATACGTGATTATTGAATTTATTAAAATTGTCGTGAGTTGAAAATACGGTAGGTTCGGTAATTAAGTTGGGACGCGCGTCTCAGTTGTGCCAGGACCCAATTTAATGAATTTAAAAGTATTTTTTTTATGTTATTCGTATGAGCATTTTGAGTGCGCCAACGTGTCTGGTAGGGTCGAGATAGTCAGAAAACACTAGCTGTGAGTTTAGTTTGGATCCCGGGGCATTTTTAAGCATAACCGGCAACCCGGGATGGTATTTTAGTCATTCCTATTTTTGGGTGAATAGTGACCCACGAATTTTAGACCGTTAATATAAGCCAACACTTGAGTCCATTTGGGTTTATCAACCAAAAATCATAAACGGATATGAGAGTGGAAGAGAAGGAAGTTTCCAATGGAGAACCACCACTTAGAGACTTTTGCACCACTATCACTACCACCGGATAGATCGGAAAGCAAGGATCATCCCCATACCGTCTACTTTATCGGACCATAATCTTAATTACCAGGCAAGTGATTTAACTTGCAATAATTTAGCGTATATATCATCCATGTTAGGTTAGAATTGAAGAATAACCTTGAATATTGATAATTAAATTGATTTGAAGAGTTGAAAGCGTAATTTGGGTAGGTTCTGCATGTAGATTAACTTCTGGAATTTTAGCAGCCACGAAATCATGATCCATGTGTAGAGAATTATTGAATTTTATTGAATTAGATAGTGTTCTTGAAGAAATAGAAGAACTAGGGTTTTTATATGAAAATTTAGTAAATTGATCCAAGAATTTGATGTTCTACTTTGATTTGATGATTCTAAAACGTGGGAAATGATGCAAACATGTTAGTATGATAATTAGTATACTTGGTTGGGAGTTTAAGACATTGTAATGAAGAATTAGAGGTGTAAAAAGAGGAAAACCCGTACTGTTTAAGAAAATCTAGGCTAATACCTGCTTGATCGATCCATGGACTCAAGTCACTTGGTCGTCGAGTATTTCCTGACGCAACCTAAAGGGCATTTCCCTTATATCCCAAATGATCGAAAGGAGTGGCACTACTTAGACTTTCTAAGGCACTGAATATTTCTAGAATGAGGGATTATCCATTAAAGGAATTAGGAATTCTGATAGAGGAAGTTGTTCCAGGACAATACGAAGGATCCCTTAAAGTTCTGGAATGTCTATGCCCAACATTCCTTATTGGCGACGATGGCATACTCCTTTGATTGGACTGAGCAGGAACTCCAACGTGAAGATTTTGGGCCAATTGTCTTATCGTATCCTACATAGCCTCTGGACCTTTGGCCAAGCTAGCCAAAATTCCATTTAAATCTTTATTACTTGGAGGGGTAGAGGGATTAGGAAGAATTCCCTCATTTTTGGTACTTATTTTAGTGATATCAGCCATGTATGATGAATTAGTGAAAATGTTTAGCAATACATTCCCACAAACGACACCAATCTATTGATGCAAAAAACTAGACTATGCCTAATTAATTGATCACAGATAAAATAAGTGAAAACAAATAAGACAAAGAGATTTTTAAAGTGGTTCAGTTCAAAAGGAAAGGCCTACGTCCACTGTTATGATTTGCTTGACTGCCTTGATTTATTTTTTTTGATCCCTTGCAATGAGGGTGTTATAATGTATTTATTGCCTAAGAGGGGTATTGAGAGTTGTCATGTGAAAGGATGGAATGCCTTAATTTGTTAGGCTTTTACATCAATACATAATGAGAATTAAACATAAGACTGTTGGTGACTCATTGACCATACTGCTTGGACTTCTAGCTGTTGGTCGGTCTTCCCAGTTGGTTGGTATCCCCTGTTGGTCGGACTTCAAGTGTGGTCAGGTTGGATTATTGGTTGGGGATTTTTATCATGCTGACTTGGACTTGTGTCACTTTGGGTGACAGGTGCCGGCTTATGAGTGGTCCACGTAAGGTGGTGAGTTTTGGTATCAACAGTTAGGTTCACTAGTTAAATCAAAAATACTATCGCACATCCTAAGATCCATATTTCACACACACTAGATCTACCTCGAGGTAATTAAACCTATAAATGTGAGGTCTAGATATGATACTAGATACTAGTTGAGACTGCCTATTATCAAAATCGAGGTGGATGAAAGATACCCAATTAAAATATCTTGTCAAAAAGTGACAAGGTTTTATTTAAAAGTTCAGGTTGGGATATCAAGTACAATACCTAACATCTATATGATATAATATATATTACACAAAATTTTATCTTTAATATTAGCATATCGAATTTAAGTTAAGAATAGGTAAATAATATAGCACAACAACTAGGCGTACAGAAAAAAACTCACAACGTAAAAAACCTCGGGCCGACATAATGAAAAATGTACTATGGTAGAGTTTTACAACTAGAATAAATAGACTGGCAACCCTCAAGAATATATAACCGCCTAGAAATTCTTTCTCACCATATCCTCCATAGAGAGCGCCAATAGCTAGAGTACGCTACACAACTACGACAGAGTTGGATCAGCGATCGATGTCGTAAAGTCCTCCTGCTAAATCAATCTTCTTCAAAGTAGAACAAAATTTTTCTTCTTGAGTTTAAAGAGAACTATATGTTCCACAACTTGGAACAAGGTGAGATGGATCCTTGGAGTGTGGTACCTGTTTCTCGGTCTGTGATGACCTAAGGTTAATGTATTTCTTAAAATATGTCTTAACTCACAAAATATATCTTTGACATATTTGAAATCTAAAAATAACTCAAGATCAAGTTAAAAAGAGATTTGTTCAATTTTTTGAAAATGTTTAAAAGAAAAAAAGTTCACTTCAAAGCATTTTTAGATTTCACAAGCGTTTAAACATAAAGATGTCTAAAAAAATATATTTAAGAGAATAAAAAGACTTAAAACTTGGATGAATATAAGATTCAAAAAATATTTTTATCAAAAGATTATTCTCTCATTGAATGTGATTCTTACGACAAGAAAGTTTTGGAAAATATATTTTATTCAGAAAAGAGATCACAAAATCACACTTACACTTTCTTTTTCAAAATGAAGTCCAACCCACTTACATATAGCACTGAGCTTGCAAGAGAAGATGGGAAGGTACAACTAGGTAATTAGACTTACAAGGTGTAAAAGAGAAACGATATGGAAATATCTTTAATTTGTATGGGTACCAAGAAAGATGTGTTTGTTTCTAGTTCAAAAAGTGATTTTTGGTGTAGTGAGACGTGTATTGCCATAAGTTCGGTATAGAGAGCTATTGCATTGTTGTGGTGAACCTACGGTGATCCAGGTCGCGCACTTATTCAGACTTTCTGAATGAGGCACAAGACAGCCAGAGGGTGTACGATTTAGCATTAACAGACACATTTTTTTAAAAAGGGAAGAACATTTAATAACATTTAAAAGCATAGAGAATAAAACTCAAGTAGACTATTGCTTACTTAAAAGAAGAGACTTGTAAACATGCAAAGACTGTAAAGTTGTACAAGGTGAAATCTTAAGAAATCAACATCGCCTATTAGTAACAGATATAGCAATTAAAGGATTTAAGTACCGAAAAGAGAAAATAGGTTATCAAAATAAATAATGGAAGGATTTAAAAGGATGCAAAGAGATAGAATTTAGGCATAAGTTCTTGTTAAACATGAAGTGGAATTGGGACAACAATGTTAACAACATTTGGTCAAGAACAAAGAATGATATCGAGAAAATAGATAAGCAAATTTTAGGTGAGACTAAAGGAAAAATATCAATTAAGAAAGAAACTTGGTGGTGGAATGAGGAAGTGAAAATGATAATAGAAAAGAAACAAGTAATTTTTAAAGAGTGGCAAAAGAGTAAAAATTAAGAAGATTTAGAAAAATATAAGAAGCTAAAAAGTGAAGTAAAAAATATTATTAGAAACGCGCAACAAAACGCACTAGATAATCTTTATAATAAATTAGGTACCAAGGAAGGTGAAAAGAAATATATAAATTGACAAAGAATAGAGATAGATTGACAAGGGTTATGGGTCCAGTTAAGTGTATTAAAGACATAACCAAAATATATTGATTAATAATAAAGAAATTACAGATGGATGGGAAGAGTATCTTCAAGGATTATTGAATAAAGAATATCCCAAAAAAGATGTCGAGAACATTGAACCGAATATAGGAATGATATGTTCGATTACTGAAAAAGAAGTAGATATATTAATAAGAAAAATGGGAAAGAATAAAGTGCTTGGCCTGGATAAAATACCCATAGAGGTATGGAGTGATCATGGAAGTATAGGGATAAAATGGTTAACAAATTTATTTAATAAAATTTTAAGAGAAGGAAAAATAACAGATGAGTGGATGAAAAGCACCATAATACCTTTGTATAAAACAAAGGAGATATACAAAACTGCGATAATTTTAGAGGAATCAAACTAATGAATCACACTATGAAATTATGGGAAAAGGTTATAGAGCAAAGATTAAGAAATGAGTAAAGTATTTTGGACAGTCAATTTGGATTCATGCCAGGGCAATCAACCACGGAAGCTATTAACTTATTAAGATAGTTACAGGAGAAATGTAGAAGTAAGGATAAAAAAATTTATATATGGTCTTTATAAACTTAGAAAAGGCATATGATAGAGTACCTAGGGATATAATTTGGTGGGCTTTAAGGAGGAAAAAAATACCTATGAATTATATTAAAGTTATTAAAGATATATATATATATGATAACACAAAGATTAGAGTAAGAACTATATGTGGGTAAACTAACGACTTTACGATTAAAGTGGGTCTACATCAAGGATCGACCTTAAGTCCTTACTTATTTGCCGTAGTTTTTTATGAGATTACTAAGTACATACAAGAAGATATCCCATGGTGTATGCCATTTTAGGATGATATAGTTTTAGTAGACACTTCAAATGAGGGATTAACGATGCGAGTAGATACTTGGAAAAAAGGCTTAGAGTTTAAGGGACTAAGAATCAGTAGATATAAAACGATATTTATGGAATGTAAATATAATAATCAGGCGTCGGATAGCATAATGTTAAAGATTGAAGAAAAATTGATAAGCCAAAATAATAAATTTTGTTATTTATGTTCGGTGTTACACCATGATGGGGATATTGATGAGGATGTTAAGAGTAGAATATCAATTGGTTGGATCAAATGGAGAGAAGCAAGTGGGGAATTATGCGATAAGAGGATAACTAATAAATTAAAATGGAAATTTTATAGAAGAGTTGTTAGGCCAGCGACCCTATATCGAACGGAGTGTTGGGCATTAAAGAAAAAACATGAACAAAGTCTCCATGTTAGAGAGATGAGGATGCTCTAATAGATGATATGAATTACTAGAAAGGACAAAATTAAAGACCAGTACATGAGAAAAAGGTTAGGAGATACTCCCATTAGCGATAAATTAAGAGAAATTAGACTTAAGTGGTACGAATATGTGTTGCGTAGACTAATAGATGCACCTATAACAAGAGGAAGATTATTGGAAATAGACGGTAAAAGAGAATGGGGCCGTCCTCAGCTATCGTAGGCAAAAATTATTACGAGAGATCTCAAGGAATTAAAATTGAATGATAATATTGCATATAATATATTAGAATGGAAAAGGATAATCCATCCATATGACGGGATGATGATGATGATGATGATGATGATGATGATGATGATGATGACAAGATAACTAGCGAGACAGTGTTGTTGTAGCAAGCTTTCCCATCACTGCGATAACTTTTAGTGAGGATACAAAGCAAGATAATGAAAAAGGTCTCTGAATAAAGGTGCGATCTGTGAGATACTATAGCTGTAACGAGTTGTCGCATCGCTGAGGAAAAGGTCTCTTGTGATAGGCCTCAGTAGCCTTAATGAAATGCAATTTGTAAGATTTTCAAAAGTAGTTTTTTATTGCATTGATAAATCCAAAGATCCATAGTAACACACAAATACAGACACACAATAGTATTTTTTTAAGATGACAAGTTTGAGTAAAATGTGTACGAGTCTATATGTCCATTTACCTTTCTTAATAGTGGTACAAAAGGATATGCATGAAGGTGGAGATGTCTGTCGAATGGTTTGCATGATGCTTTGCTATAAGGACCTCATGGACATGAGTCAAAGTATATTTAGTTAACAAAATTAGACAATCTATTCCTAATGGGGCACATGATTAAAATGCGTACTCCTACAGAGGACACTACCATATTCAAAATATAAAAATCTTTAAAAAGAAATGCTTGAGTAAAACTTTGTCCAATCTGATACTGAAAATGGTTATCGCTCAAAAGAGTGATTACGTTTTGATTAAAAGGTTCCATATTAATCGACTTGTAAGGATATTTGGCACAGTCATCTTCTGGGAAACAAAAGTGGTTGTTAATATACTTAGAAGAGAGCTTCACTTGAATTCCCCTCACTTCAACGGATAGGACTCTAACGCCTAAGATCGTTACCAACCACATGAGTCGAATAAAATTGTCTAACCAAGTTAGGGTGACATGGTCCACTATGAGAGAAAACACCTTTCCAATCTATTTGATTTAAGAACTCGTAAAAAGGGTACCAGACAAAGATTCCAAATCAATTAATATCTATCAATTCAAAAAATGAGTTGAGAAGAGCTTATCAAATCTGGAACGATTGGAGGAATTTGATGCACATGAGCGAGACTTCAGAGCTATAGAATATATCCTTAAAACACACACCAACTCATAAGAAGAATAGTATTCCTATGAGAAATGGAAGTATAAACCAAGGATCCGATATTAAAAAAATATGAGAAAGAGTCTTATAAATGACAAAAAATGTCAAATACTCATGAACTCTAACACATATAAACACAAGAGTAGGCAAAACCCCAAAAAAGTAGACCAAGGTTATACACAGTAAAAGCTACTCAAAAGAATCAATCTTAACTCAATATAAGTAAAACTCACCAATAATAGAAAATATTTCATCAAAATCCATCAAAACTACTATCACCAAGCTCTAACTCTAAAAAGGAATAAATATGAAAATCTAGGAAAGAGAAGCTTACCAAGATGAAGATTATTCCATAAGAATGAGGTCAATAACACCTAAAACAACTTGAAGGTGCAAATATGGAAGGAAGGTAGGAGTGTTTTAGAGGTAAAGGACATTTCGAGTGGAAAATTTGAGTAAAAATGTTTCGAGATCCCGATTTGGGCATTTTGAATAAACCCATATGTCATTGCGGCAAAGGATTCATCGTTGGTGGCAGATGAATCACTGCGATGAAGAATTAGCAAGAATAAGATAACGATTTTTACCAGAAAATTGGAGTATAGAGTAAAGTATACTTAAAAATAAACGTACACACATGATTTCTTAGCTCCATATAGGTACATTTTGATCCCGAAAATAACATTTTAAATGATTAAATATGCTCCAAAAGATCATACACCAGTTCTTGGTTATGTCGAATACTATGCACAAAGAATGGTTTAGCATTCAAATGCCAAAGATCTAGTTAGATCCGTATAAAAACAAATTGATTAAAAGACATAACTCATAATAGAAAAGTAAATAAAATGAGAATTAAATTGTAAAATTAAAGAACTTTATGCAATAAAGAGAAAGCCACATTTTTCCTTGAAAACAAATAAAATTTTCAACTACCATTTTTTCTCGCTCAAATAGTGATTAGTGATTAAAAACTTATAAGTATCATATACTTGATGTTACTCAACTTTTGGATAAATAAAAATCTTTAAGACATCTCTTTTTAATAAAATTTTGCATGTGGTGGCTTTCGCTCATTTATGATAAACGGTGGAGACTATTCCTAATTTTTCAAAGTTAGTTCTCACGATCCCAAAGTTTCGTCCCTTACCACATCATCACTTATGGTTTTTAAGCGTATATATTTTTCAGCTCCAACCATGATGATAAAAACTCTCATGCATAAAAAGTTTTAGCAATGACACCCTTTTCAAAAAAACATCATGTAAAACTTTTAAGTTTTGGTAGAAGTAGAAATCCCTTCATTATATTTTGCATAGAAATGCTGAATTTATATTGCGGTGTAAACTGTATGAGTTATGAAAAATACTCTAAAATAGCAAGCTTAATTTCACAAGTCATTTCAAGCTATAAAATTTTAACCACGGAGTATAAAAGCCATAAATAAAACCGTTAGTGTAATAACTAATCATGTAAGTTTACATTTAAGCACATGCAATAAAATAATACCTAACAAGTAAGAATACTACTATTATATAAGGAAAAACTCTAAAGATATGAACCAGTAAAGAACATATCTACAGAAAGAAAAGCATGATAGAGAGATATAAAGATGCTTGTCCAAAAGATTAAACCAAACACTCTAACACACCTAAACCAAAAGAAGCATATTTATTCTTAAAGAAAGACCAAGAACTTGACTTACATCATTATTGAAAATATTCTATCTCCGCTCTATCAGTAACATATTTCTTAATCCATCTTGGTTCAATATTCAAAGAGCTGGATTTAGAAACAACCTTGAGAATTGTGGGAGGATCAACCACAATTCTGTTTTCCCTTTGCTTTAGAAACCTTTTGAGGTTATTCCACCTTCTTCTTCCCCTTCCTACCAACCATTCTACCTTTATCAAAATCACCTAAAGGCAATGCAGTTTTAAGCAAAGCACAAAACCCCTTAAGGCATCCTAACTTATGGAAATGTCTACACCTATAGGGTTATGAAAAATTACATTATCATGACTTTTGGCTTCCTAAGTCAAAATAAAAAATCTTTCAAGTGTCCTTACTTATTGTAAAAGGAACTCATGAATGTTACCTTCCTTTGATTTTCTTAGGGTACATGTTAGTTGATGATTCACCAATGGGATATGGAAATATGGGTTGGGACGCTAAGGTAGATAAATTAGACCAAGAACTATCATTTCTAAGACCGATTCCACGTTTATCCAAGGTGGATAACTAAAATCCAAAAATCATCCTATCTAATTTTTAAGATCTATCTACCAAATTTATCTTAAAAGTGGACGTGAATAGTTATTTGACCTCAAGTAAAGATATTTGATTCCCTAGAGTATTCTTGAATTTTCACTCTCATGTAAAGGCATTCTAAGGAAATTAATTTTTAGATGAAGAAAGTCGATGGTACTTACTTCAATATGTGTCTCACTATACACCACATGTGGAGTATAAAAAATCTCACATGACTCTCACTCATCATAGCCATTTGTTTCTCCATAATGCCTATAATGGTGGAGAGTTTCAAGTTATGGTTTCGAGGTTTAGTAATTCCTCGTAAAGCCTAAAATAATCTACTTGAAGATCATTTTCCTCTTTTTCCTCAATATTTGTCAAGGAGAAGTTAAGAGAAATCATTTCTTCACTAGCTGGATGAGGAACTTCAAATTCCTATAAATCATCCAACTCATCAAACTCCTCTCTTTCTATAAAGCAACATAATTGCATTCTTGAGAGTAAACTTTGGAGTTCGAGTCATCATCACTAAAAGTGTCTTAATAAGCATTCTCACAACCATAGTGACACAAATCCGATGGATATTGCTTCGAGATATTCCCTCGACCTCCACACGTAAAGCACATGATGGGTTTTGGAGATTCAACCTTCTTTTCTCCACTTAGTTAACCATTTTCAAATCTAAGCAGGGAATTCTTGGGAGCACCTTTTGAATGAAAAGGTTTTTTCCCATTCTTGGCAAACTTAGTGAAAATTTTCATATCAGATTCACTAACATCAAAGGAACTAAAATCTAGAGATGCCTTCTTAATCTTGAAATCTATATTTTTCTCCTTAGGACGCATTCCTTGGAAATCAGACAAATTCACCTCGCAGGTTTGGGGAGAGAGACAACTAATTTGTTTTCACGCATTGGCTTCAAAATAAAAGCTCTAACCTAATCAATGGCATCCACTTTTCCATGTAAACTAATAGGGAGAGAACATATAATTTTATCAACAATTATCTCCTATTTAATGTTCTTTCCCAAAGAAAATATAGATATTACTGTGTCTTTCAGCTCAACATATAACTCATCAAAAGTTTACTTCTCCTTCATGGTAAGGAGTTCAAAATGGGTGGTAAGCCATTGATGTTAGGAGTGCCTCATGGTGGAGGTGCCTTCATAGGTAGTTTGTAAAAATTTCCATGACGCGTTAGACGTCGTACAAGTAAATATACGTCTAAACTCAATTGGGAACATGCAAACAAAAATAGCAGAGCCCCTTCATGTTCCACCCACTCTCATTCAAATCATTATCATCCCAACTAGATCTATCCTTTTTTAGTTGGACATCATCAACAATGATTTTTGTTTTTGTTTAAAGGATCATAAGCTAGGTGTCACACATTTATGGATTCAAGTAGTCACTTTAAGGTATAAGTTAGTAGTAGAGTTTTTCTTACAAGAAAAATAAAAAAGATCTTGGAAAAGATCTTTTTCAAAAGGCACTTTCGGCGCTGTCAGACACGTCTCACATGAGCGTCGTTGCAGTGAGGATTTGCTTCGTTGGGGTAATATGGAGAGTTAATACAGGTCGCATAAAAGACCAAAAATTTTTCATGGGACACAAAAGTCCAGTGAAGTAGTTTCGTTTTAGTGAATAAAATCTTTGATGAAGCATCACTGCGGTGAAAATGCTGCTCACGGAAATGTCTAGGGAATATTCCCAGTTTTCCTTAAAAAGTTGAAAATAAGTTCGTGGCAGACCCTAAATATGTTTGTCTTAACCAAGGACACTCGAACAAAAATACACATATAGATCAATTCTTTATAAGATATATTTTCTATATGAAACGTATATTTTCATTGTGTATTTAACAAATTTACAAAACCAAGGTTATTAAAATTGCTCTCTAATTGTAAAAAAAATTAATCAAGGTGTGAATCTAAATACGCTAAGTCTTATAAATTTCTTAAGTGGTGAAATTAAGGTTCTAGATTGAGTATATCTGTGATGTTGATGAAGCTTTCCAGTGAACTTTTTGACAAAGACTCAATATATATTTTGGCAAGGAATTTAGACAATCTATTTTATGAAGCACATCGAGTATACTATACTATTACAAAGGATAAATATACAAATATTAAATTATATTAATCATTTGATAAATTAAAATGAGTGCTATTGTCACAACGAGAACACAGTCGTATTAATTATGTGCATAGATTAATTATCATATCGTATTAATAATATAAAATTCTATTCATGGATTAATTAATATATTGTATTAATTATGCAGTTGCTTCGTGATTTGAGTCGAAGAGAACAATGGTTGACATGTTCTCTTTCAACATCCAACAGCACTTAAGAGACTCCTAAATTCGGAAACATCAAATTATGGTCAAGAAACAAATATAAAAGGTTTGTAAATATAAAAGGTTAGTAGGCCTCACTTATTTAGTTCCTATATTGACTTCCATACACAATATGGTGGGTGGATGGTGTGCAACTAGTTAAATTATTTTGCAATATAAAGAGGATTTGTGTAGTGGTTTTTTGAAAAATTTAGGATTTAGGAAGTATAAACTACAATGTGGGACTCGAAATTGTTCCACAACAAAAATATGGAAAATTCATAATTAGTTTGGATCAAGTGGTGTGATTCCTAGTGAAAATAGGTGTTTATTCAGAAAGGATGTAAATATTTGAGCTGGTGCAATCCATACTACTGAATCACTTGGACGTAACTTCATTATATCTTTTTTTAATATAATTTATCTATTACTCTCACTTTAGAACATTGATATAACTGGATTCTCTTTCTATTGTGTTCATATTTGCTTATTAAGTCTCTCATTCTTACTACTATTTTTTTTACTTCTTGCAAAATGAGGTGGAGTCATGGTGCATGATTTATTTACTCCTTCTATTTATATCTCTATTTGTAAATATGAGGCACCTTCTCCATCCAATGATTGACATTTTACTTTTCCCCTTGCATGTATAATGAAAATAAATTATGCCCCACATTCTTTATTATAACTAACATAGTTACATTTTATTGTTTGTAGACATACACATGGCATACCCAACATACGTGGTATTCAAAGGCCTAAAGCAAGGTGTTTACACATCGTGGCAAGCAACACAAGCACAAGTCAATGGATACCGAGGCACCATATTCAAAAAAATTGATTCTATTGAACTTGCTCAGCAGTCATATCTTAGTACACGAGGGAAGATGTCACCGCATCAATATCCCCCACGGTTGATATACTTAGACTTCATGAAGCGTATCCATCACGTGGTGATCCCTGGTTTAGGTTTAGAATGATTTGTTTCATGTTTATGACATTTCATATCATAGAAGTGTCGTTCCATTATTTTTTTAGTTTATTTTTTATTATATGTTCATTTTGTACTTGGCACCCAAGAAGTAGTTGTTTGATGTTAAATTAAGTTTAAAAAACTTTTCTGTATACCAGATATTTGGATTATCCGAAATATAAATGAAATGTTGTCAATTTTTTTAGATTTGTTACATGTTCATGATAATTATTATACTCTCATAATTTCATCATTTTTTGAAATCTATAGATATTTTGTAACAACTCTTACCACATTTAACAAATTTAACTTTTGTAACTGCTAATAGGAGTTACAAATTTGTCACTACTGTCAATTTTATAACCGTTAATAGCAGTTATAAATATAAGATTTGTAACTACAGATGACAGTTATAAATATTAGATTTGTAACTGCTAACAGCGGTTACAAATATTATATTTGTAACTGCTGACACTCGTTATAGACAACAGTCACAACTTGGGGTCACCAGTCATAATCCCCATAGCGGTTATAAAAATTTGTGACTACTGTTAGGAGTTATAATTTTTATTTTGTCACTCCCTAAATTGTGACGGTAAATAGCAGTTATAAAGGTCATTTGTGACTGCTAACAACACTCACAAATCTTCCATTTTGGTGTAGTGGCCACGAGGTAGGACATGTGGCTGGGATTTTCTAATACTACCCTTTTTGTAGGTCGATGGAAGACCGACCAGTTCACTCATATATGATTAACTCAGGACGACAACGACCAACCTCATCCAAATTAAATTAAATCTTCTTCATTTAGGCGAATGTTTAAGGGATAAGAACACCAAAGACTGTATTACTTATGAAATTAATCTGCAAAAATGAAAATAATGTCCAACCTAGTAAATCATTGAGAATCAAGGAGGGTTATACTTTTTTGCACTATTAAGCAATAAGGAATTTATTTTGGATAAATAATACCCTTCATTATGAGGAAGGAAAACACGAAAGACCTGTAACAAAAGGCTTGGCTCTCCGATAGTATTGTAACACCCAAGTCTCTTATAATTAAGGGTTATTTGGGAAATGATCTTTATTAATTATTTGGTAATAACTCTGGCCCGTGATATTTTCAGTTCTTGGGACTTAACCCCTGAAATGACTTATAGAGACGTAAAAAGTGTTACAAAAATAGTTGGTAAATTTTTCTATGACGCAATCTGTGTCACTAAAAAGTCATTTTGGTTGCCAAACCCCAAGAAACAAAAATCACATGTATTTAACTCAATTACAAAAAAATGGAGGCCAAACTCTAAATAACCCTATAATTAATAGCATCACTCTCTATTTCTTTCCCCATGGATGTAAAAAAGAAAACATTATTGAAGAACATATATCCTTGTGGTATAGTTACTTTATTACATAAGTATACTTAAATTAATGAGAAATTTGCATAAAGTAGAGTTAAATACCATGTATTGTCATAATGTCGTTGTTGCACCCATCTCATGTTCGCAGCTCCTATCTCTTTCTCCAACTTCTCAAGAATGAAGTTTTTTTTTATGTACTAAGTATATTCATCTACGCTTGCCCACATTGGAGTTTTCATATATCATTATTTCTTCTTCTTACTTTCTATTTTTGATGATTGAGTATGTAGTTAACGTTCGTATTTATATTCTATGGAATTACATTAGAGAGAGAGAGAGAGAGAGAGAGAGAGAGAGAGAGAGAGAGAGGGGGGGGGGGGTTGAGCTTATGAAAAATAGTAAATATGGGGAATGGGTTTGATATTGAAATAATTGGTGAAACATTTATATTGAAGTATACACACACACACACATACAAACACACACATCGAGAGAGAGAGAGAGGGAGGGACAAATAGAGAATGTGAAAAATGGTAACTCAAAAAAGGGTTTATTACTCCCACAAAAACTAGACTACCATGGGAGTTTCTCAGACAACTACAAGACCCTGGACTTAGACATTTTATTGGTGGGTTAACTAATATTGCGTCATTTCATTTGTCTGTAGATGGTTTAAGATGCATGGTCTATCAAAACAAAACCTTTTAAAACTAGTAGACAACCAAATTGAACCATTTAAACATACTTTGGCTATATCTAGTTCTTTTGATTTCTTTGCCTTTAATTTTTTAGGCTTTTACTCTTAGGCCCTTTGTTATAATTTTTTGGGCAGTGTTGTATGTATTTATATTTTGTCTTATTTTAACCGGACACTCATTAGTTATTGTCGTTTGGGGATTATCACCCTAAAAAACTAATTCAACATTGGCCCGTAATTCTTAACATAATCCTTTAATGGGTTATCTTGACTATTGGTCAATATTTTTAGTTAATATCCCAAAATACCCTCAATCTTAACCCTCCTCTATCTCTATCTCTCTATATCTATCCTCCCTCCTCATCATCCATCAAAACTTATCTCTCCCCCTCTTTTTCTCTCATTGCTCTCTCTCCTTTTATATTCCTTCGTCCAACCCATACCACTGTAAATTCACTACTCTCACTCTCTTTATCTCTCACTAATTTCAACACTTTTTTCCTTTTTTCCACCTTAGCAATCACCACCTCACGTCCAACACATCTCCATTCCCCGTATAAAAGAGGGCCTAAGAATATGTCAATAGAAACACTGCCTCAATGATATAGAAACTACCCAAACTTCTTTAACCTCAACATTCCACTTTCTTTTCTCTTTCTTCCCTCTTTTCTATTCCGTTGTTTTTTACAATTTATTTTTACTTTCTCTATAGACCATTTCTCTCTTTTATCTCATATTTGTTTCTTTTGCTTTTCTCTCTTAACACAAACCCACACATACATTTATATATACATGTATGTAAAAGAAATTAAAGAGATAATTGGGTTAAAAGAGGGGGTTGGAAGCTCACTTTTTTAGCCATCTTCGTAATCGTGGTCATGAGGGTGATGTAGTTGGAGTGGGGTGTTTGGTGTTAATGGAGAAGAGGATGAGGGTTCATTAGAGATAAACTGACGGTCAAAATAAGTCAAATAATGGAATCCATCAAAATTGGAGGTCAATGTTGTAAGGACACAAATTTTAAATTGAGTCCATATGTAGTTTTGGCTTAATTCTTGACAAAATCATTTGTGTCATAGGATAGAAGTTTGATCCTATCAAGCCTATGACATGTTTGAAGTGTTGAAGACGTAGAGGCCAGAACTTAAAGTTACACATCTTTGCCAGTTTCAAGTGCCATGTTTCGCGTCATCAACATTATATCATTCCAAGATCTCCAAAGGTGTGAATGCGAATTATACATATTTAGGACCTTGGATATTTTATTTTGGTGTAAACATTTTTATATAACGACTTTTTCATTTTTCAGAAAATCATTTTAAAACATTACATAAAAGTTTCTAGGCTTAAATAACAAAATTTAGATTTCTAAAAAGTCGTTCAAATGACATTTTTCTCGTTCGAACGACAATTCTAACGAGATCTTTTCTGAATTTTTGTTATAAGTTTCGTTCTAACGATTTATCCAACGAGATGTTCTCTGCTTTTTCGTTTGAAGTTTCGATCGTAAAATCTCATTCGAACATGCTCATTCGAACGACATCAAAAAGTCATTCGAACGATATTTCAGTGGGAACAATTTTTTGTCAGTTTTTTCCCATTTTCCCACTTTTCTAACTAACCTTTTACATGATAAAATAAGTGCGGGAAACAACTTTTTAAACATAAATTTTTCCTTCTCTTAGAGATTTTTGAGAGCTTAATTCTTCCAAAAAATAGTTCCTTTGGTGTTTGCAAAAATGTTTTATCTTTAGAACAAAATCAAGTCTTGTACACCCAAATATTTATCCATGTTTAAATCCAAGTCCCCCCCCCCCCCCACATATATATATACCCCCTCCCCCCACACAGATATATATATATATATATTTTCTTGGAGAGTGTTTGGTACCGGTTTTTATTCTCTACCCATATAGAAGACAGTTTGGGTTCTTCTCTACCCCAAAAAGGAGAAAAGTTTGTTGGGTCTTTTTCCTATGGTGAAAGACATCATGTGTGGTTGACGGTGGGTTGCGCCTCCATTGGTGGACTCCAAGATTTCGGTGGACTCCAGAGTTATCTACAAGGCAGAGGTTGAAGAGCGAAGGAAGCGTCGGGACTTGAAGGAGTCGAGTTGAGTGTTGTACGCTTGTCATTGTCTTTGTAAATATACCATACCTAGTGGATTTGTTATTCCAGGACAGTCCGATGTTTTTCCCATTGTGGGTTTTCCTCTTACATCGCGGCGTAGTGTGATTTTGTTTAATTTATCTTGCAAATCACTTAGATGCATGCTTAGGTTAATCAAGATAAAATTTGGTTTTAATCACACATTAGTTTATTTCAGGTGCTAATTATTATTGGGTTAATTTTATTTAATTCAAAATTGGACTTAATTACTTTGGCTAAATTCATGTTTGTTTTGTTTGGCCATATTTAGACCTTGAATTGAATTAATTATTGTTTAATTGAATTTCAAATATTTGTTCAGTTTAATCCTATTTTAATTTTGAAGGAATTAAAATCTGTTTATTTGTAAAGGAAGTCTAAAATATGGAATTCATTTATGAACCATCTCATATTTTTGGAACTTCAAAATTGAGGGAGTTTTCCCCTACAAGTGGTATCACAGCATATAGGCTAGAAATGCACGCCCTTTATATTAGTATCAGAGCTATAGTGTAGAAATATACCCCCTACAAATGTTAACTTAATTTTTTTAAGGGTGCTAAACCCCAAACGACATGAACTAATGGGGAGCCAGGTTCAAGTAATACTTATATTTTTTAAACGCTCCTTCAGTTTAAAGTAACGTCCAGATCTTTTAAACGCTAAAGTCCTCATCTTTATTTTGTCTTTCGTGTTAAAACTCTAAATTGGATAACTCGAAATATATAAGTCCGATTTACAAAAAAAAATATATTTTAAAAACTGTGAACGAGATCTATCATAAGATTTTCATGAAGTATAAGTAATTTTGATAATTTACAATTTTATTTTCACCCCTAACGTTGTTTATTTTACAAACTTTGAAATTAAATATCTCCCTAAGTAGAATTTTAATTTACATGATTTTGTCCTTAAAATATCTCAACGTTATCTATCGAAAGAGATCCATGAAGCACTTTTAATTTTAAAGTTTCTCAAATTTCATTTTCACCCCTAATATTTGGTTTTTTCTGGTTTTTGATGTTTTATGCTAATGTAGTTAGAGTTTATGTATTAATTTGGAATTTTCGGATCTTGATCTAAAAGTGGATGTTTTTCTTTTCGTGCAGGTGAATATTTATAAATTTGTATTTTCATTGTTTTTAATGGAAAAATATTTGAGACCATTCATACAGAAATGTTTAAAAATTGTAAGTTTATTTATAATGAAAGTACAAAACTTTCTTATGAAAATACATGTTTTTTTAAATATAATCATTTTTTGAGAGTGAACACATTGTGTGTACTTTACAATATACATGCATGTTGTGTTGTACTCTATGAACATACACGTGCTTGTTACAAGAACGTGTCAAATATACAAACATTTTTTCAGTGTACTTGCAAAGAATTTTTTCATGTAATTTCGTAAAATACTTTTTGAACTTCTTTCCAAATCTATATATATTGTTATAGATTATAATTTATATAATTATTTATACAATTCTGAAGTTTATTTAGAAGTCGTGTAATATTCCCTTTTCAAAATCAAGGATCGTATAATTTATATCATGTTTGTTATTCAATATGAAAATAATGGTAAAATAACATATATTTTTTTTTCTATAAAGATGAAGCTGGGATTTTGGAGATTTACTACAATTCAAGTTGAAAAAAAATAGATGATGACATTGGAGAAGGAATGTTAGTTTTAGGATTTCGAAACCAGAAAATATGGTGGGTGGGTGTTTTTGTGTGTGAGAAACATAAGTGTTTATTTTGGAATGGGTCACACATTCTCCAAGATAACAAACTTATGGAACATGGAACTCAAGGCTAAAATAACTTAATGAGAAGAAAACGTGTCTTATACTAGACCAAAATACCTTTCACCATAATAAACCCACTCTCAATTCATTTTCTCTCTCCAACTCAAATTCCTCTCGATCTTCGGTGACTCTTTATCAAACCTTCAGTGTTGTATATGACGTGACTCATCGAAGATGCTTTGACGACCGTTCGACGACAGCCTTGTGATTTTAACGAGTCTCCTATGGCACCCTCATGACTCCAAAAAATCTTTGTAAACACCTTGTGACTTTGAAGATCCTCTGTGGCTCTCTGGTGAGTCCCCGATGCTATCACAAATTCATATTAATAATTTACGATGTGAAATTTTTCATTGCAATTTTGCATTATGAAATTTCAAAACTAATTTTGTTCTTCACAATTCACATCTAAATTACATTATTTTAAAAAATATTAACATAATCATTTGAAAAATAAAAGATTACTAAAAAATGGACATGTATATTTGTTTGATGGGAATTGAAATCATCCACATAAAACATCTGTGGGTTCATGGCGGTGCCCAATTTTAAAAGGACTTTTTGCTATGACAAAATGCGAAATGTAAATTTTTGTAATGTAAAGGATGAAATGTCAATACTCGATTATAAAGGCGCAAAAACGAATAAACTTACATTGAATTAAAGGAAAGTAGAATTACATTGTTGAAAAGTAAAGGATAAAAGGTAAAGATCTGGGTTTATTTGATTGGTTGGATCTTTGTTTATCTTCATGAAGGGATGAGTTTAAAGTTGTGTACAATAACTAAATCGTTTTGGTTCTTCCAATGTGAATTTGAAGTAAATATCTGTAATAACCACCCATATATTCCTCTAAATAACCTTTAATTCAAATTCAAATAAAACTGGTTTAAACTAGTAATTACTTCCACCGAAAATTCCTGCAATAACCATTATATAACTACCAGTAACTTCCCCCCACCATCTAGGCATGTGTTAAAAAACATCACAAGATGAATCCAGTAAAATATGATGTAAACATACCCCCACACCATCTGAGTTTTGAGAAATATTTAGATGGTGGAGACTTAATAATTGCAGTCTTGAATTAACATTATCTAATTGGTGAAATGTGCAAAGTTGAAGTTGATAGAAAAAAATGGCAAATTTATTTCCCAGTTTGAACCTCTTTCATCAACAAGTAAGATGAATAACTTAAGACCTTTTAACTTCAAAGGTCACCAAAGATGGTGAATAATCTCAGCATTTTTAACATTTGAAGGTCACCAATAATGGTGACTAATCACAAAAAAAAAATTCGAAGGGTGAATAAGGATTGTGAATAATTGTAACATTTTTTTTATCTTCTAAGCTCACTAAAGATAGTGAATAATTGCAAAAAGTTTAACCTTCAAATGTTACCAAAGATGGTGAATGATCACAAAAATATAGCCTTCGAAGGGTTACCAAAGTTGGCAAATAATTGCAACATTGCTTACCTTAAAAGATTACCAAAGATTATGAATAATACCAAGGAACGTACTGTTACAGTCCAAACATTTGACCTGACTTCCTAAGCTTGTCTTTATTTATGTATTTTGAACTAGAAAATGAATCATATACTAAAAATATCTATAGCAGTCAAGCTTCCAATGCAATAAGTGATTCGTCATTTGTACCTCTATAGAGAGAGTTATGATTGTTGTACTTAAACATGTTTGAGTGAATACACAACCCGAGAATGAAATCAAAGCTATTGTCAAACTAATAATATTTCAATTGTTGGTGTTCGGATTTATTCCCATGACCATGTCTCCATATTTTTTGGGAAAATTGGTTTATAAATACTATAGAAACAACATCATAACCAATGCCTACCTACCGCCATTGTATTTCACCATCAATTGGAGTCGATTCGAATGATAAATATCTTAGGGCATGACTAAGATTTCCACTGTCTTCCACAAAACCCTCATTACTTTGAAAGGTGTTAAAATAATATACTTCATTCTCTAAGAATAAAACACTCAACCCCATTGTATGAGATCATAGAAATGACCATTCTTCCTTACGTACATGGATTTGACAAAAACTTTGAAGGACTCCCCATGCTTTGGTTCGAAGCATATATTCTCGATATTTTTTTATTGCAACTCTATATATCTTTGAACATCTTCTTGTTGTCCAAAATATGGTTTGAAAACAAACTTTTTGGACCCACCGAGTTTTGAAATTCTTTGATGATCTTCCAACCCCCCTGAGTTCTAAATTAGCATTTGATAATCTGGGGTATTTATTTTACAATAGGTTTTTCCATAATAGGATTTTGTAAAAGGTTGGTATGATAAAGACTATTTCATTTGAATTATAAAGAATTTTAGAAAAATCAAGTAAAATTTGGGTTAAATCATTGAGACTTTCTACCATATATATCATACACCTATGAAAATCACCACTTACCATGTATTGTTCTAAATCATGAATGGGAAAGAGTTGTTATGTAATTTCAACAATCCCCCCCCCCCCCCCCTCTAGTGCTAAAAGATGTTTACTGGTAATTGAAATCACCCATGCAAAAAATTTATGGGTTCATGGTCATGCCTAATTATAAAGGGACATATTTAATGATAAATTGAGAAATGTAAATTGTTGGAATTTGAAGGTTGAAATGTAAATGTTGTCATGTAAAGGGGAGAAACTGAATAACCTTGCATTGAATTAAAGGAATGTAAGATTATATTGCTGAAAATTAAAGGATAAAAGGTAAAGAAATTGGTTTATTTGATATGTTGGTTCTTCATTTGCCTGCATTAAGGGTTGAATTATAGTTGTCTACAATAACTAGCTCTTTTTGTCTACAAGTAACTTTCGATTAGAATTCGAAAATTTACAATGGAAAAATATGTTGAAAATTGAACTGCGTAATTGAAAATTTCAAACAATAAACCTAAATATCATTCATGGATCTGGTCGAGAGATTTATAAATATATAGTTTTCACCCCAAATGAACTTATATTTTGGAGATATTTAAATTTAAAATTCTCATGCAAAAAGACAAAATAGAGATCAATGTAAAATTTATCCGTGGAATGATGGTTTGGGCTTCTCACTAAAAATGTTATGCGCTTGAGCTGATTGTTCTACTTGTTTTATACCAGGTGTTTTTCTCTCAATGTTTATTTGTATAATTTAGTATGGACACAAATGTCCAAAATATTTTGGGAGTGATGAGATTAAGCCCCTTTTATATTATTATTTTTACACCAACGGATTGTTCACCACATAAACATGTTGGAATTTGATTCTTAAAACCACGTAAAGACATTTTTATTTTGTTTAGTAAAGGACTGTCTTATTCATTTTCAAATAAAAATCTTGTTTGTGAGAATTCTTTATATTTACTTCTAAATATATTTTTTCACATAAATGTCATTCAATGGTGCTTAGTAGGAATTTATGTGAGTTAGGCTAGGCTTGTGTAACAACCCTCCCTTTTGGAGACAATTAAATTTCATAATTAAGTATAAATTGGAATTTGGAGAATTTCTCAAAATAGTGATTTTTAGGATTTTTGAGGATTAAATGATTTTCGATGGATGTCGAGATTATTTTTGGGACCATATAGGTCGAAATATTTTAATTATATGTCGTCGTGGAGAATAGCGACAAAAGGGGTAAGATTTTGAGTGGAAAACCCACATTTACTTTTATGGGTTAGAATAGTGATTTGTGGTCAAGTACCTCGGATGGTAATTTCGACTGCGCCATGATTCTTGGAATGGCCGAGATAGTCGAAAAAGAGTGTTCGATTGTCGAAATTGAGTTTCGGGTAATTTTAGAGGTAAAAGTAACTCGTAATTGGGTAAACGAGTCGTTTTTGGGTTTTAAGGGGTATAACCCTTTTTCTTTATTTATAAAGAGATGGAGAGGGAGAAAAGGGGAAAGAAATAAGAGAAAAGAGAGAGAGGAGAGAGAGGAGGAAGAAAATAAGAGAAAAGGGGGAGATTCCGGCCAGCCTCTGCGGGATTCGGCTCGAGGACGTCGAATTTTATCCACGAGGCAAGTGTTTACTTGCTTTATTTCAATTTTTGCATAAATATATCATACCATAGTTTGGTATAATCAAACCCTAAATATTTTGGGTTGGGTATTCGTGGATAAAACTGGTTTTTGGGAGTTAAAACGAATAAACCCCTAAAATTGGATAATTGGAGAAACTTAGGTTTTAACCTAAATTATTGGGTGATTTCGGGTTCTAGGATGTTTAGAACCCGTATTATATGTGTATTTGCAGTTGGTTGAGGTTGTAGGACGTTGGGTGAGGTGACAAAAGCTTGGGAGAAGCTTTAATGGCTGAAATCGTCTCGGAGAAGACGATAAATAGTAACCCGTAACATTAGGGGGCCATTTTGGCCAGGAAAAGAATTGATTTAGCTCTCGGACAAAACACGAAAGTTGTAGATCCTTTCGATATGGTCGCGTGAGCTCTGACTGCATATTTTTCTGATTTTTTCTCGATTTGATATGATTTTTACAAGATGGAAGCTCCGGGTTGAAATCATTGACTCGAAAATCAAATCGGGAATTGGAAAAATAAAGGCTAGGATTAGTCGTGTAATGTTTGGGATAATTTTTGGTGTAGTTTAGAAACCCCGAAAATGAATTTGGGTTGTTGGATAAGGGAATTGAGGAAATTTAATTTTGGGAGACCTGGTGTGACCGGTCGATCGGGCCCCTAAGGCCGGTCGACCGCGTCAAGGAGAAAAGGGCCTACTGCTATGTTTCGTAGGCTTATTTGCAACCCGAGGTCGATCGGGAGTCTAGGACCGGTCGACCGGTGCCCTGTTTTCAGCCCAAGATTTTGGAGATTATTATTACTTCTCCTCTTTGAGATTAAAGTTTAAGGGCCTTCTAAATTAAAGTATTATAGAGGGTTATGTCCTAAGGGACTTGTGGATTTGGGAATATATATATATATATATATATATATATATATTCACTTAGAGTGAATTAGTATAGTTGGAGATATCCAATAAATCCTTAAGAGATGATTAAGGTAATTATTATTTGTCGAAGTAAGAAAATACTTTGGGTTTAGTATCATATATATATAAAAGCATGATTATGATTCTTTGAGAGAATCCTTGGGATTAATGGTCATCGTTATATGTATTTGGCAAATAGGGACATTATATATATATATATATATATATATATATATATATATATATATTCTAGGAGGAATATATGGTATATGTATATACTATGTGATTAAAGTATATATATATATATATATGATATGATATGATGGAAATGATTTTGAAAATATAAAAATGAAATGTTTTCAAAATGGAAAGATAAATGATTTTCATAATTAATAAATTATGGATTACACACCTCCCTAAATCGCTATCATAAGGGAAGTTGCGCGCGTTGTGGTGAAGCCCCCTGGCTATTGAGCAGGGTGGATATAGTCCCTAGGCCATATGGGTGATTATATATGTTTACTGCGCTGGTTAGGAGGTTCTGGGTGTGGTCTTGACTTTCCCGCATTCATATGGCCGCTTCCCGACATTGGTAGGTTCCCAGGTTGTCTTGTATAGATAGGCCCTAAAAGATGATAGCCATTTAGGGGAGCATGCAGTGGGGAAACCCGGAGGGGCGGTCTTAGTTTTATTAAAGCAATTTATGATAATAAATTGGCTTTAATTTACATTTCCTGAGTATAAAAAGGGAAATGGGATAAAGGTTTGGCTTCGGTAACACTCCCGGATGGAAGAAGGGATGTGGAAGCATATGATATGATCAAAGCATTTTCATGATAATGAAAATGGCTTTGGGTACATTTCCTGAGTATAAAAAGGGAAATGGGATGATATAAAACGGAAAAGCATTTTTATGATAATAAAATTGGCTTTTAAAAGTATATGTTTTGTTAAAGCAATTCATGATAATGAATTGGCTTTTATATTTACATTTCCTGAGTATAAAAAGGGAAATGGGAAGTTTTGAGAAAAATGAAAGTATTGATAAATACTTGATATATGAATCCTCAGTCCGGGAGATAGATCCGGATGGTTATGGTAAAATGTATATATATATGGATGAATTGAGTACCGAGGGTCTAATGGATCCCAACGATCGACCTTGCCGCGTAGTAGTGTATCGGGGGGGTTCCTTGTTTGGATTTCGCTTGGCGAGACACCCCACGCACGAATATGGCAATGTGTTGAGACTAGGGAGAAGTTTCATCCTTAGTGCTCTTATATTGATATTTATTATATGATGTAAATATATATAGATATATATATTCTGTACTGAGGGACTGGCGGATCTCGACGATCGACCGTGTCGCATAGTAGTGTATCGGGGGGGGTGTTCCTTGTTTGGATTTCGCTTTGCGAGACACCCCACGCACGAACATGGCATAGCGTTGAGACTGGGGTGAAGTTTAGCCCTTAATACATTGCTTGGACTATCTAGGGTTGATAGTGGTTGGGTGATAGACTAGTATAGCAGGGTAGCTTGACTAGGATGTTTAGAGGGATGCGCTAGGAGTGCACTATTAGTGGAGAGGTGAGGGGTATCTCATGGGAGTGCGATACCAAACTTAAATATGAGATAAAACCCTTTTCAAAATAATAAGGCATTTATGCACTTGCTAAATATGTTCAAAACTCGGGCTCTGTCCCGTTTATCTACTTTTCCTTTCTTTCTATATTATATATATATAGGTGTCCAGACACAGGGACGCCTGGATGACACTTCCTTCGAGTCAGACGTCGTCAGCTGCAGCAGCTGTGGATGCGTGCAGGTTTTTGATAGCCGTTTCCATCGTTGTACTCTAGATAGGAGGTATTGTATAAACATTCAAGCCAATGGCTCAATTTCATTTATTTATTCTTTCAGTACAACATTTGATATGGTTGTATAATTTGAACCGAATGTTCGGTTATTTTATTTCATTTCATTTTCCTTTTAGTCTCATTTACGCATTAACTTGTGGATGTTTTATTTTAATCGTTAAAAAGAGTAGTTATGTAAATCTTTTTAACGCTCGCCTAATAGGATATTAGTTATTAAATGGATTTTCGACAATGATGCTAAGGATGATCCATATGTAACTCCTGTTTTAATATGATATAGGAGTGAGCGCCCGGTATCCCATTAGGCGGGTTGTTATAGCTTGATCACTAGACATTGGGATATCGATTTCAGTATTATTGAATGGCTCATAACCTAGATAGCAAGTTGAAATCATATCGGAATGGTTGTGATGGAACCCTAGTAGTTTACCTCAAACTACGTGTACTTTTATGATGGTTCCGTAACTTGTGTAATAGTTTAAAATGGGATTGTGATTAGTACATACAGGAATGTATTAAACAGGGTCAGACGTGAGATTTGAGTCTAAGGGATGTCGTGATTAAACTCGGGTAATCTCACACCATTTTCAAATGGTGCATAAATTTTTAATCCCAATAATTATGATGATTGAAATTCTTGTGTGATTGATAATTTGATCCTAAAAAGAATAATATGATCCCCATATATTGGGTGACGATCCTGTGTAGATGGATGACCATAATTCAGAGGAATATGCATCTGGGGATACCTTAGATTGTGATACCCCCTTGATAGATTTGTAAGATTTGTTTCCACCAGTTAAAACTGATCAGTGGATTATTTCATAATCTGGTGGAGTAGAAAAATAAGTTGATTCTAAGAATCATGGAATTGATTATATGTTGGTGAAAGTCAATTAGCGACGAATTGAATTGGCGAAGCGGGTATCATAATCTTAACGTGGAGTCATATTGTTCACCATTATCAAGTTTTCAAATAAGACCTCATTATATCTAAGTGATTTATGATATAATTGAATTATAGTCCACTCATAACTATTTTGTGAAATTAATTATGATTAAATAAAGAGAGGAAATAAGTTACGAGATTTTTCATGTAGAATTTTTTAGTATTTATTTGGAAGCCAATTTAAATAATTATCTTAGATCCCTAGTACAGTCCATATACACAAGTAGTTAGGTGAAAATTCTTAATAAATCCAGTTTGGCCTAAGCCCACCTCTTAAGCTAGTATATATTGATTCAAGTTGGAGTTATAAACAAAATAATTCATTATTATAATTTGAGAGGGGTGAGAGAAAATAATATTCACGTTTTTGTGAAGGAGTCTATAGAGAGAGGACCATATATCACTCTAAAGCAAGAGTTTTCTTCTTTAAAGGTGCCAACGCACCTACCTAGCTTTAGGTAAATCATATATTAAAAGATCCAAGCCTTTAGGAGTGTTGTAGTAGGCTTTTGGACGACCAAACAAAGTAAATCTAGAATTATTATCAAATACCTTTCTCCCCATTGGATTACAACCGAATGCACAAAGATAGTGTATTAGAAACCCTGGGTTTATTCTTTAAACCTAGTTTTATTTTTTCCTTCTCTCTATTTTTCGATTAATCGAAGATTCAAGGATTTAAATTTTTATTCTGCCTATATCGATCCCGAACAATTGGTATCAGAGCCTTATTTTTAGATTAATCATGATTTGTAAATATCCATATTGTTCTACATTGAGGATGAGTTTGTCATGTTGTAAGATTGTACATCTTGGTGTATCATATCGTACTAACATTATTTTGCATAAATTCTTTGTTTGAATCCCTTCCATCATGGTCATATATATTTTTTATGTGTGAATGTACCCTATGGTGGTTTATCCGTAATTATTTTTTTGCTCCTATATTTGATATGGTTGTGATAATTATGTTTTTTAACTAATTCATTATCTATGTATTTGGAGATGATTGTGAAGGGATGTAATCTCTATTTAGAATTAAAATCGTGTATTTATGATAGTTTGGGTGTTGGATAGTGTTTTGTGAAGTTTCATGAAGTTTCGAATGAGTTATGATCATTTTTGAATGCATCTCCCATAAAGAGGATGAAGCCGTCAACACACAGATTGATCTATTCGGACGCCTATCAGATCAATTTGGAGGAGGGTCGAATCGATTCATCAGAGGCAGTCGACGAAACTAGTTATTTTTTTGGTGTGTTTTCTAGTTGCTTTATGTGGTGGCTATTATTCAACATTCTTTTCTGACCAGTTTATTTTGTTTTCGATTGGAAAGAGCGTCAAGAACACCTATTTTCATTGATGTCTACTTCGAGTAGTAATCTATGTCATAAAGGAATTTTCTACGAAAAGGTTTTTGGGCTTGAAGAATTCTACTTTAAGGAGAAGTCTAGGACTTGATGGAAAGGGGCAATTTTGTCCTTTTACTTAACTTTTCTTTTATTTATTTATTTGCAATGTCACCATATTATATTTTATTACATAATTTCTTGTGCTAATTAATTGGATAATTAGGGACACCCAATTTTTTTTAAACATGGTCTATCTTTTTGAGACCGCCCTAGATCACTAATTTTCTTCTAATGTTTGTATTTATTTATTCTTTTCTAAATTGAATTAAATTGGGGTAATTAATTGTAAGGTGTGAATAAAATTGAGATCTCTGGATTTTATTTTAATTTAAAATTAACAATTTTTATTTTTATTTTTGAAAAATTAAAATGTGAGATCAAAATATATAATTTATGCAATCAAATTGGAAACTTATGAAGGACTTAATTTGGGCATTTAGAATTGAATACATTATTTTTCTCAAAATAACTACGTTGAAGAGGGTTGACACCCTAATTCGCAATCAGGGTTCGAGTCTTTTCCCAATCAACACCCTATAAAAGCCCTAAAGGTTGAACACAGGAAAGCACCAAAAAGTAAAAGGGGTTGACCCCACCATAAAGAACTTTGTGAGGACCGATGTAAAAATCTTTGAAAAGTACCAAAGGTAAAAAAAAGTCATTATTGGGAGTCGTTTAGCTGATCGGTTAAAGTCCTATTTTCCTTTTATTCGAACGGTTAAAAATCATAGTGCAATGATTACCAAATCTTTGAAATTTCACCCCGACCACACACGTGCCCCCAAACCTTTTTCCACCTTACACTTTTCCTAACCTTTAACCGGATGGTTAAAGGTCCCCTTTGACTGAGCGCTCAAAGGACTCGAGCCATGTCCTATAACGAAGGAGTCCCCACCAACATTTAAAAGCACCCCAAAACCCAACATTGATTCGTTTTTCTAACTTTCTTTAACCCCAAGCATTTTTTAATCTCGAGTTCTATTAGAAAAATAGCGAGTGAAGTTCATACTTCTAAAAAAGTCGCTTCCCTGAGAAATAGAGACAAACCTCTGTGCACACCCCATGAAAGTCATCTCTTCCAAACGAAACTCCACCCGATTAAACATCACAACCTCATAAGGGACATTACTCCGAGAAAAATTCGGCCTACGCAACAAGGGAAAAGAAACTCCATAGAAATTTCGCATCAATACCCCATATATATTGAACTATCCATAACTATTTATATCATTTATCCTAGGCCCCATTAGGGGACCCGGTATGCACTTTACCTCGTTTATATTTTAAAACTTGATTTTTAACCCAGAACCTTTGTTTGTTGAGCTGAAACCATATACTCATATTTTAAATAAATGTTAATAAAATGCCATGAGAAAAATTCCACATGAAAATTTACTTTTCAAAATCTTTCTCACGCAAGTGTAAGTTAATCGAGTCATTTCGAAACATTGTTAAAATCAAAGTCTAAAATCAGAATAATCTCACCACTTCTCCGTGCGAACAAAGTCCATCTCTATGGCGACACCCTCGAATATGTTTTTTATTGGAATACTTGTCAAACATTTGACTTTGATTAACGTATTTTTAACATGCGAATATGACATTCAAACTTTTAATGAAAGTATTATATTAAGTACTAGGCTCCATAAATACCGTAAGGTTGTATATTATATATCCAGTATCCCATTGCATACACCCATAAATATGTGTTGTTGGTTGGAACTATGTTGATTTTGATCCCAAGTCTCCTTGGGTATGTAGGAAATATACTGGAAAAAAAATCCTGAAGCTTAAGCCTCATAATTCCTCTCTCAGTGTATTATTTCTTAGGCGTGTATCCAACTCTAGTATAAACCCCCTTTCTTGAACGAAATGATCATCTCTATCACTTCATATCAGCTCGACGCCTACGAAATCTCTAGAATTTTAATCATGTCAATAAGGGACACACAGATATCTATTGGTGACTTATGGTCCACTCCAACCTAAATACACCACCTCCTTCTACACCTCCAAACTGGTATAAAAATTTAAACAAAACCTTTGAGTTAGTGATCACCTGATAGTGACGAATATCTTTTGTGAGTGACTTAGGGTACACTCCCATTTTGAACCTCCACCGAACCTACCCTTTTTCCTACAGATAGATTCTCCCACTCTTAAGCCAAGTCATCACACTTGTACACACATCACGTTTGAACATGTGCACAATCGAACTATGTAGGCTTCGATCCCAGGGGTACACATGTACGTAGGCACAATACCAAGTACCTATCATGAGCAAAAGACTCAACACGATATATCTTGATATGTTGTCATGACTGAGATTCGTCCATCTACCATATTATGTTTTAAACACCCTATTACACGAATGGGATATCAAACAATCTCAAGTCTCCATTCCTAATGCACACACATGCACGCACTTTAACGGCCTCCCATTACTGAAGCTGGCCTTTATCACACAATTACATACATGCTAACATCTAGACGTTATCCAAATACACAAGCATGCGCAATAATTCGTGTGTACCCACACCGGTTTAAGTAACGTTCCTACACCTCGCACTAACATCATTTTATACCTAGGCACTTATCTACCTTTTAAGGAATTCACAAACTAAGGTCTCTCGGCATGTTCTAAAATAAACTATAAAGTAATCACATAATTTAAGAGCAATAGTAAAAATATAATTAAGGAGGCATAAAGAAAAAGTTGGGTGCTTAATACCTTATCCACCCATGACCTAGTTCCCGAATGCCACAGCAAGAATCTCTTAATCAATCGCAGACCTAAACCTTCCCGGGGATTATCCGAAAAGAGATAAACTGAACCTTTTGTTTGTTTTTATATAAATAAACTAGCAACTTTGAACAAACAACAATCCACCCTCTCGAAACACTTAAGCTTAGGCCTAAACAGGGTGTGCAACAAAAAAATGAATATGGTGTAGAACAGCTTCTAGGGGAAAATCATCAATCACTGAAGCAATAACCCATCCTCGGGGAGAATGGTGGATCGAGAGACAAGCACTCTCGCATCCCCATATGGATTAAGGAACCGAATGAGAAGTCTTATTTCAAACACAACAAATCCCGTTGTTCCTCGCTAGTTTAGGGCCCATAACACCACAGTGACGATTCTACTAAGGACACATCAAATCAACCGAACTATATATATCTTTCCTTTATAATATTCTTAATATCACTTCCTTCATGACTACTTGACACAAATTTTAGGACCTCTTAGAGGCCCTAGTTTTAAAGTCCCTCGAAATGTTGATACGTTCTTAGGTCCCTGTGTACAACATCGTACATTCTTCCAAATGTATAGCCACGCGCGAAGGACCTCGCGATAAAATAAATAACAAACTATGTAATAATAAAGATTACATGTTTTCATCACGCGCTACATTATCTTTATTTGCCTATTGTTTGAACCCAATACCCTCGAGGTCAAAATAAGTTAGCTGAAAGATTAGTCAACGAGGAACATTCTCACTATTTTCGCCCACTCATCTGGTATATTGGGAAACTTCTCCCTCGATCCCAATGTCTTGGTGAAAGGGAATGTTTGAAGCTTGTCTAATACTGGGTTATATTGAATAGGCCTCCGTATCTATTCAATATTAGGTTAAAGTAGTTTCACACGTACCTTAAAGGTTTCTCCATCCAAGAATCTCAGTATATCCTAATCCATGGCAATGAAAAGTGATCCATCGTTCTCCAAGTCACATCACCTTTTTCCATATAGAGAATAATCTGTAGGTACACACCCTATTGCACAAAAATAATAGATATTTATAGCCCAACCTCTTTGACAATTTCATTTTAAGAATGTCAGATAGTCGAATGCTGGTCCAAAACCATCAGATTCTAGGCTGAATGCCTTCCATTTTTACACGAGAGATAAAACTGTATGAATCGGTAATTCATCACAAAAGTAGAATTCCTTTACGTTGGATTCCCTTACACAAATTTTCTTTTTTGAGAAAATAATAGACCATAATCTATTAATTCCTTTATCCCCTTGTAAAAAAAAGATCCCACCTCGTTGACCTGAATCTAATGAAACTCTGTTGAGTTCTCCCCCTTTGAAGATACTACAAAATAAAAAGATACAAAAATAAAATACCATCCACATACGATTAAATACAAATAAAAGAAATGAATTGGGAAAAGTCATAAATATGTGAATCCTTCTATCCCTATGTATTGTCCTTTTGTCTTTCCTCCTGTCTACAAAATCAGGAACAAAAATGCCTCGACTTTTCCTGCAATTATAATTACAAGCTAAAATTGACACTAAGTCCTTACCATGGAAACTTGAATTTACGCTCTATGAAGATGTCTAGTGTTCATCAGTGAAATCCCCAATCATGACTATCAAGACTGATATGTAGTACATTTCATGTCTACTGAAGAAGACCAGGATCCATCCATAATGGATCAAGTTTTGAGACAACTTAAGAACATCACTGCCTCTCAGAACACCATGTAATCAGAAATCAGGGCACTAGGTCGAGCAAAATTCTACCTATATTAGGCCACCGTTACACCTGGAGCAGGGGATAATGTACTCCCATCCCCATCCCTAAAAAAGTTACACACCCTACAGTGTTTGTCCAAATAGTACCGAATAATCCTCAAGATCCACCAGAGCCAGTTGGAGCACCTATTTTCCTTGCTAATGTTGGCACCCCAACTTCTAGGTTTTTTTGCCTGTATGGCTACTTTGAACCTTATCATCAGTACCCCGAATACCCCCACCTCACTTTCTAAGGCCCCCATAAGATGAGTCTATTGGTCTCCCACCAGCCGATGAATTTTTCCCTCCACCTATGAAAAAAAAGATAACGTAGGTTCAATATGAGTTGAGTCTCCTATAGGAAGCCATAACCAAGATGTAAACCACGGATGAGCTTACAAATATCAAGAAGATAGATCCATACCCTGAAGCCCAATTACCCGACAATTTTAAGATGCTCATGTTCAAGGCGTATAAAGGATTAGGCTCCCCATCAGCCCATTTGTGCAACTATCACATATAAAAAAAAATCAAAATATAGACCTCGGGGTACTAGAGACAATGCTCTCCTCCACTCTATCTGGAAGAGACCTTACCTGGTATATATGCATGAAATTTGTGAAGGAACAGTCAAGACATGGGATGACGTCTATCGTGATTTATTAAAATAGTATAAATACAATGGGTAACTTTGCGTCACTCACAAAGGCCTAGTGATAATAAAACAAGAGGAAGGTGAGGCAATTTGCACTTCCGTCACCCGCTCGAGAGATAATTAAGACAAATGGTCATTCACACCTTAGAAAATAATCAGATCGAGATGATGATCAGAATCCTATAAAAAGATGTACAGATTGAGCTAGTGCTCACCTAGATCCCAGACTTCAAATCCCTCAATCACATAAGATGAAAAAGCGAAAAAAGTTTGGTTGAGAAAGCTACCAAATCAATAGAGTTATACCACCTATCTGTAAATTAATTATTTGCTCTTAAGAACTATCCTAGAGTTTCCACATCTCACAATGCTACTCTAGTAGTCAGTCCGTAACCGTAATCATGCCCAGTTACTAACACCTCAAGTTATGGTGGTCTCCACTACACCCTTCCCACTAACACTACTTCCAAAAAACTATGAAGCAATACACCCTCCCAAATAATTCTTAACTCAGAAAAGGCACCTCATAGATCTTCAAGCCCCCCTCAATCGAATTTTCACTGTCTTAAAGTTGGACGATCGCTTGAAACCTCTCATCCCCAGGCCACCCTCATTGTCCCAAATATGAACTAGTAGGCTGACACATATTGCGAGTTCCATCAAGGACCATATCACATCATAGATAATTATTGGGAGTTAATATTACAAATGAACCTGACCACATCATCACAAACCCACAAAAATGCCTTTTCAAGCATGCCTTCCCCAAACACTAAGCCATCCACCATGATAGTCCCCATTCAGCACAAACCGATGATGAGGATGTGTGACACCCCCTTATTAAAATAATGGGTGGACAACCCTCTACCAAAATAAAATGTTAGTCTCATATGACTCATCCTTAGCATCATTGTCGTAACATATTTAATTACTAACCACCTAATTAATTTAACAAGTAGTGTCAATTTTATCTTTCATTAACATACAACAACATTAACTAATCCATTAATAATACCATGAACAATAATGATAATAAAAGAGACTGCAATATAATGTCTAAAGCTGAGACAAAGAAATAATGTCCCCGAATAAACCATCAGGTAAAAATCAATGCATCCAAGCCAACTGTCTAAAATAAATGGATTTCTATAAGTTTGAAATAAATGGGTAACACACCCAACTGACAACTAAAATAAAGAACCTAGTATATAAAGCAATAAATTAAGCGACTACTCTGAATCCAACAAGCCTCCACATCAGCTGCAACTACGTATCCCTGGTAAGAGTGATATCCTTGATGTCCCTGTGGACGGACACCTAAAAGTTTTTGAAAGTATTTTATATGGGTCAGAGCCTAAAATATTTGAAAAATATTTGGCAAGTGTATAAGATGAAGTTATTGAAAATGTAAAGTAATCTTCATATTTAAAGTGGTAGCATACTCAAATGAGATAATCCTCACCCCTCATCTACTGTGCAGCTAATGTATGTTCTTAACCCTCCTAGCTATGCTACCTCGCTTAACTAGCCTCATCCCTAATTTGTAATGCATTACCCAAGCTCGAGTATTGTATATTACTGATTTGATACTTAGCTTACTTCTTTTCTTAATTCATTATCTCAATATTATTCATTCTTATAACCTTCATCTGGTTATTGGTAATATTCACAATTTATATCTTATGCCCATATATAATTGTCTACACCTTTATATACGTATAATTGGAAAACATCGAATGCATATAAACACACATATCGCTCAGTATATGTATATGACCGCCATCCCTTTGAGCTTTACCTCATTGGATGCGAAATAACTACCATGCTATCAAGCTCTAGGGAGTCCACCATAACCAAGGCAACTGGGTCAGAATCTCACCACCGAACCCAAAAGCGTAACAAAAATCGGAGGCAATCATGGCCTTAAGTCCGTAGTCATAGGCATACCACATTATTCTATGGGAATCCAACCCTACACAGCATGGGCATGCACATACCTATGACCTAGGGGAAACAGTACAACCTCTGCTGAGATTTGCCAGAGTGACCTCCCACGGCGCGCAAACTCCATCGATAGCATATTCGCTTGGACGTGTATGTTTCACATAGATATCATGCACACCGATATTAATACTCATAAATATATACTATCCCCATACTTGTGTGTGTATATGTGTGTGTGTGTGTGTGTGTGTGTGTGTCCCAAGTCTAGTTAATCTGTGCCTAACACTTGAAGCACCAGCCTATAAGTCACGAGTCTCTCCTTGACTCTTAAACATTTAATTATTCACTAATTAAATTATGTTTCATTACGGAATCTTTCTGAAGTACCCGAACCTTCCTAACCAGACCGTAATTAATAATAATACTCCCTGAAATTTTCTACCCAAGATTCGTAGTTTACATTTCGAGTCTTACCCCTCCTAAACATTTGTAACGTTGATTCTTGTCTACTCTCCTGTACTTGAGGTCATATAGTTGTTTACAACATTTCTAGAAGTCCTACAACACCCTATGGAGCTTTTTCAAAAAAATTATTTTTCAAAAGCCCCTCAAATTCCATTAAAGGACCTGACTGTCCCTCATAACATGTCTGAATTGATTCGGACTTATAGCCGAATTGATTCACCTATTAGGACGAATCTATTCGATTATGGGCAAGATACCCGTTCTTGAATTAAAGTGACGGGTTTTTCAATCCTCCAACATGCATTTACAAAACTTTGACAACTCCAACAATATTTTTAGTCTTACAAGGATTCTTATACATAAAACCTATTCAAATTCATCCTAAGATTCATCAATCCCATATTATCCATCACAATTTCATCAATTCAACATATTCAAAAAAATTATCCTAATTTTCAGATTTCTTCCTCTTCTAATTATTTCTCTAATTAGATTTTTCCTAAATCATTTTTCACATAACTTAGACTATCATAAATATTAAATCTCACCCCAATCAAGATTAATTTCATAGGAATTAAGATCTAGTCCCAAAAAATCATAATTAGAATCATCACATAATTCGTATGTAACTCTTTTTGAAAACTCCATTTTACATGTTAAATTCCCATACCAAAATCAGTTATTACATTAAAAAATTTTATATGTATCTAAATAAACACAAAATCAATAAGAAAGTTATACACTTGCCTTGAATGGTGGTTGAATCTTAGTCTCCTCCTTGTTGAATCTAGCCAAAGATAGTCTTTTTCCACCCTTCCTTGTGTTATTCCTCATTCGTTACTCTCCAAAAGAGTTAAAATGTGTATAGTGGCTTCATCCTAACCCCAATCTCCCATTTAAACCTCTAAATCCCGTAATTAGGTTGATCTCTTAAGAAAAAGTGTCTTAATGCCCCCAAATGTGTCCCGACTAGTTTAAAAAGCTCCTGATAACTAATCTCTAGCCTTGGGTACTTGATTTCGGCTATTTTGACCCATTCTGAATCAATCGTGCACTTGAAATCGCCATTTGAGTAACCAATCATCAATATTCCATCTCAACCTAAAAATAACCTATTTGTATGTCCCGATTGAGATATCGTCGGTTCTTGACATTATTACCCACTACGACGTACTATTAATTTACAAAAATTAATTTACTTAATCACACTTAGTAAATTTTATTTCGACATAAACCTCAATTTTATTCTCACTAATTAATATTTAATAAATAAGCAATATTATTATGAGCACGTGTGTAATTAAAATGCTAAAATTAATTATTCAAAAAAATACGGGGTGTTACATACTTCTCCCTTGAAAAGGAATTTTATCCCCAAAATTTGAACGTACTTGCGATAAAAAGCTACGGATACTGCCCTCACATATCCTCCTCCTGTTACCACGTTGACTCATCTACATTATGGTCTCCCCACTGCACTTGAACTAGGGGCACCACCTTAGACCGCAACTTAAGATCACTACGATCAATAATAGTAACTGGTCTCTCTTATTATGAGCTGTCTGGATGCCAATCGATCTCCACGAGCTGTCTGGATGCAAATCGATCTCCTCTAATGGGATGTTGCAAAATGCCCTCTTACTCCTCTAATATCTCTTATGTGACAATACGTGGAACACATCATGAATCCTTTAACTTATAAGAAACTAGCCCCACTCTCTCAATGATTGGGAAGGGCTGGGGATACCTTGGCTCTAGATTCCCTTTATTACTGAACCTCATGACTCCCTTCATGAGAGACACGTGTACCAAGACCTGGTCCCCAATCTCCATCTCTATCTGTCTCCTGTCGACATCAACATAACTTTTCTGCCTATCCTGAGCAATTCGTATATGTCGTCGAATAAGCTCAATCTTGGCAGTAGTATCCTGAATCATCTTGAGTCCCAACATCTTATTATTCCCCATCTTTAACTAACAAGTGGGCAAACGACAAGGCCATCAATAAAGTACCTCAAATGGTTCCATATGGATGTTGAACTGGCAGGAGTTACCATAAGATAACTCTACTAGTGGAAGGTACTGCTCCTAACCTCACCCAAAATCGAGTATACACATCCTGATAATGTCCTTTGACATTGAATTAACCCTCTCAGTCTATACATCTGTTTGTGGATGATACACCGTACTCAATCAGAAATTCGTGCCCATCACCTCCTGAAATCTCTACCAAAAATAGGACACAAAAAGCTTGTTCCTATCGCACATGATATTATCTAGTACCCTATGTAATCTCACAATCTCGATAATAAATAGTTGGGCATACTGTCGCTTCTCAATATCCATACAAACCGACAGGAAGTGGGCTACCATGATCAGGCGATTCACGATAACCCAGATGGAATCATGAGCCCTCTATGACGTCGGTAACCCTGTGATGAAATCCATAGGTATGCTCTCCCATTTCCAGACTAGAAACTCCAATGATTGTGAGATCCATGTTGATCTGTGGTGGTCAATATTTATTTACTCGCATGTAGTGCACTTCGAGACAAACTCTGCTATCCCTGACCACCAGTACTACCTACGCATATCTTGGTAAATCTTATCCCCACTGGATGTACCGAAAACCTCGACCCATGAGACACGATCATCACTGCATGTTTTAACTCCTCATTATCTGGAACAACAAGTCTCCCAATGAAGCATAAGCATCCCTTAGAATTGATCGAGTAGGACTTTACCCCATCTGCTAATAACTCACTTACCTTATCCTGACAATACTGATCCCTGATCTATGTGTTCACCACCTGTATAATGATCTTAGGGGTGATAGCCAATACTTCCATACATGCTCTGGAGGCCTCATTATCATGCCTAAGCTCATCCCACTTTACCTTGCAAACTTTCTCTACATCCCCCATAAGCCATTGGCTCAACGCTGCTGCCACCACATTAGCTTTCCCCAGATTATACTGAGTATCATACTGGTAATCCTTAATAAACTCAAACCACCTACGCTTCCCTATATTAAGATCCTTCTTCTTGAACATATACTGAAGAAACTTATAGTCTGTGAATCGGCTGAACCGCTCACTTAATAGATAGTGCCTCCAAATCTTCAAAGCAAACACAACCGTTGTTAACTCTAGGTCATGTGTGTGGTAATTCCTCTCGTGGGGCTTAAAGTTGCGAGATGCATAATCTATATCCCTATCATCCTGCTACAATACACCCCCAACTACATGTAAGGAGGCATCTGTGAAAACACTGTACTCCACTCCTCCTCTAAGTAGTGAGAGCATGGGCACTGAAGTTAATTTGTCCTTTAGCTCATCGAAAGCTAATTGAAAATAGTCATCCCAAATGAATGGTACCCCCTTTCAAGTCATATTAGTCAAAGAACCCGCTATCTTTTAGAAGCCCTTTATAAACGATGATAATATTCCTCTAACCCCAAAAAGCTTTGAACCTCCATCCGTTTCGTGGGTTGCCCCCACTCCCTCACCATTGTTATTTTACTCGGATCCAGGAAAATCCCTCAGTCCGATACAACATGGCCTAGAAACTATACCTCCCTCTGCCAGAATCCTCACTTCTTGAACTTGGCATAAAGTTGATGGTTCAATAATGTCTGCAAAATCATACGCAGATGCTCTGTGTGATCGCCCTCCATTCGATAATACACCAGAATATTGTGTATGAATACAATGATAAATGGTCAAGAAAATCCCTGAACACCCTGTTCATGAGATCCATGAACACTGCTAGCGCATTAGTCATCCCAAATGGCATTACCCTGAACTCATACGATCCATACCATGTCAGGAATGTGCTCTTAGGGATGTCCTCATCCCTAATGCATAACTAATGATACCCATATCTCAAGTCTATCTTTTATAAATACGCTTCTCCTCTCAACTGGTCGAACAAGTCATTTATTATAGCCAATGAATACTTATTCCATATCGCTACTTTATTCACCTCCTTTTATTCCACACACAAATGAAGTGACCCATCTCTCTTTTTCACAAAGAATACCAGTGCACCCCAAGGTGATGTACTCTGCCTGATAAAGCCCTATCCCAAGAGTTGCTAAATCTGATCCCTCAATTCTCATATCTCTAATGGGGCGATGCGATACGATGCTCTAGCAATCGACCTAGTCCCAAGTACCAGGTCAATAAAAAAAACTCTATCTCCCGACTGGGTGGTATCTCGAGTATCTCCTGGAACACATTTGAGAACTCCCTCACTACCAGGATCAAATCTAAGGAAATAACTACCTCTTGTGAGGTCTCTTCCTCAATATAATAAATATGCATGGTCGACCCTCCCTCAGGAAGAGGCATCTCCACAAAGAACATCTCATGTCTTGGGATAGAAAATACAATGGTTCTACCGTAGCAATCCACAATTGCCTAGTACCCTGCCAACTAATTTATACCTAAAATATCATCATAACCTATCATGTCTAAAATAAGCAAATCAAGCGCTAAACATAACCTCCCGGTGTCTCTATCTACTCCCCAACAAATAAAGTATATAAGGGCTTTATTTCCCAGCTGTGTCTCTACACACATAACGGTACTATTAGATGTCCCTAGTAAATTGGTTATACATGCAAAACTATCGGCTATAAAAGAGTGTGATGCCCACGTGTCGAATAACAACCTACTTAAATGACCGTAAATAGGAAATGTACCATCAACTATGGGCGACAGTTGTTGTTCCTAAGGTATGACTGCATCTAGGACGTTATAGACACGTCCAAACTGTAACTGTCCCTGAGGTTGTAGGGATGGTACTGCTGGTTGTAATTGTGCCTGTTGTCTCTAATGGGCATGTTTATGAGGCCCTCTACTTAGATGTGGGCAGTCCCCCTTCCTTTAACTCATCTCACTGTAAGAAAAAATTAATTGGCGAAGCCTCTTAACTCTGGACCTGGTGGCCCTGTTGAGGCAGTCCTGATCATTGGCCCTGATAGCCTCGACCCTACTGGCTCCCCTACTGTTCCCCTTGACTTGTAGGCCATGGGGAACATGCTACTACGGGTATTGATGCTGAGGACCCTACTGACCCTATATGTACCCACTACCCTATGGTCGAAAACCTCCAGACCGAAATCTCTTTGTCGGATACCCCTGTTGAGAATCTTGCTCCTACTGTATGCCCCTATGCTACTGCGGTACCCCACCGGCACCATTCCCTATTCCTTTACCAGCCTGACTAGTATCTCCTTCTCTCTTGCTTCCCTTCATATGGAAGTGATGGTCCTTGAAATGAAGTAGTGCAGCATTGACGACCTCATAGTAGGTGGTCAATGTCAGGTTACCAAGCAAGTGTTGCCTGATCCTCCAAGTGAGTCCATCCATGAACTTAAGCATCTTTTTCTCTTATGTGTTCACCTCATCGAGCAAAAAGTTGGTTAGACAGGTAAAATCATCCTTGTACTCAGCCACTAACCTGTCTCTCTGAGTAACATCTAAAATTTTCACCACATCTCTATTTGAATGGAAGACGGAAAATACTTGTGGTCAAAATGAACCTATTACTCTATTATAGTCATAACATCTCTCTCCTTTGTTATGGTAATATCCCACCACTGCAGTGATGTGCCTATTAGCTTAAAATTGGCTAAAATATTTCTCTGAGTCTCATTTCACTCCACAAGGAGAAGATAGCGTATGATTTCCTTCTTCCGACAAATGCTCCTTCTGAAAGGCCTCCCTCACTCGCTCCCACGATTATGGGCCTGGGTTAGTTTGAATGACCGGTGCCACCAATGGCTGCCTAGGGAAAGTGTTGTATCATCGCGATCATTACAGCATTTATCGCATGTGCCACTATATCGTCCACCTCTGCATTTGAAATGTTCCCCTATGGGGTTTCCTATCCATCATTCGTTCATGTCTGACGGGTTCTCTATGGTGCCATCTTAAATGAGATTCAAGTTTTTATAAGTCCACAATCAAATATAAAGCAATAATAGAGGAACGTAAGCATGAAAATACGTAAGTATGGACGCAACATTACTAAAATAGGGCTATATATCAAAGAACACTATGCTAAAATCGTAGTAAGCCACACAGATCCTAAAAGACTCTAGAACCTGATGCCCTGATACCATCTGTGACACCCCGCTTATTAAAATAATGGGTGTCCAACCCTCTATCAAAATAAAATGATAGTCTCATATTCATCATTCTTAGCATCACTATTGAAACATATTTAGTTACTAACCACCTAATTAATTTAACAAGCAGTGTCAATTTCATCTTTTATTAACATAAAACAACATTAGCCAATCCATCAATAATACCATGCACAATAGTTATAATTAAAGAGATTGCAATATAATGTCTAAACCTGAGATAAATAAATAAAGTCCCTGAACAAACCATCGGGTAGAAATCAGTGCATAAAAACCAACTGTCTAAAATAAACAAAAATTCCTAAGTATGAAATAAACGGGTAACACGCCCAACTGACAACTAAAATAAATAACCTATTCTAGACATAAATAAATAAAATGGCTACTCTAAATCCTGCAAGCCTCCACATCGGCTGCAGCTACGTATCCTTGGCAAGAGTGATCATCCTTGACATCCCTATCGACGGACACCTAAAAGTTTTTGAAAATATTTGAGGCGGGTCAGAGCCCATGTCCTTTGAAAAATATCTAGCAAGTGTATAAGATGTAGTTATTGAAATGTAAAGGAATCTTCGTATTTATAGTGGTAGTGCACTCACATGAGATAATCCTCAGCCCTCATCTGATAAGCGCACCTAACGTATGTTCTTAGCCCTCCTAGTTATGCTATCTGCCGAATCGATTCGCCTATGAGGCCGAATCGATTCGATTATGGGTAGGAGAACTGTTCTTGAATTAAAATGACGGGTTTTTCAATCTTCCAACATTCAATTCCAAAATTTTAGAAACTTCAATAATATTTTTAGTCTGCCAAGGGTTCTTATACGTAAAACCTAATTTAAATTCATCCTAAGATTCTAAATCCCATAATTACCATCCAATTCCATCAATTCAACATATTTAAGAATTTTATCCCAATTTCCAAATTTCTTCCTCTTTCAATTATTTTTCTAATTATTTTCTTTCCCAAATCATTTTTCACACAACTTAGACAATCATAAATATTAAATTTCACAACAATGAAGATTAATTTCACAGGAATTATGATCTATTCTCATAAAATCAAGATTAAAATCATCACATAATTCGTATGTAACTCTTTTCTAAAACCTCGGTTTACATGTTGAATTCTGATCCCAAAATCAGTTATCACGCTACCGATTTTAATATGAATCTAAACAAACACAAAATCAATAAGCAAGTTATACACTTGCCTTGAATGGTGGTTGAATCTTAGTCTCCTCCTTATTGAATCTAGTGGGTTAGAATCTCACAACTGACTTAATCTCACTGCGAAGTTAACTAAGACTTAAGTCCGACCCAATAACATATGTCCCCCATAAGAGTCTTCCAAAATAAAGAATGAACTTACACCACAAAAATCAAAGGGTTATGGTAGCCCCAATAATATTCCAGGGCGAATACAATCCTCAACTAGGGATGAGTGCTCAGATCCCTCCCCAAAGTCCCAAAACACGAGTATTCTATTTTGCTACCATCTACATGATGCAAATAAACTCTAAAGGTAGTTTCGGTCCTTCTGGAATAATAGGTCCAAAACCTAGACTAAACCCCACCATGGATAACCCCACCTTGGTAGTTTCGGTCCTTCTCGAATAATAGATCCAAATCCTAGGATACACTGCCTCTGAGTTCACTCCTCCATGACCATCAGGGCCTATGATAATACTCAATGAGAGGTCTTAGGATCCATCACCCTCACTCTCATAGTGAGGCCTATCAAATGTGATGTGGAGATTTAGGTACTCTACATTCTAGCCAGCTTCAACCTCTTTCTAGGAAGGGTCTGGTTATACCCCATGAGGGCATTACCCTCATTATTTCATATGAAATTCAAATTCCCATTTGATACGGACGTCATGACAATCTAAGAGGACGAAGATAGGCGGCCATAATCGCCAACACTAGTACTATTCCCCCTTGGATACCCCCATAACAGTAGCAACAATGGCCTCAGTAGATTCTTAGTCATCCCACTCGCTCTTATGATAGAAGAGGAGTCAGTTATTCACAATATAGCCACTTGAATCATCCATAAGATGGGGTACATACCAGGATTTGGACTTGGAAGGAATGAGTAAGGAACGCTCGAAGTCATCACTACCACAGAACACAAGGGAAAGATAGACCCTGGGTATACCCCCAATAATTAAACTCTAACAATTGGTTGCCCCATCTTGGGTGCAACATCCATTTTTGTGTCCAAGGAGAGATCATCCCTTATCATGGACTCCCCGAACTAGGGGGATAAAGTAAAGAAATCCTTACAACTCAAGATGGAGATTCTCTTTAAGCAAAGATTGTATGTAGATTAAGGGAAAATATATAAGGCCAGCCACAATGAGTTAAACGTATCATGGGTTACTAATGAGGATAGAAAAATCCCTGAGCCAGAATCAGAATTGGGATTACCCACATTATTTCCTAATGAAGTTGTCCTAGTAGCCATGTTGGGATTCTCAGACTTAATCCCTACAGAATGCTTCCACAACTGGAACATCGCCTCTGCCTCCCATAATAACATAACCAAGACAGGAAGAATAGTCATCATTCCTGCACTCAACCTCCACCATTGTATACCAAATTTAATGGCCCCACCATCTAAGCACGCCTTTAATTGAACCTCTAAATGTAAACTGCTAGCTCTCGTGTAACTATCAATGGAACGAATAAAGACACCACAACTTACTGCAACCCATCTCTAAGTCCCGCCCCTACATTGACCCTGGACCTATGGCTGGCCTAACTGGTAACCCTGTGATCATATCCAAGGAGAATATATCCCAACTCAAAGAAAACTACCTGCCACAGCCTACCGTTTGTACCAAAGTTTTAGAGTACCAAAGACTACTCCCAAGATCCCCTAATAGAATCCGACCCACCTCATCACCAACATCATGGGGACTACTTTACTAAATAACTTGACCTCTGTAAGATGCATCCATAAACCCTGTCATTTATAGGCCCTTTAAGTCTATCATATTAGCAACTATGTCCCCCTCATCCATCTCCTAATGAATTCCTCAATAAATTGGGCACTACAAAAAAAGTAATTTTTGAGACCAAAGTTTTTAGGACTACTAAAATTTTAGTTCATAAAACTGTGACACCCCGCCTAATTAAATACCGGGCGATCACTCCTTTATTAAATTAAATCAAGGTGAACAGTTTGGTTCATTCTTAGCATCACTGTCGTAAAAAGAAACTTTCCAATTAACACCCTAAATAATTAAGCTAAGTGTCAAAACCAATTTTAAACATTAACTTCCAAATTTTATTTAAAGAAAAGATTTATTGAATTTATTAATAAAGCTCAATGAATAAGATTCACACCACAAGAAACTGGAACGAAAGAAACCAATATATAAAACATTCGTCAACGAATGTCAACATGCGAGAAAATAAAGTAATACATCCGTCCTGAACAAAATCCCAAAATAACGAACTAGGAAATAACTGAAATAACAATGTCCCAACATAAAAAAATAATGGAAAGGGCTACACATGCCCATCTGAATGAAAATGCTAGGAGTGGATCTGAATGAACGAAGTCGTCTAATCAAAAGACCTGCAACTCCCACCTAAGCTGCAGCGCGTTCCTTCCAAAAGATACTAAGCAAGACGCCCCTGTGACTGGGCACCTGAAATACATACATATATATATATATATACAAGGGGGAGAGGGAGAGATAAAACGGGTCAGAGCCCGAAAGTGTGTATGATTTAAAATTAGTTTAGCAAGTATTTAAATTGATACAGGCCAATGCAATAACATATTAGTTCGACACTCTCTTGAGAAATTCTCACCTCTCTTCTAGTGTGCACGCCTATCGTACTAACCTTCCCCAAATGGTTTAACTTAACATATTACCATACAAACCTTCCCAATAATTTAGTTTATCTTAACTTACTCATAAGTTTTAAAAACCGAACAATGTCAACGTGTGAAAAGGGTACTTTCAAAGTGTAGCACAACTCTCGTTTTAGCTTCATTAATTTATAAAGTTTCCCAGTGTCATATTATACTCTCATAAAATAAGTATTTCCAATCTGATTCATCAAACATGACTTACTTACCAAATCACAGTAGGTAGTTCCAAGTTTCAGTACTTCATATATATTAAATACTCGTGTAATATATATATTCTAATGGCACTCCACATAAAAATTATGGTGCGGGCATACTCGGCTATCCAATCCCCGTATCAATCGTACTAAGGGAAATACAAGTTCGGAATCACTCTCGAACTGTATCAATACAAACACAAATAATATTGAGGCGAAGTATAGTTTCCAAGTCCAAGAGGTCAGCACATACCCTCGCGTCTCTTAGGACCGTGACTACCGATTCGATAGCCTGTACCTAGGATTCCTATCTTCTAGGGTACAAATCAATATCCCCCGTAAGGTAACACAGGATAAGACCGTCCCAGCGCGGTAACCTCAGGGATAGCAAGTAGCGCGGGTACGTTTTTCACATGTATATAATATATGCACACACAATCATATAAATATACTACTTTCATCATATTAATATAGGTCACTCTCGTTACCCATAATTACAACATTTATCCTTAATTTCACATTATTAGTATTACGCATAAGGTTTCGTCTCTAACCTTAACTCGAAGGGTTTTCTCACTAGTTATGGAACACTCATGGGTTCTATCCATCCAAGTAACAAATTCAGTAGGTTGACATCTTTTCACTATCGTAGGTATTCGTCATAATCCCTCACTTGAAATACGTAGTTCGTCATTCCTTAATTAATTAACCCTAAAACACACTAATAATTTCATAATAAAGTTCTCAACACTTAATCATATGTCCTACTGGTCTCTCCTATATCCCAAAACATTTTATTTAATATGCCCAAGGATTATTCCATGATAAATTAATTCAACTAATTAAACATGGGGAAATAAGAGGCTGCCAGGAAGGGTCGATCGATCGACGGATGGGGCTCGATCGATCGAACCTTCGATCGATCGACGCTCTAGGGTCGATCGATCGATCAAGCAGGTCTGCGAAAATTCTGCAGAATTGCAGTTGCGGGTTTCACCAAAGTTCTTCATTCAAATTCATATTTTCCAACCCTAATCGTCCCAAACTTATACCACAAACATAATAACATATTACCAGATGTTTCTAACGTTAAGCATGCGTATAACCATCATTTAACATGATTAAACAACCTAAAATCTCATCTAATCATCAAGAACCCTAAGTTTTCTTAACTTCTGTTCTAATCAGTTTTTCTCCAGAATTTCCTTCTACATAATCATCAAAATTCGTGGGTCAATCATTTACATCATATAAGACTTCCAGAATATGGTTTTAATCTTTTCTACATGCAAATTCCTATCAAAAAGTGGGGTTTTCTTCCATAGATTATACTCCTAATCATTCCTAACTAATATGAATATTGCACCAACGAAAATATGCAAGTTAAACACTTGCCTGGGATTTCAGAGGTCTGGTTTCCTGCTGGTATTGGTGTGGTTGCGTTCTCCTCCTCGCGATCTACGCGTTGGTGGTGACGGCGGTGCAAACGGTGGTGTTTTGGCCTTGAATCTCCTTGAAAGGTCTCTCCTCTCTTCTCTAATGGCCGTTCTAGGATTTTGTAGGTTCTAACTCTAAAAGGCTAACTTAACCAGTTGATAAAGGATGCTAAAATTCGTGGGTTTACTTACCCTATTTTGTAAAATGACCAAAATGCCCTCCCGGGTCACTAATTAGGCCTAAAAACACCCTGAGACCCAAACTAAACCCCCGGGTACACTTTTCTGACTATCTCGACCCTTCCAGACGCGTTGGCGCACTCAAAACGACCATACAAACAACTTATAAAATATTCACTTTTATATATTAATAATTAATCCCGACGCGACACGGGCGCGTCCCGACTAAAATTCCCAAAACTGCCATTTCATTCACTCGTGACATTTACTATAATCAATATCATATATTACTATGCTCATAAGTAATATTCAAAAATTTCATATAATTACAAACTCACGTCACGTCAATAATTATAACATAATTAATTTCCGGATTTTTATTAAATAATACACTCTCATTGAATTTAATAAATCCCCCAAATTAACATAGCATAAAAATACGGGGTATTACATACTTCCCCCCTAATAATGGAATTTCGTCCCGAAATTCGGAAAATAAGGCATACCTGGTAAAAACAACTCTGGATATCTCTCGCGCATATCTGCCTCACGCTCCCAAGTGGATTCTTCCACATTATGATGTTCCCACTGGACCCCCACAAGTGGAACTATCTTCGACCTCAATCTCCTCTCACTATAGTCTAGGATAGCCACCGGTCTCTCCTCGTAAGAGCTATCAGGCTGTAAATCGATCTCATCTATCGCGATGTGAGTATGGGCCATATCATCTCGAAGGTATCGTCTCAACGACGAGACGTTAAATACATCGTGAATGCGATGTAAATGTTCTGGCAGTCCCAATCTGTATGCAACTGGCCCAATCCTCTCAATGATGGGAAATGGTCCCACGTGCCTCGGAGCCAACTTTACCTTCTTTCCGAACCTCATCACTCCTTTCATAGGAGAAACACGCAGTAACACTTGGTCCCCCACATTAAACTCCCTGAAGAACCGTATCGCATCGGCGTAGCTCTTCTGCCTATCTTGGGCTACTCGAATGCGACTCCTGATCATATCAATCCTCCCAGAGGTCTCCTGAATTACCTCTGGTCCTAAAAACTTGTTATCCCCCACCTCAAGCCAACAAGTTGGGGAACGACAAGGCGGTCCATACAAAGCCTCAAATGGAGCCATGCCAATCGTGAACTGATAGGAGTTATTATAAGCAAACTCTACCAGTGGAAGATGTGGCTCCCAACCTCCTCAAAAATCAAGAACACACATGCGTAGCATATCCTCTAACATCTGATTAGTACGCTCTGTCTGTGCATCTGTCTGTGGGTGATAAGCTGAACTCAACCTCAACTCAGTACCCATAGCTTCCTGAAAGCTTTCCCAAAAACGCGACACGAAAAAATCTTATCTCTATCGGACACAATATTCAGGGGCACCCCGTGTAATCTGACAATTTTAGCGATGAACAACTGAGCATATTGACCCGTGGTATAATCTGTACGCACCGGCAGAAAATGAGCCACCTTGGTCAAACGGTCTACAATAGCCCAGATCAAATCGTGGCCCCTCTGTGATGTAGGCAACCCTGTAATGAAGTCCATGGAAATGCTCTCCCACTTCCACGCGGGTACTTCCAATGGCTGAAGCAATCCTGATGGTTTCTGGTGGTCCACCTTAACCAGCTGGCAGGTAGAACACTTGGACACAAACTCAGCAATGTCCTTCTTCATCCCACTCCACCAGTATTGCCGCCTCATATCCTGGTACATCTTATCGCCTCCCGGATGTACTGCAAATCGGGACCCATGAGAATGAGTCATTACTTCATGACGTAACTCTGCACCTTCTGGAACCACCAATCTCCCATTAAACTGCAAACCTCCATCAGAACTAACAGAATAGGACTCAGCACCCTCGGCTAGAAGTCGCACAATCTGCTCCTGGCAAAACGGGTTTGTGGTCTGAGCTTGTATCACCCTCGTAACAATCTCGGGTGTGACAGTTATAACGGATACTAAAGAACGGGCTACTGCGTCCTGGTGACCCAACTCTTTCCACTTAGCTCTCCAAATGTTCGCAACATCCTCTATCGGTCTACGGCTCAACGCATCAGCAACTACGTTGTCTTTCCCCGGATGATACTGTATATCGAACTGGTAATCTTTCACAAACTCTAACCACCTGCGCTGACGCATATTCAGCTCGCGCTGAGTGAACAAGTACAGCAGTGATTTATGGTCTGTGAACAAACGGAATTTCTCTCCCAATAGATAGTGTCTCCATATCCGCAATGCAAATACGACCGCTGCTAACTCCAAGTCGTGGGTGGGGTAATTCTTCTCATGCGGTTTAAGCTTGCGGGAAGCAAAAGCTATAGCCTTCTCCTCCTGCTGGAGCACACCTCCAAGTCCCCGTAAAGACGCATCGGTGTAAACCAGGTACTCCACACCCGGCTTCGGTAACGCAAGGACTGGCGCTGAAGTAAGTTTGTCTTTCAGCTCATCGAAAACCAATTGACCAGCGTCATCCCAACCATATGGTACCCCTTTGCGAGTCAGATATGTCAATGGACCCGCTATTTTGGAGAATCCCCGAATGAATCTCCTGTAGTATCCGGCTAACTCCAAGAAACTACGCACTTCTGTCGGTGTCGTGGGCTGTCCCCACTCCCTCACCGCTGACACTTTGCTCGGGTCAACTGCAATCCCCTACTTAGAAACAACATGGTCAAAGATCTGTACCTCTCGCAACCAGAATCCACACTTCTCGTACTTAGTATACAACTGATGCTCTCGTAGAGTCTGAAGAACCTGCCTTAAGTGCTCGGCATGCTCCTCCTCGGAGTGTGAATATATCAAGCTGTCATCTATGAAGACGATTACAAACTGATCCAAGAACTCTCTGAATGCTCGATTCATCAAGTCCATGAAAACGACTGGGGCATTTTTGAGTCCGAACGGCATCACCCTGAACTCATAGGACCCATATCTCGATAAGAAGGCCGTATTGAAACATCCTGCTCTCTAATACGTAACTTATGGTACCCCGACCTCTGATCTATCTTCGAAAAGAAAGTTGCTCCCCTCAACTGGTCGAACAGATCATCGATTCGAGGCAACGGATACTTATTCCGTATCATGACCTTGTTCAATTTACGGTAGTCCACACACAATCTTAGTGAACCATCTCTTTTCTTCACAAACAAGACTGGAGCGCCCCAAGGTGAGGTACTCCTACGAATGAAGCCCTGACCTAACAGCTTCTCAATCTGATCTCGTGGCTCTCGCATCTCTGCTGGAGCCATACGGTACGGTGCGCGTGCTATAGGTCTCGTATCTGGCAATAGGTCTATAACAAAGTCTATCTCTCGACTGGGCGGTAGGCCAGGTATCTCCTGAAACACATCGGAATACTCCCTGACAACAGGGATCGATTCTAAGGGAATCACAACCTCCTTAGAGGTATCCTCCTCTATAATACAAATGAGCGGTCGAACCTCCCTCTAGGCGAGGCATCGCCACTACAAACATTTCTTGCCCCGAAATGGCAAAAACAATGCTCCACCGAAGTAGATAATCATGGCTCTATAAGCGGCGAGCCAATCCATACTGAGTATAACATCATGCTAATGCATATCTAAGACTAGCATATATACAGGTAATATCAAACTACCAATCTCTACCCCCACTCCCGGGCATATAAAGAAAAATAAAAGACCCACTCCCAAGATGGTGAGTCTACACACGTCACTGAGCTCACTGCCGTGGCTAACAACCCTAAGGCTTTCGCAAAAATTAGCTTATAAAAATAGTGCGTTGCACTCGTAACAAACAAATCTCGACTCATAGTAACATGGATAGAAAAACATACCCTTAACCGCGGGCGGTGCCTGCGGGGTTGCTACCTATGGGAAATTATAGACACGTCCGCCCTGTAGCTTTCTCTGCTGAACTGAGGCTGTTGGAAAAGGTGGCGGAGTTGGCTTCTGAGGTACATTGTCAGCACATTCCTGCCGTGGGGCCCTATTCTTCTCTGGATAATTTTGACGCCTATGGCCATTCCTGCCACATTGGAAACACCTCCCCCGAAACTGCTTTCTTTCCTTACGGTATTGACTAGCCTCTCTTTTTCCCTGGTCTTGCTGGCCTTGAGGGGAAATCTGCGGAAAAACTATGTCAGGGCGAGGACAATCCATCCATTTGTGACCCGGTTGTACACATTTATAGCAGAGTTTCAAAATTCTTTGCCGGTCAGGTTGTAGTTTATCCCCAGTCTGATTCAGACAAGATTTACGTTTGTGGTCCTCCATTCCACAACCGAAACACCTCTTAGTGATTTCATTCTGAACCTGGCTTCGTTGTCCCTGACACTTTTGTCTCTGTACATAAATCTCGTTACTAATGGAACTGACTCTATCTTGATTGTTTTGTTGTCGCAGATTCGGTGCCTTCGCACAGTTTCACTGCTTTATTAAATTAAATCAAGGTGAACAGTTTGGTTCATTCTTAGCATCACTGTCGTAAAAAGAAACTTTCCAATTAACACCCTAAATAATTAAGCTAAGTGTCAAAACCAATTTTAAACATTAACTTCCAAATTTTATTTAAAGAAAAGATTTATTGAATTTATTAATAAAGCTCAATGAATAAGATTCACACCACAAGAAACTGGAACGAAAGAAACCAATATATAAAACATTCGTCAACGAATGTCAACATGCGAGAAAATAAAGTAATACATCCGTCCTGAACAAAATCCCAAAATAACGAACTAGGAAATAACTGAAATAACAATGTCCCAACATAAAGAAATAATGGAAAGGGCTACACATGCCCATCTGAATGAAAATGCTAGGAGTGGATCTGAATGAACGAAGTCGTCTAATCAAAAGACCTGCAACTCCCACCTAAGCTGCAGCGCGTTCCTTCCAAAAGATACTAAGCAAGACGCCCCTGTGGCTGGGCACCTGAAATACATACATATATATATATACAAGGGGGAGAGGGAGAGATAAAACGGGTCAGAGCCCGAAAGTGTGTATGATTTAAAATTAGTTTAGCAAGTATTTAAATTGATACGGGCTAATGCAATAACATATTAGTTCGACACTCTCTTGAGAAATTCTCACCTCTCTTCTAGTGTGCACGCCTATCGTACTAACCTTCCCCAAATGGTTTAACTTAACATATTACCATACTAACCTTCCCAATAATTTAGTTTATCTTAACTTACTCATAAGTTTTAAAAACCGAACAATGTCAACGTGTGAAAAGGGTACTTTCAAAGTGTAGCACAACTCTCGTTTTAGCTTCATTAATTTATAAAGTTTCCCAGTGTCATATTATACTCTCATAAAACAAGTATTTCCAATCTGATTCATCAAACATGACTTACTTACCAAATCACAGTAGGTAGTTCCAAGTTTCAGTACTTCATATATATTAAATACTCGTGTAATATATATATTCTAATGGCACCCCACATAAAAATTATGGTGCGGGCATACTCTGCTATCCAATCCCCGTATCAATCGTACTAAGGGAAATACAAGTTCGGAATCACTCTCGAACTGTATCAATACAAACACAAATAATATTGAGGCGAAGTATAGTTTCCAAGTCCAAGAGGTCAGCACATACCCTCGCGTCTCTTAGGACCGTGACTACCGATTCGATAGCCTGTACCTAGGATTCCTATCTTCTAGGGTACAAATCAATATCCCCCGTAAGGCAACACAGGATAAGACCGTCCCAGCGCGGTAACCTCAGGGATAGCAAGTAGCGCGGGTACGTTTTTCACATGTATATAATATATGCACACACAATCATATAAATATACTACTTTCATCATATTAATATAGGTCACTCTCGTTACCCATAATTACAACATTTATCCTTAATTTCACATTATTAGTATTACGCATAAGGTTTCGTCTCTAACCTTAACTCGAAGGGTTTTCTCACTAGTTATGGAACACTCATGGGTTCTATCCATCCAAGTAACAAATTCAGTAGGTTGACATCTTTTCACTATCGTAGGTATTCGTCATAATCCCTCACTTGAAATATGTAGTTCGTCATTCCTTAATTAATTAACCCTAAAACACACTAATAATTTCATAATAAAGTTCTCAACACTTAATCATATGTCCTACTGGTCTCTCCTATATCCCAAAACATTTTATTTAATATGCCCAAGGATTATTCCATGATAAATTAATTCAACTAATTAAACATGGGGAAATAAGAGGCTGCCAGGAAGGGTCGATCGATCGACGGATGGGGCTCGATCGATCGAACCTTCGATCGATCGACGCTCTAGGGTCGATCGATCGATCAAGCAGGTCTGCGAAAATTCTGCAGAATTGCAGTTGCGGGTTTCACCAAAGTTCTTCATTCAAATTCATATTTTCCAACCCTAATCGTCCCAAACTTATACCACAAACATAATAACATATTACCAGATGTTTCTAACGTTAAGCATGCGTATAACCATCATTTAACATGATTAAACAACCTAAAATCTCATCTAATCATCAAGAACCCTAAGTTTTCTTAACTTCTGTTCTAATCAGTTTTTCTCCAGAATTTCCTTCTACATAATCATCAAAATTCGTGGGTCAATCATCTACATCATATAAGACTTCCAGAATATGGTTTTAATCTTTTCTACATGCAAATTCCTATCAAAAAGTGGGGTTTTCTTCCATAGATTATACTCCTAATCATTCCTAACTAATATGAATATTGCACCAACAAAAATATGCAAGTTAAACACTTGCCTGGGATTTCAGAGGTCTGGTTTCCTGCTGGTATTGGTGTGGTTGCGTTCTCCTCCTCGCGATCTACGCGTTGGTGGTGACGGCGGTGCAAACGGTGGTGTTTTGGCCTTGAATCTCCTTGAAAGGTCTCTCCTCTCTTCTCTAATGGCCGTTCTAGGATTTTGTAGGTTCTAACCCTAAAAGTATAACTTAACCAGCTGATAAAGGCTGCTAAAATTCGTGGGTTTACTTACCCTATTTTGTAAAATGACCAAAATGCCCTCCCGGGTCACTAATTAGGCCTAAAAACACCCTGAGACCCAAACTAAACCCCCGGGTACACTTTTCTGACTATCTCGACCCTTCCGGACGCGTTGGCGCACTCAAAACGACCATACAAACAACTTATAAAATATTCACTTTTATATATTAATAATTAATCCCGACGCGACACGGGCGCGTCCCAACTAAAATTCCCAAAACTGCCATTTCATTCACTCGTGACATTTACTATAATCAATATCATATATTACTATGCTCATAAGTAATATTCAAAAATTTCATATAATTACTAACTCACGTCACGTCAATAATTATAACATAATTAATTTCCGGATTTTTATTAAATAATACACTCTCATTGAATTTAATAAATCCCCCAAATTAACATAGCATAAAAATACGGGGTATTACAAAAACATACTTTTTAGGATGGATGTAATCAACCATCTTTTAAAGTTGTACTATTTAAAACCCACCTTCTCAATCATCTTAAATACATTATAAAAGGAGACTACTTATAATTAATTTGCTGTCCCAAATGCTATACCTTTTGAGATGGAAAAAACTTTGTTCCCCCATTTACTTTTACTTTTTACTTTGTCTTAAACCTTCTTCAATTTTTCTATCCAAAAAAAAATATTCCATCCTCGCAATTTCCTTACGTTTCTTTTGTAGTCCGAAGAAAAAACCATAACTTTTCAAAAGGAAACAAACCTTCACATTTTTCTCCCTGGGGTTTTTCTCTTATAAACATATTTATTATTGATCTACGAATAAAGACTAATTAAGAAGAAGATTTTTGGTTGTTTTGGAAATGGCGGTCTCTTCTTATTGTCTCACAGATCTACGTCTTCATCACTTTTAATCCAAGCCTCACTTCGACCGATCGGTCGATCTAAAGTGAAATCATTAACAACTTTAGTTAAACGTTTTTTACTTATTTAGATCAGATATGCAATTACTTTGGTAATCGAATTTTGTTAGAGTTGTGACTAAATGATTGCAAAAAGTATGATAATGAACTTCGTTTAAAGGTTTTTCTTCATTTTCTAACTCAAAACTCAATTATCTCTGGTATATTCAATTATCATTTAAATGATCTCAAAAGGCTTCACAAATGACTTCGACTAATCATTTTTTCTTATGTGACTCATAGACTCTGTTATTGTTAGTTTATTTCTATGTCTCTATCACTGATTTTGATTGCAAAAAATATTAGAACTAACTAACTTCGGTTAATCATTTATTTTAATTGTTATTCTGAATCAAATTTTTGCCGCCATTTTGATAATCGATATTATAAGATTTGTGACTTTCCTTATCATTATTGATTTCCAAACATATGAGAATCAGCTTCGTTTTGTCGTTTTATCCTTATATGATAAAGAAATTCAACTTTTTGGTTTATTTATGTTTTTTTATTAATCTAAGGTGCATTTAAAGTATTATATATAACTTGAGTTAATCATATTCTTACTTGTTTGTGTTATAGGAGTTGTGACTTTCTATATAACTAATTGATTGACAAAAGTATGTGAATGAGCTTTGTTTAGTCATTTTTTCTTTATCTCACTCGAAAATTATATATTTTTTTATAATCGCCTCTTGTAAGAGTTGTGAATTGATCCTAAACAGTATTTTTCTTTTTGCTTCTGGGGAAAATGAAGACTATCGCTGAATTTGTTTTCTTAATGGTATTTTTCCACAGGTGGTTCATGAATATAATGGTATTCTAGAAGGTTTGATGACTATTGTTCATGTATGCAACTAATGATACTAGAATTGATATCACCATGTCAAATTATATGCAAGCTCAATACTAGACAATAATGGAGTATAATAGATATAAACAAGTAAACAACAAGAGATGAGGCAAAGTAGAAGATGATACCAAATATAAGTGGTTCAGCCTATGAATGGTATCATTGTTGAAATTATTTTGATACCAAATATTGATACCAAATATTGTTGAAATTATTTTGATTCATGTGGTATCATTATATTGTTGATGATCACGTCGTCATGAGATTTTAATATGGCACGGATGTTGGGCACCCGCCAAAATTCCAGTTTCCCGGGTTATGGCTTGATAAAGCATATACGGATGTGGTGAGGCCTGGTGACCCGGTTAAAGTGTTGTTGAGAAATTATAATGATGAAATGCTATTGAGATTTGCATTTTGATTTCAATATTCGTACTCATGTTGTTACGTTTTATTCATCGCTAACATATATTTGTTGAGCATCTTTCCTGTCGTATAGTGTACTTCCCCATATTTTCTTTTAGTGGCAAGTTAGTGCGGATTTTGGGGAGCTATGGAGATTGATTTTAGCGAGGATTGTTTGGGAAAGATTTGTATTATTTTGATGTATAGAGCTTTGGAGATTTGTATTTTTATTCGAGTTAGATAGTTGTAATTTTAATTCGAGAGACTTGTTGTAATTGAAGAGATTGAGATTAGTGGATTTATATTATTGTGGGTTTATTTAGATGCTCTATATCTTGTCACTTGTGGATTTGGATTTATTTTATCGCATTAGCGCTCCGTTCGCTCTCCCCGGGCGGGCGGGGTGTTACAAATGGTATCAGACCTTAGGTATACGGCAACCCTCGGGGCTTGGGTTTTCGGGTTCATTGCGTGGTTAGCAATTTTTGGAGATAGAAAATTTTAGGTGATATTCGTGATAAGTTTCGAGATTAGAGGTGAGGAATTTATTTTTTGGAGACGTAAATTATTTTTGGAGATTGTTAGCCTGATTTTTTAGAGTTAGGCATTCGGCGAATTTCGTGGGAGAAATTCCATTGTTAGTGGGGAAGTGTAACAACCCGCGTAATTTTGGGCTATATTGATTAATTTCTGGAAAATGGAGGAAAATAAAGTTTTTGATAAAATTATTTTTATTGCTCAAATGTGTTGGTTATTATTTTTAAAGGCGATAATTTCAAACGGTTTCGAAAAACGGAGTTAAAACGGATTTTAAAATGATTTTAAAATGTTTTTAACTCTTGGAGTTGTTTTGACTTCCAACTCTTCATTTATTTGCCTTATTTAAAGGACTCTTTTGGATTCCAAATCTTCATTTCTTTGCATTATAAAAGGAAGTCGTGGGCAACCTTTTTAACATACTTTTGGCACAAATTTTGGCAGCAAATATATTTTATATTCCTCTTCTTTTTATATACACATTGGCCCTTGAGATTTGTGAGTTCCAACCTTAGATTAGAGGTGTTCTTGGGGCTATTTTGTTGGAGGTTCTTGGAGGAGGTTTTGTTGATCTTTTTTTTTTATCTTGAGGATGTGATCGTTGGTTTCTCATCATGGTTTGAGGTATGGGGTTTTACACAATATGCTCCTTAAATCTCGCGAGTGTCATTCTCTTTGAATTCTTGTTTAATTGAACTCATATTTAAATTGATAAATTCATTGAAATCTGGAAAATAATTGTTGAAATTATTTTGATTCATGTGGTATCATTATATTGTTGATGATCACGTTGTCATGAGATTTTAATATGGCACGGATGTTGGGCACCCGCCAAAATTCCTGTTTCCCGGGCTATGGCTTGATAAAGCATATACGGATGCGGTGAGGCTTGGTGACCCGGTTAAAGTGTTGTTGAGAAATTATAATGATGAAATGCTATTGAGATTTTCATTTTGATTTGAATATTCATACTCATGTTGTTACGTTTTATTCATTGCTAACATATATTTGTTGAGCATATTTCCTGTTGTATTGTGTACTTCCCCATATTTGCTTTTAGTGGCAGGTTAGTGCGGATTTTGGGGCGCTATGGAGATTGATTTTAGCGAGGATTGTTTGGGAAAGATTTATATTATTTTGATGTATAGAGCTTTGGAGATTTGTATTTTTATTCGAGTTAGATAATTGTAATTTTAATTCGAGAGACTTGTTGTAATTGAAGAGATTGAGATTAGTGGATTTATATTATTGTGAGTTTATTTAGATGCTCTATATCTTGTCACTTGTGGATTTGAATTTATTTTATCGCATTAGCGCTCCGTTCGCTCTCCCCGGGCGGGCGGGGTGTTACAAATGGTATCAGACCTTAGGTATACGGCAACCCTCGGGGCTTGGGTTTTCGGGTTCATTGCGTGGTTAGCAATTTTTGGAGATAGAAAATTTTAGGTGATATTCGTGATAAGTTTCGAGATTAGAGGTGAGGAATTTATTTTTTGGAGACGTAAATTATTTTTGGAGATTGTTAGCCTGATTTTTTAGAGTTAGGCATTCGGCGAATTTCGAGGGCAAAATTCCATTGTTAGTGGGGAAGTGTAACAACCCGCGTAATTTTGGGCTATTTTAATTAATTTCTGGAAAATGGGGGAAAATAAAGTTTTTCATAAAATTATTTTTATTGCTCAAATGTGTTGGTTATTATTTTTAACGGCGAGAATTTCAAACGGTTTCAAAAAACAGAGTTAAAACGGATTTTACAATGATTTTTAAATGTTTTTAACTCTTGGAGTTGTTTTGACTTCCAACTCTTCATTTATTTGCCTTTTTAAAGGACTCTTTTGGATTCCAAATCTTCATTTCTTTGCATTATAAAAGGAAGCTGTGGGCAACCTTTTTAACATACTTTTGGCATAAATTTTGGCAGCAAATATTTTTTATATTCCTCTTCTCTTTATATACACATTGGCCCTTGAGATTTGTGAGTTCCAACCTTAGATTAGAGGTGTTCTTGGGGCTATTTTGTTGGAGGTTCTTGGAGGAGGTTTTTTAGATCTTTTATGTTGATCTTGAGGATGTGATCGTTGGTTTCTCATCATGGTTTTAGATATGGGGTTTTACACAATATGCTCCTTAAATCTCGCGAGTGTCATTCTCTTTGAATTCTTGTTTAATTGAACTCATATTTGAATTGATAAATTCATTGAAATCTGGAAAATAATTGTTGAAATTATTTTGATTCATGTGGTATCATTATATTGTTAATGATCACGTTGTCATGAGATTTTAATATGGCACGGATGTTGGGCACCCGCCAAAATTCCTATTTCCCGGTCTATGGCTTGATAAAGCATATTCGGATGCGGTGAGGCCTGGTGACCCGGTTAAAGTGTTGTTGAGAAATTATAATAATGAAATCCTGTTGAGATTTGCATTTTGATTTGAATATTCGTACTCATTGTTTTACGTTTTATTTATCGCTAACATATATTTGTTGAGCATCTTTCCTGTCGTATTGTGTACTTCCCCATATTTTCTTTTAGTGGCAGGTTAGCGCGGATTTTGGGGCGCTATGGAGATTGATTTTAGCGAGAATTGTTTGGGAAAGATTTGTATTATTTTGATGTATAGAGCTTTGGAGATTTGTATATTTATTCGAGTTAGATAGTTGTAATTTTAATTCGAGAGACTTGTTGTAATTGAAGAGATTGAGATTAGTGGATTTATATTATTGTGGGTTTATTTAGATGCTCTATATCTGGTCACTTGTGGATTTGGATTTATTTTATCGCATTAGCGCTCCGTTCGCTCTCCCCGGGCGGGTGGGATGTTACAAATGGTATCAGACCTTAGGTATACGGCAACCCTCGGGGCTTGGGTTTTTGGGTTCATTGCGTGGTTAGCAATTTTTGGAGATAGCAAATTTTAGGTGATATTCGTGATAAGTTTCGAGATTAGAGGTGAGGAATTTATTTTTTGGAGACGTAAATTATTTTTGGAGATTGTTAGCCTGATTTTTTAGAGTTAGGCATTCGGCGAATTTCGAGGGCGACATTCCATTGTTAGTGGGGAAGTGTAACAACCCGCGTAATTTTGGGCTATTTTAATTAATTTCTGGAAAATGGAGCAAAATAAAGTTTTTGATAAAATTAATTTTATTGCTCAATTGTGTTGGTTATTATTTTTAAAGGCGAGAATTTCAAACGGTTTCGAAAAACGGAGTTAAAACGGATTTTAAAATGATTTTTAAATATTTTTAACTCTTGGAGTTGTTTTGACTTACAACTCTTCATTTATTTGCCTTATTTAAAGGACTCTTTTGGATTCCAAATCTTAATTTCTTTGCATTATAAAAGGAAGTCGTGGGCAACCTTTTTAACATACTTTTGGCACAAATTTTGGCTGCAAATATATTTTATATTCCTCTTCTTTTTATATACACATTGGCCCTTGAGATTTGTGAGTTCCAACCTTAGATTAGAGGTGTTCTTGGGGCTATTTTGTTGGAGGTTCTTGGAGGAGGTTTTGTAGATCTTTTGTGTTGATATTGAGGATGTGATCGTTGGTTTCTCATCATGGTTTGAGATATGGGGTTTCACACAACATGCTCCTTAAATCTCGCGAGTGTCATTCTCTTTGAATTCTTGTTTAATTGAACTCATATTTGAATTGATAAATTCATTGAAATTTGGAAAATAATTGTTGAAATTATTTTGATTCATGTGGTATCATTATATTGTTGATGATCACGTTGTCATGAGATTTTAATATGGCACGGATGTTGGGCACCCGCCAAAATTCCTGTTTCCCGGGCTATGGCTTGATAAAGCATATACGGATGTGGTGAAGCCTGGTGACCCGGTTAAAGTGTTGTTGAGAAATTATAATGATGAAATGCTATTGAGATTTTCATTTTGATTTGAATATTCGTACTCATGTTGTTATGTTTTATTCATCGCTAACATATATTTGTTGAGCTTATTTTTTGTCGTATTGTGTACTTCCCCATATTTTCTTTTAGTGGCAGGTTAGCGCGGATTTTGGGGCGCTATGGAGATTGATTTTAGTGAGGATTGTTTGGGAAATATTTGTATTATTTTGATGTATATATCTTTGGAGATTTGTATATTTATTCGAGTTAGATAGTTGTAATTTTAATTCGAGAGACTTGTTGTAATTGAAGAGATTGAGATTAGTGGATTTATATTATTGTGGGTTTATTTAGATGCTCTATATCTTGTCACTTGTGGATTTGGAATTATTTTATCGCATTAGCGCTCCGTTCGCTCTCCCCGGGCGGGCGGGGTGTTACAAATGGTATCAGACCTTAGGTATATGGCAACCCTCGGGGCTTGGGTTTTTGGGTTCATTGCGTGGTTAGCAATTTTGGGAGATAGAAAATTTTAGGTGATATTCGTGATAAGTTTCGAGATTAGAGGTGAGGAATTTATTTTTTGGAGACGTAAATTATTTTTGGAGATTGTTAGCCTGATTTTTTAGAGTTAGGCATTAAGCGAATTTCGAGGGCGAAATTCCATTGTTAGTGGGGAAGTGTAACAACCCGCGTAATTTTGGACTATTTTAATTAATTTCTGGAAAATGGAGGAAAATAAAGTTTTTGATAAAATTGTTTTTATTGCTCAATTGTGTTGGTTATTATTTTTAACGGCGAGAATTTCAAACGATTTCAAAAAACGGAGTTAAAACGGATTTTAAAATGATTTTTAAATGTTTTTAACTCTTGGAGTTGTTTTGACTTCCAACTCTTCATTTATTTGCCTTATTTAAAGGACTCTTTTGGATTCCAAATCTTCATTTCTTTGCATTATAAAAGGAAGTCGTGGGCAACCTTTTTAACATACTTTTGGCACAAATTTTGGCAGCAAATATATTTTATATTCCTCTTCTTTTTATATACACATTGGCCCTTGAGATTTGTGAGTTCCAACCTTATATTAGAGGTGTTCTTGGGGCTATTTTGTTGGAGGTTCTTGGAGGAGGTTTTGTAGATCTTGTGTGTTGATCTTGAGGATGTGATCGTTGGTTTCTCATCATGGTTTAAGGTATGGGGTTTTACACAATATGCTCCTTAAATCTCGCGAGTGTCATTCTCTTTGAATTCTTGTTTAATTGAACAAATATTTGAATTGATAAATTCATTGAAATCTGAAAAATAATTGTTGAAATTATTTTGATTCATGTGGTATCATTAAATTGCTGATGATCACGTTGTCATGAGATTTTAATATGGCACGGATGTTGGGCACCCGCCAAAATTCCAGTTTCCCGGGCTATGGCTTGATAAAGCATATATGGATGCGGTGAGGCCTGGTGACCCGGTTAAAGTGTTGTTGAGAAATTATGATGATAAAATGCTATTGAGATTTGCATTTTGATTTCAGTATTCGTACTCATGTTGTTACGTTTTATTCATCGCTAACATATATTTGTTGAGCATCTTTCATGTCGTATTGTGTACTTCCCCATATTTTCTTTTAGTGGCAGGTTAGCGCGGATTTTGGGGCGCTATGGAGATTGATTTTAGTGAGGATTGTTTGGGAAAGATTTGTATTATTTTGATGTATAGAGCTTTGGAGATTTGTATTTTTATTCGAGTTAGATAGTTGTAATTTTAATTCGAGAGACTTGTTGTAATTGAAGAGATTGAGATTAGTGGATTTATATTAATGTGGGTTTATTTAGATGCTCTATATCTTGTCACTTGTGGATTTGGATTTATTTTATCGCATTAGCGCTCCGTTCGCTCTCCCCGGGCGGGCGGGGTATTACAAATGGTATCAGACCTTAGGTATACGGCAACCCTCGGGGCTTGGGTTTTTGGGTTCATTGCGTGGTTAGCAATTTTTGGAGATAGCAAATTTTAGGTGATATTCGTGATAAGTTTCGAGATTAGAGGTGAGGAATTTATTTTTTGGAGACGTAAATTATTTTTGGCGATTGTTAGCCTGATTTTTTAGAGTTAGGCATTCGGCGAATTTCGAGGGCGAAATTCCATTGTTAGTGGGGAAGTGTAACAACCCGCGTAATTTTGGGCTATATTGATTAATTTCTGGAAAATGGAGGAAAATAAAGTTTTTGATAAAATTATTTTTATTGCTCAAACGTGTTGGTTATTATTTTTAAAGGCGATAATTTCAAACGGTTTCGAAAAACGGAGTTAAAACAGATTTTAAAATGATTTTTAAATGTTTTTAACTCTTGGAGTTGTTTTGACTTCCAACTCTTCATTTATTTGCCCTATTTAAAGGACTCTTTTGGATTCCAAATCTTCATTTCTTTGCATTATATAAGGAACTCGTGGGCAACCTTTTTAACATACTTTTGGCACAAATTTTGGCATCAAACATATTTTATATTCCTCTTCTTTTTATATACACATTGGCCCTTGAGATTTGTGAGTTCCAACCTTAGATTAGAAGTGTTCTTGGGGCTATTTTGTTGGAGGTTCTTGGAGGAGGTTTTGTAGATCTTTTGTGTTGATCTTGAGGATGTGATCGTTGGTTTCTCATCATGGTTTGAGGTATGGGGTTTTACACAATATGCTCCTTAAATCTCGCGAGTGTCATTCTCTTTGAATTCTTGTTTAATTGAACTCATATTTGAATTGATAAATTCATTGAAATCTGGAAAATAATTGTTGAAATTATTTTGATTCATGTGGTATCATTAAATTGCTGATGATCACGTTGTCATGAGATTTTAATATGGCACGGATGTTGGGCACCCGCCAAAATTCCAGTTTCCCGGGCTATGGCTTGATAAAGCATATATGGATGCGGTGAGGCCTGGTGACCCGGTTAAAGTGTTGTTGAGAAATTATAATAATGAAATGCTATTGAGATTTGCATTTTGATTTCAATATTCGTACTCATGTTGTTACGTTTTATTCATCGCTAACATATATTTGTTGAGCATCTTTCATGTCGTATTGTGTACTTCCCCATATTTTCTTTTAGTGGCAGGTTAGCGCAGATTTTGGGGCGCTATGGAGATTGATTTTAGCGAGGATTGTTTGGGAAAGATTTATATTATTTTGATGTATAGAGCTTTGGAGATTTGTATTTTTATTCGAGTTAGATAGTTGTAATTTTAATTCGAGAGACTTGTTGTAATTGAAGAGATTGAGCTTAGTGGATTTATATTAATGTGGGTTTATTTAGATGCTCTATATCTTGTCACTTGTGGATTTGGATTTATTTTATCGCATTAGCGCTCCGTTCGCTCTCCCCGGACGGGCGGGGTGTTACAAATGCTATCAGACCTTAGGTATACGGCAACCCTCGGGGCTTGGGTTTTTGGGTTCATTGCGTGGTTAGCAATTTTTGGAGATAGCAAATTTTAGGTGATATTCGTGATAAGTTTTGAGATTAGAGGTGAAGAATTTATTTTTTGGAGACATAAATTATTTTTGGAGATTGTTAGCCTGGTTTTTTAGAGTTAGGCATTCGGCGAATTTCGTGGGAGAAATTCCATTGTTAGTGGGGAAGTGTAACAACCCGCGTAATTTTGGGCTATTTTAATTCATTTTTGGAAAATGGAGGACAATAAAGTTTTTGATAAAATTATTTTTATTGCTCAAATGTGTTGGTTATTATTTTTAAAGGTGATAATTTCAAACGGTTTCGAAAAACGGAGTTAAAACGGATTTTAAAATGATTTTTAAATGTTATTAACTCTTGGAGTTGTTTTGACTTCCAACTCTTCATTTATTTGCCTTATTTAAAGGACTCTTTTGGATTCCAAATCTTCATTTCTTTGCATTATAAAAGGAAGTCGTGGGCAACCTTTTTAACATACTTTTGGCACAAATTTTGGCAGCAAATATATTTTATATTCCTCTTCTTTTTATATACACATTGTCCTTTGAGATTTGTGAGTTCCAACCTTAGATTAGAGGTGTTCTTGGGGCTATTTTGTTGTAGGTTCTTGGAGGAGGTTTTGTAGATATTGTGTGTTTATCTTGAGGATGTGATCGTTGGTTTCTCATCATGGTTTGAGGTATGGGGTTTTACACAATATGCTCCTTAAATCTCGCGAGTGTCATTCTCTTTGAATTCTTGTTTAATTGAACTCTTATTTGAATTGATAAATTCATTGAAATCTGGAAAATAATTGTTGAAATTATTTTGATTCATGTGGTATCATTAAATTGTTGATGATCACGTTGTCATGAGATTTTAATATGGCACGGATGTTGGGCACCCGCCAAAATTCCAGTTTCCCGGGCTATGGCTTGATAAAGCATATACGGATGTGGTGAGGCCTGGTGACCCGGTTAAAGTGTTGTTGAGAAATTATAATGATGAAATGCTATTGAGATTTGCATTTTGATTTGAATATTCGTACTCATGTTGTTACGTTTTATTTATTGCTAACATATATTTGTTGAGCATCTTTCCTGTCGTATTGTGTACTTCCCCATATTTTCTTTTAGTGGCAGGTTAGCGCGGATTTTGGGGCGCTATGGAGATTGATTTTAGTGAGGATTGTTTGGGAAAGATTTGTATTATTTTGATATATAGAGCTTTGGAGATTTGTATTTTTATTCGAGTTAGATAGTTGTAATTTTAATTCGAGAGACTTGCTGTAATTGAAGAGATTGAGATTAGTGGATTTATATTAATGTGGGTTTATTTAGATGCTCTATATCTTGTCCGTTGTGGATTTGGATTTATTTTATCGCATTAGCGCTCCATTCGCTCTCCCCGGGCAGGCGGGGTGTTAGAAAATCTAGGATCCTATAAGCTTAAATACACTACCTTGTAAAAGTCTTGTGTATATCTCGTATGCATCACTCACAAACTACGCCATTATATGATGCCCTTCAACATATGACTCATCTCCAGGATGTATCCCTTGAAATACCTATTTGAGAAACCTACCCTATCTAGCTGAATGGGAAAATGTCTACTAATGCTATCCGAATTTGAGATCACATACGTCATGTAAAACTCCACCAATAAGAGAGCCATCTCCGACATTACCATCGAGAAAGCCCAAATAGATGAGCACGTAGAAGATTAGATATAATTCCCCGATGAAGACCTATTCCCTATAGACAATAGAGAAATTTGGGAACTTTATTTTAACGGGGACTCCAACAAAAGGGGATTTGGCATTAGAATGCTCCTGGTGCGTTTCAAGTCTCAATGAATCCCCATGGCGATCAAACTGACCTATTAATGCACCGACAATATTTTAGAATATGAGGCTTACATCACGGGTCTCGAAGTAGCCTTAAAAATAGGGATCACTAGCTTAAAAGCATAAAAAAGATTAAATCCTAGTCACCAGCCAGATATTAGGCAAATGGATTATCCGGGATGATAAATTGCAACCGTATCATGCCTACATAGAAGATGTAGCTTCACGATTCGAGCATCTCTAATTCGACTTGCTCTCGAGGCATAGAAAAACTTTTCAGATGCACTTGCTACCCTAGACTTTATGGTAGATATACCAAAAGGAATCATGAAAATCATGTTTATCGAGATTAGCCGGAGCACCCGTTCTCACTGCTTTGAGATCGATTCCATCGAGGAAATGATATTAGAAACCACGGTCTGGTACTATGATTATGGAACTTTATCAACAAGAACCACTACCTACCAAACTCCTCTCCACATGATCGATTCATCGTAAGGCGATTCACTAGACCAAAAGATTAAAAAAAAGTCATCATTATCTGGACGACCATTGTCACGGTCCTAGATCGTGATAAAAAAAACACGCTACTTTTTTGTCATGATATTCTCATGGTACCATGGCAAGGACCGTGATGAAAATGTCAGGATTGCATCCCTAAAAACCACCCATTTCCCCCCTACACATGTAATTTTCTTACTCTTTCTTATGAACTCGGATGCCTCTCTCGCTCCTAGGTAAAAAACCTACAATTTTTTTCACTCAGAGGTGTGATTTACATATTTTTTTCACTTAAATGTGGATTGCACTCATATTATCGTATGAAATATCCATTGTGCCTTGAGTAATCCCATAATCTTCCAACATTTGCTTCATATATAAGAGTTGTGTACAACAACTCCCAGCGACTATGTACTCGGCCTCCACCATGGTTAAAGAAATTGAGTGTTACTTCTTGATCAACCAAGGGCCAATAGCACTCCCAAACAAAATCATCTACCAGAGGTACTTGTACAACCATCAACATCCATGGCCCAATCGGCATCTGAATAAGCTAACAAACAGGTATCGATATCAAAGGAATATCAAATGCCATAAGAAAGAGTCCCATTCATGTATGTGATAATACATTTAAGTTCAAGAAAGTATGTCTCTTTTTATGACTCTTGGTAACATGCACAAACTCCTATACTAAAGGTAATATCAGGACGACTAGCAATCAAGTAGAGGATACTACCTATCATACTCCTATAAAGTGTTTGATCTACGTCCATCCGTATGATATTTATATTGTGATATAAATATTATATTATCGAGTTGAAGAACTTAGAGACCTAAGAAGAAAGTAAGTTCACCAACCATGCTCATCTCAAACTCACTTGTCATATCCTCCTCAAAATTGTGAGCATATTGGGAACACATGGATTCAGAGACTATGTTGTCCACATAGACTTGGGTAACCAAGATAGCACAACCCTCTCTCCTAATAGACAACGTCATATCAAATCCACCTCTTTTCAAGAAACAAACCAAGATATAAGAAGTTATCCTTTTGTACCAAGCGTGGGGTGCTTACTTCAAACCATAGACGGCCTTTTTAGATAAAATACGTGTCTCCAATGCTTTTGGTCTTCAAACCCATTTGGTTGTTCCATGTAAACCTCCTCCTGAAAAATGCTATTGAGAAATTCATTCTTTACATCCATTTAGTAAAGCTTAAATCACAGATGACATACTATGGCGAGTACTAAGCGAACGGACTCAAGCCTAGCAATATGAGTGAATTTCTCATTAAAATATACACCCTCAATCTGTGTGTAACCTTTAGTGACAAATCTAGCCTTATTCTAAATAATGGTATTATTATCATCCATCTTGTTTCTATACACCCACTTAGTTCCAATCACATTAGTATCTCTAGGTAGGGGGACTAAGTCCCATACATCGTTATTTCAAAATTAAAGCAACTCATATTGTATAACACATATATAATGATCATTATTGGGTTATTCCTTCACATTACTAGGGTCTACTATAGAAGTGTAGCAAAATCAGATAACCACATTCACTAGTTGAGCGTGAGTCTTGACACCTACCATGGAATTACCAAGTATGTCAGTAGGGTTAAGACTCTTTAGAACCAAAGAGGGCGGATCCCCTATATGAAGAATAGGGTCCACCGTGTTGATGTGAGGAATAAGGATATCATCATCGGGGGGTGCATCATTTTCACACGCAATTCCATGATTAATAAACATATCCGGTACATCATCTCTAATCGTGAATTTTATTGATTCCATAACCTTAGAGATTTAAGGTTAAACACATTATAGTATGTACTAGACGATAAATATTCTAAAAGTATTTCCTCGTTGATTCTAGAGTCAAACTTTCCTAAGTTCTCTCTTTCTCTAAGGTTATAGAAAGGACTCATAAAAACTATAAAATGCGATAGCTTGGGTTTCTTACCTATCCATAACTCATATGGAGTGTTAAGTGCGTGTGGACGAAGATAAACCTTATTCACCGTGTGGCATGCGGTGTTAACCGCCTTTGCCCAAAATGTATAGGCACATTCCTACTAAGAAGTATGAATCTATCCATCTGTTGAGTTGGTTGATTCTTCCTCTTAATAATCCCATTTTGCCGAGGAATACATACGGCCAAAAACTCATGTTTAATTTCAACTTCACCATAGAAGTTATCAACTGTGACTTCTTTAAATTTTGTTCCATTGTCACTAAGAATACGATTTATGGTGGCACTATGTTAATTTTATTGAACACGACAGTTGGTTATTAGAAACTCAACAACATCTGACTTTTATCTATGTAATTATGACACCATGTCTATTCTAATCCTGGGAGATCAGACCATTATTAAATTAAATAAGAATCATTAATGGTCTCATTCTTAGTATTAGTGTTCGAAAACTTTTTAATTACTAATCACATACGTTAATTTAAGCTGGTGTCAAATTTTATCTTTTATCATGATCACATGTGGAAATAAATTTACTAAACTATTCACACATTAATATAGTTTGAATCATCACATGACAAATATATAAAATAAAGGAGACTGAATAAATTATCGGTGATTTAATTACACAAACCAACCATTATAAGTAATACTGAAATGAAATACAATTTGATGCATAACTGAAATAAAGAAATATTCTGAAGACAACATGCCCAAATGAACTACTAAGGAACCTCCTATATAGAATGAAAGATCTGAAGCGTCTAAAGAAAATCTCTTGCAAGCCTCCACACCACTGTAACTACGTGTCACTAGATAGGATCTCTATGCTAGGCATCCCTATGGATGGACACCTAAAAGGTTTTGAATTTTTTTTTTGACATGGGTCAGAGCCCAATTAAAACATTTTGAAAATATTTAACAAGTATTTAAATTACAATTTGAATCAGTTATTTATAACATATGTAGTATCCATGTACATTCACTTGAGATCTCACCTGCAGCTAATGTGCACGCCTAACTTATTCTACCCGAATAGTATTACATGCTCAACTAGATAAGGTATCTGACTACTCTCGATAAGTCTAGTTCTCTCGTGCAATACATTACTAAGGTCTCAATAATAAATTGTTTATTACCATTTTATTATTGGGTCAATTATTTCAGTTACATTACTTAAAGTATTTAGATATACATCATCTATCAATTCTACTATCTCACATAAGTAGATATACAATCCAGGTATATATTCATCACACATATGATATATACATAACTATAGCATCTCAGGAATGACCCCTCGTGATGCTTGCATACTCTGCTATCAAGTCCATGTGCCTCTCATACTCAATAAAGGACTATTGGCTCGATAAGTCTCCTCGAACCCAAAATTAATCAACAGAATAGTGGAGGTGAACATGGTTCTAAGACTTTGGTATACGCACATACCTAACGTACCCAAATAACATGCTAATACTACTAATACACGACACATAATGTACCACCCTAAGTTTCATGTTCTGGGGAACAAATCCAGACCTCACTGGTATCGTCAAGGTGGGATCACCCTCTGCACGTAGACCTCCTAATAGCAGGCAGCGTAGGTATGTTCACACACATAATAAAATCATATCTATAGGTATTCAGACAACCTATTTATATATCATTCAGTAGGTATACACACAATCCAATTTCATAAACTCGTACATAGTATATATCACTCACATATTCGATGTGCCATAACTTCCAATTCGTGTAAGTTCGAGCATCGTTCGCTACTATACTATTCCTAATTACCCATTTCAAAATTCATAGCTATTTCCCTCATATGCTACTGATCATAAATGTAAGTTCACTAATTTCTACGTAGCCCTTCTCAAATTTCCTTCATCTATCAATTATGGATATTTTGTCAATTTGCCCAAACTATTTACTCGCCTCAATCTTGCATAATTCTAATCTCTCTTATAGGCCTACTGACCAGTTTTATATTCCCCACTAGAATTTAAAATTATCCCAAAAGTCTTCTCGTGAATTCTTCCTAATTTCTAGCCTTAAAAATGACAGATTTTCAATTCTGGGAAAATTGAATCGATTCGCCTAATGGCTGAATTGATTCGAAAAGTGTCAGGGGTATTCTTCTTCCTTTTGCTATTAAGAATTTTCGTGTTCTTAAATTCCTTAAACTTTCATACCACAATCTCAAACCCTAAATTATGATATCTAAACATCAAATAACCATGTAGGGATAAATTCTAACGTAACTCGTGAATAAAATGCATATAATTTCATCCTATAATAAGATTTAAGACCCCATAATCATTAATCCTACAGTTTTGTGTTCTTTATATAAATTACCCAAAACCCAGATTTAATCCATGATTCAAATCCTAGAACTCTTGAATTTTATTTTGTTTATGTAATTGGATTTATTCTGCATCAAATCATTTTCCTAATTATAATTTTACTCGTCAATTTACAAGGGTAACATCAATTGTCCATAATTCAAAGTTCCTATTCTACATAGGTATTATAATTCATAAAAGTTTTACAAGATAAATACTTGCCTCTTATGAAAGAAGTTTAATTTGATCATTTTGATGATGCTTTTCTTCTGATCCACCCTTCAACTATGGTTGCGTTGCAAGAATGAGGATGATTTTTCCACAAATTCTCTTTAAGATCTTAGAAGACTCTTCCTCCCCTCTCTACTGGCCTCCAATGATTTTGTAATCTTTTTACCCTAACCTCAAATCACCAAAACTATATATAATCTTGAAATTTCGAAATCCCCTTAACCCTAGGTTATAAAATGACCAAAACACCCTCTCGCGGTGTCAGTTTGGTCTAAAACTATCCTGGGACTCAAACTACACACCCGGGTATACTATTTTGATTGTTTCAACCCTTTCAGACTCAATCGTAACCTCAAAATCATCATTCGCATTACTCATAATTTATTTCGTATCTCTACCCCATTTAGTCCACACACGACATCCATTTGAGATACCATATTGTCACATCACTATCACTCGTTGTGACCTCAAATATGTAATTACTATTCACTTAGTAATTTTATTCAATAAACATTAATCATTTCTCTTCGATTAATAATTTAATCAATGCATAATATTTAATTTCCATTAAATTACGTCACATGTGTTTCTGGGCAGAATTATATTGGTTCCATTCGGTGGTTTAAGGTATGGAGTTTTACACAATATGCTCTTTAAATCTCTCGAGAGTAATTCCCTTTGATTTCATGTGATTATTGAACTCATATTTGAATTGATAAATTCATTAGAATCTGAAAATTATTATTGGAATCAAATTTTTGATTCATGTGGTATTATTATTGTGTTGGGCATGTTGTCATGCGATTTTAATATGGCACTGATATTGGGCACCTGCCAAAATTCCGATTCCTGCGCTTTATTCACAGATAATATTTGTTGAGCATATTTCCTGTCGTATTGTGTACTTCCCCATATTTTCTTTTGAGTGGCAGGTTAGCACGGATTTTTGGGCGCTTTGGACTCAAATGGAGATTGACTTTTATCTTGGATATTTTGGAAAGAATATTCGAGAGTACAAATGAGAAGATTTGTATTTATTTTGATGTATAGAGCATTGGCGATTTAGTTGTTTTATTTCGAAAGACAATTGTTGTATTTAATTTGGAGAATTGAGATTAGTGATTTCTCTTATTTTTTATTGTGGGATTTAGATACTCTATATCTTGTTTATATTGTGGAATTGGTTATTTTTATCGCAGTAGCGCACCGCCCTTCTCTCCTTGGGTGCGAGCGAGGTGTTACAGAAATGGTGTCATAGCTTAGGTATACGACCGCCCTCGGGTGTTGGGTTTTGGGTCTGTTGCGTTTTTTTAGCGCATGTTTGGAGATAAAATTTGTATATGATCGTTTCGTGTTAGGCATCTAAATTAGATGTGAGGAATTGATTTTGGAGACGAGATTATTTTTGGAGATTATTGTAGTGGCCTGATTTTGAGAGTTAGGCTTTCGGCGAATTTTGAGGGTGAAATTCCATTGTTAGTGGGGAAGTGCAACAACCCGCATCATTTTTGGCGTATTTTAAAAAATATAGAGAAAAATAAAGTTTTTGATAAAATTATTTTTCTTGCTCGAAAATGTTGAATTTTATTTTTAAAGACGAGAATTTCAAATGGTTTCGAAATCGGAGTTAAAATGGATTTTTAATTGATTTATAAATTATTTATCCCTTGCAAAAATGTTAAGGCGGCCGAGTGAAATAACTGGGCGATCGATCAATCGAACCCAGGGGCCGATCGATCGACCCCAGCAGATTTCGTACGCTAAAACGTTTTTAAGAGTTTGGTTTTGGTTTAAACTCTATTCTTTTTGCCTTATAAAAGGGGTCGTGGGTAACCATTTGAGAAAAATCTTTTGGCACAAAAATATTCTGTAAACATATTTTTATTTCCTCTCTTTTTATATACACTTAGACCCTTTATATTATGTTTTCAACCCTAGCTTTTGGAGGTGTTCTTGGGGTTGATTTGGTGTTGGATCTTGGAAAAGTTTTATGGTGATCTTTGTGAGAAGATTCTTTATGATTCTTGATAAGTTTCTAGGCAGAATTATATTGGTTCCTTTTGGTGGTTTAAGGTATGGGGTTTTACACAATATGCTCTTTAAATCTATCGAGAGTTATTCCCTTCAATTTCATGTGATTATTGAACTCATATTTGAATTACAAAATTCATTGGAATCCAAAAATTATTGTTGGAATCTAATTTTTGATTCATGTGGTATTATTATTGTGTTGGGTATGATGTTATGCGATTTTAATATGGCACTGATGTTGGGCACCCGCCAAAATTCCTGTTCCGGCTGCTTGATAAATAATGGTGCGGTATGGTGAGGCATGGTGACCCGGATTAATGTGTTGTTGAGAAATTATTTTGATAAAATGCTGATCAGATTTGCATTTGATTTGAATATTCGCACTCGTATTGTTACGCTTTATTCACCGCTAATATTTGTTGAGCATCTTTCCTGTCATATTATGTACTTCCCCATATTTTCTTTTAGTGGCAAGTTAGCGCGAATTTTTGGGCACTTTGGACTTAATTGGAGATTGACTTTTAGCTTGGATATTTTGGGAAGAATATTCGAGAGTACAAATGAGAAGATTTGTATTTATTTTGATGTATAGAGCATTGGCGATTTAGTTGTTTTATTTCGAGAGACATTTGTTGTATTTAATTTGGAGAATTGAGATTAATGGTTTCTCTTATTTTTTATTGTGGGATTTAGATGCTCTATACCTTATTTATATTGTGAATTTCGTTAGTTTTATTGTAGTAGCGCACCGCCCCACTCTCCTCGAGCGCGGGAGAGGTGTTACAGAAATGGTATCAGAGCTTAGGTATACGACCACCCTCGGGTCTAGGGTTTTGGGTCCGTTGCATTTTTGTAGCACATGTTTGGACATAGAAATTTTATATGATCATTTCGTGTTAGGCATCTAGATTATATGTGTGGAATTAATTTCGGAGATGAGATTATTTTTGGAGATTGTTGTAGTGGCCTAATTTTAAGAGTTAGGCTTTCAGCGAATTTCGAGGGTGAAATTCCATTGCTAGTGGAAAAGTGTAACAACCAGCGTAATTTGGGGGTATTTTCAAAAATATAGAGGAAAATAAAGTTGTTGATAAAATTATTTTTCTTGCTCGAAAATGTTGGATTTTATTTTTAAAGATGAGAATTTCTAACGGTTTCGAAATCGGAGTTAAAACGGATTTTTAGATGATATATCCCTTGTAAAAAATTTAAGGCGGCGGAGTGAAATAACTGGGCGATCTATCGATCGACGACGGGGGTAGATCGATCTATCCCAGTAGATTTCGTGCGTTGTAAGGTTTTTGAGAGTTTGATTTTGGTTTAAACTCTATTCTTTTTGCCTTATAAAATGGGTTGTGGGTGACCACTTGAGAACCATTTTTTGGTACAAAAATATGCAGTAAACATTTTTTTATTTCCTCACTTTTTATATACACTTAGCCCCTTTATATTATGTTTTCAACCCTAGTTTTTGGAGGTCTTCTTAGGGATGTTTTGGTGTTGGATCTTGGAAGAGTTTTGTGGTGATCTTTTTTAGATGATTGTTGATGATTCTTGATGAGATTCTAGGCATAATTATATTGGTTCCTTTTGGTGGTTTAAGGTAGGGGGTTTTACACAATATGCTCTTTAAATCTCTCAAGAGATATTCCCTTTGATTTCATGTGATTATTGAACTCATATTTGAATTGCTAAATTCATTGGAATATGAAAATTATTGTTGGAATCTAATTTTTTATTCCTGTGGTATTATTATTGTGTTGGGCATGTTGTCATGAGATTTTAATATGGCACTGATGTTGGCCACCAGCCAAAATTCCTGTTCCGGCTACATGATAAAGTATAGCGCGGTATGGTGAGGCCATGGTGACTCGGATTAATGTGTTGTTGGGAAATTATATTGATAAAATGCATATGAAATTTGCATTTGATTTGAATATTCATACTCGTATTCTTATGCTTTATTCACCGCGAATATTTTTTGAGCATCTTTCCTGTCGTATTGTGTACTTCCCCATATTTTCTTTTAGTGGATGGTTAGGACGTATTTTGGGTGCTTTGGACTCAATTGGAGATTGACTTTTATCTTGGATATTTTGGGAAGAATATTCGAGAGTACAAATGAAAAGATTTGTATTTATTTTGATGTATAGAGCATTGGCGATTTAGTTATTTTATTTCGAGAGACATTTGTTGTATTTAATTTGGAGAATTGAGATTAGTGGTTTCTCTTGTTTTTTATTGTGGGATATATATGCTCTATACCTTATTTATATTGTGGATTTGGTTAGTTTTATCACAGTAGCGCGTCGCCCCGCTCTCCTTGGGTGCGGGAGGGGTTTACAATTGGAAGTGTTCTCTATAGGCATATGCATCCTTTAAAATTCTAACATTAAGCTTTTATATGTAGTAAATAGAAACTCAAATTACTCTCTAAGACTAGTAAAGTCATTATAGTGGTGTGTAGGAGCATGTGTGAGAGAGATTCTTCCTAGCTTAAGAAAAATTCCCTAAGGTGATCTCTTTATTTGTACTAGGTATAAACATAGATTTTTTTGGGTCTAACTTAATTAAAATGCCTAGTACGAGTTCTCTGTGGTGGGTTAGGTTGAGGCCCATACGGATCCATTACAAACTTAGAAACCAGTTCGGGTGCGATATTGGAAGTGGATGCACCATCATAACCTATCATTTGCCTCTGTTTAAAACCTAACGTGGGACCTAGGAACATCCTTTTAACCTTCTTAGATGTGTCCTATAAAGTAAATTTAACCTCTCAAGCACGTTCGGGATTTTTTTCGAGTTGGGAAACATGGGCTTCATCAAGTTTCTCATGAGTTTCTAATGATGCTTGAAGATCTCTCATAAGGCTAAACACTTTGTTGGTCACATAATTCTTTTCCATACCCATTAAAACTAACTGCTCACTCAAATAAATCCTAATTGGGGTCTCACTCTCTCTCAAAACCTTCAACTCCTTCTTTAAAGATAACACCCTAAGAGCTAAATTTTTATTTTACTTCTTGAGTTTTGATGACTCGGTGTAAAGTTCGCTGTAGGTCTGTTAGAGTCCATGCTATCCCTCACTCTCTCCAGAATGGTTCAAAATATTTTTAAGGCAATCATGTTTAGAAATGTCCTCATCGACGGGAGACATACTTGAAGAGATAACGTGACACACCATGAATGTGCCGAAGTTATGTTCATCTGATGATTCATATCCAAAATCCACCAACTCAACATCACTATCACTTAGAGTGTCATAATAAGTAGTTTTGCCTTTTCCCTGTCCTAAGCCTATGTGACACCCCGACTAATTAAATACCGAGTAGCTACTCCTTTATTAAATCAATAAAAAATGCCAAGTTGGTTCAATTAATAGCATCACTGTCGAAAACATTTTAATGATCACTAACCACCTAGTATTTAAAAAGTAAGTTGTCAAATTTTAAATTAAATCTGATTAACATGCGATAAATGAAAATGTAAAAGGATAACATCACCATACACCATAAAGTCTCAATAAAGTAACCAACAATTAATAATAAGTCCGGAGGAAAACTCCTCACAACAAATCCACAAACTGAAATAAATAAAACAGTGTGAATCCTGAATTAATTACAATCCACAGTCTGAATAACTGAATATAGAATGTCTCTAAAAGAAATGGGCGACATGCCCTACAAATGATGAACACTTAATAGAGTCAAGACAAAATAAGCGTCTACTAGCAAGGCCCTGTAACTTCCACAAATAGCTACAGCTCGTCACCTGAATGGAAATCCTATGCATGGTGTCCTTGTGGTTGGGCACCTAAAAAGGTTTTTACAAAAAGTAGATTTGAAAGCAAACGGGTCAGAGCCCGAATGTGGAGAATATTTTAAAAACATCAAGTACTTTAATAACATTAAAACAATGAATGCAAAATACATGTTAGGACATACTCTCACATGAAATACTCACCTCTCGACTAATCGTGCACTCCTAACATACAGTACCCATCTAAGTGGTATTTATATCTAACTGAACCGACATAAGTTCTAACCCAACTACTCGATTCGCAATATGAATTCCCAATGTTATCACTTGAATAGATAGCTTTACTTAAACACGGATTCTCAATTATTAGCAAAACAATTCACAGCAGGTTTTTCCCTTTTTATCTTTATCAAGACGTTACTACGATTATTCTCGCAATTAAACATAACCATTCCTTTTCATTTAACCGTATATTATTCACATCATAAATATACAATACAAGCACCCCGAGGCTAAGCTGCGATGCACACATACTCTGCTATCCATCCCGGTACATCACGTACATAAGGATTACAAATTCTGAATCTCTCAGGAATTGTTAGAATAAGCACCACACACAAAAATGGAGGCGAACATAATTCAACATATCCATGGGTCACGTACATACCTACGCTCCATAGTCAACTGACCTATTAACTCACAAATAAGTCATTCTAGCATTATGTTCTTAAGGTACCAATCTAAATCCGGGCACACAAGGATTAGATGGCCCTAAGCGAACGTAAACCTCCCGTGATAGCAAGTATGGTAGGTATGTCATACACATAAAGTCATATACATATACTAAGCATGCACACATCTTAGTAATTTCCATAATTTATTAGTGGTATACTTCTCATTCTGATACCAATACACGTGTCCCCGGTTTATATATACACATCATCCATTATCCTCACGTCGTAATTAGTTATTCGCGTCCTAACCCACAATTACCATTTGGTTCAAATCATTCTTCTATATTTTACTCCCCAATATATCCCGAATATCCCAACTATATCAATTGGTCATCAAGGTAAGGTTATCTCTACCATTAAACAAGGTTACGGGACACTAGAAATCAAACCAGGCCAAAAAGGCCAATCTGTCAACTCGTTAGAAGTCTCGTTCGAATGAGGACGTTCGAACGAGAGTTCGTTCGAACGAAGTGGCCATCTAACGAGATCTCATTCGAATGAAATGCATCGAATGAACATTCAACTCGTTAGAAGGCAAACTGACATCTCGTTAGAAGCTCGTTCGAACGACCTGGGCAGGTCTTCTAACGAGGTGACAGTTTCGAGCCCAGAATTTCCTAACTCGTTTTTCACCAATTTTCTCCCCTCAAAACTCCTCCAAAAACTATTCCAACAATATTTTAAGGTTCCTCAACCTTCCTAAACATTCTTAGGTCGTAATATAGCACATTCATGGGATCAAATCTTCCTATACAACACCTAATTATTAAATCTCCCAAAGTTTTCCCCAAACCTTATGAGTATGAACCCTAGAATTTAAAGTCATCAATTTCCATATATAAATCCATTTTTGTAACATAAAAAGTAGTAATTCTTTTAGTCAAATCACCCAATAACAACTCTACATGCAAACCTACATCAAAATCTGAATTTATAACTCCGATTTCATGGGTTTTTAGAAATCTCCCAATACAATGCAAATATATCAATTTTCTAAGCATGGAAGAAACATTCGCTTGAAATTAACGTAATTAAACCACTTGCCTTGGATTTTCTCTGAATTTGGTGTTGAATTGATGAAGGTTGCTCTCTCCTTTTTCTCCCAAGGTTGAAGATGGAGGTTGTGTTTCTCTTTTGGGAACTTCTCCTAACCTCTCCTATAACTCCCGTAGCCCTCTAATTAGTTAAGTGGTGGTAATGGGTTAGTGGGTTCCTAAATACCCCATTATTTAACTCCCAAAATTCGTTCGTTAATTATCCTAAAATTTCAAAATTACCAAAATACCCTTTTAAGTTGCAGGTATGGCCCAAAAATGCCCCGGGACCCAAACTAAACCCCCGGCTAGTGTTTTCTGACTATCTCGACCCTTCCGGACACGTTGGCGCACAAAAAATGACCATACGGTTGATAAAAATAAAATTCACTTTTTAATTTAAACAATTACATTCCTGGCACGACTGTCACACGCGTCCCAATTCAATTTCCCAAATTGCCGTATTTCTATCTCGTGACAATTTCAATAGTTTCAATATTCATATAACATCATATGTATACACATTATAATCAAATACCAACTGACATCTCGTTAGTATTTTATCCGGATTAATTCTCAATTAATTCACATTTAATTTAATTACTCCCATAAATAAATATCCAAAAAAGTACGGGGTATTACATACTTCCCCCCTAATAGCAGAATTTCGTCCCGAAATTCGGAAGAGTAAGGCACACCTGGAAAAATTAGGTATCCTCCAGTATTCAAAACAATTATAAAGAAAATCCCAAATTACTAAAACCCTCGCTTCACAATAAGCTTGTTTAACATACTTGATACCTTATAAGAATAATCTTCGATAAATGCACCTCACGTTGTGCTCTTATTAAACAACCTTCGAATAAAAATAGCCTATACATCATTAGCCGCATTATTTTTATTAGTATTGTGAGTCCGCACCTCACTACTAACTCCCGCGTTTATCAAAACACCAAACTCCCATCCTGGGATGAATCAATAACACATGTGACTACGCTTGTCCATTCCTTGACATATCCCGACGTTGTGACTTTTACACAAGGGAAAACCACTTCAGCCTGTTGGTGTCACACAAACCTTTGTAAGCACCTTGTCCACCATAAATAGATACGGGTGCTTTCCCCCAACTCTACCATTTGGTAATATCTCCTCCTCATGACTACAATATACCTCACTAGTTATACCCGATTAGGAATTGAAAATATCGCAATGAATCCAAAATTTCTTTCATACAATCCATTAGTCGTTAGTCACCTTGCGCCTGCACCTCGGGTTATAGGTGATACAACCCTCAGTTTGAATCGTTATTTCCCACTACTTATTGTCACCCCACCTAAATGTGGATTTCGGGGATTTCATCCCAGTTCTAAATAATACTACGTCGAACCACGTACCGGCTTGTTCACTATCTAATAGTGTAAATCATTCAAGTATATAACAATTTCTCTCCTTCTGGACAACATGTCCCACATAATCGAAGGAACTCATTACTTATCAATAAGTTGGCTACCTCTCAAGAAAATTCTCCAACTTGACCCTCCCATTCTTGGAATCGTCGTCTTGATACAAAATTATTTGGTTAATCATGTAACACCCAACCGTTCTACTACTTACTATACCTCTTTCAATGCCGATATTCATATAAAATTTTCCCCGTTAAATTATACTTAATGATCTTATTCTCCAGACGAATACCAAAAGTTTGGACCTTCACACTTTTCACCACTTTGTGCATATCTGGACTTTATACCTGATTGACCTCCCCATTCTATTTACTCTTGAGTCACCCTCAACATTCGATTGATCGTAACTCTACTCCAAATTGCTCATAATAATTTATTCGCCTTCTCAAGAGATATCTCCTTTTATCAAATGGCTTTCTACTGCCTTTTCTCCAAATTTGAACGTGCTATACTTACTACACATGATATTCACTTACACCTTTTCTTATGACGTTTAATCTCATAAGTAATAATCTCACCCGTCTATGTTCCCTCTTCCTTTGATTTACACTTTAGCAAATCAAGATGTCTACGCCGCTTATAACCCAATCATACGGTTTTTAAACATTATATACGCTTCATACAAATCCCAAACTCTTTATTATCACTGTAAATACAATGGTGCTATACCACTTGTGTGTTCTCAATCGCTTCTGAATTAGAAATACCAAAATCCTCCTTATCCTCAATGCGTCCTTCAACACGCCGTGACAAAACCAACATTATTAGTACTTATATCGTAATTTACTAACAACTGGCTCTAATTGCCGTACATCATAATTTACTCCTTGTAACTTCTCGTTATAACTACGTACTCCCATAACGATAGAGGTATCCAAATCATGAGAGAAAGGCCACACATTTCCTTACTACCAACCTTACGATAAGTTTCATGCGTGGGGTGTCTCGCAAAGCGAAATCCAAATAAGGGACCTCCCCGATACACTACTACTTAACATTGCCGGTCATCGGAATCCGTTAAGCCCTGTCCATAATATGTACCCCCACACTCTCGTCTTATAACAACACAGTTTCATCTCAGTTTGCAATTATACATAAATAAAGAACTCCTTCTGAAAGACACTTTTCTCTTTACAGTGATGGAAATCACATTTCATATACAACATGCGAGACATTTTGAGACCCTCAAATTCCCGTCCCCAGACACACAACTATGAGTATAGACTTCCAAATATCTAACGGGTGGTAAAGCAATGCACTCTTTTTGTTATGACCGCTCTATCGTTAATTACAAAAAAAACAACTCACTCCTTGTGGACTAGTAAATCAATTACATACGACTCATAATAATCAAATCCCTACGCATACTGGGATTAAATATCCGAGACCATTATGCCTTTTGAAATCACAGCAATATTTATATATATACACATATATAAAATAGTACAAAATTTTTTTTTTTTTTTTTAGCCCGGCCCTCTCACAAATGGGGCCTCTCCAGAACCAAAACATTCTACCCCAAGGTAGTAACTTCGATAAACTTGAAATACCAGCACACTATCGGTATAATCATATATATAAAACAATAATTAAGATCATATCATACTCGTATAACACAGCACTAAAACGAGTAATTTCGATAAAGCATAAACCGCTATTAATATACCCATTCATCCTCCGCGGATGACAATAAAAGTAACCCCCACACTATCAGGGAAAATGTTCTTATATATAATAAACTTATTGATATACTCACTAAACTCAACTCTCAAGTGAAAATACAATTGTAACAAATGTAGTAACTCATTCATGCCACAAATAACATGCATTCTCATCTGAGTATATTACTCATACTTCTATCCTAATAATCGTCCCGGCTGCTCAAATGGTTCCTGGACTTACCACACATGTCTGTCCCAAACCGGATATTTCAATAACTGTTGCCCTCGCCATGCACAATACCTTGACCCCTACTCTTGTATCGGGAAAAATTTTATAACGCACAGGTTTCACTCCCCACAGAAATACCTCTACACATACTCCACTTATCTTTTGTCTCCCAAATCATGTTGAGGTGGTCCATCTCTCGGACGTTGGTAGTCTCGACTCTGAAGACTATCTCCATTGTTCCCTTAGCTTGATGTACCTAAGGAACACACTACTAGTTTTCCACCTCTCTTACTGAAATTACCATCGCTCGGTAGTAATTCCGCTATCGAATTATTTTAACGGTTTCTCCATTGGGTATTCTTTCTTGTGGTGTTCCTCCAACACCATTTTCCCAGTCTTATTTTATAAAAAAAAATTGATTTTTGTATCTCCCTACCCAAGGGAACATTTACCTCCAAATTTACACCACGCGATATAATTACTATCTGTATTTATCATCCAAGCAGAATTCCCCATAAGAGCTAACAATTCTTCTTGTATGTAGATTCTCCCTTTAACATCCTCTTCTCCATACCACCTTCTCCACCCGGTGTAAGGTTCGCTACAACATTAAATTTCTCCTCACAAGTTGACCCTTGTTTGGCCCTCTTATGTGAGTTCAGAATAGCATTCGCCTTTCAACTTGAACATCTGATGAAGGAACTCATGGTCAAACCATACGTGTACACCCTCTCGACATCACATTCCACTTTTAAGTGGGTTGCTTGTTTGTCATCATTGAATCTCCGTTCTTACGAGTCAAGGAAAAATTTCTCTAAATTTTCACTCTCAATTGGTCATATCCTGACATATGTCCAAGCCTTTGGATACATTGCGTTCGTTTGGCTAGCACATGCCGTCTTCGCCTTTCGAGTATTGATATTGCTGGTTCTCTTCAATGTTACACCTAACTCTTTCTCTCCCATTCCAACCTTGTTGGATGTGTCTAATTTGACCCCATTCCTACTATAGCTGTAACCGGAAGTCTCAAGTCGCGCCTTAGCCTTCTATATCATCCAGGACTTCCGTGCCATAATATCGGTGACTTCAACTACGGTCATCCTTCTTTAAATAAATCAAATAACCTCAATATATAATTGACTCCTGTTGTTCACCCAACTGTCTTCGCCTGACATACTACATTGTTCGGCACACGAATACACACGATTGCATATAAAATTCACTACCATAAATATCGAAGCAGGAGAATGAAATCTCACCAAGGATATCAACAATCCTAAGCATAGGGCTCTATATCAAAGAAAGCTCAACGGAAACATAATAAGCTGTACAGATCCTAAAGGACACTAGAACGTGATGCTATGATACCACCTGTGACACCCCGACTAATTAAATACCGGGTAGCTACTCCTTTATTAAATCAATACAAAACGCCAAGTTGGTTCAGTTAATAGCATCACTGTCGAAAACATTTTAATGATTACTAACCACCTAGTATTTAAAAAGTAAGTTGTCAAATTTTAAATTAAATCTGATTAACATGCGATAAATGAAAATGTAAAAGGATAACATCACCATACACCATAAAGTCTCAATAAAGTAACCAACAATTAATAATAAGTCCGGAGGAAAACTCCTCATAACAAACCCACAAACTGAAATAAATAAAACAGTGTGAATCCTGAATTAATTACAATCCACAGTCTGAATAACTGAATATAAAATGTCTCTAAAAGAAATGGGCGACATGCCCTACAAATGATGAACACTTAATAGAGTCAAGACAAAATAAGCGTCTACTAGCAAGGCCCTGTAACTTCCACAAATAACTATAGCTCGTCACCTGAATGGAAATCCTATGCATGGTGTCCTTGTGGCTGGGCACCTAAAAAGGTTTTTACAAAAAGTAGATTTGAAAGCAAACGGGTCAGAGCCCGAATGTGGAGAATATTTTAAAAATAGCAAGTGCTTTAATAACATTAAAACAATGAATGCAAAATAAATGTTAGGACGTGCTCTCACATGAATACTCACCTCTCGACTAATCGTGCACTCCTAACGTACAGTACCCATCTAAGTGGTATTTATATCTAACTGAACCGACATAAGTTCTAACCCAACTACTCGATTCACAATATGAATTCCCAATGTTATCACTTGAATAGATAGCTTTACTTAAACACGGATTCTCAATTATTAGCAAAACAATTCACAGCAGGTTTTTCCCTTTTTATCTTTATCAAGACGTTACTACGATTATTCTCGCAATTAAACATAACCATTCCTTTTCATTTAACCGTATATTATTCACATCATAAGTATCCAATACAAGCACCCCGAGGCTAAGCTGCGGTGCACACATACTCTGCTATCCATCCCGGTACATCACGTACATAAGGATTACAAATTCCGAATCTCTCAGGAATTGTTAGAATAAGCACCACACACAAAAATGGAGGCGAACATAATTCAACATATCCATGGGTCACGTACATACCTACGCTCCATAGTCAGCTGACTTATTAACTCACAAATAAGTCATTCTAGCATTATGTTCTTAAGGTACCAATCTAAATCCGGGCACACAAGGATTAGATGGCCCTAAGCGAACGTAAACCTCCCGTGATAGCAAGTATGGTAGGTATGTCATACACATAAAATCATATACATATACTAAGCATGCACACATCTTAGTAATTTCCATAATTTATTAGTGGTATACTTCTCATTCTGATACCAATACACGTGTCCCCGGTTTATATATACACATCATCCATTATCCTCACGTCGTAATTAGTTATTCGCGTCCTAACCCACAATTACCATTTGGTTCAAATCATTCTTCTATATGGTTCAAATCATTCTTCTATCGTGCACTCCTAACGAAAGGCATCGAATGAACATTCAACTCGTTAGAAGGCAAACTGTCAGCTCGTTAGAAGCTCGTTCGAACGAGCTCGTTCGAACGACCTGGGCAGGTCTTCTAACGAGGTGACAGTTTTGAGCCCAGAATTTCCTAACTCGTTTTTCACCAATTTTCTCCTCTCAAAACTCCTCCAAAAATTATTCCAACAATATTTTAAGGTTCCTCAACCTTCCTAAACATTCTTAGGTCGTAATCTAGCACATTCATGGGATCAAATCTTCCTATACAACACCTAATTATTAAATCTCCCAAAGTTTTCCCTAAACCTTATGAGTATGAACCCTAGAATTTAAAGTCATCAATTTCCATATATAAATCCGTTTTGGTAACATAAAAAGTAGTAATTCTTTTAGTCAAATCACCCAATAACAACTCTACATGCAAACCTACATCAAAATCTGAATTTATAACTCCGATTTCATGGATTTTTATAAATCTCCCAATACAATGCAAATATATCAATTTTTTAAGCATGGAAGAAACATTCGCTTGAAATTAACGTAATTAAACCACTTGCCTTTGATTTTCTCTGAATTTGGTGTTGAATTGATGAAGGTTGCTCTCTCCTTTTTCTCCCAAGGTTGATGGTTGAAGATGGAGGTTATGTTTCTCTTTTGGGAACTTCTCCTAACCTCTCCTATAACTCCCGTAGCCCTCTAATTAGTTAAGTGCTGGTAATAGGTTAGTGGGTTCCTAAATACCCCATTATTTAACTCCCAAAATTCGTTGGTTAATTATCCTAAAATTTCAAAATTACCAAAATACCCTTTTAAGTTGCCGGTATGGCCCAAAAATGCCCCGGGACCCAAACTAAACCCCCAGCTAGTGTTTTCTGACTATCACGACCCTTCCGGACACGTTGGCGCACTCAAAATGACCATACGGTTGATAAAAATAAAATTCACTTTTTAATTTAAATAATTACATTCCTGGCGCGACTGCCACGCGCGTCCCAACTCAATTTCTCAAATTGCCGTATTTCAATCTCGTGACAATTTTAATAGTTTCAATATTCATATAACATCATATGTATACACATTATAATCAAATACCAACTCACATATCGTTAGTATTTTATCCGGATTAATTCTCAATTAATTCACATTTAATTTAATTACTCCCACAAATAAATATCCATAAAAGTACGGGGTATTACAGCCTAGTTGCAGACTCATGGTCTTTGTGACCTTTCCCCTCAAAATCATAACAATTCTTCGAATCGTCTTTCTTAGGGTACTCTCCTCTATCTTTCCTTTTATTATTCTTGAAAACATTCTTTCCCATTTTGAAATTTTTGTATTTCTCAAAACTTTTATTTTCCACTTTGGAAGAATTTTGATTTTTCAATTTGAGAAACTATTTTTATTTTTTTAGCAAATAGAGAATGATCATCTAGATTGAATTCAAAATCGGAGCCGAAAACCTCCTTTTTTTTCCTTTGATTGAGCTTTTAAAGCGATTACTTTTTCCTTTTTCTTTTGGGTTTTAAGGAACTTGTCTATTTCGTATGTTTAAGGATCACCTATGAACTCTTCTAGCCTAAGATTGTCCAGAAGTCCCAAATATTTAAGGACCATGACTTTCGCACGAAACGAGACTGGAGGGAACTTAGAATTTTCTTAACTTCCCTCGTTACTACAATTTTCTCACCCAAATTAAAGCTAGAGTTCACGACAATATCAAATAGATGTGCTAAAAATTCAACAAAAGTTTCAAATTCAAGAATTCTAATTGTCTCAAATTTTGTGATAAGGTTTTGAAGCCTACAAGATTTCACAGCATTGATACCTTTGTGTGTGAGTTAGAGGATGTCCTAAGCTTCCTTAGATATAGTACATATCATGATACGATGAAATTCGTCGGGAGTGACTATAATACACCACTTTTTATGCATATTATTTCATTAATTAAACTACCGAATTAATTATATGTGTTTCTTACGATTAGAGATGTCACTATTTATATAGATATGTGTTATTTAAGTTAAATTAAAATTTGGACTTAAGACACGGTGATTGAGTAATTGATTAAATTAATATTGGGACTCGTACCGGGCAATTATTAAATAATTGAATGGTTAGTTATTTATTTTGTGTATATTTTGTAATTGAATTTTGGATGCGTAGAATATTCGTTTATAGTTTAAAATGATGTGCATTAGTGTTGTTGCGAACTATTTGTATTTTTATTGTATTATTTTTGCCATCCTGGTTTTATATTATTATTGAATTTTTGTTATTCTAAAATAGGTACGAAAAATAGTGAAAATGTTGCTGATTTTTTTAGTAATATTATTTATAATTAATTTTTTTATTTGATTCAAAAATTTGGCACAATTCAAAACCTTGACAAAATGGTATAAAATTTGGCACGAAATTGTACTGTGCCAAAAATGTATTCAATCTGGAACAGTTATAAAGTATGCCAAAAATGTGTCAGAAATACCAAATTCTGGCACGGTTTAAAAGTGTACCGACAGTGTTCTTGTTTGGCCACATCTGGCATACTTTAAACTGTGCCAGAAAAAATAGCCATTTTGGAACACCTGATTCTGGCATAGTTCAAAATCGTGCCAGATTTAATCTGACACAGTTATAAATCGTGTCAGATTATATTTTTTAGTGTAGCGTTTAGTTGAGATCCATTTGGGGACAAAACCCAATTTCGAGATTAAGGAATTGTAAAGGGTCAGTAGGAATCTCATTTTATCATAAACACTATAGGAAAATGCTAGAGGGGATAGAAAAAGAAATCACCAAGAGGAAAGAATGATTTGGGGGAATTAGGAGTTAATTTCTCAATCAATACATAAGGCAAGTTCTATCAAGAACATGATTATGATTGCATATGTGTTAGATTATATTTATTTCATTGGGTTATAAACCTTAAACATGTTTTAAATCTGATTTGTAAGATTCAATTGATTAATTTTGTAAGTAACCTAACCATGTTAGTAATTAGGTTAAATCCCCTTTTATTTCAATTGAATTCGTCATTTGTATGATTTAAAATTATTAAAATATAATTTGAACATGTTTTTTTATTATAAATTAGTTTAAAAAATGTTTTGTTTAATTGAATCGATTTATGAAAAGTTGTAGAATTGGATAAACTAGGGTTCTTAAATTTTGAATTGGGTTTTTATCGACTCTTGGGATAGATTTGGGATTTGATGATAGAATTAGGTTTCTATTATTATTTTGATGTGTTGATATCATTCGGATGATGATTGGATGCTTAGAGGAAGCTTTTGTAATCATTAATGGAGTTTGGAGAGAGAAAATTTGGGGTTGAAGATGGAGAAACCTATAATGGGGGAAATATGGATATTACTATATTAATTGGTCAACCGGTATAGGTATAGCCTATTAAGGGATTTGGCGCAATTAGTTAAGGAATTATGTTCTTAAAACCTAGGGTTAGGATTTAATGACTTGTTGTTTCATGAATGTATATAATAGTGATATAATTTTTTATTTAAGATGTTGGAGATTAATATTTGGAATATTTAGATATTTGCGAAAATCATTGATTTAGAACGGTTAAATGTAGGATTAGGCATTCAAGGGTAGACTAGAGGGTATAATGGGTTTATTGATTAGGAATTTGTAATTTAAAGGAATGGACTAGTTGGTCAGGATTGATTTGAATCATTGAGATTAGGGGTGGTAAACGGATGGATAGGGATAAAATATCATGTTTTCCATATCCGTATTCGCTATCTAGATGCACTATCCGTATCTGTATCCCTATCCTCCCGGATAGCTAAAACAACTATCCATATCCATATCCACTCGTATTCGGATAATATCTGTATCCGTTTACATTGTTTAGCCATCAAAAAATAATAGCTATTAAAATATCAAATCCAATGAAATCTAGTCCAATCCAAATAAATATATAACAAAATTACTACCTCCGAACATCAACAATTATGGAGTTCATAATAATAGTAGCATTCCATAATGATGATATGGCTTAAAGACATCCATACTTTACAACCATATAAGCTTATCATCTAAAAAAATAACAATAGCATTCCATAATTGTAGATATAAATATGCACCTTTTATATTAAATCAAATTTATTAAGAATGATAACCTCATGGACCTTTTAGTCTTTAAAACATACTGATATTTTTATTTTAATAAGTATACATGTGTATTTTGTATATTATATACCTGTTGTTAACTTCAGTTCTCATCACAATCAAAACCATCTCTTCACTTTTTTGTTTTTCTCCTACATTTATTTATAATTAAGGAAGCTAATGAACAACCACATTAACAATATATAACTACAATTATATATTTGTATTTTTATTTTGCATGTACCTATTGTTGCTAACTTTCTATTATAGGAGGAGGGGATGCGCAACGACAGAGTTGATGCGCAACGGAGGGGTTGATGAGAAGCGGTGGCGGGATTGATGAGCAGTGGCGGGCTGATGTGGCAAAAAGGGAGGTGGCGGAATCAGTGGGGTGAATATCTTTTGAGTGTTTATTAAGATGTACGAGTGGAGTGAATATCTTTTAAGTGATTAATGGTTTGGGTTATAACTTCCACCGAGTAAATATTTATTATGTACTGTGGTTTCATTTAAATTAGGTGTCTTATTATACTTAGATGTAATGCCTTAGTAGAATATATTAGCACTAATCGATATTGAATATAGTTGATGTAAGATTTTTAATGTATGATAGGGTGGGTGTACACCTAGAATTATGAAACCGAGAGGTTAAGATTGAAATTTTATGGGATGATTATAGGGTTATAGATGTTATATATGTTTCTATGACCCGATAGCATAGGGTCGGTATGGGTATGTGGATTAACTTAACACATTTGTGGAGGTTATGTATGTGTATGCTTTAGCCCGTTAGTGAGTGTGGAAATTTCTTGTATGTTTTATGTGCAATGCATACCATGTGTGAGTGTAATGCATACAACGTGCGAGGCGAACTCCGCTGTTACCCCGGTGAATAGATGGGCTCTTTCCTGGTTATATTTTTTACTCCTAGATCACACGTCGAGGTACCCACAATCGAGAAGATCTTCGGGGAGATTTATTTCATAAAGTTTTGAGTATGGTAAGCTTTATTATTGATGGATAGATGTGGTGATTTATTTCTTGACACGTTGAGGTCTTAGGTTTGAGATGACCCAAGACTATACGTAGTATGCACGAGAGATCCCTGAAGGTAATAAGGGTAATCCTTTATTATTTTTTAGCATGGGAGATGCTCATTTAATTATACCAACCGAAAGATTTACCAATGTATGGATGTTAGACGTGAGTGGAGTCTTTTTCCTACAATATATAATTATTGTGTGGAAGTACCAAAGATAGTTGTACCAGTTTATGTGTTATAATAAAGATGTATATGACTTATAATAGGGATGTCCGCCTACATATTTATGATTCGGATTTGTGTATTACATATACTAGAGATGTGTATATTGTATTGTTGACATGAGATAGTCAAATGTGTAAAGACTTGAAATATAAACCTATTATGGGTATATTGGTTACTTGATGAGAGGTATTGTAGGTTTGAGACTATAACACAAATTATTCTTTAAATGAAAAATATGAAACTAAAGATGACAAACTAAAGATTAACTTATAACTTATAATATGTTAAAATTAAACAAGAAGATGTGTAGTTATGATGTGAACCAAATTCAATTATAATCTTATTTTATATAGGCGTGTTGTTTACGTTTTCTTTTAAAACTATTTTTATAGGTCCCTATTAATGTAGTTCCTGTAGATGCGGGATCATTGGAGGAGCATCTCTAGAAACGTCCCAGTTCTTACTCCCATGATTGTTTGAGTTGATAAAGTGTAGCTCATCCTTTTATTGTACTCCTTTATTTTTTGTTTGTTGTATATGTATATCTACGTTCAAAGACGACTTATGTTCTTTGGTTGGTGATTAGTATCAGAGTTGGTTTTATGTGGATTCAGCATTTTATTATATTTTATTTATTCTTTTGATTCTTGTTTAATTATGATGCTAAGAATGTTACCAAAAAATTTGTTTCCCATGATTTTTATGGTAGACCTGATCAATTTATTTATGATTTTTTGGAGCATCACATTTGGTATATCATCATTCCAGGTTTTAGCATCCTAGGGATCTTGAATGCGTCTGTCTCTTTTCTTAATTGCATTCTTTGACTACTTTAGAGATTTATCATTTAGGGTTTGTTTTCTCTATAAAGACGACCATTTAGGAGGTTTCTCTCCATTATTTCCAAACGAAAGACTCAATTAGACCAAGTTTATATGAACGTTTACTTATTTATTTCACTTGCGAGACGTGCATGACGTCGAATTTGGTTGGGAGTTAAGGTTTTTTGGACGTGAAACCTTTTACAAGTTCCTAGCATATGGTTTGAGGGAAAATATCTTCACTCACCATCCGTAATGGCATTAGAAGTAATTTTTTCAAAGACCTCGTATGTGCATCCATGTGGTGGTTAGTATAAGGAAGAGTTTAACTATCTTTCTTTTTCTTGACCGAGAGAGATTGATACAAAAGAGAAGGAGGATGTTCACGTTATCATCTAGCATGAGAAAGAGGCTGAAACCTTACATGAAGGGTTTGATAGGCATTACCAGGTTAACCATTATTTACCATTTACGCTTGGGTTGTCGAAGTTACCGTCCTACAACACTAGAAGCATCTTAAATATTATGGGGGTAGAGTCCCTAAGAATTGGAAGAACGAGTCCAAAGTAGGCCCAATAATTATAGACATTGTAGTGTGAACCCGAATAAGGAGACCTCACCGGTAGAAGGAGCAACCTAGTGGGAGATGACCCCAAAGGTTATCCAAGAGTAGACAATAGGATTTTGTTTGGACAGTACGCCCGAGGGAATTCTATCCAATAGAGCCACGACTTATGAGCACAAGGTAAACGAGGAAAATTTTAGAATATACAACCAATGAGGTAAGGTCATTAGGGCCTCCAGTGAGGCCACTATTTCGATTGTTCCTTTAAAGTAAGGTGTTACATTCATGGCAGGTGAGTACACCTAGTTACTAGATGCCTTTGTGCAAACTAACTTTTTGGAGTACCTTTAGGGAATAATTAGGGGTGCATTTATGGCTCTTGCGCATGAGTCTGGCTTAAACATCAAGGATTTGTCATTTTTTATTTGTATTATGTATATACTATGTTTATGAGGTAGATAGATTTTATTTTAGATCTACGTATTTGAGGTTACCCCTAGTCGGGAGGGGGATACTTTATGTCGTAATTATAGAGACATGGAAGTTTGTCTGGTCAGCTCAGTTTCATCCGCCTTGTTGATATTAGATTATATATCATGATATTACTACTAAGTTTATGTGCATAGTTATATTTTACTCTTATATAGACTATCGGAGATAAGCTTTTTATATCGTGTTTGAGAAAAGATTTGTTTATGTCGTTATGCTTAGGATCAGGAAAAGGGGCTAGCACACTCGTATATGTATATATTTGAGTACATTATAGGGGATTACAGTCATGTGGAGGTGTCACCGATAGTCCGAGGTTCTTCTAGTTTTACTTAGATAGGTGTTGAGTTATAACCAACATAAAATATTTATTTTTTGCCTTAAAAATGGCACTAATGGAAAATCCCTCTCAAGGGAATTTCATGAAATTGACTTCGTCAGTGATAGTAAACGTATTGTGTGTGTAAACACCACAATGAGGGAATCGTAAAAGAGTGATGGTTCACTAAGGAGGTTTGGCATCCCACGAGCAGGTTAGGGTCAAGATATGAGACGAGTGTTGGATGTTAAGTATCAACAACCGGTTGAACCAGTTAAGGAAAGTATCCTCTTATTACAACTGAAACGTGGAGAGTTATCATCAGTGGTGAAATTGGGTGGAGTATATCTTGAAGGCTGATTTTTAAAGTAATATGTAATTGGCACGTCATTAGTGTGTTTTTATCACATGAAGGGTTAGTTATCTGTGAATTGCGATGATACCTCGTTGAAGATGTAATGGTGTAGTAGTGGTTCCCTCTACATCCAAATCTGTGACTAAGGGTTGTTTACGATCCAACGGTGAAATTTACCAAGATTATTTATGTATATAGTTTTTGGAATAAGTCATTTCTCCGATTAAGGTCAGGAGAGGGTTGCATTTCGAAGAATTTTTTTGTTAAGGGGTCCCTAAACTAAAAGAGGTAATTTTGACCAAGGTTAGTGTTTGGTGTTTCCCTTAACATTCCATAAACAACTTGGAGTATTGAGGTAAGACAGTATACTCATTTAATTGTTATACGGTTTCAGGGTTCCAAGGGGGACAAGGGATAGTTTGGGATTATGAGAAATAGATTGACCAAGTTGATTAGAGTTACAAGTGATGTAAACCATTCGTGTAAAGATGTGATTTGTACACCTTATAGGATAGTGTGTTCGAAATTGAGAATGGGAAGTTTTATCAGAACAAGCAATTGAAATTGAGGATTAGAAGAGGCTTGATTCATAGATTCATGAGGGGGTCATGAATTATTAGTGACCTCCAGCATGGGAATTATAGAGTCCAGTTTCTTATAGGAGATAGGTAACCAGATGAAGTTCCTTTTTGAATGTTTAAGTACGGTGAGGTCGTTGCCATTTGACCTCACCTTACAACCATTAGTGTGCAGGATGCATTTCTTCGGGGGTATGTCAGAAGGAATCCTTAATTGTCAAGTTGGTGTTTTAATGATTAGATTAGTTTTGTCGAGACTATAGCCAAACATAATTTATGATAAAAGAGACCATAAGATATGTTAGGTTGTAGACGATAAATTCAGTTATAATAATGGGATGACATTACGGGTGCGATATTCTTATATTTTTTTTACTAGAAATATACTGAATTCGAACTTCGAGGATGAAATTCCTTATTTTAGGTGGAAGAATGTAATACCCTATATTTTTATGCATATTATTTAATTAATTAAATAGAAGAAATTAATTATGTGTGCTTATTGTGACTAGAGATGTCACCATTTATATCGTTATATGTTATTAAAGTTGGATTGGAATTTAGACACAAGACACGATGAGTAATTAATTAAATTAATTAATATTGGGACTCGTATCAGACAATTATTAAATAAAGGAGTGGTTAATTATTTGTTTTGTGTATATTTGGTAATTGGATTTTGAGACGCGTAGAATGTCCATTTATAGTTTAAAATGATGGTTTAAAATCCTACTGGGTTAGTATAAGGCTCGAGAATGGTTTTAAGTCATTTAAAGTTGTTTTGGGGATCTTTTAGGTAATGCCCATTTTGGGACCAAACCCAATTTCGGGATTAAAGGATTATAGGAGGTCATTGGGGATCTTATTTTATAACAAATGCTATGGGAAAGAATTAGAGGGGATAAAAAGAGAAAGCACTAAAAGGAAAGAAATATCTGGGGGAATTATGGATTGATTTCTCAAGAAATCCATAAGGTAAGTTCTATTTAGAATATTATTATAATTTCATATGTGTTAGATTATATCCATTTCATTGGATTCTAAACTTTAAGCATGTTTTAAATCCGATATGTAAGATTTAATTGATTAATTTCACAATTAACCTAATCATGCTAGTAATTAGCTTAATTCCCCTTTGATTTTGATTCATTTCATCATGAGTATGACTTGAAATTATTAAAAAAATGATTTGAATACGTTTTCTATAATAAATTAGTTAAAAAAATCCTTGTTTAATTGAATAAATCCACGAAAATTTGTAAAATTAGATAAACTAGGGTTCTTAAATCTTGAATTGGGTTTTTGTTTAATCTTGGGATAGATTGGGAGTTTGATGATACAATTAGGTTTCGATTGTTGTTTTGATATCTTAACATCATTTGGGTGATGATTGGGTGCTTAGAGGAAGATTTTGTAATCATTAATAGAGTTTGGAGAGAGAAAAATAAGAAATTGAAGATGCAGAAACCCGTAATCGGGGGAAAATAGGGATATTACTGTGTTCACCAGTCGACCAGTCCCAAGGCCCCATTCGATTGGTGGTAACAGGGATGGCTTATTGAGTGCTTTTGTGTAATTGGTTGGAAAATTTGTTTCTTGAAACCCGGGGTTAGGATTTAATGACTTATAGTTTAATAAACGTATATAATAATGATATATTCTTATAATTCGAGATATTAGAGATTAATATTAGGAATATCACTTATTTAGAAGGGCTAAATGGAGGATTTTGAATTCAAAGGTAGAATGCATTTAATGATTGGTAATTTATAAGTCAGGGGATTGACTTGTTGATCAGGATTGATTTGAACTGTTCGGATGTATGAGGGGGGTTAATATCTTTTTAGTGAGATCAGGTTTAGGATATAACTTCCACCGAGTGAGGTAGTTATAATGTAACGTGGTTTCAACTAAATTAGGTGTGATATTATACCTAGACGTAATGCCTTGGGAGAATAGTAGATTATGGCTAATAGAGATTGAATATAGTTGATGTAAGGATTTTAATGTATGATAGGGTGAGTCTACACCTAAAATTGGGAAACCAAGAGGTTAAGGTTGATGTTTTATGGCATTATTATAGGGTTATAGTTGTGATATACCTTGTTATGATTGTTATGCTAGTATGACACGGTAGCGTAGAGTCGGTATGTGTATTTAGATTGCCTTAACTCATTTGTGATGGTTATGTATGTGTATGTTTTTGTCCGTTAGTGAGGGTGGAAATTTCTTGCTATTTTTATGTGCAATCCATACCATGTGTTTGTTCTCGTGGCATATCTATTGGAGAAATTCCATAAGGGAGCACGTGCGGCACGAATCGCACCGGTGCCTCGATTAGTAGATGGGATATTGCTTGGTCCTATTTTTACCCCTTGGTCACACGTCTTGGTACCCATGACCGAAAGGGTCTTAGGCGAGATGTCTTTCATAAAATCTTAGGTATGGCAGGCTTTATGACTGATGGGTAAATGTGGTGATTTCTCCCTTGACGTGATGGGGTCTTAGGTTTGGGATGACCTAAGACTATACATAGTATGCATGAAAGATACCCGAAGGCAATAAGATTAGGCCGTAATTATGTGTGGATGCGAGATATGCTCATTTATTTGTATAAGCCAAAAGTTATACCATTGTATGGACGTTAGTCATTAGTAGAATATTTCTCCTACAATATGAGATTATTTTGTGGCGGTACTAGAGATAGTTGTACCAGTTTATGTGCTATACTAGAGATGTATATGACTTATAGTATGGATGTCCACCTACACACTTATGATTCGGATTTGCTTATTACATATACTATAGATGTGTATATGGTATTGTTGGCATGATTTAGTCAAATGTGTATAGACTTGAGATATAAGCATGTTATGGATATATTGGTTATTTGGTGAGATATACCATAGGTTTGAGACTACAACATAACTTATGTTTTAAACTGAAAAAGAATAACCTAAAGATAAGAAAAAAAATATTAAAGAATGAAGATCTAAAGCTTTAATCACATGGGGACATAAAGGTTCGGTATTTAGAATTGTATGAGTTTTTAGGTTGTTGGCCTTGGTAACTAATAACTTAAAATATGTTAAAACACAATAGGAAGATGTGTAGTTATGATGTGGACCTAATTTTATTATAATCATATTCTAAATAGGCTTGATGTTTACGTTTTCTTTAAAAACTATTTTTACAGGTCCTTATTGCGGTAGTTCCGGTAGGTGCGAGATCGTTGGAGGAGCATCTCTAGTGACATTCCAGTTATTATTCCTAGGAATGTAGGACTCGAGAAAGTATAGTTCATCCTTTTAATGTATTCCTTTATTTTTAGTTTTTTGTACATGTATATTTACGTTTAGAGTCGACTTATCTTCTTTGGTTAGGGATTGGTGTCAAAGTTGGTTTTGAGTGGATTCAGTTGTTCATTATATTGTATTTTCTCTTTTGATTCCTTTTTATTTTTTATGCTAAGAATGCTACCAAAAGTTTTTATTCCTGCGATTTTTATGGTAGACTTGATCAATCTATTTATAGATTTTTCGGGATATCACAGTGACAGCACAAAAAATAACATTTAAGCCCCGAGAGTTAAAGTTACTCCAAATAAAGTTATCTTTAGTTCAAATTATGACTAGATTGAGACTAATGACATTTTCATTCATCACGGTATGAGGAGACCACCCCTTTTCAACAGCAAACCAAATACTCTTATCGATCGATTTCAAAGAGGATCTTATTCGAACTTTCCAATGGGCATAATTTAAGCCATAAAAAAAGGTGTCCTATTGTAAGAGTTATACATATAATCACCAGGATTCATCTAAATAACTTGTAAAAACAAGATCTGATACCAATTTGAACAAAAAATGATATAGCGGTCAGGTTATATGCATAAATTGTATAGTAGGTCACACACACAAAAGCCAAATTCTATTTAGTCCAAATTTTATGTTGATAAATTAGGTGAACCTAAGCATTTAAGATATTGAAACTAAATCCAAACAAACAAACAAACCAAAAATAAAAAGATAGGACGTGAGGAAAAATCCCTTTCGGGCAAAACCTATATTCAACACTATTATAACTAGGTATTACAGAATGACACTAACAGACTTATAAAACCTTAGACTCCACTAAGTGATGCAGTTGTGTCTTCAATCCTTGTTGTTAATAGATAGCAATGTGGATCCAATAACACTCCACAGCAAGCCCTAGTTGCCTTGGTGTCCATCAATCAGTCTTAGGAAATAATATTCCTATCTTCATATGTGTTATTCTAGGGTTGGACAAAATGCTCAACAAATCATCCAAGGGGTTTGGATTTAAAAACAAGAGTTTTAAACAAACTATGGTTTGTATACCTTTTAGATATGTATGGGAAAGTGTTTTTCTCCAAACATTCAGTGTAAAGATGATCCTTAATGCCCTTTTATATAGAAAATACAAATTTTGAGGATCCCCTGAATAAAATGTTTACACATATTCAAAAATATATAGCTCTTTTGAGGATTAAAGTGATGAATTCAACTCTTTCGATCTTAAATTGTTGCATATAGTTGCTAACTTATCTTCAGTAGAAGCTCTTTATAATTTGCATGATGATGAAGAGATGTAATGAAATATGCCAAACGAAAATAGACCGAGAAATTACAAAACCAATTCTTACTGGAGTATATCCCAAGCTTCTTTGTATGTCTCACATGTTATAATATGACAAAACTCCTCCGATATGACAGCACAAAACAAAGCATTAAAACCACGTGAATTATAATTAGCCAATTTGTGTCCATCCTCACTCTAACTTTCTACAAGTTTAGGGATGTGAAGTTCACCTACTAAAGTTGTGGGTGGGGACCACTCCTTAATAACGACTAACCACACCCTCTCATCTATAGCCTTAAATGATGATTTTATACGCGTTTTTCAGTACGTATAATTAGCCTCATCAGACATCAGTGGCCTCGAAAGCGAGTGACCCTCCAAATAAAAACAGTCTAAATTCATGCCAAAACAAATTATATACACATACTCTAATACCACTAGAAGGTCATACGCAAAGGGTTCTATATGGATAAGGAAAAAAACAAGAAAACCACTATTTTTTAAATTTTCAAATTTAAGTTCAATTAAACAAATTTACCCAAATTAAACACAGCACAAACTAAACAAAAGTTGTGTTCAACGATTAATCAATTTTATATTTCCCCAAAGCATGCATCCACGTGAGTACAACTAGATAAAATAAATCAATCCATAACACTTTGATGTACGAGGAAAACTCACAACGGGAAAATCCTAGGACGGCCTAGTCACGTAAATTTCACTATGTACATAATTACAAACGACACAAAAGTTAATTTACATAATGACCTTGATGACCTCTCAAGACTTGATTCTCTTCACTCCTCAACGTTCACCATAGTGACACATAGTTGTGACACCCCAACTAATTATATAGCGGGTAGCTACTCCTTTATTAAATTAATACAAAATGTCAAGTTGATTCAGTTAATAGCATCACTGTCGAAAACATTTTAATGATTAGTAACCACCTAGTATTTAAAAAGTAAGTTGTCAAATTTTAAATTAAATCTGATTAACATGCGATAAATGAAATGTAAAAGAATAACGTCACCATACACCAAAAAGTCTCAATAAAGTAACCAACAAATAATAATAAGTCCGGAGGAAAACTCCTCATAACAATCCCACCAACTAAAATAAATAAAACGGTGTGAATCCTGAATTAATTACAATCCACAATCTGAATAACTGAAATATGAAAAGTCTCTAATAGAAATGGGCGACATGCCCTACAAATGATGAAACTGAATATGGAGTCAAGACTAGAAAAGGAGGCATCTAATATCAAGGCCCTGTAACTTCCACAACAGCTACAGCTCGTCACCTGAATAGAATTCCTATGCATGGTGTCCTTGTGGCTGGGCACCTAAAAAGGTTTTTACAAAAAGTAAATTTGAAAGAAAACGGGTCAGAGCCCGAAAGTGGAGAGTATTTTAAAAACAACAAGTGCTTTAATAACATTAAAACAATGAATGCAAAGTACATGTTAGGACGTGCTCTCACATGAAATACTCACCTCTCGACTAATTGTGCACTCCTAACATACCGTACCCATTCAAGTGATTCTCATATCTAACTAAACTGACATAAGTTCTAACCTTTCTACTCGATTCATAATATAAATTCCCAACATCATCGCTTAAATAGATAGCTTTACTTAGACTCGGATTCGCAATTATTAGCATTACAATTCACAGCATGTTATCCCTTGTTAGCTTTATCGAGGCGTTATTATAATTATTCTCGCAATGAAACATAACAATTCCTTTTCATTTAACCGTATATTATTCACATCATAAATATAAAATATAAGCACCCCGAGGCTAAGCTGTGGTGCACACATACTTTTCTATCCATCCCGGTACATCACGTACATAAGGATTACAAATTCCGAATCTCTCAGGAATTGTTAGAATAAGCACAACACACAAAAATGGAGGCGAACATAATTCAACATATCCATGGGTCACGTACATACCTACGCTCCACAGTCAGCTGACTTATTAACTCACAAATAAGTCATTCTAGCATTATGTTCTTAAGGTACCAATCTAAATCCGGGCACACAAGGATTAGATTGCCCTAAGCGAACGTAAACCTCCCGTGATAGCAAGTATGGTAGGTATGTCATACACATAAAATCATATACATATACTAAGCATGCACACAACTTAGTAATTTCCATAATTTATTAGTGGTATACTTCTCATTCTGATACCAAAACACGTGTCCCCGGTTTATATATACACATCATCCATTATCCTCACGTCGTAATTAGTTATTCGCGTCCTAACCCACAATTACCATTTGGTTCAAATCATTCTTATATATTTTACTCCCCAATATATCCCGAATATACCAACTATATCAATTGGTCATCAAGGTAAGGTTATCTCTACCATTAAACAAGGTTAGGGGACACTAGAAATCAAACCAGGCCAAAAAGGCCAATCTGTCAACTCGTTAGAAGTCTCGTTCGAACGAGGTCGTCCGAGCGAGAGTTCGTTCGAACGAAGTGGCCATCTAACGAGATCTCGTTCGAACGAAAGGCATCGAACGAACATTTAACTCGTTAGAAGTCAAACTGTCAACTCGCTAGAAGCTCGTTCGAAAGACCTGGGAAGGCCTTCTAACGAGGTGACAGTTTCGAGCCCAGAATTTCTAAATTCATTTTTCCTCCAACTTTCTCTTCTCAAAACTCACCCAAACATTATTCCAACAATATTTTAAGGTTCCTCAACATTCCTAAACATTCTTAGGTCGTAATCTAGCACATTCATGGAATCAAATCTTCCTATACAACACCTAATTATTAAATCTCCCAAAGTTTTCCCCAAACCTTATGAGTATGAACCCTAGAATTTAAAGTCATCAATTTCCATATATAAATCCATTTTTGTAACATAAAAAGTAGTAATTCTTTTAGTCAAATCACCCAATAACAACTCTACATGCAAACTCTACATGCAAACCTATTTCATGGGTTTTTATCAATCTCCCAAAACAATGCAATTTTATAAATTTCTAAGCATGGAAGAAACATTCGCTTGAAATTAACGTAATTAAACCACTTGCCTCTGATCTTTCTCTGAATTTGATGTTGAATTGATGAAGGTTGATCTCTTTCTCTCTCTCTGTGTAGAATTCTCCTTCCTCTCTCTCTCTACCAGTTTTTTCTCCAAGATGACAATGGTGGTTTAGAGGTTGCCTTAGGAAACTCTTAAAACTTTTTCCAATAACTCCCGGAACCCATTAAGTCATTTAGTGTTGTTAGTGGGTTTAGTGGGTAAAGACTAAATCATTTTTTAACTTCTAATGTTCGTGGGTTTTAATTCCTAAAATTCCAAAATTATCAAAATGCCCTTTTAAGTTACCGGTATGGCCCAATAATGCCCCGGGACCCAAACTTAACCCCCGGCTAGTATTTTCTGACTATTTTGACCCTTCCGGACTCGTTTAATTCAATTAATCCCATAAATAAATATCATAAAAATACGGGGTATTACATACTTCCCCCCTAATAACAGAATTTCGTCCCGAAATTCGGAACTAGAAAGTACCTGGTAAAAACAACTCTGGATAATGTTCGCGCATCTCATCCTCGCGCTCCCATGTGGACTCCGCGACATTATGATGTCGCCAGTGAACACGCACTAACGGAACTATCTTTGACCGCAGTTTTCGCTCACTTCGGTCCAAAATAGCAATCGGCCCCTCCTCGTAGGAGCTATCGGGCTGGAGATCGATGTCCTCCAAAGCAATGTGAGAATGAGCCAAATCATCTCTAAGATATTTCCTTAGCGAGGAAATATGAAACACATCATGAATCCTGTGTAAATGCTTCGGTAACCCAAGTCTATACGCAACAGACCCAATCCGGTCGATGATAGGAAATGGTCCCATGTATCTCGGTGCCAACTTTCCCTTCTTCCCAAATCGCATAATCCCCTTCATAGGGGATACTCTGAGTAAAACCTGGTCCCCCACTTGGAACTCCCTGAAGAACCTCTTCGCATCAGCATAGCTCTTCTGCCGATCTTGAGCTACCCGAATGCGACTCCGTATCAATTCTATCCTCGCCGAAGTATCCTGAATCACTTCCGGACCAAGTAGTTTGTTGTCCCCCACCTCCAACCAACATGCTGGGGAACGACAAGGTCTACCGTACAACGCCTCAAATGGAGCCATGCCAATGGTGAACTGGTAGGAGTTGTTGTAAGCAAACTCCAGCAGTGGAAGATACTGCTCCCATCCACCCCCAAAATCAATTATGCACATACGCAACATGTCCTCCAACATCTGGTTTATACGCTCGATTTGCCCATCGGTCTGCGGGTGATACGCCGTACTCAACCGTAATTCCGTGCCCATGGCCTTCTGAAAACTTTCCCGAAACCGGGAAAAAAATATCTTGTCTCTGTCAGACACGATATTTAGGGGCACACCGTGAAGTCTCACTATTTCTGCAATAAAAAGTTGGGCATATTGTCCTGTAGTGTAGTCTGTCCTTACGGGTAAAAAATGAGCAACTTTGGTCAACCTTTCCACAATTACCCAAATGGATTCGTGACCCCTCTGTGACGTAGGTAATCCCGTGATGAAGTCCATAGAGATGCTCTCCCACATCCACATCAGGACCTCTAATGGCTGTAGAAGTCCTTCCGGTCTCTGATGGTCCACTTTTACCAGCTGACAAGTGGCGCATTTAGAAAAAACACGGCAATATCTCTCTTCATCCTGCTCCACCAATAGTAACGTCTCATATCTTGGTACATTTTATCCCCACCGGGATGTACCGCGAACCGTGAGCCGTGCGACTCTGTCATCACCTCGTGTCGCAATTCCTCCCCTTCCGGAACCACCAGTCTCCTATTGAAGCGTAATCCCCCATCTGAACTAACGGTATAGGACTCGGCTCCCTCCGCTAGTAATCGAACTATTTTCTCCTGACAGAACGAGTCATTTGCCTGTGCCCTTACCACCTTCGCGATAATCTGCGGTGTAACAGTCATCACAGACATGAACGATCGGGCCACTGCATCCTGGTGTCCTAAATCTTTCCACTTAGCCTTCCACACCCCTGCCACCTCATCTACTGGCCTACGGCTCAACGCGTCTGCTACCACGTTAGCCTTCCCCGGGTGATATTGGATATCGAACTGATAATCCTTCACAAACTCAAGCCACCTTCGTTGCCGCATATTTAACTCCTTCTGCGTGAATAGGTACTGTAGGGACTTGTGGTCCATGAACAATCGAAACTTCTCCCCCCAAAGATAATGTCTCCAAATCCGAAGGGCAAATACCACTGCCGCTAACTCCAAGTCATGGGAGGGGTAATTCTTCTCGTGAGGCTTAAGCTTACGGGAAGCATAAGCTATGGCCTAACTCTCCTACTGCAATACACCTCCAAGTCCTTGTAAGGACGCATCGGTGTAAACTAGATACTCAACTCCCGATCTCGGTAATGCTAACACAGGTGCTAAGGTCAATTTGTCCTTCAAGTCATCGAATGCCAACTAACAGGCATCACTCCAAATGAACGGCACACCCTTACGAGTTAGATGTGTCAAAGGACCCGCTATCTTTGAGAATCCCAGAATAAACCTCCTGTAGTATCCTGCTAAGCCCAAGAAACTACGGATCTCAGTCGGTGTCGTGGGCTGTCCCCACTCCCTCACCGCGGATACCTTTCCCGGATCAACAGATATCCCCCGGTCGGAAATAATATTCCCCAAAAACTGAACCTCCTTCAGCCAAAACCCACACTTCTCATACTTTGCATACAGCTCGTTCTGACGTAGCGTCAGCAAAACGTGTCTCAAATGCTCGGCGTGCTCTTCCTTTATCTGGGAGTAAACCAGAATGTCATCAATGAAGACAATGACGAACTGGTCTAGGAACTCTCTAAAAACCCTATTCATCAAGTCCATAAACACGGCTGGAGCGTTGGTCAAGCCAAAAGGCATAACCCGAAACTCGTAGGAACCATATCTCGTTAAGAAAGCAGTCTTCGAGACGTCCTCTTCCCTGATACACAACTGATGGTATCCCGATCGCAAATCAATCTTTGAGAAGAAAGAATCTCCTCTCAGCTGGTCGACTAACTCATCGATTCGGGGAAACGGATACTTATTCTGTATCGTGACTTTATTCAACTCCTGGTAATCTACACACAACCTCGATGATCCATCCCTCTTCTTTACGAACATTACAGGGGCACCCCACGGCGAAGTACTCCTCCATATAAACCCCTAACCCAACAACTGCTCAATCTGATCCCGTAACTCTCTCATCTCAGCTGGAGCCATACGGTAAGGTGCGCGAGCAATAGGCTGAGTGCCCGACGTCAAATCGATCATGAAATCTATCTCCCTACTCGGAGGTAGTCCAGGTATATCCTGAAATACATCGGCGAACTCACTAACAACGGGTATCGAATCAAGTGGTATCACCACTTCCTTAGAGGTCTCCTCCTCTATGTAGTACAAATGAGTGGACGATCCTCCCTCAGGGCGAGGCATCGCCACTAAAAACATCTCCTGCCCGGGAATGGCAAAGATAATACTCCTATTAAAATAGTAAATCATGGCTCGGTACGCAACTAGCCAATCCATACCAATAATGGCATCATACTCGGTCATCTCTAATACTAACATATCAGCGGGTAAAGTAAACCTTCCGATCTCTATACCCACACCTCTACAAATAAGCGAAATCACGGAACCCCTACTCAACGGTGAATCTACACAAGTAACCGTACTCTCGGCGGTGTCTAACAATCCAATGGTGCGTGCAAATCTCATAGCAATGAAACAATGTGTGGCACCCGTGTCAAACAAAATACGCCCCATAGTTCCCTGAATAGAGAACATACCCTCAATGGCTGGTGGATCCTGTGGGGCTGCGACCTGCTGGAGCTGATACACTCTCCCATACTGAAGCTGTCCCTGCTGAACTGGGACTGCTGGAATGGGTGGTAGTGCTGCCATCTGTGGTGCTGGGAGGGCGGCGGGAAATATAGGCCTCTGTGGCTCGTGTCGAGCACCCTGCTGCTGCTGCTGTGGGGTGTTGCCTTTTTCAGGACAATCGTGACGTTTGTGGCCAATCTTACCACAAATGAAACACTTCCCCTGGAAGTTTCCCCCTCGCTGCCCCTGCTGACCACGGCCCTGGTGACCGTTACCATTTCTGCCCTGGCCTTGCTGGCCCTGGTGAAACTACTGCTGTTGACCATTTTGACCCTGCTGGCCCTGATGGCCGTTCTGACCCTGCTGGCCATTCCGGAATCCTCCCTGACCGTTCCTGAAACCCCCTGATCAGAATCTCTTAGAATCCCCTTGCTGGGAACCCTGATCACCCTGCCTATACTGACCCTGAGCTAATTGTGCCCCGCTGGCACCATTTTCCCCTGTCCTGCCCTGATGGATGGACTCTCCTGATCGCTTCCCCTCTGTCAAGTGAAAGCGGTGGTCCTGGCAATGGAGCAGTGCAGCGTTAACCACGTCAGAATAAGTGGCCAACGATAGATTCCCCAACAAGTGCTGACGGATCCACCAAGTCAATTCATCTGTAAACTTCTGAATCTTTTTCTCTTCTGTCGGTATCTCATCCGGAACAATATTCAGTAAATTAGTGAATTCGGCCTCATACTTGGCCACAGTCCTTCCCTCCTGTCTAAGGTTCATCAACTTCATCGTCATTTCCGTGTGAACAGCTGACGAAAAATACTTGCGGTTGAACTGCACCCAAAACTCCAGTATAGTGAGAGTATCTCTCTCCTCTGCGGTGGTAATGGACTCCCACCACTGCAATGCAGATCCCACTAGCTTGAAAGTAGCTAGTATCTGCCTATAAACATCGGTGCACTCATACATCCTCAAGTTCCTCTGAATGTCCTTTCTCCATTAACTTGAAACCACAACATCGGAGCTACCTGGGAACTCCGGCGGGTGTGCTTTCTAAAAAGCATCACGTACACGTTCCCAAGCAGACGGGAATGCATGTGCCTGAACTGGCGCGGCTACTGGCACCTGGGGTGGTGCCTGCTGTACAACGGTAAGAGCGGCATTTACCTCTTGGGCTACAATGGATGCAACCTCAACGACATTCATGGTGCCCTATACTGGAGCTGGCTGGGGCTCCGGCTGTGCATCCCTAGGAACTCGCTGCGCACGTCGTGAAGGCATCTGAAATGAGAGTAAACTCTATAAGTTCGCAGTTATAAACTTAAAATAGCTGAAGAGCGAAGCATACATAAAGGAATACAACAGTCCTAAAGTATAGGGCAAAACATCAAAGAAAGCTCAGCGGAAAAAAAACAAGCCGTACAGATCCTAAAGGACACTAGAACCTGATGCTCTGATACCACCTGTGACACCCCGACTAATAAAATACCGGGTAGCTACTCCTTTATTAAATTAATACAAAATGTCAAGTTGATTCAGTTAATAGCATCACTGTCGAAAACATTTTAATGATTACTAACCACCTAGTATTTAAAAACTAAGTTGTCAAATTTTAAATTAAATCTGATTAACATGCGATAAATGAAATGTAAAAGAATAACGTCACCATACACCAAAAAGTCTCAATAAAGTAACCAACAAATAATAATAAGTCCGGAGGAAAACTCCTCATAACAATCCCACCAACTAAAATAAATAAAACGGTGTGAATCCTGAATTAATTACAATCCACAATCTGAATAACTGAAATATGAAAAGTCTCTAATAGAAATGGGCGACATGCCCTACAAATGATGAAACTGAATATGGAGTCAAGACTAGAAAAGGAGGCATCTAATATCAAGGCCCTGTAACTTCCACAACAGCTACAGCTCGTCACCTGAATAGAATTCCTATGCATGGTGTCCTTGTGGCTGGGCACCTAAAAAGGTTTTTACAAAAAGTAGATTTGAAAGAAAACGGGTCAGATCCCGAAAGTGGAGAGTATTTTAAAAACAACAAGTGCTTTAATAACATTAAAACAATGAATGCAAAGTACATGTTAGGACGTGCTCTCACATGAAATACTCACCTCTCGACTAATTGTGCACTCCTAACATACCGTACCCATTCAAGTGATTCTCATATCTAACTAAACTGACATAAGTTCTAACCTTTCTACTCGATTCATAATATAAATTCCCAACATCATCGCTTAAATAGATAGCTTTACTTAGACTCGGATTCGCAATTATTAGCATTACAATTCACAGCATGTTATTCCTTGTTAGCTTTATCGAGGCGTTATTATAATTATTCTCGCAATGAAACATAACAATTCCTTTTCATTTAACCGTATATTATTCACATCATAAATATAAAATATAAGCACCCCGAGGCTAAGCTGTGGTGCACACATACTTTTCTATCCATCCCGGTACATCACGTACATAGGGATTACAAATTCCGAATCTCTCAGGAATTGTTAGAATAAGCACAACACACAAAAATGGAGGCGAACATAATTCAACATATCCATGGGTCACGTACATACCTACGCTCCACAGTCAGCTGACTTATTAACTCACAAATAAGTCATTCTAGCATTATGTTCTTAAGGTACCAATCTAAATCCGGGCACACAAGGATTAGATGGCCCTAAGCGAACGTAAACCTCCGGTGATAGCAAGTATGGTAGGTATGTCATACACATAAAATCATATACATATACTAAGCATGCACACATATTAGTAATTTCAATAATTTATTAGTGGTATACTTCTCATTCTGATACCAAAACACATGCCCCCGGTTTATATATACACATCATCCATTATCCTCACGTCGTAATTAGTTATTCGCGTCCTAACCCACAATTACCATTTGGTTCAAATCATTCTTCTATATTTTACTCCCCAATATATCCCGAATATCCCAACTATATCAATTGGTCATCAAGGTAAGGTTATCTCTACCATTAAACAAGGTTACGGGACACTAGAAATCAAACCTGGCCAAAAAGGCCAATCTGTCAACTCGTTAGAAGTCTCGTTAGAACGAGGTCGTTCGAACGAGAGTTCGTTCGAACGAGAGTTCGTTCGAACGAAGTGGCCATCAAACGAGATCTCGTTCGAACGAAAGGCATTGAACGAACATTCAACTCGTTAGAAGTCAAACTGTCAACTCGCTAGAAGCTCGTTCGAACGACCTGGGAAGGCCTTCTAACGAGGTGACAGTTTCGAGCCCAGAATTTCTAAATTCGTTTTTCCTCCAACTTTCTCTTCTCAAAACTCACCCAAACATTATTCCAACAATATTTTAAGGTTCCTCAACATTCCTAAACATTCTTAGGTCGCAATCTAGCACATTCATGGAATCAAATCTTCCTATACAACACATAATTATTAAATCTCCCAAAGTTTTCCCCAAACCTTATGAGTATGAACCCTAGAATTTAAAGTCATCAATTTCCATATATAAATCCGTTTTTGTAACATAAAAAGTAGTAATTCTTTTAGTCAAATCACCCAATAACAACTCTACATACAAACTCTACATGCAAACCTATTTCATGGGTTTTTATCAATCTCCCAAAACAATGCAATTTTATAAATTTCTAAGCATGGAAGAAACATTCGCTTGAAATTAACGTAATTAAACCACTTGCCTCTGATCTTTCTCTGAATTTGATGTTGAATTGATGAAGGTTGATCTCTCTCTCTCTCTCTCTCTCTCTGCAGAATTCTCCTTCCTCTATCTCTCTACCGGTTTTTTCTCCAAGATGACAATGGTGGTTTAGAGGTTGCCTTAGGAAACTCTTAAAACTTTTTTCAATAACTCCCGTAACCCATTAAGTCATTTAGTGTTGTTAGTGGGTTTAGTGGGTAAAGAATAAATCATTTTTTAACTTCTAATGTTCGTGGGTTTTAATTCCCAAAATTTCGAAATTATCAAAATGCCCTTTTAAGTTACCGGTATGGCCCAATAATGCCCCGGGACCCAAACTTAACCCCCGGCTAGTATTTTCTGACTATTTCGACCCTTCCGGACTCGTTGGCGCACTCAAAATGAGCATACGGTTGATGAAAATAAAATTCACTTTTTAATTCAAATAATTACATTTCTGACGCGACTGTCACACGCGTGCAATAAAAAATTTCCAAATTGTCGTATTTCAATCTCGCGACAATTTCAATATTTCCAATCTTTATATTGCCATATATACACATTATAATCGAATACCAACTCACATCTCGTTAGTATTATATCCGGATTAATTCTCAATTAATACACATTTAATTCAATTAATCCCATAAATAAATATCACAAAAATACGGGGTATTAAAATAGTATTCCACCTACTATGTCGTAACATTTTCGGTTCAACCAATGAGGGTCTGGATAACATGTATTCCACCTACTATGTGGTAGCATTTTAGATAACATGCATCGCTTATAAGCTAACCCTCATTGGTTGATCCAGATGTTACACATATCTTTGACTCACTTGAGTCTATATTATATAAGTGCTCATCTAGTTTGGAAATATTGACAAAATTGAGTCATGTCCTTTCAAGCCAAAGAACCTTCAGACTCTTCATTTTGACTTCCTCTAATAGTCCAAAAGGTATAAGCAACAACACTTCACCTATGATGCTTTCATGTGTTGCCTATGTGTTTTCCTTAATTTATTATATGGATATGTGTGAGTTAAATCCCTCTAAAATCATTTTCAACAATTTTTGGGATATTTTAAATAATTTCTTTTGTTTTTTAAACAATTATTAAAAATTTAAATTGGTTTTTAAAAAAGTTGTGGGTTGTTTTGTAAATTCCATAAGCTGTTAAAAACCTGCTTGGGTAGAAACCGAAAGTTTTGAAAATTATGTGGCTACAATTTGTATTTGTAGTAGTTCAAAAACACACGTTTGTAGTTCCATCTCAACCTTACACGTGTTGATTCCACAATGGCTAGATTTGTGTTTTTATGCTCTCACATATATGTGCAAAACTGTGAATCCTTCGATATTTTTAATCAACGACCTGCATGTTATCTAAGATGATCCTTGTAACGTGTGGATCAACCAATGAGGGTTAGCTTATAAGAGATGCATTCTAAATCCTTAAATTTTTCTTGATCATTTAAAATCAATCCTGAGCGTTGATTTTCTTCAAAGTTCCAGAGCCTTCCATCTCTTACTATAAACACAAGCCATATGTTATGTGATTACAATCTTTGGCCAGCCTCACTTCTGAGAGAAAATAAAGAGAGAAGAGAGAAACATAAACCAAACCCTAAACTAAACTCCGGCTAAATATTTCCAAAAAACCCTTTCTAAGAATGATTTAGTTTGAGATTGTAGTAGATTATCCTCTTTTGTCCTTTACCTTTTTCCCAACTTAATCACGTTGATTCAATCTCATTTTCGGTTCATAGAACTTTGGTATTTGATCTTTGTGATACATATCACTTAGATATTGCGTAGTTTTGATTTCTTCTTTCGAGAAATCTCATTTTGTTGGATGTTTTCAAACTGATATGTTATTTTCAAACCCTAAACCAACAAAATCTTTTGAGTTCAGTTTCTTTGAATATCTAGACTTAGATCTAGTTGAGATCTTGATTGGGGATTTGCACTCTCATATATTTCACATTTTGTGAAATAAATGTACATATTTTCAAATAAAAAAGTGCATAGGATCTTGGCTCGTGTATATATCAAGATTCCCTCTTGATCTGCGGATATTTTAAAGATCCAAAGTCTAATAATTTTGATTAAACTGATTTTGGAAATTCCTTTGCATATTTGTGATCTATTTTGCATACTTTCTGTAATTAAGTGTGTGTGAGTTTCATGCATGTTATGTAGAGCACATAACCACTTACACCTTCACACTACTACATTGAAATGTGTTAGTACTGAGATCTTGGACTTTTGAGTCGACGTATAGCTAAAAGGAGTCGAGTTACAAATCTGAGAGAACATCAACAACATCAGAGCCTTGGGGGAAGTCAGAAAATCCAGAGGAGTTGGTATATTTCTGAATTTAAAATTAGGCATGATTGTGTGTCTTGATTGTTATAGAGTTTATAAACTGTTACCCTATTTTAGTGGATTATTTTTTAGGTGTAGAGACCTCCGTGGATGTTTCCCTAATTGGGTGGGGGTTTTCCACGTTAAAATTATTCGTGTATACTTCCTCTTCCTCTCATCCCTTCCTTAAGGTTGTGTTGATTTAAGTTTTGTTTTTTAAAACTGGTAAACCTATACCTAAAATAACTCGTTCATACTGTTTTACACATCTTGTGTTTAAAATTTGTTTTAAGAAAAGAGTTTCCTCAACAAACTGTTCGGAATTAAATGACTTAAGTGGAAATTTTTTTCAATTGGCATCAGAGCTTTTGTTTTTCAAAAATTCTTTAGATCTTAAGTTTCTGAAATTGCTTTCCCAAAACAAATTATGAATGAGAAATTTGAGAGACTAGGTAACCGGTCCAGTCCCCCTCTCTTTGATGGAACCAAATTTCCTTACTGGAAGGTAAGGATGGTTGCCTTCATCCAAGGGACATTGGGAGATGATGTCGGGGAAGTTATTGAAAATGGTTACACCTTTCCTACTAAACCAGCCGCTGAAGGAAGTACTGTGAGTATTAGAAAGTTACTAAGTGAATTCACTAAAGAAGAGAAACATATTTCCCTTAACAACAACAGAGGCAAAAATGCCATATTCATATCTATTAATGAATATGAATTTAAGAGAATATCATTCTATTCTACCTCTAAAGAATCATGGGACACCCTAGTGACTGCACATGAGGGTGGTACTAGAGTTAAAGATGCTAAAACATAAATTTTAATTCAGTAGTACAACTCCTTGATCATGAGTGAGACTGAGTCATTTGATGACTTATATATTAGACTCACAAACGTTGTAACCAAATTGCATGCTAATGGTATTGTTTATGATAGAAAAGAAATTGCCTCTAAAATACTAAGATCACTTCCACAAAAATTTGATAATAAGAGATATGCAATTGAGGAGATGGATGATGAAAATCTCACACCTGAACTCCTCAGTAGCAAATTGAGAACGGTGGAAATGGAATTAGAATTTAAGAAACAATTAACCCAATCCCAAGAGAAACAGTCTGCCTCAAATCTTATTTTTTTCATCTAAGTTGACCACATCTGAACTTAGCATACCTAACATTGACTTAGACTCTGATGAGGACCGTAATTTAGATACATTGGATAATCAGATTGCCTTAATGTCTAAATAATTGAAGAAAATTATGAACTTTGGAAATAAAATAGCAAAAAGACAAGGCAAACGTACTTATCCAAATCAATCTAACAACTGGCCTCATGAGAGAAGATAAGACAAACACCAGACTAACAATCACAAGAGACCTGAGAAAGACTTGGGACCTTAAAAATGTTGAATGCTATAGATGTGGGAAGTTGGGATACATGGCTAGTGACTGTAGAGTTAACTTAGACAAAATTCAAAAACATAATAGGGCTCATCTAAGCAAGACTTGGGATGACTCAACTGACTCTGAAAATAATGAAACTGAGTCATCTAACACTTTTGACCTTTGTATGTCATTCTTTGCTAAGATAATCTACAATGATGATGAGGAATCTGATCATGCTATGTTAATTGATGTTGTGCCTACTGGTTTATCTGCCTTATTGCTTGAGAATGTTGATAATATTTTAAACATTGTGTGTGTGAGTCAAAGGGAATGCTCTATTGTTGATGTCAATGGGTGTGTGAGTCTTAAAAATGAATCGCTAGGGGACACTGCACACTGCACACTTAGTGAGTCCGAAAATGATGACCTTTCTGACATTTACACACTGTACACAAAAACTCTCAAGAAAAGTACTAGGCTTGAAAATATTGTCAATGATCTTACCCAGAAGATAGACACCCTAAGTCTGGTGATCAAATAGAATACTGAAGAGTACACTACTCAATATCTCACTCATGATAATGAAACCAAAAATTTTGAACAAAAACTAAAAGAGTTGTCTAACTCTAATGAAACTATGGAAAAGAAATAAAAAGGAACGTTGTTGCAATTGGAACAAACAAAAGAAAAGACATCCACAGTCTTCAAAAAGTTTGTAAAATTTAAAAATAACTCTAAATGTTTTCAAGACTGTGTTGCTAAAAGTAAAACCAATTCTGATGATAGAACTGGAATAGGATTTTGTTCCAACTCTAAGACCCAAACTAAAAGCGTTGAAACTATAAAGTTTGTGTTTAGTGGCAAAAGACCTATTGAAACTTGTCCAGGTTTTTAAGGTTTGAAAAATGAGTTTGATGAAAAAAAAATGAAGTTAGACATTGGTGAATCAAGCAACTCTAAGCATAATGCTAAACAAAATTCTAAATACGTCTGCCCCCTATTCGACAAGCAGATTCGACGTTTCATCCTGTGCCACCTAGGAACAAGACTAGAGCTCAAAACCTAGACAACCCTTTGAATAATAATTTTCCTAAGGTTGTGAGTTCTACGTGCCATCTTTACTGCTCCTATTGGGATATTTATGGACATTCCCTTGATGGTTATTGTAGAAGGGTGTCTACCTAAAAAAAAGTAAAAATATTATTTTATTAGAAATACTGAGAAGAAACCCGGGGTCTCGATAGAAACTCATATTGAGGAGGAGCCACCCCAGGGTCTCGGCAGAAACTCATATTGAGCAGGAACCCACCTACAGTCCCGACAAAAACGCATAATTGAGAAGGAACCACCCCAGGGTCCCGACAGAAACTCATATTCAGCATGAACCCCTAGCGCCACTGCAAGTGTCTACGCCGCTGCAAGGGTCAGCGCCGCTTCAAGTGCCAGCATCGCTGCAAGTGTCAGCACCGTCGCAAGGGTCCGCGCCGCTGCAAGGGTCCGTGCCACTGCAAGTGTCGGCGCCACTTCAAGTGCCAGCGCCGCTGTAAGTGTCTGCGCCATTGCAAGGGTTAGCACCGCTGCAAGTGTCGGCGCCACTTCAAGTGTCTGCGCCACTTCAAGTACCAGCGCCGCTGCAAGTGTCAGCGCCGCTGCAAGGGTCGGCGCCGCTGCAAGTGCCAACGTCCCTACAAGTGTCTGCACCGCCGCAAGGTTCGGTGCCGCTTCAAGTGCCAGCGCCGCTGCAAGTGTCTGCCCCATTGCAAAGGTCAGCGCCACTGCAAGTGTCGGCGCCACTTCAAGTGCCAGCGCCGCTGCAAGGGTCGGCGCCGCTACAAGTGCCAACGCCACTACAAGTGTCCGCTGCTTCAAGTACCAGCGCCCCTGCAAGTGTCAGCGCCGCTGCAAGGGCCGGCGCCGCTGCAAGTGTCTGCGCCGCTCCAAGTGCCAGCACCGCTTCAAGTGTCTGCGCCGCTGCAAGTGTCTACGCCGCTGCAAGGGTCAGCACCGCTTCAAGTGTCAGCGCCGCCGCAAGTGTCAGCGCCTCAGTAAGTGTTCGCGCCGCCACAAGGGTCGGCGCCGCTGCAAGTGTCCGCGCCGCTGCAAGTGTCAGCGCCACTTCAAGTGCCAGTGCCGCTGCAAGTGTCAGCGCCACCGCAAGGGTCGGCGCCGCTTCAAGTGCCAGCGCCGCTGCAAGTGTCTGTGTCATTGCAAGGGTCAGCGCCGCTGCAAGTGTCGGCACCACTTCAAGTGTCTGCGCCGCTCCAAGTACCAGCGCCGCTGCAAGTGTCAGCGCCGCTGCAAGAGTCGGCACCGCTGCAAGTGCCAACGCCCCTGCAAGTGTCTGCAACGCCGCAAGGGTCGGCGCCGCTTCAAGTGCCAGCGTCGCTGCAAGTGTCTGCGCTATTGCAAGGGTCAGCGCCGCTGCAAGTGTGGGCGCCACTTCAAGTGCCAGCACCGCTGCAAGTGTCCGCGCCGCTGTAAGTGCCAACGCCACTGCAAGTGTCCGCGTCGCCGCAAGGGTTGGCGCCGCTTCAAGTACCAGCGCCCCTGCAAGTGTAAGCGCCGCTGCAAGGGTCGGCGCCGCTGCAAGTGTCCGCACCGCTCCAAGTGCCAGCGCCGCTTCAAGTGTCTGCGCCGCTGCAAGTGTCAGTGCCACTGTAAGTGTCTACGCCGCTGCAAGGGTCAGCGCCGCTTCAAGTGCCAGCGCCGCTGCAAGTGTCAGCGCCGCCACAAGTGTCCGCGCCGCTGCAAGTGTCGGCGCCGCTTCAAGTACCAGCGTCGCTGCAAGTGTCAGCGCCGCTGCAAGTGTCCGCGCCGCTGCAAGTGTCCGCACCACTTCAAGTACCAGCGCCGCTGCAAGTGTCCGCGTCGCTACAAGGGTATGCGCCGCTTCAAGTAGCAGCGCCCCTGCAAGTGTCAGCGCCGTTGCAAGGGTCGGCGTCGCTGCAAGTGTCCGCGCTGCTCCAAGTGCCAGCACCGCTACAAGTGTCAGCGCCGCTGCAAGGGTTAGCGTCACTTCAAGCGTCAGCGCCACTACAACAAGGGTCACTACAGCAATAACGTTCGAGAGGTGCCCGCGAGGGTCACCACAGAAATCCAAAATTAAGAAGTACCACTGCAAGGGTCAGCGCCGCTGCAAAGGTCACTACTGTAATGACAGTCGAGAGAGTCAGCGTCACTGTAAGGTTCGGCGCCACTACAGCAAGGGTCACTGCAGAAATGTTATTCGAGAAGTGTCGGGTTTCGGCAGAAACTCATATTGAGGGAGTAGCTATCACAAGTAACTCCTTGTCATGAAACATCAGTCTCTAAATGAACAACATCACTAACACTTTACTTTCTTGTACAGGTTGCCTAGTCGAGCAAACAGGGCTCGAACTGGCGCGTTGGGACCTCCCGGGAGTTTTGGCTTGGCGGCTGAGGGACAAGGTATGTTGAGCAAGCTCAACCACTTAGCACTATAGGATTGAGAGAATACTAGTAGGAGACCCTAGGGTCACCCATTCCTCACACACCCACACTTAGTCACAAGTGAACTGAGCAGCAAAAGGGTTGGCTGCTCACAAGAAAAGAACTGTTTATAAAATGATTTTAGAGGAGAGGGTCCTCTAAACCCCTCTCAAGAAAAATGATTTTAGAAGGGGGTCCTCGAGACCCCCCTCAAGCTTGCAAATATTTTAGAGGAGGTGGTCATCGAGACCCCCCTCAAGTTTACAAAGTTTGTATCAAAGTTACCGTTTCAAAAGATATTTAGCAAATCAGATATTTTGTCTCCATTAGAAGACATATTTGCTTTTGAACTTTGGTCGGCGCCAAGGGGTATCTGCCAGAGGGGACAGGCAGACCTACCTGCAGGTAGGGACAAATAGTACACTGCAGACTTTGTCCCTCACCAACCCTCTAAGTTTTGGCGCCAAAAGTGCCAACCCAGCCTTAGTGCCCAAGTATAAATAGGACCCCTGGGCAAGGTCATAGGGATGAAAAGAGAGACAATAGTTTTTGCACTATTGCTCTGCCAAAATATCACCAGACCTACCTAAGTATTCTCTCCCTGCTCATTCTCTTAGTGCTGAGTGCCTTGTTCCTTCACTCCCCACTGACAGCCATCACTCTCAGGTGTTTCCCTTGAGAAAATTGCTATTTTTGCTGTGAAAGTTCATCTTCTTGCAAGGAGCGAGTTGAAGCTTGGATTCCATTGTTACCAGAAGGATAAGTTTTCTTCAGAATTTGCACCAGGAGACCTTGAAGACCTTGCAGGCAGCGTCCATTGGAGTGGGTCACGCCTCACCCCTTCCAGTTATTCATAGACCCCAGTCTCACTACGCTCCTACATTTGGCGACTCTGCTGGGGAGATATCCTCACTTCCATGGATAAATAAGGTTTTATTGTTTCTAGGCAGCTAGTGTTTGAAGACTTTCCATCTGAAAATGGAGCTCAAAGAGACAAGGCCACTCAGGTGGATGTGGTGGTGACCGGAGCAAAGGTACTTGCTCCTCCGGGAGGGCAGACCAGCTCACCGGTAGCAGCTCCGGTGGTAGAGGCTTATGAGTATGTTTTTTGAGACTTGGCAAGTTTGGGTTAAGATTGTGTAACACCAGCAGCAACCCCCTCTGGAAGGGGAACCGTTCCGACAACGATTTCGGCAGAAGTAGCTCAACCGCAAAGGACGGCGCTGGAGCAAGTTGTGACAATCGTCAAGTTCACTGGCAGAACCCCCGGAACCCATAGTGTTTGGCGAGGAATTCGGTATGGTCGAGGAACTCCTCTCGCTCAATGATAGCGATGAGGAACCCTTAAGAAAAGAACCCATGGCAGCAGCAGCTAACGACGAGGGACCCTCGGCAGTGGGTCCCATAATGGAAATCCCAAAAGATGAAAAACCTCTAACTGGCAAGGGGGTTGCGAGGAACCCTTGGCCAGCAGCACACCCCCGTAGTACCAATAGTCGGTGACACACACCCCACCGCCAAGAAGGAAGAGAAAGTGGCGACCCCTGTAGAAACAACAAATCACTAAAAACCCAGGGGCGAGGAGCCCTCGGTACCTCTCGTCGTCAATAAAGTGTCCATGGCAGCAGCAGCATACTCTCCATGACGCCACTGCCCAAAGCAACTAGGTCTTTCGAAGAATCCGAGGTAACTGGCGAGGGATCCTCGGACGTAGGGTCGCCTCGCGGAAAACCATGGGTCGAGACCCCCCTTCTTCAGCAAAAATCATGGGCATCGAGAGACCCTTCTTCAGCAAAAATCATGGGCGTCGAGACACCCTTCTTCAGCAAAAATCATGGGCGTCGAGATACCCTTCTTCAGTATAAATCATGGGCATCGAGACACCCTTCTTCAGCAAAAATCATGGGCTCCGAGACACTCTTCTTCAGCAAAAATCATGGGCGTCGAGATACCCTTCTACAGCAAAAATAATGGGCGTCGAGAGACCCTTCTTCAGTATAAATCATGGGCGTCAAGACACCCTTCTTCAGCAAAAATCATGGGCGTCGAGATACCCTTCTTCAGTATAAATCATGGGCGTCGAGACACCCTTCTTCAGCAAAAATCATGGGCGTCGAGACACGCTTCTTCAGCAAAAATAAAAAAATCATGGGCGTCGAGACACCCGAGGTCGAGATGACCCCGTCGACGTCGGCACATGTCGAGACACCCCCTTGCAGTGACGAGGGGCCCGTAGATGCGAGGCCAGGTCGCGAGACCCGCGGTCGCTGACGAGAGGCCACCATACTGCCATAGGCCGAAACCCCTATTTCTGAAAATTCAAAGGCGTCGAGACACACCCTCCCAAAGCAACTAGGGGTTTTGATGACTCCAAGGTAGCTGGCGAGGGATCCTCGGATGTAGGGTCGCCTCACAGAAAACCATGGGTCGAGACCCCCCTTCTTCAGAAAAAATCACGGGCGTCGAGACCCCCCTCTCTCCAACACTGGTTCCAACAGACAAGGAACCCTTCGCGTCTAGACACTCATTACAGGTCGAGACACCTGGATAGGAAGTCGAGGAGCGAGGAACTCATGGGCGAGGAACCCTGGGTATTCCTCACCGCCAACAAAAAAAGTCATGGCAGCAGTCTCGATGAAGCGTTAGGTCAAGAGACCCTTGGAGGTGAAGCCGATGCGCGAGGGACCCTCGACGTGACACAAGGTCGAGGAACCCTTGACGAAATTCAATGTCGAGATACCCTCGGATATTGGGTCCGACGAGGAACCCTCTCCCACCTCAAGCAATGGTAAAAAACCAACCAGGTTCAAACCACAACGCGAGGAACCCAAGACTAATGGGATTTCTAATGAGGAACTGTTGGCGACAGCAGACTGTGATGAGGAGCCTATGTGCGAGGACCCCTCCCCCATCTCAAGAAGCAGTGAAGAACTCCTCACGCTAAAGTTCTTGGGTAGGAACCCCTTATGGGCAGTAATTCCATCGAGGAACCCGATGTGGTGAAAGGGGAAATTTTCGTCGCAAATGATTTGGACGAGGAACCCACCTTGATTGAGGGTGATCGCGAGGAACCCGCGGCATGAGAAACCTAGCATAACCTCGGTAGCAGGCGATGGACCCTTTGAAGTTAAAATAGAAAACAAGATACCCCTTGTGGTTAAAACTTCGCACGAGGACCCTTGATGAAAAATTATTTTCGGTGAGGAACCCATAAGTTCCAAGCCCTAGACAGAAAAATGCGCCTCTCAACTCGAGTTGTAGGCGAGGAACCCTCAGCGCGCGAAGAGGCAGGCGAGGAGCCCGTCATCGACGATGCTATAACCGAGGAACCCGGGATGACCAGAATCCCAGACAAAGAACTTTCCATGATTGATACCTTGCACAAGGAACCCCCCGATGCATTTAAACAAAAAAAAATAGAAGCGACCGAAATGTAGACACAAGGGCGTAGAATTTCTCAACAAAAGGTACACCAGACTAATGCTTTCTCTTTCTTAATAGTATAGTAGAACCTCTCGGCAGATTAGAAGAGGGCCTATGATATAAGTAACTTTCCTCATTATACTTGGGGATATATCCAATCCAAAAGTAAAAGTATAGTGAGTAAAGCCCGTGCAGACACGACAGGACCAGCAAGAGGTTATCCTCCTAATAATAATAATAATAATAATAATAATAATAATAAAAAAATTCACTACATTTTTTTATTATTATTCCAATCAGATTTATAGCCTACAGAACAAGTCTTAACCTCTGTTCTCCAAAAAATTGTAATTGACCAGTTTTCAAAAAATAGGGAGAAGTGGGTCTACCCCCCCTCTAAACTTGTTATTTTTATAAGACAAAAAAGGTTCCTAAGAAAAGTTTGGAACAAGGACCCTTCAGACCAAAGAAATTTTTAGTATAAAGAAATAATTATTTCTTTACTTATAATATATGTGAAATTTTATGCAAAGTTTGTGGGAAGGAGAAGTGCTAACCCCATCTCTTAGTTACTTCCCAAGAAATGAATATGCATAACAAAATACGCCAAAGTCACACGGGGTTGCACTAAAAAGTACCGCACAGTCACACAGGGTTGCGCTAAAAAAAATATATAACTTGCTCAACTATATGCAAGTACCCCGCAGTTAGAGGGGTAGCGTCCAAATTTTAACTTGCTCAGCTATATGCAAGTACCCCACTGTTAAAGGGGAAACTTCAAAATTTGCAGATGGTACCCCGCAGGTAGAGGGGCAGTTTCAAAAATTTTAACTTGATCATCTCATATGCAAATACCCCACAGTTAGAAATGGGAAGTTCAATCTTGAGGTTCTCACATAAAAAAGAGCAACTCAAAGTATTGAGCAAATGCAATTATACACATTAGGTACAACAGTTTAGTACCTAAGGCTCCAAGGGCATAGGAGCGCTCACAGTCTTGAGAAACTGCCAAGTATAAATGTAAGGTGCGACAGTTTAGCACCTAAGGCTCCAAGGGCACCGGAGCGCTCACAGTCTTGAGAAACTGCCAAGTGTAAATATAAGGTGCGACAGTTTAGCACCTAAGGCTCCAAGGGCACCGGAGCGCTCACAGTCTTGAGCAAGTGCCAAGTGTAAATATAAGGTGCGACAGTTTAGCACCTAAGGCTCCAAGGGCACCGGAGCACTCACAATTTTGAGTAGATGCCAAGTATAAATATAAGGTGCGCCGGTTGAGCACCTAAAGCTCCAAGGGCACTAGAGCGCTCACAGTCTTGAGAAAGTGCCAAATATAAATATAAGGTGCGCCAGTTGAGCACCTGTGGCTCCAAGGGCATCGGAGCACTCACGATTTTGAGCAAGTGCCAAGTATAAACGTAAGGTGCTCCAAATGAGCACCTAAGGATCCTAGGGCACCAGAGCGCTCACAGTCTTGAGCAAGTTCCAAGTATAAATATAATGTGCGCCAGTTGAGCACCTAAGGCTCCAAGGGCACCGGAGCGCTCGCAGCCTTGATCAAGTGTCAAGGATAAATATAAGGTGCGACAGTTTAGCACCCAAGGCTCCAAGAGAGCCGGAGCGCTCACAGTCGTGAGCAAAGGCCAAGTACAAACATAAGGTGCAACTGTTTAGTACCTAAGGCTCCAAGGGCATCAGAGCACTCATAGTCTTGAGCAACTGCCAAGTATAAATAAAGGGTACGATAATTTCGTGCACAAGTCTCTCGACATTACAAGACACTTCTGCACGAGGGGGCTAATATTGAGAAGTCCTCAAGAAAGTGAACAAATAATAAAATAGCTTGGAGTGTGGGGATCCACTTATAGTGGCTCCACCTGCCCAAGATTGTAAGTTTGACAGAAAATAGCCTAGGGCGAGGGGATCCACCTTGAGTGCCCTCTCTTCCCAAACTTGATGCTACAGAAAAGAACTCAGGGCGAGGGGCTTACCGCGAGTAACCCCTCCGCCCAAGATAGAAGGCCACAGAAGAAGGCCAAGGGCGAGGGGCTCACCGCGAGTAACCCCTCCGCCCAAGATAGAAGGCCACAGAAGAAGGCCAAGGGCGAGGGGCTCACCGCGAGTAACCCCTCCGCCCAAGATAGAAGGCCACAGAAGAAGGCCCAAGGGCGAGGGGCTCACCGCGAGTAACCCCGCCGCCCAAGATGAAAGGTCGCAGAAGAAGGCCAAGGGAGAGGGGCCCACCTTGAGTAACCCCTCCGCCCAAGATAGAAGGCCACAGAAGAAGGCCAAGGGCGAGGGGCTCACCGCGAGTAACCCCTCCGCCAAAGATAGAAGGCCACAGAAGAAGGCCAAGGGTGAGGGGCTCACCGCGAACAACCCCTCCGCCCAAGATGGAATGCTACAGAAGAAGGACAAGGGCGAGGGGCTCACTGCGAGAAACCCCTCTTCCCAAGATGGAAGGCCGCAGAAGAAGGCCAAGGGCGAGGGGCCCACCGCGAGCAACCCCTTAGCCCAAGATGAAAGGCCCCAGAAGAAGGCCAAGGGCGAGGGGCTCACCGCGAGTAACCACTCCGCCCAAGAAGGAAGGCCACAGAATAAAACCAAGGGCGAGGGGCTCACCGCAAACAACCACTCCGCCCAAAAATGAAAGGCCACAGAAGAAGGCCAAGGGAGAGAGGCTCACGGTGAGAAACCCCTCCGCCCAAGATGGAAGACCGCAGAAGAAGGCCAAAGGTGAGGGGCTCACCACGAGAAACCCCTCCGCCCAAGATAGAAGGCCACAGAAAAAGGCCAAGGGCGAGGGGCTCACCGCGAGCAACCTCTCCGCCCAAGATAGAAGGACACAGAAGAAGGACAAGGGCGAGGGGCTCACCGCGAGCAACCCTTCCGCCCAAGATGGAAGGCCACAGAAGAAGGCCAAGGGTGAGGGGCTCACGGTGTGCAACCCCTCCGCCCTAGAAAAAAGGCCACAGAAGCAGGCCAAGAACGAGGGGCTCACCGAGAGTAACCCCTCCGCCCAAGTTGATACCCAGATAAGGAGGTCCACTATAAGTGGCCTCATCTACAAAACTTGGGATGAAGTGACAGGACATTTAATAACCCTAAGGGGGAATGATGAAGGAAGCCTAGGGTCCCCCAAAATAAAAATTAAAAATAAAAATCAACTTTATGGCGTACAAAGCTTTTTTGGTCTACCCGACCTAAAAAATTTGCACGAGGGGCTAATGTAGAAGGGTGTCTACCTATAAAAAAGTAAAAATATTATTTTATTATAAATACTGAGAAGAAACTTGGGGTCCCGACAGAAACTCATATTGAGGAGGATCCACCCCAGGGTCTCCGCAAAAACTCATATTGAGCAGGAACCCACCTACGGTCCCGACAGAAATGCATAATTGAGAAGGAACCACCCCAGGGTCCCGACAGAAACTCATATTCAGCAGGAACCCCCAGCGCCACTGCAAGTGTCTATGTCGCTGCAAGGGTCAGCGCCGCTTCAAGTGCCAGTGTCGCTGCAAGTGTCAGCGCCGCCGCAAGGGTCGGCGCCGCTGCAAGTGTCAGCGCCACTTCAAGTGCCAGCGCCGCTGTAAGTGTCTGCGCCATTGCAAGGGTCAGCGCCGCTGCAAGTGTCGATGCCACTTCAAATGTTTGCGTCGCTTCAAGTACCAGCGCCGCTGCAAGTGTCAGCGCCGCTGCAAGGGTCGGTGCCGTTGCAAGTGCCAACGTCCCTGCAAGTGTCTGCACCGCCGCAAGGGTCGGCGCCGCTTCAAGTGCCAGTGCCGCTGCAAGTGTCTGAGCCACTTCAAGTGCCAGCGTCGCTGCAAGTGTTCGTGCCGCTGCAAGGCTCGGCGTCGCTGCAAGTGCCAACGCCACTGCAAGTGTCCGCGTCGCCGCAAGGGTCGGCGCCGCTTCAAGTACCAGCGCCCCTGCAAGTGTCAGCGCCGCTGCAAGGGTCGGCGCCGCTGCAAAGTTTCGCGTCGCTCCAAGTGCCAGCGCCGCTGCAAGTGTCTGTACCATTTCAAGGGTCAGCGCCGCTGCAAGTGTCGGCCCCACTTCAAGTGTCTGCGCCGCTTTAAGTACCAGCGCCGCTACAAGTGTAAGTGCCGCTGCAAGGGTCGGCGCCGCTACAAGTGCCAACGCCCCTGCAAGTGTATGCACCGCCGCAAGGGTCGGTGTCGCTTCAAGTGCCAGCGCCGCTACAAGTGTCTGCGCCATTGCAAGGGTCAGCGCCGCTGCAAGTGTCGGCGCCACTTCAAGTGCCAGCGCCACTGCAAGTGTCCGCGCCGCTGCAAGGGTCGACGCCGCTGCAAGTGCCAACGCCACTGTAAGTGTCCGCGTCGCCGCAAGGGTCGGCGCTGCTTCAAGTACCAGCGCCCCTGCAAGTGTTAGCACCGCTGCAAGGGTCGGCGCCGCTGCAAGTGTCCGCGCCGCTCCAAGTGCCAGCGCCGCTTCAAGTGTCTGCGCCACTGCAAGTGTCTACGCCGCTTCAAGTGCTAGCGTCGCTGCAAGTGTCAGCGCCACCGCAAGTGTTCGCGCCGCTGCAAGTGTCGGCGCCGCTGCAAGTGTTAGCACCGCTGCAAGTGTCTGCGCCGCTGCAAGTGTCCGCACCGCTTCAAGTACCAGCGTCGCTGCAAGTGTTCGCGCCGCTCCAAGTGCCAGCACCGCTACAAGTGCCAGCGCCGCTGCAAGGGTTAGCGCCGCTTCAAGCGTCAGCGCCACTACAACAAGGGTCACTACAGCAATAACGTTCGAGAGGTGCCCGCGAGGGTCACCACAGAAATCCAAAATTAAGAAGTACCACTGCAAGGGTCAGCGCCGCTGCAAGGGTCACTGCAGTAATGACAGTCGAGAGAGTCAGCGTCACTGCAAGGCTCGGCGCCACTACAGCAAGGGTCACTGCAGAAATGTTATTCGAGAAGTGCCGGGTTTCGGCAGAAACTCATATTGAGGGAGTAGCTATCACAAGAAACTCCTTATCATGAAACATCAGTCTCTAAATGAACAACATCACTAACACTTTACTTTCTTGTACAGGTTGCCTAGTCGAGCAAGCAGGGCTCGAACAGGCGCGTTGGGACCTCCCAAGAGTTTTGGCTTGGCGGCTGAGGGACAAGGTATGTTGAGCAAGATCAACCACTTAGCACTATAGGATTGAGAGAATACTAGTAGGAGACCCTAGAGTCACCCAGTCCTCACACACCTCACACTTAGTCACAAGTGAACTGAGCAGCCAAAGGGTTGGTTGCTCACAAGAAAAGAACTGTTTATAAAATGATTTTAGAGGAGAGGGTCCTCTAAACCCCTCTCAAGAAAAATGATTTTAGAAGGGGGTCCTCGAGACCCCCCTCAAGCTTGCAAATATTTTAGAGGAGGTGGTCCTCGAGACCCCCCTCAAGTTTACAAAGTTTGTATCAAAGTTACCGTTTCAAAAGATATTTAGCAAATAAGATATTTTGTCTCCATTAGAAGACATATTTGCTTTTGAACTTTGGTCGGCGCCAGGGGGCATCTGCCAGAGGGGACAGGCAGACCTGCCTGCAGGTAGGGACAAATAGTACACTGCAGACTTTGTCCCTCACCAACCCTCTAAGTTTTGGCGCTAAAAGTGCCAACCCAGCCTTAGTGCCCAAGTATAAATAGGACCCCTGGGCAAGGTCATAGGGATGAAAAGAGAGACAATAGTTTTTGCACTGTTACTCTGCCAAAATATCACCAGACCTACCTAAGTATTCTCTCCCTGCTCATTCTCTTAGTGCTGAGTGCCTTGTTCCTTCACTCCCCACTGACAGCCATCACTCTCAGGTGTTTCCCTTAAGAAAATTGCTATTTTTGCTGTGAAAGTTCATCTTCTTGCAGGGAGTGAGTTGAAGCTTGGGTTCCATTGTTACGAGAAGGAGAAGTTTTCTTCAGAAGTTGCACCGGGAGACCTTGAAGACCTTGCAGGCAGCGTCCATTGGAGTGGGTCACGCCTCACCCCTTCCAGTTATTCATAGACCCCAGTCTCACTACCCTCCTACAGTTATTATTCCAAACGTCTATGTAATCCATTCTATAACTCTCATGTTTATCATAACTTCAACTATTCTAGGAGAAGTCGAAACAACTATGTCCTTCCTAGACAGCTGGACAAGAATTCTAACTATCGTAATAGAAGAAAAATGACTAATATTAAAAGACCATCAATAAAAAGGAATTCTAGATTCTTTTCTAGACCAATTTCTCAAACTGTTTATAACAATAATAAAAATGCACAAAAATATTTTAAGGAAAAGACAAAATCTCACAAGTTTTATCAAATACGAGCTAATAAGCTGAAATTGAAAACTAGACATATTTGGGTTAGAAAAGATGATCTATTACCCCCAGATAAAATGCAACATTGTAATCAGTACTTTTAGAGATGAACATACAACAGCTTGATGGTATTTAGACTTTGGTTATTCCAAACATATCACCGGGGATGATTCCAAACTTTCAAACAAAACCAACTTCTCCGGAGGAAAAGTCTTGTTTGGAGATGGTGTATCAGCCCAGATCATTGGTAAAGGAACACTCCATAAAGAAGGATTACCCATTATTGAAGATGTAATCTTGGTAAAAGGACTTAAATCCAATTTACTAAGTATATCACAGCTTTGTGACTCAAACCATACTGTCACTTTTTCAAATAACAATTGCAAAATTTTAAATAAAAAAGATGATTGCATTATTACAGGACTCCATACACCAGATAACTACTACACAGTCAATGTAAGTACAGAGGTTTGTAACATTGCCAGAATGGATGACAATTAGATATGGCATAATAGGTTAGGTCACATTAATAATGATAGTCTTGGCAAATTTTGCTCCCAAGAGATAGTTCGAAGTCTTCCCAAGATCAAACTAATTTCAAATATTGTTTGTGGTCCATGTGAAGAAGGGAAAATTTTTAAGGCTCCCCACAAGAAAGTTAAAAAAATTTATATCCACTAAAACTCAGGAACTCATCCATATGGACCTAATGGGTCCTTCTCGTACTGTCAGTCTTTGTGGAAATAGTTACATCCTTGTTATGGTTGATGACTTCACTCGATTTATCTGGGTTGCCTTTTTAAAACATAAATCAGAAACCTTCCGTAAGTTTTTGAAAATCTTAAATCATATAGAAAAGAAAAAGGACTCCCAAGTTAATAGAATTCGTAGTGATAGAGGAGGATAATTCATAGATTCAAGCGTCATAGAATATTATGACTATAATGGTTACAAACATGAATTTAGTGCTCCTAAGACACCTCAACAAAATGGAATTGCTGAGTGTAAAAATCGCAATCTTCAAGAAATGGCCCGTTTGATGATTTATTCAAAGAACATACCAAAATATTTTTGGGTAGAATCCATTTGAATCGCCTGTCATATAATCAACCGAGTCTACTTATGGAAACATACCTAACAAACATCCTATGAGCTTTGGTATGGGAAGAAACCTAACCCAAAATACTTTAGAACCTTTGGTAGCACCTGTTATATCTTTAAGGACAGAGAACATCTGTCTAAATTCAAAGCCTGAGGAGATAAAGCCATCTTCTTAGGATATTCTCCAAATAGTAAAGCCTACCGTGTCTACAATATTTGTACCAAAACCATGATGGAATCCATTAATGTGGTTGTAAGTGACACTAATGTAGAAAGTAAGACCAAAGAACCAATTATTATGGATGAGTCCGAAAATATTGTAAATTATGACTCTCCAGAAATAGTTGAATCTTTACCAACTAAGACCTCTAAAGTACCTAACCGGGTTTCTAAATATCATCCTTTAGATAGTGTAGTTGGTAATCCTACTGAGCCTATTCGCACAAGATCTCAACTTCGTAATATTGCTCATTTTGCATGTTTTGTGTCTCTTATTGAGCCAAAAACTGTAAATGAAGCCTTGAATGATACTTTGTGGATAAGTGCTATGCAGGAGGAACTTCTTCGATTTATCATTCATGATGTTTGGTATCTTGTACCCAGGTCAGAAAATAAAAGGGTTATTGGCTCACATTGGATTTTTAAAAATAAGATTGATGAATTTGGGATGATTATTCGAAATAAAGCTAGATTAGTTGCCCTGGGCTACTCTCAGATTGAAGGAATAAATTTCAGGGAAACTTTTGCTCTTGTCACTCGCCTTGAATCTGTTCGCTTACTCTTTGCCATAGATTGTCATTTTCATTTCACACTATATCAAATGGATGTTAAGTCAGCCTTCCTTAACGAAATTTTAACTGAGGAGACCTATGTAGAACAACCCAAAGGGTTTATTGACCCGCATCACCCAAATTATATCTATCGTCTTAAAAAGGCTCTTTATGGGTTAAAACAAGCTCCTAGAACTTGGTATGAGCGTTTATCCACCTTTCTTTTAGACAACGGATTTAGAAGAGGAGGGAATGACCAAACCTTGTTTGTCAAATGTTCTGACAACAACATTAATATTCTTAAGTTTATATTGACGATATCATTTTTCAATCCACCTCCCCTTTAGAAGTTAAGACCTTCTCCGACATTATGCACAAATAATTTCAAATGTCACTTATGGGGGAGTTACAATTCTTCTTAAGGATCCAAGTTAAACAAAATTCAGATGGATTATTCCTATCGCAATCCAAATACATTTTAAAGATCGTCAAGAAGTTTGGCCTAGAAACAGCTAAAGAAGCTAGGACTCCTATGAGTACTTCTGCAAAACATTTTAAAGATGAGAATGGGAAATCCATTGATTCTACCATGTACCGTAGTATGATAGGAAGCTTACTTTACCTTATTGCCTCTCGTCCTGATATCATGTACTTTGTCTGCGTTTGTACCCGATATCAAAACAATCCTAAAGAGAGTCACCTATTGTGCGTTAAAAGAATTATAAAATACATTAAAGGTACTCTAAATTTAGGACTTTTGTACACTAAAGACACTTCTAGTACTATAGTAGGTTACACCGATGCTGATTGGGTTGGTTGTACTGATCATAGTAAGAGTACTTCAGGAGCGTGTTTCTACATTGGTAAAATTTTGCTAGAATGGACTAGTAAGAAATAAAGCTGCACTTCCTTGTATACTATCGAATCCGAATATATTGCAGCGGGAAGATGTTGTGAAAAATTACTTTGGCTGAAACAAATACTAAAATATTATGGTATAACTGAAGATAACTTACATCTCTATTGTGACAATCAAAGCGCGATTAATATTTTTAAAAATCAAGTTCAACACTCTCGTACCAAACATATTAAAATCAGATATCATTTCATACGCGAGTTAATTGAATCTAAGAAGTTAGAAATAAATTACCTTCCTATTGAATTGCAATCAGCTGACCTGTTTACCAAACCTTAGGACTTTCTTCATTTTGAATCTTTATGCAAATCTATTGGTATGGTTATAGCATAATAATGATTTATTATTTCATACTTGTTTACTTTTCCCTTTGTCCATTTGAGACAAAATGGGGGAGAAATTTGAGTCCTATTGGACATTTATCAACTAAAAATCTTACTCTTAGTTATCTTATTTTCAGGAATCAGTACCTTCATTTGCCACAGAATTTTGTTAGGGTATTGGTTTGTATTTAGTTGAGTTATGTAATTTTCTCTTTCTAGGATATTGGGTAGATAGAATTTTTGTATAGAAATAGGATTTTTTTTCTTTTGCATCCCTACGAGTCCTAGATGACTAAAAGGAGATTTTATCTCATATTTCCAAAGGGGGAGATTGAAGCACTCTTTATTTTTGACTCACTTGAGTCTATATTATATAGGTGCTCGTCTAGTTTGTAAATAGTGACAAAATTGAGTCGTACCCTTTCAAACTAAAGCACCTTCAGACTCTTCATTTTGACTTCCTCCAATAGTCCAAAAGGTATAAGCAACAACACTTCACCTAGGATGTATTCATGTGTTGCATATCTGTTTGTCTTAATTCATTATACGGTTGTGTATGAGTTAAATCCCTCTAAATAATTTTCTACAATTTTTATGATATTTTAAATGATTTCTATGATTTTTTAGACAATTTTTAGAAATTTAAAATTGGTTTTTAAAAAATTTGGGGGTTGCTTTGTAAATTCCATAAGCTGTTAAAAACCTGCTTGGGCAGAAATCAAAAGAGCTTAAAAATTCTGTGGGTACAATTTGTATTTATAGAAGTTCAAAAACACATGTTAGTAGTTCCATCTCAGCCTTACACGTCTTAATTTCACAACGGCTAGATTTGTTTTTTTATGCTCTCACATACCTGTGCATACCTGTGAACCCTTCGATCTTTTTAATCAATGACCTGTATGTTATCTATGATGATCCTTGTAACGTTTGGATCAACCAATAAGGGTTAGCTTAGAAGCGATGCATTCTTAACCCTTAGATTTGCTTCGATCATTTAAAATCAATCCTGAGCATTGATTTGCTTAGAGGTTCCTGAGCCTTCCATCTCTTACTATAAATACAAGACATATGTTATGTGATTATAATCTTTGGCTAACCTCACTTCTGAGAGAAAATAAAGAGAGAAGAGAGAGAGAGGGAGAGAGAGGGAGAGAAAGAAAGAAAGAAAGAAGAAACAGAAACCAAACCCTAAACTAAACTTTGGCTAAATCTTTCCAGAAAACCCTTTCTGAGAGTGATTTAGTTTGAGATTCGAGTAGATCTATCCTCTTCTATCCTTTATCTCTTTCCCAACTTAATCACATTGATTCAATATCATTTTCTTTCATAGAACTTTGAGATTTGATCTCTGTGGTACATATCACTTAGATATTGCGTAGTTTTGATTTCTTCTTTCGAGAAATCTCATTTTATTGGATGTTTTTCAACTGATATGTTATTTTCAAACCCTAAACCAAAAAATCTTTTGAGTTCACTTTCTTTGAATATCCAGACTTAAATCTAGTTGAGATCTTGATTGGGGATTTGCACTTTCATATATTTCACATTTTGTGAAAAAAGTGTACATATTTTTAAATAAAAAAGTGCATAGGATCTGGGATCGTGTATATATCAAGATTCCCTCTTGATTTGTGGATATTTTAAAGATCCAAAGTCTAATAATTTCGATTAAACTGATTTTGGAAACTCCTTTGCATATTTGTAATATTTTTTGCATATTCTCTGTAATTAAGTGTGTGTGAGTTTCATGCATGTTATTTAGAGCACATCACCACTTACACCTTCACACTACTTCACTGAAAAGTGTTGGTATTCAGATCTTGGAATTTTGAGTCGACGTAAAGCTAAAATGAGTGGAGTTACAAATCTGAGAGAACATCAACAACATCAGAGCCTTGGGAGAAGTCAGAAAATCTAGAGGAGTTGATATATTTCTGAACTTAGAATTAGGTATGATTGTTTGTATTGATTGTTATATAGTTTGTAAACTATTACTCTATTTTAGTAAATTTTTACTTTTGAGGTGTAGAGATCTCCGTGAATGTTTCACCAATTGGGTGGGGGTTTACCACGTTGAAATTGTTCGTGTATACTTCATCTTCCTCTCATCCCTTTCTTAAGGCTATGTTGATTTAAGTTTTTTTTAAAACTGGTAAACCTAAACCTGAAATAACTCATATATACTGTTTTACACATCTTGTGTTTAAAATTTGTTTTAAGAAAAGAGTCTCTTCGACAAACTGTTCGGGGCCAGTTAGATAGTTTAATCTTGAATTGAACGACTTAAGTGGTAAGTTTTTTCAATAATGTTGTAATTGAACATAATTAGCTTATTTTCAATGAATTAGACGTCACCCCCTACATGGGCATCATTCGGCTTGTACCTTATTCAACAACTCGCTTGTAACTTATGAATATGGGGAAAGTATAATTGTTGATGTAAAAAACAGGACGTGATCCAATTTTATAATCACAGATAAAATATATAATTACAATGCTAAATAAAAGAGAGACACAAGGTTTTTAAAGTGGTTTAGCTATGTAAGAAAGTTTACGTCGACTGTTGTACTATTAATGTCAGAGGTTACAGAAAGTTACGTACTCTAGTCAATAAGAATAGCTAAGAATCCGTTCTACCTTACCTTTTATGAAAAGGATACAATGTATTTATAGTGACTCGGAGGTCAAGGGATGGAATGCCTCCATACATTTTGGATTTGCATCCGTACATAATGAATGTGACAGTTGATTGTGCTAACCACGTGTGATAAGAATTTTGTGGAGGTGACCCTTTGTTGGTATTGATGGTTGGCTTTCTTTGTGTTGATTGGCATTCTCTATGTTGATCGGCATTCTTGTCGAGTTACTATCTGCAAAGTAGGATTTTAGCTAAGTAAGAGGACAAGTGTTCACTTCTGATTAGTCCACATAGACGGATGTTTTTTGGTATCAACAGAAGTCCCCAGTGTTCTATGCTTGATGCTTGCATGAAAGCATAGAGCATTCAATTATGGAAGTAGCTCGGAGTGTTTCCATGATACTTATTCGGTAGCCGACGTCCCACACTTATGAAATTTTATCGATACGGTTTAAAGATGACATTTTTGTAAATCATTTTAATTTTATCGAACCGCCAAAGTGTAAATGAGTATTTTACACCCACTATATAGCGAAGCCGTCAGAATCTCAATCATTAGTACATTTAATCATTACTTTTGTTGTTTTCGAGACAAGAAATAAAAGGTGAGAGTCTTTTCCTAGATTTTACCTTACCTCAAATTTTCAAACTGTAACAGCTATTTTTTAGCTTTTGTGCAATCGTTTATTGTTGTTAGTCTTTTCCTTTAATAGTTCTTGCTGAATCATTAATCTTCTATAAGAATTCTTTCTTTTTCTCTATTTTTCTTCATTTTCTTTCTGTCTAAACCATTAATCACATAGTTGACGAGGACTCTTTAGAGGAATTTAGGGTAGAAAATAAAATCCCATCTTGGGTTGATTTAGAAATAACCCATGATCCTATAGACGTATATTCTTTGGCTAAGGGTCATTGTATCCCAACCTTATTTATAGATGAGCGTGGTTTCACATTTCAACCAAACCTTTTTCTTCTTCATATTTTTTAATATTTCGACATCGTTCTAGCAAGAGTAGCCCCCAACACCTAGAGAGTTGTCAATGGGGTGAATAGATTGAATGAAATCTATAGGACCCATATTGGATTTCAAAAATTATGTTCTGCTATAAATGGGCTATTACAGGAGAGAACACCTATTATTTGAAAACTATACAAGCCAACAGGGCTTTAGTATTGAATCTTCCTAATTTCAATAAGGATTATTGGAGTCATTCTTTAATAGTTAAGAACTTGCAACATGGCCCACTAAAAAATGGAGTGGCCTACCATGGTCCCAGATTCCCTCAGTTTTCAATTCTTTCCTTTCTTTACTGATTTCTTTTTTGATATGTGCTAAATATTACTATTTATTATTCTGTTGCATAAGAACGTAAAAGAAAGTGACCCAAATCGAGTGAATTCAATTTGGAAGAACTCAAATTCTTGTGGGGTCTAAACCAAAACACATGAGAGGATCATCCCCGATCAAATTCTGTGTTTCTAGAGCATAAAAATTCCATTACCTCTATTGTAGATCGACCAACAACTGTTGTGCCTTCAATTATAATTGATTTAGATAAGGATCCAGTGCTACGTCCTCGACCACTGAATATTTTTCGGTGTTGGTGCTGAAGTTGGCACTTCTTCTTCACTTAATTCTGGTCATCCTCTTTCTGCTAGGATGGGAAAGAGAAAAATTCCCAACCTTCTGGAGGATGATTCCACTGCTGGTGCTAAGAAACCAGTTTATGCTAATGCCCAAAAGAATAAGGTTGGTGCTGGAAAGAAGTTCCCAGTCACCAAAGTTGATGAGTCTCCTCTCAAGAGACTAAAAAGAGGCCCTGCTGATATTCAGGTTGGGAAGGTTATTGATGTCGACCAACTAGGATTGATTGGTAAGGTTTCGCATGTTGTTAGCTCGTCTATAGCCTTTAGTCCTAGCTTGGCTAGGAAGATGATCAAAGATGGTACCCTTTTCCAGACCATAGAGCTACTGATGGTTTAATGTCCCGATCAAAACTATCGAAGAGGGCTACCCAGAGCTTAGCCTTGGTAATTTTTTATATTTGAAGTTGGTCACATACTATTCATGTCTTCTTGGATTTGTATTAACTTGGTTTTTTTTCTGCAGTTCTTGGTTGATTACAACCAAATGTTAGAGAAGGACGATCAGTTGCGTTCTTCTTTAGGAAAAGTAGAGGAGGCCTTTGAGGGTCTTAGAAAATCCTTAGAGGAGTCCAGATAATCTTGGGAACACAACATAAGATTTGGGAGAAGAAGATTGGGGCTACCAAAAAATCACGGTAAAAAGTTGATAAAACTCTGATTGTGGCTACTTTGGCTCTACTCAAGATGAGCGCAGGGCAAAGGCTGCTGAAGAGAAAGTGGTCAAACTGTTGAATGACCTTATTGTTGAGAAGGCCAAGAGAAATAAAACCATAGAATAATCCTTCAACAGGGGCTGGGATAAGATTATCTGTACTAGTTTTGCCCAGATATTGTACGCTAAGAAGAAATTCTTCAAGGATGGTTGGTTGGCAGTGTTAAGGGAAGTTGGCACTACTGAGGATTCAGAGCTATTTTTAAGGCATGATCCAGGCTCCCCTCCGAACCTTGATGATGATGCAAGTTCGGGGGAATCCTCACTAGCCATTGAGCCAAGTGTTCTTTCAGTCGACCAAGATATGCTCCTATTGATTCAGCTACCCCTCATGCCGACTAGGATATAAATCCTGAAGCTGAGAAGGATAAGAAGAATGTGTAGACTTGTCGACTTCTGGTGTTTGTATTTTGCACCTTTCTTTTATTTTCTTTTTATCTTGTTCTAATGTACTTGTAACGTTTATATTTATCAATGAAAGAACTTCTTTTTTTAATTACTTGCCACTGTTGGAGATTTAGCTACTATTTTGTCTCCTTTTATTGTTGACCAAGTGTTACTTTATCTTTCTAGTTTATTGCCAAAGTTGAACAAATTTCCTCCACTGACTCCGACTTACTCAAACGCTGCAACAATCTGTTCATAGTTGGCTACTTGGATTTGACAGATGAGGAATTAACAGACTTGCTCGGCGCAGACGCTTCTGATCAAGCAAAGGATGCGTACACATATCTCAAATATCTTCTTGATCGGGTTGTAGCCAATAATTTTTCAAATTATGATATTATTGAAGAGTTATAGGCAGACCATAATAAAGCTAAAGATCTACTGCATGCTGACTAGGAAGCCAAGTATAAGTCATTGAGTGAAGGTTGGGGTTTTGAGGAGAAACTAGAAAAGTATGCTTCTTCATTTAGGAGGAAAGAGTTCTTGTTAAATCGTGAACTTGATGAATCTGGAGAGATTCCCAAAATTTTGGAGGACGAGAATAATAAACTTTTAAATGAGATAAAAACTTTAAAAAAGTATTCTGATAGTGGTGCCAATGAAGGTCCTCCTTTTTGGGAGAATAAGAATGCCATGTTGATGGAAGAGCTTGAAATCGCAAAGAAATCAAAACTTGTATCATCATCCATACAACAAAGAACAAGTCGACCAGCTATTGAGGAAGCTACGACCAAGAAAACCTTAGTTGATCAGGCTGCCCAGCTAAAAGCAAATAATCGAGCTATTATCGACTTGTCTACAAAGCTAAAATATAAGGATAAAGCCCTTGTCGACTAGTCCATATAGTTGAAGGTGAAGGATATTGTTTTGAATAAACTTCAATAGCAAGTTGAAAGGTTGACCCTTCAATTTCGCAAACAACCCAAAGAGGTGTGGATGGAAGGCTACAATGAAACTTTAGGTCATGTAGATGATCATCTAATTCAGTCCCATTGTGAAGGCTATAAGTGGGGTTGGACTAATTGTCTGACTTTGTTGAAGCGTGATAGTAATAGCCAACTGTGGTACAGGAATGAGCCTGATCTCTTAAACTGCTATAATCCCCCTTTCAAGTTGGACACTTCATGGATCCCGATTAATGTTATTCCCTAATGCTTGATCACTAAATACTTAGGAGATTATGGTTTATATGATGTCCATGATATTGTCGTCTTCCTCACCTGATCAATGTGCCAAGCAGTAGAAATAGAAGGGTGTTAAGGGATTTTAACTTTATTAATTCTCCCTATACTTTGGATGATCCTCCTGTTGGAATGGAAAGAGTACAACCATATCAATCGACTTTCAAAGATGAAGGGAAACGTCATGTTGAATAATTTTTATGTATTCTATTATTCATTTGAATGTAATGCATCTTTTATGAATGAAAATACATATGTTTGTGTTATTGACTTATGATTATTTTAATCAGTCCTTCAACTTCTGACTGTAATTCCATTGATTCTACTAATGCACTTAGATATATTAATTAAAATTTAGCATTAGTTATCAGTGGTGACCACGTGTATGAGGAATATATGTTTGTATCCTAGTATTTTAGGAATATTTACATGCCGTCCTGCATTTAACTTAGTCAGGTAAAACTTATTTGAAACTTTTTTAGTCGTATACGATGTTTTACACTTCTTATTCTTGACTTGTTTATACGAAATCATACGTGAAGTGAATAACTTCTTGTTCGTGATTCGTTTTTTTGAAGTCATATATGAAGTAAATTATTCTTGTCGACTAAGTATTTTAGGATTGTGTTCCTTTAACTTAGTCAGATAAGACTTCTTGTCAGTGACTTGTTTATATAAATCCATACATGAAGTAATATTTACTTCTTGTTCAAGACTTGTTTATACAAAGTCATACAAGAAGTTGTATTTGAGCGAGCAATAATTGCGCTGCAAGCTATTATGTACCATTGATCGGCAAGAGACATTTGTTTTTATGTGATGATATATCACCATACTCCGAAAAAATCAAAAAATTGAAGGGATTGAAATCAATATTTTATTGAAACTTGTCTCACAAAATCAAAACAAATTTAATAGTAATAGTCTCTTGAATCATTGATAATACTTTCGGAGAAGCTCGGCATTCCAGGGGTTTTTGAATTCTTCCCCCTCCAAAGTTTCAATCAGATAGGTTCCTGTTGGATGACAGCAGAAATGCGATATGGATCATGCCAATTAGCCTCAAGCTTGTTGTTCTTCTGTATCACCTTCTTAAGAACATAATCACCCTCTTTAAGGTTAGTCGGCCTAACCCTTTTATTATAGAATTGAGTGACTCTGTGTTTCTCATGGTAACATTTCTCAATCCTCGAAAATAAATCCAAATAAAGAAATAACATCTGATGTGTTATGAAATACACTAAAGTAATATTTAAATAGTGAAATGATGTGATGAATTTCTCTCAAAAGAACAAACATATATTAGGCTAATTGCAACATAAAGAACATTCCATGTTGAATTTACTATAAACATACTAACATTTATATTCATCAAATAATATTTTTTTAGTTATTGTGATAAGCACTTTTTTAATTCGTATGATTTGATTGATTATTTGTAATACAAGAATTACGAATGAATTTATTATTTTTCAACGCTAAAGATGGAAATATATACACAAATTAAACCCATATTCAGTCTATTCTATCACATTCCTCCATATAATTCCCTCACATCACATAATCTAAATATGTCCTAACATTACACGTCACTCCTCTCTCACACATTTCATCGAACAACTAAAATGCCTTAGTCACATTACCATTATTGCTACACACATTAAACAAAGAATTATATTTATACAAGCCATGCAACATCCTATTAATGTTCATCTTGTCAAATAGATCAAACTCATCTTGTCAAATAGATCAAACTCATCTTTCAAATAGATCAAAACTGTATAAGTAAACTTATGTTGTTGAACACAAATATCCAAGAAATATTGATCGTGTTGATGATTAATCTATTTGCAACTGATTGCTGGTGGGAAGCAAATACTTAAGTATCAAAAACATAATTGTTATGGGGGATATAAAGTTGCAAAAACACACAAAAAAAATCTAAGTTGACTAGGTTGAAATCTGGAACTAAATATCTATTATTGTTTATTTTAATTGACACGGAACTAAATATCTCCTGTTTCTTATTTTCATTGACAAAACGTTGGACCTTCCACATCTATACATGGATGATCCATTATTATATATTCTATCAACGAATAGTATATATTCTATTAACGAAATATACATCATACTCGATAATGATGGATTGAACAGAAAAACCAAATAAATTATTTGTAGTTCCAATACAAGTATTTAGTCATAACAGAATAATTAATACCCCTCTCCCTCTCTCTCTCTCTCTCACACACACACACACACCAGTTGTCGGATCTAAATATGGAACTGAAAATGAAAATAAATTAATATTCAATTCAAGATAAATAGCCATCAACTTATATTATTGGCATAAAATATTTGAAGCCATGCCATCTAGAACCCAATCTGGTAACATCCCTATAAATAGGGAAAATAGCAGAAGAAACATATTCGGGAAACTGAGCACTTATAGTTACAATCAATACCAACCTGTTCATGAACCCAATCATCGATATTTACAAGAAGACAATATTTAATACAGCTATTCCTACTCCACATAATAGCATCAATAACAATAACAACAGAAAGAGAGAACTGACCACCCACAAAGGTAAAATAGGCAATGTCCCATTAACAATCAACCAAACAGAGATGAGATGTGCCAACAAAGTTCTGGACCACGCCAATTAAGCTTCATAATTTATTATTTATAACAGAGATGAGATATATAGAGGTTAGAGGTGATGAGAGATTTGTTCATTTACGGTTGTATATGTGGGAGGTTAGAGGTGAGAGATTTGTTCGGAGGTTACCGGCTGGTTTGTTACAAATAGTATTTTTTTTCATTTCTTTTGGATACGGCGCTAAAAGTTAATTGATAAAGAGGTGCCAAATTTTTTTTCCCTTATTTCTTTTTCATTACACGACCCCTCTCTAAGAAAAGTAGTGCAAAAAATTACAACACCTCATAAAGTGTCGTCTTTTAAAAAAACACTGACATATCTATTTTGTATATCGTGGTATTTGCTATAATCAAATTATTTACGACAGTATAGACGATTATATCGTCTCTTACTACTTTCCACGACACATTTTTACGAGGAATAATAAATTATTTTTAAATGTATATATATATATATATATATATATATATATATATATATATATATATATATATATATAGAGAGAGAGAGAGAGAGAGAGAGAGAGAGAGAGAGATAACATTAAATTATTTCCAAAATAAAATTAGTAAAACAAATATAAAGAGAGGGACCATAGCTAAACTCAAAATAAAATTAAATTGAGTTTAGCTAAGGGGAAGGGAATAGAGAACAATAGATAAGTGTTTGAGTTTGTTCAACAAAGTACTAATGCAATTAAAAAATGAGTTTTTCCTTTACTTTGTCCCCTATGATAATGTTGTAATTGAACACAATTAGCTTATTTTTAATAAATTAGATGTAACCCTCTACATGGGCATCATTTGGCTTGTACCTTATTCTTCAACTCTCATGTAACTTATGAATATGGGCAGGTATAATTATTGAACATCTAAGGGGTATATTTAAATAAAATATTATCTCACGGATAAAGTAAAAAAAGGATTATTGTATTCTAGTTAAATTATTTTGGTCAACCCTCATTAAATCCTATTTACTTTAATTTAATTATATTAGTCCTATTTTTAAAATATCTTAGACTCAAATATCTAACCCATTAAATATTCTAAAATCCCACATTTAATCCATTTGAAGCAATAATACATCTTCGGTCTACATATTATCTCTCTCTTTCTCTCTCTTCGATCTCAAATTTATATATATATATATATATATATATATATATATATATATATATATATATATGTGTGTGTGTGTGTGTGTGTGTGTGCGTGTGTGTGTGCATATATATGTGCAAGTGTGTGTGTGTGTGTGTGAGAGAGAGAGAGAGAAAGAGTATGTGTCTATGTTTATATACGTGTATTTTTATTTTTATTTTTATTTTTATTTTTTTAAAGTGGAGGTTTAAAGGCTCTCCATCCTTATACACAAAGAAAAAAGATGAGCTACACACAAAAATTGTTGGTAGCCCTCCCTGTCGAAAATGCCCAAGATGTAAAAGCACCCAAGAGGTTTCGAACCCAGCACCTCTCGATTGAGAAAGTTCTTTCATACCATTAGACCAAATATCTTTGATGATGTATATGTTTATATATGTGTGTGAGTGTGAGATTATGTGTGTATATTTGTGTGTATGTATGCGGATGCGCAAGTGTGTGCAATTATGTGTTCTCAAAGAGACAAGGAGAATCAGAAACAACTACTGAAGATTTTTGTATTCTTCAAATTGATATATATTCTAAGTAAATATTTACTTAGAGTGTTAATATTTACCGTTGAACTCAAAGAGTGAATACTTACACTCCAAGTAAATATTTACTAGAAGAGAAGAACATGAAGAACAAAATGGGGAATAAGACTCTTTCTAGATATGTAGTTTATACCGGTTATTTATTTAGTTTCAGTCATTTTTGTTTTGTTAGTGAATGGTTACACCCAAGGTAAATATTTACTGTGAGTTAAGTCTTTAACTCTTCTTCTTTTTCTTTTAAAGAGTTTTATTATAAAGGTATATATTTACACTTAGTATAAGTGTAAGGATATTTTTCTTATGTCCAACATGTTACATTTGTGTATGTCATACGCCGTTACAAAAGGCTCATCACTTCACGATCTCACACAACGCACTTAATCCAAATTCTGTGAATCAAGCATTCAACATCTCCATCTTGTGTCTCACATCTACCTCAACGACTTCACGTTCCAAGATTTTAGGGACTTTATGCAAGTGGTACGCAAGAGAAGTCAAAACAATGAAATAAGGCAAGATATGGAAGTTTAAGGGTATTTTGGTAATTTTATAGCCACTGTTTGGAAGATCGATCAACTGGAAAGTTGAAGATCTCTCTGTAATGAAGATACTGGAAGAAACGACACCTCAATCCGAGCTACGGTGAAGAAGTTATGGCTTTTTGAAAATAGAGAAAAATCCAAGAAAAACCCTTGGAAAAATTAAGTGTTTAAGCCCCAAGTTCCAGCGAACTTTTGCAAACCGAAGGCCAAACCGATTCGGGGGGCGAACGGTTCGCAGTACACCCGAACCAGTTTGGGGTGCCTGACGCTGGATAGAGTTCCAAATTTTTAAAACTCTTTTTGGTTTCCTTTTAAAAACCAACTTCGGGGGAGTTATTTTGGAAGACTTGCTAAGACATTTTTTAGAATTCTATCACCTCAAGTCTTCATATTTATTAGGCCCAAGACTCATGTTTTGATTCATATATCCTTTCCAAACGTTTGTGAATCCTTTTATAACCCAAGAACACAGCTCTGCTTTTGTTCCGCCCTTGTGGAGAAGTCATTCTCTTCTTCATTGCTGCCCTCCTGGAAAGGGAAAGTTCCAGCCGACGATAACAGAACCGACACATGCGGGTATTTCTGTGTCAATATTTCTAGTCGTTTCTTTGGAGGTTTGACAAATACATCGTGAGTTACACTTATGGGCGATTATCAAGTTGTATGTAAGTCAATGGTCTTGTAAATTCTTCAAAGTTCTAGAAATAAAAGGTTTTACCCGAAAGGGTTTTTTTCCTTAAATTTATGTCACATGCTTTATCTATTCATGTTTTATGGGTTGATTTAGATGCATGTTTAAGGGATGAATTTATTTGGCTTAAAAGTAGACTCTAATTAAATAAGATTTACTTGGAATCTTGCGATTTAATTTAATCAATTATCACACACCGAACTAGGGGTGGCAATTTTTGACACGACCCGAAAACCCGACTCGAACTCGACACGATTTTTGCAGGTCAGGTCGTGGTTAAATAGGTCCGGGTCGAATTCGGGTCAGACCCGCTTAACCCGTTTATTAAACAGGTCGTGTTTCGGGTCAACCCGCCTAACCCGCAATTGACACGTTTATTTTTCGGGTTGATTTCGGGTCACTTTCGGGTCAAAAAACCTATTAACCCGTTTAAACACGAATAATTATAAACCGTTGATTTTTTAATCTAACGGTCAAAAAAATAAAAAATCAAAGGGGTAATTGAAAAACCTAATTGAAAACCTAACTTTGGAAAGAAAAAAAAAGACAGCCGTCAATTATCTCTTCTAGACTTCTCTCTCGTCAGCCAAATTGAAAAATCAAACAGGTAAGATTTCTTCTCTCGCCATCTCTCTCTCTCGCCATCTCATCGCACACAGGTAAGATTTCTCACCGGCGGTGAGTCACCGCACAACGCACACAATACTCACACACACACACAGAACACACACACGCACACACACAGAACACACACAGAACACACACAGAAGAACTCACGCACACACACAGAAACACACACAGAACACACACACGCATACACACAGAACACTGAACACACGCACACAGAACACACGCACCATAATCTTTTTGGTGAGTTAGGTTACTTGAAAAATAAATGGAATAAATATATTCTTTTTGAGCTACAATTTCAGATAGGTAACTTATCTATATAATATATGAAAGAGTTTTCTTTGAATGTTAGAATATGTTCACCATATAAACCCTAAATTGAAGCCATCGAAACCAAGAATCCTGAACAAAAATTAGGACATAATATTATCTGTACCAAATTTGTTAGGAGAACCACTAAACCAAACAAAATTAAGAAGTGTGCTTTTTCATATGGGCTGATTAGGATGCTTTACACATTAAGTCCCTTGCTGTTTTAATTGCAGATGAGGTAAATATTGCATATTAATATATAGTTTAATTAAGTATCCTATTTGTTTTTTTAATCTTATTGTGCATTGTACTCATTACTTTTTTTGTTCGTAGGTATGGAATGAAATGGAAGGAGACTAGCTTTTGGATAGAGTGGAGCATGACATCTTTTTGCAATTTGGTTGAAGATTTACAAATTGTAATTTGAATTTTAGAGATTTGAATGTGTTGTAATAGATAATGGATTAGATTTGGTATTATTATGTTATTTGGATGATGTTATTTGGATAATGACTAAATGTTGTTGGTATTATTATGTTATGTTTATTAGATTTGACAAATATTTTTTTGATTAATGTTGTGATGTTTATTTGTTAAATTGTGTTTGGAAATAAATAGTGAAAATTATTTAATCTCATAAACAGGTCATTGTGGATCATGTAAACAGGTTCCCCTTGCAGATGACCTATTTATTAAGCAGGTTAAACAGGTCGTGTCGTGTTAGCGGGTTGGACACGACCTATTTATTAAATAGGTTAAACGGGTCGTGTCGTGTTAGCGGGTTGGACAAGACCTGTTTATTAAACGGGTTAGACGGGTCATGTCGTGTAACCTATATATAAACAGGTTCGTGTTCGAGTCAGGTACAATGACACGATTACTTAAACGGGTCGTGTTCGTGTCAACGGTATGTCTAGAAATATCAGGTCTCGACACGGCAACCCGAATTGCCAGGCCTACACCGAACCTATTCGGTTTTTCATATTGGTATCAGAGCGGGTTACGCTAATTTATCGCGTGATCCTGATTTTTTAAGGATTTGCTTTTTAATTCAATTTGACTTCTCACGTCGTCAAATTGGTATCAGAGCAAGTTGCGCTAATATATAACGTATTCCTATTTTCCATAAAATCGTGTGATATTGATTTTTTTAATCAAGTTTGTGAAAATTCGCAATTTCTCCTATGAGCACTTATATAATCAGATGCCTATTTTTGACAGGTCTAATTATGCCTACTAGAAAGCTCGTATGAAATCTATTCTAAAATCTATTGATGAGCGTGTTTGGTTTCTTTGCAAAAATGGTTGGACTCCTCCCACGGTCACTGTTGATAATATCACCTCTTTAAAACTCGTGTCAATTTAGACTGAAGATGATTATAAAATGTTTAATTTTAATTCCCGTGGTTTGAGTGTTATTTATAGAGCCGTCACTCCCGACTAGTTACGCCGAATTATGATGTGCATCACGTTTAAAGAGGCATGGGATGTTTTGAAATTGACACATGAGAGTACGAACGCGGTTAAAGACTCAAAACTACAAAATTTGGCCACCCAATTTGAGACTATTACCATGTCTGAGTCTGAATGCTTTGATGAATTCTATGCACGTTTGTTGGACATTGTTAACACCAGTTTTAATTTGGGTGAGGTAAGTAATAACAATCGTGTCGTTAAAAAGATTTTGAGATCTCTTCCAAAATGCTTTATTCCTAAAGTCACTGTTTTGAACTCTTTGGGAAATTTGAAATCACTTAAGTTGGAAGAACTTGTAGGAGATCTTCAAACGTATGAGATTGACATGTTTCCCAAAACCATTAGGCTAAGGATAATGGCATTGCTTTAAAGACTCATTTTAAGAAAAAGAAAGAAAATGTTTGTGAGTCCGACTCTGAGGAAGATTTTGATTTTAAAGATATGGCCTTGTTTGCGAAAAATTTTAAAAAGTTTCTCAAAATGAATAAAGAAAATTCTTCCAATAAAAAGAGATTTTTTGAGTCAAATAAAAAGAAAGTGGAGGCCAAAGACAGTGACAAGGAGGATGAGATCAGGTGCTTTGAGTGTGAGGGCAAAGGGCACATAGCTAAATAATGTCCTACGAGGATAAGGAGAAAGTGCAAAGAGACTGCTATGCCTGCCACTCTTAGTGAGAGTGAGGGAGATGAGTCCGATAAAATTTTAGCACATGGGATGGTTGTCGCCTTTTCTAGATGTGTGAGCACACCCATTTTATCTCACGAGAGTGTACACAAGAGCGATGATAGTGATTTGTGTTCTTCGAGTGAGGGAGAAATCGAGGAGGAGAGTGGAGATGAAAGTGAGCTCCAAAAAGATTTTAGAGATTTGTACATCGAGACCTTGAAAACAAAGAACTATAATCGAGATTTATGTCGTCAGGTTTTAGATTTGGAGAGAGAGAAGGAGGTTTTGAGAAAGGAGAAGTCTGAATTAACCAACACATTGTCTAGTCTGACGACACGTGTATCCCAACTCGAGAGTGATCTCGAACATACCAGTGAGGTCAAAGTTAATTTTAAGAACGTACCTAAGAAGGTTGAAAAGGTGGTTCTTAAGGGTAAAGGTGAGAAGTTTGGAATAAGTCATGACGGTGCTTCTACTTCCCAATTAGCACCCGAGCCAGTTCCCACTTTAGTGTTTGATTCACGTGAGTCTCACCTTAACCCACCTAGGCGTCCAATTCCTGTTAGGAGAGCGCGTCCTAGAGTTTTTGAGAAAGATGTTCCTAGGCTTATATATGTTTGTTCTCACTGCAAGAGGAGAGGTCACCTTAGGGAATTTTATTTTAAGATAGGCTATGTGTCACGTTTTGCTACCACATGTGTTTTTGACACACATGCACCCACACATGATACTTTACATGCTCCCGGAGACTAGATGAGAGAGTTTGCACATTTAGGTGATCAAGCTAAGTTTTTAGTCAAAACTTCACAAGAATTGGTGGAGGTTTTTCATAAGTTGTCACCACCTTTGAAAAACCCCTCCGTGCCTAACGATTGAGGTTTGACTTGTTTACCAGCATAAGATGTTTTTCATGATAATATTATTTGCCTATTGCTAGTATGTATCATGGTTGTATGTTTTAAAAAAATTTTGAAAAATTTTGAAAAATACAAAAAGATTTTATTTTGTAAAATTTTAAGAAAATCCAAAGAGATTTTTGTTTTTTTGTTTTCACCGTTTATGGATGAACGCTTAGGATGACCGAGTCACAACATCATTCCATTATTTTCATGTGACTATTTGATATTATTTTGAGATAATAGGTCAATTCATCCTTGTGCTTTATAATGTTTGGAGTCATTAAGATGTAATTAAGTGTTACTTCCTACATGTTTGACTCTTGATTTCCTTTATTGCACACGTGCACGGATTTTTTTGATTATTATGCTTGTCTAATCACATGTTGGTTGGGTGTTTTCACTTCAATCCTGTCCTTTAAAACGAACCAAGCACGACAAATTTTTTTAAGGAATTTGTGCATATTAGAACCATTTGTGAGTTTGTGTGCTTTATTTGAAAACGGTGAAGGGCTACGAAAGGTATTTATCTAGCCTTTGCGATTAAGCCGCCGTTTAAATTGGACCTAAAAAATTGAGGTATTTTATTATCCGGGGTCCAAAGTGGTTTAAAAAAGCCGAATTTTTTTATAGGTAATAAAAAGAAATTCATGCCATTATGGGCCATTTAGGTTTTTGCACCAATTCTCCAAAGTTTGAGAATTTATTTTAACACCTCTAAAAGAAAATATTTATGAGGGAGTTTGGTTGGAGATTTTATAACGGGTTTGTACGTTCTTGGAAATCTTGAAAATGCGCTAAATAGTTTTGGACGTTATTGGTGTGAAAATCACTTTGAGTTTGATTTGTTGATTTGCATAAGACGATGTAATCTAAATTCAACAATCTTTACACCTAAGGATACATTTGATGCTCATTCGTTAGGAGTACACGTATGCATCGTGCACATATGATTGATTGATTTGATTTACCTATCGAATGTGTTCACACCCATACATTCTGTTTCCATGACTTGGTTGTTTAAGTTTAATTCCATGGTGTTGTAATACCCCGTATTTATATGCTATATTAATTTGGGGATTTATTAAATTTAATGTGAGTTATTAATTTAATATAAATTCGGAAATTAATCACTTTATAATTATTAACGTGATGTGAGTTAGTAATTATGGGAAAATTGTTGTTGAATATTACTAATAAGTAAAGTAATATAATATTGGTTCTATTAAATTTCAAGAGTGAATAAAATGATAATTTTGGAAATTTGAGTCGGGACGCGCCCGTGTCGCGTCGGGACTAAATATTGATTAATAAAAGTGAATAAATTATAAGTTGCTCGTATGGTCATTTTGAGTGCGCCAAAGTGTTTGAAAGGGTCGAGATAGTCAGAAAAGTATACCCGGGGGTTTAGTTTGGGTCTTGGGGCATTTTTAGGCCTATTTAACACCCCGGGAGGGCATTTTGGACATTTTGCATTTTTGGGTAATTAAACCCACGAAAATTATTAGGCTATATAAGCCATTTGGAATAGTCCTTTAGGGTTATCAGACTCAAAACATTAGAACGTCCATAGGAGAGGGAAGGAGAAAGATTTCCAAGCAATCCAAGGCCCAAAATCCATCCGGTTGCACCGCCACCACCACCAACGCGTTGATCGCGCGAGGGGGAACGCAACCACACCAAATTCGTCATCAAATCAGAACTTTGAAATTTCCAGGCAAGTATTTATCTTGCTTATTTTCGTTAATGCATCGTTCATGTTAGTCTAGGGTGATTAGGATGAGTTTGGTAGAAGAAAATCCATGTTGGAGATAGGAAAATCGCATGTAGTAATGATTTGAATTATAATCTAGAAACCCCTTCACATGTAGAGACTTAACCACTAATTTATGATGAATTAGGAGTAGAAATTTCTGGAAAAAGACTGATTAGAACCATGTTAAAGAAATTCTAGGGTTCTTGAGATTTATATGAGTTTTGGCCTATTAATCTATGGTTATTGATGAAAAATTTCATGCTTTACGTTGAAGATGTATAATATGGGTTTATACTATTTGTAGTACAAATTTTAGGGAGTTTGGGTGTAAAAAATCTGGATTCGATTGAGGTTAAATTATGAAACCCGTAACTGTTAATCTGCAGAAATCGCCATACCTGTTTGATCGATCGATCGAACCAGGAGTGTCGATCGATCGACGCATCGATCGATAGAGCCCCTACCCTCAATCAATTGACCCCTTCTGGCAGACTCATATTTCCCCTTTGTAAATAGTTAAATTCAAATTAAATGAGTAGAAATATTTGGACATCCTTATTAAAATATTTTGGGAGATAAAGAAGACCAGTAGGACTTATGAATAATTATGAGACCTTTAATGTAAGACGAGATGTACATCTTTGGGATATTTACATATAAGGGACGATGAAATTATGCATTAAAGGGAGAGACGCGTAAGATAGTTACGTTGGAAAAATAGATGAGTACCTACTGAATTCTATACTTGGGAGGATAGGGTCCATGAGTGTTACATAGTAAGTTGGATTAATCCCTCAATTAAAGTAAGAGACGAACCGTTATACGTGATAACTAAAGATTGATAAATAATGATAAATATTATATTATGGGTGATGGAGGTACTTAAAGAGATATGGAAATAGTAGTATATTTATATGACTATGTTTATGCATATACTATATACGTGTAAAAATCATGCCCACGCTACTTGCTATCCCTGAGGTTACCGCGTTGGGACAGTCTTATCTCGATGGGATCTTTATGGGGGATATTGACTCGTACCCTAGAAGATAGATATCCTTGGTATAGGCTATCTGATTGATGGTCAGACGGTCCTAAGAGACGTGAGGGTATGTACTGACCTCTTAGAGACTTGGAATCTATGCTTCGCCTCAATATTATTTGTGTATGTCTTAATACAGTTCGAGAGTGATTCCGAACTTGTATTTCCCTTAGTACGAGTGAGACGGGGATTGGATAGCAAAGTATACCCCCACCAAAATTTTTATGTGGGGTGCTGTTAGAATATATATATTATACGAGAATTTAATATATATATTAAATTATGAAATTTGGAATTTCATACTGTGTTTATGGTAAGTAAGAAATGAATAATGACTTCATATTGGAAATGCTTGTTTTGAAAAGCATAATGGTATATTTCTGGAAAACTTTATTAATAAATAAGGTTAAGATGAGAGCTTTGTTACTAAATGAAATTTACTTCTTAAACAGTTGAATTGTTTAGTTTAAATCTTACGAGAAACTTAAGATAAGATAAGTTAAACCGTTGGGAAGGTTAGTACGATAGGCGTGCACATTAGAAGAGAGGTGAGAAATTCTCAAGAGAGTGCCGCACTAATATGTTATTGCATTGGCCTGTAAATGTTTTAAATACTTGATAAACAAATTTTAAATCATTTACACTATCGGGCTCTGACCCGTTTCTTTTTTCCCTTCTCTCTTGTATATATATGTATATATTACAGGTGCCCAACCACAGGGGCATCTTGCATAGGATCCTTTGGAAGGAACGCGCTGCAGCTTAGGTGGGAGTTGCAGGCCTCTTGCTTAGAAGACTTCATTTATTTGATTACACTCCTAGCATATTTATTCATATGGGCATGTGTCGCCCGTTTCCATTATCCAGTTGTTTTATTGGACATTGTGATTCATTTATTTCTAGTATTGTCACTTTGGGATTTATTACTGTCTGGATGTTTTACTTTAAGTTTTAATGTTGGGATTTAGTTGTTGAATGTTTAAATTATTTGGATTATATGTTCCAGGATAATTGTGGTGTGATTCTTTAATATTGAATGATGTAAAGTTTTAAATCATTGGTTATAAATAGAATTTGGAATGTAATGTCTAAAATGGTTTTGACACTTAGCTTAATTAATTAGGGTGTTTAAATTGGAAAAGTTATTTTTACGACAGTGATGCTAAGAATGAACCAATTGTTCACCTTGATTTTAATTTAATAAAGGAGTGATCGCCCGGTATTTAAATAGGCGGGGTGACACAGGTGGTATCAGAGCATCAGGTTCTAGTGTCCTTAGTATCTGTACGGCTTATTTCGCTTTCAGCTTAACATTTTTGCTATAGAGCCCTATGTCAGGATTGTTGTATTCTTGCTTTTACATTTATGTCTCCTGCTATTTAAGATTTGATAATAACTGTAGACTAATAAATTTCTTCACGTTTCAGATGCCTCCGAGACGTGCACCAAAGGATAGGCGTGCCCAAGCCGAGCAGCCAGCAGCTCCGGCTCAGGGTACGATGAATGCTAATGAGGTAGCCGCTATTATTGCTCAGGCGGTGAATACAGCGCTAGCGGTAGTACAGCAGGCTCCACCCCAGATTCAGGCAGTGGCGCCAGTAACTGCACAGCTTCCATCAGCATGGGAGCGGGTTAGGGATTCCTTTCAGAAGGCGCATCCCCCTGAGTTCTTGGGTAGTTCAGATATCATCATCGTCAGCCAATGGAAAAAAGATATCCAGCGGCATCTGCGTATGTATGAGTGCACAGATGTGCAAAAACAATTATTGGCTTCCTTTAAGTTAGTGGGGGCCGCTTTGCAGTGGTGGGAATCCACCACCACCTTGGAGGAGAGGGATACGATCCCGATTCAGTCGTTCTGGGAGCGCTTTGACCGCAAGTACTTTCCACCCGCTGTGCAGACTGAGATGAGGCAAAAATTACTAAACTTGAAGCAGGAAAATTCTACCATTGCTGAGTATGAGGAGGAGTTCACGATACTTCTCACCATAGTGCCAGATGAGGCACCTACTGAGGGTAAGAAGATAATGCTGTTTGTGGACGGGTTAGCTTTGAGGATCCGTCAGCATCTTATTGGGAATTTGTCTCTGAGTACCTTCACAGATGTACTCAATGCTGCCTTACTACATTGCCAGGATCACCGCTTCCATCTGCAGGAAAACAAGCGAGCAGGAGAGTCCGACCAGCAGGGCAAGACAGGGGGTAGTGGCACTGGTGGAGCACTGATATCCCAGGGACAGACTCGTCAGCATGAGCAGAGTTCCCATCAGGGGGACCCTGCCAAGCGCTTCCGATCAGGTGATTCCAGGCAGGGATTTGGGGGTTATAGGCAGGGACAGCAGGGCCGACAAGGTCAACACCGACAGCAGTAGGGTCAGCAGCAGGGCCAACAGGGCCTACAGCGTTTTCATCAGGGCCAACAGGGCCAGTTGCGGGGTGGTAACGGCCAGCAAGGCCGTGGTCAGCAAGGTTAGAGGGGAGAAAATTTCAAAGGCCGATGTTTCGGGTGCGGCAAGAATGGCCATAGGCGCCAGGATTTTCCAAAGGGAGAGAGGGCCCCACAGCAGCAGGGTGCCCGTAATGAGCCACAGAGGCCACTTTTTCCAGCCGCCCTCCCAGCACCAGCCCAGGTACCAGCCATTCTAGTAGCTCCAGTACAGCAGGGGCAGTTACAGTATGGACGTGTCTATAACGTCCACCGGGCAGCAGCTCCGCAGGCACCACCCACGATTGAGGGTATGTTTCCTATCCATGGTACTATGGGTCGAGTTTTATTTGATACTGGGGCGACGCATTGTTTTATAGCTACTTATTTTGCGAAGGCCTTAGGGTTATTAGCCACAGCAGAGAGCACTGTGACATGTGTAGACTCACCACTGGGAAATGGTTCGCTTATTTTCTTTATATGCCGGGGTGTGGGGATAGAGATTGGTAGCTTGGTATTACCTGCAGACATGTTAGTCTTAGATATGCATGAGCATGACGTTATTATCGGTATGGATTGGCTCGCTGCTTACAGGGCCATGATAGATTATTTTGGTGGGAGTATTGTCTTTGCCATTCCGGGGCAAGATATGTTTGTAGTGGCGAAGCCTCACCCATAGGGAGGCTCGACAGCTCATTTGTATTACATAGAGGAGGATACCTCTAAGGAGGTTGTGATTCCCTTATACTCGATCCCAGTTGTTCGTGAGTATTTCGATGTATTTCAAGAGATACCAGGTCTACCCCCCAGTCGTGAGATAAACTTTGTCATAGATTTATTACCAGATACTCGACCTATAGCACGAGCTCCATACCGTATGGCTCCGGCAGATATGCGAAAGTTACGAGATCAGATAGAGCAGCTGTTAGGTCGGGGCTTCATTCGCAGGAGTACCTCACCTTGGGGCGCTCCAGTCTTGTTTGTGAAGAAGAGAGATGGTTCACTGAGGTTATGTGTGGACTACCGAGAGTTGAACAAGGTCACGATACGGAATAAGTATTCGTTGCCTCGAATCGATGATCTGTTCGACCAGCTGAGGGGAGCAACTTTCTTTTCGAAGATAGATCTGAGGTTGGGGTACCATCAGCTACGTATTAGGGAGAAGGATGTTTCAAAGACTGCTTTCTTGACGAGATATGGGTCCTATGAGTTCAGAGTGATGCCATTTGGCCTCACAAATGCTCCCGCCGTATTCATGGACTTGATGAACCGAGTGTTCAGAGAGTTCTTGGAATAGTTTGTCATCGTCTTCATAGATGAAATCTTGATATATTCACACTCCGAGGAGGAGCATGCCGAGCACTTGAGGCAAGTTCTTCAGACTCTACGAGAGCATCAGTTGTATGCTAAGTACGAGAAGTGAGGATTCTGGTTGCGAGAAGTACAGTTCTTGGGGCATGTTGTTTCTGAACAGGGGATAGCAGTTGACCCAAGTAAAGTGTCAGCGGTGAGGGAGTGGGGACAGCCCACGACACCGACGGAAGTGCATAGTTTCTTGGGGTTAGCCGGATACTACAGGAGATTCATTCGGGGATTCTCTAAAATAGCGAGTCCATTGACGAACCTGACTCGCAAAGGGGTACCATATGTTTGGGATGATGCTTGTCAATTGGCTTTTGATGAGATGAAAGACAAGCTTACTTCAGCACCAGTCCTTGCTTTACCGAAGCCGGGTGTGGAGTACCTGGTTTACACCGATGCCTCATTATGGGGACTTGGGGGAGTACTTCAGCAGGAGGAGAAGGCTATAGCTTTTGCCTCCCGCAAGCTTAAGCCGCATGAGAAGAATTACCCCACCCACGACCTGGAGTTAGCAGCGGTCGTCTTTACATTGAGGATATGGAGGCACTATTTATTGGGGGAGAAATTTCGCTTGTTCACAGACCACAAATCACTGCAGTACCTATTCACTCAGCGAGAGCTGAATATGCGTCAGCGCAGATGGTTAGAGTTTGTGAAGGACTATCAGTTCGACATGCAATACCATCCGGGGAAGGCCAACGTAGTTGCTGATGCGTTGAGCCGTAGACCGGTAGACGATGTAGCGGACATCTGGAAAGCAAAATGGAAGGAGTTGGGTCACCAGGACGCAGTAGCCCGTTCCTTCATATCTGTCATGGCAGTGACACCCGAGATTATTACGAAGGTGATACGGCACAAACCGCAGACCCGTTTTTCCAGGAGCAGATTGTACAACTTTTAGCCGAGGATGCTGAGTCCTGTTCTGTTAGTTCTGATGGGGGTTTGAGGTTTAATGGGAGATTGGTGGTTCCAGAAGGAGCAGAATTACGTCATGCAATGATGACCCAGTCTCACGAGTCCCGATTTGCAGTATATCCTGGGGGAGATAAGATGTACCAGGATATGAGGCGGCAGTACTGGTGGAGTGGGATAAAAAAGGACATTGTTGAGTTCGTGTCCAAGTGTTCTACCTGCCAGCTGGTAAAGGTAGACCATCAGTAACTGTCAGGGTTGCTTCATCCATTGGAAATACCCGCGTGGAAGTGGGAGAATATTTCCATGGATTTTATTACAGGGTTGCCTACATCACAGCGGGGCCACGACTCTATCTGGGTGATTGTAGACCGTTTGACCAAGGTGGATCATTTTTTGCCGATGCGGACAGACTATACCACGGGTCAGTATGCTCAGTTGTTCATTGCTGAGATTGTCAGATTACATGGAGTGCCCCTGAATATTGTGTCAGATAGAGACAAGATTTTCGTGTCGCGTTTCTGGGAGAGCTTTCAGGAGGCTATGGGTACTGAGTTGAGGCTGAGTTCAGCTTATCACCCACAGAAAGATGGACAGACAGAGAGTACTAATCAGATGTTGGAGGATATGCTGCTCATGTGTGTTATTGATTTTGGAGGAGGTTGGGAGCCACATCTTCCACTGGTAGAGTTTGCTTATAATAACTCTTATCAGTTCACGATTAGCATGGCTCCATTCGAGGCTTTGTATGGCAGGCCTTGTCGTTCCCCAACTTGTTGGCAATAGGTGGGGGATAACAAGTTGCTAGGACCAGAGGTAATTCAGGAAACCTCCGTGAGGATTGAGATGATCAGTAGTCGCATTCGAGTAGCCCGGGACAGGCAGAAAAGCTATGCCGATGCGAAACGGTTATTCCGGGAGTTTAATGTGGAGGACCAAGTGTTACTATGTGTATCTCCTATGAAAGGAGTGATGAGGTTCGGGAAGAAAGTGAAATTGGCCCCGAGGTATGTGGGACCATTTCCCATTATCGAGAGGATTGGGCCGGTAGCATACAAATTGGGACTGCCAGAGCATTTACATCGCATTCATGATGTATTCCACATCTCGTCGTTGAGACGATATCTTCGGGATGATATGGCCCATACCCACATCGCGATAGATGAGATAGACTTACAGCCTGACAGCTCTTACGAGGAGAGACCGGTGGCTATCCTAGACCATAGCAAGAGGAGATTGAGGTCGAAGGTATTTCCACTTGTACGGGTCCAGCGGGAGCATCATAATGTGGAGGAATCCACTTGGGAGCGCGAGGCAAATATGCGTGAGAGATATCCAGATTTATTCTTACCAGGTAGGACTTATTTTTCGAATTTCGGGATGAAATTCCGTTATTATGGAGGAAGTATGTAATACCCCGTATTTTTATGCTATATTAATTTGGGGATTTATTAAATTTAATGTGAGTTATTAATTTAATATAAATCCGGAAATTAATCACTTTATAATTATTAACGTGATGTGAGTTAGTAATTATGGAAAACTTGTTGTTGAATATTACTAATGAGTAAAGTAATATAATATTGGTTCTATTAAATGTCAAGAGTGAATAAAATGACAATTTTGGAAATTTGAGTCGGGACGCACCCGTGTCGCGTCGGGACTAAATATTGATTAATAAAAGTGAATAAATTATAAGTTGCTCGTATGGTCATTTTTAGTGTGCCAAAGTGTCCGAAAGGGTCGAGATAGTCAGAAAAGTATACCCGGGGGTTTAGTTTGGGTCTTGGGGCATTTTTAGGCCTATTTAACACCCCGGGAGGGCATTTTGGACATTTTGCATTTTTGGGTAATTAAACCCACGAAAATTATTAGGCTATATCAGACATTTGGAATAGTCCTTTAGGGTTAGCAGACTCAAAACATTATAACGGCCATAGGATAGGGAAGGAGAAAGCTTTCCAAGCAATCCAAGGCCCAAAATCCATCCGGTTGCACCACCACCAACGCGTAGATCGCGCGAGGGGGAACGCAACCACACCAAATTTGTCATCAAATCAGAACTTTGAAATTTCCAGGCAAGTATTTATCTTGCTTATTTTCGTTAATGCATCGTTCATGTTAGTCTAGGGTGATTAGGATGAGTTTGGTAGAAGAAAATCCATGTTGGAGATAGGAAAATCGCATGTAGTAATGATTTGAATGATAATCTGGAAACCCCTTCATATGTAGAGGCTTAACCACTAATTTATGATGAATTAGGAGTATAAATTTCTGGAAAAAGACTGATTAGAACCATGTTAAAGAAATTCTAGGGTTCTTGAGATTTATACGAGTTTTGGCTTATTAATCTATGGTTATTGATGAAAAATTTCATGCTTTACGTTGAAGATGTATAATATGGGTTTATACTATTTGTAGTACAAATTTTAGGTAGTTTTGGTGTGAAAAATCTGGATTTGATTGAGGTTCAATTATGAAACCCGTAACTGTTAATCTGCAGAAATCGCCATACCTGTTTTATCGATCGATCGAACCAAAAGTGTCGATCGATCGACGCATCGATCGATCGAGCCCCTGCCCTCGATCGATCGACCCCTTCTGGCAGACTCATATTTCCCCTTTGTAAATAGTTAAATTCAAATTAAATGAGTAGAAATATTTGGACATCCTTATTAAAATATTTTGGGAGATAAAGAAGACCAGTAGGACTTATGAATAATTATGAGACCTTTAATGTAAGACGAGATGTACATCTTTGGGATATTTACATATAAGGGACGATGAAATTATGCATTAAAGGGAGAGACGAGTAAGATAGTTACGTTGGAAAATAAATGAGTACCTACTGAATTCTATACTTGGAAGGATAGGGTCCATGAGTGTTACGTAGTAAGTTGGATTAATTCCTCTAATTAAAGAAAGAGACGAACCGTTATATGTGATAACTAAAGATTGAGAAATAATGATAAATATTATATTCTGGGTGATGGAAGGTACCTAAAGAGATATGGTAATAGTAGTATATTTATATGACTGTGTTTATGCATATACTATATACGTGTAAAAATCATGCCCGCGCTACTTGCTATCCCTGAGGTTACCGCGCTGGGACAGTCTTATCTCGATGGGACCTTTATGGGGGATATTGACTCGTACCCTAGAAGATAGATATCCTTGGTACAGGCTATCTGATTGATGATCAGACGGTCCTAAGAGACGTGAGGGTATGTATTGACCTCTTAGAGACTTGGAATCTATGCTTCGCCTCAATATTGTTTGTGTATGTGTTAATACAGTTCGAGAGTGATTCCGAACTTGTATTTCCCTTAGTACGAGTGAGACGGGGATTGGATAGCAGAGTATGCCCGCACCAAAATTTTTATGTGGGGTGCTGTTAGAATATATATATATTATACGAGTATTTAACATATATATTAAATTCTGAAATTTGGAATTTCATACTGTGTTTATGGTATGTAAGAAATGAATAATGACTTAATATTGGAAATGCTTGTTTTGAAAAGCATAATGGTATATTTCTGGAAAACTTTATTAATAAATAAGGTTAAGATGAGAGCTTTGTTACTAAATGAAATTTACTTCTTAAACAGTTGAATTGTTTAGTTTAAATCTTACGAGAAACTTAAGATAAGATAAGTTAAATCGTTGGGAAGGTTAGTACGATAGGCGTTCACATTAGAAGAGAGGTGAGAAATTCTCAAGAGAGTGCCGCACTAATATGTTGTTGCATTGGCCTGTAAACATTTTAAATACTTGCTAAACAAATTTTAAATCATTTATACTATCGGGCTCTGACCCGTTTCTACTTTCCCTTCTCTCTTGTATATATATGTATATATTACAGGTGCCCAGCCACAGGGGCTTCCTGCATAGGATCCTTTGGAAGGAACGTGCTGCAGCTTAGGTGGGAGTTGCAGGCCTCTAGCTTAGACGACTTCATTTATTTGATTCCACTCCTAGCATATTTTTTCAGATGGGCATGTGTCGCCCGTTTCCATTATCCAGTTGTTTTATTGGACATTGTGATTCATTTATTTCTAGTATTGTCACTTTGGGATTTATTACTGTCTGGATGTTTTACTTTAAGTTTTAATGTTGGGATTTAGTTGTTGAATGTTTAAATTATTTGGATGATATGTTCCAGTATAATTGTGGTGTGATTCTTTAATATTGAATGATGTAAAGTTTTAAATCATTGGCTATAAATAGAATTTGGAATGTAATGTCTAAAATGGTTTCGACACTTAGCTTAATTAATTAGGGTGTTTAAATTGGAAAAGTTATTTTTACGACAGTGATGCTAAGAATGAATAAACTGTTCACCTTGATTTTAATTTAATAAAGGAGTGATCGCCCGGTATTTAATTAGGTGGGGTGTCACAGTTGTGATTTTTGTATCATATTTTTTCAAATTGGTATCTTATTTTTATTTGAAAAAATTTGAAAAAATCAAAAATAGTTTGTGAAGATTTTTTTTTAGTATATCTTTGCAAGAGCGCGTTTGCCATCTGATTGATGCCTTGTTTTGAATACCGTAACACCCCGACTTTGCTTGTTTGATTTTTTTCTTCTCATTTGTCTATTTGGGGACATCATAAAAATGGGGAGAAAGAATTATCATTTTATGGGAGAGTTTGAATTTTGGGGGAGTTTTGAGATTTGACTTATACTTTCATCATAAATTTGTATCTATAATTATCTCATTTCAAACTCGATACGTCACTTGGTATTTTCTTTATCTCATGTGTGTAGGTACTACATTGATGATCACTGAATTGCACACCCTGATGAGAAAAGTTTTGAAGATTTGAAGAACAAACGATAAAGTCTTATTCATTTGTATCTTTCCAGTTTTGGGTTCATGGGAGGGTAGATTTGTATAGGCAATTTCGTATTTGATAATTCGGATTTTTTATGTATGTACCGGCATAGACATAGGAGGAGATTTGTAAGGACATTTTTCTTATGTCCAGCATGTTACATTTGTGTATGTCATACGCCGTTACAAAAGGCTCGCCACTTCATGATCTCACACGACGGACTCAATCTGAATTCTGGGAATCAAGCATTCAACATCTCTATCTTGTGTCCCACATCTGCCTCAACGACTTCACGTTCCATGATTTTAGGGACTTTATGCAAGTGGTACACAAGAAAAGTCAAAACAGTGAAATAAGGCAAGATATGGAACTTCAAGGGAAGTTTGGTAATTTTACAAGCACCGTCCAGAAACTCGGTCGACGGGAAAGTTGAAGAGCTCGCCACAACGAAGATACTAGAAGAAATGGCACCTCAATCCGAGATACGCTCAAGAAATTATGGCCTTTTGAAAATAGAGAAAAATCCAAGAAAAACCCTTGGAAAAATGCTCAGTGTTTAAGCCCCAAGTTCCAGCGAACTTTTGCGAACCGAAGGCCAAACCGGTTCGGGGGGTGAATCGGTTCGCGGTACACCCGAACCGGTTCAGGGTACCTGACGCTGGATAGAGTTCCAGATTTTTAAAACTCTTTTTGGTTTCCTTATAAAAACCAACTTTGGGGGAGTTATTTTGCAAGACTTGCTAAGACGTTTTTTAGAGTTCTATCACCTCAAGTCTTCATATTTTTGAGTCCCGAGACTCATGTTTTGATTCACATATCCTTGCCAAACCTTTGTGAATCCTTTTGTAATCCAAAAACACAACTCTACTTTTGTTCAACCCTTGTGGAGAAGTCGTTATCTTCTTCATTGTTGCCCTCCTGGAAAGGGAAAGTTCCAGCCGACGACATCAGAATCGACACCTGCGGGTATTTTTGTGTCAATATTTCTAGCTGTTGCTTTGGAGGTTTGACAAAGACACCGTACGTTACACTTGTGGGCGATTATCAGGTTGTATGTAAGTCAAAGGTCTTGTAAATTCTTTAAAGTTCTAGAAATAAAAGGTTTTACCCGAAAGGGATTTTTTCCTTAACTTTGTGTCACATGCTTTATCTATTTATGTTTGATGGGTTGATTTAGATGCATGTTTAAGGGCTGAATTTATTTGGTTTAAAAGTAGACTCTAATTAAATAAGGTTTACTTGGAATCTTGCGATTCAATTTAATCAATTATCACACACCGAACCTATTCGGTTTTTCAATAAGTTTTGTTTCACAAGTTTTTTTATTTATTTTCTTTTTAAAGTGATAATAAATATTTACACTCACTCAAAATGTTTATTTTAAATAAAATTTCTTCTTCTTTTAAGCTTCGTAGTAAATATTAATTTGTTTCAAAAAATCTTTCACTATATAAAACACTTATAAATACTTTTTCTTCTCTTATCATAAACTCCCTTATCATAAATCCATAAATAATAAATTTTTGTAATATAAAAAAATGTACGGACTAAGTGAAAAATGTACTTGCCTCTTATAGACTAAACATTATTGCAACTAATTTTTCAAACATTTTTTTTGTTAATTGTTAATTAAATAGAATCTAATTGCCCAACTTAAAATTTATTAATCAAACATGCATGGGAAGACGATAACACGAGAGATGTGAAATAAAATATTAGTTAAAACACTTCGTAATATAGTTTCTTGTGTCACATCAAGTACTTTACAATACCCATGTCTACTAAATTTTGCAAAATAGAATGCATGATATTTTAATAGCAACCCAATTATTAATGATTGAGTTTTAAAAAACATCGGGTTTGAGAAGAGATTCTCTAACACTTTTAAGTTTGCGAAGAACATCTCTCATGTTCATTCTCCCATCAGCAGATTCAACAGTGCAAGATAACCCAACTCCTATGAGTGTGATAAGGCAATCTAAATTAATTTTTGGGCCATTGTGGCTTGAGTTACCCATGTCCTTGGATGGAAGCAACTGGGGGTCCACCACTTGTTCCACGTTCGATGGGAAAGCTACTTGCACCCAACTTTTAAGGCTTAGCCCTCCCACAAAGCACTCATCAGTTGGGCTCTTCCCAGTAAAAAGCTCTAGCAACATTATCCCAAAGCTGTATACGTCTCCTGCAGTAGATGGTTTTGCTCCCAACCCATATTCTGCATCATTTTAGTAAATTTAATTATATATTAAATTGTTATTGATGAACAAACTATAGGATTATTTCAAGTTTGACCTCATACATCTAGACATAACCGACATTGCATGGTTCTAATAATTTTTATATACAAACTTTTAGCTCTCGAAAGTATCATATATACTTAGAGGTATCATAAGAACCATTTATGGAAGTTTTGGGACCTACGGGTTTAAAACTAAATGTTGGGGAAACTAAGTCAGTTAGGCCGAAATGCATAGGCTCAAACCCTAGATAACGCTAATGTTATATATTTTCGGACATGACGTTAAAGCTTAAGCGATTGGTCTGTGCGGAAGTGAAGAATGCCTTTTTAGTCATCGTTTTTATATAAAAATTATATTTTTGAACATGGTATACTGGATGCTTTAAAGCAAGCCCAAAATTAAATATGAGGTTTTTTAATATATATATATATATATATATATATATATATATATATATATATATATATATATATATATATATATATAGGACTACATCATGATCTATACATCATCCATACATCACACTTAGTTATAGCCCCTTAAAACCCCATTTTTTCCAAATTTTTTATTTTTCTCTTGAAATTAACCTTCCAATTAACTCATGTTCAAAAAATTATGTCAAAATACATTTTGTAGCTATTTTTAAAAAATTCACAAAAAATTGCTCAAAATACCTTATTTATAAGGGTCTGCGCCAACAGTTTTTTGTGAATTTTTTAAAAATAGCTACAAAATGTATTTTGACGTGATTTTTTGAATATGGGTTGAATAAAAGGTTAATATCAAGGAAAAAATAAAAATTTTGAAAAAAAAGTTTCTTAGGCCCTAAAACTAGATGTGATGTATACATCATGATGTAGGTGAGTCTCTCTCTCTCTCTCTCTCTCTCTCTCTCTATATATATATATATATATATATATATATATATATATATATATATATGTATGTATAGTACTACTTTTGTGCGGACTGGACATGTGTCACCTGGCGATGAGCACAGAAAAGAGAGAGAAGGAGCGCCTATGATTTAGGCTATAATTTTCAGGCTCACCCCCGGACAACACATGTCCAGTCCGCATTGTTAAAACGCCAGACAGTCCGCACAAGAAAAAAAAAAAAAAAAATATATATATATATATATATATATATATATATATATATATATAGAGAGAGAGAGAGAGAGAGAGAGAGAGAGAGAGAGAGAGAGAGAAGTAAAGCTTAAAAGAAAACAACTTAAAACGGTAAACCATTACATATGTGATCTTTACATATACTCGTAAGTTTCATGAAAGTATACATAACTAGGGGTGGTAAACTGGAGGATATGGATTGGATACCATATTTTTCATATCCGTATCTGCTATCTGGATGCACTATCCGTATATCCGTATCCGCTCAAATAGTTAAAACAACAATCCATATCCGTATCCGCTCAGATACCTCGGATTTGGATAATATCTGTATCCGTTTACATTGTTTAGCCATCGCAAAAACTAACTATTAAAATATCCAATCCAAATAAATATATAATAAAATTACTACCTCTTAGCATCAACAATTATGCCTTCCATAATAATAGTAGCATTTCATAATGATAATATGACTTGAAGTCATCCATACTTTACAACTATATAAGCTTAAAGCCATCCAAAAAAAATAACAGTAGCATTCCATAACAATAGATATAAATATGCACCTTTTGGATTAAATTAAATTTATTGAGAATAATAACATCATGGACTTTTTAGTTTTCAAAACATACTGATATTTTTATTTTAATAAGTATATATTTTTATTTTGTATGTAATATATTTGTTGTTAATTTCAGTTCTCATCACAATCAAAACCATCTCTTTACTTTTTTGTTTCTCCCCTACATTTATTTATAATTAAGGAAACTAATGAACAATCACATGAACAATATATTATATTTTTATTTTGTATGTACTTGTTATTGCTAACTTTCTGTTGCTCGAGAAGGGGATGTGCAGCGGCGAAGTTGATGCGCAGCGGAGGGGTTGATGAGAAGCAGTGGAGGGGTTGATGAGCTACGGCGGGTGATGCAGCGGAGGGAGAGGTGGCGGAATGAGGCTTTTTTGTGGAATGAAATGAGGCTTTCTTTTCTCTTGTTTTGTACGAAAGAGAAATGAAATGAAATTAGGGTTTTTTTGTTTTGAGTGGAGTATATGTTGTTTGGTGGGTGTATGTTGTGTGTGATAGGGTGTATTGTAACTTTAGTTTAACTCTATGATAATATACCGAATAAAATAATAATACACGGAATTTTATAATATACCCAATAAAATAATAGCTTTAGGGTGTTTTTGTTTTGAGCTGAGCATGTGTTTGTTCAGTTTTAGGGAATAAACGATTAAGTTTTTTTTAATGTTATTCTAATAGTAATACTAATATTAATATTATTAGTAATATTTTAGACATATGTTTGACAGATTATCCGATAAAATGGATACTCCGCATCAGATACAGATTATCCGTGTCGGATACTAGTACTATCCATATTCGTATCCGTTTTCTCGGTTATTTTTATAGAGTATCCATATTCGTATTCGTTTCCATTTTTTCGGATAAATATCCTCAAATTCGGATTCGGATATCGGATGGATGCGAATTTTTGAATATCCGTTTACAAGCAATACATAACATAAGCTATACATAATATGCATTTTTTTCTAAAGATATGTGAGCTTATGAAAGTATACAAAAAATAAAGTATATATTAATTCACAAATTCATGTATAATTAGGTCAAGTTTGGTTGTAGTGAAATTGTAAATTGAATCATTAATAAATTAGTCAACTTACAAATTGATCCATTAAATGTGTTTCATTTCATTAATGATGTGATTCATTATTTGTCTCATTTTAACTCATGTGTGAAATCTGAAATTGGATAATTTCAAAAAAAACTTTAAATGCATCTACTTGAAATATGAGTCACGTAAAATGCATGCTCCTTCCTCCCTTTCCCCTTCCCCCTCCCCTCCCCCCTTCCTACTCTCTTTTTTATTTATTTTTTTATCTTTTTTCCATATAGAATTTTAACATCAATTTCAGATTATCAAATATTGCATAAAATTGGATTTAACTCAGTTACAATTCACTATTTCAAAATAAATTAATTTACATAATCAAATTATTTGCGCAAGCAAATATGTTTTTATTGTTTTGCATATAATATTCATGAAGTTTATTGTCTTAAATTAGCACCTTTCAGATTTAGGATCATGCAATAGGAATGTCAAATTATCTAATCTAATATAGAATCATGTAAAAGTAAACTATTGACCGTAAAAATGACTAACGTATTTATTTACATTCATACTTTTAGTAATATGTATTTTCGGATATTAGTATATTTTTTATTAAAAATGGCTTTGGAATATTTTTCATTGCTGAATGGTTAAAGCTCTAGACAAGATAATATATAGAGAGAGAAGAATAAAGTATTTCTGCTAATATAAATTAAGAGGTTGACTCTTATAATTATCAAGTTTACATATTTGTTGACGCAAATCTATTTTAATAAAATATTAAAAAAAAAAATTTTTGAGTTGAATTTTTGATGTGATGTATAAACATTTCAAGAGACCCATATAAAAAAAATCAGCTCAAAATAAAAAAAGATTGCTATTTTTGAAAAATTGATCAAACTTTCACACCTTTAAAGTGCTTTAAAAGCTGTGAAAAATTTGGCCAATTTTTTAAAAAAAGCAAAAGAATTTATTTTAAACTGATTATTTTATATTGGTCCTTTGAAATGTAAAATACCATATAAAAAATTTCAACTAAAAAAATATTTTTTTTCTATTATTTAAAAAAAATGAATATGTAAACTTTGTATGTATAAGAATATGGTTCTATAAATTAATTAATAAGGTATCTTGAACTATCCAAAATAATAATTAGGTGCTTGTAAACCTTCAAAAAAATCACTAACCTGGGGGAATGTAACCTATGGAACCCTTTAGTGCATGTGTAGAGCTGATAGAAGCTTGATCTCCAATTCTCTCAATCACCAACCTTGCAAGCCCGAAATCTCCAAGCTTTGCCGTGAAATTCTCATCCAAAAGAACATTGCTAGGCTTCAAATCACAATGCACCACCGGAGACTCGCACTCATGGTGCAAATAGCATAACCCGCTGGCAACATCAATAGCATTTTTTAACCTATCCAAAATATCCAACCCATTTCCATTCTCTTTCCTTCTCCTTCCCACTATCCAATCTTCTAAGCTCCCATTGCTCATGAAATCGTAAACCAAAGCAAGAAACTCTCTATTCCTAAAATCAATGCTTGAGCACGAGGTAATTAGCTTAACAAGATTCCGGTGCCTAACATGCCTTAAAGCTGCACATTCTGCCAAGAAACTTTTTAAAGAACCGGTTCTTTCAACGTCCAACACCTTAACTGCGATTGCAAATCCTTCTCTTAAGTACCCTTTGTAAACAGACCCAAAACTCCCTTGTCCAATCAGGTTTTCTGGGTTGAAATTCTCAGTTGCTAGTCTAAGCTCCTCGTAACTTACCATTTGATGCTCTCCCTTGAAGGATTCAGAATCAGAAGTTTCTAAACTTATCTTTGCTTTGCCTTTTCTAATGTAGAAAAACAAACCAACTGCAAAACATATTGCGATTATTGCAGCGATGCTGGTTGCAATACTAAGCAAGATCAATTTTCTACGTGCACGACCATTTTCACATGGTGCATGCAAGCAGAGTTTTCGGTTACCTTCCATATTAACTCTTGTGAGATTTGCGAAAATCCCACGAGTAGGAACTTCACCTTCTAGGTTGTTGAAAGACAGGTTCAAAGATTGTAGGGCCAATAAATCTTGTAGAATAAGAGGAACTGGGCCGGAGAGTTGGTTTGATGATAGGTCAAGAGTTTCCAAACCTTTCAATTCAGCTAAAGTGTTGGGAATAATACCAGTGAAAATATTATTCGACATGAAAAGTTCCTCCAAGCTCTTACAATCTCCAATTGAGCTGGGGATACTACCAGATAAACGATTGTTGGAGAGGTCAACTGTGGCAACACCTTTCATGAGCCCAATTTCTCCAGGCAAAGGACCAGTTAGACTGTTTTTAGAAAGATTAAAAATTGTGCTTATACTAGGGAGGTTGAAAATTTGTCTGGGCATGCTTCCGTTGAGATTGTTATTTGATAAGTCCATTGAAAGCAGATTCTGAAACCTTTCAAAAGTGGTTGGTATGCTTCCCCAAAACTCATTGCCTGATAAGTCAATCTCATTCAATCTTTGGAGATTACCTAAAGAATATGGGATTTGTCCCGAAAGTCGATTTCCAGCCAAACTTAACATTTGCATCTCTTGCAATTGTCCCATTTCCGGAGGAATTTCACCGGAAAGGGAGTTGTGGCTCAAATTTAGCAAAGCTAAGCCGCTAAGTTGGCCAACTGAGGCTGGTATGTTACCATAAATTCTATTGCCTCCCATGTATACAATTCTAAGAACCTTGGAGAGATTGCCTATGGACTCTGGAATTACACCCTCGAAAAGATTACCGTCGATGGCGAGAAAATCCAGACGGGTACTGTTTATTAAAGAAGTAAGAAAACCAAGACCATCATCCCGTGAACTAACGATATTATTGAACCCAATATTATACATTTGAAGCTCAGGGAGATTTTCAAGGCCTGGTGGTACTGTCCCGTGCAAAAGATTATGTGCCATGCGAATGGTTCGTATGTTTGTGAGGTTGTGCAAAGACCCCGGAATAGTGCCAGTGAATTTATTGATGCAAAAATTGAAGAGCAAAAGATTTGGGAGAGTAACTCCTATGTTTTGAGGAATTTCTCCCGTTAAATCATTAGAGGCTACCGCTAATGAAACGAGTGAAGACATGTTGTATATGGACGGAGGAATAGTGCCAGTGAGATTGTTAATGGTGAGATCGAGGCGCTCTAAGTTTCGAAGGCGAGAAAAGTCACTGGGTATCGTGCCACCTAATGTATTGGTGCCTAAATTTAAAACCGCGAGTGATGAGAGGTTACCTATGGATGTTGGAATGAAACCCGAGAGATGGTTTCTCGCTAAGTTCAAAACGCGGAGGTTTGTGAGTCGGGTGAGCTCTTGAGGAATTCGTCCTGAAATCTCGTTTTGCATCAAGTCAAGGACCCTGAGATTTGTGCAGCGGCTTATGTTTTGAGGTATAGAGCCTTCTAGGGTGTTGAAACTAGTGTTCAAAACTTGGAGGCGAAAAAGATTGCCGAGTTGGTTAGGAAGTATTCCCGTGAATCGGTTATTTTGAAGTTGAAGTGATGTGAGGAAGGAGAGATTGCCAATTTGTGGACTTACGGAACCTGTTAGGCCAAGGCCTGAAAGATCAAGCCCCACAACTCTTTCTCGGCTGCATACGACTCGCGTCCAGTTGCATGGTGATGATGAGTTATGTTCCCATGTAGATAGAGCATTAGGGGGTTCCATGCTTATTTGAGACCTGAATGAGATCAAGGCCTCCATGTCTGTTTCGATGCTGGACTCTACACCAAGAGAGATACTTTTGTAGGATGTCAGAACGGCTAAAATGGCAAAGTGAAGCATAACAAGGTAGGGGAATTCCATCTCTTAGAAATTTTACTTTTCTATGGGATGGGAGAATGTGAAAGTTGGAATAGCGGAGATGGATATTTATACAAACAACATCCTACCAAACACAGCACGTGAGATGCATATGGGGATTAACGCAGAGAATTTTCCACCAAATGAACACGCAGCAAGTGTAACAAGAACCTTGCAATAATCAAATTGAGCAATGCTGACGCCAGAGTGATCAAATGAAATTAATTTCAGTCTCTAATTTATAAATCAGTTTAATAGTATTTTAATTGCCCGTTTGAAGAGTGGGTACCCAAAATCAATGGGAGGCGAGATCAAACTCATAAGACTGGTATTTGATGCAAAATATAGATTAACATTTTGCATGTTTACTTTTAATTTCCTCAAAATTACCGCCATGTAGTCTTCCATAAGTATTGAATGTTTTTGCTTTTTGATTAAGTTGGCTACTTAATTTGATGATTTAACATTATTTGATTTTAATTTGTCCTCGATATTATTTTTATCAAACAAAAAAAAGGTTGCCATCTAGACTAAAGAAAATTAAAAAACTCATGCGCAAAAAACTTCGTTTTTTGGATAATTAAAATTGGGAGGCATACCATAAACCTCTGATTCAAAAAAGAAACTCCGATTCAATATTTATATATCCAACACATGCATACCATAAACCTCATTAATTTATATATCTGTTAGTACAATTATTTTAATATTTTTTAACTATATTTTTTATTAGTAAACAAGAATTGCAATTAACAAAAAAAAACTCAATAAAATTCATTTTTTTAAATATAACCTGGTTTTTAAAGTGTTTGCTTATATATAAAAAAAGGTAAACTGTTTTTTTATATATAAGCTGTTTTTTTTTTATAAACTATTGTAAATGAAAACGTTTTTATTTTGTTCAATTGCAAAAAAACAGAAAAATTTTAAAAAAAAGCATTTTTTATGAATAATAATGTTATTAACTTTTTTAAACATTTTTTTTAAAATAACGATAAAACCTATATGTTATACATAAAACAATTTAAATATCAAAAAATTACTTTTTAACATTATTTAAAAAAACATATAGGTTTATATGTATAAAACATTCTTTTAATGTTTTTTTATGTATAAAAACGTTATATGGGTTATAAAAACAGTTGCTTTTAACATTTTTTTTTATATAAATGTATATAAACTGTTTTTTTATATACAAAGACGTTAAAAAGTAATTTTTTAATATATAAACTGTTTTTAAAAAATTACTTTTTAACGTCTTTGTATGTAAAAAAACAGTTTATATACATTTATATAAAAAAATGTTAAAAGCAACTGTTTTTATAAGCCATATAATGTTTTTATACATAAAAAAAACATTAAAAGAATGTTTTTATACATATAAACCTATATGTTTTTTTAAATACTGTTAAAAAGTAATTTTTGGATATATAAATTGTTTTATGTATGACATATAGGTTTTATCATTATTTTAAAAAAAACATTTAAAAAAGTTAATAACATTATTATTCATAAAAAATACTTTTTTTTTCATTTTTCTGTTTTTTTGCCATTGAACAAAATAAAAAACATTTTCATTTACAATAATATTTTGTTATATATATATATATATATGTGTGTGTGTGTGTGTGTGTGTGTGTGTGTGTGTGTGTGTGTAGAAATAACTTTAAAAAAAAGAGATTTTTTTTCAAAATATATAAATAACATTGAAAAACTGTTCTTTTTAGTTTTATAACGTTTTTTTGATATTAAAACAACTTTAAAAAAAATAACTTGCATAAAAAAGGGAACTTTTTTTATATAAAAACAGTTTTTTTATGCAAAGAGTTTATATATATGATTTTTTTATCCATACATGTGTGTAGTTAGTTAGACACATTAATGAGAGAGAGAGAGAGAGAGAGAGAGAGAGAGAGAGAGTTTTTGTTAAATGTCACTTGGATTCCAACGATTGAGCGACATCAAAAGATGATGTCATTGACAACATCAAAGTTGGAAAATATTTTGGTGTCTTCAATGACACCAAAAATGGATGTCGCGAAATCAAATGGGTTTCCTTTTTCATGACTTTCTCCTCATTAAATGTTCAAACAACAATTAAGATTCCCAATATTTATATATTCAATAAATGCATGAAATAAACTTCATCAATCTACATATTCGTTTGTACTCTATTTATATATCCTTTTCTAGCTCTTTTATTTTTCAAAACAGTTCTTATACATTTTTAACTGAAAAAAAAAAAAAATAACTGTTTTTTACCAAAAGAAAAAAGAGGCATATACCAAAATCCTTTTAATTTTTTTTAATACACGTTTAGTCCAAACCTTTTTATTTTGCACCAAAAAGTCATTCATCATGCCAAAAAGGCTTTACCATGCCGCTGGGACGGACCGTTACAGATAAGAGAATGAGGGAATTTTTGATACAAAATAAAAGGCTTGGACTAAGTGTGTATTAAAAAATGTTTGAGGAACTTTTTGGTATTTGATCCAAGAAAAAACTGTGCATTTTTTAAACATTTTTTCAAATACATTTTTATATAACTATATATATAAACTGAATATAAATATAAATAGAGTTTTTATAGATCTAAATATATATATATGTATATATATATATATATATATATATATATATATATATATATATGTATATATATATATATATATATATATATATATATATATATATATATATATATATATACAGAAAGGATCTCATGCATACCCAGTTTGCATACCCTCCGTGCGGACCATTTTTTTAAAATAGTAAAAAAAATAATTTCGGCTGATTTTTTTTTTTTAGTTTCTAAACATTTCAATAGGACCATAAAAAAAAATTCAACTCAAATTGAATTTTTTTGTTATTTTAAAAAAATCGGTCAAACTTTGTCAGTTTTTAAGTTGTTTTTAAGTTGTTAAAAACTGACAAAGTTTGACCGATTTTTTTAAAATAGCAAAAAAATTCATTTTGAGTTGAATTTTTTTTTATGGTCCTATTGAAATGTTTAGAAACTATAAAAAAAAAATTACATCAAAAATATTTTTTTTACTATTTTATCAAAATTGGTCCGCGCCAGCGGTATGCAAACAGGGGTATGCATGAGAACCGCTCTCTCTCTCTCTCTCTCTCTATATATATATATATATATATATATATATATATATATTACGTTTTTTTCTATATATAAAATACATAGTTTAAAAAAACATTTTTTAAATAAAAACTGTACAGTTTTTTTTAATATATTTATGTATGGAAAAAAAACATAAAATACATATACATTATATATAGATATATAAAATATTTATTTATATATATAGATATATAAAGAGTGTATTTTTTAAAAAGTACTGTTTTTTTTTTGTAAAAACTGTTATTTTTTTAATACAGTAAAAATTATATAAAACTGTTATTAAAAAACAGCAAAAAAAAGTTATCCATACAAAATTGTTAATTTAAAAAAAGTTGAACAGTTCTATATATTTTTTAACTGCTTGTTAAAAATTATTTTAACAATTTTGTGTAACTGTTTTTTTAAAAACAGTTTTATATATTTTTTAACTGTTTTAATAAATAACAGTTTTTTAAAATTAAAAAACTGTACATTTTTTTAAACATTTATATAAAGTTGTTATTAAAAAAAACATTTTTATACTTTGTTTTGTAAAAACTGTTATTTTTTTAATACAGTAAAAATTATATAAAACTATTATTAAAAAACTGCAAAAAACGTTATACATACAAAATACACTCTTTAAATATATATTTATTTATATATATATACTCTTTATATATAAAATACGAGCAGTTTTATAAAGAGTGTATTTTTAAAAAATGTTTTATACATATGTACTGTTTTTTTTATTTTAAAAAAGGGTTGTTTTTTTAAAACAGTTAAAAAAATATATAAACTGTTTTTTAAAAAAACAGCAAAAAAAGTTGCACAAAATTGTTAAAATATTTTTTAACAATCAGTTAAAAAATATATAAGACTGTTCAACTTTTGTTAAATTAACAATTTTGTATGTATAACTTTTTTTGCTTTTTTTTTAAGGATCAAATACCAAAAAAATCCTCAAACATTTATTAATACACATTTAGTCTAAGCATTTTATTTTGTACCAAAAAGCTCCTTATTTTATTATCTTTAAAGGTCCGCTTCAGCGGCACGGTCAAGTCTTTTTGGCATGGTAAAAGACTTTTTGGTGTAAAATAAAAAGACTTGGACTATACATGTATTAGAAGAAGTTTAAGGGACTATTTGGTATATGCTTTTTTTTTAATAACAGTTTTATATAATTTTTACTGTATTAAAAAAATAACAGTTTTTACAAAAAAATCAGTACATTTTTTAAAATACACTCTTTATATATATATATATATATATATATATATATATATATATATATATATATATATATATATATATATATAAAATGTATATGTATTTTATGTTTTTTATATATAGATCTATAAAAACTCTATTTACATTTATATTCAGTTTATATAAATAGTTATATAAAAATGTATTTGAAAAAATGTTTAAAAAATGCACTGTTTTTTCTTTTGGTAAAAAACAGTTTTTTTTTTAAATTAAAAATGTATAAGAACTGTTTTGAAAATAAAAGAACTATAAAAAAATATATAAATAGAGTACTAATGGATATGTAGATTACTAAAATTTATTTCATGCATTTATTGAATATATAAATATTGGAATCCTAATTATTGTTTGAACATTTAATGAGGAGAGGATATGTAGATTACTAAAATTTATTTCATGCATTTATTGAATATATAAATATTGGAATCCTAATTATTGTTTGAACATTTAATGAGGAGAGCGTCATGAAAAGAGAAACCCATTTGATTGGACGATCCATTTTTGGTGTGGTTGATTTCAAAAAAAATTCCGCATAAGTCTTGGCCCAAATTATTGACTCTAGGACTTCCTGATAGTCAGTGTCCCGTTGCCATCATTGTAGTGCGGCTGAGATTCCCAGCTTATGAATGTTGACAAATTCTCAGTGCAAAACAGACACGGGTCAACGGAGAGGGGGCTCTCCAAACCTGATACGGAATCCCCTTGACATTGATCTGTTAAATTAATGTCTTCTTAATGACCAGATGAACCGATCATGTTGACTCCATAATGAATCTTACTTAAGTTTCAACCTCAACAATGTGAAACAGCGTTAACTATGTCATGGAGATGTTTTATTTGAACTTCTGAGCAAGTATTGAATTCTCAGCAAGCTTTATATTGGCTTCTCGACTTATGCCTCGCCACAAGAAATTTTGTCTACCTTTGGAATTGGATAGTGGCTAAACTTAAACCCTCTAAAGATATTAATAGCTAAAGGCCAACTATCTTGATCAAACTAGGAGACAAGAAAAATATCAATTCACGACAATTTGATCGGTGGTTAATTATTTATTGTCATCAACATATATAATTTGTGATAAAATTTATGTTTGTCATTAAAAAATAATGTATTAGTAACAATAAATTAAAACCGTCATTAATTTTGTCATTAAATTTAAGGCGGAAAAAATTAGACACATAGCGGAAATCCAAAATTCTAATTAGTTGCAAATTTAAAATGTTTGTCACTAATACAGATTCATTAGTAGCAAAATATATTAGTTTGCCACAAAAAGACTTGTAACATACACACAATTTACCCCCCAAAATTACTTTCTACTAAATACAAAAAAATAAAAAATTCGACTAATTCATTCCCCCCAAAACACCCACCATTTTCTCCCAAAATCAATTCTCCCAAACCCACTCATCTTCTCCCAAAATGAATTCCCCCAAACCCATTCATCTCCCATTCATTCTTGGTACGTATCCTTGGTTGAATTTTGTGTGCGATCTTCCTTAAATTGTTTATTAGGGTTTATTAGCATGTTTTGTTGAATATTTTTTAGTGTGACTGCTGCTTCTCAATAGATTCTGGTTCTGCTCTATTGAATATTTTGTCTAAAACTAAGTTATTTGTGTTTTAAGCCCCTTTTAGGGTTTTTATTTCTCTCTCTTAAACATGGTTTTCATTTTAATTTATATACCCAATCGTTGTTTTTATGTTGATTTGCAATAGATTATGGTTGTGTCTGTCGATGTTATTTGTTTTATCCAAGTTATTTTGTGATGTGCTCCCCTTTTAGGATTTTCACATATTTATCTCTTAAATATTGTTTACAGTTTAATTTCCTTATCCAATTGTTGATTTTGGTTCGTGAGATCCAGTAAATTGCAAATCAGAGTCTTTTAGCGTAATTTGTTGAAATTTTTCTCAATCCAAGAATTGTTTTGCAATAGATTGTGGTTGTGCCCATTGGGTTATTTTGTTTTATCTAACTTCATTTGTACCCACCCCCACCCCTCACACACACACACACACACACACATCTAAATATTGTTTTTTCCTTATCCAATTGTTAATTTTGGATTCGGACCTCCCATAAATTGTAAATCAAGGTCTATTAGCACGTGTTGTTGAACAATTTTCTTAGTGTGAGTTCTTTCGTATTTCATTCCCTTTTGGGTTTTCATATTTTTTTCTCATATATTTTTTGCATTTTAATTCCACACCCAATCGTTGATCTTGATTTGTGACTTCCATTAAATTGTTTATTGGGGTTTAAGTATTATTTTCATAGTGCAAGTGTTATTTTGCAATAGATTATGATGGCTAGTCAGATGGGGAATTTTCTTTAATCCGAGTTTTTTTTAGAGTAAGAATGTTAGTCGAACCAATTTGTTTGAAGAGATGAGAACAGATTGGAGATTTATTTGCCCCTTTTGATTATCATTTTTTGGGACTGAAGTGTTTACTTGAAATGAAGATTTATGTGTTTAGAGTTCATATTTATGGGGTGTTAATTTGAATAAGAAAGAGTCTTATATGAATTAAGGGTCTCTAATGTTAACTCCTCATGGATGTGCATGAATGGTTGCTAAGTCTTGTCTAATTTTTATCATTAAGCATTATTGGTTAATTATTTTACACATAAAATATGAAAATTGAATGCCATAACTATTATTGAGGCAATAATTCGCTGTAAAAAATATTTTTAGTGGAAATCTGAATTGTCACATAACTATCACTACCTCAAACAAAAACTTGGTTTTGCTAGAAAATCTTATATTTGATACAAAAATAACCTTTTAGTGGCAAATAAGATGTCTTTTGGTGGTAATTTTGATCGTTTTTTGTAGAAAATAATTTGCCACTAAAAGTACATCATTTAGTAGCAAAATCTGTTTGCCACTAAATTTGTAACATTTTGTAGAAAACGCCAAAATATTACCACTAAAGGTATTAGCAACAAGTTTTTAGTCGCAAAGATATCATATTTTTTTTTTTTTTGGCCACAAAATGATTTAGTGGCAAATTTTTAATGATTACTCACAAATTTATTTTGCAACTAAAATTTTTTTTTCTTGTAATGGAAGGTTTTCAACTTTCAACCACATGAAACTCCTATAAACATCTATATCTCCACTACCTAAAAAGAGTTTATATCTTTTGATATGATCATTTGACCAAATTAAACTCATATAATATGAAATCTCACTTATAAACTCTGGTTCTAATTCTATTTACTCTTTTTATCTTTCTCAACCCTCTTCCTCTCTCCCCATCATCAACATTGCCATCCATTCTATTGTCACTTTGCACCCTATTCATCTTCTCTACCTTTATTTCCCCATAAGAAACTCTCAACAAGAAAGACCAAACACCAAAACCCTAAGATACAGATTTACTCTACGAAACTCTCAATATAGAAGAGCAAACACCAAACCCCGAGATAAAAATTACTCCACATAAATTTTGATCCAAGTGAAGAGCCTCCTAAATCATAAAGAAATCCTAAATACGAATTCCTTTCAACCCATTTCTCAAACCTGTAAACAAAACTCTTCTACAGGTATGTTTTTTCCTTTTTAAAAGTAGGGATTTTTCGTAGGAGTATAGAATAAAATTTGTTGTCACGGTTTAAAAATTAAATGTTTTAACTTTATTTTCTCTCGTTTATGGGTATCTCTTGTAGGTTTTCTAAGAATGAAGTACACAGGATAGTTGTGGTGCTAAGAAATTAATTGTATATCAAGTAAGAACTCGATTGCATATCAGGTGTTTGATAATATTTATCTATGTATTTTTTTAACATTTCATTTGAAGATGTGAGAATTAAATACTGTTTTGTTTGTGGTTTTGTTTGATTAAATGCTTTCACTTAGTATTGTATCACCCTATGTTTGTTTGAAATCTCTTTGTTTATTTTCTTGTACATGTATTATTTCCAGTACTAAGTGTTTGGAATGGAAATTTTGATATAACTGGAGAAGGTACCTCGTAGTTGAAACATAAACAATATGAAGGGAAATGAGTACATGACAATATTTGAACAATCTTAATTACAATTTTAACAAATAATTTAAAGATAGATTGAAACCATACCTATAGTTGAGGTCGTCTATTATCACCAACAATGATAAATTTAGGATTGAGAGATATAGTGGACTTCATATAACGAATTTTCTTATGGGGCTATTCGGATATTTATCCTTTAAATATGACGATGAATAGCGTTGATCGCAAGATATTTAGCCACATGAGATGTACACATTATAAAGCATCAATGTAAAGAGAAAACAAGGATTAAATACAAATTTAAAATTAATAGCAAAGAAACATAATGCCTCAATGACTCTAATATATATAAAAATATGAAATATAATTATATCATCAAGAGCAACAAATAGGCTCACCATTTAGATGGAAGTTCTGATAAACTGAATGAAAGAAAAATAAAAGGCAAAATTCACACAATAAGTACAGATTTTACACCATATGGACTCACATAAACGCTTGCTCAAATCAAGTAAAGGCTTAGGTGATTTATGTGATGTAGTTCCATTCGCAATGTCACATACGATGCTTGTATCATAACAATTAATACTTTTTATTAGGTGATCTATGTGTAATAATGAAAAGTAAATTTATAGAAAAAAATGTTCAAAAAAAACATCAAAATACAACTATCAATAATCAAGATTGCAGAATTACATGCAATCTAATTACTTCATCAAGAGCAATTGCCTAGACTTTGATCATCATTAATCAAAAGAAAACATCATTTATGTGTTCTTTTTTTAGGGAAGAAAATGTCTGAAATCAATAATAATTCACAATTCCAAATATATGATACCAGGGACACCTCAGCTCAAACAACCTAAACCAATAAAAGAGTCCTTATAATTAATAAATGGTCTATTTGTGATATGATCTATACAAAACTTGACATCTTGATTTTCATTTGTGGTGCTTTGTTGATGAGTTTTGCACTGATGCGTCTCATAAATAACTTTCTGAATTTGTTCGATTAATTGTTCATATAGCGCTCCGGCTCGAATTTGGGACACCGTTGGGTCAACCCGCACTGAGTCAAGAAGTTAAAAAGGGAGGTCCAATTTTATTTCTTGAGAAAACCCCTTTTGAGTTGCACCATTTATTAAAGATTAATTTACGACTTTTAAGTTAAGGGATGGCCTCTTTTAAGTAATTTGGTCAATTTTCAAGATTTATTTATGAAAACTGGTTCAATCCACAATATTAGTTAAATATGAATTAAACCGCATCCGCACCTGTATTACTGAAAACCATGACCAAAGGACCGAATAAAATGTTCAAAAATCCCAAATTTATAAATGTTCCAAACCATGATTTCATTAAAATGATATAGCCCTAACGGGGTTGCTTGCCCTCTGGGGGCTTAACCGCATCCTTTTCGACATCCTTACTCGAGGTACCTTGGGCTAGGGGTGGGGGTTTTAACATAAAAAGCAGTGGTGGGCGAATGCTCAATAGGGTGAGTAATACCAAGCTAAACATTTTCTACAAAAAAAAATATTATACATATAACATGTATTTTAATCAATCCCAAAAACCTTTAACAATGCTTGATGTGCCCAAAGTACACCCTCTTACTCAGAGCAACTAACCTCAGCCAGTCTTACATCCGAGGTGACCAGAAGCTTATGAAAACCATCAGCAAGGCCGTCTCTCATAAGGTCGGACCCACATAAATTAACCTCGGCTAGTGGTCAGCAGAGGTCAGCAAGGTCTCATGGGTCCATTCATCTGTCAACATCATCAGCGCCCCTAGCCGACGTTTCATTCGCCAGTCAACATCAGCAATTTTTCATGGGCTCAACCATCTGCCAACATCATCATCGGCCCTAGCCGAAGCTACATCTACCTCATACCTAACCTCGGTCATCCCTCCTACCCGAGATCATCATGGATATTGACCTCGGACAAAGCAATAGTCGGACTTCACCAACCTCGTACTCGTCCAGGCCGAGGTTGCTACCAATCAAAGACAAGGCCGAGCATTTACAAGCACATGCATGGTTGGGAACACATGGACAAATCTGTTATAATCGAATCATTCCCTCCACGTGAGGGAATATTGAGGTCATCATTATCTACCAAAGTTCAGCCAGGTGTCACTCCCATACTGGTTAGATATTCTTGTACATGCACATTGCATGCTTGGGGGGTACATTACACCCCCCAAACACTATATATAGAGGTCATCATCTACCTTGTAAAGGGATACAGATATTCAACCCTAGCTGAAACTCTATCATTTTACACAGTAGAGAGAGAAAGCTTGAGAGATTGTATCCATGGCCGTGAGTACCTTCATTTAGTGATATTACTCACACACTCACAGTGGACGTAGGCCACATTGGCTGAACCACTTACATATAGGTGTTCATCCTCTTCTCCTCACCTTATTTTATCATATATACATATACTCTTGAGCTGCCATTTTTATCACCTGCTTGAGCTTGTAAACACCTTACTTGGTGGTGCTATTTACAGCATCATCATTTTGGCACCGTCTGTAGGAATGAAAAGATTCATCTCTGCCTTTTTGCAGCTTAACCTCACCGGAGACTCTAGTGGTGAACCAGTCCTCACCCTTTGCGTGAAACTGTGTCACCATTGAAAGAGGTCCCTCAAGGTATCAAGATCTCTAATATTTTCATTACAAGCTCTTTAGTCTTAACATATGGCACCGGAGTTACCACCATCTCCTACACCATCCGGTGTTGAAGGACCCAGTTCTATCCATGCACTACCCTGGTCCGAGATAGCTGAGGTGGCGACAGCCTTGAAGTCCTTAACTACATCACAGCGAATTATGCAGGAGCAGTTCGTCCAACTAAGACAGAACATAATAAGACCACTTGGGATCTCACCAGAGATGATTACTCCGGCGGCTTCTCAACCTCATCCTGAGGCCAGGGGACCACCCCAGGCACCACGAAAAGGCCAACCTACTCCCCAACGGAGGAGGGACGTTATTGACCCTAGGCGTTTACGCCTGGGGAGGTAAGGAAATTCTTCCCTGAGGATAGGTATGACGATATTGAGGCAGAAGATGCTCCCGCAGACTACTGGGAGCCATATGAGGTTTTAAACAACACAGTACGTCCTATACAGCAGAGCCGAGGTTATGGAGCAAGACGAAATTAAGATGGACGCCAAAGAGGATCAGTTTTTTATCGTCTGAGTAGAGGGTCGGACTTTGAAAGGATCGGCCCAGTTAATGATCTGAGGGAGAGGTTATCCAGGTCAAGAAGTGCAGCTGTCTCACAAAGGGAAGGTGGTGAACATCGGCCTCATCATGGTCGACCCCAATATGGCCAAGATTGTGGCCAGGGAGAGGTCAATAGCTGACGTTATGCAGCAGCTGAGGAACCCTCAGCCCACCCCTTGGAAGTGGCTGGGGATAACCTCGGTCAGGACGATGTCATAAAACCATGGAACGACTCCATCCAACGGCTGGAAGAGAAGATAAGGAACCTCATAAAAATCCGAGACCACTTCAAAGGGGATTCTCAGAGGGCTCCCCATTTGTGGTAAGAATTGTGAACTTCCCAACACCTGCCAAATTCAAACCACCAATGGTGTCTCCTAAGTATGATAGAAGTACCAACCCTATACATCATATTGAGATTCAATCCCGGATGAGATGAGGTGCCGAGCTTTTTCAAGCACCTTGACGGGAGCTGCTCACATTTGGTTCACTTCTCTTCCTAAAAATTTTATTAAGAACTTTAAGGGGTTGGCATAGCGGTTTATACACAACTTCTATTTTGGGGTAAGACCTCAGAAGAAGACAACCCATCTCCTCTACGTAAAGCAAGGCAAGAATGAGAGCCTTAGGGACTACATTTGAAGATTCAACAAGGAAAAATTAGAGGTTGAAGATTACGAAGAGAATATAGCTATAACAGCCTTTATACGAGGACTTCAGAAGGGGAAGTTACTTTAGAAGCTTGCTGAAGACCCTCCTAAGTCTATGGACAAGCTGTTGGCAACACCTGGTAGGGTCATAAACACAGAAAAAGCAATAGCTGCAAAGTATGAGGACGAGAAAGGAAGTAGCAGCAGAAAATTCCAAAGGAAGAAGGATGGAAAGAAGAGGGTTGAAGACGACAAGTTTGTGCACTACACTCCTCTAACTGTGATATGCGAACATATCCTCAATGAAATAAAGAATGATATGTTCCTGAGATGGCCGGAGAAGCTGAAGGCTCCTTCGCATAAAAGGAACAATAATTTATGGTATGAGTTCCACCAAGACCACGTCCATCTTACCGACAAGTGATTTACCTTGAAGGATGAGATTAAGAAGATGTTAAAGTCTGGGAAGCTCAGAAGATATGTGGATGGCAGAGCTTCTAAGGGGGGAATAGAAAACCCTAAAAAGAAGAGAAATGACAGATATTGGGAAGATCCCCCTACCGGAAGTGTTGAGGACTCAGATGATGATGACGATGACCCTGACCTCCCACCGAAAGACGATAATGCCTAGTGAAGAGGGTTGGTATGATCTATTTTGGAATGAAAACCATCTGTAGAGGACTAGCAGGGCGTGGCTCAGAGGTTGCCGATCGTAAGGCCCACGTGGCAGAGGCCAAGTCAGTAACCAAAGTTGAGGTTGTAAACTTGGCATCTATAGAGGTTAAGAACGAGAAAAGAAAGAATGTAGATATGGATACCCTCATAGTTGGTTTCTCAAGACTTGATTTCAAAGGTCTCTTAGCTCCTAACGATGACCCTCTGGTAATCACCACGAGGGTGTATGGTTGTGAAGTTCAGAGAATCCTTGTTGATGGGAGAAGTTCAGTAGATGTAATGTTCTGTCCCTGTTTTAAAAGCCTAGGCCTCAGCAGAGCCAGGCTTGTCCCTTACCACCACCCTTTGATTGGCTTCAGCGGTGAAAAGGTTCATCCGTTAGGCATGTATGAGATGGATATAAGAATGGGAGACATGTGTCCTAAGAGGTTGACAAGAAAAATAAATTTATTATCATGGATGAGAACGCCTTCTCAGCCTACAACCTCTTCATAGGACGAGTAACCCTCAAGGAGTTAGAGGCAGTGCCTTCAACGATCCACCAAATTCTAAAATTCTTGACTCCCTATGGGGTAGGGAAAGTGCAAGGTGACCAAACATCAGCACGTTAATGCTACTTCAATTTCGCAGAAGAGAGAGAGGCTCATAAAAGGAGAACAACCACATACACCATCGACACACTTGATCCTAGAGATGAGTCAAAGCTCAAGAAAGGAGATGCCACAGAAGAGTTAGAATCTATCGTCCTCAATCAGGACGAGCCGAAAAAAATAGTCCAAATCGGCAAAGCCCTAAGACCTGAGATCAAGGAAGAGCTGGTGAAGTTTTTGAGGAAGAGACAAAGTGTGTTTGCCTAGAGCCACGCAGACATGCTAGGTATTGATACTAAGGTTATGTGCCACAAATTCAATGTTATAGAAGACACTAAGCTCATCAAGCAAAGAAGAAGATTATAATCAAGAGAGAAGTATGATGTCATCAGAGAAGAGGTCAGAAAGCTTCAAGAGGCCAAGTTCATCAGAGAGGTTATATACCCTGAGTGGTTATTTAACGCCGTCATCGTGCCAAAATCCAATAGGAAATGGAGGATGTGCGTAGACTTCACTAATTTGAACAAGTTTTGTCCAAAATACAGTTCCCCCTACCTCGTATTGATCAGATGGTAGATTCCATAGCAGGACATGAGCTCATGAGCTTCATGGATGCCTATTCCAGGTATAATCAGATCTTTATAAACCCGGAAGACTCAGAGAAGACAGCATTCATCACAGACAAGGGGACCTAATGCTACAAGGTCATGCCCTTCAACTTGAAGAATGCAAGGGCTACTTATCAACGTCTTGTAAATAAGATGTTCAAAGATCAGATAGGAAGTCCATAGAGGTATATATGGATGACATGTTGACGAAGAGTCTGAAGGTCGACACTTATGTGGCCGATCTTAAAAAAACCTTTAACACCATGGACAAGTATAGGTGAAACTCAACCCATCCAAGTATGTCTTTAGGGTAGGAGCAGGAAAATTTTTGCGATTCATCGTTAATCAGAGGGGAATAGAGGTTAATCCTGAGAAGATCCAGGCCTTAATAGAAATGAAGACACACAGATCTATCAAAGACGTTCAAAGGTTAATCGAAAGAGTTTCTATCCTTAATAGGTTCGTCTTAAGAGATACAGACAAGTGTCTTCCTTTTTTCAAAGTACTTAGAAAGGCCTTCGAATAGGATGAGGAGTGTGACAAAGCTTTTATGGGGATCAAGTCCTACCTCGGGTCTCCCCTACTCCTATCCCAGCCCATTCTGGGGGAGAAGTTATATGTATATCTAGCTGTCTCAGAGTCACCCATTAGTGCTGCCATAGTAAGAGAAGATGACGGAGTACAGAGGCCAGTATACTTCAATAGTAAAGCCCTTCAAGGGTCTGAACAGAAGTACCCTCGGATGGAAAAACTAGCATATGCCCTGATACACGCTTCCAGGAAGATGAAGCCATACTTCCAATCCCACTCTATGGTCATTCTCATTGGTTCTCCTCTCAGACAGGTCCAACATAAGCCTAAAAAGTCAGGCAAGCTGATGACCTGGGCCATAGAGTTGGGGGAATATGAAATTGTTTATCAACCCAGGGTTGACATCAAAGGGTAAGCACTTGCAGACTTTGTAGCTGAGTTTACCTGGGAAGAGGCTGGGATTGAGATTAGTCAATAAGTTATACATGAACCAGACACTAACGTCTTCCAAGGTCCGAACGAGGTTGAGTCAAGCAAAACCAAAAAAATATTAGTGGAGAATGAGTAATACATGTACCTCTTCAGGTAAGGGACCCTAGCAAAGGGAAACTTCTCTTCAAATGAAGACATTTGGAACCTCTTCGTTGATGGGTCATCCTGTGATAGTGGAAGTGGAGCGGGGCCGATAGTGTCAGCACTAGATGGTACCGACATCGAATATTCGCTGAGGTTCAACTTCAAAGCATCGAACAACGAGTTAGAGTATGAGGCATTGATAGCAGGTCTCTCCTTGGCAAAATCCCTTAGTGTTGGCTAACTCCTAGTCCACAGTGACTCAAGGTTAGTCGTCAACTAAATCCTAGGAGCGTATGAGGCCAAAGATGAAAGGATGGCCAAATACCTAAAGAATGTGAGAATTATGCTATAAAGCTTTAAGGAAGTGAAGATGAAGAGGATACCTCGGCAAGACAACAGTCGAGCCGATACACTTACAAGGTTTCCCTCAACAATAAGGAAGGATATAAGAAGAACAGTACCCATTGAAATTCAGCTCAAACCGACCATCGAAGAGGAGGAGGTTACCAAACCGTGCCTAAATTTGAATATGAGAGCATCATGGATGGATCCTCTTATAAGATACATCAGAAAAAGAGAACTTCCAGAATCAAAGTTAGAAAGGAGAAAGCTGAGGTTCAAGGCTGCCAAGTTCTCAATCGTAGGAGACGTCTTGTAAAAAAAGGGGTTCCTACTTCCTCTCCTCAGATGCGTCCACCCTTCAGAGGTTCCACATATCTTGCAAGATGTGCATGAAGTCTCTTATTCCATTCACATAGGAGGAAGAGCTCTAGCTAAGAGGATAATCACTTGGGGGTACTTGTGGCCGACCTTGTCCAAAGATGCTGCTGCGTATGTGAAGAAATGTGATAAGTGCTAGAGATTCTCCACCATCCCTCACCATCATCTTCAACCTATGACATCAATCAGCTCACCTTGGCCATTTGCAGTATGGGGCATTGACTTGGTAGGACCCTTGCCAAGGGCTACAGACAACTATTCATTCTTAGTAGTGGCAATTAATTACTTCTCCAAATGGGTAGAGACTGATCCAATGATCACAATTACGTAACAGAAGACCTTCCAGTTCATCTGGAAGAACATCATATGAAGGTATGGTCTTCCAAACACCCTCATCTCAGACAATAGAACCCAGTTCAAGAATGCTTCCTTAGAAAAATACTGTGAAAGAGTGGGGATCAAGCAGTTTATCACTTCTCCTAGTCGACCCCGGGTAAATGGTCAGACCGAGGTCACGAATCTAACAATCCTTGATGGGATAAAGAAGAGGTTGGAAGAGGCCAAAAGGATATGGACAGAGGAGGTATATGCAGTATTATGGGCCTACAGTACGACAGTAAGGACACCAATGGGGGAGACCACATTTATGTTAGCCCATGGCTCAGAAGTTGTCATCCCTATAGAGGTGTGACTTCCCACTCATAGAGTTCAGACCTATGACCCTCAGAGGAATGGAGATGAGAGAAGACTTGATCTCGATTTGATTGAAGAAAGAAGAGAAGATGCAGATATTAGACAAGCATCCTACTAGCATAGAACTTCAAGGTTCTACAACTAAATTGTGAAATCAAGGCTTATAGTTGTGGGAGACCTAGTCCTAATGAAGACGTTGCAGAAGGCAAATAAGCTCCACCCAAACTGGCATGGCCCTTACAAAGTAGTTGATGAGGTTGTGCCTGGCACCTACTGGCTAGAAAATCTCGAAAGGGAACCTTTCTCCAATCCTTGGAAGGAAAGAGTAAGCCAAAAAATGTGAGCGCTCCTGCACTATAAGGCTTTTTGGTGTCGCCCTGGAGGCAGATTCAAAAAAGCGGTTGATTACTCGGATTGGTTCTCGCGTCCCTGTGCCCAAAAGGATGGGCGAGTTCGGTTTGAGTTCGATCGGGTGGATCTATATGCTCCGAGGTGGTGAGACATGTGGACCACTTGAAGAAATATTACATATGATGTTTCAGTTAATTCTTTGTAATACATGTATCATTTTATGGAGAGGATGTTAATGAGAAGAGCAATGTTGTGCTGATACTTTTGTTGTATGCTTAAACATCATTAGTTTGGTGAAAATATGAGGTGAAACTTCATATTATGGTGACCTCAGACCTTGAACATCATTATTTTGGTGAAAATATGAGGTGAAACATCATTATTTGGTAACCTCAGACCTTAAACATCATTAGTTTGGTGAAAATATAAGGTGAAACATCATTATATGGTGACCTCAAACCTTAAACATCATTAGTTTGGTGAAAATTGAGGTTAAACATCATTATATGGTGACCTCAAACCTTAAACATCATTAGTTTGGTGAAAAATATAAGGTGAAACATCATATTATGGTGACCTCGGACCTTAAACATCATTAGTTTGGTGAAAATTATGAGGTGAAACATCATTATATGGTGACCTCAGACCTTAAACATCATTAGTTTGGTGAAAATTATGAGGGTAAACGTCATTATATAGTGACTTCAGACCTTACACATCATTAGTTTGGTAAAAATTATGAGGGTAAACTTCATTATATGGTGACCTCAGACCTTACACATCAATAGCTTGGTGAAAATTATGAGGGTAAACATCATTATATGGTGACCTCGGACCTTACACATCATTAGTTTGGTGAAAATATGAGGTGAAACATCATTATTTGGTGACCTCACACCTTAAACATCATTAGTTTGGTGAAAATTATGAGGTGAAACATCATTATATGGTGACCTCAGACCTTAAACATCATTGGTTTTGTAAAAATTATGAGGGTAAACATCATTATATGGTGACCTCGGACCTTAAACTTCATTAGTTTGATGAAAATATGAGGTGAAACATTATTATTTGGTGACCTCATACCTTAAACATCATTAGTTTGGTGAAAATATGAGGTGAAACATCATTATTTGGTGACCTCGGACCTTAAACATCATTAGTTTCGTGAAAATATAAGGTGAAACATCATATTATGGTGACCTCAGACCTTAAACATCATTAGTTTGGCGAAAATTATGAGGTGAAACATCATTATATGGTGACCTCAGACCTTAAACATCATTAGTTTGGTGAAAATTATGAGGGTAAACATCATTATATGGTGACCTCGGGGCTTAAACATCATTAGTTTGGTGAAAATTATGAGGGTAAACATCATTATATGGTAACCTCAGACCTTAAACATCAATAGTTTGGTGAAAATATGAGGTGAAACATCATTATTTGGTGACCTCAGACCTTAAACATCATTAGTTTGGTGAAAATATGAGGTGAAACATCATTATTTGGTGACATCAGACCTTAAACATCATTACTTTTGTGAAAATATGAGGTGAAACATCATTATTTGGTGACCTCAGACCATAAACATCATTAGTTTGGTGAAAACATGAGGTGAAACATCATTATATGGTGACCTCATACCTTAAACATCATTAGTTTGGTGAAAATTATGAGGGTAACATCGTTATTTGGTGACCTCATACCTTAAAAATCATTAGTTTGGTGAAAAATATGAGATAAACATCATAAGAGGGTAATCTCAAACCTTAAACAACATTCAAGAGGCAAGAAGATGATATTTATGATTATTATTAAACATTAAGAGAGTTACAAATTAGATATACCAAGATGTCATCAAAGTTCACAAAAGCTATGAGGTACAGATAAGAAAGAAAATAAAAAATTACAACTTTTAAAGCTGCACAAAGAAAAAGGCCTAAGTCTCTGCAGCTGCAGTCGTGTCTTTACGGTCGACGTTTGTCACCTCAGCCCCATCACCCTGAGGATTAACATCTTTAATTTCAGTTGTCTCTAGCGGAGCAGTCTCGGCTCGAGCTGCATCGATTTCCTCAACTTCTTGCAAGGCCTGAGCAAATCGGGGATCACCAAAGCCAAGACCCTTAAAGTCTGAGGTAGTCAAACTCCCCAACTCTTTCTCCTTAGAGGTTGCCCATTTTCCAATCGCTTTGATACCTCTTTCAAGGTAATCAAAGTCAAAATTGATAAACTCATTAGAGACTTTATAATCTCCAATGATCTTCTCTGTAACATCCTCTAAAGCATTCTTGACTGCAGCATCCACCTTAGTCTGAAGGGCGTCATCCTTAGCCTTTAGAGCTACATTGTGGTCCTTCTTGAGCTTGGCTATCTCCTTATACCTCTGTTGGACAACTCCCTTTAGCTTATCAACCTCTTTCATCTCTTCCTTCAGCCTATCAACCTCTGCATTCAAATAGGCTTGGACCTTCTTAGATTCTTGACCCTTCTCTATAATGGGCATATTCTTCAGGGTCCAATCAACAAAATGATGCAATGACAGGATACATTGCAGTAGAATGTCAAACGTGTGAATAGGTGAGCTATGATTTATAAAAGAGACGAGGTTACACTAGAGGTAAGAAAATAAATAAAAACTAATACCTGAATTGATCTGTGGAGAGTAAACTCGGCCAGCAACGGGACATCCAAGGAGCATAAGGAGCGTAAGAAGCGCTTATCCTCTTTAGTCATTACTGCGCTGATAGCCTCGGCAGCCTTCAGACTATGACCAATGAGGCTATCACTTATCTTCAACTGAGCAAGACGAGCAATAAGGGAATCATCTATAGAGATGGTAATGGTGAGATCCCCTCTCTGAGTCTTGCTCGGCCTCTGGGGCTCCGAGTCAGTTGTGGTCTTCCTCTTCTTTATAGCATAGGCCTCGGATGTGCCAATGATCTTTTGGGTGGTGGAAGGGGGTACATTTTTTCCACCCCTCTTTTGCATCAGCTTCACAAGGACGGGATCAGACATTTCCCAAAATTCGTTCGTTATACCCTTGGGGCGTTCTGCAAAAAGCAAGTATCTGAGTTAGTAAATCAGAGGCATAAAAAGTAAGAGGTATAACTTATAAAAAAAAATTAAGACTTACGAAGCTCTGTCACAGGACCACCCTCCAAACCTGTCTGAGAGAGGTAATAGGGGGTCATCAGATGTTCATACTTTACAAGACGACCCTGCTCGCCCTGATTGCGAAGATCCTTAACTTTTTGGTGGTTGTCCTGGATAAGTCCAGGGTCAGCTTTAGCCGAAAGAGACACCTTCCCCCACCTCAGAGGTGTCCTCGAAATCAACGCTCCAGAGGTCGCATATGGACCAAACTCCCATGCCTCGGAGGTAAAGAAATACCAAGGTTTCCAGTTATGGTTTGAAGTTTGGGTAACTAATAACATTTCTTCTCTGATTTCGTATCCAAGAAGTGGTAATATCTAGGGAGATTTTTAGCAGAGGAGGGCACATAACACCCAGTGAAAACTCTGACTGGAAGGTCTGAGTGGTGGATATCCCTCCAAAGGACGATAGCCCCAATTATAACCCTCCAGGCATTGGGGGGTAGTTGGAAAGGGGCTAGGTTTATATGGGAAAGTATAGCTCTGATTGAAGGGTGGATAGGAAGACAGAAACCCAACTTGAACATTTGCTCATAGATGTAGATCTCTCCATCTCTATCGTCAAAATCCCTCTCATCCCTCAGAGGTTTCCTAAGGGTGATGGAAGAGTGTATGGAGTAGAGGTGTCAAAAGGAAAGAAGGCCATGCTCATTGATTGTGCTCTCAATCTCGGCCGCCTTAGACGTGTCAACATCACTATCCTCGCCATCTTCACCATCCCCAGTAACATCGGCCTGGGCAGGTTCAGGGGCACCATCGGGAAACCTCTGAGCAAATTCATCCCCGGTAGCATTCGATAGAGGAATGGCATCAATTATGGGAGTAATGGCCACACTTGGCCCTATGATTTCAACATCTAAATACCTATGTGAGGTCCTAGCACCCTGGTGAGACATGACACAACTCGAAACCTCGACCTAGAGGGGACCTCATCCTTACTATGAGAGTAATCCATAGCCTCTTAAAAAGAGTCTACAGACATAGGGTCTGAGGAGGACGACTCAAACTCAAACATTGGTGTTGGATCCACTGGAACCTCTGCAGGCTCGACTGGCTCAGGGTAAATAACCTTCATAGGGGGAGGAAAGATAGGTCTGAGAGGAAAGGCCTCAGCCCTACGAGCTTCCTCTTGGGCTAGCTCAATTTGCCTTATTTTCTCAAAGGTCTTCTCACGAAGAGATGGGAACTCTTCTATGAGTTGGTATAAGGGTCTGAGCATAAGTGAGACGACACGACACTTGGACTCAAAACCACAAACACGCAAATAACTTGATTCAATATAAACTAAGGATCAAAATAAGAAGATGAAAAGTTTTCAAATGAAGAACACTCAAGAACCAGGTCTCCGGAGAAGGTGACCAGAGGCTCATCGAAAACCTAAAAAGGGTCATTTATGACTAAAACAACCTCTGAGGAACCCATAATTGTCCCAAAACCACTCAACCACCACTATCCTATCCCTACAGCCACCAAACTAAGGAAAAACCCTCGTCGAAAAATAAAAAACTTCACTGGAAATGTTGAAATGAAAAACAACAACTGCAAATGGAAAAGAAGGGTCAAAAAATATGCTTGGCAAGTTGGGAAGGAGAGAAGAAGAGACTTTAAAGTAAAAGAAACCTTCTAACGCAGCCAACAATGGAAAATCGAAGGAAATGGAAATTGCAGTTGCAGAGAGAGAGCTGAGGCGGGAAAATGAAAGAGACGGAAGAAAGAGAAAGGGTTTTAAACCCACTAAATGATTAGGCACAAGTTTCAAGGGCCCATTATTGCCCTTGGGAACCCAAAATGCAATCTATGATCACATCATCTTAGGACACACGCTTCACTTCAGCAAGCGACATGTATCAAGAAAGTATTGGCACACAGAGAAATCTGGCCTCGACCTAAACTACATACCCCTCAGTCATTTAATTACATAGAAGAATAAGGGCTAGGGGTGATTGATGTGCCCAAAGTACACCCTCTTACTCAGAGCAACAAACCTCGGTCAGTCTCACATCCGAGGTGACCAAAAGCTTATGACAACCATCAGTAAGTTCGTCTCTCATAAGGTCGGCCCCACATAAATCAACCTCGCCTAGTCATCAGTAGAGGTCGGCAAGGTCTCATGGGTCCAGTCATCTGCCAACATGATCATCGGCCCTAGACGACGTTGCATTCTTCAACCGACATCAGTAATGTCTCATGGGCTCAACCATCTGCCAACATCATCATCGTCCCTAGCCGACGCTATATCTACCTCATACCTAACCTTGGCCAGCCCTCTTGGCTGAGGTCATCATGGATATTGACCTCGGATAAAGAAATAGTCGGACTTCACAAATCTCGTACTCGTCCAGGTCGAGGTTGCTACCAATCAAAGATAAGGACGAGCATTTACAAGCACATGCATGGTTTGGAACACATGGACAAATCTGTTATAACCGAATCATTCCCTCCACGTGAGGGAATATTGAGGTCATCATTATCTACCAAAGTTCAGCCAGGTGTCACTCCCATACTGGTTCGATATTCTTGTACATGCACATTGCATACTTGGGGGGTACATTACACCCCCCAAGCACTATATATAGAGGTCATCCTCTACCTTGTAAAGGGATACAGATATTCAACCCTAGCTGAAACTCTGTCATTTTACACAGTAGAGAGAGAAAGCTTGAGAGATTATATCCATGGTCGTTAGTGCCTTCATTTAGTGATATTACTCACACTCACAGTGGACGTATGCCAGATTGGCCGAACCACTTACATATAGGTGTTCATCCTCTTCTCCTCACATCATTCTATCATATATACATATACTCTTGAGCTGCCATTTTTATCACCTGCTTGAGCTTGTCAACACCTTACTTGGTGGTGTTATTTATAGCATCATCAATGCTAGTATTAATGCAACATTCATACAATGCACCCAAGCGATGAGCTCATACTAACACTTAACCATTTCACACCACCCTTTATCTTCTCAAGAGACTAATTGATCATATTTCACTACAAGAAAAAGTCATTTCCACGACACCTAGTATATGTCATGAAACTGTTTCCATGACACATTTTATGTAGTCGTTGAAGGGGGGTGTCATAGAAAGTTACCTTCTATATCGACACCTTTGTGGTGTCGTAAACTATTTCACGACACCTGCCAAGTGTCATTAAAATAAATATCCACGACACCTAGTTACTAGTCATAAATATCCACGACACCTTTGTGGTGTCGTAAAACTATTTCACGACACCTGTCAAATGTCGTTGAAACAAATATCCACAACACCTAGTTACTAGTCATAAAAGTCACTACCTAAAAAAACCTTGCACGACTACTTATTATTTGTCGTGAATGTTATTTTACGACTAATACTACATGTCGCTAATAATGTACACGACAAAATACAAGAGTCGTCATTATCATTTTAAGATATATAAAATATGTCGTTAAAGGTGTATAATTTGTTTTTATAAAAATTAGCTTCTCAAATACCTATTGCTTATACTAACATTAACATATCCACATATATGATTGTATCACAATTAGCAATTTCACATTTCTTGAAATTTAAAACAAACTTATATAATTAAGAGGAACTCGTAATATGTACTCATGACCATAATATCAAAGTCATGCACAAAATAGCGGAATGAATAAATATCTGGCTGTTGCAAGCCACATAAAAACATGGGATTAGAATGAAACGAGCATAGCCTAACAAGTTAAAATTCAATCTTCCTTCAAAAAATAACTAATGGCATTCTTCAAAAACATTCCTCCCAAAATGTCTTCAACATCTTCCAAAAATAGGTACCTGTTCAGAAAACAATTTTAGTAATTACTCTCATTAATTGACAACACAATTGTAATAAAAAAATAAAAAAGTCAATGTATACCTTCAATCCAAAAGGCAACGAAGAAACATCATACCCACTTGATTCCTTATATTTTTCTGAAATAAATACGAAAGAGAGTCAAAGCAAAATTCTTATAATAAAATCCAAGAACTATAATTATTCCACTCACATAATTAGTCAAAACGAATGTATCGATGTGGTCATACCATAGGTACTTCCTTTTGCGTCATCAAGTATGGAAACTAGACCCAGATTGCCTTTGCTTTTGAAAAGCAGGTCACTCAAAATCATGTGAATGGACAAGCCATCTTAGAGAAGATATAAGAGATGTGGATTAAGGAAGGTAATACAATGGAGCTCACGCAATTGTTTGAACAAGATAAAAAGCTGGATGGTTCTTCCCCGGGATTATTAATGATCAATTTCGACGTAATTGGGTTTATCATTAGCTTGGACGGGTTCCTATACATTAGTTTTGATTTTTAGAATGTTTCAGCATTGATGGAAATTGTGATCCAATGATGGAGACTATATTTTGTTGGATGTAAACTTTGATGTTAAATACCTATGATTTTGGTATTAGACTTAAATTATTGTTCAAATGGTGTTTTGTTATGATTAAGTTTGTAAATGGCTTGTATTTGAGGCTTTAATAAGGTTTTATGCTATTGTGATCCTTTAGAAATGGTTTGAAAATGTTGATTTTCCCTGGAAAAATATTGCAATCAAACAACAAATTAACAATTTCCACATAAAATGACAATTTTCAAGAGGAAGATATTACCAATCAAACAACAAAATTAGATTTTCTATGGAAAAATTGAATTTTCCTCCAAGAAAATAGTTGTAATCAAACAGCGCATATATGAAAAAATTCTAATTTCCGTGGAAAAAGTTTCCTCATAAAAAATTTCCATAGAAATTATTTATTTTCAACACATTTCCTAGTCTGTAATCAAACATGCCCTAAGATCAGAACTAAAATGATTATACCCATATTATTGATATAATAATTTGACTAATAATGAGGAAAACCCTCTAAATCCTTCTTAAAACATTTGAAATGGGCGCATTTTGCAAAAATATGTGAATGCATCCATTTGAATAAGAGAATTTCGTATAAATTTTATAACGCCTACTCATCCATATTCGTAAGCTCTCTCTGTTTATTTTTAACTTTTTTTTTTCTGACTGAATCTTAATATCAATTTTAGATTATCAAACATTTGGATTTAAACTCATTTCATATCCATTCATGTACAATTCACTAATTTACAATGAACCAATTTACACAATTAAGCAATATTTGCAATCGAATGGAGCCTAAATAAATTACAGTGAAATGCATATGAATTCCTAATGTTTCAAGTAAAAGATCTACCCAACTAAATCAGTGGCAAGAACAAATGTTAAAAGCTCTAACTAACATTGCAGTTTCCTACAAATTTCAAACGAATGGACAGTTGAAGGTACAAACCCTAATAGATAATAAAACATAAAATAATTTAAAAAATAAATCAAAACTCAAACATTAACACTTACTGAGATATTGACATGGACGGACAAGATTTCATTCCTTGAAATCCAAATTTAGGACGTGCTTGGAGTGAGCAAAAGTTAATTTTTAACATATGGTGGAAGATGAGGAAACGAGAGGTTAAAATTATAGGGATTGGGGGTAAGAAAGAAATAAAGAGAGAGAGAAACTCAAAAGTCATCAGCTAGGGAAAAATTGCAAGTTTGGGTGGAAAAAATACTACCCGCTTAAAGTTAGAAAGTTCCCGCTAATAATTTGGGCAAAACATTATTAACTTCCACGACACCATCAAAATAGTCGTGTAATCACTTTTAACTACAGCTGAGCTTAGTCGTTGAAAATAATTTGACGAATAATCAAATAAAAATGTCGTTAAAACAATAGGACTACTCAAAATGTATTGTCTTATATGATTTCCACGACTCTTTTGTATTAGGTGTCGTGAATGATAGTCATAATGATTTTTTTACGACACTTATAATTAAAGAATCGTCTTATAGGTTTTTCACGACACTTATTTATTAAATGTCGTAAAATAAGTGTCGTGGATGGTACATTTTCTTGTAGTGTTAGACCTCATTAAGATTGATTTTATGAGCTAAGGGTTGAAATCTCATAGTCCAATTAAAAGGTTTGTTAAGCTCATTACCTTAAAGTCAAGGCTCAGGCCCTAATAACTTTTAGTAAGGTTATTAGGTTAAGGTTTTGGGGATCTCAGAAGCTTTAAATCAAGTCTCAAATTCTTGGAACTCTTTCGAAATATATTTATATAAGAAAAAATGAAGTAGGTAAAGTGCATCCTTTTCATTCATACAACAGAGTTACATCATTTGTAATATTTTTTCAAATGTTCAATGTTTCATGGACGGGGAAGTTCATTTATTTCTAGAACTTTTAGGTACTAGTACCCACGTCTGGCAATTTTTGTGAGGACATGTCGCCCCTCCCCTTCAGGCCCTAACTTCCCTTTCCCTTGGGTTTCTTGTGGCTATAGTGACTTATTTAAGTAAAAAATTTGCAACACGAAGCTCTTTATATCGTAAATTTTTTTTTAAACATTAGGCCATTTTTTATTTTAAATCCATCATCCTTATAAATGCTACATCTTTTTTCTTAAAGCTTATGTAAGATGAGTTTGAGGCCTTTTTCATTAGTTAAAGTTTCAAATTGCACCACTATTTGAGTGTGTAATTATATCTTTATTTCCATTGCTAATTATGTTCCTTAGGTTAGGGGAAAATGTGGTTCTCTTATAAGACCTCTAATTATGGCCTGTAATCCCATAAGATGCTTGATAACTCATCTTCCCACATATACACAAGTGGTATGCATTGATTTGTTACATTATTAGTAGTGAAGGGGTCATGATAACAAGCAAGGGAAGAAGGGAGAAACTAAAAAAATAATGGGATGGAGGAAAATTTAAGATGACCAAGTGGTAAATCATCTTTGGAATAAGAACATGGTTGGTCTGGAGCACTAGTAAACCCAATAACAAGGTAATCAACCCACACCTATCGGCCAGGGCCAAGAAAAGTTGATTATGAGGCATTTGGGTCCATTAGGAGAGAATATTCATTTTTGTATAAATAGGACACCAGTCATGCAGTGTCCTGGGCATGGTAAGAGACAATACCCCTCTTAGAATTTGTAACAGCATTTACTAGCACCCGATGCACGATGAGTTTTGGCGCTAGCTGCTCATCTCACAAATTAGGCAGGGAAGTAACAAGGGAAATTGGGTTGTGTGTAGTTATGAGAGAGATTATATGCTTTATTTATAATATTATAGTTTTAATTAATGGTACGCTTTGTGTGATTTTGGTATTCAGTGCTTGTGGTTGCATATTTGGGAAATGATAATCTATCAGTAAATAATTTTAAAGATAATGTTTATCTTTATGTTAATAATATGAGGGTAGCAGATTTTGAGGATGGGATTCTTGCGATTATGGGGCAGATATTAATGCCTCTTAATTTTATAAATTAAATGAATGAATTTATATGAAAATAAAAATGCGAACTAAAAGTGAAATTTACATTTGGTCTTACAACGATTGAATTTGGATTAAGTTATATTTGGGCCTTAATTGGTAAATTAGGCTCGAATTAGTTTGGGCTATGGTTTATTATGAAAGCCTAGGTTAGATTGAATTTTTATTATAGCTTGTTGAGCAAGCTATGGTTTATAGTAATGACAAAAACGTTCATAGGTGAGTGTATGTGGTTGGTATGGGTAAATTGGAATAAAAAAATGTATTTAATTATGGATAAACTATAAAGTTATAAGAGGCGCATTTGTGGGTTATGAGAGGCCATTGTATTGGTCCTCTGAGGCCACTATAGCAGGTCCAAAGCCATTATAATAGTTAGTGGCAGGGGCCAGCGAAGTTGTTTGGGTTTTGGGGAGTATTTAAAGCCATTTCGACAAACTAGAATACTATTCTCATCCTAATTTCCACCCCTACACACCTCATAATATTTCCCAATAGTCTATAAACCTAATCCTCCAACGAGGTTGCTTGGATTTTGACATATATTTTGTCCATATCCTTTTAGATGGAGAACATCAAAAGATGTGGACCTAAGAGAGTCTAAGGGGACACTGAGTCTAATGAGGGGAAAGGGGTGCTAAATATGGGAACCCATACATCACCTCGATCGTCATACATGAAATCAAGTTAGGAATGTCAGCAACATTATAGTACTTGTCGCAACTCGTAGTTCATCCACTATAGTCGGTCATCTTAGTCTCCGAGTGAGATAAAATGAGGAGGTGGGGGGTAGCAAAGATAACCCACCTGAGTATGTTAGGTCCACCGATCCCAATGTGGACCATAATGGATGGGTGAACATAGAATAACATTTAAGGATGTTGGATTGTATAAAGGTATAAAGGCAAATGCAAGCCACTTTTTGCTTAATGGGGGACATTCTTTAGTGGTGGTAGAGTGTGAAGGTTATATAGTATATAACCACTATGACATAGACCATGCTCAATATTTTAGGAAGTCCCTCCACCCCACCCCGCCCCACACACACAGGGACATTTTATCCGTGAAGAAGAAAGAATTTCTAAGGTTGGAGAAAGGATCTCAAACTATTGTAGAGTATGAACGGGAACCACTTTTTTCGCCTAATGAGGTGAATGCAGAAAAAAAGAAGATAGATGGTTTGCAAGATGGATCGAGTTGGTGGATCAAATAGTTAATAATGGGAAATGTTATTCATACAACATATACACAAGTTCTAGTCACATCCTTATTGCATTGTTAGTAGGGGAGTGACTATTATAAGAAGCCAAAGAATTAAAGACAAATAGCAAAATGATGTGTGAGAAAAAATCAAGATGACCAAGTGGGACTTTAGCATTTAGAAAATAAACATAAAATAACCCGTGATTTTAAATATTTAATATAATTGAAAAAAGTAATCAATTAATTAATTTAATAATGAATTCTAATTTAATGTTTTAGTTGGACAGATTAAATTTGATAATTCTTTGAGATAAATTATGGTATTTAATTTATGGGTTGAAATATATTTTTTTAATATTGTGTTTTGGGTTGGACTTATGAGGTGACTTGGAAGCCCAAATAGTACTAAAAATATGAGAGATTGTACATGGGTCAAGTCTGGTAGTGTTTGGATATCATTTTGGGGACCATAAAGTGATTATATATTAAAGTTGAATGAGAGTGAGGAAAATAGCTTTATTAAAATATAAGTTAGGTTATCTTAGCCTCACCTCATCATTCCTAAAACAAAACCCTAAAATTAATTGAGATTTAAAGAGGGGGCCAACTTTGGAAGGAAGATTTGTGAGAAATTTAAGAGCGGAGACTTATAAGTTGAAAAAAACTAGTTGGAAGCAATATTAATTGATATTCTTTGTCAAATTAAAGGAATCACTTCTAAAATAAATCAAGATAATATTTTTTTTACTTATCCCCTTCAATTTGAATGGTTTATATTAGAATTCGTGTAAATTTTCTTGAATAAGTTAAAAGGATGACATCGGGGCAATGAATATGAATTTAGAGTTAAAACTATATTTTGTTAAATTATTGAGAATTTTGCAATTGGGGGCAAAATGCTAGGACTAGGGTTCTTCTGTACTTTATGTAATTGGGTGAAACTGAATTGGGTTTAATGATCGGAATGAAAAATTGATTATTTAACTTTGGTATAATAATTGTGCATATTGTTAGTGAAAGATTTGTTATATGTATGTATGCAGATTAGAGAAAAAAATCCTTTATTGGTAAAAATTACGATTCTTATGTGTTAGATAAAATTAGGATATACCTATAGTTGTCTATTGAATCATGATGTTGATAATTTAGAATGAGTTAATGAATTTGGCATTTGTGATCTGTGTAGGAAATTTATTCCTTCTTTCTTTGGGATATGAGTATAGACCCTATTATGTTAGGTTTTAGATGTTAATTTTATGAGTAATTCACCTCCAAATAGTTGGTAAATCATGTAGAGGTTATTGGGATGGAGTGGGGTTGAAATTAAAGTTCTTAGGTGGATTTCTCTGAGATCTCTGTGACTATTTTTCAATAGTCTCAAGGTCGGATTGATGCGGGTTAGTGAAATTTTACCAATGGAGTTATTTTGGATGGGTTTGATAGCTTTGACTAGGGTTTATGGCTATAAGTTATAGAAACACATGTGGGTATATTTTGGACTATTAGAAATGTGTTCATGGATCCTTAAGTGTTAAGACGCCTCGTGTCTGGTAGACTATCCTCTTATATGTTAATTATTAGTAGGAAGCCAAATATAAGGGTTCTTATGAATAGATGCCATTTGGGGGGGGGGGGGGGGGGTAACTATTTAGGTAATATTTGACTATGTGTCTCCTCTTATATACATGAAAATACCATGTGTAAGTGTGTAGGCTCTTAGAGAATCTACTAGTCGGGGATTTGATAGGATATGAGTGGCGAGGGTGTGACCTGGATGATGAAGTATGTTATGCCTAGGTCTATATTATCATCCTAATCCTACGTGATAAGGTAGTTGTTCCTCATGAGGGATGAGGGGGGCTTCATCCTTTTGTGTAGACGTTGGTATGTGGTTACCTAGTTAGTGTGATGGCTTGGTAATTTATCCTTGATGTTTATTTTGGGACTTAGGATTTGGGACATCCTTTATCCAGTCAGGGCTCGTAAAGGCACAAGTAATACCAAGAGGTTTAAGGGTAGACTGTTGTGAGATATTAACTTGTGTGTCCTAGGTGTGCCCTATTATTGGTGGTCATGGGTTGGGTGGACTAATGTCATTAATTTTCTATCTGGTCGTTGTATGTTCTATATTTTGTGATCATGGGTTGAGTGGACTCATGTTGTGGATATGGTAATAACTAATATCTACTTGAGGTTTGTGTCAATTTTGGCCCCTCGTCGGCGATACATGCATCCTCTGAGACTGTGACGACTCTCCCATGTGTGTTGATATGGGCAAAAGGATCTAAGATATCGTCGTCGGTATGTGAGGTATGTGAATGCGTAGATATTAGAGTATCCAATCTATTTTAATCAAAACATGCAAAATTAGGATCCACCTCTAAAGATATAGATAAAAGACAATTAGTTCATGCAAAACCCAGTGATATATGGGTTCGAAGACAATGTTACAGAGCGAAAAAGTGTTAGGCACCAACTCTAACCTTTTGGTCTCTCATGATATAAACAAAATGTTCTCCTTATCCTAAATGCAAAAATATATGTATATGTGTAATATGTGTCATCTGTGCAAAGTGAACAATACATGCATGAATGTGTATATGTGTGTGTGTGTGAGGAGTAAAGTCATCATACCTATATGATAGGAAAGATGGGAATGAATCCTCCTAAGGAGATAAAATATGAATGAAATCCTGAAAATATATATCATAATGAAAGAGTGAGTACGCATGAACATGATTGTTATAAGAAGAATAAATATAATAGAACTAACTATACGAATATGATGATAACACGTGGAAATAAACTAGATGAAATAGGCAAGAAATGATTTGAATCCTAAAATGACTTCGGGATGCCTACGTAGCCAAAAATGACTTCAAAGTCCATATAGTTTGGAATATGCACCAGGTTGGGGTCTAATCCTTAATCTTAATTTAGGGTCTCCATTTTGATTTATGAAAAGTTTGTGTAATGTTGTGGAAGTGTTGAAAACGTGAGAAGATTGTAAATCATGAATTATGGCTCAAACCCACTATTTTGGTTTTTTTTGTTTATGAAAATTGACTTGAAGATATATATAACATAAAAGGGTAGGATTAGTTAAATAAATAGGATAAACGAGATATAAATGGAATAAGAACACTAAAATATACAAGGTAGCAATTATGGGACTAATAAAATGTAAAAGGGTTAAGACCTTCAAGTACTTTTTAATTCTGATTTGAAAACTTTGTAGACTGAATTTTGATGTATAGATAATGGTTATGGAGTTGTGTTTGAAGGTGGAATAAGGTTATGTAATAGAATTTATGAGCGGATGTGGTGAAAGTCGTATGTGGTAAATTCGGTATGGTTGTCGCACTAAAATCAAGGTCCTTGAAAATGAGGTAAGGTTTTCCTTATATAGGAAAACCCTAAAAGTCATAAGGTAGTTCTGCCCTTTAGAGATTTATTGGCCGGTGGGGTCATAAACTTTCATGTCGATAGGTTAGCCTGACTTACTAATGAAGTAAGCCCAGTCAGCTTATAGGTTGGTGAGATGTTATGCCAATAAGAAAGCATAAATAGTTTTTTGTCCATAACTTGGGAATCATAAGTTTAATTTACACACAATTAGGACTGTTGGAAAGAGAATTCAGAGTTATATGATTTTATAATAGGTGATTCCTATGTTCGATATTTGACTAAAGTAAAATGAGCTCAGAGGGAGCATTATTATTCTTTAGTTAGAGTTTTGAGGACCGAGGATCCGACATTGGAGGGATATTTTACCATATAGAAGAGTGTAGGAGTGATATAATAGTTTTTTTGCAGAGCCCCTTGATGGTAAGTATTGAGTCCCTGTGTGTCAAAATTCTGGTATGGATTGTTAGTTGGGGCTTTGATTGGAGCCCAAGATGAGATATTACCAGGATGAGGGTAGAGGATTTATTTTGAGGCCAAAGTCAGATTCTAAGGACCTGAAACCTTTTGAGTGTGCGATGATTATAGCATAATTATAAGGTCTAAGAGAGTGTTGACTATATATGTGTCCTGATTCTAAGGGTGTGGATAGCATATGAGGGGGATCGTGGCCTGATTTCGAGGGCCTAAAGAATGTGTTAAGGGGCATGGGGCTTGATTAAAAGTTCCCATAGAATGTGTGATGAATACGGACCAATTTTTAGGGTTGGTAATGGGTAATAAGGATTTTGGCCTAATTCGGAGGGTCTATAGGGTATAATTAATGTGTCCTGGTTATTAGATCCTAAAGTGTGTTAGGGGAATTATAGCATGATTTTGAGGAACAATGTCTAATTCTAAGTACCTAAGTGTATGTGATCAATACGAGGATCGCGACCTAATTATGAGGTCTAATGTCTATTTTAAGGACATAATGAGTTATATGCGACCAATACAAGTATTGCATGCTAATTCGAGGTCCAATGTCTATTTTGTGGACCTATATATGACCAGTACGAAGATTGCGGCCTAATTCTGAAGGCTTAGGTCTGTTCTGAGGCCCTAAAAAGTGTATACAATCAATACGGGGATTGTAGCTTAATTTTGAGGGTCTAGATTTATTTTGAGTACCTAAAGAGTGTGTACAACCAATATGAGTATCACAGCCTAATTCTGAAGGCCTAGGTCTATTTTAGAGTGTATGTAACCAATACTTTTTATCGCAACCTAACTCTAAGGTCCTTGGCCTATTTTGAAGACCTAAAGTGTGTATGGGACCAATAAGGGATCATGACCTAATTTTGAGGGCCTGGGTCTATTCAGAGGACCTAAAGAGTGTATGCGACTAATACAAGGATTACGACCCAATTCTAAGGGCTTAGGTTTATTCTAAGGGATTTATAGAGTTTATATGAGGCTTGGGTTTATGCTAAGGGACTTATAGATTTTATATAAACAATATGAGGATTGTAGACTAATTTTAAGAGTCAATATTTATTTTGTAGACCTAGGGAGTGTATGCGATCATTACGGGGATTGCGGTCTAATTAATGGTTCTCGATTTATTCTGAGGACCTAAAGCGTATATGCAATCAATATGGGGAAAGACACCTAATTTTGAGGGCCCAGATCTATTATGAGGACCTAAAAAATATATGCAACTAATACGGATGTTTTGGCCTCATTATGAGGGCCTGGGTCTATTCTAAGTGCCTAAAGATTGTACGTAACCAATATGGGGATTGCGGCCTAACTTTGATGGCTTATGTCTATTCTGAGGATCTAAAGAGTGCATGTGACCAATATGAGGGTCCAGCCTAATTTTTAAGGCTTATGTCTATTGTGACGACTTGAAGTGTGTATGCAACTAGTATGAAATCACGACCTAAAACTGAGGCCCAAAATATATTTTGAGGACCTAAAGAGTGTATGCAACCAATACCGAGGTCGCGGCCTAATTTTGAGGGACAATGTCTATTTCAAGGTTCTAAAGAGTGTATACGACCAATACGGGAGTCGCTACCTAAGTTTTAGGGCCAATGTCTATTCTAAGAACCTAAAGAATTTAAAAAGAGGCTTTGCAACGGATATGTGATGATATGAGAATTTTCGAAAAGGTTTTGAATTTTTCTAAGTGTTTTCACCATTTTTAGTGACTTTGAATGCCAGTTCAATTCTGAATTTTGTTGATTTTTTTATAATAAATATGCATTCTTTATGAAGTTTCAGCTTTTGTGATTTTTGGATTTAATGTGATTTTTTTAATTTTATTTTGGAGAATTTTTGGAAAAATTGAGTCTGGCCTCTACCTTCCAGAATGGGGACTAGAAACTAGGGTTCACATGGATGCTAAGGGGCACCTTCCGACACGAAGTCCCAGTTGGTGCCGATAGACAGACCCTTAGAATTATATAAAAAGGGGCAAGGGCACCCATTTTCTCACACGATTCTCTTGCAATATAGCTTTCTCTCTCTAAAATACTCATTCTAAGTGTTTGTGTAAGATTTTTGAACAATGGCCTTGGTGAATGCGGTGCACGTTGATGACTGGGCCAACATTGAGTTAGTGACCCATGGGGCGATGCCAATAGGAGTAGAAAACGTGTATCACAATGTTAGGTCGATGGAGCAGATTCTTATGAGGGAGCTCTTGAGTCATCGTTCATCTTTTGTACTGAACCTTAACTATTACGTAAATATTTCTTTACGCTTTGATTTGTATTTTTTGTTATATGCATACTTAGACCCATTGGTTTCTATCGCACGAGTTTAGGTACAACTGGTACTTAGGAGAGAGGGGGTTAGGTAGGTGATGGTAACGGAGATGGAAATCCCATCAATGAATCCTCCAATCCATATGTGGGACCCGAAGAGGATGTCTGATGAGGAGAGGGTGGCAGGAAGGAATACTTGTCCTATAAAAACATCATAGAGTCATGTAGCTATTTGGATTTCATAATGAATAGGTTGATGCCACCCTCTATCTATGATATGGACAAGGCTCCACCTTAAGAGGCTAGCACATGAGGCAGTGGAGTATTGAGTTCATCAGGTCAGGCCTCAAGTAGTGGTGACAAAACAGTGGATCCCCTACCGTTATGAGAGTATGAATTGTCTTCTCGATATCTTCAGGTGGATGGTAGGGATATGGTGAATAATCCTCAATGCCACTTTGTTGAGTTTGAGGGCTTTCATCATTTTCAATCGGATGATGGTGGGATAGGGGTAAGTACACTGATTTTCTTTCTCTTGATTTATGCATTTTAATTCTTTTTATTTACTAATATAGATGTATCTTCTTGTCTTTCTTTTCAAACAGTATTTGTGCGAACATCCTAGGTGTAGGATGTTTCGGATTGGATGACTTTGATAACTATAACATATTTGAGTGTTGACTTTCACTGCCCCAAAAGTCTCTGAAGATTATGTTATTTCCTCTTCCATCTCTGATAATGAGTTTTCTACTTCTCATCATCATGAGAAATGTGCTCATCACAGGCGTTAATGGATTCATTGGATTAGGAGGATAATCTAGCCTATGTCCGGGAAATTTTTCTTTCTCTTTTGTTATATTTTTTCTTTCAAATGTATGTGTAACTCAAGGTGGCATATATAAATATATGAAATTATGAATTTTTATTAGTTTATCTTAATTAAGTGACTTGCTCTACATGCACTTTAAATTATCCACTTAGGGTTTTTTCAGGTAAAATTTTTATAACGTATTTTCAAATTTTCAAATTTTGGATATATTTTTATAGAGATAAACAAAATAAGTGCTTGGGGGACTTTTAAGGTGAAAAGTCACTTATTGGAAACTTATTTGGACAAAAAAGGAAAAGGGGGAATTCCCTAAAATGGCGGTGTGCTATTTGGCATACCCTAGCTTGCCTGTCGGCATGTCAGTGTTGGGTACTTTTCTTTTTAGTCTTTGATACTCTCTTATTGCAGCATGGGTACAATGATTCATGTATTAACTTTGGTAGCTCAGTTGCTTTGTCACTTTGTGGGTAGCTCTGACTATAATAAGGGGGTTAAGATGAGATTTAACATCACCACTTCTTTTTATTTCTTTTCTTTTTGCTTTAAAATATTTTCTTCAAATAGCCATTCCCATGACCAAGGGGTATTCCACTTACCTTGGTCATTTAAAAAAATGTGTTTATATGCAGTTGACTATGCAATATTTAACTTGCATCCGGTCACTCTGTAGCACAACTGTTAGATCAAATGGGGCCTTTTGTAGGCAGCTCTATATTTTTGGTACCCATAGGACCATATGTTTTGTTTTGGACTAAATTAGGTGTGTCCAACCTATGAGTGGTTCTCTTCCATGTTGGGTAAATATTCCCATGTTCTAGCTATTATAATTGACTTTTACTCCTCTCCGTGGGAAGTGCTGGGTGAATTTTTATTAGTTTATCTTAATTAAGTGACTTGCTCTACATGCACTTTAAATTATCCACTTGGGGTTTTTCAGGTAAAATTTTTATAATGTATTTTCAAATTTTCAAATTTTGGATATATTTTTATAGAGATAAACAAAAAAAGTGCTTGGGGGATTTTTAAGGTGAAAAGTCACTTATTGGAAACTTATTTGGACAAAAAAGGAAAAGGGGGAATTCCCTAAAATAGGGGTGTGCTATTTGGCATACCCTAGCTTGCGTGTCGGCATGTCAGTGTTGGGTACTTTTCTTTTTAGTCTTTGATACTCTCTTGTTGCAGCATGGGTACAATGATTCATGTATTAACTTTGGTAGCTCAGTTGCTTTGTCACTTTGTGGGTAGCTCTGACTATAAAAAGGGGGTTAAGATGAGATTTAACATCACCACTTCCTTTTATTTCTTTTCTTTTTGCTTTAAAATATTTTCTTCAAATAGCCATTCCCATGACCAAGGGGTATTCCACTTACCTTGGTCATTTAAAAAAATGTGTTTATGTGCAGTTGACTATGCAATATTTAACTTGCATCCGTCCACTCTGTAGCACAACTGTTAGATCAAATGGGGCCTTTTGTAGGCAGCTCTATATTTTTGGTACCCATAGGACCATATGTTTTGTTTTGGACTAAATTAGGTGTGTCCAACCTATGAGTGGTTCTCTTCCATGTTGGGTAAATATTCCCATGTTCCAGCTATTATAATTGACTTTTACTCCTCTCCGTGGGAAGTGCTGGGTGAATTTTTATTAATTTATCTTAATTAAGTGACTTGCTCTACATGCACTTTAAATTATCCACTTTGGGTTTTTCAGGTAAAATTTTTATAATGTATTTGAAAGTTTTCAAATTTTGGATATATTTTTATAGAGATAAACAAAAAAAAGTGCTTGGGGGACTTTTAAGGTGAAAAGTCATTTATTGGAAACTTATTTGGACAAAAAAGGAAAAGGGGGAATTCCCTAAAATGGGGGTGTGCTATTTGGCATACCCTAGCTAGCCTGTCGGCATGTCAGTGTTGGGTACTTTTCTTTTTGGTCTTTGATACTCTCGTGTTGCAGCATGGGTACAATGATTCATGTATTGACTTTGGTAGCTCAGTTGCTTTGTCACTTTGTGGGTAGCTCTGACTATAAAAAGGGGGTTAAGATGAGATTTAACATCACCACTTCCTTTTATTTCTTTTCTTTTTGCTTTAAAATATTTTCTTCAAATAGCCATTCCCATGACCAAGGGGTATTCCACTTAACTTGGTCATTTAAAAAAATGTGTTTATGTGCAGTTGACTATGCAATATTTAACTTGCATCCAGTCACTCTGTAGCACAACTGTTAGATCAAATGGGGCCTTTTGTAGGCAGCTCTATATTTTTGGTACCCATAGGACCATATGTTTTGTTTTGGACTAAATTAGGTGTGTCCAACCTATGAGTGGTTCTCTTCCATATTGGGTAAATATTCCCATGTTCCAGCTATTATGATTGACGTTTACTTCTCTCCATGGGAAGTGTTGGGTGAATTGCTACATATTTCTCCTTTTGCTTTTCGACCCTTAGTGCGCGGGGGGAGGAACTGACCTCTAGGTGGTGTATGAGTCAGTACTCCATCAGGATGTTCGATCTTTAGGGTACAGTGGGGTTGTGACATTAGTCTTGACTCCAAATTTACTTTTAGTAATGGTGGTATTAGCGCAAATACCCAAGTGGACACTATAGTGTTGTGGATGGGTTGTCATTGTAATTCCACTATTACCATCCTGGCGAAGACATTTAATGACCTCGATGACTGGAAATCGGACCTTTCTACCTTTCTATGAGGAATTCATATGATGTTGTACATTTGGATGGTAAAGATATTCAAGTTGTCTATGACCCTTCTTTTCCTTTACCTAGTACAAATAACTTTTTCCTTAGGTCTTTTGGGGAATTTGGCACATCAATGAATAACTGGTATGACTGGTTGATGGAAAATGGAGTTAGCTCCTTGTTTTGGTTCATACCATGGTGGGGTGAATAATATTCATGTTGTAATTGGATAGCTATTTATGCGTCCAGATCGTGGGCCTCTATCAAACCTCATTATATATCTCTTGGAGATTGTTGGGACAAGTGGTCTAGGAGAAAATTGTTCCTCATTTCATAAGCAATTTGTTTATTATAGAGTACCTGACCGAGTCATTGAGGATGTTTCTTAGAAGCTTATGGCAATGTCGGGGGCCATCTCGACATCCGACCATTACTTTGGGGGAGGCTTCAGTATTTTTGGAAGATTATCTAAAATAGTTATGGAAGGATTTAGGATGAAGATGGAAGAATATGGTTAAAGGTGGTTTGTTATAGCTGACGTAGTTTAAGGGGTGAAGTGTTCCCCGTTAAGCTTTTCAGAATGTACTATTTCATCGAGCATATGTGGGGATCGATCCATAGTAGAGATTATTGGGGACCTCAAAAGGGTAAGAGTCGGTAATGAAGATAATGCAGCGAGTTCTTCTGGTAGCTCGTGGAGGTTTTTATGAAGCTTTCTGGGAGATGCTTTAATAGGTTTGGTTGTTTACAGAAGTTTGGTGCAGTGTTGGGGTTATTATAGATATGGGATATTGGTTTATAGGTTTGAATTTGTTGTGTTTTTTAGTTTGGGTTCACTTGTTGGTCTTTATGGTAGAAGCAATTTAATATTTGTGATGTTTGTTATATATTGAATAAAAATGCCTTTATGGAATATATGTTAATTTTTCGTGTATCTTATTGTGTCTTTGTGAAAGAATCATTCATGTTTGAATTATCTATACTAATCACTAAATCATACATAAACCTTTTTCTCACTTAAAATGATGAAAGATACTTATGCCTCTTAATCGGGGAAAAGAATAGCATTTTGCGAAAAAGAAAGGATCGCACCCAAAGTTCCATTATGGGTTGCCTGCGTACCTCTGTGGGGATAAAAAAAGCTTTTTTAGTAAACATTTTTGAGAGGCTGAGGTCCTATGTATTTATAATATGGGTAGACAAGAAGAATTGTTTTAGCAAAGAAAAAAGATGAGAAATTCCTAACGCGACAAGAGTCGGGCCAGGGATAGAACTTCTTGAGACGATCCAGGTTGACTCGACTTGCCATCTCTAGTCAATTAGTATAGCATCTCCACATGGTAAGATCTTATTTACATGGTATAGCCCACTCCAATTGGGCTTGAATTTTCCTCGAGGGTCCTAAATAGGTTCCATGATTTCTTTAATATCTAGGTCCTTATCACGCACATCGCGGTCTCTGACTTTTAAATAATCATGAAACATGGCAGTGATACAACTGTATGTGATACAAAGATTTAATTTATTTTCATCCAAGATTTCCAACTCATCATAGCAGCTTTGGTGTCAATCTACTTCTTCTACTTGGCTGTCGAGAATAACTCGTAGGGAAGGTGTCTCGAGTTTAATCGACATGAAAACTTTTGTGCCATGGACTAAGGAATATAGGATAGCCTTATTGGGCATACTGATAAACATGTATTAGGCCCAGAGGGAATAAAAGATTCTATTGGCCCAGTCCCAACAACTTTCAGTCATTTTGCTAATGATGGCCTTGAGACTCTTATTTGTAACTTCAACGACCCTATTTGTTTGTGGTATGTATGGTGAGGACTTGTGCCTCTGAATTCCATACTCCTCGACCACTTTTATGACTTCCTCCTCAAAATGGAGACCATTATGTGATATGAGCTCATAAAGGACCCCATATAAGCAGATAATATTCTTTCCAATGAACTTGGACACTTTCGTGGAATTAAGCACAGCGTATGATTCATCTTAAACCTATTTGGTGAAGTAATCAATACGTAACAAGATAAATGTATGCCCATTAGATGCTTTGGGAGTGACTTTACCAATGATGTTGATACCCTAAGTTGAAAAGGGCCATTGAGATGTCATGTTGTATAACTCGCGGGGAGGCAATGTTGAAGATTGGCTAATTGTCGACACTTGAGGCATCTCTTGGCACACTTGGTAGTCCAATAGTATCTTGTCAAATTATTATTTTGGCAAGCATGTGGATGTTCATGTGGGGTCCGCATTCCCCACTATGTATTTTCAATATGATATCTTTAACGCTAGCCCCTGCTATGCACTATAAGTGACAATCATCAAAGTTTCTTTTGAATAAAAACTTATCGCAAATGATGTATTGGGATACAATATTTTGGAGGGCCATGCGATCTTTCTAATCAATCTCTTGAGGATTTTGACCATACTTGAGGAGGCACCAATGTTATAATACCACGATCCGACCTTGTTTGAATCTTTTTTTGTGATGAGCTTTATGTGACAGGAGTGGGTTGGCTTTTATTTTAGGATGACCTCTAAAAGGAGTAGGTGACATGTTGAGGATAGCTTTTATTTTAGTTGAGTCTTGTTTAATTTCCTTTTTGCTAACCATAAAGCCTAGGAGTTTTCCTTTTGTGACAACGTAGAGAAATTTTTATGGGTTGAGACGTATTTGGTATTTTCATAGTCGTTTGAATAATTTCCTAAAGGCGAGTATGTGACCCTCTCAAGTCTTTGATTTAATGATAATGTAGTTAAAGTAGATTTATACTTCCTTGTGGATAAAATCATGGAGGATGGCTATGGATACCCTTTGATACGTATCCCCGACATTCTTGAAACCGAAAGGCATGATGGTGTAGCAGAAAGTCCCCTCAGGGTAGTGAAGGAGGTTTTATCCTGATGATTTGGATGAATCTTAATCTTATTATAGTCGACAAATCCATCCATGAATGATTTAAGAGAAGGGTTATCAATGATCTTATCAATGTTGGGAAAACAATAGCCATCCTTTAATGAGGCTTAGTTTAGATCTTGATAGTCGACACAGATGTGGACTTTCCCTCTAGATTTTGGCAAAAGGACTATGTTGGCAAGACAATTCGAATACTCGACCACGCAGATAAAACCCATGTTCAACTGTTTGACTATTTCATCTTTGACCTTGAGGGACCATTTTGGTAAAAGCTTTCTCAACTTTTTCCCGACACACTTGCATTTAGGGTATGTCGAAATCTCGTGTTGTACAATCTCGAGATCAATGTCGAGATTGCCATTGTAATACCATACAAATACATCCATAACCACCTTCAGTATTTGTTTAAATTATGACCACTCTTGCTCATTGAGAGTTGATCTGATACTAATCTCACGCTAGTTGCTACTAGAACCAAGATTAATGACAATAGTTTCCTCATCAATAGTTTGAACAAAGTTATGTTGTTTTATTTTTTTTCTTATTGAGATCGGTTAAGAATTGTTCATTCATTAAATAGTCTTCATCAACTTCTTAATTAATATAAAGTGTAATTAATATAAGGCAAAACAAGATACTCAAAATCCAGGTTTATTTCATTGAAATTATAGTTTGGAAAAACAATAATGAGAACCTCCTCAATGTAAGAATCATTTACATCAACATTGGACACAATAAATTCAGGAATGCATTTAGCCTCAAGTTGGTAAATGGCTGGGTTTTTAGTTGGTAGATTCGAACCTTTCAAGATGATCCACCAGTTGTGTCAAGTTTTATCAGCGGGAAATATCTTCTCAGTAGGATATGGTATCATGGATTCATCACGGAGCATGGAAAACATCCATTCTCAATTCGACAAGGCAAAGGGATTCATTATTGTCAGTGTTTTTAGTGCTTTTTCTATCGAAAGAGCTTGAATTAGAGGATTTTATGAACAATGGCTTCACTCCATGTATAGAACCTTCATTCTAAATGATCTTATCTTTAAAGAATATCTCAAGTCGTGGTTTTATCTTCTTCTTAGCTTCATCGTACCATGGCTCAAGGAAATCTAAATAGGGAATGTCTTCACCTATATTGATAAAGTGACCATTTAGGGAGTCTACTAAAATAATCTCCTTTCTTTTCAAAATCCTCTTCTTGTATGGTTGGCAGAGAGCCATGAGTACTTTCGGAGAAGGTGGGTACCCCAAATCATGAAGTAGATAAGTAATCTTAAGAACAATCAACTCAATGATTTCTTATTATCTATAACCAAGCCGCATTTTCGGCATGAATTCCATCTTCTTAAACATTTGGATTTTCATGTCTAAAATGCTCATGGATTTCCATTTCTTTGGAATCATCCCCTAGCGGGAGAGGGAGTGGATCAACTTTGAAACTTGAGGCTCTTGAAGCAATTGAAAATGGTATTTTTTTCCCAATTTTGTTTCAATATCTACATTCATTTTATCTTAGAAATAAATAATAATTCGTTTTACTCATTGTCATTGTAGTTGTGGAAGACAAGATGAAAGGTTTATCGCTCGGATCAACTAGTTAAATTTTGGTATTGTTGACATTTAGTTTACATTTTACAATGAACATTTATTATTCAACTCATGTTTTATTTGGTTGGTTACTAATTTTTTTTTTGGTAAAATAGCGAAATGAGATGCGGATGTTCAATAATGTGCAGAAAGGATGATGCTTGGAAGCTTTTGGTTGTTTTGTAGTTGTTTTGTATTTGTTTTGGAGTGTTTTTATAATTTATGAAATTTGGGACTGTTTTCGTAATCTGGATTATATTAGGACTGTTTTCGTAATTTATGAAATTTTGGAAAAGGACTATTTTTATAATTTGAACTATATTAGGACTGCTTTTGTAATTTATGAAATTTAGGACTGTTTCCGTAGTTTACGCAATTTAGGACTGCTTTGGTAGTTTACGCAATTTAGGACTGTTTTGTATTTTTTTAAATTTAGGACTGTTTTCATAATTTATGAAATTTAAGAATATTTCATATCAATTAAATTATTATTTTTTTAAAATTGAGCAAAATTCAAAAAAGTTTTATTGGAAAAGGATCTAAGGTGAAATGAAGAGCTTCCTTGCAAAACAGCAAACAGCTACAGGTATAAAAAATCAAAAATTCAAGGCCAATATTAACAGTTACAAAACAGGTATAAAAAAATATATAGAATCACGAATTTTAAAATAGGAAATTTTCATTTTTTTTTAGATTTTTTTTTACCAAAATTCAAAAAAAAATTAACTGCAACTCTTTTTTATTTTTAAGGAAAATTGTCGAATTTTCGATTTTTTCAAAATTTAAAATTTTTTCGATTTTGCAGAACATTTCTATTTTTTCAAAAATTTTGAAATCAGAAAAAAAATATACATTTTCGAATAAAATCGGATTCGGCATGCCGATTTTTTTGTCGATTTTTTTGAATTTTTTCGAAATAGGCTTTTCCGATCTGATCCGGCCAAAACACAACCCTAGTAGTTTAATGAGAGAGTTTTTGTGGTGCTGGGAGAACATGAATAGACCTCAAACTTCTCGATTTGTGGAATTTTGAACTTCTCGAGTAAACGAGCTTTAGGATAAGGTACGTGTCAGTATAATCAATATAAATTCTTGGGGAGTTTCACCTTATCAAAACTGTGAGAGATCATTTTGAGGTTTTATTTCACCCTACCGAGTTTTTCTACCTTACGATCCACTGGATCGAGCATAGGCATATTAACCCCTGGTTGAAAAAGGTTCGACATGGGCACATGAGCAAGCGAATTCCCATTGACTGGCGAGACACGTGGAGGCATTCTGATGTGATGAGCATGGTGGTTTTCTTTAGGGGGCCACATAGGTTCGATAATTTTGTGATCGTTCTTGGAGTAAAAGTGTTATTCTAGTTCGATGAAATTTTATATCGGGAATATCTGGAACCTGAACCTTCTTTATCTATAATTGAGTTACATCTAATTATAGGTTGTTGATCTTGGCACTGAGTTGAGGTAACGTAGTCATGAAATTTGGTTGAAGGTTGATTTCTTGATTAGTTTTCTCCATAAGGTAGTCGTGATATAACCTTTTTGTCTCCTCTAAAGTAGGTGAGAGTGAGGATGAAGTAGAACTCCGAGGTGGTCAGATGGAGAATCTTAACTAGTATGGAGCCAGGCCAAGCTAATGAGGTCGCACCTCAAAGGGGAGCGTTACTTTTAGAAAAATGTGTTTTTGGTACTTTTGGAGAAAAATAAAAGTTTAGTATTTTTAAAATATGGAGAAAGGAGGAGAGATCCCTTTAGTGGAGCTGTTATTATTAGGTTTAACTTATATTATGTTTCACCTAGGGTGCAAGTGAAAGGCCTAGCCAGATTTAAGACTGGGAGAAAATAGGGTACATAATGCAAGACAAGGTTTAACTTGTTTCCACACTCACAGATAGTGTTATTTTAAAAATAGGCGAAAGAGTTCAAAATTACCTGCTAAAGTGACCTATAATTTTTGTAGAGTTTTGCGTTGGAATTGACAATATAGATATGAGGCTCTTAGGGCAGCCATTCATATGAGAACTATGCATGGGAGGTTATTATAAGGTTTCCTTACTTTGGCATGACTTCCAAAATATACCTCTTAATTATTAGAGCAATCATTCATCGTTACATGTGGAGAATCCATTTTATATGCCTGAATGTGCATGAAATACCTCACTATATACCTCGTGGTGATGGTACATGTTAGAGTAAATTCGATATACTAGATGTACATGAACAAATTCCTGTTATATACCTCCTGCCATGAGTTCGATCAATCGGTACAATATTGGGGAACCATCTGATATACTTTGAGGGTACTTAGCCAATGGAAAGTGGTATCCTATTTCTTAGGTTAACAGTGCCCGCAGAATCGGTAATAGACCACAAAGTGACTCCCTAGTATGGGAAAAATATAGTGTTAATATTCAATGTTCGTGTAATGTAGTGTGCAAATTCATGAGTCTTAATTAGTATCATTATGCAAAGTATTATGTGTGCTAAGAGGTATATGTACAAATACTAAGTATGGAGTAAAATGGGAATATATACAAGTGGCATGTTATAAGCTCTACTATACGAGTGAAGTAAAGCATGTGAATATGTATAAGTGGACTGAAATAGTTGAATGTGTTGAAGTGGAGTCATACGTGTGATAAAGGTATAAGCATGTACACGAGATAAAGAGAAATATACATGGGTGGCCTAATATGAACATGTGATATGGAACATGTGAGCATATACAAGAGAATATGAGAGAAATGAATATATAAGTGAGAATATATATACACATATGTAAAAAATTATATAGGAGAAAGAAAACAAAAACCCCATAGTATAGTCCTCAAACCGTCACCAATGCATTCGCCACTATGTCCATCCTGTCCCTCACCGGCGGTGTGCACGTCCTCTAACTCAACAGCGATGATCCCGTGCATGCTGGTGTGGGAAAAAGGATCTAAGTGGCCATCGTCGATGATGTGAGGTGTGTGAATGTGTAGAGATAAGAGTCATCAACCGATTTTACTCAAAATATGAAAAATAAGGAGCCACCTCCAGAGAGATAACTAAAACACAACTAATGCATGTGAAACCAAATGAGATATGGGCTCGGAGACTACGTTACAAAGTCGAAAGGTGGTAAGCACCCACTCTGCTCGTTCAATCTCTAATGGGCTCAACGAAATGTTCTCATTCTCCTAAATGAATGAATATATGTATATGTGTAAGATGTCTCGTGTGTACAAAGTGAACAAATTGAATAGATATATGAATCTGCAAGTGTGTGCATGTGTATGTGAGGAGCAGAGTCATCATACCCACATCATGGTAAATATGGCAATGAATCCTCCTAAGGAGATAATATATGAGAAAAATCTTTAAAAAAAATGTAATCTCCTTATGAAATAGTGAGTACGCATGGATGGGACCGCTTGAAGAGTAATAAATATAAGAGAACTAACTACATGAATTGGATGATAACACATGGAAATAAACTAGACGAAATATGAAAGAAATGTCTTGAATCCCAAAATGACTTTGGGATGCCTATGTATCCAAAAATGGCATCAAAGTCCACATAGCTCGTAATATGCCCAAGGTTGGTGTCTAACCCATAATCCAAATTTAGGGTGTCTGTTTTGATTTATGAAAAGTGGGTGAAATGTGGTGAAACTATAGAAAAATGTGAGAACACTCTAAATATTTAATTGTGGCTTAAACCCCCTTTTTTGTTTTTTTTGGTTACTAAAATAGACTTGAAGGTATATATGATATAAAAGGGTAGGTTTAGTGACAAAAATAGGAGAAACAAGCTACAAACGAAATAAGAACACTAAAATATGCAAGGTAGCATTTATGGGAATAATAAAATGTAAAAAGGTTTAGACCTTCAAACACTTTTGAATTCTATTTTGAGAACTTTGTAGGTTGACTTTTGGTGTATGGATGATGGTGATGGAGTAGTGGTTAAAGGTGGAATAAGGTGATGTAAGAGAATGTATGAGATAATGTGATGAAAGTCATATGCACTAACTTTGGAATGGTTGCCACACTGAGATCCAGGTCCTCGCAAATGAGGTAAGGCTTTCCTTATATAGGAAAACCCTAAAAGTGAAAAGGATAGTTCTTCCCTCTAGAGACCTGCTGGTCGCCAAGGTCACATACCTACTTATCAGTAGGTTGGTCTAACTTGCTGATGAAGTAAGCCCAGTATGCCTATTGGCAAGTAAGGTGTCCTCCATAAGCAGGCATAAATAATTATGGGCCATATTGCGAACCGTAAGTCCGATTCGCACACGTCCAGGACCGTTGGAAAAACATTTAAAGCTTTATGATTTTATGATGGGGGAGTCCCAGGTTTAAGAGTTTACTAATATTAAATCATCTCGAGGAGGGCATTGTTATTATCCAGTTAGGATTCGAAGGAGGACTAGGGATCTAAGATTGAAGGGATTTTATTTGGAGCCTATGGAATAGTGTATGGGTGATAAAATAGGGTGTTTACAAGGGTTGTGTGGGCGCCAATCAGTTTTGGACATGGGATTAATGTACTCACGTTGTTCAGTGCTAGTAGTTTCATATTTGTAGTATAATTAATCATGTTGTTAAATAATGTGGGTAGCTAGTGCTAGAATTTCCTTAGTGTATGAGACTACATATAATAGTTAGTATTTTTACTATAAACATGAGGTTTTATGTGTGTGTACCATGGTACGTGTAGTGACTTGGGGTTTCAACTCTGTTAGGTTGCGTGTTTATAGTTGTTGGAATTAAAGGAATATAGGACCTATGAGAACAACCCTTTATGAGTAGCTACATGGTGATAAAGCCGTATAAATATCATATACATCAGTTGTATGTCAATTCATTACTATCTATTAGTTTTATTTTTAGCTATGATATCCCATACTGATGCCATATGATGAGAATGATTATTAATTATTTGATGATTGTATTTGTTTATTTGGGTTTGACCACCCTAAATATCAAATTTAAGGTGTTGTTACACTAGTTATTAAGCACCCTTTTTCTCGGGTGACTCCCTTGTCGGCAGACTAATCTCCAACACAAGTAATTTTAAATGGCAAAAGAATAATTTGAGACAATCCAACCAAAGAAATTAGGTTACTAATAGTGTTCAAATGATCAGACACAATCAACCTTGAGTTATCACTTAGTGTGTGCAACTGAAGGAGCCAAGAATATTCCAAACTGAAAACTAAATTTAAGTGAAAAACAGTACAATAAACAATAACATCTAATCATATGAGGCATATATATAATAAGCAAAGCGAAAATAAAGAAACGTTCCAGTGATAAATGACTAAGATGTGACAATTCTTACAATAATTTAACTATTGGATTAAAAAACATATATTAAAAATGGTCCTATTAACTAACATAGAGATTGTTAGAGGAATCCTCATTTCTTAGAGTCTCATCGTTGCATCATTTTCTTCAGTAACCTCTCCATATCCTCTATATGCTTTGAGGTGAACAGTTCATGTGAAATATTCAAAGTCTAGGGAAACCCCAACAATGGTCGAAACTTATATGCATAGATGTCTATACGAATCCCAGTTTCTCACTAGTATATGCAAAAGGCGCATATCAGCCCTTATTATCTGCCCTAGATGCCTTCAACACTTCCCTTAGGGAATTATTAATATACACCAAATCATCATTCTTTTTCTTTAACTCTTCCTTAAGATCCCTCTCCTTATTTTCAAATGCCTCAAGATTTAAGGTTATAGTGGACACTTCATACATCAATCTATCCAACATGTCGGATAACTCAATGGCCTACCTTTAATGAGATTATTCCTCATTGTCAAAAAACTTTGGCTTCCTTGATGGTCCTTTGTTTCCCCTGCATCTCACTATAAAACTTAGAGGCTTATTCTCTTGTTTGTAAACCCTGTTCAATTATTGTGTTGAATTTAAATATGAACTACAAAGAAAAAAACAAGAAAAATTAGTCATTCATTAAAACAAAAGATCAATTATTCAAGATTAAAGCTTAACAAAGCAAGGGCTTAGGCGGCATGTTTGGTGCAATGATGGTGGCCATGGCATTTAGGAAGGTGGGAAAACTTGTAGTAACCCCGGAGCAAGATTTGGGGATAAGGTGATTGGATATTTAGTTAACATTTGCTTACACTTAGTAGCGACCTTCTTGCGTTTCTTATGGCCTTTAATTAGCTGTCAAATATTTCTCCTCCCCTTTAGCATGACATTATTTTTTGGTAGCTTAGTTCTCTATGCTTATCCTTTTTAGGGGATTTCTCTATAGTGTCGAGGAAATAATACTTAATGGATCTTGTAATACCCCCAACTAAACTCAACGCACTAACTTAACAAATCATTTTCCCAATTATTTGGGTTCAAATACATGAATCCTAATTTTCCATACCGTTTTGTTCAGAACAATATCTTCAGTTAAACCATACAATATCATATCCTTTTTTACAATATGCCACCAAGTCAATTTAGATATACCATCATTCCTTGCGTTACTATCAATACTAACTAAATAACTCTTCCTTACATGGCATCCTTTGGTATAGGATTGATGTGTCCTAACCAACAAAGCTGATCATCTCTCAATTTATCTTCTATAGGAGCGACATATACAATTTTACGAATTTGTCCATTTCTAATTTTATCCTTTCGAGATTTATCACACATCCATCTTAACATTCGAAACTCTACTGTGCTAATTTTTTGCACATTTTGTTTCTTGATTACCCAACACTATGCTATATAGTGGGTTTAGTGGTCATCCTATGGAATTTTCCCTTTAACTTCAAAGGTATGAGTTGATCACATAATAATCCGATATTACTCCTCCACTTAACCCAACCTCCTTTAATCCTAAGAGTACCATCATCACTAATGTTTCCATCTTTTAGGATAATCGAGCATAAATAACAAAATGAGCATTTCTAGGTATCCCTTGACCCTCTAACTTCACCACACCCACATTTTTCCTCCTATTATTACTTAAATTAAATTCCACGTATTCAATTTTAGTTCTACTCATTTTAAATCCTCTTAAATTTAGAGTTTCTCTCCACAATTTCAATCTAGAATTAATTGTCATCTTAGTATTATCCACTAAAACAATATCATATCCAAATAACATACACCGCGACATCTCATCTCATATTTTTCCAAGCAACTCATTCATAACAAGATCAAAGAGGACTTAGTGTTGAACCATGGTGAAAACCTATAGTAATTGGGAATTCACTACTATCTCTAGCTGATGTTTTTATACATGACTTTGATCACATCAATATATCTACGATTTACTCCTTTTATGTAAAACCCACCATATTATATCCCTTGGTATTATATCATACGCCTTTTCTAAATCTATAAAAAAAAAACGTATGAAGATCCTTGTTTTTCTCCTTGTACCTCTCCATTAATATCCTCAATAAATAAATAGCCTCCATTGCTCACCACCTAGGCATAAACCCAAACTAATTATCAAATATTGTTGCTTCTAATATCAATCTATATTCAGTTACCCTCTCCCAAAGCTTCATTATATGACTCGCTAACTTAATACCACGATTATTTTAATAACTTTGTATGTTTCCTTTATTTTTATAAATAGTACTAAAATTGTCTTTCTTCATTCATCAGGCATCTTATTAATCATTATAATTTTATTAAATAATTTCGTAAGCCAAAACATTCCTTCGTTCCCTAAGAACTTCCAAACCTCAATAAGGATACCATCTGCTCCTAAATTCCTCCTCGATTTCATATTTTTAGGGCAATCCTAACCTCTATTGTCATATTTCTATGAACAAATATATTTTCTTGAGTCTTCCTAAGTTCTTTAATATTTAAACTACTCCCATTATCTTCATTTAATAACTTCTTAAAGTAGTTTATCCATCTTTCTTTAATCTCGTCATCCTTGACTAGGACTCTCAAATCACCATTTTTAATACACTTAATGTTATTGAAATCTTTTGTTTTTCTATTCCTAATTTTATCAAGTTTATAAATACTTTTTCCCTTCTCATGTTCCTAGTTTTGTTTAAAGATAACCATACACCATTAATTAGTATTTATTATTAGTTTCTAAACTTTCTTCTTAGATCATTTACATTTCTTAAAATTTTCTTCGTTTCTAGTTGTTTGTAATGTTTTAAAGCACCCCTTTTGTGATTTTTATTATATTTGTTACTTCTTCGTTCAACCACCAAGTTTCTTTAGATTGTGGCCCCTACCGTTTAATTGTTTAATAATTTATTTCGATATTCTCCTAATGCAAGTAGACATCTTATCCCACATTATGCTAGTCTCATCTTTGATATTCCATGATGCTTTATTTAATATTTTTATCTTTAAATAATTCTAATTTCTCTCCTTTAAATCTCACCACCTAGTTCATGGGTTAATCTTTTCTTTTTGCCCTCGTGGTTGATTTTTAATATTTATATCCAACACCCTTATTCCATGTTATGAAGTTAGTCTCTCTCTCGGTAGAATCTTACTGTGACACCCGACCTAATTAAATACCGAGTGATCAATCCTTTATTAATTAATTCAAAATTTCCAGTTGGTTCAGATTATGCATCACTGTAAAAAATTATATTATTAAAACTAACCACCTAATATTTAAGAAAAGTTGATTTCAAAATTTTATCTTTTTAACTAATTAAAGAACCAGAAGAAAAATAACTAATCATTCACTATTTAATCCAATCACATAAGAAATGAAATACTGAGATAAAAAAAGGGACTCGAGTAAACACATCCAACCCAAAGTCAAATAAAATAGTCCAACTAAATAAATCCAACAACTGAAGGGTAAATACTAAGTTCAAAATCTGTGAATAACTGAATAGAAATGGGCAACAAGCCCTAAATGATGAAATAGCTCAAAGGAAGTCAATGAGAGTCATGAAGGTGGCCACTACCAATGCCATTTAGCTTCCACAGCAGTTACAGCTCATTGAATGAGTGAATCTCCTATGCTTGGTGTCCCTGTGGCTGGGCGCCTGAAAGTGGTTTGACAAGAAAAGAGATTTTGCAGAAAATGGGTCACAGCTCGAGTTGAAAACAGTTTAAAAATCAGCAAGTGCTTAAAATGATTGATTAGCACATATATTTGTCATGTTAAATTATCGAACTCACTTGGGAATGCTCACCTCTCCTCTAGTGTGCACGCCTAACGAATATTCAAACCCCACTAGTCTTATTCCCACCCTAACCAGTTCTTCCTGTCTAAACCCATCACAGTCCGATAACCTCCCCTGAATATTTCCCTCGCAAAGTACCATACATACAAATAATCCAACTTTAGCAAAAATAAGCATTTTCAATTTTTATCCATTTACGTGACCACTAATTAATTCATTTTGGATTTTGTTATAAATTTTACATACTAAATTCACACAGTAGATATCAACACAAGTGTATACATATATTAACTCTTTCTCATATATATATATATATATATATATATATATATATATATATATATATAAAATACTGCACCCCGAGACACAGTTGCGGTGCCTGCATACTCTGTTATCATGTCCTGTTGCATCGCTCATTTGCATAAAGGACTAAAGGTTCAGTCTCTCGCGAACCATCAAAACAAATCACATATATTGGAGTTAAACATAGTCCCAATCCGATGGGCTACGCACATACCTACGCATCCATACGACCGTCATCACTATCGTTCTCATAGATAGTCCGTACCTAGCTTCTATGCTCTGGTGATAACAATTAATATCCCACCCAAAGTCTTATCAAGTCATGATTGTCCACAACGCGCAACCTCTGCTCGATAGCAAGTAGCGTAGGTATGTTATACACATAATAATTAAATCAGTAAGTATGCACACAACTTATTATATTCATTAGGTATTCTCGCAACCAAAGTTCCTGAAATTATATATAGTATCATCGGCTCTACTATTCACTTTATCGTAGCACTTCGACTTATCTCTCTAACATATAACTTTCTCACAGGTTCTATTAACCCGCTATATCCCAATGAATAGTCTCTCTCTCAACTCATTACTAACTACGGATTTAAGTCATCCGATGATAGTTTAGGTTAATTTCTCTCACTTGGACCAACCTAGAAAGGTTCTAACCTATTCGGGCCAAAAGAAGTGTTTTCAAATCTCATTAGAAGTCCAGGATTCTCGTTCGAACGAGGTCGTTCGAACTAACTTCTCACTTCAAACGAACTCAAGAATTTCATTAGAAGTCTCATCGAAATTCTCATTCGAACAAGGTCGTTCGAATGACCTGGGCAGGTCTTCGAACGAGAATTCCGAGATCAGCCCTGTTCTTCTGAAATTCATTTTTCCAATATTTTTCTCATCCAAATTCGTCTCAAACTCATCCAAACTCCTAATCAATGATTCTAAACTATTCCTACTCATAATGGGGTACTTTCTAACACAATTTAAATGACAAGTCCTTACATAATGATAGGTAATCTAAACTAATGTCTTCAATCTCTAAAGTCCATTAATATCAAACCCACCATGAACAGTCACTCAAAACCCCCCAATTATTTCGTGATTATAACATAAATTTCCAGATTTATCATTCCTACAATAGTGTTATTCATCTACATGCAAACGTGTCTTTCAAATTCCACAATTTAATAGTGATTCAGTCTCAAACTCATGGCATCAATGGTTATCTCATAATCTAGGTTAACATGAATCATATATGCTCAGAATTTTAGCAAGATAAACACTTTAACTTTTCGTGATCCTCTGAATTATTGAACAAAATTAGTATGTAAGTGTTCCTCTCTTCGCGATCTACGCGTTGGTGTGATTTTCGGTGGAAGAACTTGAATCTTTGGCCCAAATCACCTATGTGTTCTTCTCCCTCTTTGGTTCTCTCCTTCTCTCTCACGTAGGTTGGAAACTGATAACCTCTTCTAACCCACATAAAAACCTTATTTAATTCCTAATTTTTGTCCATTTAATTCTCTAAAAATCCCAAAAGACCAAAATACGCCTCTGGGGTGTCGTCTTGGGCTAAAATGCCCCGAACTTCAAATAAAACATCCGAGTAGTGTTTTCTGACTATTTCGACCCTTCGAGACATACTGGCTCGCTCAAAATGGCCATACGAGTTATTTAAAAATAAGTTATCCTTTTTAGCTCACTAAAGTAACACTGACACGACTCACACTCGCATCCCAACTAAGTGTATTGTAACTGCCGTATATTCACTCCCGGCCAAAATAATATTCTTATATTCATATATGCTGAGTAATATTCCAAATAATTATTTTCGATAAATACTAAGTCTCGTCATGATAGTAATTATTACAATTAAATCCGGATTAAATATAAATTAAATTTTCTCCATTTAAATCAATTAATCTAAATTCCATAATTAAAATAAAATTCTACAAAAATACGGGGTATTACATACTTCCCCCCTAATAACAGAATTTCATCCCGAAATTCAGAAAAAGCTAAATCAATGTATACCTGCTGGAAACAGCTCTGGATACTTTACTCGTATGTCATCCTCACGCTCCCAGGTTGACTCATCTACATTATGATGTCGCCACTGCACTCGTACTAACAGCACTACCTTTGACCTCAGTTTTCTCTCACTACGATCAAGAATAGCTACCGGTCCCTCCTCATAGGAACTATCAGGTTGAAGATAAATTTCCTCCAACGAAATGTGGGTGTGGGCCAAATCATCCCGAAGATATATCCTTAGCGAGGAAATGTGGAACACGTCATGAATCCTATGCAAGTGTTTCGGTAATCCAAGTCTATAAGCTACTGGCCTAATCCGATCAATAATAGGGAATGGCCCCACATACCTCGGTGCCAACTTCCATTTCTTCCCGAACCGCGTTACCCCTTTCATAGGATATACTCACAACAGCACCTGATCCCCAACACTAAACTCTCTGAAAAATCTTTTGGCATCTGCATAACTCTTTTGTCGGTCCTCAACAACTTGAATGCGACTCCGTATCAAATTAACCTTAGTCGAGGTGTCCTGAATCACCTCCGGCCCAAGTAATTTGTTGTCCCCCACTTCAAGCCAACATTCTGGAGAACGATAGGGCCTGCCATATAATGCCCCAAAAGGAGCCATGCCAATCGTAAATTGGAAGGCGTTATTATAAACAAACTCCACTAGTGGAAGGTACTGCTCTCATCCCCCTCTAAAATATAGGACACACATCCGTAACATGTCCTCTGAAATCTTATTTGTCTGCTATGTATGCCCTTATTTCTGCGGGTGATAGGACGAACTCAATCGTAACTCCGTACCCATGGCCTTCTGGAAGCTCTCCCAAAATCTGGACACAAGAATCTTATCCCGGTCGGACACAATATCAAGGGGCACCCCATGGAGTCTCACTACTTCGGTAATGAAAATCTGAGCATACTGCCTTGTAGTATGGTTTGTCCGAACTAGAAGAAAATGAGCCACCTTGGTCAACCGATCCACAATCACCCATATGGAATCGTGACATCTCTGCGATGTAGGTAGCGCTGTAATGAAATCCATGGAAATGCTCTCCCATTTCCACATAGGGATCTCTAACAGTTGTAGTAATCCTCCCGATCTTTGATGGTCTGTCTTCACCAACTGACAAGTGGCACACCTCGAAACAAAATCGATGATGTCCTTCTTCATTCCACTCCACCAGTATTGTCGCCTCATATCCTGGTGCATCTTACCCCCTCCAAGATGTACCACAAATCGTGAACCGTGTAACTCTGTCATCACCACGTGCCGTAACTCCTCCCACTCTGGCACTACTAGTCTGCCATTAAAGTGTATGCCTCCATGTGAGCTAACGGAGAAAGACTCTGCTCCCTCGGCTAGAAATTGGATAATTCGATCCTGACATAAGGAATTCGCTACCTGAACCTGTATCACCTTAGTAACTATATCGGGTGTAACTATCATCACCGACATGAATGAGCGGGCAACTGCATCCTGATGATCGAGTTCTTTCCATTTCTCCTTCAATACCTCGGTCACCTCATCTCCTTCCATACCTCGGCCACCTCATCTGTTGGCCTACGACTCAATGCGTCTGTTACCACATTAGCCTTCCCCGATTGGTAATGGATGTCAAACTGGTAGTCCTTCACGAATTCTAGTCGCCTCCGCTGATGCATATTCAGCTCCCGTTGTGTGAACAAATATTATAGGGATTTGTGATCCGTGAAAAGGCAAAACTTATCCCCCAAGAGATAATGCCTCCATATTCTCAAAGCAAACACGGCTGCCTCTAACTCCAAGTTGTGGGTGGGGTAATTCTTCTGGTGAGGTTTAAGCTTACAGGAAGCATAAGCAATTGCCTTATCCTCCTATTGAATCACACTCCCAAGTCTTAATAAGGACGCATCAGTGTAAACCAGGTACTCCAACCCGGGCTTGGGTAGTACTAGAACTGGTGCTGAAGTCAGCTTGTCCTTCAGCTCATCAAAGGCCAACTGACAGGCATCATCCCATATGAATGGCACCCCTTTGCGAGTCAAGTTTGTCAACGAACCCGCTATCTTCGTGACTCCCCGAATAAACCTCATGTAGTATCCTGCCAGCCCCAAGAAACTATATACCTCAGTTGGTGTCATGGGCTTCCCCCACTCCCCCATCATTGATACCTTTCCCAGATCTACCGATATCCCCTCCTCAAAGATTATGTGACCTAAGAACTGAACCTCCTTCAGCCAGAATCCACACTTTTCATACTTCGCATAAAACTCGTGCTCACGCAATGTCTGTAAAACCATCCTCAGATGCTCGGCATGCTCCTCCTCAGTGCATGAATAAATCAAGATGTCATCAATGAAGACGATGACAAATTGATCTAGGAACTCTCTGAACACCGTGTTCATTAAGTCCATGAAAATAGCTGGGAAATTTGTTAGTTCGAATGACATCACTCGAAATTCATAAGACCCATATCTCGTTAAGAATGAGGTCTTTGATACGTCCTGATCCCGGATTCATAGTTGGTGATCACCCGACCTCAAATCTATTTTTGAGAAGAAAGCTGTGACACCCAGATTAATTAAATACGGGGTAGCTACTCCTTTATTAAATCAATACAAAATGCCAAGTTGGTCCAGTTAATAGCATCACTGTCGAAAACATTTTTTTAATGATTACTAACCACCTAGTATTTAAAAAGTGAGTTGCCAAATTTTAAATTAAATCTGATTAACATGCAATAAATGAAAGATAGAAATGTAACACAACCATTCACGATAAAGTCCAACTATAATGAATCAACAAGTAAAGATGAGTCTCGAGGGAATACTCCTCACAACAATCCCAATATGAAATGAAATAGAACAACACTACACCAAAAATGCTAATCTGGCACGCTGTGGCAAGGAGATTCTAGCACGGTTTTAAACCGTGCCAGAATTTGGCATGATTTTAGCATAAACTGGCACGGTTTAAAACAGTACCAAAATATAGCACGGTTTTAAACCGTGCTAAATATGGGTACGCTTAATTAAAAAAATAAACCCCCAATTTTTAGACGGGACCAAACTCATTCTCACCTAACTCTCTCTCTCTCTCTCCTCAACCTCAATCTAACCTAAGCGTCTCTCTCTCTCTCCCCGATCCGTCATCCTCCATGCCCCGATCCATCATCCTCCACGCCTCCATCAATAAAACCACGGATCGGAGTGCTTATTGGTAGTTGTTCGATGATCAGAGATTGTTCGGAGGTCAAACCTCCTTAGAGGCAACTATTCAGAGATTGGAAGTTGTTCACAAGGTTGGCCGGAGTGTAAATTAGTCGGAGATGGCCTTTCATAAATCTAATTATTCGGATGTCAAGATTGTTCCTCGGGTTATGGCTCCTCGGAGGTCGCAGGAATTACTTATAGGTTTTGAGTTGGTTGTTGGGTATTTTACAGTTTGAAACCGTGTAAATGGTTTGAGGGCCTTTTGTAGATGAGGGAGATAGTTAACTGAGTTAAACCTCAACGTGTCTCGATTTGTGCCTTTACTTCGAACAAGGCAATGGCAACGCTGAGCAAAACAGTGGCAACACAGAGCATAAGTTACGCCTCCATCACCGTGGCGCAGGCAGAATGGTTCACCGAAATCGGGTTCGTTCCGACGGAGGAAGGGTCATGGTCACCACGTGGCCTAGGCTGAATCGTTGATTGAATTAAATGCCACAACTACGCCACCAAATCAAACCAGCACAGGGTCGTTAAAACCAGCACAACTATGCCACAGCTACGCCACCGAAATCGGATTCGTTCGTTCCGACGGAGGAAGGTATTTTTTTTAATTTATTTATATATGTAGTCATCAGTTAACTTTTGCTTAGCATACATTTGATGATTTGGAATGGAATATTATTAGGTGGAAAGCTAGTGTATCAGGGCACCAACAAGAGGGCTAGCGGACCTAAATGTCCAGTTACCGGCAAGAGAATCCAAGGGGTACGTACCTATTTTATAACAATACTATTTGCAATTAATCATTGAGGGGGACACTTGATAATAATTTTATAACTGATCAATGCTCCTACCTCATCACCAATTTGTTCTTGCTCCCTCACGGAGAGCAAATGGTTACCTATTTTTATTTTAGCTTAGGTGTTGTGGTCATCATTGAAAATTGTGGTAATTTTGGTGTAGATAAAATTGGTCTTGTTGTGATTTGTGCCCATTTTAGTTAATTTAGAAATTTGTTTTTTCATATAAAAACAATATTTGTATTGTGAATTGTAATATTTATGAAAATAAGAGCTTCTTCATGTTTAGTTTTCTCTCTTTGTATAACCCCTTGCGTTATATGAAATTCAAGGAGCTCTACCTTGGTGTGTGTGCTGGGAATTGGGGAAAGATCCATGTGTGTGTGTGAACTATATTTGTTTCTTTATTCTAATTGGATGAGATGTCAATTTTGTTCAATTTATGAGTATCATGATCTGTGCATTATTGAAAATAAGACTAGCAGATTGTGAGCACATGCTCTCACGTGGACTGTTGTTTTCTTGATATACAATTTGAAAGGAAGAACATTAAAGAAAAACAAATGTGGTTGTGTGGATCCTTTATGGGTTGTTCATGTTTAATTATATTCATTCTTATCAAATTTAAGCATATAATGACATCTACAATATTGAGAATGAGTTTATCACATATTGAGGACATCTTACTGCACTCAGTTATAATTTTTTATGAAGGAGGAATCATAATTAAGGTTTATTATTACAGGAACCTTCATCTGCTCAGTATATATTGTAGCAATACACAACAGCCTCGGGGGGGGGGGCAAAATCTTCAAAACTCAATTCACAACACTTATGCGATGAGAAAGGTGAGGATGCCAGCCTTTGATATCGAGACAACAACAAAAATGATAAAGAACATAAATTCCTCAATGGAGGTATCAACATATGTCTACATTTTTTAAACCATGATAATAATTATATCAATACATATTGTTAAAAATGAGTACTAGGTATGAATACATAATGCCTTTTTGGATTTAACGGGATGACTAAATGCATAATTATATGAATACATAATGTGAATCTATTTCCTGATAGTTTTGAAGCAGCATTTAGTCATCCCGGCATCTTTTATCACCTATCTTCTTTTTTCCACGTGGTTGATAAGAACGGGAACGTAAACTAGTGTTCTCTTTTATCACATGTCTATGGCTAACCAAGTTTCCCTGATAAAAATTTTCCTTTTCTATAGATGTTACTCACCTTGCGCTACCTCAATTGGATATAGCGAAGACCAGCACCGAGCAAGGCAGCCCTCGCGGAGAGCGGGACATTATTCCACTCGAACTAATATCCTCTCACCCCGGGAATCCAAAATCTATCAAGGCAGGCCCCATTGATTCGTGGCACATGGATCACATGCCCAGCAGCGAGCCTAACGATGTTAAACTCAAACCACAAATAGGCCTAGAGGTGATAGCAACATCAAAATCTATTTGTTTCGTTTAATATACACATTCATTTTTATCATAGCCATTGATTGTGTAGCCATTGATCGTTATTGATTGTGTATGTTACATGTAGCTATGATCAAAATGATTTAAGAATTTCCAGAGTTTAAGACAGGTTATTACTCGTGAGTTTAAGAATTTCATATGGAATGATTTGTGTTACAAGTAGCCTTATCAATATGAATAATTTGTTTCACCTTAATTACAGGGGGATGTATGTATGTTGCGACCTGAGCTACAAAGAGGAAGAATTTGAAGTTGTTGACGTGCCGTTAGAGTCTCTAGGTTTTATTGAAATCGACACACCGATTCTACAGGTTTGTAAATTTCTTAATTTTTATGTGCGGTTGATTCATTTTGTGGTTATAGTTATCTGATTAAAAGATCTAGAAAGATTAGAGAACATACATGTTTAATAAAAAAAAAATCATTTCCTTTTTTAGACAAATGAAAATGCTAATAATTGTAATGCAAACTTGAAAATATCTAGATTAGGCTCAAAATCATCTCGCACGGGATCAATGTAACTTGTAGAAACTGATCGCATAGTCATAGGTCTTCCGGTTTGAGAATAAAAATCAACACTTAAACTTAAAAACAAGCAGTTAGAGGGTGAAAACCCAAATCAGCCCCCAAACGACCCCGTAGGAGGCACGAACACCTCGTACGGGACCAATGTAACTTGTAGGAACTGATCGCGTAATCTCGGGTCTTTCGATTTGAGAATATGTCGATAATTTGCAAAAATCATGCTTAGACTTAACAAAAAGTCGTTAAAGGGTGAAAACCCAAACCAGCCCCCAAACGACCCCATAGGAGGCAGGAACACCTCGGACGGGACCAATGTAACTTGTAGGAACTGACTGCGTAGTCTTGGGTCTCCCGGTTTTAGAATATGACGATAATTTGCAAAAATCACACCTAAACTTAAAAACAAGCCGTTTGAGGGTGAAAACCCAAACCAACCCCCAAACGATCCCGTAGGAGGTAAGAGCACCTCGCACGGGACCAATGTAACTTGTAGGAACTGACCGCATAGTCCCGGGTCTACCCATTTGAGAATAAAAATCAACTCTTAGACTTAAAAACAAGTCGTTAAAGGGTGAAAATCCAAACCAGGCCCCAAACGACCTCGTAGGAGGCACGAACACCTCGCACGGCACCAATGTAACGTGTAGGAACAGAGCGCGTAGTCTCGGGTCTTCCGGTTTGAGAATATGATAATAATTTGCAAAATTCACGTTTAAACTTAAAAACAAGCCGTTAGAGGGTGAAAACCCAAACATGCCCCCAAACGACCCCGTAGAAGGCACGAACACCTCGCACAGGACCAATGTAACTTGTAGCAACTAACCGCGTAGTCCCGGGACTCTCGATTTGAGAGTATGACCCGAATTTGCAAAAATCACACTTAGAGTTGAAAACAGGCCGTTAAGGGGTGAAAACCCGAACCAGCCCCCAAACCACCCCGTAGGAGGCACGAACACCTCGCACGGGACTAATGTAACTTGTAGGAACTGACCGCGTAGTCCCGGGACTCCCGGTTTGAGAGTATGACGATAATTTGCAAAAATCACACTTAGACTTAAAAATGGGCAATTAAGGGGTGAAAACCCGAACCAGCCCCCAAACGACCCCGTAAGAGGCACGAACACCTCGCACGGGACCAATGTAACTCGTAGGAACTGACCGCGTAGTCTCGGGTCTCCTTGTTTGAGAGTATGACGATAATTTGCAAAAATCACACTTAGACTTGAAAACAGGCCGTTAAGGGGTGAAAATCCAAACCAGCCCCCAAACGACCCCATAGGAGGCACGAACACCTCGCACGGGACCAATGTAACTTGTAGCAACTGACCACGTAGTCCCGGGACTCTCGATTTGAGAGTATGACCCGAATTTGCAAAAATCACACTTAGAGTTGAAAACAGGCCGTTAAGGGGTGAAAACCCGAACCAGCCCCCAAACGACTCCGTAGGAGGCACGAACACCTCGCACGGGACTAATGTGACTTGTAGGAACTGACCGCGTAGTCCCGGAACTCCTGGTTTGAGAGTATGACGATAATTTGCAAAAATCACACTTAGACTTAAAAATGGGCCGTTAAGGGGTGAAAACCTAAACCAGCCCCCAAACGACCTCGTAAGAGGCACGAACACCACGCACGGGACCAATGTAACTCGTAGGAAATGACCGCGTAGTCTCGGGTCTCCTTGTTTGAGAGTATGACGATAATTTGTAAAAATCACACTTAGACTTGAAAACAGGCCGTTAAGGGGTGAAAACCCAAACCAGCCCTCAAACGACCCTTAGGAGGCACGAACACCTCGTACGGGACTAATGTAACTTGTAGGAACTGATCGAGTAGTCCCGGGACTCCCGGTTTAGAGTATGACGATACTTTGCAAAAATCACACTTAGACTTAAAAATGGGTCGTTAAGGGGTGAAAACCCGAACCAGCCCCCAAACGACCCCGTAAGAGGCACGAACACCTCGCACGGGACCAATGTAACTCGTAGGGACTGATCGCGTAGTCCCGGGACTCCCGGTTTGAGAGTCTCATGATAATTTGTAAAAATCACACTTAGACTTGAAAACAGGCCGTTAAGGGATGAAAACCCCAACCAGGCCCCAAACGATCCCGTAGGAGGCACGAACACCTCGTACGGGACCAATGTAACTCGTAGGGACTGGCCGCGTAGTCCCGGGACTCCCGGTTTGAGAGTATGATGATAATTTGCAAAAATCACACTTAGACTTGAAAACAGGTCGTTAAGGGGTGAAAACCCGAACCAGCCCCCAAACGACCCCATAGGAGGCACGAACACCTCGCACGGGACCAATGTAACTCGTAGGAACTGACCGCGTATTCCCGGGACTCCCGGTTTGAGAGTATGACCCGAATTTGCAAAAATCACACTTAGAGTTGAAAACAGGCCGTTAAGGGGTGAAAACCCGAACCCGCCCCAAACAACCCCGTAGGAGGCACGAACACCTCACACGGGACCAATGTAACTTGTAGCAACTAACCGCGTAGTCCCGGGACTCTCGGTTTGAGAGTATGACAATAATTTGAAAAAATCACACTTAGACTTAAAAATGGGCAGTTAAGGGGTGAAAACCCGAACCAGCCCCCAAACGACCCCGTAAGAGGCACGAACACCTCGAACAGGACCAATGTAACTCGTAAGGACTGACCACGTAGTCCCGGGACTTTCGGTTTGAGAGTATGACGATAATTTGCAAAAATCACACTTAGACTTGAAAACAGGCCGTTAAGAAGTGAAAACCAAAACCAGCCTCCAAACGACCTCATAGGAGGCACGAACACCTCGCACGGGACCAATGTAACTCGTAGGGACTGACCGCGTAGTCCCGGGACTCCCAGTTTGAGAGTATCACGATAATTTGTAAAATTCACACTTAGACTTGAAAACAGGCCGTTAAGGGATGAAAACCCGAACCAGCCCCCAAACGATCCCGTAGAAGGCACGAACTCCTCGCACGGGACCAATGTAACTTGTAGGGAATGACCGCGTAGTCCCGGGACTCCCGATTTGAGAGTATGATGATAATTTGCAAAAATCACACTTAGACTTGAAAACAGGCCGTTAAGGGGTGAAAACCTAAACCAGCCCCCAAACGACCCCGTAGGAGGCACGAACACCTCGCACGGGACCAATGTAACTTGTAGCAACTGATCGTGTAGTCCCGGGACTCTCGGTTTGAGAGTATGACTCGAATTTGAAAAAATCACACTTAGTTGAAAACAGGCCGTTAAGGGGTGAAAACCCGAACCAGCCCCCAAACGATCCCGTAGGAGGCACAAAAACCTCGCACGAGACCAATGTAACTCGTAGGAACTGACCGCATATTCCCGGGACTCCCGGTTTGAGAGTATGACCCGAATTTGCAAAAATCACACTTAGAGTTGAAAACAGGCCGTTAAGGGGTGAAAACCCGAACCCGCCCCAAACGACCCCGTAGGAGGCACGAACACCTCACACGGGACCAATGTAACTTGTAGCAACTGACCGCGTAGTCCCGGGACTCTCGGTTTGAGAGTATGATGATAATTTGCAAAAATCACACTTAGACTTAAAAATGGGTCGTTAAGGGGTGAAAACCCGAACCATCCCCCAAACAACCCCGTAAGAGGCACGAACACCTCGCACGGGACCAACGTAAATCGTAGGGACTGACCGCGTAGTCCCGGGACTTCCGATTTGAGAGTATGATGATAATTTGCAAAAATCACTCTTAGACTTGAAAACAGGCCGTTAAGAGGTGAAAACCAAAACCAGCCCCCAAACGATCCCGTAAGATGCACGAACACCTCGCACGTGACCAATGTAACTCGTAGGGACTGACCGCGTAGTCCCGGGACTCCCGGTTTGAGAGTATCACGATAATTTGCAAAATTCACACTTAGACTTGAAAACAGGCCGTTAAGGGATGAAAACCCCAACCAGCCCCCAAACGATCCCGTAGAAGGCACGAACACCTCGCACGGGACCAATGTAACTTGTAGGGACTGACCGCGTAGTCCCAGGACTCCCGGTTTGAGAGTATGACGATAATTTTCAAAAATCACACTTAGACTTGAAAACAGGCCGTTAAGGGGTGAAAACCTAAACCAGCCCCCAAACGACCCCGTAGGAGGCACGAACACCTCGCACGGGACCAATGTAACTTGTACCAACTGATCGTGTAGTCCCGGGACTCTCGGTTTGAGAGTATGACTCGAATTTGCAAAAATCACACTTACAGTTGAAAACAGGCCGTTAAGGGGTGAAAACCCAAACCAGCCCCCAAACGACCCCGTGGGAGGCACGAACACCTCGCACGGAACCAATGTAACTCGTAGGAACTGACCGCATATTCTCGGGACTCCCGGTTTGAGAGTATGACCCGAATTTGCAAAAATCACACTTAGAGTTGAAAACAGGCCATTAAGGGGTGAAAACCCAAACCCGCCCCAAACGACCCCGTAGGAGGCACAAACACCTCACACGGGACCAATGTAACTTGTAGCAACTGACCGCATAGTCCCGGGACTCTCGGTGTGAGAGTATGACGATAATTTGTAAAAATCACACTTAGACTTAAAAATGGACCGTTAAGGGGTGAAAACCCGAACCAGCCCCCAAACGACCCCGTAAGAGGCACGAACACCTCGCACGGGACCAATGTAACTCGTAGGGACTGACCGCGTAGTCCCGGGACTTCCGATTTGAGAGTATGACGATAATTTGCAAAAATCACACTTAACTTGAAAATAGGCCGTTAAGAGGTGAAAACCAAAACCAGCCCCCAAACGATCCCGTAAGAGGCACGAACACCTCGCACGTGACCAATGTAACTCGTAGGCACTGACCGTGTAGTCCCGGGGCTCCCGGTTTGAGAGTATCACCATAATTTACAAAATTCACACTTAGACTTGAAAACAGGACGTTAAGGGATGAAAACCTCAACCAGCCCCCAAACGATCCCGTAGGAGGCACGAACACCTCGCATGGGACCAATGTAACTTGTAGGGACTGACCGTGTAGTCCCGGGACTCCCGGTTTGAGAGTATGACGATAATTTGCAAAAATCACACTTAGACTTGAAAATAGGCCGTTAAGGGGTGAAAACCTAAACCAACCCCCAAACGACCCCGTAGGAGGCACGAACACCTCGCACGGGACCAATGTAACTCGTAGGAACTGATCGCGTAGTCCCGGGACTTCCGGTTTGAGAGTATGACGATAATTTGCAAAAATCACACTTAGACTTGAAAACAGGCCGTTAAGGGATGAAAACACCAACCAGCCCCCAAACGATCCCGTAGGAGGCACGAACACCTCGCACGGGATAAATGTAACTTGTAGGGACTGACCGCGTAGTCCCGGGACTCCCGGTTTGAGAGTATGATGATAATTTGCAAAAATCACACTTAGACTTGAAAACAGGCCGTTAAGGGGTGAAAACCTAAACCAGCCCCAAACGACCCCGTAGGAGGCACGACACCTCGCACGGGACCAATGTAACTTGTAGCAACCGATCGTATAGTCCCGGGACTCTCGGTTTGAGAGTATGACCCGAATTTCGCCTTCTTAAGAGATATCCCTTTATTAAATGGCTTTCTACTGCCTTTTCTCCAAATTTGAACATGTTACACTGACATATGATATCCACTTACACCTTTTCTTATGACGTTTAATCTCATAAGTAATAATCTCACTCGTCCATGTTCCCTCTTCCTTTGATTTACACTTTAGTAAATCAAGATGTCTATGCCCCTTATAACCCAACCATACGGTTTTTAAACATTATATACGCTTCATACAAATCCCAAACTCTTTATTGTCACTGTAAATACAACGGTGATATACCACTTGGGCGTTCTCAATCGCTTCTGAATTAGAAATCCTAAATCCTCCTTATCCTCAATGCGTCCTTCAACATGCCGTGACAAAACCAACATTATTAGTACTTATATCATAATTTACTAACAACTGGCTCTAATGGCCTTACCACATAATTTCTTTCTTGTAACTTCCCGTTATAACTACGTACTCCCATATCGATAGAGGTATCCAATTCATGAACGAGGGGCCACACTTCTCCTTACTACCAATCTTACGCTAAGTTTCATGCGTGGGGTGTCTCGCGATGCGAAATCCAAACAAGGAACCCCCCCGATACACTACTACCTCACATTGTTGGTCATCGAAATCCATTAAGCCCTGTCCATAATATGTACCCCTACACTCTCATTTCTCAACAAAGTTACATTCTGTCGCAATGACGCTTAAACAAGGAACTCCTTTCGAATGACACTTTCTCTTGACACTGATGGTAATCACAATTCCACATACCCCATGTAACTAAAATCGGGGTTCTCAAAATCCCGTCCCCAGACACACAACTATGCGTATAAACTCCCAAATCTCTAACGGGGAATACAACAATGCACTCTTTTTGTTACTACTTCTCTATCGTTAATTATAAAACCAACTAACTCTTTGTTGACTAGTAAATCAATCACATACGACTCATAATAATGAAATACCTACGCATCATGGGATTAAATATCCGAGACCAGTATACCATTTAGATATCACAACATATTCATAAATATGTATATATACCTATATACAAAAGTACAATTGTGAGTCCGGCCCTCTCACAGATGGGGCCTCGCCAGAACAAAACATGCTACCCCAAGGTGGCAATCCCAATAAACTCGTAATACCAGCACACTATCGGTATAATCATATATATAGAACCATAAATAATATCATATCCTACTCGTATAATACAGCACTAAAACGAGAAATTTCATTAAAGTATAAACTGCTATCAATATACCCATTCATCCTCCGCGGATGACCATAAAAGTAACCCCCACACTTAGCAGGGAAAAATGTTCTTATATATAATACAATTACTGATATACTCACCAAACTCGACTCTCAAGTGAAAATAACAATTATGACAAAGGTACCAACTCATTCATGCCACAATTGACATGCATCATCATCTGAAGATGTAACTCATACTTCTATCTTATCAATCGTCCCGGCTGCTCAAATGGTTTCTGGACTTACCACACATGTTGACCCAAACCGAATATTTCAATAATTGTTGCCCACGCCAGGCATAATACCTTTATCCCTACTCTCGCATCGGGAAAAAAATTCCATAACGCACGGGTTTCACTCCCCACAGAAAATACCTCTACACATACTCCACTTATCTTTTGTTTCACAAATCATGTTAAGGTGGTCCATCTCTCGGACGTTGGTAGTCTCGACTTAGACGACTATCTCTATTGTTCCCTTAGTTTTGACGACCCTAAGGAACATGCTACTAATTTTCCACCTCTCTTACTGGAATTACCATCGCTCGGTAGTAATTCCGCTATCGAATTATTTTAACGGTTTCTCCATTGGGTCTTCCTATTGTGGTGCTTCTCCAACACCAGTTTTCCCCAGTTTTACTTTATATAAAGTTCTCGATTCTGGTATATCCCCACCCGGGGTTGTTTACCTCCAAATTAACACTGCGACAATACCATTTGCTTTAACCGTCCAAGCAGAATTTTGCCAGAAGGACTAGCAATTCTTCTATGCAAATTCTCCCTTTAATATCCCCTTCCCCGTTTCACCTACTTCACCTGGTGTAGGGTTCACTAAACAATTTTATTTCTTCTCACAGAGTGACCTCTGTCCGGACCTCTCGTGTGAGTTCAGAACGACATTCGGTTTTCATCCTAAACATTTGATCAGGGAACTTATGGTCTAACCATTCGTGTACGCCTTCTCTCGACGTCACATTCCACTTATAAGTGTGGGGATTGTTTCTCCCTTTGGAACTCCGTTCTCACGAGACAAGAAAAATTTTCCTCAAATTTTTCACTCTCGATTGGCCATACTCGGACACAAGTCCAAGCCTTTGGTTACATTGCGTTCGTTTGGCTAGCACTTGTCGTCTTCGCCTTTCGAGTATTGCTACTGCTGGTTCTCTTCAATGTTACATTTAATTCTTTCTCTCCCGTTCTAACCTTGTTGGATGTGTCTAATTTGACCCCATTCCTACTATAGTCGTATCTGGAAGTCTCAAGTCGCTCCTTAGACTTCTATATCTTCCAGGACTTCCGTGCCATAATATCGGTGACTTCAACTACGGTCGTCCTTCTTTAAATAAATCAATTAACCTCAATATATGTTTACCTCCTGCTGCTCACCCAACTGTCTTCGCCAGACGTACTGCATTATTCGGCACACGAATACACCCGATTGCAAATAAGATTCACTAGCATATGTATTAAAGCAGGAGAACAAAATCTCACCAAAGATATCAACAATCCTAAACATAGGGCTCTACATCAAAGAAAGCTCAGCGAAAACATAATAAGTCGTACAGATCCTAAAGGACACTAGAACCTGATGCTTTGATACCACCTGTGACACCCCGATTAATTAAATACCGGGTAGCTACTCCTTTATTAAATCAATACAAAATGCAAAGTTGGTCCAGTTAATAGCATCACTGTCGAAAACATTTTTTTAATGATTACTAACCACCTAGTATTTAAAAAGTGAGTTGCCAAATTTTAAATTAAATCTGATTAACATGCAATAAATGAAAGATAGAAATGTAACACAACCATTCACGATAAAGTAGAACTATAATGAATCAACAAGTAAAGATGAGTCTCGAGGGAATACTCCTCACAACAATCCCAATATGAAATGAAATAGAACAAGTCTACATACTGAATTAATTACAAAACCAAAGTCTGAATAACCGAAATATAAAATGAAATGTCTCTAAAAGAAAGGGGCGACATGCCCTACAACTGATGAAATCTGAATATAGAATCAAGGCAAATGAAGCGTCTACTAGCAAGGCCCTGTAACTTCCACAACAGCTACAGCTCGTCACCTGACTGGAAATACTATGCATGGTGTCCTTGTGGCTGGGCACCTAAAAATGGTTTTTACAAAAAGATAGATTTGAAAGCAAACGGGTCAGAGCCCGAATCTGGAGAGTATTTTAAAAACAGCAAGTGTTTTAATAACAATTAAAACAATGAATGCAAGATACATGTTAGGATGTGCTCTCACATGAAATACTCACCTCTCGTCTAACGGTGCACTCCTAACGTTCCTGTACCCATACATGTGTTATTTATCTAACTAAACCATCATAAGTTCTAACCCAACTACTCGATTCACAATATGAATTCCCAATGTTATTATTTAAATAGATAGTTTTACTTGAACTCGGATTCTCAATTGTTAGCATTACAATTCACGGCATGTTATCTTTTTTTAACTCTACAAGTAGTTACTATAAATTATTCTCACAATTTAAACATAACAAATTCCTTTTCATTGAACTGTATATTAATCACATCATAAATATACTATACAAGCACCCCGAGGCTAAGCTGTGGTGCACACATACTCTGCTATCCATCCCGGTACATCACGTACATAAGGATTACAAATTCCGAATCTCTCAGGAATTGTTAGAATAAACACCACACACAAAAATGGAGGCGAACATAATTCAACATATCCATGGTCACGTACATACCTACGCTCCATAGTCAGCTGGCTTAATAACTCACAATTAAGTCATTCCCTTGAACTATGTCCTCTAGGTACCAAACTAAATCGGGGCACACAAGGATTAGAAGGCCCTAAGCGAACGTAAACCTCCCGTGATAGAAAGTATGGTAGGTATGTCATACACATAAGATTATATACTAAGCATGCACACATCTTAGATATCTCAATATTAATAAAGGTATTTCCTACATCCTTATACCATTATTCCAATTGTATACATTTTTAGTCTTCCTATAATATATAATGTAGACTGTCGACACATCTCACGTCGTAAACCTATCTCAAAGGGGTTATTAAGTTTCCTAATAATCCCACATATTACATCATTATTCTAAAGGTCCTTACTTCTGCCCCAAACCTCAATTCATCAACTTATTCAAAATTACTCTATTAATACTAATATTATCTCACTTATCGAGCTTCAATAGCTTTTAGAATAATTCCTCAAATTGAATTCTAATTAAGGTCCGAACTTTATAACCATACCTACTGGTCTTCCCTAAGTCTAAGGATATTCATAAGGTCTCCAATAATATTTTCCAAGGGTTAACATCATTAAAATTTAACTAGGGAAATTTTATTCTTTCGGGGAAGGTCGATCAATCGACCTTGACCTTCGATTGATCGATGGTGGTCGATCGATCGACTGATGAATGTCGATCGATCGAATGCACCAGGTAGGCTGCGGACTGCTTCGTTTTGCAGTTTTCAAATCAACCCAAAACACCATTAACAAGCATGAAACTCTAAGATAACGTTATAATATCATCATACAACCATCCTACAACAGTGTTAACGTTCTAAAACCAATAATTCATCATTCAAGGGCTTTGTTTGAATCAAATCTTCATCAAGAATTCCAATTTTCTATTTCTTTCAAGAACATTAATAAACTTCTTCTAAAATCCGTTTTTAAATCATCAAGGGTCATAATTCTGAATTCATAATTCATCCAGAATGTTTCTACATGCAGTCCCTAACATAGTTCATAGTTTTACATCTTCAAATTCATGGGTCTAATCAATCTTCCAAGATAAATTTGATAATTTCCTAAACATGGAAAAGCATAGCATTACATCAATTGGAATTAAACCACTTGCCTTAACCTTTCTCTGAATTTGAGGTTGAATCTGTCATCTCTCTCTCTCTGCAGAATTCTCCTCTTTCTCTCTCTCTCTACAAGTTCTTCTCAAGGTGATAATGGAGGTGGGGTTGGTTTTTGCCAAGTTTTAAAGTTTCTAACTTCTCCCGTAGCCCACTACATAAGTTGGGTTTGGAAATGGCTTAGTGGGTTAAGACTAAGTCAGATTTTTAACTCTAATTTTCGTGGGTTTAAATTACCCAATTTCTGAAATTACCAAACTACCCTTTTGGGTTGCCGGTATGGCCTAAAAATGCCCCGGGACCCAAACTAAACTCTCGGCTAGTGTTTTCTGACTATTTCGACCCTTCCGGACTCGTTGGCGCACTCAAAATGACCATACGGGTGATAAAAATAAAATTCACTTTTTAATTCAAATAATTATATTCCTGACGCGACTGTCACGCGCGTCCCAACAAAATTTTCCAAATTGCCGTATTTCAATCTCGCGACAATTTCAATAGTTCCAATATTCATATATTTCCATATATACACATTATAATCAAATACTAACTCACATCTCGTTAATATTTTATCCGGATTAATTTTCAATTAATACACATTTAATTCAATTAATCCCCAAAAATAAATATCCATAAAAATACGGGGTATTACAAAAGCAACCCTTCTCAATTGGTCGAACAAGTTATCGATTCAAGGCAACGAGTACTTATTTCGTATCGTGACTTTGTTCAACTCCCAATAATCTACACACAACCTCAATGACCCATCTCTCTTCTTTATAAACAACACCGGAGCACTCTAAGGCGAGGTACTCCTAAAAATGAAGCCATGTCCCAATAACTGCTCAATCTAGTTTCGTAACACTTTCATCTCAGCTGGGGCCATACGGTAGGGTGCTCGAGCTATCGATCGAGTGCCCAGCATAAAATCTATGATGAAATCAATCTCTCGGCTAGGCGGTAGTCCCGGTATGTCCTGGAACACATCAGTAAAATCCTGAACTACGAGAATTGAATCAATGGGAATCATTATCTCCCTAAAGGTATCCTCCTCTATATAATATAGATGGGTGGATGATCCTCCCTCAGAACGAGGCATCGCCACTAGGAACATCTCCTGTCCCGGTATAGAAAAGATGACACTCCTACTAAAATAGTCTATCATGGCTCTATAAGAAGCCGTCCAATCCATGCCAATAATGACGTCATGCTCGTGCATATCTAAGACTAGCATATCTATTGGCAAAATCAATATCCCAATATCTATACCTACTCTCCGACATATAAAAAAAGATTAATGACCCATTCCCTAGCGGTGAGTATATGCAAGTCACTGTATTCTCTGTTGTGTCTAACAACCCTGTGGCCCGTCCAAAGCTAGTAGCTATAAAGCAGTGTGATGCCCCGTATCAAATAAAATGCGCCCCATAGTACCATGGACAGGAAACGTACCCTCAATAGCGGGTGGAACCTGATGGGCTGGGCCTGATGGATGTTGTAAACTCACACATACTACAATTACCCAACTGCACCGGAGCTGCTGGAATAGCTGGCAAGGCTAGAACCTGGGGTGGTTCTTGGAGGGCGGATGGAAAAAACGGTCTTTGGGGCTCCTAACGAGTGCCCTGCTACTACTGCTGTTGCGGGGCTCTACCCATCTAGGGATGATCTTGACGTTTGTGGCCAGTATAGACACAAGTAAAACACCTCCCTGAAAAGTTTCATCCCCTCTGTCCCGGTTGCCCTCGACATGATAGTCCTTACCTCCCCTCCCTTGGCCCTATTGGCCCTACTAAAATCGCTATTGATCTTGTTATCCCTGTTGGACCTGCCTAAAACCTCCTTATCCCTGCCTGAAATCTTTAGAACGGAATCGCTTAGTAGGATCTCCCTGATGGAAACCCTGCTCACCCTGACAGACCTGCCCCTGAGCTGCGAATGTCCCACCAGTATAACTAACTCTTGTCCGGTCTTTCTGACTGAACTCCCCAACTCATTTGCTTCTCTGCTGGTGGAATCGGTGGTCCTGTAAATGTAGTGGGGCAGTATTAACCACATCAGAATAAGTGGCCAAAGAAATATTTCCTAACAGGTGCTGGCGAATCTTCCAAGTCAGACCATCCATGAATCTTTGAATCTTATTCTCTTTTATCGGTATTTCATCTGGAACTAGATTCAAAAGGTCTATTAACTCCTCTTCATACTCAGCAACTGTTTTTCCTTCCTGCTTGAGGTTCAGTATCTTTCGCCTCATCTCGGTCTGCACGACGGAAGGGAAGTACTTGCGGTCAAACCGCACCTTGAAATATATGATAATCAAGTTATCTCTCTCCTCTGCTGTGGTGATGGATTCCCACCACTGTAGCGCTGCTCCTACCAACTTAAAGGAAGCTAAAATTTGCTTTGCACCTCGGTGCACTCATACATCCACAAGTGCCTCTGTATATCTTTCCTCCATTGGCTCCCTTTTACCACATCTGAAATCCTCGCGAACTCTGGAGGGTGTTCCTTCTGAAAGACATCTCTGACGCGCTTCTATGCAGAAGGGAGAGAGAGGACTGGTGCTGGAGCCACTATTGGTGCCTGTGGTGGAGCCTGTTGTACCACAGCTAATGCTGCATTAACAGCCTATGCTACAATAGCAGCAACTTCTGCAGTGTTCATCGTTCCCTGAGTCGGAGCTGGCTGGGGCTCGGGCTAGGCATCCCTATTGGCTTGCTATGCACGTCTGGGAGGCATCTGAAATGAGAGATAAGCTTTATAAGTCCATAGTAAATATCTTAAATAGCTGAAGACGAAAATGAAAAACTGTTACTAAAGCCGTTTAATACAAGATTAAACTATTTAAGTAACTCTGAGATGTTTTTTGAGGAAACTCTTTTCTTTATATCAAATCAGGTTAATCACAAGATGTGTTTAATAAAATATGCACAAGATCAGTTCAAGATTTGTTAACAGGATTTGAAAAACAAGACTGAAATGATTAAATCGGCACACCAGCAAGAATGAGATGAGGAGATGTAGAAATATTAATGACAAGAGATTTTTAACGTGGTAAAACCTCACCCAACTGAGGAAACATCCACGGTGACTTCTAAGTTACAAACTAAAAAAAATCACTAAAACAAAATATAACAAGTTACAAACTATATAACACACATGCACACAAATCAGTCCTGTATAAGTTTAGGAATGTACCCACTGGTTTCCTTCTAACTTCTCTACAGTTCTGATTGTTGATGTGGTTCTCCCAGTTTGCTAACTTCCACTTTGTTCCAGTCTTTACGTCGACTCTTGTTTCAAGATCTCATTACTAACACTTTTAGTAGTGTAGTGTGTAAGTGATTGTGATGGTGCTCTAACACATGAATGCACACACACACACTTATTTATACAAATAGTCCTATCAAATTAAAGTTCAGATCTATATGTTGTGATTTTTAATTTCTCTCTTATTAGGAAACAAAAACCTTATTTGACCTTTAAAATGATCCAAGAATCCACGGCTATCTTGCTCGGAAGACGATTCAAGATCTTAAATAATTTCTGGGTTTTGAAAGTATTTTTGAAATTGAAAACCACCAAGTGCGATTCTTAACTATGTCAAAGGTCTTGTTTCGAAAGAACTAGAAACAGAAAATCATTTTGTTGATTTTGAACTTAAAAATATTTATAGAAAATAATCAACAAAAGATTTCTCAAGACGAGAAACTAAGAATGTAGATCCAAGTGTAATATAACATAAAATGACCAGATCTATGATTTCTATGAAACAGAAATACAGATCTAACCTAATGTTTAAGTTGGAGACAAGATCTTAAAACCAAGAGGTTAAACCACGAAACATCTTTCAAACCAACACAGAAATAACTCTCAAACACTCAGGGTTGGTGTTTGGTGTAAAATGTTTTAGAAAAATGAATTAGGGTTTGAAACTGTATATGGACGATTTAGGGTTTTTAACTCTCTCTCTCTGGTTTCTCTCTCTTCTCTCTCTTATCTCTTATCACGAAGTGGCAAAAGTCTCTCAAAGGCTGAGGGAAATCCTCCTTATATAGTAGGCTTGGAAAGATCGAGAAGGCTATTCAAAATCAAGGGCTGGGATTTGGTCTTCCCAAATTGACTTTGATCCAACGATGAACTAAAAGCGATGGGTTAAAATGATTCTGATTGGTTGAGAAGGGTTTCACATGGATTGGCTTCAAACGTATGTAGAGCGTTGATAACAATGATCCAAGGGCTGATAATGGACAACGGTTTTGTGTCTTTAAAGAAGCAGAAATCTAACCGGTATAAGGGTGACAAATGTAGGGTTGATATCAAGCCTCACACGCGTGTTACAAAATAATTATATAGGCACCCTATAGTCTTTAGCGCTTTCGGATCCTACCCAAATCAACTTAAAGGCATAAAACCACAAAACCAGTATTTACAGATTGACCCCAAAAGCTTGTTAATTCAATTTTAATTATGAAAAAATCATTTTAAAAATTCTCAAAAAATTATTAAAAAAAAGTTTTAAGGGAAATTAACACACACCACACACACATAAACAATTTAATGCAATATATGAACAATGTATGCAATCCTAATGTGTGTGAGTGTTTGTGAATATACCTTCAATCAATTAAAGAAGAGGAATGAAGAGTAGAGTCTGAGGCTTTTTAGATTCTAGGGAATGGACTCAATTTTATCACTATTTCCAAATTAGATGAGCACTTATACAATGTAGACTCAAGTGAGTCAAGAGTATAAGGTGCTTCAGTAAAAAGGGCAAATAATGAATACAACAGTCCTAAATATAGGGCTCTACATCAAAAATAGCTACACGGAAAACATAATAAGTCGTACAGGTCCTAAGGACTCTAGAACCTGATGCTCTGATACCACCTGTGACACCCCGCCTAATTAAATATCGGGTGATCAGTCCTTTATTAATTAATTCAGAATATCCAGTTGGTTCAGATTATGCATTACTGTCAAAAATTATATTATTAAAACTAACCACCTAATATTTAAGAAAAGTTGATGTCAAAATTTTATCTTTTAACTAATTATAGAACCAAAAGAAAAATAACTAATCATTCACGATTTTATCCAATCACATAAGAAATGAAATACTAAGATAATAAAAGGGACTGGAGTAAACACATCCAACCCAAAGTCAAATACAATAGTCCAACTAAATAAATCCAATAACGAAAGGGTAAATACTAAGTTCATAATCTTTGAATAATTGAATAGAAATGGGCAACAGGCCCTAAATTATGAAATAGCTCAAAGGAAGTCAATGACAGTCATAAAGGTGTCTACTACCAATGCCCTGTAGCTTCCACAGCAGCTGCAGCTCTTCGAATGAGTGAATTTCCTATGCTTGGTGTCACTGTAGTTGGGCACCTGAAAGTGGTTTCACAAGAAAAGAGATTTTACAGAAAACGGGTCAGAGCCCGAGTTGAAAACAGTTTAAAAATCAGCAAGTTCTTAAAATGATTGATTAGCACATATAGTTATCATGTTAATTTATCGAACTCACTTGGGAATGCTCACCTCTCCTCTAGTGTGCATGCCTAACGAATATTCAAACCCCACTAGTCTTATTCCCACACTAACCAGTTCTTCCTGTCTAAACCCATCACAGTCCGATAACCTCCCCCGAATATTTCCCTCGCAAAGTACCATACATACAAATAATCCAACTTTAGCAAAAATAAGCATTTTCAGTTTTTATCCATTTACGTGACCACTAATTAATTCATTTTGGATTTTATTATAAATTTTACATGCTAAATTCACACAGTAGATATCAACACAAGTGTATACATATATTCACTCTATCTCATATATATATATATATATATATAATACTGCACCCCGAGACACAGCTGCGGTGCCTGCATACTCTATTATCATGTCCTGTTGCATCGCTCATTTGTATAAAGGACTAAAGGTTAAGTCTCTCGCGAACCATAAAAAAATCACATATATTGGAGGCAAACATAGTCCCAAGCCGATGGGCTACACACATACCTACGCACCCATACGACCGTCATCACTATCGTTCTCACAGATAGTCCGTACCTAGGTTCTATGCTCTAGTGATACCAATCAATATCCCACCCGAAGGCTCCTCAAGACATGATTGTCCACAACGCGAAACCTCCACTCGATAGCAAGCAGCGTAGGTATGTTATACACATAATAATTAAATCAATAAGTATGCACACAACTTATTATATTCATTAGGTATTCTCGCAACCTAAGTTCGTGAAATTATAGATAGTATCATCGTCTCTACTATTCACTTTATCGTAGCACTTCGACTTATCTCTCTAACATATACCTTTCTCTAAGTTTCTATTAACCCGTTATATCCCAATGAATAGTCTCTCTCTCAACTCATTACTAACTAGGGATTTAAGTCATTCGATGATAATTTAGGTTAATTTCTCTCACTGGGACCAACCTAGAAAGTTTCTAACCTATCCGGGCCAAAATAAGTGTTCAGAAATCTTGTTAGCAGTCCAGGATTCTCGTTTGAACGAGGTCATTTGAACAAACTTCTGACTTCGAACGAACTCAAGAATTTAGTTAGAAGTCTCGTTGGAATTATAGTTCGAACGAGGTCGTTCAAACGAACTGGGCAGGTCTTCGAACGAGAATTCCGAGATCAGTTCTTCCAAAATTCATTTTTCCATTCTTTTTCTCATCCAAATTCGTCTCAAACTCATCCAAACTTCCAATCAATGATTCTAAATTATTCCTACTCATAATGGGGTACTTTCTAACACAATTTAAATGACAAATCCTTACATAATGATAGGGAATCTAAACTAATGTCTTCAATCTCTAAAGTCCATTAATATTAAACCCACCATGAACAATCACTCAAAATCCCCCAATTATTTCGTGATTATAACATAAATTTCCAGATTTATCATTCCTACAATAGTGTTATTCATCTACATGCAAACCTATCTTTCAAATTCTACAATTTAATAGTGATTCAGTCTCAAGTTCATGGCATCAATGGTTATCTCATAATCTAGGTTAACATGAATCATATATGCTCAGAATTTTAGCAAGATAAACACTTGCCTTTTCGTGATCCTCTGAATTGTTGAACGAAATTGGTATATAGGTGCTCCTCTCTTCGCGATCTACGCGTTGGTGTGATTTTCGGTTGAAGAACTTGAATCTTTGGCCCAAATCACCTATGTGTTCTCCTCCCTCTTTGGTTCTCTCCTTCTCTCTCACGTAGGTTGGAAACTGATAACCTCTTCTAACCCACGTACAACCCTTATTTAATTCCTAATTTTCGTCCATTTAATTCTCTAAAAATCCCAACATACCAAAATACCCCTCTGAGGTGTCTTCTTGGGCTAAAATGCCGCGGATTCCTAATAAAACACCCGAGTAGTGTTTTCTGACTATTTTGACCATTCCAGACACATTGGCGTGCTCAAAATAGCCATACGAATTACTTAAAAATAAGTTATGTTTTTTAGCTCACTAAAGTAATACTGACACAACTCACACTCGCATCCCAACTAAGTGTATTGTAACTGTCGTGTATTTCATCCCGGCCAAAATAATATTCTCATATTCATATATTACTTTACTCGCTGAGTAATATTCCACGTAATTGTTTCCGATAAATACTAACTCTCTTCACGCTAGTAATTATTACAATTAAATTCGGATTAATTATAAATTAAATTTTCTCCATTTAAATCAATTAATCCAAATTCCATAATTAAAATAAAATTCTACAAAAATACGGGGTATTACACTTACAGTCCTTACATGTTAATCGGTCTCCTTTTATAATAATGAAAAAGTCTATATGGCTCTCATTCGTTCTACTTTTATAAGTTATCAAGTGTTCAAACCTCTTTTTAAAACATGAATTTACTAGTACAAGATCTAATCCATCGTAAAATCTAAGATAGACTCTCCACCATCATTCCTATCTCCAAAACCATATCCTCTATGAGGTATCTCATATCATACTAGGGTGGAAAACGAGAATACAATTTGCAGACAGAAACAGAATAAGTACTTGATTGACTGTTCTTTGCTGCTGCATCCAAGGGCTGTCTTCAGACATACAATTTATAGACAGTGCAATTGCTTCATTGTATCCTGAGTACGGATTTACTGATTCCCGTTTGTATACCGAAGTTCTTCGTGTGGGGCAAATACTGTATTTAGGAAACTGACATCGCGCCTTGAAGCTTTCTAGTATCTATTCAGAAATTACATTATTGTATTAAAGTTGACATTACTGTGATATATAAAGAGTTCCATTTCTGTATTTGCATTCATATTATCCAACAATCTAAATACATTATTATCAGAAATGGTCGACTCTTCCAAATCACTTCGACAAATAACAGAAGGCTTTGTCAAGTTGGACCGTTTTGATGGTGGTAATTTTCTGCGTTGGCAGAAAAAGGTTCACTTTCTTCTAACAACATTGAAGATTGTATATGTCTTGTCACAACCGAAACCAAATGAAGATGAAGATGAAATCGTGGAATAGACTAGGCAATGCATAAAATGGGAGACCGATGATTACTTGTGTCGTGGTCACATTCTCAATGCACTTGCTGACAATTTGTTATACTTGTACCAAAATATTGGGACTGTAAAAACTTTGTGGGAAACATTGGAGACCAAATATCTTACGGAAGACGTTACAAGTAAGAAGTTCCTTATCGGTCAGTTTTTAAGCTTTAAAATGCATGATAATAGGCATGTGCTAGAACAATTTCATGACATCCAACGCATCATAAATTATTGCAAACTGAAAAAATTAAATATGGATGATAATGTAATTGTTGCTGCCATAATTGAAAAACTTCCTCCTTCTTGGAAAGATTATAAGAAAGAACTCTAACACAAAAAGGAGGATCTTTCACTTGAAGAATTAGAGACTCATTTAAGAATTGAACAAGAGTCTCGAATTCTAGATGGTAAAGAGGAACAAGAAAATTCTGTTTCTAAGGTCCATGTGGTGGAGGAAGGAAAGGAGCAAAAATATGGCAATCATGGAAAAAATAACAAGCGGAAGATTTTTTCTAATAATTCTAAAGCAAACAAAAAGAAGAAAGGAAATTGTTTTCATTGCAACAAACCAGGTCACTTCAAGAAGGATTGTCGTGAATTCAAGAAACTAAAGGAAAAAGGAGGGACATCAGACACAAAGCAAAAATTTGCTGCTATGATATCCGAGGCTAATATGCTTGGTGAAGACAACTCTTGGTGGGTTGATTCTGGTGCCACAAGGCATGTTTGTAAGGACAAGAACTTGTTCTCTGCCTATGAAACAGTGGAAGACAAAACTTTTCGTTAATCCAACAGTCATGACTCTTGAAGACAAAGATTTTCGTTATCTATAAATAAAGGCTGCATAAAATGAAATTGCATATATAACAAAAACCCAGTTTCAGATTTCCAAACCCTGCTATTACTCTCTTACAATTTTCAGGAGATACAAATTTTCTTATTCTGTTTTGTGCACAGAAATAGAATAAGTACTTGATTGACTGTTCTTCGCTGTTGCATCCAAGGGTTGTCTTCAGACATACAATTTGCAGACAGTGCAATTGCTTCATTGTATCTTGAGTACGGATTTATTGATTCCCGTGTGTATACTGAAGTTCTTCGTGTGGGGCAAATACTGTATTTAGGAAAGTGACATCACGCCTTGAAGCTTTCTAGTATCTATTCAGAAGTTACATTATTGTATTGAAGTTGACATTACTGTGATATATAAAGAGTTCCATTTCTGTATTTTCATTCATAATACCCAACAGGAAATAGTGATGATAACCCCAAAAGTTACACAACTTCTGAGGTAACTCACAATTCTTTATTTTAGTCCTCTTTGATTTCTCTACCCTACAGATTGATTCACTTTTTTGAATTTTCTCTCATTTTGTAATTATATATAGATCTCTATATCTGTGTTACATATATATAAAATTTCTAGGCAACAGATGTTTGATGAAATGTCGAAGTAAATAGTCATATTACATTCTAAATATTGTCTTGGTTGTTCATTTAGCTAATTGTTTTAAATTGTAAAGCTACTTTAATTTCTTTTATCATTCATTAGCACAACACTTAGAAAATATGAAGTATTTATATGAAACTTGATCCATTGGAAGATGTTCATGCCTGCATATATGAAGTTGATGAGAAAGAAAGAAATGATGTTGATTTAGGTAGTCTCACTGATGATTTGTAGTTTATTCCATGTATCTTTGTTTCATCCTATGGTATTTTTAGTTTCATCCCCATATATTTGGTTTTTAGACTTCATCTTTTTCCAACTTTATCTTTGTTCATAAAGGGCCTGTTTTAACTTTTGATGCTTTTATATTTTTTAATAATGAGGTCTTAGTTTCTTTTCTTTTCCTGTATTAATGAAAAAACTTCTATAAATGTAGATGCTCTGCTTTATATGGTTGCCCACTCTCAATAGTCACATACCATTGAGGTCAAGTAATCCACTTCTTCACACGGTTCAATTATTTTTTTTGTCATACCACAAGTTCTGAGCTTCGAGCCTAATATTGATTTTTTTTTTATATTTGAACCGTTAAATAATTCTGGAGTCGTCTCCATATTTTCGGTTACTCGTTTTTTCTCTCATTAGGTTCTATTTGAGATTAAAATCTTTTTTTTTTCATTTTCAACATGAATTTGTGGAGCTTTGTCTCTTCATGAGAACAAGAAATCTATTTTTTAATTTTTTATATTGTGCTGCATTTCTTATAGTTTTTATAGCTAAACTATTTGTGTGCTGGGATAGATTCGTAACAATACTTGAAAATTTCCAAGTTTTAGGTAGTAGGCCAATGGCTCTAATGGAAGGTAAGGTATTTTTGTGAGGATTTTTGTGTCTGCAAATGGAGTTTTACTTCAACATAAAAGTTGTAAATCATCTCTAATCAGGGGCGGACCCACCCCATCCCAAAAGGGTGCGGCCGCACCCATAAGGTTTTCTGAAATTTATGCTGGGTATAGTGTAAAAAAAAATTATGGACCTGTGTGTAAGCTGTTAAAATAGAAGGCTAGCAGCAGATAAGGGTTATTAAACTTTGGGGCCGAAAATGTAAATATATTAAAGATATTTAAAATCAAACCTAAACCTATTCTATCCCTCTCTATTTATCTCACTCGGCAACCGCCGACCCTTCTTTTCTCTCTCTAGGACACAAACCTCTCCTCTCCCTTGTTGCCTACCCTCTTTTTTCTCTTGGTCAGGCTAGCCACTGCTAGGCAGCAGCCACTGCCGGCCAGCCACTGCCTAGCACCTCCTCCTCTCGCAGCAGCAGCCCTCCTCCTCTGGGGTCGGCATGGAACACCGGTACTTTTTTTCCAATCTGTTTTCTTATTTTATAAAGCTTTGATTTGTTGTGGATGAGATTTTATGGATATTGATAATGTATGGAACTTGGATGTTGCTCAAATTTTATTAGTTAATTTGTATGGAATTTTTTAGTTAATTTATATGAAACTTTAATGTTGGTTTATCACGTAGGGCTAAAAAATGGGTGAATATTAATCACAAATTTTTTTGGGTTAAAGTTGCAAAATAAGTAAAATCAACTTAAAAAATTCGCCTCTCTTTTGTAGTTAATTTGAATGAAACTTTAATTTACTTTAATTTGAATGAGACTTCAATTGTAATATTAATGTTTCAGCCCCTAAGTATTAATTTGCTTATTGTTGGTTTGTTAGGATAATATTATATTAGAATATTATATATAAAAAAATCACGAACAAAGTAGGAGTCCAAATTTAGTTAATTAATACCTCAACATTTTTAGAGTTAAAAAATTGCAAAAACAAAGTAAAAAAACACAAAAAATTCGTCTTAGGGGCTCCCGCTCTTGAACTCCCGACCTTCGTCATACATTTTCGCATCCACCGACTCAGAATCCTGGGTCTGCCACTGTCTCTGATGGAAATTAATCTAATAATTCATACTCGAAAAAAATAATGGTTCATGCATCATAAAGGATTTTGATAAGTGAATTAGAGGATGTTAACTTTTAGATTGTGCTGAGTTAGACCAAATTTAAGGTAAATGACGATAGTTTTTATGCATCGTTTGAGAATTTAAGTCCAATCACTTTTAGATTAGTGTGTCACAAACTCCAGAGTTACATACTCCAAGGTTATATTTGTAAAAAAAATGTACTTGGAATTGTAAATACATGCTTAAGTTGGATAGTTAATGAGCTTTATGTTTCAAGGTTTTTAACTATAATATGAAATATAATATTTCAAATTCTATTTAGGGATACTCTGTTTTCTTCTCTTCCCCAACACCATTGCCATATTATAATTCTCATCTACTTTTATATCTTTTTTTCTTTTGATTTGTTTTGGCAGTTTGAATCAGAACAAGATAAATGTGACGCTGTGTAAACTTTGTTAGTATCAGAAGTACAATAGTGTTAAATTTAATCTATATTTTGTTTTCAAATATATATGCAGTGTATAAATGACACAGTGTAGTGTAATAAATTTAGATTCAAATACAACTTTTGATCCATCTTTATGAATTGAGGTTTATGTAATGTGTTTTGTAAATATTTTTATTTTTTAGATTAATTTTGAGTAATTAATCTTGAATTTCAAATGTAGTGAATTTTTTTTTTAATATTGTTTTTAGTAAGCTTTATATGAGATAGAGTTCAGATATGTTGTGGAGGATTTACAATGGTTTTCACTTTCTTCTTATTTTTGCATTGGAAGAGTAATGTTTTTAATGTTTTACACAGACATGTAGAGTATGATTAATATTATATGATACAAGTAAAGTAGGATTTAAGGCATGGTTTTTCATATAAAGCATTTTCATTGTCTCTATTTGTTTGACATTTTTTAGATATTAGTTTTTTTGTAAACATTTGTATTTTTTTAGCTATTAGATATGTAAATGGTGTCATGTGTGTGTGGTGCTGAGATGGGAACCACATGCTGCCATGGCAGTAGGTGTTGTATAACAGATCAAGTATGAGTTCAAATTCATCACTGTCAATGCCACTATGCATACATTTTTTATGGATGCTACATAACAGCCTTATGGATGAAGATTTTTTATTTTTCCATTCCCCTTTTGTTTGGTTGATTGGTGTCTTATTTTCTGACATTTTTTACAGCGTAACAGCCTTATTTTCAGACATTTTTGGCTTAGGTTAGGAGTTATGTTCTAAAAAGTTCGCCCAGGCTTAAGGCTTGGGAGAAACGCCCCGCCTTAAGCCTTTTACGCCTTGTTCTCGGTAAAAGACTTAAGACGCACTTTTTTTAAAAATAAAAACGCTTTAGTGAAATGACATCACCTTTTAAAGATTTTTTTTAATAAGTCGGACCAATATCTCATTAAAAACAATCAAAAGACAAATGGTATCCTAAAAATCTCTGCCTCTCGTCCAAAAAAAATGCATTTTTTTTTCTTAGTATTTAAAAAAAATAGTATTTCAGTTTTCATATATTCAGGCAAATTTTAAGGTATATACCATTTTAGTATTTTTAATAGCCTTGTTATAGTCAAAAATGTTAAACTACATTTAAAAAGGTCTAAACGCCTTTTTACGCCTAAGATCTGTCTATTGGCTTCTAAGGCTTAAGTCTTGGCCTCGATGCCTCGGTAACGCCCCGCATTTTTTAGACCTTTGATATAGGCCTACATTTTGGAACAACTATTAATGAAAAAAGAACTTATTGACCTATTTTGGGGGGGAGGGGGGTCATATACAAATTCAGTACTAAACAATAAGTATTGAATTCAAATACTCTCTTTCTCAAAATAGTTATATTATTCTTACCCTTAACAATGGTCATTGTTCTTTCACTTAAGAATGAATATTTTGACTTAAAACTAAATGAATACTTGCAAAATAAAAACTACTTTCTTCCTCTGTAAACAAACATATACTTTATAAGTAGATTACTAACAGCAATGGCAGTTGATTTACTTACTTTGTAAGTAGATTTGTAACAGCAATAGCAGCTGAACAGTGTTATTGTAACATTTTCCCAATGGGAGATGATGGTCTTACAACGAGACATAAGTCTTTTTTTGCTAGTGGGAGAGAGGTTTTATTAATTTGATCTACGTATAACTTTAGGATAATGTCAGATAAAAAATAATGTAACTTTAAAAAAATTACCAAATCGATCAACCGTTTAGTTTGATATGAAAAATCTTAAGATCAAATTTTCCAAATTGATTATATATTAAGAAAAAATTGAGGAAATCTTTTGGAGATGAGTTTTTTTTTTAAAAGTGATTTACTAAAAATGTTTCAAGAGATGATATTAAAGTCTCTTATATATATATATTGTGATGCGGGTTACAATGATAGTTGAACAATGACTCGGCAACAGAACTCCCCTAAATTGATGTGATTAAAGGGAACATTATTTATTTTTGTAGTTTTTGATTAGTAATTAGACCAATTATATATTAAATTGTAAGGTTCAGTAAAGTTACATGCAAACGGTGTGATATTTTGATCTGAGAATTTTATCTTTGCTACTAATACTATTTTTGTGAGAACCAACAAATGGGAAGGATAAGGTTGCCATAGAGGTTATTGAATTTATAGATGAGTCCAAAAAGTGAGCTTCAAGGTAGTTGAAGCAGATCTCGTGGAGGTATACAAGTATTTCATACTAACTTTTCGTGATGATACAAATGATGAAAACAACTTGGTGACATGGGCTTTTGATTGTGAAAAACTTAATGAGGATGTTTTTGGAGTTTTGTTATGGAAAGAACGAAATATATTAATTAATTTCTGCAAGGCACGTTCTTGCAACGCTTTCTTTTAGGCAAAATTTCTCCCAATTTGGTTGAGACAGAACCAGAACCGCGAGTACACTATGGGTTTTATAGAATCTGCCTTCAGGATACAATGCAGTGTATGAACAGTTGTTTGATTCAAACTATGTACTGTTTGATCAAACCGAGAACACTCTGAATTTGTAACTTGATAATGCCAAAGTATAGAGGACGGAGAGAGGAGAAACTAGCAATTTTCGGTGTCCAAAACGGAGGCTTGGAACTCTTTTTATAGCCATTTCTGTGACTGTTCTTCAACAGTCACAGCTCTTCATGGAGTGACTCAGCAACCGTTGGATCGTGCCTGTTTGGAACAGCTGCTATCTAACGGTTCAGATTAGGCGTCCCATCGTAAGCAAATGGACATCCCCTACACGAAACGCTACGAGTTCATCTAACGGTTTAGATCAAGTCGTTTTGAATTTTAAACCCTTTGATCGGATCATTTAACCACAATCGTTGATCTGTTTTACCTCGTCAAAACTTTAGGCTCCCATGCTCCAAGCGACGATGCGAAGTGCCAAGTGCGCGTCAAAGCGCGCAATGCGCCCTAAGTCGCCTAATCGCCCTTTCGCGCGCTGTGTGTCGCGATTGGTGGTTCTTAAGCACCACCACGATGCGTAGGATCATAGCCTCTTATTTGACTTGTCAACTAAGAATCTTAGATGTCCTTTAGTTGATATACCACTACTTTTTGTAGTATTCTTTCAATGTGGGAAAATATTGGATTTTGAGCACTCCCATATCTTTCACACCCATTTGCTCATATTTCTACCTTCTAAAATAAAACCCAAACTATGTTTAAATTAAAATACCAATAATATAATAAAATATTAACAGCTAAAAAATAAAATATCAATAAATATTGGAATTTATCCAACATTCCCCCACCAATTTCAATATACACAAGAGAGCAAAGAAAAAAAGACAATAAATAACTTTTGACATTATCGCTAAAATCTAGTACATAAATGAGAAGTGTCTTTCGGACTTGAACTTCCATATAGTGAAAATAATTCAAAGCTTCATCAAGGTGCTGTGGTGAACGTATCTTGAACCAAGGACCTTTTGAGACTATTCGGAACTATCACACATACCGATTTCTGAGATTATAAGTGTTCTTCTAGCATGCATTTTTATGGCCTTGTGTTAATCCTGATTTCACGGGCGCTTTAGGATCGGTCTTGATTCCATAGAAAGCGGCCACACTTTTGACACTCGTATAGGTAAATCAACTTTAGTGATTCTGCGAGTCACACTTATATGATTTATTAAGAAGTAACCTTCATCCTCTAACATGCAGAAAACCAACACTAGACACATAGGAATGGAACTTTTTGTATAAAATTCCTAGTGTTCCATAACTATAATTTAACTTGTTTGTACCACATTGAACTCTATCTATATTTTCAAGATATGAGTTGGGTTCCCATTAAATATAGTTGTGTTATTTAATAGACCTTAGTCCCATTCCTTTTGAGGTGATATATATCATCTCCCTAACAAGACCTTTAGTCAGAGGATCTGCTAAATTCTTGTTGGTTTTAATATAGTCGACTGTAATTACTCCTTCCTTGAGTAATTTTCTTATAATTTGATGCCTTAGACTAATGTGTCTAGATTTTTCGTTGTAAGTTTTGTTCGAAACTTTATAAATTGTGGCTTGGTTATCACAACTTATCATAATAGAAGGTGATGGCTTTTTCCATAAAGGAATATTATACAACACATTTTTAAGCCATTCTGCTTCTTTACATGCATCTGCTAGGGCTATAAATTCAGATTGCATTGTTGAATCTGATACACATGTTTGTTTCTTGGATCCCCAAGAGATAGATGCTCCTCCTAGCGTAAAAATCCAACAAGTAGTTGACTTGGATTTTGATTCAAGATTATTCCAACTTAAATCACTATATCCTTCTAAACAGATGGATATCCTACATAATGTAAGTCGTAATCCAAAGTCCTCTTCAGGTATCTAAGCACCCTAGAAATAGCATTCCAGTGCTCTTGTCCTGGATTACTTGTAAATCTACACAATACACTCACTGCATAAGCAATGTCTGGTCTAGTACAATGCATGGCATACATTAGACTCCCAATAATACTAGCATATTTAAGTTGGTTCATAGCACGCCCAATATTTTTCATTAATTTGATGCTAGGATCCACTGGTGTAGCAGCTGGCTTAAGTTCAAAATGATTATATCTTTTAAGAACTTTTTCTATATAATGAGATTGAGATAATGCTAAATAATTATCCTTTCTCACAATTTTGATTCCTAAAATCACATCAGCTTCTCCAAGATCTTTTATATCAAATTTTGATGAAAGAAACCTTTTGGTTTCTTCAACATATTTGAGATTAGACCCAGATATTAACATGTCATCCACATATAAGCAAATAATAACACCAACACCATTTTCAAATTTACTATATATACATTTTTCGGTATCATTAACTTTATATCCATGGGATATAACAATATTATTAAACTTCTCATGCCATTGCATAAGAGCTTGTTTAAGGCCATAAAGATATTTAACCAATTTACACACTTTCTTTTATTGGCCAGTCAAAACAAACCCTTCGGGTTGTTCCATGTAAATCACTTCTTCTAAATCACCATTTAAAAGTGCAGTTTTAACATCCATTTGATGAATAACTAAATTGTTAATAGAAGCAAGAGATATCAATATCCTAATGGAAGTGATTCGAGCAACAGGAGTATATGTATCAAAGTAATCAATTCCATGTTTTTGCTTATATCCTTTAGCAACTAGTCTTGCCTTAAATTTATTTATAGAACCATCCGGATTTAATTTTCTTTTAAATATCCATTTGCACCCAATAGGTTTAGCCCCGGTGGGAATATCGGAAATAACCCAAGTTTGATTTGACAAAATTGAGTTCATTTCATCATTTATTGCTTCTTTCCAAAACGCAGCATCCCTAGATGTTACCGCTTCATGAAATGTGGTCGGTTCATCTTCTACATTAAGAATAAATTTAGTTTTGTTCTTAGTTTCATTTAAATCCCCTTCAACTAAATAAATAACAAAGTCAGGCCCAAATGTTTTTTCAGTTCTTTGTCTTTTACTCCTTCGTGGTTCAACGTCATTCGTTGTTTTCGAAGAAGATATAGGTTGTGAATTTTCTTCTAAATTTGAGGAGTCAACAGTCGAATTATTATTTTCTAAACCTTGATTCAAAGTACTAAACTTTGTTAGATGTTCAAAGAATTGCACATCTACCGACTCAATGATTTCTTGAGTTTCAAGGTTTAAAAATCTATAAGTCGTACTGTTATTAGAGTATCCAATAAAAACACATTTGTAAGTCCTATTTCCTAGTTTAGGTCTTTTAGGTTCGGGTTTTCTTACATAAGCAAGACATCCCCAAACTTTAAGACGTCTAAGATTAGGCTTACGATTAAACCATAATTCATATGGTGTAATATCCTTGTTTTTCAATGGAACTCTATTTAAAATATAACATGCGGATAAAACCGCTTCTCCCCACATCGACAAAGGTAAACCAGAACTGATTAACATTGAATTTATCATTTCAACTAAAGTCCTATTTTTCCTTTCCGTCGTTCCATTTTGTTGTGGCGTATATGGCGCCGTAACTTGATGGATTATCCCATGAGTATTACAAAATTGTATCTCACTCGGGTAATATTCACCACCCCTATCGGATCGTAGGACTTTAATTTTTTGATTTTGTTGAGTTTTAACTTTTGCTTTAAAAATTAGGAATTTCTCGAAAACTTCATCTTTACTTTTAAGTAAATATGTATATGCATACTTAGAGTAATCATCAATGAAAGTTAAAAAATATTTATTTCCACCACGAGTCATATTACTCTTCATATCACATACATCACTATGAATAAGATCAAGCATTTTGGATTTCCTCTGAACAGATTTGAACGACTTTCTAGTTATCTTCAATTGAGCACAAATTTCACATTTAGAAAGGTTATCAAATTTACAATCCGAGATTAGTCATATTTTTTATACTTCTATAATTCACATGACCTAATCTACTATGCCATAAAGAAATGGACTCAACCATATAAGCAAAACTAATATCATTGATTATATTAATTTTGATCATGCCATTACAAGAGTACCCTTTGCCAATAAATTGGCCATTCTTAGACAAAACAAACTTATCGGACTCATACACTAGTTTGAAACCTCTCTTATTGAGAAGGTCCCCATACACAAGATTTTTACACATATCAGGTACATGGAGTACATCAATTGGAGTAAGTGTCTTTCCAGAAGTTAGCTTCAATTCCATTGTGCCTTTTTCAATTACATTGGTGCGAAGATTATTTGCCATCTTCACTTCTTTTCCATTAATTTCTTGATATGTTTTGAATGAAGAGCGGTCTTTGCATATGTGGACCGTTGCGCCGGTATCCAACCACCATCCACTTTCATTATCAATTGAATTTGCTTCGCATACAGTAGCAATAAGATCTTCAATATTGTTGGTTTCCTTCAACCCTTGTTTTTTCTTAAATGCCTTCTTTTTAAGACGACATTCTCGAGAATAATGGCCCGGTTTGTCACAGAAGAAACATTTTCCCTTCTTTTTCTTATTTTCACTTTGGTTCTTGAATTTTGAATCATTCTTTGCTTTAAATTTTGAGTCTTTGGTAATCTTGGATTTTTTATCCTCAACCATATTGGCTTTTGAATGACCCTCACCTTGTTCATCCTTCTTTTCTCGAATACGAGTATCATCTTCAATACGAAGGTGACAAAGAAGGGATTCCACAGTATAAGTCTTTTCATCATGATTAATTTTCTTCTTAAAGCCATTCCAAGAGGATGGAAGTTTTGAAACAATCACCCTACTTGAAATTCATCTTGAAGATTAATACCAGCGGCTTTAAGGTCACCAACAATTTGTTGGAGTTCATGGGCTTATGCAACGACAGATTTATCATTACTCATTCTAAAATTCATATAGTTTGAAATTAGAAACTTACGGTTGCTCGCTTCCTCGTTTTGATACTTTGTCTCCAAAGCCCTCCATAATTCCATTGTCGTCGGAATCATTCGATGAGCGCTATAAACAGTTTGAGACAAAGCATTGAGGATGTGTCCTCGACACATAAATTCGTCTTCTTTCCTCTTCACACGTTTTTGCTTTATTTCTTCGGTGTCTTCGGGTGTGGGCTCGAGAATTTGTTCAAGGTTATCATCTAGAATGTATGCAAGTTTTAGTGATGTGAGGAAGAACATAACTTTCTCTTGCCAACGGGTGAAATTTTCGCCATCAAAACGGTCGAGTCGGATGAAGTCTTGAGTCATGACTTGGATAGATTGTGCCACAGTCCCTTCCATTTGAGTGGAGTAATAAGAATAATAATTTTTGCCTAAAACTGTTGGAGTTTTGTTATGGAAAGAACGGAATATATGAATTAATTTCTGCAAGGCACGTTCTTGGAACGCTTTCTTTTACGCAAAATTTCTCCCAATTTGGTTGAGACAGAACCAGAACCGTGAGTACACTATGGGTTTTATAGAATCTGCCTTCAGGATACAATGCAGTGTATGAACAGTTGTTTGATTCAAACTATGTACTGTTTGATCAAACCGAGAACACTCTGAATTTGTAACTTGATAATGCCAAAGTATAGAGGACGGAGAGAGGAGAAACTAGCAATTTTCGGTGTCCAAAACGGAGGCCTGGAACTCTTTTTATAGCCATTTCTGTGACTGTTCTTCAACAGTCACAGCTCTTCATGGAGTGACTCAGCAACCGTTGGATCGTGCCTGTTTGGAACAGCTGCTATCTAACGGTTCAGATTAGGCGTCCCATCGTAAGCGAATGGACATCCCCTACACGAAACGCTACGAGTTCATCTAACGATTTAGATCAAGTCGTTTTGAATTTTAAACCCTTTGATCGGATCATTTAATCACAACCGTTGATCTGTTTTACCTCGTTAAAACTTTAGGCTCCCACGCTCCAAGCGACGATGCGAAGTGTCAAGTGCGCGTCAAAGCGCGCAATGCGCCCTAAGTCGCCCTTTCGCGCATCGCGTGTCGCGATTGGTGGTTCTTAAGCACCACCGCGATGCGTAGGATCATAGCCTCTTATTTGACTTGTCAACTAAGAATCTTCGTTGTCCTTTAGTTGATATACCACTACTTTTTGTAGTATTCTTCCAATGTGGGACAATATGGGATTTTGAGCACTCCCATATCTTTCACACCCATTTGCTCATGTTTCTACCTTCTAAAATAAAACTCAAACTATGTTTAAATTAAAACACCAATAATATAATAAAATATTAATAAATATTGGAATTTATCCAACATTTCTCTGATCCTAATACACTCATGGACTTCTTTCTTAATATCACAAATATATCGTCTCAAGGAGTAATGCTTATAAAGGTGGCTATTCTTCTTTATTGCATATTATCTCTCTTTTATCGTTGTCTTTATAAATGTGTGTGTCATATGCTTCTTGTTTTTTTCTTTTTAGTAATATAAAAAAAGAGTCTTTATTTCATGTTTTTTTTTCTTTTCAGTAATTTCAAAATAAAAGAGTCTATCTTGACATCTGTATGAGTTTTGTGTTGCAAAAGATCACTTAATTGTTTGATTTGTTGGTCGTTGCAGCTAATCCACTTTTCCAAACTCTTGAATCTTTATAGACATGTTCAAGGGTATGTGTTGGTATCCCGCGCATTGCTCGGGTTTCCACCTAGTATTTTATATATTGTGCATGCAAGATTATGTGTAAACACTTAAAGCATTTATACAATCTACTAAAAAATAACCATCTTACACCCTTACAGATTTTTATATTTTCAGGCTTTGTAGGATCATTGGTTGATTATTATAATTCATGTAGCGTGATTATAGTGCACAGGATGCAAGAACTTACTTAATAGAAAATATGTACTTTATTTTTGTAAAATTAAGTATATTGTTTTACTTCATTTTAAAAGCTAATGTAAAAGATATTTTTAGATTAATGAAAAAAGTATTTGTTCATTTATTTAGCTACCATAAATTAATTTTATTTTGCATGGTGTGGCATTAGAAAATGGTTTTTAAAAGTAATGTTTGATGAATTTTATATTATTCTTGGTAGTTTCTCGAGGTGTTACACAATGGTATTAAAGTTCCAGGTTACGCGATTACTCAAAACTCGAGTTACCGATTTGTTGATTTTTTGTGTGTTTATTTATACTTGTTTTATAAGGACGCACTTGAAGAATAACGATGCGGTAAATTTTGAGGGAGAAATTCTTATTGTGACGTTGTAATACTCCTCGTATTTGTTAATTATTTATTTCTTTGTAGGATAAAATTCTTGAGTCATGTTTTTGAAATAAGAGAACTATATATTTTGTATTTAGGCCTTAAGTGAGAATCGGGTTTTGTTGGGTTAAGGTTGGATTGGGGTTGAAATCTTATGAGTATTTGTGTCTTTGGGTTTGACTTAGTGAGCAAGCTATGGGAATTGAAAGTGTTAAAAATGTGGGTATTTATATTTGCACGAGTTGGTGTGAACTTATAAGGATATAATGAGGATTGAGATAAATTAAAGAAGAAAAATTTCCATAAGGTTGCGAGGCAGACCGCAGTCGGCCACTATATTGGGTTCTTTGGCCATAGTAATGAGGGTTCATCTGGGGTTTTCACCAAGGGATTATTTATGGAGTTTTCATAAGATATTTTGAGACGATTCTTCACCACCTTCACCTTATAAACCTTAAAACATATCTTCTTAACCTTAAATTTTGACCATACACCCCAGTAAACAAATATAACATAGAGTACATTGCAAGAGGATATTCAAGAGAATTGGTAGGTTATTAGTAGGTATACGAGTCGCATTTATATATTATCAGACTAAGTTGTACAACTTACAACCTCCCAAATTTACGTATTATCAAACTGGATATGAGAATTGGTAGGTTATTAGCATTGATGCAACGTGATTTGAGTATTCAGGATACATGGACACACTTAGTAGCATTGTAATCTGTTCTTATAAAACAATTATATTATTTTATTTCGTTAAAAAATAAAAAGAAACTTTTTTATTTAATGCAAAAATATTAGTTCATTTATTTAAATTTAATTATTTCCTTGTTGTAAATTAATTTTATTTGGCCCATTGTCACAATGAAAAATATAAAATTGGCCGAATTTTATTTTATTTTTGGGAGCAACCTGGAATTTTTATCAAGGTGTTTTAATTCCTTTATTTTTAGGGGCATATATCAAATAGTCTTTCGAACTTTTTTTAATACACGTTTAGTCCAAGTCTTTTTATTTTGCACCAAAAAATCCTTCATCATGCCAAAAAAGCTTTACCATGCGGACTTTTTGGTACAAAATAAAAAAACTTGAACTAAATGTATATTAAAAAATATTTGAGAAACTTTTTGGTATTTGATCCTTATTTTTATTTCAAGAAAATATGGGATGACTATTCTTGGGACCACTTTTTTTTTTTTTCTTATTCACATTCTTCACACAACAAAGACGGGGGTAAAGTTTTAGTGAAGTGTTGACAACAGCCCCTTTAATGTCCAATGAGTCAAGCGAGTTGTGCATTCGAGAAAATTTATCGCCCAAGTCCAACACTAGAGTGGGATAATGGAAGGTATGTGTCCTTCGTAACCTGAAATGACCGTCGGTTTCATAAACGAATTGGTGTAAAAAGTGTAATAAAACCATACTCGCGATAGGGGTGGCAATTTTATAAACGACGCGAAAAAACGATACAGAATTATACGAAATTGACACGATATTTCGTGTTCGTGTCGTATTTTTTTTACACGAAGTCGTGCCGTGTTCGTGCCTTAATTATGGGTCGTGTCGTATCGTGTTATCGTGTTTTTTAACCCTGAAATTTAAGAAATTATATTTGTCGTGTCGTGTCGTGCCGTGTTATTTTTTATTCGGGTCGTGTTCGTGTCAGCTAAAAAAAATACTAATTCGTGTCGTGTCGTGTTCGTGTCCGAAAAAATCTTGTCATGTCGTGTCAGACCAAAACACGGCCCGTTGACCCGAATTGCCACCCCTAATGGCCGACCTAACATTATCAATCACACAAAATTGCTACTTAATAACCAGATAGTATAGAGATCGGTGAAGTCGACTTGATCACAGTGAATGTAGAAGACTGGTGCCATAGTTGATTTGGTAGACAGAGAACTACATTTTATATATGTAGATTTGCACTTTTCTAATACTGAGGTCTTATAACTCCACTAATAAGGCACATGATTAATGATGCATATGCTAAGGATTCAAACCCCACCAACATCAATTTGTGTTTCTCGCGTTAAGATGGAAAATCAATAAGAGACATTTCATGAATATTGCACCAAAATAGAAAAACAAAAGATCAAAATATTAAGATTAATTTATAAATCTCATCTATTTTCCTAGCAACCTTGTGGAACTTGTCACCATTATGGGCATGCGAGAAGCATAGTATAGGTATTGTAATTCAAGTGCATATAGTTCACTTACAAACAAGTGGTGCCTCACCATTTAAGGGGCATGAAAAAATTGATGCAACCAACCTTTGTCAAATTATACGTCTCTCTCTCTCTCTCTCCAATTATTAAGAATAACTGCCTGAAGTACATAACCATGTAAACCTACTGTTCAAGCTTGGTTTATGAGATTGTTACACCTTGTACAATGATTTTTACTACGTACATTACTCATCCAATGACTCGGTGTATTATACCCCATTTATTTAGTAATTAATAAATGGAATGTATAAATATTTTTATAGAAAGTATGGCACATGTTATGTTTTTTAAAATGTGAACAGTTTGTATATTAATTGTGATAAGCTAACAGGACTTATTATACCTTCGTTCCATTTTAATTTTGAGGTATTTGATCACACATCCCATATATAATATATTTTTTAGAGAATGTATCATAAAAAAATCCTCATTCAATTCTTTTTAACCAAAATTTAAAATTACATAACTTCAAATCTATATGTCCGTATTTTATAATTTTGTATTTTTGAAATTTAGTCATGGATATCTAACAAACAAGGTCCATATCAATATAAAATTACCATCTAAGCTAAATTGACATTATATTTCTATTTAGTAATATTAGTTGTTCTAAATTAAATAAAAATTAACGTTAGATATTTACAGATAGTAAAATTGACATCTATTAATCATTATAAAAATTAAAAATTAAATTTGGTTGTTTACTAATATGTCTTGTTTTGAATTAAATAACAACTAATGTTATATAATTTTAGGAGGAGAAAAAGAAGAAATATAATACTTGGGTGAGCAATGGAATTTTTATTTGGAATTTTTACACAATCGGTGGCTTCCCATTGTGGGTGGGGGCTTTTCACAGTGACTTTGCACAATGGGTATACGCTTTTCACCCTAACTTCCCACTATGCATGTACAAATTTCAAATATTTTTTTTAATTTGTCTACATTGGGTGAGAAGCAACCAAATGTAAAGGGTACATAATGCGTAGAGGCAACCATTTTAGACGGGTTTATAATTTTTGATATTATTTTTGTGTAAATTAGAGCTTTAGTTTTTCATTTATGATTGTTTTAAATAAAAAGACGCACTTCATATAATTTATAATGTGTTTTTTTGAAAAAAGAAAGTTAGGGTTAACGTGGTGGGTTGGTGGTTATGTCGTGTTTAATGTTAGATAGATAATGCGAAGTTTAGATTAAAGTGGAGGCAACGGTGGGAAGTGGTGGTGGTGTTTAAAATTAGGTGGGAATGGCAACGAAGAGGGTCGAGGGAGCTATTCTCATCCCCGTCCCCTCCTCCATCCCTGTTTTGTTTGGGGTCGGGGAATCCCCATCGGGAATTTTTTGGGTATCGAGTTCCCCTCGAGGATCCGATTTGGAATTTTTTTTTTTAATCTTTTTCACCTATTTTAATATACTCGACTAAACTCAACAAAGTCTTTTATCAATTATTTTGGATCGACTACTTGAATCCTATTTTTTCATTCCGCTTTATTCAGCGCAATATCTTCGGTTAAACTACATGATATCATGTCCTTTTTATAATATTCCACCAAGTCAAATTAGGCTTACCTTTACCCGTTGTGTTACCATTGATACTAACAAAATAAATCTTCTTTACAATGGGATCCATTGGTCCATGCTTAACTTCTCCAAACCATCTAAGTCGATTTTTGTCAATTTATCTTATATAGAAGTAACTTTTATCGTTTCATGAATTTGTTCATTTCTAATTTTATCCTTTCGAGCTTTACTACAAATCCATCTTATCATTCACATGTCCACCACAATCATTTTCTGTACATTTTATTTTTTAGTTGCCCAACACTCCATCCCATATAACACAGTGGGCATTACGATTGTCTTATAGAATTTCTCCTTTATTTTCAAATGTATACACCCATCACACAATACGTAGGCATCACTTGTCCACTTAACCCAACCTCCTTTAATCCTATGAGTAACATCATCATTAATATCTCTATCTTTTTTAATAATCGGTCCTAAATATAAAAAATGATAATTTCTAGATATCGTTTGACCCTCCAAATTCACCATATCCCTGTGTGTCCTCATATTATTACTAAAATTTCATTCCATATATTCTTTTTGAGTTATAATTAATTTAATTCCTCTTGTTTCTAGAGTTTCTCTCTACAATTCCAATCTAGCATCAATTCATGCATTAGTTTCATCCACTAAAATAATATCATCTGCGAATGTCACTTCATCTTATATTTGTCCAGTCAATTCATCCATACAAAAAGCAAAGCAATAATGACTTAGGAGGATGGCAAACTTTTGTATAGTGGCGTTGTTGAGGTACATTGCGGACTGGATGGCATCGATGTCAACATACGTGAGGAGGACAGCCAACTTTTATATAGTATTATCGGCCACATATGAGGAGAGTTCTGGCTCCGAGAGTGGAGGGTCTACTGCTCACGCAGGGGGAAGCGTGTACGCCATAGAGGTTGAGGGTTGGTTCTAAGAGGGTTTTTTCAGGGTTCGGGTAATGTCCCATTGTATCTTTTTTTCTTTTTTTTTGTCTTTTGCACCTGCAAGAATGTAATATTCTATATATATATAAGAAATTCATTTATTTATTTTTTGTATTTATCTTGATTTAATTACGTACTCTATATGCATTTTAATTTACTGCTGAGGTTTCTCATTCATTTTGCAAATATAGGGATAAAAACAACAAAGGAACTCGAAGTAAAAGGGATAATATTTATTTTTTTTAAATTATTTACAAAAGGGGAAGTGATAATTTTTCGAAAGGGAACAACCCGGAGATTGAATTTTTCAAAGGAAATTTTGATTTTGGAAATTTATTGTGTGTACAAGAGGAAAAGGGATTTTTCTTAAAAAAAGAGAGGGATTGCCGATTGGCATACCCTTGACATGCCTATCGGCATAAGGGTCAAGTTCAAATCACTCCTTTGACTTTGATTGCACTTTATGCGTACTTTGTGTACTATATGGGCAGAGAAACTGGTGAGGCATTAAATGGCTCATCTTTTTATGGGAATTTTTAGTATAAAAAGGAGCTTTGGGGATGTTTTCTTTACCTTCTTTCTCATTATCTCTTTTATAGCTTTCTTTTTCTCTGCAAATGGCTCTCCCGATGTCCGAGGATTTTTCTTCCTACCTTGAGAGTTTTGAGACAATGTGCCTCTATAATGTCGACTACAAAAACTTTAGTTTGTGTTGGGTCTCCTTATGGCGTAACCGTGCTATAGACTAGAATCTTTTAGAAGCAGTGGTATAATTTTGGTACCATGAAGACCACATTTTTTTGTTTAGATTTAGATGAGGTGTTCACCACTTATGAGGAGTTTTTGCGATGTTGGGTGTCAGCCCCAATGTAATGGCTGTTATGCCGAACTTATCTCATTCTTCCCGGGTGTCTTTGGATGAGTTATTTTATATTTCCCCCTCAATTGATCGGTCATTGGTTCATGGAGGAAATATTAACCTCCGACAGTTATGAACTCGGTGTGCCAAAAGGATTTTTCAAGATGCTGGTTTGGCTGGAGCTAGAGCCTTAGGCCTAACTGCTAGGCTTTTATTGGTGACAGGTGACCTGGCGGTTGCTCCTCAAGTGGCCATAATAGTGGTGTGGATGTCATACCATTGTAATCCTACGGCAATGGTGTTAGGAGAGACATTGAACGACTTTTAATGTCTGGAAGGAAGGTCGGGCTAACTCTCTATGGGGGGAGCCTTTCCATGCTGTTAATGTGGCTTTCTGAGAGATTTTTCCTGGCGGACCCTCCAAACCTCTATCGTTCCTAATTTCTTTACTTGGCCCTTCTTCAGTTTTGATTCTTCGATAGATAATTGGGTTAACTGACTTATAGAGCATGGGGCCCGATGCCTTCGATAGTCAAGACCATGGTGGGAGGACTTGTAGCCTATTTTACAGTTAGGAAAATACCGGTATGTATCGTTAGTTGGACTCTTCCGAACTTCCTTTTATTTTCCTTAGCGGCTTCTGTGCCATGTAGGATGAGAGAAGATAGTGCCTCCTCGTATAACCAATTTCTTTCTAGTAGAGGACTTGACCGAGTCCTTTAGGATAATACTGGAGCCTCTATAGCAGCATCTCCAACCATCTACCCGTCTGTTGTAATCCATTGGAGGAGATTAGTTTGTATCTAGGGATAATTTGAAATGGTTATGGAAACGGGTGGTTGAAAAGATTTTGGTGGATGAGACTGGACAAATATGGCTTGTCACTTTTGATACCCTGGAGGAAGGTATTGTGGTTTCATCAAATCTTATTAAGTCATACCATTGCATGGAGTGGGAGACTTGGGGACCTCCTGGAGCAGGTAACGATGATGAGGCAGGGCCATTTGGTAGATGAGGACAGCGTTTCATGAAGTTGGTTGTGTTTGTGTTTTGGTAGGGAATTGGTGTAGGTGTTCTGGCATGTTTTTGGAATTTCTTGTGAACCTATTTATTAGTAGGGATTGGTAGGTTATAAAGTAGGTTGTTAGGGGAGTGGTTTGTTTGATTACCATTACTGATATTTCGTGTAACAATCATATTCCTTGATTTGAAATAAAAGTAATTTTGACATATTTTGTTGTGTCTTTTGATGAATTTTGTATTTGAATTGTCTATACCGATCACTAAGGCATACATAATCCTTTTTTTCATGTATATGATTATATGGACCATCGTTCGTAGAGGAAGAAGAGAATAGTATTTGGTGAAAAAATAAAGGACCACACCCATGTATGTCGTATGGGTTACCTACATACCTCTGTGGATTTTGAAAATTTGTGAGCTTCATTTTCAAAAGGTTTTTTTTTTAGAGTATCAGGTCCCACACAGTTCTAGGTAGGGTAAATGAAGAGTTTTTTTAGAATAAAAGGGGGATGATAAAAGTCAAAGCGTGTGGAGAGTTCGAATTAAGGGTAAAACTTCTTGAGACAGTCCAGATTGACTAGACGTGCCATCTCTTCTCCGTCGAGATCTGTGAACATAGCGGCGTCGCCTAACATGATTTTGTTCACGAGATAGGGGCTCTCCAATTAGGTTTGAACTTCCCTTTGGGGTCCCGGATAGGTTCTATAATTTTTTTAAGGGCAAGGTCTCCTTCTTGGACACCGCGGTGTTTGAGTTTCATATTGAATTATCGTGCGACCCGACGATTGTACCCCTATATATGGTATAGATACTTGAGTCTCTTTTTATCTAAGAATGAGAGTTCATTGTAGTGACTATGATGTCAGTCTTCCTTAATGACTTTGCTTTCGAGCATGACACACAAAGAATGCACTTCTAAGTCGACGGGGAGAACCGCATCCATCCCAAATACCATAGAGTAAGGGGTAGACCTAGTGGGTGTCCCGATAGATGTGTGGTAGCCCGAGGGGTCATATGGGATCCGATTGGCCCAGCCTCTACAGCTTTTGTTCATTTTTTTTATGATGGTCTTGAGGCTTTTATTGGAAGCTTCGACAGTGCCATTGGTTTGGGGTCGGTAGGGAGAAAACCTATGTCTCTAGATTCCATACTCGTTAATTAATTATGTGACCTAGGTTTCAAAGTGGAGTCCATTGTGTGATACCAACTTATGGGGAACCCCATAGCGGTATATGATATTCTTTGAAAAACTTGGCCACTTTCTTTGCATTTAGCACCGCGTATAACTCGAATTCGACCCATTTCGTGAAGTAGTCAATGGTGACTAGTATGTTTCCATGCCCCTTCGAAGATTTGGGAGTGATCTTCCTATGATGTTTATGCTCAAGGTAGAGAAAGGCCAAGGAGAGGTCATGGTGTACAACTCTCGAGTAGGCAAGTGTTGGAGGTTGGCAAATTGCTGGCTTTTGAGTCATCTTCGAACATTGGCAGTACAGTCTTGAACCACGGTAGTCCTATAGTACCCTTGATGATGATTTTCTTAGCAAGCATGTGATCGTTCATGTAGGGCCCACATTCCCCATTGTGGATATTCTGCATCGTTCCTTCAATATCAGTCTCTACTATGCAATGCAAATAGGTTCCATCGAAGTTTCCCTTGAAAAGTGCTTTATCCTAGATGATATACTAGGCAGTTAATTTATGAAGGGTCGCACGATCTTTCTTATTTGCATCTCAGGGATACCTACCATGTTTGAGAAGATGCTAAATGTCATAGTACCATAATCCTTCCATGTCATAATCTTCTTCAGTGATGAGCTCGATGTGGTAACAATGAGTGGGTGCAACTTATTTTTGAACCAGGAAAGGGGCCATTGTTAGTCCTTCAGGTATGTCGACCATGGAGACCAAGGTTGCTAGTGCGTAGGCTAGTCTATTCTATGAGCGAGAAAGGTAATGAAAGGTAACATCTTTGAACTTGGGAGGTAAGATATTCTAGGTGGGAATGGAAGGGTAGGATCTTCTCAGCTTTGACTTTCCATTTCCAGAGAATTCGTAGCTTAATGGCAATGGGGGTGTGAGATTCATTAATAGCGATCAGGAGTATCCCAATGCCATATCCTTTCTTGTTGGCAGCTCCATCGAAGAACATCTGCCACCTGAGATCTTCCTCAGAGGTGCAGAGAATGTCTTCGTCTAGAATTCGGAGACCCAAACCTAGGTTCCTTCCATAAGATAATCAACAAGGTAGTCGGAGATGGCTCTCCCCTCATGTCTTCTGTGTGACATAAATAATTTCGAACTTGGCTAGCAACATAAACTAATGAACCATTCGTCTTGACAGAGCAAATTTCTCTAAGCAGGTACTTTATGACATTCATGCGTAACCTAGACCAGAGCGACACACGCTTTTTCCATAGCAGTGTAATTGAATTTGTACCTAGATAGTTTCCAACTAGCATAAATGGTTCTCTCCTTGTAAGATTCTCCAATGTATTGGTCCAGTAAAGCCCCTGTTGCGGTATCAGTGACAGTCAAATATAGGATGAGGGGGAGACCTGGATACGAAGGCATGAGTGCCAAAGGTCAGGTGAGGTATTATTTAATCTTTTCAAAGGCTTCTTGGCATGCCTCATTCCAAACTTTAGTTGAGTCCTTCTGAAGAAGTTTGAAAATGGGTTCGCAGATATAGGTCAGTTGGTTGATGAACCGACTAGTGTAAGGAATCTTCATACTTCTTTCTAGTCCATGGTTAGTGGAATCTTGACTATGGATTTTAATTTGGCAGAGTCTGATTCAATCCCTTTCTCACTGACCATGAACCCAAGGAGTTTACCTTTAGTGACGTAGAAAACACTTATGCGGGTTGAGCCGTATCTGGTACTGTCGCAGTCGCTCGAAAAACTTTCTCAGGGAGAGGATGTAACCTTCCCGAGTCTTGGACTTGATGATCATGTTATCAACATAGACCTCGACTTCATTATGAATGTGGTCATGCAGGATAGTTGTGGTGGCCCTTTGGTAAGTAGCCTCAGTAGTTTTATGCCCAAACGGAACGATGGTGTAGCAAAAATTCCCCCATGGGGTGGTGAAGGAAGTTTTCTCTTGGTAGTCAGGGTGCATTTTAATTTGGTTATAGTCGACAAATCCGTTGATAAATTACTTGAGCACTTGACTGGTCATATTTTCCATGATCATGCCAATGTTGTTCAATGGGAAATCATCCTTCGGGGATGCTTTGTTCAAATCTCGATAGTCAACGCACATGCGTACTTTCCCTCCCAATTTAGGCTCAGGGACTATAGTTGTGATCCATATAGGGTATTCAACTACGCGAATGAAACCCACACTCAGCTATTTGACTACCTTTATTTGACCTTGAGGTACCATTCCGTTCGGAGTTTCCTCAATTTTTGCTTGACTGACTTGTATTCTGGGAATGTGGGGATCTCCTGCTAAGCTATCTTTGTATCAATGTCGGTCATGTCATCGTAAGACCAAGTGAAGACATCCACAAACTCTTTCAATAATTCGTTAAATTGCTCACACTCATGCTCGTTGAGGGTGGACCTTATCATAATCTCACATAGATGGCTACTAGAACTGAGATTAATAATAACAATCTCATCATCGTTAGTTTGAATGAGGTTATATTGTTTATTATTTTCCTTATTGAGATCAGTTAAGAATTGTTCATTTACAAAATCATCAGCATGAACAGTTTGATTATAATCAATGCAATTGATGTGAGGCAGAAAAAGATACTCAAAATCTTCATTTATTTCATTCTCAGGGAATACATCATTGAGAACCTCATCAAAAGAAGCCTCATTTATATTGATATCAGAAATAAGAGAAACAGTGACAAGTGCAGGGATTCTTGAATGGGGTGAAAAGCAAGATTTGATTAGGCTTGAGCAGGCTGGACCAGAATGGCATGCCAATTTATGAGAGGTGCTTCAGTAGTTGTCATCTTGGCGAACGTGTCTAAAGACACAGCATCTTGGTGAATCATGCAAAGATGCGGCCTTAGTGTCTATAGGTCGAATGACTCCTCGGTGGCACTACCCACAAGTTTTTAGTTTTTTCATGGTCTCATCAGTGAGGGGTTTTACCTCGTGCCTTCATTCCTTGACCCAAGTTTTATTATCTTAGAAAAAGATCTCCAGTCCCAGTTTTATCTTTTTATCAGTGGTGTCATGCCACGGTTTGGAGAATCCATAAAAGGTGAAGTATTCGCCTTCTTTGATAAATCTTCCATTCAAAGAGTCTCACAAAATGGTCTTTTCATCTTCTAGGCTTATTTTCTATCATGGTCGATGGAGTGCTTTGAGTACGACTGGTGAAGGTTGGTAGACCAAGCCGCATGGGGGAAAGGTTTCCTTCGGATAATTGGCTCAAGGATCCCTTGTTGGCATCATCCTAACCCCATTCCGAGCATGAAGTCTATATTCTTAAATATCTAGATTACATTGACGTTTTCGTGAGGATTGTGTTCTGTACAAACCCGATCATTAAAATTATCTCCCACCGGGATAGGGAGTGGATAGATTTTAATATCAAAGAGGAACATGTCATTAGTCCCACGCTGAACTTCTAATACTAGGTTACGGGTGTTGGAACAGTCTGAACTGTCGTCATCCCTAAGGATGGTGACAACCTGACTTTAGCAAAGAACTTCAGTTTCTAATGGAGAGAGGAAGATACTCCTCGGATGTCGTGGAGCCATGGACGGCCACGGAGTAAATTGAAATAGACAGGTATATTGATGACTGGGAACTCAATCAAAGGTTACTTCCCGACGAGTGTTGTCATAGGTGCCCACAGCGACGAATGTGGCAGTGAGATCATTAACTTTCAATCCAAGGCAGTTGAAAGTTCTGAGTAGGCAGACATTAAGAGCGGATCCATTGTCTACAAGTGATAGCGGGACTATCTTCCATAAAACTTCGACGGAGATGTTAAGAGCATAATTGTGACCCAAGTCAAATTTTGGGATTTCTTCTTCGGAGAAAGAGAGGAGTCTAGTAAAGGGAAATAATCCAACCATATTTACGGCTTCTTTGAGATTGGTATAGGGGAAATTTACAGGTCCTGTGAGGAGCTTTATTAAAGCATTTCGGTGCACTTAGGAGGACATGAAGAGTCCCCACAAGGTGAAATTAGACTAAGTTTTCTTGAACTGGTCGAGAACTTTGCTTTCTTCAACAATCATCTCTGGCATTAGGAGCTCCTCGATAAATCCCTTTTCCTTTATCTATTATGGTTGCATGGGGAATCGAATCTTTATACTATCAACCAGATCGGGTCATGTGGTTAACAAAGGCGGGGAAAAATAAGAATCCCATGGGTTCATCTACTTCGGGTTGAATAGACACTTTGTTGATTTCCCCCAATATTTCTTCAAAAGAGATCATTTCGCACAAATCGATAACTGAGCAGGCTTCTCCATGATTTGGTTCATCATCTGAGCTATCGAAGTCATCCCCTCATCCAGTGGCGACAATGTCCTCTGGTCAAGAGTAATCAATGCATTCAACAACCTCTACGATGTCATTAAACTGGTCTTCCCACTTAGCGAGGAAATGCAAATGTGAAGGGACCATACGTCCCTGAAGTTTCAAGGTCGTGAGCAACTCAGGGATGCTACATATCACCTATTTCTGGCGAAACATATCTGACATGGTCTGCACGATGTCATCCAAACCGATTTCTTCTATGGGTACCCCCCATTCGTCTGATTCTCGATCCCACTTCTGAGCTTCCATATATAGTCTACTGAACCTCTCATAGTCGATGGTCATCTCTGCAGGCAGTTTCAGCCCAAACCATCAGAGTTGATCTCGTATTATAGGCAGTTCCATACCTCCCCCTTTTGATCGGGTGCGAAAGGTAATATAGGCTCGTGTGAGGAGTGACTGAGCTTGATCAGCAAAGTTTGTGGGGTATAAGAGAAAATATGAGCAAAACTTGATAGGTTTGGGTGAAGTCATGGTTGTGATAAGTATTTTGGCAGGCACAATTTGGGTACGACGGGTCAAATTCAGGGTTGTCAATCTTGGTACTGCACGGAGCTAGGATGGCCATCAAATATGACTGAACATTCGGCGCTTGGTCTGAATTTTTCATGAACAACTTGTGGAGGTAGATTCCAAATTCAATCAAAGTAACAAAGGAAGCAGTGGAGCTTTAGGGTTGTTCGATGCAAGATCTAAGACAACCGGGAGCCATGCCAAAGTCGGGTATGCGATCGATCGAAGAGGAAAAATGGTTTTGGCTTATTTTGAAGGAAAGAGAGATTATTTTTGGTATTTTTATTTTTAAAAAGAGGGGAAGAAAATAGGAATCGTCAGCATGATTATTATTATTATTAGGTTTCACTTGTATTATGTTTGCCTAAATGCAAAGAATATGCCGAACAGGACTCGAGCCTAGGGAAAAAATAAGGTATAAGATGTAAGACATGGTTTGAATTGTTTCCAGGCTCATGGACAGGGTCCTGTTTTAAAAACGGGTGAAATAACATAGAAATTTGGGCAGTATGGCGACCCAAAGTTTTGGCACAGTTTCACATGGTGACCGACAAACTAATTATGAGTGTCCTAAGGTTGACGCCTATATGAGGTTTAAGCATTTGGTGGGCTTGTGGAAGGGTTTCCCCTCTTTGGCATGACTTCCACGATATACTTCTTGCCTATAATGGCAATCATTTATGGGTACATGTGGACAAGCCATTTGATATACCTGAACGTACATTAATTGCCTCACGATATACCTCATGGGGATAGTACATGTGAGAGCGAATTCAATATACTTGACCTACATGAATGAGTTCCCTGCTATGTACCTCCCGTAGTGAGTTCGGTCAAGTGACACGATACGGGGGGAGCCACTCGATATACGTTGAATGTACGAGGCCAATGGAAGGTGAGAATCATATCTCTTAAGTTAATCGCGTTCTGTGGGACCGACACCCATCATGAAGTGATCCCCCAGTACAAGTCAAAATTTGTGTCAATATTGCCATGCTCTACGGATGTAGTGTGTAAAAATGCATGAGTCTTTATTAGTATCTTATGGAGATTTTTTATATACATGTTGATTAAGGGGAATACTACCACTATGAAGGAGAATATATAAATATAATTAAATGAAAATGTAACACCCCGCGCAATCTGACAAGCGAGGTGGTTAGTTGCCGCTGCCAAACTACGTCGAGCGTCACTAAATAATCGACCATTCTTAGCATGTGACAGATACGAGACATATAAAATTCATTCAACGAGATAATAATTAAATCAATCCCAATAAATAATAACTATTCATGTGATATAAAATCCATCACCATGCTAATCTCCAATTTAATCCCAGATCCAATAAATATAAAACTGAATAAAAATATCCAACTATGAATATCTGAATAAAAAACGTAAACAACTGTGGAAGTAAGTGGCCCACCAAATCCATAAGTAGAGCCTCCTAATAAAATGCGACGATGAGGAAAATCTAAACTACTAAACATCAAAATAAATAAACTCCAGATGCACCTCCAAAAAGATCTCCAATAACTCCTATGAAGCTACTCCAGTGCTAACGCAATAGGTCAGAGCCCACCGCATGAATCCAAGCTACTCTCCCTAATTAGGGCTCGTGGACCCAGACAGTAACATTATACATGATAAATATCACAATAGAATATTTTAAATTAACGCAATAATTATTAACGTGCAACTAAAAATAAATCGCAACCACGTAATCACCTACTTACGCTACCCCAAGTTTAATTCCAATTATCTAATTTATCGAATGCAATTTATCTAATTTAATTAAATTCATCCGATTATTTATTTTCATCATTAATATCAGTTGCGGGACTCCCGCATAAAGTCTTGCACCATATTAGTCGTGGGACTCCCACTAAGTTCTACATCATTTTAGTCGCGGGACTCTCGCATTAAGTCTTACATCATATTAGTTGTGGGACTCACACAAGTTTTACACCACACCCATTCCCCTCGTAATAGCTAGTCAATCCGTATTATGTCACCCCCTGCACTTATTCACGAGGTTGCATGCACGACATGTCATAATAGTAATCCAGCTTGTTTAACTGTCAGCCATGCACTTATTACATCGTCACACACTCACACGTCGCAATAGCTAGCCAACCCGTTTAACTGTTAGTCCTACACTTATTAATGACACCAATTCATTTTAATACACGTTTATTATCTTCGGCATCAATTCTCAATTTCTTATTTTCTCATCATCTCAGTTCACATTATTTTATTTTAGCCCACCCTGTTTTAGAGCATAAACCTCAAACCTACCCCTAGTCCCATACCTAGAGGTCTCCAAAATACAACCGTGTCCTATCCTATTTCGTAGTGTGAATTTCTATGGCTAATCTCTCCCCAGTCTCGCGCCTAAGCTAACCAAATCAACGGAACGACACCAAAATTAGCCCCACCCCGGAGTATCCCATCCGTAAAAATCTACACTAACTAGTCCCATACCTAGAAAGTGTTATCTGTAACTAAGGCATACCCACTAGTCCCATACCTAGCAAGTATTCTTAAAATTTAAGGTGAGAGCATACTACCCGAAATCCCATTGTCCCCGAAATGTAGAATATAATTGAAACAATAAGTCATACAGTCTAGTTTATCAACACATACACAATTCTCATATAACCGCAATTAATCTCAATGTAACTTATTCAGTCTATCGTCATAAGTAACACCAATAGTTTTATTCTCAATTTATAATCTTAACATCCTGAAATTTACGAAGCACATAACAATAATTTACACATTCCAATTTATCTGTAATCACACAAATTTCACATGCAGTAATAATTAATTTTTATTTAATTCGCTCGAGTCGTCGAAATAATTAACCCAATTTATTTTATTTGGCAATTACGATTTCAATCAACATGCGAGTTTATGGTGTACCCATCAATATTCACTTTTATCAAACCTACAACATTTTATGTGCTATCCCAAGTTTTGTTTTCAATTAAATACAATTTCTATTGTTTCTACATGTAAGCCTACACTCATATTACCCAAAGTCCAACATCTACCCTAAACAGACAAGGGTTATAAGTATTAAATCATATTAGGATTTTTAAGAAAAACAGTCCCAAATTAGTTTTTCACTTTTTCTAATTAGGTTGCTAATTTATTTGAAGAAAACACTTGAATTAAGGTTTGATTGACACTTAAAACGCATAATACTAAAGAGAGAATAGAAGAATTCATACATGCTGAAAAGTCATTTAGAAAAATTGAGTAGACGGCTGAAATCCTATCAAAAAATTAAGAAAGATTGCTTTTTGCACCAACTTGAGAAAACGCCAATTAAGCCTTCAAATCTTGAGTTGAAACTCGATAAATTTGGGGCTAGGGTTTGTAGGTAGAAGAAGATGAAAATATAGAGATTTGTTGCTCTTAGGTTTTATGTAAAAATGTTTATAAAAATTTATTCCGGAAATATATTTATATATGGAAAAGAGAGTATTTTGGTTCTATGAAAACTCTTCAAAAACGAACTGCCGAAATTCTGACTGGGTGAACCGGTTCGGGGTACCTGACACCTGAAAATCCATTATTTTTATTTTCAAAGTTGTAATACTTATAAATTGGCTCCGATTTATATTCTGATTTAAATCCTACTTTCCATAAATAAAATCCAACATTTTTTAATTACTAAGAATAATATAATCCAAAAATTTTATTATGGTGAATTTTGAATTAATTTATTCTAAGTCCCAATTTAATTTAATTACACATCGATTTAAATCTACGAGGTGTTACAAAGTAAAGCTAGCATGGAGCATGAAGACTATACTAAGCATGGTGATATGGAAACATGTGAATAAACAAGTGAGTGAGATGTGTAAGATGAGAGAGTGACATAGGAGTAGTGTAAGTGAACATGTGAATATATATATATATATATCTGTGTGTGTGTGTGTGTGTGTGTGTGTGTGTGAAAATGTGTGCTAGTGCGACTAAGCATGGAATCTACAAGTGGTGTATGAGATGTTTAAGTGAGCATGGAGATATATACAAGTGAGAAAAGCGAGGGTGTTTGCTAGTATAGCTAAGCATGGATAATCTACAAGTGGTGTGTGGAGCATGTAAGTAAAAGTGAGACTATATACAAATGCGAGTATATTATCTATTCTAGGGATACGCAGCTGCAGCATATGTGGATGCATGCAGGAGTTGAAGTAGACGTTTCTTTTATTTCATTCCTAGATTAGGAATCTTATCTCTGTATTTTATTATGGGTGTGTCACCTTCACGACTTATTCAAATTTGATTTTAGTTCAGATTTTGTATTGAGATTTATTATTAGTTATTTGATACTTTGGTTTTGGTTTTTGAGGCCGATGATTTATTTGGCAGGTCATTTATAATTCAGTATCATTTTAGATAGCGATTGTGTGTATGGTTTAGTTTATTTTGTTTCCTCATGTTGTTATTTGTTTAATGAAAGATAAAATTTTGACACTTTCTTAATTAATTATTAGTTGATTAGTAATTAATATGGTTTTCGACAATGATGCTAAGTATGAACCAAATGAGAATTATGTTTTAATTTAATAAAGGACTGATCACCCGATATTTAATTGGGGTGAAAAGTGATATATACACTATAAGAAAGCATGAGATAAAATATACAAGAAGTAAGAAAGGGAGTAAAGGGAACATACAAGTGGGGGCATATGTACACATGAAGAAAAACAAGAGAGTAAAGAATAACACCCATGTAAAAATAGAGTCTAGTCCTACAGAAAGTTCCCAGTGGAGTTGCCACTATGGCCATCCAGGTCGAATTCCTCAGGCGCGGGACTTGAAGTCAGGACGAGGGGAGGAAGAAGGTTCCCTCACCCTCTCTCTCTCTCTCTCTCTCTCTTTCTCTCTTCCCTTTTTTGGCGTAGCACGTGTCGATGATTCGAGGATGTGGAGGTCCTCTTTCCACCACTCGTGTCAGTGTCTTGGCGGTCCAGCCTTGTATATAAAATTGGTTATCGTCAAAGGGGCGATAACATGAAGAGGTGGAGTCGCCAGCCTATTTTGCTCAAAACAAGCAAAAGAATGGTGTCTCCTCGAGAGAACGATATCAAGGTCAAACTGATGCAAATGAAACCAAGTGATTCAAAGATCCGGGGAATAAGTTACAGAATGAGAATGTGTTAGGCACCCATTTCGCCCTTTTGGTCTCTCATGGGCTATATTAATCTTCTCCCTTTTTCTCTGTGATGTATGTGTACATGTGTATAATATAGATGGCTGGAGAATTGAATTATCCGGCACGCGTCATAGAATGGACGAAGTGGACTAATCTGTAGGAGTGTAGTCGAAAATAATCATAAACATATAATACGAGTGTTTGCCAAATCACGAATCTCTGTGAAAAAGGGAATGTGTATGTCGGACGATACACGAATATGTAGGAATCCAAGACTCACAAAAATATATATAATATAATGGATATGAAATGAAAGAGGAGGACTCGAATCTCCGGATTGACCCAAGGCGCTTATATAGCCCAAGGGGCATTAAAGTCCACGTAGTTCGAAAATAGCATAGGGGTGGGGTTCAACCCATAAATCCAAATCTATGACTCGTCTTGTGTGTTTTTGAGAAAAATGTATATAAGTGTGAAAATATGAGAAATTGAAAGTCTTACTTTTGAAATTTATGAATAAACCCTCTTTTATCTTTTGGGGGTTTTATGAAAATAAATTGGGTGCAATAGTACTAATAAAAAGTGAAATTATTTTATTTGAGATGATAAAACAAAAACTAGAAAATATCACAATATGAGTATAAAGTGTATAATAACACTTAAATGAATAAAACTAGAAAATAGTGAGGGATGGACCTCCTTGATAGATCTTTGTTGCTGAGATTAGAATGTAAGTATGTTGAATTTTGAAGTGGTGTGAGGGTAATATAGTAGGATGAGGTGAGTATCTAAGTGAGGTAAGGAGGCGAGGTGATGGAATGTTGGAAAATGAACTTTTTTGGAAAAGGGAAGGCTTTGAATTTAAGGAGAATGTTTACTGACTGCTGAAAGGGGGGCACTCTCCCAAGGTGAGGTCATGGCCCTTTTATATTGGAAGTTAGGGCTTAAGGGGGTGCCGATCGGCATGTCCCCTGGCCTGCCTATTAGCGTAGCGTCTGTCTTTCTAGATAAGGAAAAGTACATGATGTCAATAGGCAGGGTGCCTATAGGCTGTCCAGAATCAATTTTTTGGAAAAATGAGCATAAAATGCAAACAGTAAGTTCAAATCATGCACATCTGGGATCATTAGAAAGGGAATTGAAAGCCCTTCAAAGCGCTGGATAGTTTCTAAACGGGCACAGGAGTTGACCAAAGTCAAATAGGGCTCGAAAGCACTGGATAGTTTCTAAACGAGAGGTTTTAGAGGAAAACGGATCGTTCATTCGAACTGTGAGGCCAACTTGTGCATGGCACATACCATAAGGTAATTCAGAGCCCTTTGATATTTCATTAAGCTTCACTTGATTGGAGAGTTTACTAAGGTCCAACGGGGCCCAAAATTACTCGATGACCTTTTGGAGTAAAATAGGTCGTTCGTCTGAACCGTGAGACTGATTTGCACACGGGATGGATCGTTAGAAAGGGGATTTAGAGCCCTTCGAGGTTTCATTAAGTTCTCTCAAGATTGAGAGATTACTAGAGTCAAACGGAGATCGAAAATATTTAGTGGTCTTTCGATTAGTACTTGAAGTAAAATATATCATTCTTGCAGACTGTGAGACTGATTCGCACACAGTAAGGACTGTTAGAAAGGAGATTCAAAGACCTTAAGGTTTCATTGAGCTTAGCTCATGTTAGAGATTTGAATGGATTTAAGTGGAGCCCAAGATCGCTCGTCCTTTAGGTAAATATGACCTATGATTTATGGTGAATGGATGAGTGTTAGGAACCTGAGGAGGTGCTTGGGGGGGTCCTAGGATGGGGTGTCTACACCACAAAATCCAAAACTCCCAAGAATTAAAAAGTGACTTAAGGTTCTTCTAAGGTGGTTGATAAACACCAAGAGTCAATTGGCTCCATCAAACCAAATCTCATAAAAAATGTACAGTTAATGGTAACTGATGTTCTATGCAGAATTCATCCCATTCCTGTTAATAAAGATGATGCTTTTGCTAGTTTAGAGAGATGTCACCCACCCGGTAATTTTACTATTTCTCATGTACATCGCTAGCAAATTGCTTTAGAAGTTCCAATAGATAAAGGATCTCCAACTGATGTGCCTCCTCAATGAAAGAAACATTTGAGGAAGAAATTAAGTTAGAACGCGTGATCATAACTCCAACCCCTTCTCCCCTAGTTTTTTTGGAGCGAGCTTTAACCGATAAGACAAGTGATATAGTGGAGGATATTTCCACGCATGGTGCTCTATCTAATTGACCTCAGCAAGCTCGTCCGATAAATCTTTTCTCTGAGTGTGAATTATTTCTTTGTAAAGAAAATATCTTTTATAACATTTTTCTATTTTTATCTTGTAGGATATTCCTTCATATCTGGTGGGCACTGTAAATATTGATGACACTCCTCCATCTAAAGAACAATTAAGTCCAGTTATTGAAGACACCAACATTGAACCTTTTCCATTACCCCGTTCTTCAATGACTGGGCTTACTTATTCACGGAGGTCCTCTTCTAAGTGTGTTGTTGTTCTGGCCCAAAAATTACCTATGGATGAAGAGCCACTGATAGTTACAAGTGAAGCTATTGAATATTCCATTCCCTCAGCTCCTTTAACTTCAATGAAGTTTCCATTGGTTGTGGTCCCTCCAGCCGGTTCTGTTGGGGTAGGTTGAAAAGGATATTTATTGTGGTTATTATTACATCATCTCAGTATGTTGGAATATCAATACTTAGATTAATGTTGTAACTGTAGGTGAAGATAATGGTCACAATTATGCCTCCTATAGATAACCTTCATCGTGCTCGTGAAAACATTGTTGAGGTAATTTCCTTTTAAACAAAATATTATTCTCTGTATTTTCTTAGGCAAAGACTTTATTGGTGAGCTTCTTCGGTTTGTGGGGTTTCATCTTGCTAGGAGTGAAGAGAAAGATCAACCAGCTCCCTCTAATGAGGTTAATTTGGTTTTAGTCCCCATTGCTACATTAGTGAAACCTCAAGCTTCCTCTTGTAGATGTGGTTCTTCCTCCTTCTTTTGCTGATAAGGTAGTTCTTCATAACTCTGTATGAATCTCTTATGACTTAGCTCAATTATAGTTAAGGTTTCAAAATAAATTTACACTTTATAAGTCAACTTAGTGGCTTACTATTAAGTTTTTTTCCTCAAAATTTACACATTGTAAGTCAACTTAGTAGCTTACTAGTAAGGTTTCTCTAAAAATAATTTAAACTTTGTAAGTCAACTTAGTAGCTTAGTACTAAGGTTTTTCTCAAAATTTACACTTTGTAAGTTAACTTAATATCTTACTACTAAGGTTTATCTAAAAATAATTTACCCTTTGTAAGTCAATTTAGTAGCTTTTGCTACTAAGTTTTTTCTCAAATTTTACACTTTGTAAATCAACTTGGTAGCTTACTACTAAGGTTTATCTAAAAACAATTTGCATTTTGTAAGTTAACTTAGTATCTTACTACTAAGGTTTTTCTCAAGATTTACACATTTTAAGTCAACTTAGTAACTTACCATTATGGTTTCTCTAAAAATAATTTACACTTTGTAAGTCAACTTAGTAGCTTACTACTAAGGTTTTTCTCAAGATTTACACATTGTAAGTCAACTTAGTAACTTACTACTATGGTTTCTCTAAAAATAATTTACACTTTGTAAGTCAACTTAGTAGTTTGCTATTTTCTTAAGATTTATGCTTTGTAAGTTCACTTAGTATCTTACTACTAAGGTTTTTTTTCAAAATTTACATTTTGCAAGTCAACTTAGTAGCTTACTACTAAGTTTTTTTCTCAATAGATACACATTCTTGGTGACTTAACATAAATTTTGCTAAGATTTTGGCTAACTCTTATGTTTCATCTGTCTTTGCAGCTGTACATAGGGAAAAGTCCTCTCAAAACACCTCAACTGGTTGTGCCTATTGTTGAGGTTGATCTAGTTGCTACGGGTCATTATCACTCATCCTCCCACAATGATCAAGAATCTACTGTCAACATGAAAAGGGAGGAAAACAAGTCTGGTTTTGAGTCTTTGATACCTACTATTTCTCCATCTCAGTTATGTCAACAAGTGTTTGGTGGTAGTAGTATCATTCCCAACCCGTTCATGTCAGTGCTAGATTAAATACTGATTTCTCATCCTAATACTTTTACCAATAATGTGTTAGACCTCATCATTTAACGATGACATATCTTCTGCACACGATAGTTGTTATCGTTTTTGAGATTGAATAGACCCCCACCTCTTCCCTTGAGGGATCTATGCTTAATCAATTTATGGGAATTTTCAAAGTTTTGAGTAAGGATGGTTTTGATTTTTCATAGATCATTAACAAGTTGAGAGGCCTCAAACATCCATAAATATCAGCATGTCATTCCATCTACCTCAAGGTTGTTTGGGATTTAAAGTCTAAAGAGGTGAAGCTAAATAGCCTCATTCCACAACTTGAGGAGTGTGAATAAAGAGTAATAGTAGTCGAAACAGCTTTATCCAATGCCAAAAGTGAACGTGAGACTATCTTAAAGTAGAAAGTTGAGGCTGAAGGGAATATCTCAATCATGTCTCGGCATCAATGAAAGATTTCTCAAGATGTAGCTGCTTCGTTAGGGGGGGTTTCTTCATAGCATCTAACTTAGGATTTTTTTAGAATAAATTCGTCAATTTGTATCTCTGGGCACTAGTCACATTTTAAATTGTAATTACTCCCAATTGAAATATAAAGAAAATATTTGTTATTGAATCTCATGTGTACATTTTGTTTCTTACTTCAATACTTAGCTCACATATATTACAAATTGATGTGTTTCTTCACATTTCTTTAAGAAAAATAAATTACAAGTGTCTTTCTCAAACATGATCATTTTTCAACCACTTTTTGTTAACTTAAAAAGTCGATCATCTTTAACTTTTGAAATCAGGAAATAACCCGAGTCATTTGCTTATTTGATGATATATGGTATTTCATAATTTGCTGCAAATTTTGGCAAAGGAAGTCCTCTAATGTTACTAACAACAAGATTTAATACTATAGTAACTTTCATAAACTTTCTTGGTCTCACAAGGTTCTCATAAGGTTTGGAGAGTTGCTTTGTATATACTTGAAAGTGTTTTCTCGCATTATCTCTATGTTCATCTAGTTCTTCTAGTTGAACATGCCTACTCTTTGCTTTGCAAGGCATATCTGGTAGATGGTACTTCTATCTCCACTGAAAGGATTAATTTAGCTCCATAAACCAAAGAGAAAGGTGTATAACTTGTTAACTTCCTCTTGGTTGTTGGATAGTCCCAAAGTAACATAGGCATCTTTTCATCCCACGCACCAAGGAAATCTTCCATCATTTTGGTTAAAATATTGAATAAACTATTATTTGTGGCCTCTGCTTAACCATTACCTTTGGGATAAGCCACTAATGAGGTGTGGTGGATATTGAATATTTGGCACTAAACATTGTTACTTATATATTGATAAATAGAGTTATATTATCTGAAAGAATAACATTAGGAATGCCAAATTGACAAATGATATATTCTCTAATGAATATTTCCACCACTCGTGTTGTTGCTCTTTTCAAAGGTATCGCTTCTGTCCGCTTAGTAAAGAACTCAATTACCACGAGAATCCAAATTTTAACCCTGATTAGAGGTTTAATTTCCCCTACAAGGCCAAACGCCCAAGTGTGGAAATGATAAGGTGTTTCCAATCATTAATGAGATTACCACGAAGTTGGCAAGCTTTGCATTTTTGAACAAAATCGGTTAAATCTTTCTCCATTATTAGCTAATAATATCCAAGTGTCATAAGTTGGTCTTATAACACTACAAAAAAAAGTACTTTTTAACACTGAATCTTTTGAGACGGCTAAAATTTAGGTCTCTAAAACCCACTTTTTGAGACAGGTAAAATTAACAGTGTTAAAAACTACTCTTTTAAGACCCTTTTTGTTATCCGTCTCAAAAAGTACAACAAAAAGAGACTGCAAATTAATAGCCGTCTCAAAAAGTACTACTAAAAGAGACCAGAAAATAGCAGCCATCTCAAAAGATATACCTTATGAGACGGCTAAAACAAATTTTGATTCCCGCTGTTAATTTTTACTCTCCCGCTTATTCAGCCTAAGAACATAAAAAGAAAAAGAAACGAAAAAACCAGCGGTTGCTCTCCTTCTTCACCCGCTCTTATCCTTCTTCACCCGCAGACCTTCGTCGCCCTAGTCGCTCTGCCACCAAGTCGCTCTAGCCCTAGGACCATCCCTCTTTATCACCCATGTCGCTGGTTAATCATATTGCAATCTTTTACTCTGGTATTATTTTTTTTGTTGACTATTTTTATCTTTTATGCCATTCTTATATGTTGAAGGCTTTATGTTCTTAATTGAACTGGTTGGAAGATTGTATAAGAGGGGTGAGTAGTATCATACTGATTTAAAGAGTGGACCAATTACTAATTTTATTGAATCAATGGATATACTATTGGTTTTAGCAATTTTATTTCAGTTTTGTGTTTAATAGTTTGGATTTATTATATTCTATTTGTGTTTCAACTGCTGCAATAAGTGATACATAGTTGACCTTAATGATTTTTGAATGATGTAGGAAGACAAACTAAATGATCTGATCGACTGAGCTAATCTAGTCCCGAACATTCAAGTTATAATATCATCAAATTGATACGGATAAAGGTAATTTTAATTCTTGGTCATTGATTAATATCATTAGTTTTTGTACTCAATTGATTTGTAGTGGTGATAGGAGGTTGAGGGTGAGCCAATTGAAAACTCGGATTGTCAGCTGGTTGTTGTACTATAGTTTTAAAATTAATTTATGAAAATATTTGTATACTTATTTGTGTGAATTTTAGTTAGAATTATTGATATGTTTGTTTATGTTAATTAATTCATGTCCTTTGCAAGTAGTTAATTTGATTTACTATTCGATTTTGATTTTATTTTGTGATATATGTGATGGACCCAAATTAATTCAAACATGCATCACCGTTGAAAAAATCGCCAACATTATCCAAGTATCTCATGGGAAACTATGAAGCACAGACACTGATACGGGTGTCGTGTTCGACATGACACGGACACAACAAACTTAAAAAATAAGTACATGGCACAACAAAGACACAACGACATTTACTATGCATTTCAAAATCAAAAAATTGTTGTGAAACTAATATATTAAAATTAACATGGTTCATTATTTCACCATTTAATAATGACAGTTAAATCGTAAGTCAAATATATGCATTTAAATTAAGTGAGATAATAACTTCATTCTTTTAACTTTTCTTCTTATTATTTATATACCCTTAAAGATTTAATTTTACAAGATGACACTATAATTTCTTAGTTTTCTTTAATTTTGGCACCCCATCATGTCCACGAAATGTCTGGGCCATGTTCGTGAAGTGCCCGCCTTTTTTTAAATGCCAAACAAGTCTGAGAAGCCACGCGAAATGTTGTACGAGTGTCGAAGTTTCTGACATGAGTACATCATCTTTGGAGAAGTCTCTGTGTTTTTTAGGTGGGAAATGTCCATTTTCTCATTGGACTCGATTTTTTAAATTTATTAGTAAACGTTCATTTTAGGTGGCGACAAACATAAATGAAGCGGCATGGAAAGAATCACGAATAACTCCAAAGGTATCAAAGTAACCTAAGGGAAGAATCGTGTCCTCACCGGGTTCCTGGTTGCTGAAGTTAACTAGTATACGCTTGTTATAGGATTGAAAAATGAGATTTATGAGTCAAAAACTCAAAATAGGAACTTGGTGGCTTAATAAGAGACACGAACACCCCAAGAGGTATTAACGTATCATATGGGAAGAGACGGTTTCATCATTGGACATCTGGTTTCAAAAATTATCTCACTTATGTATGTTCTTTTGCGTGTTAAAAATGGTCTTTTGGAGGCGAAAACTCAAAACATGAATTGACTGTCCTTAAAAGAGGAGCGGACACCCCTACACGCACAAAAGGAACACGTGGGAAGTGTCCTCTTCCTAATAGAACTCCATTTGCCAAAATTGACTAGTATACTCTCGTTTTGTGGTATAAAATGATCTTTAGGGAGCGAAAATTCAAAACATCAATCAAGTGGCCCCGAGAGAGGCACGAATGCCCCAAGAGGTACAAACGTAACTTGTGGGATGTGTTTGTATTCTCATCGGACTCTCAATTTTTGAAATTGACTAGTAGATGATTGTTTTGGGGTTATAAGTCGATTTTGGGGGTGAAAGTGAAAACAACAGCGAAGTGGATCGAAAAGAGGCACGGATAGCCCCAAAGGTATCAAAGTAACTCGAGGGAAGTGATCGTGTCTTCACATGACTGAAATTATGAAAGTGACTGGTGGTAAGGATTTGGGCACGTATAGTACTGATCAAAACTCTATTCATGTCTACTTTGGTTTTACTCATTTGGACATGTTCTCTTCATTATTATCTTGTTCAAACATAAGGAGGTTATCACCGTCTACCCAGACAGTGGCGGGCGAGTCATTGTTCCCCGCATTGGATCGTGCGTATGATTCATACCTGGTGATTAGTTTGAACCGATTTTGAGACCATATTCTCCGCCTTCTTCCACTCTCTTCCCGATGTCAGGTTCCGACTTAAGTGTCTAAGGACTAAGGATGGCGCCGTCAGTTCAATGCACGACATAAACTTGGATCACTTTTCTCTTATAGGTATTATCCGGACGGGTAACTTTGTACTCTCACCTAGATTTATATATTATTTTTAGAAACACGATGCATGTTCATAACTATCAAGACGCATGTCCAGAAATAGCCATCACTAAAGACTAGGAGTTTTAAGAAATTTGAGAAGTTTGCTGAAGTCGGTTCACTCTTTATAGTTGCACATATTATGGCTTTTGTTTTTAAGAAAGTGAGTTTACATTTGTTATACGCATTTTGTAATAGAAATTCCCATATCATATATTATGGTGTAGACGAGTAAAGTTGAAGCACGGTCGTTATCATTTGGTAGTTTAACAGGGTTGCTCGGCACAATATCATTTTTATTTAAAATTCAAGTAACCATGACCATTAATTAAGATATAGGCCTACTTAAAATCAAAGTTTGGATCTTCAATTTTTACAAATTTTATAATGATAATAATGATAATGGGCGAGTCATATGGATTGGTACGTCATGCGCTATTGTATCTTTCAGTTTCTTTTAGCTCCAGAATAATGAAAGCAAGGTTAGTCTGTAGGTTTCATGTTTCTTTGGAACGTTTGATTTTAAGGTTGATCTATGAACAATATAGGAGTCATATTTATGTTTCCTAGTTTATCTGTTGAGCTTATTAGTGTGTCTAGTAGTATGTGATATAGCCTCTGTAATGGGTTGCAATTGTTGCTTATTTTTGTGTGTTTTAATTTTGGTACATAGGTTTTTAGTTCAATCGTTAATCGCTTTTACACGGTTGGACTTTGTGGTTATTAGACTAGTTTTTCTAGATATATTGAAAACACCATATTTAAAATTTAGAAGACTACATGACTTTGATTTAGACCCCTCTATTTTCTTTATTAATTGAACTGTGTGGTTAGTGTGTTGGTTGTTAAAAGACAACACTACTTTGATTCTATTGCCTAGTGTTTTTGCATTGATAATCGATATCCATGTCCAAATCCATCGGTATTCCATCACCTATCTTGTATAGAGTCATCGAATAGGAATCAGAGAGTCGTGTGATGAGAATTTTGAAAAATGTTTTTTTACCAAAATCATGCGGACTAGGTAGAAATCATCTGACAAATTATTTTTCTCATGGGGTTTGCTTTGGCGACAAGTCCACAGTATATTCATCATCTCTCTCCAAACATCAGTAATAGTCAAGTTATCATGACCCTCAAAAGGATATCCTCTTTTTTTCAAACAAAATTACAACACTTCATTCAATGCAATATTATAAAATTCATCATCCATAACATATCTACGTACACATTTGATGAACTCGCAGTGAATAATTCTCGATGCACTCACATGACCAAAAGTAAAATGGAGTACTTTCTATTTTACACGTGCATGCCAAATTCTCATTGGTGAGGGCTACATTGATTCTCTCAATACTAAACAATCAACCAATCCATAAATATAAAAGGGATATGCAACATTATTGGTCTACCGATATTGATGACACATGAGATAACGTTTCATATTTAGAGTCGCATAGTATTTCCTCGAGTTGAGAACATAACAACAAACCTCTCTCACAAGATTTACCAATTAAATTAAGCAATTGGCAACTTTGATCTTGAGGATTGGATAAATGGGGTGGGATTAGGGGGACGAGAAAAGGGTGTGTGAGTATCTCAAGAATCCTCCAGATTTCATTTCGGTACCACGTGAGGCATTTCTTTATAAGATCAAGAAGCCATGGATTGGGGAGGGACTAGAATGTAATTTCATGGTTCGGGTTTGTTATGACTTTAAACTTCACCCAAAATGTCTTGTATTCTGAGAAGGGTGTTCTCCCATAAACCATTTGGTAAAGGATGCAACCGAGAGACCAGATATCGGATGGAAGACCATACTTTATGATATTTCCATTTGCAACTGTCTCATTGCACATGAATGCTTCGGGGGACATTTAACTCAATGTACCCACCTGTGAATGTCGCTGAATGTTTATTGTGTTGCTCATTATAGCTTTGGCAATACCAAAATCAATTAGATTCAATGACCTTTGATAAGAATAAAATTAGCCGTTTTTAGGTCGGAGTGCACGATATGATCCTTATATATGGTATTAACAGTTAGAAGTAATTACTGCCAGTAAAATCGAAGCCAATTCTCATCAATAGTTAACTCAGAGCTATCTAGTTCTTTCCATTTCTGGAACAACATATGAGCCAAATAAATTTCATCATATTCAAGTACCATAAATATGAATCCATCTTCCCTGAACCTGCCATCCCTATTAGCTATGGAACCATTCATTAATTCCTTGAGCAAAGCCTTATATATCACCTCATAGTCAATAAGTTGAATGATGTGGTTATTTCCCTTCAGTTTGTTCAAATATTGAATTTCCTGACAAAACCCATATGCAGTGGCATAGTCACGACCTTTAAGCTTGATTTTTTTCAAGGCATAGATTGTACAATCTGAAGAAATGACTTTGTGGACCTTGCTAGTTCCTTCACTACCTATCTTGCCAAGCCTTTGATAGATCTTTCCATTAACCTTAAAAAATAAGTCAGGATCGTAGTTTTTCTTATGAGGTGCTGATGCCGCTTTACTGCTTGCAACTTTTGCTTGTTTTTCTGACTTGTTACCTTCCAAATTCACATCCAAGGGTGTATTATTAGATAAGGGAGACTGCGATTGCACATCAATAGCACTAACACCATCTGCAGATGGTTTTGTTTCTATTGCCTTGCCATTATGAGGTGGAGGATCTTATGGGATGTCGCATTGCTTGTGCATATTCAGTTGCTGGTCCTTGTAGATATCATATTCCTTAACTTTCGATTGGGTATCCCCAACAGAGATGGGATCTTGGGCTACAATGGATGTCTGCTCAGCAGAGAATCTGCTGGTGTCCTTAGACAAAAGTTGTGGTGGGTGCACCATATCCTGTTAGCTCATGGGTTGAGAGCTCACACTGCAATCTCTGAAAGATTCTACACCCACGAGAATCCATATTTTGGTGAAGATGAGAACAACAAGTTGTTTAATTAAGCCTGGGAGCGGAAGCTGAATTCATTAATGTTGTGGTAGCGCAAGATGGCCTAACAGCTAAAGATTGGGTCATCGGACAACTAAAGTCACTCTGTAGAAATTTTTTGAATTGGTGCACTTGATCCTGGTATTTAAATAATGGTAAAATAATATTGATTTTGTATCACCTAGGCAGATATCACTATCTTTATCCCAGAAACGACAGTGGTAAAGGATTGTTTGGTAAGGTCATCAAACTAGGCATTTGCATAAAAATCTCTCACGAGGTCACGACATATGTTTTCCTTATTTTGACCATGGTTATAAACGTCCATCCATTGATAATCAAAGAACAAAGTGTATACTGGTGACAGCTTGTCACATATCACCTCTCAATCCATAGAGCGTTCAATGATTGAGGTTTGATCCTTGAACTTTAATGATATAAATTTTCATGCGATGCAAAACTTTAAATTTATCATTTCCACAACTGGTCTGACTCATATATTGATGCTGCCTACGAATTTTATTGAAATCAATTGATTGTTTGTTGTTGTTCTGGTTTTACTGCTCAAATATTCCTGTGTATATACAAAGGTTGCATAGATTTAGTCCTGTTTATAGTCTATGCTTTACACCACATATTAGTTTTCAGAAGTGTTTATTCTTAGAGTGCTTAAGCTGACTGCAAGAGTCTTTTTGCTGTAACTAATGGCATATCCTCTATCAAACTACTAAATGAGAGTAAATATTTCAACTTAGCAATATAAATATATAAAATCTTTATGTATGTTAGGGTCTAGAATATTTTTTGGGGATAACTACGTATGATGCCTCCCCTCTTTTTGTACGACGTGGAATATCATTGATGTAGTCCTTGCAAAAATAACCACATAAGCATGCACTCATAGTTTACACTATATGTCTGCTATGTGGTTTGATGTTGTGCTTTCATTTCTGCGTTATTCTACAACTTGGTTATGCATCATTTCACTTGACCCCCTATTCCTGATGCCTTATATCTCATACATCCTTATAGATAGATATGCCTTCGTTGTTACCTTTACATCTATTAACTGGATTTTGAAATCCAAGAACAATTTGAGGTTATTTATATTGATGCTAGGAGTACTTTATCACCATGTTGTTGGTAGTAGGTTCTCAATTGGGTGTTTATCTTGCGCAATTTCCTTCATTTGGTCATGAATTAGTTTTTGTTGATGGACACACATCATTTTTGTATAGTTTGCCATGCCTTTCATGCTAGCACTAGATCTTGTTTTAGATTCCCTAATTCAAATTGGCTTTCACTCACCAATAGAATTTGTTAGTCAAAAGGTTAGGCTGGAATATTAGTTTAAAAAAAGAGATCCTCTACTTATTTCCTTATTCATAATGCCTCGTTAGAAGCTCCTCTCTTGGAAACTTGTAGTGATTCCATTTTTATGTTAAGTTTCTAGAAGTTCTTATCTGACTTGTCTCTCTCCCTGCTGATGTAGGGTTATGGCCGAGAATGCTGGATGTGCGAAACGCAACTCGGCTTATGGTAAGCTTCTCACAAACAATAAAAATTCCTAATAATTGTTTGTATATATATAACTGTTTTTGTCTTTATAACACATCAATATGAAGCCTCGGTCTGTAATTTTATTCTCCTTTTGCTCGTTATATTTCACTAGGATGTTGATTTTGGATGTGAAACAAAAATAATTATTCAATTATTTTGTTTCAAGTGAGGAATGAGATCGTTTCGGAGCATTATCCCTCTAGTACCTCAACGATCCATATCGACTAGGTAATAACCATCTTTATCATTATGCGATTGAAAGCACTACTTATCATGTATAGATAGAGATATTTTGCCAATTAACATATTTTACCTTAAAACATATTTATTTTATTTCTATATGTGTATGTGAGGGAGTGTTAGGTAACATGTATCGAGATTCTCTTCCCTTAGGATATATTGCATACATTTTAATATTTTACGAGCAGAAAATTCACCCTTATCAAGTTAACATGTTTAAAGTATTATGGCTATGTCATCGACAGGAGCTCGAAGAGTTAGAGATTCGCAACCAACAAGCTCTATTACAGATGAAGAATGATATGCGAAGTGAAATGCAAAGTTTGTTCCAAAATATTACCCCTCATTAAGATTCCATTACCTCGACGATTCGGTCCGACTAGGTAATAATATATAATTCATACATATAATTACTTTATATATATATATATTGAGAGATATTCGGGTAGAAAATTCTCTCATTTAAAGTAAATTTTCAATGGTGGTGGTGAAAATTTGCTATGGTGGTGAGAATTTATTATGGTGGTGGTCAAAATTTTTTGTTGGTTGGTGTATATTATTCTTAGAATCAATTTTAATGTTTAAAACAGGTTGGCTACCCGTGGTTTTCATGATTAAACAAAGGAGATTCTGTCGAAGTTTAAAAAAAATAATACTAGTTATATATTTATATTGTTTGTGATGAGAATATACTATATTGATTCATTTTGCACATTGTACTGTTGATGAGTGGGGTATTAATTCTGACATAATTGACACTATTTTTTTGTGCAGGTGGCAATTTTTGTAGAACATGCAAATGTTAATCAGTGGTTTTGGAGGTCGTACGCTTTAGTGTTGCAGAATTACTTTGATAAAAGCATTTCGTATTTTGGAGTATTAAAAAATTAATGCATTTTTATTGTCAAGTCAAATATTTGAACTTAGTGTTATAATTTTTATTTTGATGAATATTTGGATATGGTTGTAAGAACTCTAACTATTGTTGAAAGAAAATGATTCGTTGTGTTGGTTGAAAATCATCTTATGTATTATTTTATGATTATTTATTGTTTGTGTTGTCTCAAATATAATTCAATTCTATATTAAACTGTAGCGATAGATTTTATTGTCCACAAAATATTGGTGCAAAAATTTGAAGATCCCTTCACCTCTTTTGGGATGGTTAAAACTGTCCTAAAAATATATTAAAGATGGTTATGTTGTCGTCTCAAAAAGGTCTTCTAAAATAGTAACCTTTTGAGACAAATTAATTCCCGTCTCAAAAGCACTCTTTTGTGACAGCTCTCGTGCCGTTTTAAAAGGGTCATATAAAATGAGGACCTTTTGAGACGGATTTGTTCCTATCTTAAAAAACTCTTTTGAGACGGCTATGGCGTCCCAAAAAGTATTTGAGACGGATAAACCATCTTTTGGGACTATTAGGCCACCGTCTCAAAAGTTACTTTTTTGTAGTGTAATTTCACTCCTCCAATGTGAGTTACATTGTTAACCTGCTTGACAACCTCTCCCGCTTACTTTATGGTGATGCATCGTAAGTGACCATCGAAGTATCCTCCTTATCCTCCAACAAGTAGAAACCTTGGGGCTCTCCTTTTAAGTGCTATGACATCTGATTTCTCTACTAGAATGACTCCATCTTTAATAAAATCAATGCAAGGCTACCTCCAGTCCGTTTGAGCTTCAAAAAGTAGCACTTAGCTGGTTGGAAGAAATCTTGGAACTTATCAAATTCTCTTTGTACTACCACTGCATCTTTATTGTAGGCCAAAAATACCCTTCTCTTTAAATTTTTCTATACATACGAATCTCAGTGGTCTCGCAATGCCTCTTATGAATTTCCTCTAACCATCTTTGAGTTTCCTCAGGGCCAAAGTATCTAGTCAATAATCAGAAGACAAAATTATGCTAACTTAGGGGTCTTCATTGAGCTATCTCTTGTTTCTACATGCTTTATTATCATTCCTCTCCAATCTGAAGCATCATTAGTAGTAAATATCTGGAACACATAAGATGGAGTTGTTCTGTGATGAATCGCCATAATTCTGGAATCAACTTGCATAACTATATTTTGTGAAATTATGGCATAGGTATCAATGTATCGGTTCATCGTTCTTGTATGTCTCTCCACATAGATTTCATAAAACTAGTCAATCAACTTTTGTATGATTATTAGATAAAGAGTTAATCTGAGGTGCTTCAATGTGTATTCACCATTCACTTGTTTAACCACCAAGTTGGAATCTCCTTTGATGCAGAGTGAATGAATGCCTCTTCAAAGGGCCTCAAGTAACCCTATATTCAAATCTTTATACTTTGTTTCATTATTTAAACAAGAAAAATCCAACCTTAAAGACATAGAATTCTCCTCCTTTCCTCTAGATAAAATTACTCCACATCCTTTATTACCTTGTGCCGATGAACCATCAAACTCCATTGACCATTCCTCCGAGTATCTCTCACAAATGTCCTCCAAGTATGTCTCACAAATGTTTGCTTATAAATCAGCACCAGGTATATATTCATGAGGTTGTTAAAACAAACCTGAAGGAAATATATCCAATAAATATTCATAGGCTTGGCTCTTGATTGCGCGAGAAACCACACACTTCAAGTTTATAACACCCCGCCTATTAAAATAATGGATGGCCAGCCGGCTAACAAAATAGAACAGTAGTCTCGTATGGTTTCTTCTCAGCATCACTATCAAAATTTAATTGGTTACAAACCATTTAATAGTTTAACAAGCAGTGTAAAATTTTAATCTTTAATTAACATGCCAAAAAAACCATTCAATCAAAATCCAACTAAAATAAAACTAAATAAACAATTCACACCACATGAGAAAGTATAGATGCATAATATAAAATTGGGCATTGAATAAACCATCGGTTATCAAAATCCAATCCAAATATCTAAATGAAATAAATAACTTAAAATAACCGAGTTTATAATAAAAAGGGCAACACGCCCAATTGATAATAGAAATAGAGCCTAGTCTAGAAAGCAATAAAAAATGGCTACTCAGAACTCTGTAAGACTCCACATCCGTTGCAGTTATGTATCCTGGGAATGAGTGATCATCCTTGGCGTCCCTATGGATGGACACCTAAAAATTTTTGAAAAATAATTTTGACACGGGTCAGAGCCCAAAACCTTTGAAAAATATTTGCAAGTAATTAAGATGCAATAAATAAATATGCAGTAAAACTTTTCATATTTAAGCCGGTGTTGCACTCCCACGAGATACCCCTCACCTCTTAACTATAGTGCACACCTAGCACATACATCTTAACCCGCCAAGTTACACTACCCAGCCTAACTATTCTTATATCAAATCTCACTCTTACTCTACCCTGACTCGAGTACTGTCTATACTTGATTTCTTAATTAACTTGCTCGACCGCTTAATTAACTATCTCTTCATTGATATTCTCATAACTTTACTCCAGTTATATAATACACAATCACACATTATAATATGCCCATATACAATTTACTTCAACATTATATACGTTCACTTGAAAAGTCCCACATATACACTTATACATATATACCACTCATAATATATGCAATCGTATTAATGAATGTCCTCCAAATTATGAACGCAAGCTCAATAGCATGATATCGTTCTTCAAGAATGTACTCCACACGCTGGGCAGTTGGGTCGGGATCTCACCACCGAACCCAAAAATTTTGAATGAACATTAGAGGCGGTCATGTCCTTAAGTTTGTGGTCATAACGATACCACATTATTTCACGAGGCTCCAACCCTACATCACGTGCGCATGCATAACACCTATGGTCTAGGGGAACGGTACTACCTCTACTGAGATTCACCAAAGTGACCTCCCATGGTGCACAACCTCCCTGATAGCATATCACTGGGATGGGTATGTTTATCATAAAAGTCATACACAGAGATATTATTCTTATTTTCATATATATATATATATATATATATAATTTCGGTTAATCTGTGATATCGCTCAAAGCATTAGCCTACTTATCCCGAGTCTATTTCTCTGACTCTTAATTTATTTTAGTTCTCATCAATTAAATAATTAAAGTAGTGTCACCCTACTAAATTTCCCGAATTTACTCAACCAGCCCGTCGTATCTAATAATTAGGTTTATCAAGTAGCATCACTCGACTAAATATCTGAACATACCCCAACCAGCTCGTACATCAATTGTTTATCAATTCTTCTCTCATAAATTCATTATCCATGTATATTGCTTCTCTCACAATTTTAAATCAAGATTCAATTACCCTATCGTCCCAGTGTAATGTAAACTCCCTAAATCACTCTTATTAATTATGATCTAAACCTTACAGGAGTTCGAATCCCACTAAAACCATCCCGTATTAACCCAGTAACTTAAACAACTCAAATTGATAGCACTAAAATTTTGAACCGGTTTGGCCAGAATGCGAATCTGTTCGCTTTCTATCCATAAATCCAAATATCAAAGATTAACTAACATCGTCAATTAAACTCATCAAAATGGGGTTTTATGAAGAACATTCCAATATAACCCTAGATTTGATCTCAGAATCCCAATTAAACATAGTTAGTCTATAAATATCTAGTAAGGCTCTAACTCTATCAATTCTAATTCATATTTCATCATTAATTACTCATTCAATAGTACACATGAGATCAAATTCACCAAAAAACCCTTATCATGTAAAAATCCTTTCCAAAATAGTTTTATTCTACACCCACCATGATATGAACATGATTCACCACTATTCAAATTAAAGAAAGTTAATTACTTGCCTTGGGATGATTATAGAGTCTGATCTACGTCGCATGTGATGGTTTGATGGTAGAAGTCTCTTGAATTTCCTCCCAGATTATCCTCCTCTAGCTCTCTCCTTGCTTTCTCCTCTCTTCCTCCTCTCTTAGGGTTTATAACTAATGGAATGGCTGCCTCACCCACCTAGTCCTTATAATTTAACCCAAAAATCTCAAAATTAGGTCATTAGGTTACATTAAAATGATCCAAATACCCCTATATGAGTCCGGGCTAGTCTAAATCTCGAAACCTAATTACTATCCCAGGTACTTAATTCTGACTATTTTGATACATTCGGGACTAATTCTAAACTCGAAATCGCCATCTGAGTCACCAGACATAAATTTCCTATCTCAACCTTAAAGTAATTTACTCACAAGCCCCGGTTGAGATATCGTTACAATCTCGTTGTTCTTACTCACAACGACATACTCATAATTTAACGTATTTTTCTTTACTATTCACACTTAGTAAATTTACCACATAAATATTAATCTTAATCTCTCCAAATTAATATTTAATAAATATGCAATATTCCATTTTAATTAAATTACTGGACACGTGTAATTTAAAAAAGGCCAGAAATAATGAAATTCTAGATTATTCAAAAATATGGGGTGTTACATACTTCCCCCTTACGAAGGAATTTCATCCTTGAAATTCGGATGTACGTGCATCGAAAAGCTCGGGATACTTCTCTCACATATCATCCTCCAACTCCCACGTGGACTCGTTTGCATTATGGTGTCCCTACTGAACTCGAACCTAGGGCACCACTTTAGATTTTAGCTTACGCTCACTACGATCAAGAATAGCAACCCGTCTCTCCTTATATGAGATGTTTGGCTGCAAGTCTATCTCTTCCAATGGAATGTGCCAATAGGCCCTCTCACTCCTCTGATATCTCTTCAATGATGACACGTGAAACATATCATGTGACCATAGTAGATGCTTTAGCAATACCAACCTATAAGCAATTGCTCCCACTCTCTCAAAGATCGAGAAGGGCCCAATATACCTCGGCACTAGCTTCCCCTTCTTCTCGAATATCATGACTCACTTCATAGGAGACACCCGCACCAATACCTGATACCCTATATTTATCTCTATGTGCCTCCTATATGCATTCGCGTAACTCTTCAACCTATCCGGAGTTATCCTTATGCGTCCCCGAATGAGCTCAATCTTGGCAGTAGTATCCTGATTTTTTTTAATACGAAGAGGGACGGAACCCCCACACATTTTATTAGAATTAATAGAGGAACAACCTCTGCATGGCATAGCTCAGACAAGAGAATCTATAGGTTGAGCTCAATGCTCTAGATTTGAGTAAAACTTTAAAATTTGGGGAAATATAATATCCTCGTTACAATAAAACAAATTAAAGAAAAAAGAAACTTGGAGCTTTATAAATAACTCCATTACAAAAATGTCATTTCTTTCTGATAGTAGGGAGACCAACCTTGTCTAAATTAATAAGTCCTTTACTAATAAGAGGGAGAGATGAGAAATTTGTGAAAATTTCTGACCTTTGATAAGAAGCAGCTAATGAAGCAAGAGAATCGGCTACTATGTTAAACTCCCTCCAAACATGAACAATTGAAAACGAGGGAGGAAGTTGAGAATTCTGCAGAACTTTAAGAATTAACCATATGGGTTTTCCTTTCTTCACTATCAAATCCACTAACATCTTACAGTCAGACTTGATAATCATATTTGAGAAATTCCATTGATTACACAATTTGACACCTTCTCTTAAAGCGAAAGAACTTCTGCTTGGATAGAATTTTTCCTACTAACACCAATACTGTAGGCTGCCATAAACTGACCTGTTTGATTCCTTATAATACCTCCTATTCCACTAGGCTCGAGGTTGCCTAATGATGCCCCATCAATATTTGTAGATCAGGGGCTTAATCTATATACATTTATAGACCATGGGAACTATAGGCTTAATCTGTAAATTGAACCATTTAATAACATATGCACCATCCTCTGTAATTCTGTCTTTAAACACATTAATATCTGCTAGCTTTGAGATTAAATAGTTCACATTATAAATAATGTGCTCTGAATTAACAATCTTGTCCTCAAAATGCTTAAGGTTCTTTGCTTTTCATATCCCCCACATAATGATCTTGGGCATATTGATGTGAATAAATTGTTGATGATCTCTGCTTGGCATTTTCAGCCACTAGAGATTAGCATACTTTTATAATTTTGGAAGTTCACCCTATTTTTTTCCAAAGAAATTCCACACTTCATTTGAAACTTAACAATGAATAAGCAGGTGATTGAGAGATTCTGAATCTAATTTGCATCGAGAAGCAAGTTTGATGCCAATTTCTTGAACAACAACATCTGTAGGAATGGCATTATGAATAACTTTCCATATGAAAATACTGATTTTAGGAGGACAACTATTACTCTAGACATATCTCTAACTAAAAGAAGAAGGTCTCGTGGGCCTCACTGCTTTATAGGCTGTTTATATGTTAAAAGTCCCTGTTAGAGAAGGAAGCCAAATCTCCTTATGTTCATCTATTAATTCAGCAGCATTTTCTTGAACTTCCATAATTCGATTGAAGGCTTTAGATCTTTTGTTAGTGGAAAAAATAAATTTAAATTTATTCCTCATGAAGGAACCCCATAGATTTGTGTCAAATTTTCATTTCCAGTATAACTTTAATCTAGATACCTCTATAATACTTAACAAATATCTAGTGTTGAGACCCCCTTCAACATGAGGGTTGTAAAATTCATCCCATTTAATCCACTAGTGTGGCTTTTCTTTAGAGCAACACCCCAAAAAAACTTACTAAAAATTTCTAGGACTCTTTTAATAACAACTTTTATATTACTAATAACAGAAAGGATGTGTAATGGAATGGAGGATAGCAAATGATTAATGAGGGTAATCCTACCCCCTTAAGTGATGAGCTTTGAGGACCAGGAGAGAACCTTGTTCCTTATTTTATTTATCATTTCAACAAAAGTGGAGATCTTCTTTCTACCAATATCTAGAAGACAACCCAGATATTTAATTAGGAATTGCTTATTAGTGAGTCTTGTGTATTGAGCAATTTCCTTCAACCTCTTTTCTTTGTTTTCTTGCCCATGTAAAAAGCACTTTTGCTTCTATTGATAAGTTGCCCTGATTGGGACTCATAATTTGCCACCACCTTAAATAAATTTTTGATGGATCTTTTGTCTGCATTACTGAAGAGAATAAGGTCATCTAAAAATCCCAAATGAGTAACTAGTACACTTTTAGGAGGGTGGGAGAATGGATTAGCAAGGTTTTAATTAAATAAGCCATCAATCTTCCTGCTAAGAATTTTTGTCACTAAAATGAATAGGCTAGGAGACAAAGGGTCTCCTTGTCTTAAGCCCCTAGAGGAGTTAAAAAAACCTGCACTTTCACCATTAATTATAATAGAAAACCAGATGTATGCCACTAACCTCCATATCATATCAATAAAAATTTCTCCAAAGCCAAAACTCCTGAGCACTAAACATAAGAATGACCAATAAATCCTGTCATATGATTTGTCCATATCAAATTTAAAAATGACATTACCTCCATGAGTTTTTTTTCCAATAGATTGAATCATTTATTGAGCCAACAAAATATTATCTTGGATACTTTTGCCTTTCACGAAACCACTCTGGTTTAGGAGAGACAATATGAGGAAGGTAATTGGCTAATCTATGATCTCCTGAATCATCTCCAGTCCCAACAACTTGTCGTCCCCCACCTATAACCAACAAGTGGGCGAATGACAAGGCCGTCCATAAATCACCTTAAATGGTGCTTGTCATTCGCCCTTGTGATTTATTGGGCCACCTTTGTCAACCAATCCACAATCACCCAGATGGAGTCATGATCTCTCTGTGATGTTGGTAACCCAATAATGAAGTCCATCAAGATTCTCTCCTATTTTTACACTAGAATCTCAAGTGGCTGCAACATCCCTGTCAATATCTGGTGGTCTATCTTCACTAGCTGACAAGTAGCACACTTTGAGACAAACTCTACTATGAGCCGCTTCATCCCCGGCTACCAATACTACCTGCACATATCCTAATACATCTTATCCCCATCGGAATGTATCGCAAACCTTGACCCGTGAGACTCAATCATCACTATGTGTATCAAGTCCGCATCTTTTGAAATGACAAGCCTCCCATTAAAGCGTAAGCCTCCCTTGAAACTGATCGAGTAGGACTCCACCCCATATTCTAATAACTTTCTCACCATGTTCTGAAAGAACTGGTCCCCGACCTGTGCTTTCACTACTAGCATAATGATCTCGAGTGTGATAGCCAAAAGTAGCATGAAAGCTCTGATGATGTCGTCGTCATGTCGAAGCTCACCCTACTTCGCCTTCCAAACCTCTGCTATCTCTCCAATAAGTCGTCGGATCAACTCATCTTCCACCACGTTAGCCTTCTCACGATGATACTAAATATTAAACTGATAATCCTTCATAAAATCCAACAATCTCCTTTGTCGCATATTCAGATCCTTCAGCATGAACAAATACTGTTGTGACTTATGGTCCATGAATAAATTAAACCTCTCTCCCAAAAGATAGTGTCTCTAAATCCTTAAGGCAAATATGGCCGCTGTTAGCTCCAGGTCATGCGTTGGGTAATTACTCTCGTGAGGCTTAAGCTTGCGAGATGCATAAGTTATAGCCCTATCCTCCTGCTATAATACACCCCTAAGTCCCCGCAGAGAGGCTTTCGTGAGAACACGGTACTCCACCCCTCCCCTAGACAGTGTGAGCACGGGCGTTGAAGTCAATTTGTACTTTAGCTCAGCAAAAGCTAATTGACAATAGTCATTCCAAATGAACGGTATCCCCTTACGAGTCAGATTAATCAAGGGACCCTCAATCTTCAAGAAGCCCTTTATGAAACAACGATAATACCCGACCAACCCCAAAAAGCTTTGAACCTCCGTCGGTGTCATGGGCTATCCCCAATCCCTTACTGATGATACCTTACTCAGATCCACAAAACTCCTTCTGTCCGATATAATGTGCCCAAAAAATTGCACCTCCCTCAGCAAAAATCTGCATTTCTCAAACTTGGTGTATAGTTGATGATCCTGTAATGTCTGCATAACCAAATGCAGATGCTCTGCGTGCTCACCCTTAGTGTGAGAATCAACCATAATGTCATCGATGAACACAATCATGAACTAGTCAAGAAACTCCCTAAGCCTGTTCATAAGGTCCATGAACACTGACGGGGCATTAGTCAACCCAAATGGCATAACCCTAAACTCATACGATCCAAACCGCATCAAGAATGTGGTCTTAGGAGCGTCCTCCTCCTTGATACATAATTGGTGGTATCTCGATCAAAAATCTAACTTCAATAAGAATGTTGATCCTCTCAGCTGATCGAACGGGTCATCGATTTGAGATAACTAATACTTATTCCGAATTATGACCTTGTTCAGCTCCCGGTAGTCTACACACAGACGAAGTGACCCATCTCTTTTTTTCACAAACAACACTTGTGCACCCCATGACGATGTACTCCACCTAATAAAGCCATGTCCCAAGAGCTTCTGTAAGGACACAAATTTCCAATTGAGTCCATATGCAGTTTTGGATTAATTCCAGATAAAACCATCAAGCCTATGGCGTGTTTGAAGAGTTGAAGTCGTAGCAGTCAGAGTTTAAAGTTTCATCATTGCCGGTTTTGAAGTGCCATGTTTCGCGTCATTAACATTATATCATTCTAAGGTCTCCAAAGGTATGAATGCAAATTATATATATTTAGGACCTTAGATATTTTATTTGGGTGTAAACATTTTTATATAACGAGTTTTTATTTTTATTAAAATCATTTTAAAACTTTTTTTAAAAAGTTTTTGGGCTTAAAAATGAAAAACAAGATTTTTTGAATTTTCATTCGAACGAAATTGTCGCTCGAACGAGAAATCGGACGAGTGTTCTAATGAGTTTAGGCAATTTTTCTCTGAATTATTGTTAGAAGCTCGTTCAAAAGAGATATCAAATGAGTTTTGCCCCTTAAACTCTGAATTTTCATTAGAAGTGGTTCGAACGATGTCGTTCGAACGAGAAAGATCATTCAAATGAGAATGCGTCAGTTTTTGTTTTTCCCTCCAATTTTTCCCACTACTTGTCCCCACTACATTTTGACAGTTTTTAACCATTTCGGGACAACAATTTTTGATAAACTTTTTAGAACTTTCAAAGGCTCTTTGAGAGAAAAATATTTTTCACAAAGTGTCTCCTTGGTGTTTGTTTATCAATTTGATTATCTTAAGAACAAAACCAAGTTTTACACCCAATATTTGTTTGTGTTTAAATCCAAGTTCCCATATATATAGAGAGATCTTTGCTTGGAGAGTGTTTGGAACTGGTTTTCTTCTTTACCCATAAAGAAGACAGTTTGGGTTCTTCTCTACCCGAAAAGGGATAAAAGTTGGTTTCAGCGTTCTCACATGGTGAAAGGCACCATGTGTGGTTGACAGTGGGTTGTGCCTCCATTGGTGGACTCCAAGATTTTGGTGGACTCCAGAGTTATCTACAATGCAGAGGTTAAAGAGCGAAGGAAGCGTCGGGGCTTGAAGGAGTCGATTCGAGTGTTGTAAGTCTTCTTGTCATTGTCTTTATAAACATATCGTACCTAGTGGATTTGTTAAGTCAGGGTCGTCCGAGGTTTTTCCCATTGTGGGTTTTCCTTGTACATCACGACGTAGTGAGATTGTTTTTTTATGTTGCAAAAATTATCTTACATGCATGCTAGGATAATCAAGATAAAAATTGGTTTAAATCTCACACTTGTTTAATTTTATTTAATTCAAGATTGGACCTTGAATTGAATTAATTCTTGTTTAATTGAATTTTAAATAGTTGTTTAGTTTAATCCTATTTTAATTTTGAAGAAATTAAAAATTGATTATTTGTAAAGGAAGTTTCAAATTTGAAATTCTTTTGTGAGCCATCTCATATTTTTGGAACTTTAAAATTGAGGGAATTTTCCATTTCAGATTGGTATCAGAGCGGGTTATACTAAAATATTGTGTGATCCTAATTTTTAGGATTTTTTGGGGGCAAATGTGCATTTTTCAAAATTTTCAGTTTTTGATGGTTTTAGCATGCTTGCTCGTGACTCTTCACTTGCTATATCCTATGAGTAATGGTTTGCATGTTTGCATACTCTAGCTTTTGTGCTACATGTCATATGTTCTTGCTAGTCGTATGTTTGCTTGTCATTTTCTAGTCCATGCTTCATTAAATATTGCTTTGCTATAATTATGCCCTGTTTAGCTTTTGTATTTTATTATTTACATTTTTGGGGTATTAAATGAAAAGTGCAAAATGATTTTTGTTTGTCTTTTGAGTTTAATTTTGTGTTTGGTGAAAAACTAAAAAAGATTTTTTTTTTGTGTGTTTGTAGTTTGACATATTTTTTGTGGCATATACCGTGTTTGAATCCTTCATTTTCGCTTCTATGTGGCTAGAACTTTTGGTTGGGTATTTCAATTCTTAAATTGTTCTTTATCATGGTTACATGAAGTAGTTTGAATTTGAATTGCTAAAAGGGTTCTTATTTTTATGCCTCTTTTGCATCCATGCACGAGCTTTTTGAATTTTAACTTCACATGAATATTTGAGCTATGTGAGATGTTTTCCTATCAATTTAGTCATCTACTTGTTTTGTAACTATGGAGGATTTGTGCATGTTATTCCGTTGCAGGTGAGACTATTGTGAGTTAAAAATTAATATATGAAAGTGCACGGGGAAGGGCTACGAAAGGAACATAATCCTTTGCGATTAAGCCACCATTTGCAATGGACCTAAAAGAAATATGTAGTCCAAAGACCTGAAAGAAAAATATGGCATTCAAAGATAAATATAGCCAAGGCCTACTTTGTTTAGATTGATATTTTCTTCAAAAGAAAAGAATATATTACATTTGAGGGAGTTTGAATGGAATATCAACGGTTTTGCACAATATCTTTGTATCCTAGTTACGCTTTTTGTCATGACTCTATTGGTTTGTAGAATCATCAATATGCTAGACCTGTATGAATTGTTCCTGTTTTGTTCTTTGAGTTTTTTTTCTTTCACATGAGGCTATATATATGTTTGATAAAGTTTGTAATCAAATGGAACTCCTTGAACATGTTTAAGTGATTTAGTCGCAATTTAATAGTTGCTAGTTCACAGCCCATCACTTCCATTTCCATATGACACATGTATGCCATAAGAGTGTGGATAACTTATGATATTTTGAGTTGTGTCATTTGTGTTATATATATATATATATATACTTGTGCTTAATTAAAATCTTTTGCGTATGTATTTATATATGATATTTTTTTAAGTCTTTGCCTTGCTTGCTAGTCCATTTATGCTTGTAATTCACTATTGATATCTAACTTGTTGCGAATTTTGGTTTTATATCTCATGCTTATCATAATACATTAATTGGTATCTTTTGTTATCGCATCATAGTTGGTATTCATTAATATTTGTATGGATTAGTTGTACTTCATTATTGCACATATGCTTAAATGTTCTTATCGTTCCAGTTTATGCACCCTTGTATGTTTAACTTATTTCTTCTTAATTTATATCCCTTGATTAGACTTATGGGAGAAATATAATTTGCTTTAATTGCGCGAGAAATAAGTTATTTTATGATTCTAAACCTTTGTTTATTCCTGAATAAAAAGGGGGAGAAATGGTATCTAATCCATTGAATTTGGGGAGATCAAACTTAGGGGGAGACGTCTTTCTAGGTATATCATTGTTAGATAAATGGGAGAACTATTTAAGGGGGAGAATTTGATTTATTGCATTTAATCTTTTGATATTCCCTATGCGTTTTAATGGTTTGCTTAAGTGTGCATGATTTTCACATCAAGTGGCATCTTTAATGCGGCGAAGCAGTTTATCCTTGGGTCGAGCCATAGCGTCTATATTTTTATTTATTTTGGTGGGATGTTGTGTCTAGACGAGATTTACGGCCCTTTAGGATTTTTGGTTGGGTTTTATCCCGGAATAGCCAAAGGGGGAGATTTGTAAGGACATAAATTTCCAATTGAGTCCATATGTAGTTTTGACTTAATTCCGAAAAAAACATCAAGCCTATGACGTGTTTGAAGTGTTGAAGATGTAGCGGCTAGAGTTTAACGATTCATCATTGCCTAGTTTCAAGTGCCATGTTTTGTGTCATCAACATTATATCATTCCAAGGTCCCCAAAGGTATGAATGCAAATTATATATATTTAGGACCTTGGTTTTTTTGTTTGGGTGTAAATATTTTTACAATAGGACTTTTTATTTTTCTAGAAAATCATTTTAAAACTTTTTAAAAACGTTTTTGGGCTTAAAAATGAAGAACGAAATTTTCTGAATTTTCGTTCGAATTGCCGTTCGAACGAAATTATCGTTCGAACGAGAAGTCAGACGAGTCTTCTAAAGAGTTTAAGCAATTTTTCTCTGAAATGTCGTTAGAAACTCGTTCGAACGAAGTCGTTCCAACTAACTCATTCGAATGAGATATCAAACGAGTTTTGCCCCTTAAACTTTGAATTTTTGTTAGAAGTCATTCGAACGAGAAAGGTCGTTCGAACGAGAATGCGTCAGTTTTTGTTTTTTCTCCAATTTTTTCCATTACTTGTCCCCACTACTTTTTGGCAATTTTTAACCATTTCGGGACAAGTGTTTTTGATAGACTTTTCGAAACTTCCAAAGGCTCTTTGAGAGCAAAATACTTTTCACATACTTGGTGTTTGTTTATTAATTTGCTTACGAACAAAACCAAGTTTTACACCCAATATTTATTTGTTTTTAAATCCAAGTTCCCATGTATATATATTTGCTTGGAGAGTGTTTGCCACTAGTTTTTCTTCTCTACCCATAAAAAAGACAGTTTGGGTTCTTTTCTACCCCTAAAAGGAGAAAAGTTTGCTGCGGTGTTCTCACATGGTGAGAGGCACCATGTGTGGTTGACGGTGGATTGTGCCTCCATTAGTGGACTCCAAGATTTTAGTGGACTCTGGAGTTATCTACAAGACGGAGGTTGAAGGGAGAAGGAAGCGTCGGAGCTCGAAGGAGTCGAGTCGAGTGTTGTAAGTCTTCTCGTCGCTGTCTTGGTAAACATACCGTACCTAGTCGATTTGTTTGGCCAGGTTCATCTGAGTTTTTTCCCATTGTGGCTTTTCCTCGTACATTGCAACATAGTTAGATTGTTTATTTTTATCTTGCAAAAATCACCTTAGATGCATGCTAGGATAATCAAGATAAAAATTGGTTTAAATCTCACACTTGTTTAATTTTATTTAATTCAAGACTGGACTTAATTACATTGGCTAAATTCATGTTTGTTTTGTTTGGCCATATTTAGACCTTTAATTGAATTAATTATTGTTTAATTGAATTTCAAATATTTGTTTAGTTTAATCTTATTTTAATTTTGAAGAAGTTAAAATTTGGTTATTTGTAAAGGAAGTTTCAAATTTGGAATTCTTTTGTAAACCATCTCATATTTTTGGAACTTTAAAATTGAGGGCATTTCCCCTTTCAACTGCTGAATCTGATCCCTCAACCCCTGCATTTCTAGTGGGGGTATACAGTACGGTGCACATGTGATTGACCTTGTCCCAAGCACTAAATCAATAACAAACTCAATCTCCCAATTTGGTGGCAACCCGGGTATCTCCTGGAAAATGTCAGCAAACTCCCTCACAATCAGAATAGAATCTAAGGAGACAACCACCTCCTTTGAGGTCTCCTCCTCGATATAATAAAGGTACGTGGTTAACCCTCCCTCGGGAAGAGACTTCACCACGAGGAACATCTCCTTCCTCGGAATGGAGAATATAATGATCCTCCCGTAATAATCCACTATCGCCCTGTACCTGACTAACCAATCCATGCCCAAAATGATATCATACCCCTCTGTATCTAACACTAGTAAGTCGACTACTAAACATAATTTTTTGGTTAAATTGTGGTGTTAGTGAGTTAAATTTTGGATTTGTTTTAACATCTCATATAAAATATAAATTATTAAGTCAAATCATTACACTTATACTAAAGTGACGCTACACTAAAATTGTAGTGAACACAAGTGTAATTAACAAATGGAATTTTGATTCTCTTAAATCATTCATAACGGCGGCATAAAAAGCTAAGGAATCGGGTTAATTTAAAGAACCGGTTATCTACAGTGGTTGAGGAATAATTGGTAATGAGTAGTAGAAAAGATAACCATTCTCCAACTTTATAGAATAACTACATGATACAAAATTTATTTGTTCATAATTTTAATCGTATCGGTATTATTTTCGCTTCATACAAACAAAAGTTATTCAAACAAACAATTTGTTCATATGAAATGACATTACAACTTGAAGGCTTCCCACTGGGGTGTACATGGGTAGGTTTGGTTCGGTTACATACCGAATCTTAAACCAAAACCTATGTACTTCGGTTCCGCGTCATTGGAACCATAACCAAACCAGTCATGCTATGGAACCAAACCAAACGAACCATGGTTTGGTTTGTTCGCGATTTATTTTTTTCTTAGGTTGCTTAGGGTTCGTTCGCAAATTTATTTATTTTATAAACAAAACATGGTAAAATATCAAGCCATCATATTATTATAAATTTAACCACACATGTATGACTATTAAGACAGTTAAGAGTACACTAGTCAATGCTCACAAGTTCTAACAAACAAAAACAATATGAACAAACAAATATTTCAAGCCTTAATTTGGGAAACATTGGGAGTCATAGAGAGCTTGATAAGAAACAAAGAGACTCCAAATTAGTGAGGGTTTAAAAATGGCTTGAAGACAACTTGAGATTTGAGAGAGAGAGAGAGAGCAAAAAGGTCAGTGAGAAGAAGGGTTTGGGGTTTTTAAGAGAGTAGCGGGTAGATATGGGGATAAATAGAATGATGGGGGGAGGGTTTGATTTAGTTCTTTGACCGAAAAAAATTCCAATGTAATTTGTCTTGCATGTTTGACATACGTACCCTCTCATAATTTTATATATTACTTATAAGTCTCCTTATGCAAATTGTGATGTATAACTATAAACAATATATATATATATATATATATATATATATATATATATATATATATATATATATATATATATATATATATATATATATGATTACTTTCACATCGGGTTGGTTCTCGATTTAGGTTGGGCTAGGTATAAAAGCAATAACCAAACCAATATAATTGATTTTTTAAGTTTATGAACATGAACATACCTAATGGTTTTAAAAAATCCGAACCAAATGGTTTGGTTTGGTTCTTAGGATTGACAAGTTCCACCGTCCACCCTTACTTTCCACTACTATGCGAAACCCATGTAAAAAAGGTAAACAAGCAACAACAACAGTGTTAGCAAGCATGAAAATTTGATTGGAGGGTTAGGATGGGATTATGAATGGGGTCTAATGGATCTGGTTAAAAAGACCTTTTGAAATAGAGAAATGAAGGTTAAAAGAGAGAAGAGGTGTATCCCTGTAAGAGGAGAGAGATGAAATAAGGGAGATGAAATGTTGAGAGAAATAAAAGAGACTATTTATGTCTAAGAGGAGAAATAAACATGTATAAAAGATGAGATGTATTTAAAATCGAATGCTTGTCCACGTGACTGAAGGAGAAGGTTTTAAGATTACAATTTTATATACATACATTGATATAAGACAAATAACGTTTTTTTATTTCTTCCAAATATTTTTCGTTAATTTTGACACCTAATAAATAATAGAACTAAAACAAGGGTCCGACTATAGGCACTCCATCATTTCTGAAAACATTCCAAATATTTAATAAATGCCAAATATACCCTTTGCCCCAACATAAACATTTACCCCATTTCATTTCTTCATCTATTCATTCGTTCACCATTTCAAGAGAGAGAAAGTTATACTCTTCATACCCCATTTTCATAAATCCAAAACATCCTAAAAATCCATTCATCTTTCATTTACAAATGATAATATCAGAAAAAGAAAGTGTAGGTTGTGAAGAAATGTCAACCCTAACTCCTACACAATTACTTGAGTTGGATGAAATAATTCATTTCACAAGCACAAATGATAGTGAAGCCATTTCAAAGAATTACCATTTTAGCTTCAATACCTCGGGTGATTTTTCTTTCAATATATATATATATTTCATTATGTGGATGTTAGTTTTAAAAGATGTATGCTAGAATTAGTTATTTCATTATGTAGGTTTGTTTGTGCTATCAACTAGTAAACTTGGTGGAGATTGTATTGGGTATTGAAGAAACTTCATGAGATTAAAAAAAAAGTAATTGAATCTAAAAAAAATCACTCAAAAAGATTGTATTGGGTATTTTTCACATTTTAATTTTAATTTAATATTTTTCTATGCATATCATTTTTAACACTGAAAAAAAATAACAGGTGATGTTGATATTATTGAATCTCAAAAAAGAATGTATTTGGCCATTGATAAATTTTCAAGCCGAGAAGAACTCCTCGATAGTATTCGTAATGTGGCGCTAATTCAGGGATATGCCGCTACAATTAAAAAATCAAAAAAAGATTGTTATGTTATTATTGGTTGTGACAGAGGTGGAAAATATCGTGGCACTAGTGTTTCGATGGATCAACGAAAAAGGGCAACCGCGACGTATAAATTGTCCATTTGAGATTTTGGGAAAAAAGAAAAGGGATGGAGCTTGGGAAGTGGAAATAAAAAATGCGTCCTACAATCACGAGCCTTCAAAGGATATGTCGGCACATCCATTTTGTCGACATTTTTTCGAGGAAGAATTTTTTAGAATCAAAGAGATGACATTGGCTGGTGTGCCTGCTTGTCAAATACTTTCAGCACTTCGACAAAATAATCCAAATATTCAAGCGGTTTCAAAGATGATTTATAATGCGAAGGCAAAGATCATTAAAGAGATTATATCGGATCGTACTGTTCTTCAAGCATTATTTGAGGAACTTTCCCAAGGTGATTTTATTTTTGACATGAAGTGCGATAAAGATGGTCATTTGACTCATATGTTTTTTGCACATCCCAAGTCAATTGCATTAACCAAAAGTTATGGCAATATTTTTGTGATGGATAGTACATATAAGACAAATAAGTATAAAATGCCATTATTGCATATAGTTGGAGTTACAAGTTTTAATACTTCATTTTCCTCTTGTTTTGCCTTCATGCAAAAAGAGGAAGAAGAAGATTATGTGCGGGTGTTGCAAAGGTTCCACAATATTTTGGGTGTTGATCAACATCCTTTAGCAATTGTGACGAATAGGGAGCTAGCTTTGGTAAATGCAATTGAAGTTATTTTTCCAAGGACCGGGCATCTTTTGTGTTTATGGCACACTGAGAAAAATATTCTTGCTAAGTGTAAAAAAGAATTTGACAAAGATGAAGATTGTGATGCATTCTTGTTGAGTTGGACTAAATTGATAGAATCCCCCGATTTATCGAATTATGATGAAGCTTGGCATATTCTTGAAGTTCAATATAGAGAAAAAGAATGTGTTCTTTGTTACATTAAAAAAACTTTTCCCTTTCAAAAGAGAAATTTGTATGTGCATGAACGGAAAATTATGCACACTTTGGGAATCATGTAACTTCAAGGGTGGAAGGTGCGCATGCAATGATCAAGAAATATCTTCATATTTCCACCGAAAATTTACGTGAGGTGAAAGAAAAGATTTGTCTTGCAATTGAAAATCAGTACAAAGAAATATGCACATAACTTGCTAGTGAAAAAATTCGTGTTCCACGTAAATTCAATGGACCGCTTTTCAAAGAACTTGTTACTAATATTTTTGGGTTTGCACTTCGGGAGATTTTCAAGCAATATGAATTATCAAAATCCGACTCACTCGGGGGTACATGTACGGGGCATTTCACAAAGACAATGGGTATGCCATGTGCACACATGATGAGAAATAATCCCAACATTTTACGTCTTTGTGATATACATTTACAATGGAGGATTGATATACGATCATCTAGTAGTTTTTAGAGGGTGTTGATTAGCCAAAAGGATAAAATTGAAGATCTTCTCGGGAAATTTCGTGCAAAGTACTTACAAATGCCGCTTGCTCAAAGGGAAGATAGCCAAAATCAAATTGTTAAACTACTTGATTCTCCATTTTCGTCCATTATTGAACCTATTATTCAACCTCATAAATGGCGTCGGTGTGGTTCGAAAAAAAGAAAGGTAATTAGTTCTACAAGTCGTGATCCCTCCGCATTTGAGATTGTTGAAAATGGTAGAAAATGTGGAGTTTGTCAAAATGTGGGACACAATAGCCGCACTTGCATAAACAAGGTTACGAATATGCACTTGGAGGAAATGATCGATTTGAATTACTATTGATGAAAATCAAGTAAGTTCTCTTATCGTGTATATTGTTATTTCATTTAAAAAAATCAAGTAAGTTTATTAAAATAATTGCATTTTGTGACATTTTTTTTTTGTGTGTAGATTTTGGACTGCAGTTTAGGATTGTTTTGTGGACATATTTTGGACATATTTGGACTGCTTTGGGACATATTTTGGACTGCATTTTGGGATTTTTGGATTGCTTTGTGGACAGATTTTGGACTGATTTTTTTGGACAATGTGGATAGAATTTAGACAGACTTTGGACTAGTTTTTTTGGACAGATTTGGAAGGCCAATGTTGATGAATTTGTTTTTGTAAATCTTGTTTGGTCGTCAAATATTTGTGCCAATATATAATTCAATAGTCGTCGACAATTTTTGTGGATTTTAGTTGTTAATATATAATATTAAGTTTTGAGTTGTAATGTAAAACTTTGAGTTGTTAAGAACAAATGTTAACAGCGCTTATGTCAAAGCTTTGAGTTGCTTGACAGTGTAATAAGATCACTATTTTTGTGCAATATGTTTGATGAAAGAAAATGAGTCATTGTAAGAGTCATAGAGTAATAATGTAAATTTCTGGAGTGTTAACAGAATTTTATGAAGTGCCCATATGTATACCCCTAAAATAAATGTATTTCAAATTACAAATAATAGAAAATGACCATACCTTACTCGGGTAGTCGTGTACACCACGAATTAAAACGCCAAAATCTGAATTTCAAATATTTGGCACCCACGCCACACGCCCAAAACTCAAAACTTTCGAACCAGCAAAAAGCTCAAACATCAAAACTAAAAAAAACCCATCTTTTGAGCGGTAGAATTTTTAAACCACCCAAATGGCGGCATATATCTTCTTCAAACACACCCACATTTCATTCTCGAGCTTCTTACTCCTCTCTCTCTCAACCGAAAACCCTTCTTCCCAAAATCACAACACAGAGAGAAAAAAATGGCAGACCAAGAGAACCACGTCCGCGTCACGCGCTTGTCAAAAAAGAGAGCCGCTGCTACAATGGCCGAACCACCCACCACCAAGAAAAGGGTAGTCTTGGGCGAGCTTCCAAACTTATCTAACCCCTCACCAAATCTAAATTTCACACCGGATCCCAAAAAACTAAAATATACATCCAAGAAAAAACTCAAAAAAACCACACCCCAAGATGTCTACACAAAACCAAATGACCCCCAAATGTGCTCTGCTTATATAACCGACATATACGACTATCTTCACAACTTAGAGGTCAGTTAAATGAATTACCATTTACAATGTGTTCATTAACTTTTGGGTTTCTGTTTAACTTGACTTGTTTTCTTTGTTTAGGTGGAGGCAACAAGAAGACCACGGCCAGATTATATTGAGAAGATCCAGAAGGATGTGAGTGTTAACATGAGAAGCATTTTGGTGGACTGGTTGATTGAGGTTGCTGAGGAATATAAGCTTATTTCAGATACTTTGTATCTAACTATTTCCTACATTGATAGATTTTTATCAACGAGTGCTCTTAGTAGGCAGAAGCTTCAGCTTCTTGGTGTTTCTTCCATGCTTATTGCCTCGTAAGTGTATATTAAATGGCAAGTTTTTAAAAGTTGTTTTTATTTGATTTGTTGCCGAAGTTATATTTTTGTGGTGATGTGTAGGAAGTATGAAGAGATCAAGCCTCCACATGTGGAGGATTTTTGTTATATTACTGATAATACATATAATAAGGATGAGGTGGTGAAGATGGAAGCTGAGGTACTTAAATCCCTAAAGTTTGAAATGGGCAATCCCACAATCAAGACATTTCTAAGGTAATAGAGCACATTTATCATTCAATCTCAAATTTCCATTCTATGGTGTTAAATATCTATACCCACATCAATTTAGCATATTTTTGCTGTTTCTTTTTGTTTTTGGATTACAGAAGATTTACCAGAGTTGCTCAAGAAGATTACAAAGTAAGCTAATCTATCTCTCGCGTGTGCAAAACAGGGCCATATGTATGGGGTTCTCTTTGTTGTGTGCTAACTTGTACTTTGTTATGGTTTCTACAGATTTCCAAATTGCAATTGGAGTTCTTGGGTTATTACCTAGCAGAATTAAGTCTTTTAGATTATGGCTGTCTCAAATTCTTACCTTCTTTGGTAGCTGCATCTGCAGTATTTCTTTCAAGGTTTACAATAAGACCAAAGTTGCATCCTTGGGTAAGGATAAATGACCTCTATCTGATACTGTCTAAGGTTCCACTCTTCATTTATAGTAATTAATAAACATTTTTTTGGATATTAAAGAGTACAGCTTTGCAAACTTACTCTGGTTATAAGGCGGAGGATTTGAAGGAATGTGTTCTTATTATACATGACTTGCAATTAAGTAGAAGAGGAAGCACTTTAATGGCAGTGAGAGATAAGTACAAGCAGCATAAGGTAATATATGATGTCTTATTATATGTTAATACATTTATGTATCTCAAAATCGTTATCTGATTTGAATTATGTGACTTCTTTGAAACAGTTCAAATGCGTGTCAACTTTGTCCTCTCCTTCAGAGATACCAAATTACTTCTTTGATTGTATTAAAGAATGACAGTTGCATTAGGATTTAAAACCTTTGTAAGACAACGAAGATTCAAGATGAATTTGTTGATATTCAATCTTTGTGTGATGTTAGCCTCATACAGGTGGGTTACGAATATAGCTGTAGTTGTTCTCGGCATGTGTATAAGTCCTATTTTCTTTGGCTTGGGACCATGAGTTTTGGTGACATAATTTTTTGCTTAGTTCATATCAGTGAGTCTAATTTGTGAATGCTCTGTTATCATGACTACAATAATTTTTTGCTTAGTTCATAAAAATGAGGAACACTTTGTGGTACAATGAGGAACACTTTGTTACATAACATGTCATAGAAATAGTAGTCATTTGAGGGAAGTAATCATCATACATATTTGGCTAGCAAAAATTTACATTGTTAAAGAATGTTATTAGCTGGAAAAATAATCTAAGCTACTTGTTAACTCATGTTTATTTGTAGAACCTCCATTGAATGGTTGTATATGAACGAGAAAAGTTTGAATATATTTCTATGCCTGTAATCTATTTGAGCTTGGCTTGAATTCAACACAATTAGCAATAGTTTGAGCATGGCTTGTGAGATAGGCTGGTTTTGAAAATATTTAAAAGATCATCAATACAGGCTTTAAAAACACTATTTGACTCAGGCCAGTTCCAGTACTAATATTTAAATGTCTTGAAATTATTAGAAGCGCCAAGAGGCGATTTTAGGTGGGATATCTGTGATTTCCTTGGCGCCAAGGAAACTGAAACACGTTAGAGTACAGAAAGGAACATACTAGGCTTTAAATTGGAAGTTCAACCATGGGCTAAATGCATAAATCAGACGTATATAAAATGGATATCATACCCATTATTTGTATATGATTATAAGTGTATTATTAAGGGTGGTAAACGGATGGATACATATTAGATATCATGTTTTTTTATATTTGTGTCTGCTATTTCGATGCACTATTTGTATTTGTATTTGTTTGTATAATTAAAACAACTATTTATATTTGTATCCAAGTAGCTTAACATCACCCATTTGTGTCTGCTATTTCGATGCACTATTGGTATCTTGGATTTGGATAATATCAAATATCCATTTATAGCCTTAGTATTTTTGTTTTGAGTGGAATATGCGTTTGTTTTGTTTTAGGGAATAAACAATTAAGGTTTTTTTAATATTATTTTATTAGTAACATTAATACTAATATTATTAGTAATATTTTAAACATTTGTTTGATAGATATGGTTATTCAATAAAATGGATATCTGATAAAATGGATATTTCGTATCGGATACATGTTATTCGTGTTGGATATTAGTATTATTTGTATTTGTATCCGTTTTTTCGGATATTTCTATAGAGTATCTATATTCGTATCCGTTTTTATTTTTTTGGATAAAATATATGCTAATTTGAATTCGAATATTGGACAGATGCGGATTTTCTAATATCCGTTTACAACTTTAATTATTCATATTAGTATCTGTTTGGATATTATATACATCTCTCCTTTGTATCTTTTTGGATTTTTAGAATTGGATAAAATTGGTATTTGTTTGTATTATTTAATATACATACATTGTGCTTATCAAAGCATCAATTTTAAATTTTTTCTAAATCATAACAACATTCTAAACAATGTAAAGTATTTTTATTGAAGATAAATGGAATATAAATGAGAATTAAAAGCAAGTGTTGATGTTTAATGTGTACTAGGTAATATTTTATTCACCAATAATTGGTTATATTTGGATGTATACATGAAGAGTTATAGATTGGGCCAAATTACACTACACTTATAATAGTGTACGAGTCATTGTGAAGATGTCAATCAAAATGAGAATATTTAGAATTACAGTGACTTTTGACAATAAGATGTCCAATGCATGCAAAGGGGAGTGGCAATTCGAATTAGTCGTGTTATTTTTGGGCGGCATTGATTTTGATTTGAGTATGAATTTTGATTATTTTTAAATTTATATAAATTAATTGTGTCATATTTAAGTCATTTTGGATTATTACCATAAATTGATTATTGCGTAAAAAATTATTAGTCTTTCATTCAAAGTAGAGACTCAGTGTACAAGATGGTATTAAAGACAATACATAAATTGATAGAATTTTCTTTATTGTGTTAAAATAAAAAAATCATTAATGATTTTAATTATTTGCAAAAATCTTTTAAATATTTAAATTATACACACACACACACACACACGCACTTGGTCATGTGAGTTTCAGAAATTTAAAGTAAATAATTGTCATGTGAGTTTGACATGAAGGACTTGGTTGCAATGAAGTAGATGCTTAGGATGAGGATCAACAGAGACAAGTAAAATGGTACTTTGCAGCTATCTCAGGTAGAGGACGTTAGTCTTATTATACGAAGTTTCAATATGGGTGATGTTAAGCTATTAGAATACCATTGGCTAGTCACTTTCGACTATTCAAGGACTAGTCACATGAGATAGTGAATGATGAGAACTTTATGGCTAAGGTTCCATATGACTCAACCATTGGAGGTTTGATATATGCCATGGTCTACATGAGACCAAATATTGCTCATGTAGTGGGAGTAGTGAGAAGATTCATGACAAATCAAGGAAAGCAACACTGCGAGGCAGTGAAGTGGATACTTAGGTATTTAAGAGGTACTACTCATAGATGTCTATGATTTAAATGAGCCAACACAAGATTGCAGGGATATGTATGTGCTAAATTTGCTGGTGAGGTAGATCACAAGAGAGCACTACAGGTTATGTTTTCATAGTAGGTAATACCACAGTCAGTTTGGTTTTCTAACTATAGAAGATAGTTGCGTTATCCTCTACAAAGGTAGAGTACATACATGTGACCGAGGCTAACAAGGATATGATCCGGTTATAAGGATTATTGGAAGAGCTACGGTTCAAACAGGTAAAGAATGTTTTGCATAGTGATAGTTAAAGCGCAATACTTATGGAAAAGAATACATCATTTCATTAAAGAACCAAGCACATCGGACTTCCTTATCACTTGGTCAGATCTCTTATGGATGATGAAGTCTTAACACTTGAGAAGATCGAGGGAAGCATGAATGTAATACCCCGCCCTAACATTTTGATTATTTTTTTGCGTAATTTGAATTAAAATTAGAACCTTGGTATTTGGATTTATATTGGGGATTATATCCTGATTTGACTATTTTTGGAGGTCTTCATTGTTCGAGTCACTAAGTGTAATGTGTGAAGTGACCCCTAGGGCTTCATTCTTTGAACTCACACACCCATTGACATTGTCATTATCGTTTTCCCTTTGACTCACACACCCCGAAGAACATATAGCAATATTCTCAATAATCAAAGCATCTAAACCAGTAGCAACAGTATTTGAAATATCAGAAGTAGAATTACTATATTCATCCTCATTAACAAACCCAGGCATATCATCATTATAGATAATCTTGACAAAGAAAGACATGCAAGGGTCAAAAACATCAGATGACTCAGGTTCCTCATTTTCAGATTCACTTGAATCATCCCGTGTTTTACAAATGTTGGCTCTAGTGTGTTTGTTTTGAGTGTTCAAGTTAACTCTACAGTGCGTCCTAGTTTACCACATCTATAGCATTCAGTCTTCTTAAGGTCTCTGTTAGATCTAGTGTGAGAGTCCTTGTGATTTTTGTCATGGATTTTCTCATGAGGTATGTGATTGAAAGAAGTTGGGTAATTGGACTTGCCTTGTTTATTTGCCATGTTGTTTCTAAATTTGATGATTTTCTTAAATTGTTTTGACATTAAGGCAATCTGATTGTCCAAACTCTCTATATCGCATTCCTCATCAGAATCATCATTGAAAGTATTAAACTCAGGCTTAATCAATTAAGAAGAGAAGCTTAGATTGGAACTAGTCTGTTTCCTATGGGACTGGGTTAATTGTTTCTTAAATTCCAGTTCCATTTCCACAGTTATTAATTTACTACTGAGTAGTTTCGGAGTGAGATTAATATCACACATTTCCTCAATAACATATCTTTTGTTATCAAATTTCTGTGGTAATGATCTTAGAATTTTAGACACAATTTCTTGTCTGTCATAAGTTATCCCATTAACATGCAGTTTGGTCACAATATCAGTCAGGTTCATATAGAAGTCATCAAATGACTCAGTCTCAGACATAATTAGGGAATTATACTGTTGAATGAGCATTTGAGTTTTAGCAGCCTTAACTCTAGTGTCACCTTCATGAGCAGTAACTAAAGTGTCCCAAGCTTCCTTAGAAGTGGTACATGATGAGATTCTTTTGAACTCATGTTCATTTATAGACATAAATATAACATTCTTTCCTTTGTTATTGTTGCGAGAAACTTGTTTCTCTTCTTGTGTGAACTCACTTAAAACTTTCTTAACCCTCTCATTACTTCCTTCAGTAGCTGGTTTTGTAGGAAAAATGTAACCATTTTCAACAATGTTCCAGACATCATCTCCCAGAGTTCCTTGAATGAAAGCAATCATCCTTACTTTCCCGTAAGCAAAATTATTTCCATCAAAGATAAGAGGTCTGGTCAAGTTACCAAACCTTTCATTTTTCTCGTCCATATTTGATTTTCAGAAACACAGGATCTCTTTAAAAGATGTTTACCAAGCTCTGATACCTATTGAAATTCTGTTACTAAAGCCGTTTATTAAAGATAAACTATTTAAGTAACTCCGATCTGTTTTTTGAAGAAACTCTTTTCTTGAAAAACCAAAATTATTTGAACACAAGATGTGTTTAACAAAACAGTATGTACGAGATCTATTCAAGATTTGAATAACAGATTTATAAAACAGTTTTAAACAAACTTTAAAACCCAGCACAACCAAGAATAAGATGAGAAGATGTAGGAAGATTAAGTACACGATTTTTACGTGGTAAAACCTCACCAATTGAGGAAACATCCACGACTCCCTCTACGGAGTAAAACAAAAATCCACTATAAACAAATTTAACAGTTACAAACTATATAACAAACATGCATACAACTCAGACCTATATAAGTTTAGGAATATACCCTCTGGTGTCCTTATAACTTCTCTGCAGTTCTGATTGTTGATGTTGTCCTCTCAGTTTGTTAACTCCAATTTGTTCAAGCTCTTTACGTAGACTCTTTTTCTCAAGATCTTATTACCAACACTTTTCGTGTTGTAGTGTGAAAGTGTTTGTGGAGGTGATCTCTAACACATGCATGTACGCACTCACACTTATTAAGTACAAACATTCCTAGCAAATTACATATAAGGCTATATGCAGTGATTTTCTTTTTCTTTCTTCTCACAAAACTTTGAACCTTTTTGACCTTTTAATCAATCCCAGAATCCACGGATATCTTGCTTAGAAGACAGTCAAGATCTTAATCAATCTCAGAGTTTTGAAAAGTTTTTCGAGATTGAAAACCTCCAAGTGTGATTCCAAACTAGGTCAACGATTTAGTTTTAAGAGAACTAGAAACATAAAACATTTTTGTTGATTTCAAAGTTAAAAACATTTATAGAAAACAAATCAACAAAATATTTCTCAAGCTGAGAAATAAACATGCAACCTAAGTGTAATATATCATGAAAAACTCAGATCTGAAAATTTCTATATACAAGAACAACAGATCCAAAAAAATGATTAAGTTGGAAACAAGATCCAAAGAAGAAGAGGTTACGGCAATAAACCAACTCTCAAATCATCTCTCAAAACACTCAAACACTCAAGGTTGTGTTTGGTAAAAAAAAATAGAGGTTTGAAGGCTTGTATTTGGTTTGAACTGTGTAGACGATTTAGGGTTAGGGTTAGGGTTGGGTTTTCTAACTCTTCCTCTCTCTTCTGGTTTCTCTCTTATATCTCCTCTCTCTTTCTTTTCTCTCAAATGACGAAAATGGCAAAAATCTCATAAAGCTGAGTAAAGGGCTCCTTTTATAGGAGACTGAGAAGGTTCGAGAACGAGGGCCAAAATCAAGGGTCCAGATGAGTCAAGATGAATTGACTATAATCCAAGGGCTCATAATATGCGGTGATTAAAACTCACTTGATTGGTCCAAAAGAGATTCACAGGGATAATAAAGGGGCGCATGCAGATCGTTGATCATAAAAGATCCAAGGGTTGAAAACAGGCGTAGTATTACTCTCTATAAAGAAACACACTTCCCACCAATCAGAGAGCAACAAATGTTGGCCAATAACACGAGATAAAACGAGCGTCAAAATAATTACAAAGTAAACCCTGAAGTCTCTTCCGCTTTTGGTTTCTACCCAAACCAACATTAGGCAATAAAACCAATATTTTAAAATAGCAAATTTACCCCATAATCTTTTAAAACCAAGTTTTATTAATAAAACCTTAATTTTAAAATGTTTAAAAAATCCTAAAAAATATTAAAAAGACAATATTGGGGATTTAAACACACTCAACAGATGTACACACACTAATATGCAATATGACATATAAATGATACATTCTACTGTGTGTGAGTCTTGGTAATTAGGTATAGATCCCTTCAAACAATGATGAAATAGAAATGCAAGCTCTAAGGTTCTTTGGTTTCTAGGATGGACATAATTTTGTCACAATTTCCAAACTAGATGAGCACTTATACAATATAGACTCAAGTGAGTCAGGAGTATAAGAGCTTCAGTTTCTTCTCTTAAATTTCTTTCTACATCAATTTATAAGTTTTCCTTAGATTAATCATGAATTTCTGCACACCAAACACTGTTTTCATTACTTTTAGCATGCTAGGCTAGATTTTCTAAGGTCGGGATACATAAACCCAATCTGATGTGTTGATTGCATGTGTATAAAATTAGTCCTCTGAATTTAGTGATTGATTACGACCGTATTGCGTAGGAACACAACAATTGTAGATCTTTATATCTCGTTTGCCTCTGGGTAACCGGGATGATTTAGAATACAATTCGAGTATTACTATAGCGATACCGATTTACTCATCCTCAGATTAAGTATGATGCGGGCTTGAACCTCGTATACATAATGCTTGGGAGTACTAAATTCCGGGTCAAATTAATCAGTTAAATTTACGATTAGTATTATAACTGCAATACACTAGGGTTGGGGGACTGTATTTCCGTCTTATTTTTCTCGTCACTTAGTTCAAAAATTTTAAAATCATCTTTCATCAGTATTTTAGGTAATTTCGTATAACTGCATTTTTTCATAATTTCATAATTGCACTTAGTGTAGTCAATTCTCAAAGCCAAACCATTTTCCCTTTCTTTTTAGAGTCAAAGTTAAGATTCCTCTGTCTTTTCCCGTCGTTACAACTTCGTTGTCTTAGTTCTCTATGGATACGATCCCGACTTACCGGGCTTATTACTAACGCGACAAGCTTGCACTTGAGCCTAGAGTGAATGCACATTAGAGACACATTCTGAGTCGCGCCAAGTTTTTGGCGCCGTTGTCGGGGAACTAGGTAGACTTAGGATTAAATCTAGTTAATCTAAAACTTTGACCATAAATTTCCAAAAATCCAAAAACATATAAAAATTTCAAAAAGCACAAAAAGATTCATCACCATCTCTCTTAAGCTATTAATGCAAAATTCTGAACTCACTCTCACACCCCATAATACTCCAACCAGTATTCACGAAAATCCAATAGTTGAGTACGACCCTGATAACCCCCACACTCCTAATGCCCCACAGTTCTGGATTCCACCTCCCACACCGTCACACTCAATCTCAAACAACACTCCGTTTTCCTTCTTAGGACACACCTCCGAGCACACTTTGAGCACACCAAGTGAGAGAATCGAGTCGTTAAGAGAGAGAGAGAGAGAGATGTCGTAACACGGTAGTGCAGTCGCCGGTGAGGAAGAGGCCCCATACCGCCCGCTGAGAGAAATCTTATATCCCGAGCGCACTGAGTGGTATTAGAGCTCCAAGTTCAAAGTTCCTTTCGCGAGTTGATGTAGTGAGGTTGATATTGGATCTTTCGACATGGGTATTGGGTAGGGACAATCATGCTAGTTTGATGACGGGTTGGTTCATGTCCTCGACGGTAAAGTCAAAGGGGTTAACACTGATGATGCTAAGAATCAGCACCACCAGATAAGGTGTTTTCAAGATCAATATAAGAACAATAATGGCAACACAACTATATAAAGAGATAAGAGAATGAGATGAGTATAAGAGGAGAGGGCACATGTATATAAGTGGTTCAGCCAATTTGGCCTACGTCCACTGTGAGTGTGTGTGAGTAATATCACTGAATGAAGGCACTAATGGCCATGGATACAACCTCTCAAGCTTTCTCTCTCTACTGTCTATCTAGACAAAGCTTTAGCTAGGGTTTAATAACTGGGATCCATTTGCAAGGTAGGGGATGCTCCCTATATATAGTGCCTAGGGGGTGTAATGTACCCCCCATGCATGTAATGAGCATGTGTGTGGTAGCTTCACCAATGTGGGAGTGCCATCTGTCACTGTCACATGTAAGGAATGATGATGAAATATTCTCCCCATTTGTGGAGAATAATCTTATTACAACTGATTTGTGCCCAGGTGTCCTTATCCAAATGTCGACAGATGCTCGACCGTCATATTGGTGCATGACCTCGACCTGGGAGAGGCCGAGCTGTAAAGGCTTGATGTTCGTTCAATCCGAGATGTGTCGTAGGGTGTCTCGGCCTGATCTCAGCCGAGACATTATGCTGGGGTCGGCCCCAACCGAGGTTGGTCTGATTCCATGCTGACGATTACTAAGGCTTCTTGTCACCTCGGCCCAAGCCGAGGTTGGACTGGCTCCATGTTGAAGGTTACCAAGGCTCCTTGTCACCTCGGCCTACTCTCGGCCGAGGTTGCCATACCCAGGTATACAAGAGTGATGTTGACGCTTGTGATGCGCGCAGTGTCCATTGGAAATGTAGGTGATAGTCTCGACCTGGGCCGACCCTTGTATGGCCGAGGGATGATATCATGGGCTCATGGCTTATCTAGGGTCGATCAATATCTCGGCCATCATCTCGGCCGAGGTTGGTGTCTCTAGGCCGAGGTTACACTTGGGGCATATCAATCACCCCCCATACCTTAGTCATATGCGAGAGCAAGTGGCTAGGGGATTACTACACCGCCGAGGCCTGTCCATCCCAAGCTAATACCTACATGGCACCTGTCCACGCTAGAACGTACTCACTGGGCTGGCGTGGGCTGTCATCCGTCCTTTGGGGTTCCCAAGGCAATGATGTGCCTTGGGAAATGTGACCACGTATTTAAGGGTTTGAACCCTTCTTTTTCTCTTTCTTCTCCATTTCCTCTCCTGCGCACAAACTGTTCTTGCGATTTCTCTCTCTCCAAAGCTTTTCTCCTCAACGCTCCTTCTGCCGAAGCCTTTGTCGATTCTCTTACGAGTTTTCCTCATTTCATCCATCGATTCATCTTCAGGTACTTCTTCCTTTTCATTTCCTTTGTTTCTGGTATTTGGTTTGCATTTTCCGGCGAGTTTTTAAGGTTTTCGGCGAGCTTCATTGTCTCAGGCGAACTGGGTTTGGCTTAAACTTCCAAGTTTGATCTTTAAACTCCTTTATTTTACAAGTCAATCGTGTTTGTAGCTTTAGGAGTTTTTCCCAAGTTTAGGGTCGTCCTCTGATGCTCAGACCTTTATACCAGCTTCTTGAGGATTTCCCTTCTCTTAGAGAGAAAACCTTAGAAAAGATTAGGCAGATAGAGAGAGCTCAAGAGGAAGCTCGTAGGTCACAAGAGTTTCCCATTAGACCCTTGTTTCCACCACCTCTGAGGGTTATATATCCTGACCCCCCGGAGAACTTCTATTATACAGGGGTATCTGCTGATCCAACACCTACGTCTGAGTCTGAAGCTTCTACCTCAGAGCCCATGTCAGTGGACTCTTTCCAGGAAGCTATGGATTTCACACCTCGGCCTGATCAGGTCAAGGTATCCAGCCGAGCTTCATCCCATAATGGCTCCAGCACCTCAGCCTCTTCTTCAGAGGTTGAAGTGCTTGAGCCGAGTGTGGCTGTGCCACCCATTCTTGATGCCATCCCCCTTTCCGCCGTCACAGGGGAAGAGTTCGCTCAGAGATTCCCTAGTAACCCATCTACATCTGCTTCGGTCGACGTTGAGCTTGATGATGATGAAGATGCTGAAAGCGATGTTAATATCTCTGAGGCGACCGAGTTCGAGAGCACAATCACTGAGGTTGATCTTCTGTGCTTCAGATATTTGTACTCCATCAGTCCATCCATCAAATTAAGGAGATCTCTGAGGGAAGAGAAGGCCTATCACGACCGAGATGGGGAAATCTGCTTGTATGAGAAGATGTTTAAGTTAGGGTTTCGCCTACCCATTCATCCCATCATTAAATCCATTCTCTCTTACATCAACTTGGCCCCCTCACATCTATCTCCCAATGCCTGGAGAGTCATCATAGGGGCCATTATTCTATGAAGGGCAGTCCACCACTCTGACCTCCCAGTTCTGGTCTTTGTTGGTTGCTATGTCCCAACCTCGGCCAAAAACCATTCGAGCTACTATCATTTTGTGGCTTGGAGGCCTGAGAAGAAAATGCTCCAGGTGACTCAGACCTCTAATCATAACTGGAAGCCCCGTTATTTTTTCGCCTTAGGACCATGGGAATTTGGCCCATGCGTCCCCTCTTCCGCACTTGAGCCGAGGATACCCCTCAAATGGGGCAAGGTCTCCATGTCTGCCAGGGCCGATCCTAGTCTAAGTCTTCAAAATATGCAGAAGGTGAAGGCCCTGCAAGACCAAGGGGCACATGGTCTGTTTGTAAAGTTCGAACATTTGCTGACCCCCCAATATCTCTCGGGGACGAGCCTTGGTGGAAGTTACCTTGTTGATTTTGGTAAGAATTTTTATTTTAAGTCTAACTTCTGAACTCATTCATGTCTGATTTCTGACCTATATCTTTTAACTTTTGCAGAGCGACCTCAAGACATCCCAGACGAACTGTGGGACATGGCTGCTCCGAGCTTGACAAGGCTTGCCAAAAAGGCTGGTCTGAACGCTCCTCCCCCGGCTCCCACAACATCCAAATCTCAGGCCTCAAAGAAGAGGGCCCCTGAAGCCCATCCCTCTGAGGATCAGAGGCCGACAGTGAGGCAAAAGAAGGCCTCAGATGCTGCACTTCCAATTTCTTCGGCCGACATCCTGACGGCTCATCTGGATCAGCTGAAGTTGACTGATAGTGTGGTCGACAGCAGCAGGTAGGCCATGGACGCACTCGTCTCTGTAATGATCGAGGCCGACAAACGTTTCTATAGAGCTATGGACACCTCCTTGCTGGTTGAGTTTGACCTTCACAGAGCCGTCCAGGTATGATTTGTTCCTTTGTCAAAATTTTATAAGTGCAACATCTGACTTTTCTCCTGCTTAACCTCTTAATTAAATGTGCAGGGAGTGACTGCCATGTATCAGATATCGAACTGGGCTATGAGGAAATTGCCCCTTATTCAGAAGGGGCAAGAGGCCGAGAAGGTTGAGGGTGCCCTGAATGCTGAGGTTGACCGTATGAAGTCAGAGCTACAAAACTCTGAAAATAAGGTCAAGGGGTTGGAAAAAGACATCTCTCTGCTCGTAAAGGACCACGCCAAAGCCCTGAAGGCCAAAGATGATGTCCTGCAGCAAAAGGTCAGCGCGGCTGTCAAAGCTGCCCTTGAAGATGCCTCCCCCAAAATAATTTCTGAGTACAAAGGCTCAGACGAGTTCATGGGTTTTGGCTTTGAATATCTTGAAAGAGGTATCAAAGCCACTACCAAATGGGCTGGAGTCAGAGAGAAGGAGGTCGGCACCCTAAAGGCCTCTGACTTTGTAGGTCTCGGCTTTGCTGACTCTCAATTTGCTCAGGCGCTTCAAGAGGTGGAGGACGAGGCTGCTGCTCCAGCCGAGACCGCAACTTTGGGAGGGATCGAGCTCGGAGGGACAGACCATGCTGATGATGTGGCCGAGGTGACCAACGCTGATCAAGTCAACCCAGCCGAGACTGTCAATGTTCCCCCCTCAGACCTTTAGTCTTTTTTAACTTGTAACAAAAATTTATATTTTGTAACTTGTAGCACCTCGGTATTATGTAAGGAATATTTGTAATCAATGTCTCTGAATGCCCTATGATCTCTTCCTGTTACTGAATGTCAATCTCTTATATTATTTTGCTGCAGTGTTCTTGTTTATACTCATTAATTCTGGCCTCAGGTCTCTTCACCACTGAATTGTAATTAGGCTCTGAGGTCGTCACCTAAGACGTTAGCCTCATAATTAATTTCACCAAATTAATGATGTTAAGGGTCTGAGGTCGTCTGCTAAGGTGTCTGAGCTCAGACCTCGTCACCACCGAGTGATGTTATGAAGGTCTGAGGTCATCACCTAAGACGTTAGCCTCATAATTAATTTCACCAAATTAATGATGTTAAGGGCCTGAGGTTGTCTACTAAGGTGTCTGAGCTCAGACCTCGTCACCATCGAGTGATGTTATGAAGGTCTGAGGTCGTCACCTAAGACGTTAGCCTCATAATAAATCTCACCAAATTAATGATGTTAATGGTCTGAGGTCGTCTGCTAAGGTGTCTGAGCTCAGAACTCGTCACCACTGAGTGATGTTATGAGGGTCTGAGGTCGTCACCTAAGACGTTAGCCTCATAATAAATTTTACCAAATTAATGATGTTAAGGGTCTGAGGTTGTCTGCTAAGGTGTCTGAGCTCAGACCTCGTCACCACCGAGTGATGTTATGAAGGTCTGAGGTCGTCACCTAAGACGTTAGCCTCATAATAAATCTCACCAAATTAATGATGTTAAGGGTCTGAGGTCGTCTGCTAAGGTGTCTGAGCTCAGACCTCGTCACCACCGAGTGATGTTATGAGGGTCTGAGGTCGTCACCTAAGACGTTAGCCTCATAATTAATTTCACCAAATTAATGATGTTAAGGGTTTGAGGTCGTCTACTAAGGTGTCTGAGCTCAGACCTCGTCACCACCGAGTGATGTTATGAGGGTCTGAGTTCGTCACCTAAGACGTTAGCCTCATAATAAGTTACTGGTCTAAAGAACGAAGCAAGAACAGATATGGAAACTGATCTTTATTAATAACCTCTTTTCAGTAAGATAGTACATTTACATAAAATTCCATGCAACATCATATGTAATATCTCTTGAGATGGTCAGCCTTCCATGGGTTAGTGAAAGGTTCTCCTTCTAGGATTTCGAGCCTGTAAGTGCCAGGCACAACCTTTTCCGTTACTCTGTACGGGCCATGCCAGTTTGGGTGTAGCTTGTTTGCCTTCTGTAGGGTCTTCTTTAGCACTAGGTCTCCCACTGCAATGGGTCTTGACTTCACCCTCTAGTTTTAGAATTTTGCTTCCCTCTGCTGGTAGGCTGCTTTTCTGACCTTTGCGTCTTCCCTTCTTTCTTCGATGAGATGCAGGTCTAGCCTCCTTTTTTCCCCATTATTGTCAGGGTCGTAGGTCTGAATCCGATGAGTTGGTAGTCCTACTTTCGTTGGTATGACGACCTCTGAGCCATGTGCCAGCATGAATGGGGTTTCTCCTGTTGGTGTCCTTGCTGTGGTTCTGTAGGCCCACAACACTGCGTTGACCTCTTCTGTCTATCTCCCCTTCGCATCTTCTAACCTCTTCTTGATTCCGTCCAAGATTGTTCTGTTTGTGATCTCTGTCTGGCCGTTTGCCTGAGGTCTACCAGGAGATGAGAAGAATTTCTTAATCCCCACTCTTAGGCAATAATTTTCTAAGGAGGAGTTCTTGAACTGGGTCCCATTGTCTAAGATGAGAGTGTTCGGGAGGCCATATCTGCATATGATGTTCTTCCAAATGAACTGGAAGGTCTTCTGCTCTGTAATTGTTATCATCGGTTCTGCCTCCACCCACTTCAAAAAGTAGTCAATGGCAACTATCAAGAATCTATAGTTATTGACAGCTCTTGGCAAAGGTCCTACTAAGTCAATTCCCCACACTGCAAATGGCCATGGAGAAGAGATTGGCGTCATAGGCTGATGGGGTTGATGAGGGATAGTGGCGAACCTTTGACATTTATCGCACCTCTTCACATAGTCTGCAGCGTCCTTAGACAAGGTAGGCCACCAGTATCCCTGAGTGATGATCCTCTTGGCTAAGGGCCTTCACCCTATGTGGCTAGAACAAGAACCCTCATGAACCTCCTATAAGATCTGGGGTACTTCGATGGGATGCACACATCTGAGGAGAGGCAATAGAAACCCCTTTTTGTACAAGACGTCTCCTACTATTGAGAACTTGGCAGCCCTGTACCTCAACTTTCTCCTTTCCATCTTGGACTCAGGTAGCTCTCCGTCTCTTAGGTATCTGACGAGCGGGTCGATCCATGAGTCTCCCAGGTTCAGATTGTGACAAGGGCTACATACTTCGCCCTCCTCGATGCTTGCTTTTCCTAAGACCTCGATTGGAATGGTTCTTCCCAAATCTGTCTTCATTGCTGAGGCCAGCCTTGCCAATGCATCAGCGTGGTTGTTGCTCAGCCGAGGCACTCTCTTCAGCTTTGCTTCTTCAAAATACTCTAACAACCTTCTTACCTTCTTTAAGTACTTGGCCATCCTTTCATCTTTGGCCTCGTATACCCCCAATACTTGATTGATAACTAACCTTGAGTCGCTATGGAGTAGGAGTCGCTTTACTCGAAGAGTTGTTGCCAATAAGAGACCTGCTATCATGGCCTCATACTCGGACTCGTTGTTTGAGGCCTGGAAGTTGAATCTCAAGGCGTATTAAATATTGGCACCATCTGGAGCCGAGAGTATTAGCCCCGCGCCGCTTCCACTGTCACAGGAAGAGCCATCAACGAAGAGGCTCCATATGTCTGCATCTGATGAGAAGACCCCTTCTCTCATAACCCCCTTCTTGAAGAGGTATCGATCCTCTTTGTTCTCTTCTACTCTGCTTCGGGTTTTGCCTAGGATGACCTCTTCTCGGCCTCAAAAGACGTTTGGTACAGTCTCTTCCGAATCTCAGAAGACACTATGGTTCGTCTCTTCGCCGTTCTCTAAGCCTTTCTCTGTCTCGGCCTCTTCCAAACTTCTATCGGCCTCTTCCCAGGTGAATTCTATAACAAAGTCTGCGAGGTCCTGCCCCTTGATGGATGTCCTAGGCTGGTAGGTAAGATCATACTCTCCCAGTTTGATGGCCCAGGTCATCAATCTTCCGAACTTCTCAGGTTTGTGCAGAACCTGCCTTAGTGGGGAGTCAGTGAGGACTACCATGGAGTAAGCTTGGAAGTAAGGCTTCATCTTCCTTGAGGCGTATATGAGGGCATAAGCCAGCTTCTCCATCCGGGGATAATTCTGTTCAGACCCTTGAAGAGCCTTACTATTGAAGTACACAGGCCTCTGGACCCCATCCTCTTCCCGTATGATAGCCGCGCTGATGGTTGATTCAGAGACTGCCAGATACACAAACAACCTTTCCCCCGTGACGGGCCGAGACAGCAACAAGGGAGACCCTAAGTAGGACTTGAGTTGGTTGAAGGTTTTTTCACACTCTTCGTCCCATTGTAAGGCCTTTCTTATAACTTTAAAGAACGGAAGACACTTGTCCGTTGCCCTAGAAACAAACCTGTTAAGGGCAGCTACTCTTTCGGTGAGTCTCTGGACATCCTTGATACTCCTAGGAGTCTTCATGTCGAGCAATGCCTTAATTTTCTCAGGGTTCGCTTCAATTCCCCTCTGATTAACGATGAACCCCAGGAACTTCCCGGCTCCTACCCCGAAGACACACTTCGTCGGGTTGAGCTTCATTCTGTACGAGTCCATGACATCGAAGGTCTTCTCAAGGTCTGCTACGTGAGTGCAGGCTTTCAAGCTCTTCGTTAGCATATCGTCCACATACACCTCCATGGTCTTGCCTATTTTCTCCTCGAACATCTTATTGACAAGACATTGATACGTCGCTCCTGCATTTTTCAGACCGAAGGGCATCACCTTGTAGCAGTACGTCCCTTTGTCAGTAATGAAGGCTGTCTTTTCAGAGTCTTCAGCATCCATGAAGATTTGGTTATAGCCTGAATAAGCGTCCATGAAGCTCATGAGCTTATGCCCTGCCGTTGCGTCCACCATCTGGTCTATCCTAGGTAAGGGATAGCTATCTTTCGGGCAAGACCTGTTCAGGTTAGTGAAATCTACACACATTCGCCACTTCCCATTGGCCTTAGGCACGATGACTGCATTTGAGAGCCACTCCGGGTAGGCGACCTCTCTTATGAACTCAGCCTCTTCCAACTTTTTCACCTCTTCACGGATGATGTCATACTTCTCCCTGGAGTACACTCTTCGTCTCTGCTTGATCGACCTGGCATCTCTGTCCACGTTGAGCTTGTGGCTCATGACCTCAGGGTCGATGCCAGGCATGTCCGCGTGGCTCCATGCGAAGACACTCTGTCTCCTCCTGAGGAAGTTTATCAGCTCTTCCTTAATTCCTGGCTCTAGGGCCTTACCGACCTGAACGGTTTTTTTCGGCTCGTCCTCATTGAGGACGATGGATTCTACCTCTTACGCGGCCTCACCCTTCTTCAATTTTGTTTCGTTTTTTGGGTCAAGAGTGTCAATGCTGTAAGTGGCGGTTGCTCTCTTATGGGCCTCTCTCTCTTCGGCCAAGTTAAAGTAACACTCCCGTGCCATGGTCTGGTCCCCTTGCACCTCCCCTACTCCATAAGGAGTCGGGAATTTTAGCATCTGATGGACCGTCGACGGCACGGCTTCAAACTCTTTGAGGGCCACCCTTCCTATGATGATGTTGTAGGCCGAGAAAACGTTTTCGTCCATGACGAAAAAGTTTATTTTCTTGGCCAGTCTCTTAGGCCACTCATCCCCCATCCGTATATCCATCTCATACATGCCCAATGGGTGCACCTTTTCACCACTAAAGCCTATCAATGGGTGATGATAGGGCACCAGCCTTGCCCTGCTAAGACCCAGGCTCTTGAAGCAAGGCCAGAATATCACGTCTGCTGAGCTTCCCCCGTCTATGAGGATCCTTCCAACCTCGCACCCATGCACCCTTGTTGTTATGACCAAAGGGTCATCATGGGGGGCTAAGATACCCTTGAATTTGAGTCTGGAGAACCCCACTATAAGGGTGTCCATGTCTACTTTCTTCCTCTTCTGTACGACATCGGAAGATGTTAGATTCACAACCTCAGGCTTGGCCGCTGACCTGGCCTTTACTACATGAGCCTTCCTATCGACTACCTCAGAGCCACCTCCTGCAAATCCCCCACATATAGTGCTAACACCAAAGGAGATCATACCGACCCTCTTTACCGGGGTGTTGTTATCCTTTGGCGGAAGATCCGGGTCGTCTTCATCATCTCCCTCTGAATCATCATCTCTTCTGGCCGGGACATCGCCACGGCATCTGTCATTTCTTCTCTTCTTAGGGTCTTCTCTTCCACCCTTCGGGGCCTTTCCATCCACATACTTCCTCAGCTTTCCAGATTTCAGCATATTCTCAATCTCATCCTTTAAAGCGAAGCATCTATTTGTGACATGGCCGTGATCCTGATGGAACTCAAACCATAAGTTTTTGTTCCTCTTATGTGGCGGGGCCTTCAGTTTCTCAGGCCACCTCAGAGTCTGATCTGTCTTAATCTCACTGAGTATGTGCTCACAGCTCACAGTCAGAGGAGTGTAATGAGAGAATTTATCATCTCCTGACCTCTTCTTCCCCTCTTTCTTGCTTTGGGTCTTTCCCGTACTACCGCGGTTCTCCTCCTCATACTTGGCGGCCATTGCCTCTTCCACATTCATCACTTTCCCTGCGGTTGCCAGCAGCTCCGCCATGGACCTAGGGGGGTCTTTCGCCAGCTTCCCCTTCTGGAGGCCTCCTATCAGGGCGGTCATGGCTATGCGCTCTTCATAATCTTCCACCTCCAACTTCTCTTTGTTGAATCTTGCTATGTAGTCTCTTAGGCTTTCACCCTTAGCCTGCTTGACATACAGCAGGTGGGTAGTCTTCTTTTGGGGTCTTACCCCAAAGCAAAAGTTGTGGATGAACTGCTCAGCCAAGCCTTTGAAGTTCTCAATTGAGTTCTTCTGAAGGGAGGTGAACCAACTATGAGCTGCCCCTATCAAGGTCCCTGAGAAGGCCCTACACTTCATCTCATCAGGGATCGAGTAAATGTCTGCTGCCGACTGATACATCTCGATATGGTGCACAGGGTTAGTGCTGCCATCATACTTGGGAGTCACTGTAGGAGGCTTGAACTTGGCTGGGGTTGGGAACCCTAATATCCTAGCCACAAATGGGGAGCCCTCTGAGTAACCCCTCTGTAATGGGTCCCTGCTTTTAATGAGGTCTCCTATCTTCTCCTCGAGGCGTTGGATGGAATCATTCCAGGGTCTTCTGTCATCAACTTGGTCGAGGTTATCCCCTGCCACCTCCCTGCGATGGACAGAGGGTTCCCCAGCCACAACACGTTGACTATTGACCTCTTCCTGTTCCCTGGCTCTTCCTTCACAGGGTCGGCCTTGGTCTGGCCGACCTTGCCTACCCCCTCTCTGAGAGCCTGCTGCGCTCATCGACCTTGATAGTCTGTGTCTTAGGTCATTCACCGGGCCCAGCCTCTCGAAGGCTGATCCTTTGCTCAACCTGTCAAAGGCCGACCCTCTTCGTTGGGCCTGTTCTCTTCTTCGGCCGACACATCATTGACTCTGCCTAAGAGGTCGTACAGTGTTATCTGACACCTCATACGGCTCCCAGCAGTCTTCTGGAGCCTCTTCAGCTTCAAGGTCATCATACCTGTCCTCTGGGCAAGGGTTTCCCTGCCTCCCCAGGCGCAAGCGCCTAGGGTCAGCAACGTCCCTTCTCCGTTGGGGTACAGTCTGGCCCTTCATTGGCGCCTGGGGTGGTCCCCTGGCATCAGGATGAGGCTGAACTGCCTCCGGAGTTATCATGTTCGGTGAGACTCCAGGTGGCCTCATCATCATGGTTTGCCTGAGCTGGGCAAATTGCTCCTTCATGGCTTGCTGTGTTGCAGCTAAAGATTTCAAGACTGCTGTTACCTCCGCCATTTCGGACTGGGGAGGAGCCTGACTGGAGCTAGCCCCTCCACCTCCAGGCGACGGAAGAGGCGGTGGTAATTCTGGTGCCATGTGTTAACAATAAAGAGCTTGAGCAGTAAGTGAGATTAATACCTTAAAGGACCTCTTTCAATGGTCAAACAGCTCCACGCAAGGGGTGGTTCCTGGTTCACCACCAGAGTCTCCGGTGAGGTTAAGCAGAAAAAGAGGAAGAGATAGCTTCTCGCTTCCCACAGACGGCGCCAAAATGATGATGCTAAGAATCAGCACCACCAGATAAGGTGTTTTCAAGCTCAATATAAGAACAACAATGGCAACACAGCTATATAAAGAGATAAGAGAATGAGATGAGTATAAGAGGATAGGGCACAGGTATATAAGTGGTTCAGCCATTTTGGCGTACATCCACTGTGAGTGTGTGTGAGTAATATCACTGAATGAAGGTACTAATGGCCATGGATACAACCTCTCAAGCTTTCTCTCTCTACTGTCTATCTAGACAAAGCTTTATCTAGGGTTTAATAACTGGGATTCATTTGCAAGGTAGGGGATGATCCCTATATATAGTGCCTAGGGGGTGTAATGTACCCCCCATGCATGTAATGAACATGTGTGTGGTAGCTTCACCAATGTGGGAGTGCCATCTGTCACTGTCACATGTAAGGAATGATGATGAAATATTCTCCCCATTTGTGGAGAATAATCTTGTTACAACTGATTTGTGCCCAGGTGTCCTTATCCAAATATCGACAGATGCTCGGTCGTCATATTGGTGCATGACCTCAGCCTGGGAGAGTCCGAGATGTAAAGGCTTGATGTTCGTTCAATCCGAGATGTGTCATAGGGTGTCTCGGCCTGATCTCAGCCGAGACATTATGCTGGGGTTGGCCCCAGCCGAGGTTGGTCTGATTCCATGCTGACGATTACTAAGGCTTCTTGTCACCTCGGCCCAAGCCGAGGTTGCACTGGATCCATGTTGAAGGTTACTAAGGCTCCTTGTCACCTCGGCCTACTCTCGGCCGAGGTTGCCATACCCAGGTATACGAGAGTGTTGTTGATGCTTGTGATGCACGCAGTGTCCATTGGAAATGTAGGTGATAGTCTCGGCCTGGGCCGACCCTTGTATGGCCGAGGGATGATATCGTGGGCTCATGGCTTATCTAGGGTCGATCAATATCTCGACCATCATCTCGGCCGAGGTTGGTGTCTCTAGGCCGAGGTTACACTTGGGGCATATCAAACACGATGAGTGAGTTAGTGCCAAGTGGCACACAATTATGTTTATAGTTATGTGACACTCTGCCCAATAAAATACAGGGTGATCAGCCCTATATCAATTAAAATAGGAATCTCATTTGGTTCATTCTTAGCATCACTGTCGAAAACTTTTTAAAATTTTACTAACCACATAGTATTCAAAAAGACGGTGCCAAATTTCATCTTTCATTAAAAAGATAAACATGTGGAATAGAAACAAACTTAAACCATACACAGTCATTGAGTCTAAAGCATTATTGAATGAAAAAAATAACTTGCCGAATAAACCATCGATTAAAAATCCCAAAAATAATAATCCAACAAATGAATACAAAATCTAAATACCGAGTCTAAAAGTAAATGGGCAACACGGCCTAAGTGAATTGCAACTGAAATAAGATTCCTAATCTAGGAATAAAGAAATGATGCATCTAGCTTAAATAATGCAACCATCCACACATGTTACAACTGCGTAACCCCATAACTGATAAGTCAAGTCCGGCGTCCCTGTGGCTGGACACTTGAAAAAGGTTTTTAAGAAAAGAAAATATTTTGCAAATAGGTCAGAGCCCAATTTATAAAAATGTTTAGCAAGCATTTTATTGCAATAAATGAAATGCTTAGTATATAATGTTCATAATTGATTTTACGGCCGCACTCCCTTGAATACCATCTCACCTCTCTTTTATAGTGCTCACCTATCGTATTCATTTAATCCATCTAGATTTTACTCTATCCAACTAGACCATAATAGTTATCTTAACTAGCCCACTAATCACCCCGTCGTAAAATAAGCCATTATTTAGATTAGTATAACATATGTAATTCTCCTCTTTATGAATATACTAAATGTTTCATCGATATTGTCAATAGATAGTCACACATTATCTATAGATATATGCCCATATTACTCAATATATTATATATGACATTGATATTGTCAATAGATAGTCACACATTATCTATAGGTATATACACATATCACTCACTACGCGTAAATATATACATAGAATCTTCATAGCTTGGTCCTATAAGATGCATCACTCATACATGTTATTAGGTGCCAGGCACATCTCGTGTCACCGCTGGTCACCGGGTCGAAATCTCACCACTGATCCCAAATCATAAATAAAGTAATGGAGGTGGTTATAAATACATAGGCCCTAGGATTTTTATACACCTTCCTTAAAGACATGCGAACATCCCCCTCTCATCACTATAAGATCCACCCGAGCGCTATAACCTGGAGTACAATCTAGACCCCATTGGAATCGCTAGGGTGGGATTGTCCACTACGCACAACCTCCTAGATAACATCTTCGAGTAACAAATAAATACATAAAAAATTGCATTCCACTCATATGCATACATCTATATATATGATTTACACGTTTATATATATATATTCCAAATATTCATGAGTTCGTACATAGTTTCCATGTCCCATAATAATTATCTACCCCCCGCTATTTTTTATTAACTATATGATTATACTTCTCGCCTCCTATATTCTCGAATAGGTTCCTATTAGTCTCACAAGGTCCCTAAAATTTTATGTTTCAATTTTGGGAATGTTTTATCACTATTTACAACTTCAAGGGTATTTTAGACCTTTCACTTTTTATGTCTAAATAATAATATTCCTAAGACTGCGTACTCCTCTCAACTAGCTACGTGTGGCCGTAAACAGCACATAAATCCGAGTTCGTATGACAAAATTATCCTAATTTTAAATTTCATAAAAATTTCATAAAAAATTATTTGTCCCCTTAACTGTTCCGCGCATCAGGCAGAAATTGACCCCCGGTCGACCGCCCCCCCCGCATATGCTCAACGTTTTTTTCTTGTGTTTAACTCAACTCCAACTCTTCTCACCAATCGTCTTCAATCATTACCAATTCTTTCCCCATGACTTTATCATCCATCCTTATTACCATTTTCAGGAGATTACTTGACCCAAATAAATTTACACGTTTCATTATTAATTTCAAATCTTAATTAATAATTTCCAAAAATTATAGATATCGCCCTTTATAAATTCCTTTCCCATCTTTAAATCTTAAAGGCCAAAAATTTAAAATTATTGCATATGGAAAGATAACACAAGGATCATCTTCAACTTCTAAAAAACCCAGAATTTTTACTTATCTCTACATGGAAATTTCTCAAAGGTTTCATCTAGGCAATTGGGTTTTAATAATTTCTTTAACATCATTATTAGTAAGATTTATACATAAGTCTCTCAATTTTCCAAATTTATTACCATAAACCCAAAAATTAACACTATTAACTACCACTCAAATGAAGCAAGAAATTACTTGCCTCGGTGGATTAAATCTGACGATCTCTCTACCAAGAATTATCTTCTCCTTCCTCTTCACTTCTTCTTGCTTTCTCCTTTCTCTCCTCTCTCAAACTTAGGGTTTAGAATTGTATTAGCTGCTGCCCAACCCTCTTAGACTTAGATTTTAAAGTGCTAATACCGTTTTTAGGCTAATGGGCCAAGCCCAATTGACTCGAACACCATTGTGTGAGCCCGATTATGCCTAAAAATGCCCCGAGACCTAATTACTAACCCCGAGGACCCTTTTTCGACCATCTCGACCTCTCCAAGCTCAACCGTGACCTCAAAATTGTGATACGATTCTTTCTATAAAATTTTCCAATTTTGACCTCAAAATAAGACACATGTTAAAATGAAGATAATATTTATAAATTTAAAAATCTAAATTCTCCAAATTAAATAAATTCTTCAAATTTAAAAATTCTATTTCACCAAAATAATTAAATTCCTATATTCTAAAAAATACGGGGTGTTACAAGTTATTAATCGCTTCCGCATTTCTGATTATAATTGTAGTAATTTACGGGTGTCCATGCGAGCCTATAGAAGTGACAGCGTAGTTGTTAGTGTGAAGTGCTTGTGTTGAATTTTAATGGCATATGATCATTTGAGATGTCGATAGAATGAAATGAGGATCAGTGGGCAAGATGCACAAGTTGCATATGGTCAATAGTTGAGATTGATGGTAGGGTATATCGACTAGACACTAATGATTGGTGATTAAAAGATATATATGACCCTTAGGTACGACACTTATGGGTAGTTAACATTGGCAATGCAATTAGGCAAATTTAATCCTTGGGGTGATATCGCAATTGATGGTAATTTATAGAACACATGAAATTGTGTAGAATGATGGTGGAAATGCCGTAAACCCTTGTGTGAGATGACTTTGGTGATGAGAGTAGTCTTGTTAGTGGCAATAGTGAGTAGTATCCACTGAAACCCAGTGGTAAAGGTTGTGTATCTCATGTCTGTAGACTAAATAACTGAATGGAATTCATAAGTATTGATTTTTTGGTAAGAACATATTAGTTCCTTTGGTTGAGGACTTAGGTTGGGTGCATCTTGATTATAATGGAACATTGAGGAATAAGATCTCGTACGACATTCGTGATATGGACCTTGATATTTATAACATTGTCCGACGTCCGTATCCTACCAAAATTTATATAGCCGTGTTAATTTGTAAGTTAACCCATGGTTTACATAGTAAGGCAATTTAGTTGCCACAATTGAATAGTCATTGAGGATTTGGGTGAGGCAGAGCCTGAGGTTTATAGGTTGCAGACGACGTCTTGTATCCTGTCATGACCCGTATTCATAACCCTTTAGAAGAAAGGTAAGATTAGTATTTAAGGGTTGAAACTCACTTTAGCCGCCAAGGTAATGTCTAGGTGCGAGGTAATCCTAGTGTGTGAGTAGTTCATAGGCCCATTGAGGCCCATTGGACAAATTATGTGTAACATCATTGAGGATAAGTATCGAATGTTTTGATGTCTTGAGGTGTTTGAGGATTAAGTTGCACTATAGCTAGAATCTCATAGACTAGTGTCTTTATGAGAACCAATTAATACCAATGTGGCTATTGTAAGGTTTATAGAGTGCACCTATAATGATAAAAGTATAGACGATGAAACCTTGTCGAGTTTTGGGACTTTTACTTGAATATATGCTTAGTGTTCTTAGGAGACCAATTAAGTCCGATAAGAAGAGGCATTATCATCCTAGTAATGATTGAGTTGAGGGTCAAATGATGATACCAAGTTGTGGGTAGTATAGTGTACATATTCGGTGTGTCTTCCAAATTGGCAAGGAGGGGTGGTACAATCCCTAAGGTAGGACGATATTAGTGTCGTTATAAGAATGGATCCTAGATGTCATGGAATGACTCATATGGGAGTGGTGAAAACCAGTTTTGGGATGCACTAAGAGATGTATTTGAGAGTTAGAATGATGACACCAAGTGGAGACTTGAAAATGGCAATTAAGTGGAGTAGTATCGAAACAAGATTATTATGTCGGGGTGTCGACTATATATGTTAGGGTAACCTTGGTAATGGAAGGAATAGTTGTTGGCACATCTTTCCAATTTAGTACGAATTAGAAGCAGTAGCCCGGTGCTGTACTTACCACCCTTAGGATGACAACAACGGTAGGTATGGTCGTCCCAAAATTTTTGTGTGGGTAAAAATCTAAGGTAAGTTGGTTAGCAATCTCGTGTGGCCAATAAGGAACACGGTTACCTGAGCGTCTCGCTTGAACTAAGTAATGCCTATGAGAGTTTGGGATCTCGATCATGATACGTTAAAGCAGACAGTAACCTAGGTATAGTAGGTTAGTCGCATCTTTACTAATTGGACAAGATGAGTGACTAAAGCGTGAGGTATCCGTCGATCAGAATGATTCATTTACGCCAAGGAGGTGAAAGGTAGGGGCTTTATCCCAAGGAGGGAAGTAAATCATTGACTTCCTAAAGGACTAACGATTTGTAAATTGCGTTCATATTGTGAGAACGAATGGTTGGGATACGATTCGTCACGGTTAGTGACCCAGGCCAGGGTATATGACCAAAAATGGTACTCGATGAGAGTTTTGAGAATGAGTGGCATGACTTCAGTGTATGATGTAGGTTCACTTCCATATGTCAGAATCATATGCTTATGGGCGAGATTTCTTGAGATAGTTGTTTGGGACTTCTGACTCTCCTGTATTCCTTTCGATTTTGGTAATTAGGAATCACTATTCTCACCTATATGGTGACTCAGATTAGTTTTATGTCATGTTATGGCGTGGTTGGGCTAGGGAGAGTGCGGTGGATCGAGTTTGGTCAATGCATCTCGGTAACTGGGTGCACCCATCTAGGGGCATTCTTGTGATTATGTAAAGTTTTATATACGGGTGGCTACGCTTTTGGCCACACGATTTGCTCGTAGTAGTGATCTTTCTTAGAACTAGTGGACTTTTGACTGGCCGATTTAACAGTTAGTGTATCGGGTTGTGAAGAGCGGGATGATGACTTGAGGATACGGTATAGTGTTAGAAATTGATAAAAACTTAGAATACGATGTTGCTTTGCCGCGGTGATTGGATTAGAGTAGACTTAGTGAGTACTCAAGGATGATATCCCTAAGGTAGTGTTAGGTTCATCAAAGTGACACATCGAAAGGTGTAAACTGGGCATGCAATGATGGTTTGATGGAGCTATTCCTCCTTGGAAGTGGGAGACTAGCATAGTATGGTTCTCGACAAGCTCATGCGAATTGTGTAGTTAGCATAACATGAAGAGTTGTGTAACACAGCGTGTGTAATCCTAAGCTAGAATTACTTTTGGTGATATATACGATGGTCGATTGTATTAATATTTGATTTAGGTGAGCGTTAATTGCTAGAAAGGGTTTGCCCATAAAGTCATCGGTATGCCTTAGGTACCATCATATGTAGTGCTAGGAATGGTTTGGACTCGGTCATAAGGCGAGTGGAGATTCGGGGCCCATTATGTAGTGTCTTTATCAGCGAAATGGTGAGCATTCAGGCGTGTCGCATGTTGTGTACTTGTCGACCTTAATGTTTAGGACTTCAATAGTTTGTCTTAGAGGATTTCATGGACTTAGAACAGAAGTTGGTGGATCGCATAAGCTTGAAGATTGATGGATCGATAATTTCTGGGACGAAATTCCCCAATGAGGGAAGTTTGCACCCCGTCCCAAAAATTGAATTAAAATTATATATGGATTATAAGTTGAAGAGGAGTTAATTATAATTAAGAAATAATTGTGGATAAGAATCGAAAGAAAATAAAACGAGGATAAAAATTGGGTCATTCAAACGACAAGGTAATGTCGTTCGAATGATATGGTGAGGTCGCGAGTAGCATGGCATCAAACGACGTGCTACTGACTTACAGTAGTAGGCTACGCGAAGGGTTGCTCGGTCAAAACTTCAAACGACATAGGTAATGTCATTCTAACGACATCTAGGAAGTCGTTCGAATGACCTGTGTCGAGACTTTTATTATGAGTTATCCTTGTGCGCTGTCACATTTTTAGCCCTTGATTTTGCGTGCTGTCAAGCCCAAATCAGTTCAGATTGTGCAAAATGAGAATTTAGGCCTTGCAAAGGTTTTATAAGGGTATGTTTGGGTGTATTTGGGTTATTTTTTTGGGAGAAAATGGAAGAAGGGGAGATAGAGAGAGAGAGAGGTGGTCTTCCACCTCCACCCTCCACCAAGCCACCACTCTTCCACCATATACCAACCATAAACCACCAATTTATGATATATTTCTCCACATTTGAACCAAAAATACCCATTTCCACCATTAACAAATAATATCTACGAATTTTGGAGTTATATTTGGGGAATTTTGGAGAAGTTGAAGGTGAATTTTCATGGAGTTGAAGGGGTTCTTTCTTAGAAGCTTGGAAAAAGGGCATTTTGGAGCTTTTGGAGGATGCATTTGGTAACCCCTTGAGGCCACCTTCGGAGGTGGGGGTTGATCCTCCTACACCAATATTCCTACCACCATTAGAGTCATTATAGGTGGGAAAAACCTTACTCTTAGTGTAAGATGTTATTTTGCATTTGTAGTCTTGTCGTTAGACTATTTGAGTAAGGTGTATTTAGTTAAATGGTGTAAATAATGTGTAGAAGATAATAAACATTTTTATGGAATAAAATTGTTGAAAAAATGTTATTTTGTTGAAAATAATGAAAAAATAAATATTTCAAGGTTTTGAAGTAGTAAAAGTTGATGTTTTATGAAAATGGTGTCTTTTCTAGAAATGTTGATGAAAACATTTTATGAAATAAAATGTTTATAGATAATGACTTGTTTTGGTAAACATTGATGAAAAATATTCTTACAAAAATGATGATTTTATGAAAAATAGACATTTGTTGAGGTTGAAGAAATAAAGATGTCCTTTATATCTAGAAAATGTATGTTTTTTGCACGTGTGATGAATTTATATAATGAAATATGTGTTTAAACCATTTAAAAAGGATTTTACGGTTTAAAGTCAATTCTCTCATTCATATAAACTATATTAATCTGACTCGAAATGTATAAAGAGGTTTAGGGAAGAATTATATGGTTTATACATGGAATGATAAACTTAAAAATTCTATTGTGTGAAATAAAGGTTAATAATGTTATAAGAGTAAACTGTAAGACTATTTGTAAAATGAAAGAAATGGTATTTTCTTATAAAATTAGTCTTAAGTGTAAATGTATTTCTTGAATCAAGGAAGTAAAGAAATGTGTCTTTGGAGAAGTGTTGATAAAAGTATTCATTAAGTGTTAATGGGTAAACATGGGATAATATGTAACTTGGTAATGTTGTAAAGGATTAACACATATGGAATTAAAGGTGTAAAAGTGTTTCCAATTAAGATGAATATCACTCCAAGTATAAAAATGTGTTAAGATGTCAAAAGACTTAAGACGTTGGTATGAATAACTTAATAGTGTTTTTGAGGAAATTTACACTTATGAAATGGAGTAAAAGGTGACTTTGGAAACAATGGGTAAAATGATAATTTTACTTAAATAGGAACATTTTTATGAAATAAAGATGTCGGAATAGGTGTTACAAAAGTGTTCGTAAACGAATATGATTTTTGGAATAAAATTAAGGTTAGGATGTAAAGGACATGAAATGGTAAATTTTCAAAGTGTAACACAAGTTAGGGCGGTAAAGTCACGGGTTTTGACTTCGGTCGGGTAAAAAGGAAAAGTGGAATAATGTGGACATTTATAAAATGTTAAAACAAATAAAGGGAACTCGAATGACACTAGGATAAAGAAAGAGGGGCCTAGTGCCCTTGGGGAAAAATCCCTAAAACACTGTCCAGAGCATATGGTACGCATAGCCGGCGGTGTGGAGCCCGTGGAAGTATGCGGTATTGGAAGATTCCAAGAAAAGATAAAGGAAATTTAAAACATGTCAATAAATTAGTTGTGTGGTATAATGTATTAATACCACCTAACTTGAATGACCATAATAAATGTTATGGTAATAGTTAAATGGACAAGTAAATGTGTAGATCTATTAATTGCATAACATAAGGAAAAAGGGTAAAGAAAGTGGGTAAATGGGTACTTAAGAAACCAAGTATTTAAACACATAAATTGCATAATATGTATTGGAAAAAGGTTTTTAAATGACAAATAAGTATTTTCTAACACGGTGGTGCGTGTGTTGAAAGAGTGAGTTTCAAGAAAAATACTAAAGTCTATCTAAATGAATAAAAAGGGTGATTCCGGTAAAGGAATGTGTTTGGATAAACTGAGTGTAATGGTTTCAAGTGGTGAACTGGGTGTGTTAAATGAAGTGAGAAATGTTAAGAATGAGTAAAGGATGTCTCTTAAAAGATTAAGGTGAATTAATCTGGAGAAGTAAGGCTTTCAGAAGTAAAATGGTTAAGGCAATGGAACATGTATATATATATATATATATATATATATATATATGTATATATATGTGGATACATACATATTTTTTCATGCATGTGGTTGTAGTGTGTGAGTATCCTTTTTACCGTTTGTTTCTATACTGCTTTTGTATATTCCCACTGGGCATTGTCTCACACCCTCGCTTTGTTACTGTAGGTTGGGAGCGGTTTCGTATTTTGAGAGCATTATACAGGTAAGTATACTTTATTTATTTTACGTTAGTAGATCTGTTTACTTGTACTTCGAGGTTCTCCCCATGGGTCCCTCACATAGTCTATTTTAAAATTGGAATTACATGCTAATAAGTGAAACGTTAATTAAAATAAAACTGGACTAGCAACATTATCTAGGTTGTTTCATTGCACTTCAAACCTAACACTCAGGTCGGACTTATAACGCCCTGACCCTAATTTATTTGGTTATCGTGAGTCTACTCGATCCGACCCGAGCGATAGGTGTGAAGTGCAATGACACACGTCAAGGGCTAAAAATGTGAAAGCGCATAAAGGTAACTCAGATTAAAAATATCGACTCAGGTCATTGAAACGACATCACCTATAACATTTGAAGTTTGGATCGCGCGACCCTTCATGTGACCTGCTCCTGTAAGTCAGTAGCATGTCGTTTGATGCCCTGTTACTCGTAACCAATCTCACGACCTCACCATGTCGTTCGAACGACATTGCCTTGTCGTTTGAACGACCAAATTTTTATTCTCCTTTTATATTCTACCAATTCTTATCCATAATTCTTTAATAATTATAATTGAATCCTGTTCAACATATAATCCACATATAATTTTAATTTAATTTTTGGGACGGGGTATTACATTCGAGCTCAGCCCAGATTTGGGTAAAAATGGGATTTTAGGATTTTGAGTGTTTTTATAAGGGTTATTCGGTTCATTTGGATTGTTTAGAGTTGTAATAAAATAGATAGAGAGAGAGAGGAACGTAGTCTTCCACCATTGTTGAGCTTCTCTCCACCTTGAACAACCGTTTCACCGCCAAATATCCACGTTAAACCATCATATTCTTCTAGTCTTCATCACATCCAAGATTTGGATGCCCATTTCCTTCATTATTCGACATATATACAAATTTTTAGAGGTGGTTTTGGGGGATTTTGGAGAAGATGAAGATAGAGATTTTATGGAGTTGAAGAGGGTTTTTGAAAGGGTTATACTTGGAAGCTAAAGGGGTCATGCTTTTTAGTGGGTTAACCTCCTTGAGGCCACCTTAGGAGGTGAGAGGTTCCCACCTTCTTAGATTTTCCATGCCTTCCATTGTTGGAGCTTCATTGAGGTGAAAAAACCTACTCTTAGTTTAAGACTCTATTTTATGTAATTAGTAGTCCTGTTAAAACGTTAAAGTATAATGATTATGAATTTGATGATGGATTTTCTAGTAAAATTAATAATAAACATTTTTATGAAATAAAAATATTCAGAAAATGTCATTTGGTTGAGAATAAATGAAGAATGCATATTTAAAGTTTCTTGAAGTAAAGATTGTGATTTTTATGAAAATGGTGCATTTTTTTGAAGTTTGAGGTTAAACATTTTATGAAAGAAAATGTTTGGAAATGATGTTGACTTTGCTAAATTATTTGGTGAAATAATGTTCCAAAGTCTCTTGCAAAAATGAAGATTCTATGAAAATGGACATCTGTTGAGTTTGAAGAAATAAAATGTCTTTTATGCCTTGAAAGTATATTTTTGCAAGTATTAGGAATTTATAGAATGAAATGTATTTTTAACTCATATTGATAACTTAACTTTTGTGTGTGTCGTTGTTTGAAGCCAAGTTAATCAAAACCTTATAATACGTATAAAATAATATCAATCTCAAGTGTAGAGGTAAGTAAGGGTATCAATCCACTTCCAAGGGGGTAAAGCAAAGGGAACACAATTGTAATTCACTTTTTATTTTCTTTTTGTGATTTTTCACTTTTCTACTTTTTTTTAGCTTTTTCAAATATTAAAACAATTGGGTGAGGTGGTGATTTAAACTAAACTAAACTAAATGTGATATGATAACAACTAACTAGAAAGTTACTAAAATGAAAAATAAAGTCTAAACTAAAATAAGAGATAAAGTGAGGTAAATAATTGTGAGAACAATCAAGGAATTGGATTACACCACAAATTTTAGTTATTCTAATTAATTAATTTAATTAATTGAATTCTCCCAAATTAATATCAAACTTACAAATCAACTCTCGTTTCAAATGTAATTTTAATAGTAACCTTTTAGAAAATTAATTTTAATACCCCACAACTCTAGAAAATAAATATACACTCCTTTTAATTAGTCACCCGCTAGGATCGATCAATTAAAATTTATGTAAATCTTAGGAAATAAATTTAGAGTTGAAATTCAAGTAATAATACCCCACTTAAGAAACCCCTATCTCTAGTTCGAATCTAAAATGGGTATTATAACTAGAATTTCGACTTTCTCTCAAAAATTATTTACCCTCTCTCGAGGCGTAAATTTAAGGGCGAGGGATAAAAAATAACATTCAAAGAGAATTTTCAAGTAATTAAACTAATTAAAATAAAATAACATCAAATAAGGGTTTCCCCCCACCCTTTGAAAGGGGATTTAGCCTAACATGATATTAAACATGATGAACAAATAATTAAGGCTACTAAAATAAAATAAAAGGGAATAGAACAAGCAAACCAAATTTCTTTAAGAAAGTTGAACTCTAATCTTCCAATTTGAATCATACAATCCCTCTAATTGAGCATCCACGTGATTTGCAATTAAATATCCACTCAATTAAATCTCTTACAAAATTTAACCTCACAAATATCTAACAAAAATTAAAATAAAACTATTTACAAATATTTTAACCTAATTTATTCTAACCTAACTCTCTACTTTTCTCTAGAATTTTCTCTCTCCATTTGATGATATCTTTCTTCAAATGGGGTCTTGAGTCTTCTTTCTAGTAGATGCATGTCACACATGGGGCTATGGGGTATTTTTGGGAAGGTTTAATGTGCATGGAAATGGGGTGTGTACACGTGAGGTAAGAGAGGTGTGAGGACATGTGGGTGAGGGGATTGGAATAAAACAAATCGGGTTTTGTGAAGGGTTATTTTTGGAAATGGTTTAAAGTTGGTAGTTGGGGGGCATTTTGGGTAAAAGGGGATAAGTGGGTTTATTAGGCATGTGGGGTAAATGGGGTTTTTTACTTGGTGTTGGCTTTGGTTTCGTATTGGCAGGTGATCGTGCTAGCTAAAGAAAAATGGGTAATAAAGACAAATGAACATGGGTTGGTGGTTTCGAGAAAGGGTTGGATCAGACTCGGGTAAGGCCGGTCGCGGATCAGGGAGGTGGAAGGAGGCATCGTCATGGGGTGCCGACGCTGGTGGCTATGCCAGCGTAGCAGTCGTGGTTGGCGGAGGTGCGGGTTGCGGCGATCCATGGGGTTGAGGCGTCATCGGAGATGGGTCAACGAAGGGGGGTGCAGGTGGCTGGCCGACGGGTTCTGCAGGTCGGGACGCCACCGGTTCTAAGCGAGTTCATCAGCCCCAAGTAGGGGCGGGATTAGTGGGTTCTCGAATTGGTGAATAGGTCGCCATGGCCGTGGTTCGGTCTGAACAGGGGCTGTAGAGTCTGGGTCGGGGGTGTTGAGTTGGGGCTTTAAGTTGGTTGAGAGATGAAAGATGGTGTTTGTGGGTTAATGGAGGAGAGAGAAAGTGTCGGTTTCGTCGGAGGGAGGTCGTGAGGGCTGAAATGGTAGCTGGGCCAGAGTTGGGCTTAGACGCCGCCAGTTTAGGTATGGCAGATCTCGAGTTGGCCTAGAAAGGGGACGGGTCAGAGGAGATGGGTTCTGGCTCGCCAGAGCGAGGTGCAGCGAAGGTAGGTCGACCAAACTAGGCTGAGGGTAAGAGAGAGAGAGATGGGTGTGTGTGTTTGGTTATGGTGGGTTTAGACGTGTGAATGAGATGTGGGTTATGGATTTTGGTGTTTCAGTGGAGGAGAGAGGAGAGAGGAGAGAGAGTGAGGTTTGGGGTTGAAGATGGAGTGGGGTGTTAGTGTGTGTGTGTGAGGTGTATGGGAGTAGAATGAGGGTGTGGGTGAGATTGGGTGTAGATGAGTGATTTGTTTGTGTGTAGTTTAGTGTATGATAGGTGTGGGTGTGAGTGGGTTTAGGTGTAGGGAAGTTTATGTGTGTGTTTTATTTGGACACCTAAAAAATAACATAAAAAACTAAAACTAATAAAAATAAAAAATCTAAAAAATAAAAATTCTACTTCTAATAATAAAATAAAGACTCAATTAAAAATGAAACTAGAAAGAAATAAAAAAAATATGAATAAAATCTAATAAAACTAAAACTAAAATTCTAAATAAATGTAAAATCAATAAAACTAAAAAAATAAATGAAATCCTAAGAAATGTTATCCTAATAAAAACTAAAAACTAATAAAAATTAAAATAAAATAAAATTATAAAAATAAAAATAAAATAGAAAAATAGAAAACAAAACCTAGAAAATACTAAATAAGTCAAAAATAAATACTCAAAATAAAACGACTCAAACTAAAAATCTAAAAAATATTAAAAAGGGACAAACAAAACACACACATGGTTTGGGATAGGTTTAGGCTCGGGTAAGGTTACGAGGTAGGGATTTAGTTCCATTATGTGCATAATTGCCTTGAAATACGCGTTTGAACACCGCAACGAGCATTTGTCCTTCAAGATAAATATTTAAGCACATAATACCCATATTACCGAGAATTAACAAATAAAGTACGTCTATTCGGGGTATAAAATGTACAGTTTTGGGTGCTTATCACATATGATAAGATTTTAGGATTTAAAATCCATCTCCTTAATGCATATAAACTTGTGGTGTTTGATAATGGACATAAAAACAAGTTTAGTGAAGGTTTTATTGGGTTTAAATATGGAAAGAAAAAATAAGAAAATCCATCCCTTAAGGTGTGTGTAACGGATGTTGTGATGTGTTAAAGACGCAAGGTTTTAAGACTACAAGTGTCAATAAAGAAAATGATATTTTTTCTTATGAAGTAGTCTTATATGTTTAATGATTCTTGGAAATGAAAGTATTAAAATAAAGATGTTTCTAATGAAGAAGAATATTACTCTAAAGGGTTAAAAATATTTAAAAAGTTAGTATGGGTAACTTAATGGTATTTGGAAAATTAACACTTGTGAAATTGGAATAGAAGGTGAATTTGGAAACAAATGGGTAAAATGGTAATTTTATGTAAATTGGAACATTTTATGAAATAAAAATATTGGAACTGGTGTTACACATGATAGTCCTAATGAACATAATTTTGGAATAAAATCAAGTCTAAAGTGTGAAGGACATGACATGGTGATTTTCAAAATGTAACACTAGTTGGGGTGAAACCCCGAATTTTGGTTTCGACCGGGTAAAAGGAAAGGTGGAATAATGTCATTTACAAATTGTTAAATCATATTACAAAGGAACTCGAATGACACTAGAAAAATTAATGAGGGGCTGGAGCACTGGGGTGAAAGACCCAAAATCACTGGCCAGAGCATATGGTGGATGTAGCCGGCGGTATGAAGCCCGTTAAAGTATGTTGTTATTAGAACATTTCGAGAAAAGATAAAGGAATCAGGAACATGTCAAGAAATGGGATGTGTGGTGAAAATGTGTTAAAACAACCTAACTTGAATGAATTAATAAATTTCCTGGTAAAGGTGAAATGGACAAGTAAATGTGTAAATTGATTAATGTCCATAACGTAAAAGAAAGGTAAAGTAAGTGGGTAAATGGGTGGTTTAGAAACCTAAGTAGTTAAACCTATAATTGGCCCAAGGGTGGCTAAATGGGTATATTCTAACACGGTGTTCGCGTGTGTTAAAAGGGTGATTTTTAATGAAAATACTAATGTGGATGGTTAAAATGAAAAGGGTAATTTCGAAAAAGAAATGGATTTCGGTCAAACCAAGTATTGTTGTTTCAAGTATTTAATCGTGTGTGCTAACTAAATTGAGAAATGTCAAAATGAGAAAAAGGAAGTATTTTATAAGATTAAGGTGAATTAATTTGGATAGATAAGATTTTCGGAAGTAAAACTGTTTCATGCATTAAGTATATGTATATGTATGCTTATATATGTATACAAGGTAGTTGCATGTGCACGTAGGCATAACGTGTTAGAGTCTTCTTTCTGTCATTCATTTATATGCTGTATTTGTATATTTCCCACTGAGTATTCAACTCACTACCTCATTTTGTCACGACAAGTTAGGTGCGGTTTTGTATTTTAAGAGCATTATACAGGTAAGTTCTCTCTTTTATTTTACGTTAGTAGCTCTGAATTCTAGACTACGGGGTGATCCCCATGGGTCCCTCATATAGTTTGATTTGAAATTGGAATCACATGCTAAGCAAGTGAAATTTAAATTAAAATTAAACTATATTAGCTACATTATGTAAGTTATTCATTGCACTTCACACCTAACGTCCGAGTTGGACTGAGTTGACCATGGGTAACCCATAAATTCGAGTTGGGGTATTATAAATGGTATCAGAGATCTAGGTTCAAGGTTCCTTTTGGGAGTGACGTAGTGAGGTCGGTAGTAAATCTTTCGACGTCGGTGTTGGTTTGGGACGGTCAAGGTAGTTTTGGTGATGATTATTTTGTGTCCTCGACAGTGAAGTCGAAAAGGTTAGCACGACAAGTGAATTCTTTGCCAAGTGGAAGGTGACCAAATTAGTTGTCATTAATCAGTTCCGCGCTTCTGATTTAGATATGCTCATAAGTTTCGAGTGTCCATGCAAGCTAATACTGGCGACATTTAGGTTTTTAGTGTGAGGTGCTTGTGTGTCAATCCGTAGTGATATGAGAAGCCAATTGGGATGTAGAGAGTGATGAATGATGTCTACTGAGTTAGAAACATGACTCATGTAATGTAAATCATGGATATTAGGTATCTAGTGCGTTATACCTAAATAGTGTTGATTGGTGATAGAAATGCGTTAAGTTCTTCGACTAGGTACTTTTGGGCAGTTAGTACCGATGATGTGATTAGGCGAATTCAATCCTTGAGATAGTATCAAGCCATAAGGAAATTAATGATTTAATGGGCATGATGGGCCATATTGGTCAACACTTGGGATGTATACTCGATCTAAGTTGGTAAGATAGTATCGTTACAAGTAAGTGTCCCGCAGATTCTCGGTTGAAGTTTATCCCACTCATGGTGTGATGGGAGTTATTAGATAATTGTAGTAAGTGTGTTATGTATGGAATAATGATGGTAGAGGAGGCTTAGGAGTGAACTCTAGGTAGTCTTCTGTGTCAGGGTTTTAGAAAATGTGATGTGATTTCAAGGGATAGGATCTTTAGTGATGTTGGTGATACAGACTTAGAGGTTTATAGGTGGTAGGCGATGTCTTGTATCCAGCCACAATCCTTAGTAGCGTTAGTTGTAGTTTGTACGTGGCATATGGTTACAGCCATTCAGAAGAAAGGAGATAAGATTATTATCTAAGTGTAAAGGCTTGTTTGGTCCACCAAAGTAATGGCTAGGTGCGTGATAATCCTAGCGTGAGTGTTATTTAAGGGTATATTGGAGTGTCCGTATGACTAATTATGTGTGGCGTCAATGGGGATAAAAGTCGACTGTTGTGACGCCATGAGGTGTTTAATGGTTAGGGTGCACTATATGTAGAAGCTCGTGGACCAGTGTCCTTGTGAGCACCTAATAATCACGATGAGGGTATTGAGAGGTTTCTAGAGTGCAACTACAATGATAAAGGTATGGATGATGACATCTTATCGAGTCTTGAGGACATTTACATGGAATGTTTTTGGTGTCCCTAGACCCGTTAAGTTCGGTATGTAGAAGCATTAAAATCATAGTAATGATTGTTTTGGGGGTCAAGTGATGATCTCAGGTCGCTGGTCGAGGTTTAAAAGAGTCGAGTGGTGTGCGTGCCAGATGCGGTTTCTCGAATAAGCAAAGATGGGTGGTGTGCCTTCTAAGAAGGAATTAAAGGCTCGTGTCGTTATGGGGCGTGGTGCCTGGGTGTCATGGAATGACTAGTAGTGGAGGTGTTGTGACACTTGGTTTTGAGGAGTATTAGGAAATGTATTTAATACTTAGTTTGATGATGCCATGTGGAGACTTAAAATGGAAACTGAGGTGGGGTAATGTCTAAACTGATTAAAACGTTGACGTGTGTTGATGGTATATGCTAGGATAACCCTATAATGGTAATGACTAGTTCTTGGCACATCCTACCAAGCCGATACGGATTAGAAGATGTAGCCCCTTGTGGTACTTACTACCTTTAGAATGCAATGGTGTCCGGTGTGGTTTTCATGTAAATTTAGTTTGGGTAGAACCTGGAAGTAAGCTTAATGACAATCTCATATAGTCAAATGATACAATAAAGTGAATGTCCCCCTTGAATGGAATGCTGCATTAGGAGATTTGGGGTTGTATTCATGATATGATAAGGCATATAGTAACCTAGGTGCAGTAGGTTATTAGCATCATCACCCATAAATGTATAAGGTCATTATAAACAAGGGGTTAGGCATTCACTAACCAGAGTGGTTCATTTGCGCTAAGTATGTAGGGGGAGGCGTTACTCCCAAGGAGGGTAGTTAGGCTTTTGACTTTTTAGAGAACGACGACTTTGTATGTTGCTTTTGTTTTGCGAGAATGAATGGTTGTAATTCGATTCATCATGGTTGGTGACTCAATCCAGGGCATGTGGTTAGGATTAGTACCCAGTGAGAAGTGTGGGGATGAGTGATAACACTTCGAGCATATGACGTTGGTTCACTTTCGTAAATCATAGTCTGACGCGTATGTGTAAGACTTTCTCAAAATAGTTACATATTCCTTCTGACTCTTGCGTGTTCCTTTTAGATTCAGTAATCAAGGATCAGTATTCCCACGTATGTGGTAGTTTGTATTGGTACCATGCCATGACGCGATTGGGCTTAGTAGAGATCGGGTGTACCTCGTATGGTCAGTGCAACTCAGTAACTGGGTGCACCCTATTTGAGGTATTCTTGTTATTGCATAAAGTAGTGTGCAGGTCGCTGTGCTTTCAGCCACACGATCTGCTTATAGTAATTACCTTTCTTTGGATTCGCGACCGTTCGACTGGTTGACATGGCAATCGATGGCTTTTATTGGAAAGAGTGGGATGATGACTTAAGCATGTTGCATAGTGTTAGAAATCGAGGAAACTTAGCACACAGTGTTGCTTTTCCACGATAAGCGGATTGGTATGAGACTCAAGCGAGTGCACAAAGTTGAGATGCCTAGAGTAGTACGAGGGTCATCATAGTGATGTAGCAGAAGTTATCGATGGAGTGTGCGATGATGATTTGGTAGGTGTAAAACTTCTCAGAGTGAGAAATTAGCAACGTATGGATAGTGTTAAGATCTGGAAATTTTTTTGTGGTTCGGAGAATATGAAAATTATGGGGCCACTAGATATATAATCTTAAGTTTGGAAATTATTTTTGATGGCTGGTCGTATTGCGGTTCGCTCTTGGGGGAGTGCCGATCACTAGAGAGAGTTACTCATGAAGGCACCAATATGATTGGGTATTAGAATATGTAGTAGTAAGACTCGATTGAGCATGATCATCAAGCGACTGGATACTCGAATTCGATTATGTGATGGTCATGGTTAGCAAAATAGTGAGCGTTAGAGTATGTCGTGTGTTAAATTTTGGTGACAAACCCGTAAATGAGGGTATGGTGTTGACTTAGCATTCGAGGACTTGATGTTTAGGTCCTGAAGGATTATTATGACTTGGAGTAGAAATTGGTAAACATCATAAGCTTAAATATTAGAGAGTTGAGAATTTCAGGGACGAAATTTCCCAAGGAGGGAAGTTTGTAATGCCTTACCCTAACATTTTAATTATTTTTTCGCGTAAATTGAACTAAAATGAGAATCTTAGGATTTGGATAATTATAATGCGAATTATATTCCGATTGACTATTTTTGGAGGCTTGATGATAATTAGTGTAAGTCGCAGGTTAAAAATTGGAGAAAATTTAAAGAAATATTAAGAGGGTTGTTCGAATGAAAGTTTAGTCATTCGAACGAGAGTCAAGGCTCGTTCGAAGCAAGGGATCAAAGGAGCTTCAAACGAGATCCCACTACCTAACTGATTAGGGTCATTTGAAGGTCATTAGAAGCGGGGGATCGAATGAGACACCCTTATCGTTCGAATGAAGGGTGATTCCCGTTCGAATGAGGCAAATCAAAATTTTTAAATCAAACTCTCCTCGTGTGCTGTCTCATTTGGAGTCATTGGATTGATGAGTTGTCGAGCTTTGGTGAACCCAAATTGGGTAAAAATGGGATTTTAAGGCTTTTGGGTGTTTTTATAAGGGTTATTTGATTCATTTGGGTCACTTAGGGTTGGAATAAGATAGACAGAGAGAGAGAGAGAGAGAGAGAGAGAGAGAGAGGAGAGGAGAGTTATCTTCCACCATTGTTGAGCTTCTCTCCATCTTGAACCCCCATTTCAGCACCAAATATCCATGTCAAACCATAATATTCTTCTAGTCTTCATCACATCCAATCTTTATATACCCATTTCCTCCATTGTTGGACATAGCTACAAATTTTTAGAAGTGTTGTTAGGGGATTTTGGAGAAGATGAAGATAAAGCTTTCATGGAGTTAAAGAGGGTTTTTGAAGGGGTTCCACTTGGAAAATAAATGGAGCATGCTTTTGAGTGGGCGACCTCCTTGAGTCCACCTTAGGAGGTGGGAGGTTGGCATCTTCTTAGATCTTCCATGCCTTCCATTGTTGGAGTTTCATTGAGGTGGAAAACCTACTCTTAGTTTAAGACTCTATTTTGTGTAATTAGTTGTCTTGTTTTTAGGACATAAGAGTAAAATGTTTATGAACTTCACGATAGATTTTTTAGTAAAATTAATAATAAACTTTTTATGAAATAAAAATTCTTGAAAAATACCATTTGGTTCAGAATAAATGAAGAATGCATATTTCAAAGTTTCTTGAAGTAAAGATTGAGATTTTTATCAAAATGGTGCATTTTTTTTAAAAGTTTGATGTTAAATATTTTATTCAATATAATGTTTGGAAATGATGTTGACTTTGCTAAATTATTTGGTGAAATAATGTTCCAAAGTTTCTTGCAAAAATGAAGATTCTATGAAAATGGATATTTGTTGAGTTTGAAGAAATAAAATGTCTTTTTTGCCTTGAAAGTATATTTTTACAAGTGTTGTAAATTTCTAGAATGAAAAAATGTATGTTTAACTCATATGATAGGATTTAAGGACTTAAAATCCATCTCCTTAATGCATATAAACTTGTGGCGTTTGATAATGGATATAAAAACAAGTTAAATGAAGGTTTTATTGGCTTTAAACATGGAATGAAGAAATAAGAAAATCCATCTCTTAACGTGTGAGTAATGGGTGTTGTGATGTGTTAAAAATATTAAGTTTCAAGACTGCAAGTGTTTATAAAGAAAATGATGTTTTTCTTACGAAGTAGTCTTATGTGTTTAATGATTCTTGGAAATGAAAGTATTGAAATAAAGATGTTTCAAATTAAGAAGAATATAACTACAAAGGGTTAAAAAGGTGTTAAAAATAGTTAATAAGTTAGTGTGAGTAACTTAATGGTGTTTTGGAAAATTAACACTTGTGAAATTGGACTAGAAGGTGAATTTGGAAACAAATGGGTAAAATAGTAATTTTACGTAAAGTGGAACATTTTTATGAAATAAAAATATTGAAAATGGTGCTACACATGATAGTCCTAACGAACATGATTTTGAAATAAATCAAGGCTAATGTGTAAAGGGCATGCAATGGTGATTTTCGAAGTGTAACAGTTTTTGGGGTGAAACCCCGAATTTTGGCTTCGGCCAGGTAAGAGGAAAGGTGGAATAATGGGGATATTTGAAAAATGTTAAAACATATTATAATGGAACTCAGATGACACCGAAAAAATTAAGGAGGGCCTGGAGACTTGGGATGAAAGACCCAAAATCACTGCATAGAGCATGTGGTGGGAATAACCGGCGGTGTGGAGCCCGTTAAAGTATGCAATTATTGAAAGATTATGGGAAAATATAAAGGAATAAGGAACGTGTAAAGAAATGGGGTGCGTGGTGAAAATGTGTTAAGACAACTTAACTTAAATGAATTAATAAATGTTCCGGCAAAGGTGAATTGGACAAGTAAATGTGTAAGTCGATTAATGTACATAAGGTAAAGAAAAGGTAAAGTAAGTGGGTGAATAGGTGGCTAAGCAACCTAAGTGGTTAAATGCATAATCGACACAAGGGTGTATTGTGAAAGGTTTTCAGAGGCTAAATGAATATTTTTTAACACGGTGTTCGTATGTGTTTAAAGGATGATCTTTAATGAAAATACTAATGTTGATTGATTAAAATGAAAATGGTAATTTCGGTAAAGAAATAGTTTTCGGTCAAACCAAGTGTAGTTGTTTCAAGTATTTAATCGGGTGTGTCAAATAAAGTGAGAAATGTCAAAATGAGAGAAATAAACTCTTTTACAAGATTAAGGTGAATTAATTTGGATAGATAAGATGTTCGGAAGTAAAATTGTTTCATGCATTAAGTATATTTATATGTAAGTTTATATATGTGTATAAGGTAGTTTCTTGTGCATGTAGGCATAACGTGTTAGAGTCTTCTTTATGCCATTCGATTCTCGACTGCATTTGTATATTTCCCACTGAGCATTCGGTTCACTCCCTCATTTTTTCACGGTAAGTTGTGTGCAATTTCTTATTTTGAGAGCATAATACAAGGTAAGTACTCTCTTTTATTTTACGTTAGTAGTTCTGAATGCTGGATTTCAGGATGAACCCCATGGGTCCCTCCCGTAGTTTGATTTGAAATCAGAATCGAATGCTAAGAAAGTGAAACATTATGTAAAATAAAACTGGATTAGAAACATTATATAGGTTATTCATTTCACTTTACACCTAAGCTCGAGTCAAACCGAGTTGACCACGGGAAACCAATAAATTCGGACTGGATCATTACAATGAATCCAACTGACATGTCAACTAAGTCATTGACAACAGATAAACTGGAGTTGTGGTCAATTTCAGCGGGTCTTTAAGATCAGAAGATAAGAAAGCCTCATGAACAGTTTATGAATAAATACATTAGTGGAAAATTTTCTCAATACTCTCCAAGTGAGAGATTGTGAGAAAATCTGAAGATTTTCAGGTGATGGGGTTGTCAACCCATATGTGGGCATGAGGAATGAAGTTAGCAACCCATGTGTGGGCATGTGGATCAAGTTGTCAACCATGTGGACAAAGTTGGCAATTGGATGCTAATTGCTCACTATAAATAACACCCTCTTGATAAGGATTAAATACACCAAATAGAAACACCAATAATTGTAGTAGTCTATCAACTAGTGAAAGAAAAATTTGGAATGAATAATTTTCAAGGTTGTGAGAGACTGAAAATACAGAGTGCGTATTTTCAGAGTGCGAGTGAAACACAATGTGTGTTATGTAAACAAGTGTATGATTATAATGAAAGTGGGTATGAGTTGTAGCCAAATTTTCTAACAACGTAAATTTCTTATGTTGTGTGTGCATTATTATTTTCCACTATTTTCTTGACCCTTAAAATTCCAAGGCCCTGGAGATATTATTTGGAAAAAATTATTGCACTTAATTTCCTAATAGATAATTGGCCAAACCTAACACATTCATGCTCCTTTTCCTCGATAGTGTCACCATCTTGTAAAACAATTCCAACATGTGCTGATTGACCCTTAATTGGTCCGCTATCATGGTTAGCTGCGAAGTGTTGCTAGATTTTCTATTTTATTTATTACAATGAGTAAAGAGGTGTTGGAATTTATGGGTTTTAATGTGTTAGAAGAATATTATTTTAGTCAACCTTAGGGTCATAGAAGGGTTCTTGATAACCATGCCTTAGTGGCCGATCTAGTACAACAGATACACAACGACCTGTGTACGTGTTTTTCGAGGGGGTTCCAAGCCGAACGCCTCGCTAATATGTTGGAATAAAAACCTGGACCCAAAAAAATGGGTCATATACGTCATAGTCTCCAAACGGAAGGCTCTCAAAGTCTCTACTTTTGGGAAGTCCAATCAGATTTTAAAAACCTATGGAAGGGAGGTACAGAGATGAAACTCCATAAGGAGTGGCAAGTCTGCGAATAATCGAATATGAAATGGGAAGCAAATAAGAAGGAATTTACCCCACAGGGACAGTGGATGGGTACTCGTACTAATATTTATTGCTTACCATAGGAGAGAACTATATTTGGGCTTGATCCCCTAAAAGGGAAGGGGGATAAGGGGAGCTTTAGCCCTTATAATCGAATATAATTCTAAATCGGCGTGGCGTTACTGGATGCTTATGATCAATAGAACAGGAAGGGGAGTCAGCTAAAAGGAAAGACCACCAAAAGTAACGACCACCAAAATACGCATAGTGATTCGATCTTTTGATCACCCATTTTTTAAAAACCATTTTTTGGGGCTTTCGCCTTACACAACGAAAATTGGATTACCTGAATTATGAGTCTTATTGTGACACCCCGCCCAATTAAATATAGGGCCATCAGTCCTTTACCAATTTAAAACAGGATATACGGTTGGTTCATTCTTAGCATCACTGTCGAAAACAATATAATCCATATTAATCACCTATAATACAATTAAGCTAAGTGTCAAAACATTTTCCTTTTTTTTAACAAAACCATTTAACTAAAACATTCCAAGTGTAAATTATAAACCATTCACCATACATATGAATATAATAAGTAATGGACAAGAATTAAATACGAAATTAAATAAGATAGGGTAAAACCTCCCAGTTCAAAACTCCAAACCATAAAATAAACTAAATACAATATCTATGATAAAAGACTAGAAGCGGGAGACACATGCCCTAAATAGGAAGTCTAAATGAAAACTGAATGGAAAGGATAAATGCGTTTACTGCAAGGACCTACAGCTTCCATACTAGCTGTAGCACGTCTCACAATCCAATCTTTAATTCTGGTATCCCTGCGGCTGAGCACCTGGTATAATATATATATATATATATATATAGCAAAAGAGAGAAGAGATGCAATAAACGGGTCAGGGCCCGAGGTTTAAAAATGATTTAGCAAGTATTTAAAACTGGTTTTTAAAACAAGTCTTATACCCATGTTAGTTATCGAACTCTCACATGAGCTTCTCATCTCTCATCTATTGTGCACGCCTAATGTAAATATAATTTTCCCCTAGTTATACCACCCAGTCTAACTAGTCTGAAGTCATTCGGATAGTATCTATACCCACTAGTAGTATACTCGTATCGCTCGTACAATATGCTTTCAAATTAGCCTATGTCGAACAGCTAATTAACATGTTTTCTCGTTTTCATAATAAATCTATTATACTCTTTAAGATTTATTTTATATATCAACATTTTTATCTCTACTAACCATACACAGTAGAATGATCACAAGTTTATGTATATATACATATAGTCACATCTTCCCTATATATATATATATATATATATATATATATATATATTCTAATATTGCACCCCCGGGTTAAGACCCATTAGCGCACCTAACCATAATAATATTGCACCCTCGAGTTACCACCCATTAGTGCATTCATAACATTACTATTGTACCCCCGGGTTATCACCCATTAGTACACTTATAATAATATTCTTGTACCCCAGGGTTATCAACCATTAGTACACATAACGATAGAATCCTTGCACCCCAGAGTTATCACTCATTAGTGCACCTAATAGTAAGATTCTTTCACCCCCGAGTTATCATCTATTAGTGCTCTTAACAATAATATCACATAATAGGCATACACACATCCTATTAAAATTTATAGGTATTTCTCCATCCTATATATATACTTATCATAGGTATTTTAACCCCAACACTACGTATAGTATAAATATTTAGATTACTATCTCTCTCGTAATCTCTAGGATACATTCTCTATATACCGAAATAAGTAAAGTATTTATTCTCACATACTTTCCCAAAATTCTGGCTTGTTTAAGTTTACAATCGGGTAGTTTCTCTCACTCCAATAAATCAGTAAACTCAAAATTCGGACACTAAGAAAATTCCTAGAAATTCACCCTGTTGCTTGAACGAGACGGCAATGTCGTTTGAACGACTGCCACGTGTCGCTCGAGCGACTTCGTGTGAGATACAAATCTCGTTTGAACCACTTGGCGCAACTTTGCGCGAGACCTACTGTTTCATCTTCTTCACCAAATTTTAGGGTTTTCTACCATTTTTGAACCTAAAAACCTCTAAGATTCAACACCCAACGCCTCATCATCAATACCCATCAACACATAACAGATTGTAAATCATTCCTAACATCCTAGGATCATTAATTCGTCATTAATCATTATAATTATGTACAATCCCCAAATTAATTCGCATGAACCCTAGTTTCCAAAATTTCAATTAAAGAACCTATTCAACCTAGATTCGTTCATTAATATATGATTCAATTTCGTAATTAATCCTCTACATACATGAAGGAATATTAATAGCTAATTAACCCAACCTTTAATAATCATTTAATCCTCAAATTTTCACCCAATTAACATGTAAATCAAGATGAATCTCACCTACTCTAACATGAGTACGATTATTGCTAAAATAAAGCAAGTAATAAACACTTTCCTTAAGTCGAAGGTCTGAATCCTTTGGTGATGTTGGTATAGACACGTTCCTCTCTTCTCGATCTGCACGGTGGTCACGGTTGTATACGATAGTGTTAGTTTGGCCTTCCCTCTTGGAAATTTGTTCTTCCTCACACCCTATGTGGACGTTCTTTACCTTTTGTGTCTCTCATAATTGACTTTCCTTGGCTGATAAAATAACTCCCAATTTTCGTCCATTAATTAAACCCAAAAATACAATTTACCATAATGCCCTCTCGAGGCGCCAGTTAGGCCTAAAATTATCCAGGGACCCAAACTAAACACCCGGGTATACTATTCTTACTATCTCGACCCTTTCGGACTCAATGGCGCACTCAAAATAAACATACGAGTTATCAAAAATAATTTCTCTTTTTATCCCAATCAATTAGTCTCGACACGAATCACACGCGTATCAGACTTAATTTACCAAACTGTCGTATTATTCACTCTCGATAATTTATCAAAGTGTATAGTTCCATATCACATATCACACAGTAATATTAAATCAATAATTATTAACCCTTGACACGCTAGTTAATATTTATTTTTAAATTCGGATTAATTAACAATTAAATTCTCACATTTTACTTCAATTAATCCCATTGTAATAATTATTCTAATAATTATTTAAATCCTCAAAAATATGGGGTATTGCATACTTCCCCCTAATAACGGAATTTTATCTTGAAATTTAGAAAATAAGGCATACCTGGTACGAATAACTCTGGATATTTCTCACGCTTATCGCCTCACGCTCCCAGGTAGACTCCTTGACATTGTGATGTTGCCACTGCACCCGAACAAGTAGAACTACCTTTGACCTCAGCCTCCTCTCACTATAATCTAGGATAGCCACCGGTCTCTACTCATATGAACTATCGAGCTATAACTCAATCTCCTCAATTGCAATGTGAGTGTGTGTGTCAGCTCATCCCGAAGATACCGCCTCAGTGATGAGATGTGGAACACATCATGGATACGATGCAAGTGTTTTGGCAACCCAAGCCTATATGCCACTGGTTCGATTCTCTCAATAATAGGAAATGGTCCTACATATCTTGGAGCCAATTTCACTTTTTTTCCCAAATATCATTACCCCCTTCATAGTGGATACCCTTAGCAAAACCTGCTCCCCTATAGTGAACTCTCTGAAGAACCGCTTAGCATCGGTGTAGCTTTTCTGTCTGTCCTGCAATACCCGGATGTGACCCCAAATCATCTCTATCCTGTTTGATGTGTCCTGAATCACTTCTGGGCCGAGTATTTTTTTGTCCCCCACCTCTAGCCAACAAGTCTAAGAACAATAAGGTCTATCGTACAATGCCTCGAACTAGGCCATGCCAATTATAAACTGATAGGAGTTATGATAGGCAAACTCCACCAGTGGAAGGTACTGCTCCCAACCTCCACCAAAATCAAGGACACACATGCACAACACATCCTCTAACATCTGGTTAGTGCGCTCAGTCTACCCATCGGTCTGCGAGTGATACGCTGTACTCAACTGCAACTCGGTCCCCATATCCTCCTGGAAACTCTCCCAAAAATGAGACACAAAAGTCTTGTCCCTGTCTGACACTATATCAAGGGCTAAACCATGTAACCTCACTATCTCTGCAATAATTACCTGGGCATACTGTCCTGCCATATAGTCTGTCCTGACTACCAAAAAGTGGGCTACTTTCATCAATCGATCCACAATAACCCATATAGAATCGTGCCCCCTCGACGAAGTCGGCAACCCGATAATAAAATCTATGGAAATGCCTTCCTATTTCCACTTAGGGATCTCCAGTGGATGAAGTAAATCTGGTGGTCTCTGGTGGTCCACTTTCACTAGTTGACAAGTGGTACACTTGGAGACGAACTCCGCGATGTCTCTCTTCATTCCGTTCCAACAATACTGTCGTCTCATATCCTGGTACATTTTACCTCCACCGGGGTGTAGCGCAAATCATGGCCCATGCGACTCCTTCATCACTGCATGTGGAAGTTCCTCCCCCTCTGGAACCACGAGTCTCCCATTGAAGCGCAAACTGCCCTCGGAGCTTACTGAATAAGACTCGGCTCCATCGACTAAAAGATGCCTAATCCAATCTTGACAGAACGAATTCTCTGCCTGTGCCTATAATACTCTCATAATAATATGAGGCTTAACTTTCATTGTATACATAAATGATCGGGCCACGACATCTTGGTGTCCCAATTCTTTCCATTTCGCTTTCCACACCTCGGCCCTCTCGTCTACCGATCTACGGCTTAACGTACCAGCAACTACTTTAGCCTTCCCTGGTGATAGTTTATTTCAAACTGATAATATTTTACAAACTAAAGCCACCTGCGTTGCCGCATATTCAACTCTTTCTTCGCGAACAAGTACTGCAGTGACTTATGGTCTGTAAATAGGCAAAACTGTTCCCCTAATAAATAATGCCTCCAAATTTGAAGTGCAAACACGACTGCTGCCAGCTCTAATTCGTGGGTGGGGTAATTCTTCTCGTGAGGCTTAATCTTCCGGGAAGGAAAAGCTATAGCCTTCTCCTCTTACTGGAGTACTCCCCCAATCCCTTGTAAGGATGCGTCAGTAAAAACTAGGTACTCCACTCCTGCCCTGGGAAGTGCTAGTACGGGTGCTGAGGTCAGCTTATCCTTCATCTCATCGAATGCCAACTGACACGCATCACCCCAAATAAATGACACACCCTTACGAGTCAGATTCATCATTGGACCCGCAATCTTTGAGAATCCCTGAATAAGCTGTCTGTAGTAATCGGCTAATACCAGAAAACTCTGCACCTCCATCGATATCGTGGGATCTCCCCACTCCCTCACCACTGACACCTTACTAGGATCCACATATATCCCTCTTTCTGATACAATATATCCAAAAAATTGTACCTCCCGCTGCCAAAATTCACACTTCTCATATTTGGCGTACAACATCTGCTCTTGTAAGTTCTACAGAACCATACATAAGTTCCCGGCATGCTCCTTCTCAGTACGGGAATAAATTAGGATGTCATCTATGAAGATAATGACAAACTGATCTAAGAACTCTCTGAATACTCTGTTCATCAAGTCCATAAATACTATTGGGGCGTTGGTTAATCCAAATGGCATAACCCCGAATTCATATGACCCATACCTCGTCAAAATAGTAGTCTTAGCCACATACTGCTCCCTAATGCGTAGCTGATGATATCCGGATCTCAAGTCTTTCTTCGAAAAGTGGGTTGCTCCTCTCAGCTGGTTTAACAAGTTATCGATGCGAGGCAATGGATACTTATTTCATATTGGGACTTTATTAAGCTCTCGATAATCAATACAAAGTCATAAGGACCCATCCCTTTTCTTCACAAATAAAACTGGGGCACCCCAAGGCGAGGTACTCCCACGGATGAAACCCTGTCCCAATAACTATTCTATCTAATCCCATAAATCCCTCATTTCTGCCGAAGCCATACAGTAAGGTGCACGTGCTATCGTATGAGTGCCCGATGTCAAGTCTATCACGAACTCGATCTCCCTACTCGAAGGTAACCCCAGTGTATCCTGAAATACATCAGCAAAATCACAAACGATTGTAATTGAATCGAATGGAACCACTACTGCAGAGGTCTCATCCTCTATATAAAATAAGTGGGTGGATGACCCTCCCTCAGAACGAGGCATCGCCACTAAGAACATCTACTGGACCAGAATGGCGAACCCAATACTCCTATCTAAGCAATCAATCATGGATGTATACTCGACTAGCCAATCCATGCTAATAATGGCATCGTACTCAAACATATCTAACACTAGCATATCAGCCGATAAAATCCAATTGCCAATATCTATGCCTACTTCCCGACATATGAAGAAAATCAGTGACCCACTACCTAATGGCGAGTCTACACATGTCATTGTACTCTCTGCCGTGCCTAACAACCCAGTGTCCCATGCAAAGTTAGTGGCTATAAATGAATGTGATGCCCCCGTGTCAAATAAGATACGACCCAAAGTACCATGTATAGAAAACTTACCCTCCACTGCGGGTGGTGCCTGCAGAACTGTGGCCTCGTGGACGTTATAGACACGTCCATATTGCAACTGCCCCTGCTGCATTGGATCTACGACAAAGCTGGAACTGGAGCTGGTCCTGGTAGGGCGGAAGGAAAAATAGGTCTCTCGGGCTCCTGGTGAGTACCCTGTTGCCGAGGAACTCTGTTCTTATCGGGGCAATCCTATTTCTTATGGCCAGTCTTGCCATAAGTATAACATTTCCCGATGAAGTTTCCTCCCCTCTGTCCCTGATAGCCTCAGCCCTGCTGGTCATTACCACCCCTACTTTGTCCCTACTGTTGGCCCTGCTGGTCTGCTTCCAACCCCATGACCATGCCTGAAACCTCCAGAACGAAACCACTTTCCAGACTCCCCCTGCTGGGAAACCTTCCTATGACTGTGGTCAACTGGTGCCCCACTGGCACTACCTCCCCTTATCTTGCCCAACTGGCTGGGCTCTTCCCCTCGCTTGCTTCCCTTAGCATGGAAGCGATTGTACTGAAAATGCAATAAGACTGCATTCTGAACGTCTGTATATGCGTATAGGGAAAGGTTACCCAAGAGATGCTGGTGTATCCTCCACGTCAAGCCATCCATGAACATCTAAATGCGCTTATCCTCATTAGGCACCTCATCCGGTACCTTGTTCGCCAATCGCGTGAACTCCTCCTCGTATTTCGCAACTGTTCTCCCTTCCTGGGTGAGGTCTCAATTTTTTTGCCTCATCTCAGTCTTGACGGCAAAAGGAAAGTACTTACAGGCGAATCGCACCCAGAAATCACCGATCGACATCAAATCTCGCTCCTCAGTAGTAGTAGTGGACTCCCATCACTGTAAGGCTTCCCCTCTCAGCTTAAAGGTAGCCAAAACTTACCTCTAAACCTCAGTGCACTCATACATACGAAGGTGCCGCTGTATGTCTTTCTTCCACTGACTAGTAATAACCACATCTGAACAGCCCATGAACTCTTTCCTTCTGAAAGGACTCTCTCACTCTTTCCCATGCAGTGGGAAATGGATGCATTGGAACTGGTGCTACTGCTTGAACCTGGGGTGGGGCCTGCTGCACCACCGCTAAGGCTATATTCACCGCTTGTGCTACTATCGCGGCAACCTCTGCTGCATTCATTGTCCCCTGAGCCTACGCTGTCGGCTGCTCTGGCTGGGCCTGTCTGTCTCTTGGTGCACATCGAGGAGGCATCTGAGACGAGAAAGAATTTTATTAGTCCACAATTATTACTAAATCTAAAATAGCTGAAGACGTAATCACATAAATAAGATCACAACAGTCCTAAAAATAGGGCTCAATATCAAAGGACGCAAAGCTGAAAACATAGTAAGCCGTACAGATCCTAAGGACTTTAGAACCTGATGCTCTGATACCACCTGTGACACCCCGCCCAATTAAATATAGGGTGATCAGTCCTTTACCAATTTAAAATAGGATATACGGTTGGTTCATTCTTAGCATCACTGTCGAAAACAATATAATCCATATTAATCACCTATAATACAATTAAGCTAAGTGTCAAAACATTTTCCTTTTTTTTAACAAAACCATTTAACTAAAACATTCCAAGTATAAATTATAAACCATTCACCATACAAAGGAATATAATAAGTACTGAACAAGAATTAAATACATAATTAAATAAGACAGGGTAAAACCTCGCAGTTCAAAACTCCAAACCACAAAATAAACTAAATATAATATCTTTGATAAAAGACTAGAAGCGGGCGACACATGCCCTAAATAGGAAGTCTAAATGAAAACTGAATGGAAAGGATAGATGCATTTACTGGAAGGAACTATAGCTTCCACACTAGTTGTAGCACGTCTGACAATCCAATCTCTAATTCTGGTACCCCTGTGGCTGCACACTTGGTATAATCTATATATAGCAAAAGAGAGAAGATATGAAATAAACGGGGCAGGGCCCGAGGTTTAAACATGATTTAGCAAGTATTTAAAACTGGTTCTTAAAATAAGTCTTGTACGCATGTTAGTTATCGAACTCTCACATGAGCTTCTCACCTCTCATCTATTGTGCACGCCTAACGTACATGTAATTTTCTCCCTAGTTATACCACCCAGTCTAACTAGTCTGAAGCTATTCTGATAGTATCTATACCCACTAGTAGTATATCCGTATCGCACATAGAATATTCTGTCAAATTAACCTATGTCGAACATCTAATTAACATGTTTTCTCGTTTTCATAATAAATCTATTATACTCTTTAAGATTTATTTTATATATAAACATTTTCATCTCTACTAACCATACACAATAAAATGATTCACAAGTTTATGTACATATACATATAGTCACATCTTCCCTATATATATATACACTCTAATATTGCACCCCTGGGCTAAGACCCATTAGCGCACCTAATCACAATAATACTGCACCCCCGAGTTTCCACCCATTAGTGCACTCATAATATTACTCTTGTACCCCCGGGTTATCACCCATTAGTACACTTATAATAATATTCTTATCCGCTCGGGTTATCACCCATTAGTACACTTAACGATAGAATCCTTTCGCCCCCGAGTTATCACTCATTAGTGCACCTAATAGTAAGATTCTCGCATCGTCGGGTTATCACCCATTAGTGCTCTTAACAATAATATCACATAACTGGCATACACACATCCTATTAAGATTTATAGCTATTTCTCCAACCTACATATATACTTCTCATACGTATTTTAACCCCAACACTACGTATAGTATAAATATTTAGATTACTATCTCTCTCGTAATATCTAGGATACATTCTCTCTATACCGAAATAAGTAAAGTATTTATTCCCACATAATTTCCCAAAATTCTGGCTTGTTTAAGTTTACTATTGGGTAGTTTATCTCACTCCAATAAATCGGTAAACTCAAAATTCAGACTCTAAGAAAATTCCCAGATATTCACCCTGTCGCTCAAACAAGATGGCAATGTCATTTGAACGACTGCCACGTGTCGCTCGAGTGACTTCGCGTGAGATACCAATCTCATTTGAACCACTTCGCGCAACTTCACGCGAGACCTACTATTTCGTTTTCTTCACCAAATTTCAGTATTTTCTACCATTTTTGAACCTAAAAACCTCTAAGATTCAACACCCAATACCTCATCATCAATATCCATCAACACATAACAGATTATAAATCATTCCTAACATCCTAGGATCATTAATTCGTCATTAATCATTGTAATTATGTACAATCCCCAAATTAATTCGCATGAATCCTAGTTTCCAAAATTTTAATTAAAGAACCTATTCAGCCTAGATTCGTTCATCAATATATGATTCAATTTCGTAATTAATCCTCTACATACATGAAGGAATATTAACAGCTAATTAACCCAGCCTTTAATCATCATTTAATCCTCAAATTTTCACCCAATTAACATGTAAATCATGATGAATCTCACCTACTCTAACATGAGTATGATTATTGCTAAAAGAAAGAAAGTAATAAAAACTTGCCTTAAGTCGAAGGTCTGAATCCTTTGGTGATGTTGGTGTAGACGCGTTCCTCTCTTCTCGATCTACACGTTGGTGGTCACGGTTATAAAAGGTAGTGTTAATTTGGCCTTCCCTCTTTGAAATTGGTTCTTCCTCACACCGTCTGTGGCCGTTCTTTAATTTTTGTGTCTCTCAACCTTAATTGACTTTTCTTGGTTGATAGAATAACTCCCCATTTTCGTCCATTAATTAAACCCAAAAATACAATTTGCCATAATGCCCCTCTCGGGGCACCGGTTAGGCCTAAAATTGTCTCGGGACCCAAATTAAATATCTGGGTATACTATTCTGACTATCTTGACCCTTCCGGACTCAACGGCGCACTCGAAATGACCATATGAGTTACCTAAAATAATTTCTCTTTTTATTCCAATCAATTAGTCTTGACACGACTCACACGCGCGTCAGACTTAATTTACCAAACTGTCGTATTATTCACTCTCGATAATTTATCGAAGTGTATATTTCCATATTAAATATCACACAATAATATTGAATCAATAAGTATTAACCCTTGGCACGCTAGTTAATATTTATTTTTAAATCCGGATTAATTAACAATTAAATTCTCACATTTTAATTCAATTAATCCCACTATAATAATTAATCTCATAATTATTTAAATCCTAAAAAATATGGGGTATTACACTTATATACTGTGTTACGATCACCTCATATTGGTAAAAATTTAAGAGAACAATTTGAAATGGAAATCAAGAAATAATTTCTGCTCATAAAAGTAGAAATGCATACTAGAGAGCACATGGCCTCATCTAGATATCTGACTTCAGAGTCTCTTTTGCTTACTAATGAGGGGGATCCAGAGATCTTTAAAGAAGATCAATCTCATAATGATAGGGTTAGCTGGATGAAGGCAATGCAAGAAGAGATGAACTATCACCAGAAAAATGACACTTATGAGTTGGTGGAACTTCCCAAGGGTAGGAAAGATTTAAAGAACAAATGGGTATCTAAATTGAAGAAAGATGGAAATGAGAAGGAAATACAGAGCCCGGTTAGTGGTAAAAGGATTTGGTCAGAAGCAAGGCATAGACTTTGATGAGATTGTCTCTCCCGTAGTGAAGATAAGTTCTATTAGAGTTGTCTTGGCTTTGACAACTAGTTTGGACCTTGATCTAGAGCAGAAAGAAAAACAAGTTTTTACCAAAAGATCCGGATTCTAATGAAAGGAAGAGATCTACATGGCACAACCAGAAGGGTTTGAAGTAAAGGGAAAAGAGAACTTGGTTTGCAAACTGAAGAAGAGTCCGCATGGGCTAAAGCAAGCCCCAAGACAATGATACAATAAGTTTGATTTGCTTATGGTGAGTCACGAGTACAAGAGAATAGAATATGCGTGGCATGCTGAACGAATTTTTTTATTTCAGATCCATGATTATGATCTTGAACCTGACGACTTTCCTTTGCTTTACATTTTTTTCTATAGCTGTAAAAGTTAATTTTGAGTTTATTCTCGGGCCGACTCAATCGCATGACAGAAGGTTTCCTGAAAGTTTCCAAGTCTAGCGAATTTAATAGAAATAAACGGTAATCTCTATGTAGGCTTGTTAAAATGATCATAAGAGGTTGACTTAAAATACTAAACAAAGAATTTTTGATAATGATCATAAAGCCTACATAATGGATTTGCCTATCTTACTATTATAGTATTCTTAACATAATGTTGTTAAGATCAAATAAAAACTCCTGTACTCAAAGAAGATAAAGAACCCTTGGTATGGGTATCATATAGCTTGGAGCAAATTATGAGTTTGATACAAAAACGACAGCAAAAAAAGGGCTGAAAGAAGGGGAATCAGAGAAATTAGAAATTTTAAAAAGATTAAAGGAGAAAAAGAGGTTTATGAAATTTATGAAGATGAAGTCATAAGGAAGAAAATTTTCACATTTCTACCGAGGGTGAAGGAAGCATTTGAAGACTTAAAAATTTTACAAGAAAAAAGAAGATAGTATTAGAAAGGATAAAGGATTATATCGACAAGTATCCGAAAGCAAAGGAATATGAGACAAAAGATTTAAAGGAAAAATAATTATTAATTGATTGGATTTAATATGGGAATAACGTGTCTTTTGAGATGGTTCAAAGTGGTAACTCGTTCTTCTCCATGAGAAGTATAACACGGTATACTCACATATGTAAAATGAGTAAGAAATTGTCGTTTGAAGTAACCAGTTGGAACATGTAATTCTGTTGAAGTGTGTTGTTAAAGTCAATGTCCCACATAGATAAAATATGAGAAATAAATGTTGTATAATATATATATAACCCATTGTAGCATTTAGTCTTGGTGACCTTGGGGTATCACAACTCTTTAAAGGAAAGAGGGCTTGGATTGACTTCCAAGTCCACCCGGTCCAATTTTGCATGGACATGGGCTTTTATTTTTTGGGCCAAATTTTATTGGTCTTTTATTTATTTTCTTAGTTCATTTTGGGATCAGTTTGATTTTTTTATCTTGTTCCAATGGTTGTGAAAATTATGAACGATTATAACAGTTCTAATCTCGATTGTAGTGTGTATATACTGGTGGTTTGCATTTCATTTTTTATGTTTCTTTTTAGATATATTATTTTTTGTCCAAGATAGTATCCATTTTTGTATAAATAAAGAGAGCTATTCCATTGTTGGTTCGCATGTTACTTACAATTTCGAGTGCTACTATTGCAAGTGTTGATTGTTGTATCCTGGGAGACGATTGCCACCGGGTGCTACTATATTTATACGCACACTCACACATACGCACACCCATATATAGTTTTATAATCAGGAAAAATCATTTTGGATAACAATATAAAGACAATATTGTTCCATTATATTATTTCCATAATGATTTTCTGTATTGATTAAATTAATAACCATGTCAGTAATAATCAACGTGTTCCAATAACTATTTTCTATATTATCAATAAATTTATTTTTAATTGTTGCATGATTATAAAATTTATTTATATATAGTGCATGTTAATTCTGTGATAGAATATATTTTTTGTTCATTACAAAATAATTTAGTTTTATTGCATGTGAATTATAATTTCAAAACTCACTGTTGTTTACAAGTTTTAGTGAATAAAAATAATGTAATGTAATCTGTCCATTGATATCATGTGATAAATATATATTTATTATAATTTTTGTTCAAAATTGAAACGACTTCTAATTCTTCTTTGCCCATGGCAGTTGTAGCAACAAATGTTTGACATGGTGAAAAGCTAAAAAGAATGATTTCAAACGCTGACAAAATCAAATGTTATTTTATTTAACAACTTTTAACTTCGATAAATTCATTCATGAAGAGACACCAATTCTAAATGAAGATGCGACTGACCATCAAGTAATTATTACTATCAATGCATGAAAACATTCTGATTTCCTATGCAAGAATTATATCCTCAATAATCTGGAAAACACATTGTGTAATGTGTATATTCCTCTTAATGTTAGAAAAAATAAATTGGATTTGACATAATACGAAAAAACTTCATCCTTAAAGATCTTTAATTAATCATGTGTAACACCCGTACCCGAAATTTGTACCTCATCTCGCAGAATTCATAAGCCTTTGGGCCAATAACGAAGTTTAATAGAAAGTTATCTATTTTGAATTGTCCTTGTGGCTTTTGTGCAAATAAAATGGGAAAGATTGGGCCAAAAATCAAAATCGAGAAATTTGAGGCTCGTTCGAATGGAGGAGAAGGTCGTTCGAACGAGATGGAATTCTCGTTAAAACGACCATCTAACGACCTTCGAACAACATAACCTCTGCCTAAAAAATCTACCTTATTAGATGCTCGTTTGAATGTCGCTCGAACGAGATTCATTTTCATTCGAATGACCTATTCATAAAAGTTAAATTTATGAACTTTTATTGTGTGCTGTCAACATATGGGCCCTTAGATCTTTGAGTTGTTCAGCTCCTGTAGCAGCAGAAAATCGTGCGTAATAGTTTGGGGTGGAACAAAGCTTAATGGGTTAAGGGTTTTTGGGTATAAAATAGAGGTGGTAGAGTGTTGGGGTCATTACCAACACTCTCATCAGAAATTCATACATTCTCTCCCTTTGTCAAAGTTACCTCCATCATCTTCAAGCTCCTTTTCACCATCCCCCAGCCATAAACCCTCATTTCTAACAATAGTTAAATCATTTCCAAGCTTGATACACCCATTTCAAGCCTTATTTCATGTAGAAGTTGGGTTGGAGATTTGTAGTTAAAGTTTTCAAGAAGGAGTTGGTGCACTCTTGGAGCATTCTTGGAGCTTTGAAGACTTTAGGAGATTTCAAGTATTTTCCATTTATTTTTACTCTTCATCTTCAAGGTATGGTTTATCTCTTCAAGTTTTCAAGGTCTAAATCTATGAATATATGTAGTATGCATGCCAGAATATGATTTAATGTTATAAATGAAAATATTTTTTAGTATGCGACATAAGGTTTTCTTGCAAAAATGGAGTTTTTAAGAAAACAAGACCTAAAAGGGTTTTTGAAGAACAAATAGTATTTTGTTAACCTTGAAATATGAGGAATGAGCTCATAAATTGTAAACTCATGTTAACATCTTGTTTAGATTCATATTTAAGGATTCCTAGTCTTGAAATCGTCCAAAACATGTGTAGAAAAATGTAGTATGTGATATATGACATCTAGACTTGACAAATGAAGTTTAAGATGGGTTTCATGAGAAAGAAAGAAAGTTAAAAAAAATAACCCTTAAATGTGTTATAAATGTTGTTAAGAATGAAGAAAAATAGTGTTTGAGACTACATATGATAATTGGGCAAAATAGTGGGCACATTGCTATATGGCCTTTAAATGATTACATGTATTTTATGTGGTTTGAGCATAAAGTGATTAAATTTGTTTCTTGAACATAAAATCATAAAAAGTGGTTTTGAAAATAAAAAATGGTGATTTGTAATGCCATAATGAATTAAGTATGTTTTTCACACGGTCACAATGAATATATTATAAAATTATAATTTTGATAAAATTGAGGGTCCTAGTTGTCGAATTTTTTCATTCGACCTTATCGGTCTGTTTTTGTGAAAGATGGACAAAGTAGATAAAATGGCATGCAGATGATACAAAATGGTGAAATGAACCGAAAAAATGATAGAAACGATAAAATGACGGAATAACATTGACATTGGTAAACATGTTAAAAACATAATAATATGGACTCGGATGACACCAAGAATAATTAAGAAGGGCCTAGAGCTAGGGTGAAAGAACCAAAATCACCGGTCAGAGCATATGTTAGCTGTTAGGACATAAATTTCCAATTGACTCCCTGCATTTTTTTTACTTAATTCCATGAACAAAACTTGTTTGTAATATGTCATAGGGAGATTTTATTTTGTCACGATCTCACTTGGTCTAAGACTTATTGAAGAAAATTGAAGATGTTGCGGCAAAGCTTCAAAGAATTTATCATGCCGATGTTTTGTTAGTGCAAGTTTAATCGTCTTCAAAATTAATTTCATTCCGAGATCAGTCAAGTATGAATGCATATAATTAATGGTGCTCGAAATTGTTTTATTAAAGATAAGGATGTAATTTTTATAAAGAAAAATGTTATTAAAATGTTTAAAAGGTTTACATTACATTTTTATTCTGATAAGTTCGAATAGGAGTTTGACTTATTTGGATCTCTCTTGGAAGAGACGTTTTGAACAAAAAGTCAAAAAGTCAACTTTGTCTCTCAAATGACATTAGGTCTCGTTTGAACGAGATGCTGATGTCGCGCTAATGACTTACATTGTCATTCGAATGACACAAAAATTGAGGCGGCATTTTTAATCCTATTTAAACAATGTTTTCTTTAGAATTTCGTAGGTGTGCAACTGGAAAAAACAGAATACATTCCAGTACGTTGTTTGCACATGTTTTCTAAGGTTTTAAGCATAAACACATCCTTAGAAATTTGCTAAGATCCGAGTTATCATTCTTATACGTTTTAGTGATCTTGCAACACCAAAGTTATTTGTTCTACACATTGAATATCAAAGGTTTTTGCGGTGAAGAAAAGAGAAGGACTTCTTGTTCGACATCGTAGACTAATCAAAGCCATTCGGTGGACACCGAGACATACGTGGACGCGTGTGTTGTGGACAGGTATCGTGGAAGAAGGAATTTTTACGTGGGCACTGTGAAAGGAGTGGTTGAAGATCATAAGAGCGTCATGACACGGGGGGATCGAGTCGTTGAGTGAGACTTTGTCTGTCTTTGTAAAACCATATTCATAGTGATTGTTTGGCTTGGGACGTCCGAGGTTGTTTTACCGTTTTGTGTTTTTTTCTCGTACTTTCGGCGTTGTGAGTATTCTTTACTTTATTTTATTTGCTTTAATCACTAGATGCATATTTATGATTAATCAAGATAAAATTGGTTTAAAGTAAGAATTGGGATTTCACAGCTTGGTTTGGTGCATAATTAAAAGTTGGATAATTTTCGGTGAAAAATTTGGTTTTATTTGAAACACACGTATTGGGCACTCTTCAGTAGCATAGCTGACGGTGTGGTGCTCATTAAAGTATGAGGATATTTGGATGATTCCGAGGAAAGACTACCTAACAAAAAGGATAAAAAAGGAGACTAAGGAATAAAATTGGATTAATTAGTCTCTAGACCCGATAAAGGGTGGTATGAAGTGGCTAAGTGTGAGTATGAACACATCGCACGGGTGCATTGCATGGTAGTTGTCATAATACTAGCTAAATCGTTAATGTTTTTGGAATTTGTTAAAATACATGTTATATGTATTATTTTTCTAAAAAATAGAAAATGTATAGCTTAGTATTACCCACCTGTTGAGCGTTCTCTGACCCTTGTTTTTTTTATGTAAAATCCCTCCCCTCCCCTCCAGGTACCTCGAGTAGGGACAGTGGAATGGACGTCATAAGGCTCCCGAGGGAAGTCATCGTCGTTAGAGGCTCTATCATTTTATTTAAACTGTCTTTTGAAATATTGGAATTAGGACATTTAAACCATTTTATTTGGACCTTCAGCCATGTGAAGTAATAATACAAGGACAACTATGAATTACATTTGATTTATTTAGTATTGTTTGACTAAAGGGATTTTCATCAATAAGCCTTGTTAATTAACTTAACTATTTAAAATGGTCACTTGTTTTCTCAAAATTAAAATTGGTAATTTAATCCTTAACAAACGGTGCAATTTAAGGGTTTTTCTTAAACTATAAAACTAGACTTACCCCTTCCCTCTTTAACTCCTTGATTCTTTGCGGGTTTACCCAATGGTGACCCAAACTCGGGTCGGGGAATTACAAATGGTATCCGAGCAATAAGATCCTTCGGTGTGATGGATTGTGTAAGCTTTCTTAGTACAATTTCCTTATATGTTTCCGTTGTAGTTACATCTTTAGTTACTATTTAAGTTAATTTCTTTCATTTCGTATCATCATATATTAAACTCTCATTTCTTGTGTAGATGCCTGCATGACGTGATGGCGGGCGGCTCAGGGAACAATGAGATTAGATGCATAGAGCAGGTCGTGCGTCCACTTATATACTCCCACTTGCAATAACAAAGGGATAACCATAGTGGAACGGTTGAGAGATCTGCTTATGCCTCCATTCCGAAGGAATTGAGGAGGCTACACTCACTCACCTTTAACAGTTCAGTTGGCCCCAACACTGCGGTGGAGTGACTTCTTGAAGTCACTCGCGCCATGGATATTCTTGATGTGCCATTTGGGCACACAGTCAAGATGGTTACCTTCTAGATTATGGAGCAGGCACAACACTGGTGGAGTGCCCACTCCACCAGTACGACAGTGACCATAGACTGGGATAGCTTCAGAGTCGCCTCCCTATACCGATACTTTCCCCAGGATTTTAAGGATGCCAAGAAGGACGAGTTCCCTCATCTGATTCAGGGTAAGACTTCTGTGAACAAGTATCTAGTCAGATTTAAAAGTTTGTGTAAGTATGTGGGCGTAGTGCAAATGAGTTTTTAAGAAAACAATACCTAAAGGGTTTTTTGAAGAACAAATAATATTTTTTTAACCTTGAAATATGAGGAGTAAACACATAAAATGTAAACCCATGTTAACATCTTATTCAGATCCATGTTTAATTTCTAGGATTGAAATCCTTTAAAACATGTCTAGAAACATGTAGTATGCCGATAGATGACATCTATACTTGATAAATGAAGTTTGAGATGGGTTTCATGAGAAAGTAAGAAAGTTTGGTAAAATAACCCTTAAATGTGTTATAAATGTTGTTAAGAATGAAGAAAAACAATATTTGAGACTACATATGATAATAGGGTAAAGTAGTGGACATTTTGCTAAATGGCCTTCAAATGATTAAATGTATTTATGTGGTTTGAGCATAAAATAATGAAACATATTTTTTGAACATCAAATCATAAAAATTGTGTTTGAAGATAAAAAATGGTGATTTATAATGTCATAATGAATTAAGTATGTTTGTCACAAAGTCACGGTGAATAAAAGGTAAAATGGTAATTTTGATAAAATTAAGGGTCCTAGAGGTCAAATTTTCTTGTTAGAACTTATCGGTTGGTTTTTGTGAAAAACAAACAAAGTAGATAAAATGGCATATAGATGATATGAAATGGTGAAGCGAACCGTAGAAAAGATAAAAATGATAAAATGACAAAATAATGTTAACATTGGTAAAAATGTTAAAAAAAATTAATGTGGACTCGGATGACACTGAGAATAATTAAGAAGTTCCCGGAGCCCTAGGGTTAAAGACCCAAAATCACTGGCCAGAGCATATGGTATCATAGTCGGTAGTGTGTAGCATGTTAAAGTATGTAGATATTCCGAGAAAAGATAAGGAAAATGATTGTGGTTGTGCTTGGAGAATGTAAATAAGACAACCTTACGAAAAGGATAGAAATGATAATAAGGAATAAAATAGGATTAATTAGTCTTTAGATCCGGTAAAGCGTGGTATGAAATGTATAAATGTGAGTATGGGCACATCTCTCGGGTGCATTTCATGGTAGTTACAATAATAATACCTAAATTATTAACGTGTTCGAAATTGCTTAAAATACATGTTATATGTATAGTATTTTTTTTTATAGAAAACATATATCTTAGTATTACCGACCATGTTAAGTGTTCTCTCACCAATGGTTTTTATGTAAAACCCCCACCCCTACTGTTGATGTAAAAAACTAGATTGTTCTAATTATTCAATCACAGATAAATAAATAAGACAAAGATTTTTAAAGTGGTTCGGCTAGGAATAAAGCCTACGTCCACTGTTATGTTATTGCTGAGTGTTTGCAGAATTCTTGATTACAAGTTCTCTCAAGAAGTTCTGGCCTTCCCTGAATGAGGATGATACAAGGTATTTATAGCCTTTAGGCTGTACATGAAAGGTTCGATCCATTAAATGACATACATATGAAAGGGTAATACATTTAATGTAGCGTGGGCGTCAAGAATATAAACATTCAATGAACAGTTGAACAGTTGTCCGTCTGGTAATTAATGATACGGCCGAGATGCAGCTCGGACCGCCTTAGTTGCTCGTTGCTCAGGAGTTCCTCGGAGCGCTAGAGTACCTCGGTGTGCTAGAGTTCCTCGGTGTATCCTCGTTGCTCGTAGAGAATCATGAGTTGGTCGGGAAATGAACTTCCTCGTTGTTATTGCACCACGTAGATTGACAAGTGTCTTCGTATGATTCGTCCACATCATCATATTAATTTTGGTATCAACAGAAGCCCCCAATGTTTTATATTTCGAACTTTGAGGAGTATGAAACATTCTTTCTCGGTATTTGGCCATATTGAATTGATCTTCCTGGGTTTTAGGAGCACCGTATTTGAATTTATTTCCAAATTCAAAGAATCCGCCTTTTTTCGAACTTTTAAGAGCGCTTCGATCTTAGTGCCCTTTTTTGTCCTTTTAGCCGCCGGAAGTTCAATAGTTTCTTTTTTGTAATCATTTCTTTAGCCGCTTCCCAAGCCAAAGTATTTAAATTTCTTAGGTAAACATACCGTCTTCTTCTTTTCCCAATTTCTTGCCTTCAAGCTTTCTATTCTCTCCTTCTCTCTTGTGCGTTCATCCTTGTTTTCGTTCGTTGTCAACATACCTCCTTTCTTCCTGTAAGATCTTCTTCCTTTCTTCTCTTTTATTCTGTATGGTTTATTTTGTGGAGTCTGTTGAGAAATTTCGTTCTGATTTTTCAATTCCTTCGTGGGTAACTCTAGAGGTTCTTTCTGAGCCTTTAGATTACTTTCGATTGGCTGAGGGACATTGGTTCCCCAGTCTTTTTGTTGCTGAATGTGGATTTTCTTTTCCACCAAACCCATTGTGTCTTGAGTTTTGTCAGTATTTCGATCTTGTCCCTGCAAAAATAGCCCCCAATTCATGGAGAATAATTAATGGGGTGTACAAATTAAATTTAACCCATGGGACTCGTATAGGGATCCCTGAAATTATGTACTGCTATAAGTGGGCCACTCTAGATAATATTTATTACTTAAAAACTAGGTTTTTGAATAGAGCCCTTGTAGTTAACCTCCCTGATTCAAACAGAGATTATTTTGAACATGGGTTGGTTATAAAAAATTGGCAATATGCCCCTTTAGCTGGAGATGGAGTATACAACGGTCCCAGATGCCCCCCATATGGCAATGGGATAGGTTTATTTTTCATTTTATTTTACTTATGAAATTATCCTTTCATCATGTTTGACAAAATGTATGACTGATATCTCATTATGTATTTATTTGCAGTTGATAGCAAACGAAAAACTCCAAAAGAATCAGAAGTTAATATTAAGCATCTGAAACTTATCTGGGGTTTGCATAAGAACGTTGCAGACGAACACATCAGGTCTGCCTCATATCTGCTACAGTATAAGAGTTACACAACCTCTTATACTGCTCGCCCTGTTGAGCCAGCTTCCACTCCAGAGGACTCTTCTTCAGATTCTCATCTTCCTTTAAGTCAAAGGATGGGTAAGAAAAGAGCTCCTCCTGCTCTCTTTGATGATGTTACTTCTGTTGTTAGGGCTAAGAAGAGCAAAACTGATGTCCCAGAGGGGACTAAGAAAGTGGATGCTGCACCCTCTAAAGCTGCCGAGAAGCCCCCAGTGACTCCGAGCAAGAAAGTTGCTCCTATGGAAGTGATTACCATCTCTTCGACCAAGAGTTCTTCTTTGGTTGAAGCTGCTGAAGTCCCTTTGAGAAGATTAAGGAAATCATCCTCAGTCAATTTGGCTGAAACTGCCTCTTCCCCACCATCTGGTGTTGTTGGTGTTCCAACCATCATTCCTCCGAGCTCTGCAATGAGCTCGGTAAAAACTTGGATCATACCCGAGGTCCTAGGAATTGATGAAAATATCTCCAGGGATATGATGGCATCCCTAGCTACTCGTCACCTTGCTTCGGTAAATTTCTCATACTCTGGGTTTTCTTTCTTTCTCTGAGTATTTGTATTTTTGCACTGACTTACTATTTTTCTCCTCTTTCAGCTGGTGAACTGTTTTAATAACATTGTGAAGAAGGACGAGGTAATTAAAGCCTCTAGTTCCTCGTCTGGTGTAGAGGATGCTCTGTTGGGTTTGACCCAATCCTTTGGACAATCTGTTAATGTAAAAAACTAGATTGTTCTAATTATTCAATCACAGATAAATAAATAAGACAAAGATTTTTAAAGTGGTTCGGTTAGGAATAAAGCCTACGTCCATTGTTATGTTATTGCTGAGTGTTTGCAGAATTCTTGATTACAAGTTCTCTCAAGAAGTTCTGGCCTTCCCTGAATGAGGATGATACAAGGTATTTATAGCCTTTAGGCTGTACATGAAAGGTTCGATCCATTAAATGACATACATATGAAAGGGTAATACATTTAATGTAGCGTGGGCGTCAAGAATATAAACATTCAATGAACAGTTGAACAGTTGTCCGTCTGGTAATTAATGATATGGCCAAGATGCAGCTCGGACCGCCTTAGTTGCTCGTTGCTCAGGAGTTCCTCGGAGCGCTAGAGTACCTCGGTGTGCTAGAGTTCCTCGGTGTATCCTCGTTGCTCGTAGAGAATCATGAGTTGGTCGGGAAATGAACTTCCTCGTTGTTATTGCACCACGTAGATTGACAAGTGTCTTCGTATGATTCGTCCACATCAGCATATTAATTTTGGTATCAACACCTACCCTCATCCCAGGTACCTCGAGTAGGGACATTGGAAAGGACGCTAGTAAGGCCCTCGCGGGCAGTCATTGTAGTTAGAGGCTCCGTCATTTTATTTAAACTGTCTTTTGAAACATTGGCATTGGGAAATTTAAACCATTTTATTGGGACTTTGGCCATGTGATGTAATAATACAAGGACAACTACGAATGACTTCTTATTTATTTAGTATTGTTAGATTAAATGGAATTTCATCAATAAACCTTGTTGATTAACATAAATACTTAAAGTGGCCACTTGTTTTGTCAAAATTAAAATCGATAATTTAATCCTTAACAAATGATTTAATTGAAGGGGTTTTCTTAAATAAGGGAACTTGAATTTCCCCCCCTTTATCTCCTTGATTCCGCACGAGTTTACCCAACGGTGACCCAAACTCAAGTCGGGGCATTACATCATGTATTGAAAAGAAATCCAGAACTTGGTTTAAAGAATAAACGCAGGGTTGAAGAATATAATACATTAGAGAATCATATTGTGATTTGTATGAGGAGACAAAGGTTGAAGATGATTATTTTTTTCCGCCCTCCAAGTTATCCGAAAACCTTGTTTAACCTTATGTAAATATTAGATATTCTAATACATGATTCTCTTCCAAGCTAGGTAGGTGCTGGGCACCTTTTTAGATGAAAACACGTCCTTATGAGTGAGATATGATATTATATCTCTAGGCCTCTTCATAAAAATTTGAATAGGATTTTCTCTCACCCCTTTCAAATCCTAATGACGAATCATTCACTTTAAAACCCCATCCCACACCTTTATATACAAGTACAAAAAGTGGGCTTGGTCCAAACTAGGTTTCTTGAGAGTCCGGGCCTAAATACTTGAGTATGTTTACTATACTAGGTACCCAAGACAAATAATTAAAATAAATCCAAATAAATACTAAAAAAATCCCAAATTATAATTACCGCAATTTACTTCCTTTCTTTATTTGATCATAATTGATTAAACTAAATAATCATAATTGCATTCTAATTTAATTATCTCAGAAATCACTCGGATATAATGAGGGCTTATTTGAAAAGTTGATAGTGGTACATAATATGATTCCCCATGTTAAGTGTCCGATACTCGTCGGGTCAAATCAATTTATTCGTAATTTACTTAACATCTAATTAATTTCCTTGATTCTCAAACTTAACTTATTTTCTACTCCATCAGGATTTTAAAATAATCCATCGATCGGGTTTTACTTGGTGCAAACGAAACATATAAGTCTATCAAGGGGATATCAAAATCCATGGTATCCACTGGACGCGGATTTCTCCGAATTATGATCTCACACCTACTCATACAACTGCCACCCAATATGCAGGGATCATTTAACTCGATATAACATTAGATCGTTCCCATAGCAATTAAAGTAACATTTTCATAAGCATTTCAATCTTCATAATTATCGAGATTAAGAATATTTGAACCCTTTGAAAATGGTGTGGGATTTCATGAGTCCAATTAAGACAAATCTTAGAATCAAATCTCACCGGTGGCACTGTTCAATACACTCCTGGGATATGCCGATCACAATCCTCTGTTGAATTATCAGACGAGTTCTCGTACTATCAAACAAGTTCTCATAGTTTGAGATGAACTATTAGGATTACATGCAACTGTTTTGATAGGATGTCAACTCTATATCTAGGTTGTAAGTGTTTCGATAGTTCTAGAATCAAAATTCCAATCTCCCAGTGATCAACCTGAAGCCGACACATCGAAATTCCTACTGAGCTCTATTGACCGATATGTCCATAATATATCTAATATGTAATATAAGGCATTCTTATAACCATGATTCTTATTTCATAGTGAACTAACACACCTTTATTAAAAGGCAAACGTCATACATGATTATAAGAATAAAATCCCAACAATCTCCCACTTAGTGTTAAAGCCATGTATCTAACTCACAACCTATCTATATAGTAGTTGGCTGCCTATCAGTAGAGGATTAAATGAGTGTTATCCAATACAATCTTCATTATAAACTCATCATCCCTTATTCAATTTCTCCAACTCGGTGAAACCTACACACTTTGCGCTTAACCCTTTTGTGGGTTATAGGTTATATCGAACTTGCAATTGTACTGGCATATTCACTGAAAATAGTAATAGCTAATTAAAATTAGAGGAAACTTACCTAATTTACTTAGGAAGTAATCGAGCCATATATCTTATTTATTTGCCTCCGATGCAGCAACAACTTAGGTCTTGCTGGTGGAGTCAACAATCCAAGATTGCTTCATACTCTTCCAACTTGTAGCTCAACCTCCTTGGATAAACTTGTATATCGAGGTAAAAAACTTGGAATCCTTATTTGACTGAAAATCTAGTCTTTGTGCCTAAAATGTATAGATTATTAGTTTTAAATATGTCGATCATGCCGATGGCATTACATATTTTGGTCTTTTACATAATATATAACATTCATGAGGCTGCCCACCGCCGAAGCATTAGATATATTATTCATTCCTTCCATCTAATCAAGTGTTTTAAGACATTGATCTCCAAACGTAGTAATTCCATACTCAGATAGAATTCTTTTCATGGGATCTTAATGCTAATACCGTGTATACAACATTGATTTAATCGACTTGGGATAAGCCCGACATTCTTTGCAATCAATCTAGCTAAATATTGATCATAAAGATGTGCCTAGATTATCCTATGTAATTTATATTGAATATCTAATCAACCACACTCCTATGTAAGATAATAATCTTACCTCATTCATGATTAGGCAAATATTATCCACAAATTTTACTTGGAAATACTACCACGTTTCGACCATGCTTCTTATACTGACAAGAACTTTTAGTGCTTTAATCAAAGTCAAAAATTGATTACTAGATCAATATGAATGACCCAAGACCTTTATGTTAGCTTAAATACATATATGGATTTCAGAAGCTTACATCACTTTTTTTTACCGAATTCTTACTATGTACTTGTCATGACAATTGTTTAAGAACACAGTCTTGACGTTAAAATAATCTCAAAAGATTTTAACATGGATATAATGACATGTATTGCACTAGTCAATCCCATATTTTTGAGTAAATCCTTTCACATGCCTTGCCTGGAAGTTTTTCACCTTCCCATCCTTTTATCTTTTAACTTCTTGTATATCCACTTGCACCTGATTGATTTTTCCCCATCAGTAAGACTATAAGTTCCAAAACGTGATTAAAATACATCAAATCCTTTTTGGTATCCATATTCTTAAGTGAAATAAGAATTCCTTATCTTGTAATGCCTCTTTTTAGTTCCTGAAACTCGATTCCTGTTTTCTCGGGATCTCATCAAAATGATATTCATAACAATAACCATTCAAGATGACTCTTGATGCTCCCACTATGAGGTGTCATCACTTTCTATCAAGTATAAGTGACACATGTACCCTAATCATCAGTAATTCTCTCACAATGATAAGGTAGTGTATTATCGATACTAGGTTGTATTTCATCCTATACGGGTGGTCTAGTAACATTGGTAATAAAATGTTCCATTTTATCTTGCAAGTTCAACTTACACTTGGGAATGTGGTTTATTACACAATCCTCTTATAATAACCCGTCATTGATATAATAAATGTCATTTTTGAACTTAGGAGTATGATATAAACGACCTTTGTAAGCTTTTGTATAAACAACGAAGAGACACACCTTTGTCATTAATTTTAACTTCCTAGACTCCTTTCATAGCACAAGTGTTGGGCACCCCCCAATTTGAACATTCACTAGAATGATCTTGTGCCCACTCCAATGTTCAATAGGATTTGAAGAGACCGATTAAGAAGAAACTAAATTAAAATGTATATGCCAGTCTCTTGCATAAAAATCCCAATAAGAATGTTACACTCCTGAATAACTACCCATGGACCTTATTATATCTTAAAGATCCTAATCCCTTCCTTTCCTCTACACCATTTCAAATTGGAATGCCCGATGTGGACTACTGGGGTGGAATCCCAAACTTCGATAATTGATTCTTTAATTATCCCACGAGGTAAACACCTCTAAAATAGATCGTAGAATTTTGATTAGTATACCTCACCAATGATCTTCCTTTGACTTTCACACTTTAAACTAATCAAAAGTTTTCTGACTTATGGTGCATGAGGTAAACATATCCGTACCTTTGAGTGATCATAAATGAAATCGGTGAGGCACTTAAAACCCTCTTTTGACTTAATAGTCACCAAACCACACTAATCGAAGTGAACGTTTCAAACACATCTTTGGCTCTTTAGGTCTTGGCCGTGAGGGGATTTTTTGCGATTCTACCTTCTAAATAGTATTCAAGAATAGAATTTAATCCACTTCTAATGAAATCAATTGTTCATTTTAAACAAGTCTTTAAATTCCTTTCTGAATAAAATAACCTAAGCGTAAGTGCCAAGATTTTATTATGTTCTTGAAGGAGACTTTCTCTTTAAGGATTTCACCCATAAAATTATTAATATTAGTATTTAGAAGTATTGGTGAGACAAAACTTATAGTGTATAAATTATTTTTTAATGTACCAAAACAAATAAACGATATCCCAATTTTAATAAAATAATTTTATAAAATCAATCGAATATATGTTCAAAACAAATTTAGAAAAATAAAACTAACTTTTTAAAAACCCAGGTACATTAATTAGTTTAGATACATTAAATTTATGTCTACACCAAAATTTATAAGCATATTCCACGGCTAATGCCGTTGCCTTCTTCTAATTGCTGATAACTAGTAACAACTTTCTGTAAAGTTATTTCTCGGTAACCCGAAACATTTGCAACTATTTGTAATCTTGATTTGTGGTTCCCGAGATTATATACCAGGTTAATGTAGATTGAACCATAAATAACGTATTTATTTTCAAGACAAAAACAATTAACATGTCCTTTTTCTTTTAAAGAAAGGAAAAAAGGGACACCGTGGCTATAAATCTTCTAACTACTTGTTGTGAAAACACTTGCCTTTTGACTATTTCACTACTACTACCGAGGAATATGAACCTTCCTTAACTAAACCGTTATACTTGAGACTTATCCTTATCATCCTAACTCTTTTTCGGGAATAAAGTTAGGCTCTTCTTAAATAACTAACACCATGCTTTGGTTACCGATGATCCTCAGTCCCAGATTACGAAATTGTACCGGGGTTTTCCACTATATGTAATCCGAAGAATACTTAGTTCAATCAATGATGGATATCATTTCAATAACATGATTTTTACTTGAGTGTCATCAACCAACATAAGTGTTAACAAATTATCATCTCCAATTCATCAAAATTAAGCAAGTACATTTGGAACTTTCTCGTGTTTGTGTGTCTCTGTGTGTGTTGGGGAGGGGGAGGAACACATCCAATACTTAATTTTACAGAATTACAAAAATTCCGTGATTTTGTGATTAAAACGATCCGTAGCTGTGTGTGTGTGTATGGGGGGGGGGGGTCCCTAACTGACGGTAGGAGTTAATCACATTACTATTTTAAAATATTGATCCGTGAAATGAAAGAAAATAATTTTTAACTGAACGCGAGGATTATTTCAAATAAATTTTATAGTGGAATACCTCAATCACCAATTTTAAAAATAATCTTGTCAGACATACTAGTTCCCTTATGAGGTGAGCTTTCTCGTAGGGAGCTTAAATTATATCACCTTGAATTGAAGAAATTTTCAAATTTCGTTATGCTATCTGGACAATACAGGACCTTATGTCGAAAAATAATGAATAGTCGACATATTTTGGTCTCGCAATTAATGACAGTGACTCCACGGCCGGAGGGTATCATTTATTTCATCTAAGTGTATATCACCGATTCATTTCTTGAAATATAACCCTCATGTGAAGGATTCCCCGTGTGTGTGTGTGTGTGGGGTGGGGGCTGTCGAACTCACTCACATTTTAATTCTCGAAATTATCACTTAAGAGTTTTATGTAACAACCCGCCCTTTTGGAGACGATTAAATTCCATAATTAAATATAAATTGGCAATTTGGGGAATTTCCCTAAATAGTAATTTTTGGGATTTTCGAGGATTAAATGATTTTCGAATGATGTTGTGATTATTTTTGGGACTATATAGGTCAAAATATTTTAATTATATGTCGCCGTTGAGTAGAGCGACACGAGGTAAGATTTTTAATTGGAAAACTCGCATTTATTTATTTTGGGTTGAAATAGTGATTTGCGGTCAAGTACCTCGGATGGAAATTTCGACTGCGCCATGATTCTCGGAATGGCCGAGATAGTCGGAAACGAGTGTCTGATTGTCGAAAATGAATTTCGGAAAATTTTAGAGGTAAAAGTAACTCGTAATTGGGTAAACGAGTCATTTTTGAGTTTTAAGGGTTAAAACCCTTTTCTTCCTATATAAAGAGGGAGAGAGGTAAATAAAAGAGAAAGAATGAAAGAAAAGAGAGAGAAGAGAGAGAGGAGGAGAGAAAAGAGGAGAGAAATGGAGATCTCGGGCCAAACTCCGCCGGATTCGACTTGAGGTCGTCGGATTTTATCCACGAGGGAAGTGTTTACTTGCTTTATTTATTTTTGAGCATAAATCTCATATCGTAGTTTGGTATAAACAAACCCTAACTATTTGGGGGGGGGGTGTTTCGTGGATAAAACGGGTTTTCAGGAGTTAAAACAAATAAACCCCAATAATAATTCATTTTGAGAAACTTAGGTTTTAAGCTAAATTAATTGGTGATTTCGGGTTCTAGGACGTTTAGAACCCGTATTATGTGTGTAGTTATAGTTGGTTGAGGTGGTAGGACGTTGGGTAAGGCGACAAAAGCTTGGGAGAAGCTTTAATTGCCGAAACCTTCTCGAAGAAGGTGATGAATAGTAACCCCGTAAGCTTGTGGGGTTATTTATACTAGGAGGATAATTGATTTAGCTTTCGGTCAAAACACGAAAGTTGTAGATCTTTTCGATACGGTCGTGTGGGAACCAACTGCGTATTTTTCTGATTTTTCTGTGAATTGTTATGATTTTTATAAGATGACATATCCGGGGAAAAATTATCAACTCGGGAATCAAATCGGAAATCGGAAAAATAAATGCTAGAATTAATCGTGTAGATGTTTGTGATGATTTTTGGTGTAGTCTAGAAATCCCCGATAATGAATTTGGGTTGTTGGATAAGGGATTTGAGGAATTTAGTTTTGGGAGATCAGGTGTGACCGGTCGACCGCGCCCCTAAGGTCGGTCGACCGCGTCAAGGAAAAAGAGCCTACTGCTTTGTTTTGTAGGCTAATTTGCAAACCGCGGTCGACCGGGGTTCCAGGACCGGTGGACCGGTACCCTATTTTCAACCCAAGATTTTGGAGATTGTTATTACTTCTCCTCTTTGAGTTTAAAGGGGGCTTTCTAAATTTGAGTATTAAAAAGGATTATGATCTAAAGAGATAACATAATCATATTGATCTTAGTCGGGTGAATCCTATGAGTGGATTAGAATAAATTTGGGGAGTATAGTTATATATTCGCTAAACGAGAAATGGTATGATTAGAAATATCCAAATGAATCTGTAGATGGGATTTTGGTATATATTACTTGTTAAAGTAAGAAAATGCTTTGGGTTTAGTATCATGCATATATGAATGCATGATTATGATTCTTTGAGAGAATCTTTGGGATTTTTGGTCATCAATATATGGTTTGGCAAATATGGCCATTCTTATATATTCAGGGAGGAATATATGGTATATGTATATATTATGTGATTAAAGTGTATATATATAATTTGAGATAGAGGATTTTGAAAATAAAATATGAATATTTTCAAAATGGGAAAAAGGTACATGATTTTCATAATTAATAAAATTATGGTTACACACCTCCCTAAATCGCTATCATAAAGGAAGTTGCGTGCGTTATGGTGATGCCCCATGGCTAATAAATGCAGGGTGGCTATAGTCCTATAGGCCATATGGGAGATTATTTGTACTGCACTGGTTAGGTGATTCTGGGTGTGGTCATGACTATCCCGCTGGAAAATTGTGATACCCCGCCTAATTAAATACCGGGCGATCACTCCTTTATTAAATTAAAATCAAGGTGAACAGTTGGTTCATTCTTAGCATCACTGTCGTTAAAATACTTTTCCAATTTAAACACCCTAAATAATTAAGCTAAGTGTCAAAACCATTTAAAACCTTATTTCCATTTTATTAAATCCAATTATAAAACCTTTAGTCATTAACATATTAAGAGTCACACATTTAGTATAAGAATAAAATGAACATTCATGAATTTAACCATCAATAATAAATCCCAACATTTAAAATACTAAGGAAAACATCCTGACAGTAAGAAATCTCGAAATAAAGATACTGAAAGTAAAAGAATTACAATCTCTGACAATACCAACTAAATAATGGAAAAAGGGAGACACATGCCCCCACTGGATAAAGCTGAACTAGAAGTAGAGTCAACAATGAGGTCATCTAAGCAATGGCCTGCAACTCCCACAAAAGCTACAGCGCGTTCCATCCAAAAAATCCTAAGTAAGACACCCCTGTGGCTGGGCACCTGTAATACATATATATATATATATATATACACAAGAGAGAAGAGATAACAACAAACGGGTCCGAGCCCGAATGTAAAATTATTTTAAAAATAGTTTAGCATGTATTTAAAATGCTTACCGGCTAATGCAACAGTCATATTAGTATGCGACACTCTCTTGAGAATTCTCACCTCTCATCTAGTGTGCACGTCTATCGTACTAATGAACCCCATATATCTCTCTAACTTATTCTCCATAAGTTTTAGCACGTGAAATTTAGGTTATGATATTCACTTTTAGAAAATCTAACTCTTCAAGATTGCTTACGTTATTAAGAAAAATTCCGTATTGTTATAACGTTTCCGAATACTTACAATGAAGTTGATGAATTTCATACTTTACTTAACTACTATTTTACTCAGTAGAAAGTCCTCATATATTTACACGTATATATATTAATTACTCGTATACTATATATACAAACAACACCCCACATAAAATCTATGGTGCTAGACTTCGATATATAAGTATATATATACCAACCACTCATAAATTATATATATACTAACGGCACCCCACATAAAATCTATGGTGCTAGCATACTCTGCTATCAAGTCCTTGTATCACCCAAACTAAGGGAAATACTAGTTCGGAATCACTCTCGAACTGTATTAACATAAAACACAAACAAATGGAGGCGAACATAGTTCTAAGTCCAAGAGGTCAGCACATACCCTCGCGTCTCTTAGGACCGTGACTATCGATACGATATCCTGTACCTAGGAATCTTATGCTCTAGGGTACAGGTCAATATCCCCCGTAAAGGCACATCGAGATAAGACTGTCCCAGCGCGGAAACCCCCGTGATAGCAAGTAGCCCGGGTACGATTTTTACACAGAAATAATATATGCTCAATCACACCGTCATATATAAATATGTATTCACATCTACATTATCACATTAGGTGTGCTCACGACCCAAAATTATAATTATTCGTTATTACACATTTTACTCACTTATATCGTATAACGGCCTCATTCCTTTTATTCTCGTAATTAATTTGTTCTAAACTCACTTCTTGTCACTCGAAGTGTTTTCTTTATCTAAGTACAATTTCAGTAGGTCCTCTCTCGCCTTCTAATCCTACTTATTAGATGTTTCGATTATTTAATTAGCACACGTATGATTTCTTAAGTCTGAAAGTCTCCCCGTTTACCGTTTATTTCCCTTCACATTAAAGTTCCACTTTATGGGATTTCTCTTGACCCTACTAGTCCTCTTTATGTTCCATTATATTTTAGTAACCCTTATCAAGGTTTACTACGCATAAGATAGGATTAATCTAACACGAGAAAAAATGCAGTTTTCCCAGGAGGGTCGATCGATCGATGAAAGGGGGTCGATCGATCGAACCTTCGATCGATCGATGCTCTGGGCTCGATCGATCGATCAAGCATTTATGGCGAAACTGCAGAAAACCTAGCTACGGAATTGTTACCCCAAACTCCTCCAAACCATCATATTACAGTCCCAAACTTCTAACCAATTATACTATAAGTGTTGTATACCCATATAAACAATCTCTTACGTAACACATGCGAATTTTCATCAAGAATCATGGGTTAAAAGGGCCAAACTCTATATAATTCTCATGAACCCTAATATTTCCTTTAACTTAATTTCTTTCATTCTTTTTCCAGATTTTCTATCTCTAATACCATGGAAATTCGTGGCTCAACCTATACATGTGAAATGGATTTCTAGAAATAAGATCTCTATCATTATAACATGCAATTTGTGTCTCCAATTAATGTTTTTCTTCAAGAACACTAATTCTAATCAACCTAAGACTAATATAAACGGATGCATTAACTTGATAAAAGTAAGATAGATACTTTCCTAGAAATTTAGTCTCTGATTTGTGGAAGAATTTGGTACGGTTACATTCCCCGTCGCGCGATCTACACGTTGGTGGTGACGGCGGTGCAATCAGAGGTGTTCTTGGCCTAGAACTCCTTGGAGGGTTCTCCTCTTCCTCTCCAATGGCCGTCATTAGTTTTAGGTTGTGTTAACCCTAAAATATGACACTTAACATCTGATATAACCCTTGCAAATTCGTGGGTTTATTTACCCATAATTACAAAATGTCCAAAACGCCCTCCTGGGGTGCTAATTAAGCCTAAAAACTCCCCGAGACTCAAACTAAACCCCCGGGTACACTTTTCTGACTATCTCGACCCTTCCGGACACTTTGGTGCACTCAAATAGACCCTACGAGTAACTTATAATTTATTCACTTTTATTAATCAATATCTAGTCCCGACACGACACAGGCACGTCCCGACTTAAATTTCCATAATTGTCATTTTATTCACACGTGACAATATTATAAAAATAAATCTCATATATTACTATACTCATCCAGTAACATTCAACAAATAACAAATTTCCAATAATTACTAACTCTTGTCACGCTAGTAAATATTTAAAACAACATTCCGGATTAAAATTAAATTAACTATCTCAATTAAATTTAATTAATCCCTAAATTTAAAAGCCATAAAAATACGGGGTATTACATACTTCCCCCCTAATAACGAAATTTCGTCCCAAAATTCAGAAAATAAGGTCTACCAGGTTGCACAATTCACTAACTACATAGTACATAAACTATCTACATAGTACGACGCTCAATCACTATAGCCCTTTCCTCACAACAAGCTTGTTTTACATTCTCATTGGAGACACTTCACATTGCGCTCCCAACCGACAACATTCGCATATGTCACGCCTATACGTTATAAATTTCCATTATCTCACTATCATTAGGAGGTCGCACCTCACTACATGACACCTACTCGGATTTATTTTTATACAAAACTCCCATTTTGAGAAAACCATACGAACATCTGACCACTCTTGTTCGCCTAAAACAGTCATGGAATTCTACCATAGTTATCGGATATTTTCTCGACCGATCCAAAAATTCTGATTATCTACTCACCTCTAAACATACGGAAGGAGAATAGTTGAGTTTCTTCTATAACAAAACCTTAATAAGCACCTCGTACGCGACAAACATGTACGAGTGCTTCTACAGAGCATTCCTGAAATTATCGTACCAAGATTCCAAAATCTCCTTCACGTGGCTCCACTAATCTTTAATCACCGTGCGCCTATTTCCTGGCTAAGGGTGATACATCCTACTCGAAACGAAACCTTATCTCCGTTGGTTCCTGAAATCCCATATCAAAGGTGGGATTCAGCAATCTCATCCTGATTCAGAAATTTATACTGCGCCGGACCATGCACTGGCGCGATCCTTCCTTTTAAAGGAAGTCTGGGGCATACTAGTTAATATTGTAAACCAACCTAAAGGAATATCAATCACTTCCTTCTCGGTGACTTAATTCACATGTTCGGGATGAACCCTTGATCTTATTTTGAGGATGGCAACCCATCCAAGAACTTTATCGACTTTACCGACCTCTTCCAATTTCAAGAATTGTCGATAAACACAAAATTCTTTGGTTGATTCTCCTCTTTCAACCAAACCTTACCTATGGGCGGTGCATGTAGAGACTACTCACTACATCCCGCTAAACATCGATTTTCCCTTGAAATGTCTCACATTAAGTGACACGTAATACTCCCCTTCCTTCCTTGGTGTATGCCGAAAGTTTCGACCCGTGCTCTTCTCTCCACGAAGCGCACTTCTGGATTTCTTATACCATAATAAAATCATTACTCTTTGTATGCTCAAGTCGCTCTCACGCTTGAATAATAACAAATTCGCTCCGAGTGTGCTTCATAACAATTAAATTCTACTCTATTCAAGGAATACCCCTTCTTAATTGGCTTCCCACAGCCTTCCAATCAAATTAGGGTGTGCTATTTTAATTGCATACTTATGCATGGATTATCGCCCCTCATGTGACGTTTAATCCACTATATCACTTCCACTTCGTTATACTAGTCCCACAAACATATATTTCACACGTCTATTATCACGTCCCTTCGACTCAGACGATTTTTTTTAACTGTAGTTAACCAAGATGCCCACATTTTACAGCACCCCGTCCGCCCTAGGAGAGCGAACGACATGCTACTCATCAGTGAAACTGACTAAATCCAACAAAATAGAAGGAATAAGGCATTAAAATTCCATGCTAACAAAATGGGAACAACAAATTTCAACCTTCTTCAGATAGGTTCAATAATTTTCCCAAATAGGTACAACAACCAAAATAAACCACTAACGCTCTATTCATCAAAATAATTACACGTCATCTCTTTTGTATAATATAATTCTTTATAGATAATCCATGCTAACAATCATCCCAACTCTTTATTTACCTTGTTTTCTGAACGCAGTTACAACACTTGGGGTACTCTCAATCACTCTAGAAATCGAAAATTTTAAAATCCTCTTTATCATCATCCCGCCCCTTATCTTGTGGTAATAAAACAAAAGTTTCAATGCTTTCTTACCACATGACCGACTCCACTGGTCTTAAATCATAATTCAACTTCTAACTTATAGATATAATTACTTGATCCCATTTCGATCGGGGTATCAAACTCATGGAATAGTGACCAAACGTCTCCCTATTTCCAACCTTACGCTAAATTTCATGCGTGGGATGTCTCGCAAAGCGAAATCCAAACAAGGAACCCCCCCGATACACTACTACCTAGCATTGTCGGTTATCGAAATCCGTTAGGTCCTCCGTCCATAGCATGTACCCCTTTATTCCGTCCCTTCACGGAAAAGTTACAATTCCTCTCGTAATTATGCTTAACAAGAAACATATCACTAATTGCACTATTGTTCAGTATTGGTTGGTGGTAATTGCATTCCATAAACCTCGAATACATACAATCAGAATTCTCAAAATTCCTTTCCCTAATAATAGGGGTATAAATATTAACTCCCACATCTCTAAAGGATAAATATAACAATGCACTCTTCCTATCACTAATTCCGGAGTGCTAAACATAATACTGAGTCAAATATTTTCACTCAACGGTAAATCTCGATACATACGAAATTATACTGACAAAGTCTATACATACTTTGGCATCGAATATCTCGAGCCCACTATCTCCTCCGAAGTCTCTAGGATAGATAATATAAGTGCGAGTCCAACCTTCTTATAGGTAAAGCCTCACCAAAACAAACATAAAACATGCTGCGCTAATGCAACCACTTCGATAGTCTTGTAATAAATGCCCACTATCGTACTAACCATTTCTATAACGTTTTAACAAAGATAATACCATACTCGTATATCGCATCACTATGATGAGTAACCTCAATAAAATACGTAACACTGTTAATATACACATTCATCCTCGACGGATAGCACTAAAGAAAATCCCGCTACGCTAGGGAAAATATTCACATAATGGCAACGGTTATAATTATATGCATTAAACTCGTCTCACATGCTAATCTAGCAATGAACAAAATATGGTGACTCGCTCGTGTCACATAAACACGCCGCATCCTCTGAGGATACAACTTATACTTCACCCTTGTCAATCATCTTGACTGCAAAAATGGTTTTTGAAAGTAACACGTCTACTCAAACCAAATAAAACTACTTTAATTGTTGTCCTTTACTAGTGTAAACGCGCAGATTTGTCCCAATTAAAATATATAATTTCCTTTTATGTAAATCGATGCGGAAGCGTTATAAAACAGGTGATGGTTCAACTTTCAAACAAAACAACAAGTTTTAATTTCACAAAACAAATTAAAGCAACATAATTCAAGTCCTAGAATTTTCCTAAGTCATGATTATTCATATAAACAAAGTTAGGCGAAACCAATTTTAGCAAGTGACTTGAATAAACCAATTTTAACCCAATATTTAATTTAAGTCCCAAATTAAATGCGTGTGATAGTAAAACCAAATTTTATCTTGAAATTAATCTAGCATGCGTTCTAAGTGATAAAGAGCAAGATAAAATAAACAGTCACACTACACCGCGATATACGAGGAAAAACCCACTAACGGGAAAAAACCTCGGGATGACCCTAGCCTCAAATCCACTAAAAACGGTATTACAAAATACAAGACAAAAGACTTACTTCCTAAACTCGAACCCTCTCAAGCCGTGATGCTTCTTCTTGTATCAACCTCCAATTAGCGGATAACCAACGAAGCTCCACCGCGGTCTCGGAATTCACCGATGGGACTTTAAACGGTCACCGTCACCCGAACATGGAGCCTTTCTCCAAACGGGTAGAATCTCAACAAAGGTCTTCTTTGTGATGGGGTGTAGAAGAAAACCCGAAACGTCTCTTGAATTCGGTAGAGAAAACCGGTGCCAAAAACTCCAAGTAAGGATATGTCTATATAGAACTTGGAATAAACAACAATGGGTGTAAACTAGAGTGTGTATGAATTTTCTATTAAAATTTAACACTCAAAACATGAACATTTTCCCTAATTAATTTTGCTCTCAAACTCTCTCTAAGAGTTGGATATGGAATGAAAAGTTAGGAAAAGTTGTCTTGGAAAATGTGTTTCCCGCACATAATATTGCATGAAAAAAGTTGGTTGAAAACCAAGTGGAAGAGTGGGGAAAAACTGCAAAAAACTGCCAAATAACTGTTCCCGCTGGAAGTTCTTTCGAACGAACTTGATTCTCGTTCGAACGAGACTTCTAACGAGTGACCAGCCTGGGCTCGTTAGAAGTTCGTTAGATATCTCGTTAGAACGAACATTCGTTCGAACGACATATCGAACGACATATCGAACGACTGTCCAGTTAGGGTCGTTTGCAAATCTCGTTCGAACAAACCTGGTTCGAACGACAAAACTCGTTCGAACGAAATCTGGTTCGAACGAAAAAACTCGTTCGAACGACATTTCAAACGAACAGCCAGAAAGAATGAAAAATACAATTTTGGCCCAGAAACTTTTATAAACTTTTATATACTTATTTTTTAAGTTTCTAATTGATTCTTTCTGAAAAATAAAATGCAGTTTTTATTAACCTAACACCCAATACTTATTGTTCCAAAGCTCCTATATACATATAATTACATTCATACCTTGGGAGCATGGAACCTTAATTGATGACGTAGAACCGAGGCACACAAACCGGCATTTTGATGAAGCTTTGAATTCTTTGCCGCTACGTCTTCAACATACACTTCATAGGCTTGAGAATATTACAATAAATACTATCCTATGATAAATTGTTTTTGTCCGGAATTGAGCCAAAAATATATATGGACTCAATTGGAAATTTGTGTCCTTACAAATCTCCCCCTTTGGCTATTCCGGGACAAAAACCAAACAAAAAAAATCCTAAAGGGCCGTCAAGCTCTACTAGACTCAAAACATAACCCGCCCAATCTTGACACAACCCAAGGATAAAAAACGCTTTGCCATAAAAAGATGCCGCTTTAGAATAATTCCTGCACACTTAAGCAAACTCATCAAATGCATAGGGAATATCAAAGTATTAAATGCAATTAATTAATTACTCCTCCTAAGTTAATTCTCCCTTTAAACACAGGACCTACTTAGAAAGACGTCTCCCCCTAAGATAAATCTCCCCCAAACGAAGATACGATAATAATAGGATTAGATACCATTTCTCCCCCTATCATCATTCTCCCCCTTTTTGTTCGGGAATAGGCAAAGGATAAAGAACTAAGAAACAACAAGCGAAAGCTTAAGGTGATAAGACATGAAAGCATATGGGCAATTAAAAACAGGGCAAAGACAAACAAATATCATATATATATATATATACTAGAAATATATCAATGAACCACTTGCATATATATATATAGATATAAACACACACATGACACAAAATACAATAAGTTTGCACACTCGTATGGCAAAAATGTGTCATCTGGAAACGAAAGTGTAGGGGTGTGAACAAGCAACAATTAAATTTAGACCCAAACACTTAAGAAACGTTCACGAAGTTCTCATTTGATTGCAAACTTCATCACAGTTAAATATAACCTCATGTGACAATATAAAGATTGAACTCAATGAACAAACATACACAATGCATACAAGCCTAGCATGATGGTGATTCTACAAACCAAATAGAGTCATGACATTAAAGACAACTAGGATAAACGGACATTGTGCAAACCGTTGATATACCATCCAATTCTCCCTCAATAAGCATATATATTCTTTTGGTTTTTGAATGAATATATCAAACAAACATAGGCCTTGGCAATTGCTTTCTTTGAATGCCATATATTCTGTTTTTAGGCCTTTGGATCACGTATTTCTTTTAGATCCAATTAACGGTGGCTTACTATTCGCAAAGGATCACTTAGTCCTTTCGGAGCCCTTCCCCGTGCACATTTAAATTTATCATGTTTTTCATTTTTCGCACAAATCTCACATGCAACGGATTTTGACATGCACTAGTCCTCCTAGGTCATAGATATGTAGATGACTAGATTGATAGGAGAACACCTCAAAAAGCTCAAATATAACATGTGACATTAAGATTTCAAAAGAGCTCGTGCATGTGTGAATAGAGGCATATGAAAATGGAATCCATTTAATCAATACAAAATCCAACTACTCCATATAAAGCATGGTAAAGAACATTTTAAGGATTTAAAGTCTAAACCAAAAGTTCTAGTCACATGGAAGCGTAAACGATAGGATTCAAACACAAGTATATGCCACTTAAAGTGTGTCAAACTAAAATACACACAAAACAAAATCTTTTTGAGTTTTTAACATTTTTAATCAAAAATAAATATTTACTCAAAAGGACAAACAAAAATCATTTGTATTTTTCATTAAGCTTAAATGAAATAAATAAAACACAAATGATAAACAAAAATCTTTTTATATTATGCAGTCGATTCAAACACAAGATATAATACAAAAAGATAAACAAGTCATAATTTCTAGCATGTGATATGAAATAAGACAATGACTAGAAAATGACTAAACAAGCATACATTTAGCATATGAATATAGCATGAAGTACAAACGCTAAAGTATGCAAACACTAACACATTTATCCTTTAGATTTAGCAAGGGAGGAGGCATGTGTAAGTAAATGAGAATCAAAATCCCTATTTTGTGAGGCAACCAAGTCGGATTTCCTAACCCAAATTAATGAAGAATTACTATCTTGGGGTGTAGAACCGTTAGCTATCGTGGTTACTTTACTATGGGATTTTCTAGGAATTCGTTTAAGATCTAAACAAAATTTCCTAAGATGACCTTGTCGACCACAATGTGTACAAGTGAGAACATGTCGAAAAGATTTATCTAAGGAGTGATCATTAAATGCATTCCTAGAGGATTCTCCTAAAACATTGATTTTGACTTTAGGGTTAAAATCATTACAAGAATTGAAGCCTAGACCAAAATTGTCATTTTTAATTTGGACCGTTCCTAACATTTTATCTAGTTTTTCTGAACGACATTCCAAATCAAATTTGACATTACTAGAATCCTTTAATTTATTTTCCAATTCTACAATGTTAGATTCTAGTAAAGAATTACGCTCTTCAAAAGCAAGAAGCTCCTTTTTCAAGGATTCCATTAAACCCCTAAGGCTATCTCTCTCGCCTTCTACATAGTTAAGCTTCTCTTGAAGAGTTCTCTCATGTGTCCTAAGGTCTTCTATTAAGGCACTTTCATCAATGACCTTGACACTTTCTTTTAAACTCGCTTCTAACTTCAAATTAGCTCTTTTCAATTTAATAGATTCTTTATATAATTCATGAAAAGCATTTTGAAGTTCACTCATATTAACCTCATCTTCATTTTCACTCTCTTCTTCTTTTTCACTCTCACTATCATCAAAAATAAGAGAATCATGTACAATGACCTTGGAAGTGGCATGTGCTATAATTTCATCATCCGATGAGTTCTCATTATCACTCACATGTGCCATAAAAGCCACAAAATTTTTCTTAGTGGGGGATTCGGGCTTCTCTTCCTTATCACTATCACTAAGGGTCGCATTATATGAAATGGGTCGTTTACCCTCTTTCCTTAGTTTAGTGGGGCACTCAAAAGCCCTATGGCCATAACCTTCACAACCAAAACATTTATTAGACTCATTCCTATCAATATTTTCATTACTAGGTTTAGGGATCTTATCGGCTTTAGAAATCTTCTCGTTTTTATCATGTTTAGAAGATTCAAATTTCTTAAAATCATTTTTAATTTTATCTTTGTTAAATTTAAGAAATTTTCTAAATTTACGAGCAAACAAAGCCATGTCTTCCGAGTCACTATCACTATCGCTCTCTACTACTTGTTTGACCTCTTTTCGGGCTTTTAAAGCAACGCCCTTTTCAATTTTCTTTTCAGGTTTAGAGGGAAACATATCTAGTTCATAGGTTTGTAAATCACCTACTAACTCTTCTAGTTTCGTAGAGGCTAAAGTGGGTAAAGAATTTAAAACGGTCACCTTTGGAATAAATCTATCGGGTAGGGACCTTAAAATTTTCTTTACTACATGGTCGTCAGGTATTTTCTCTCCCAAGTTAAAGGATGAATTGACAATATCAGAAAGTCTAGCATAAAATTTATCAAAAGTTTCTTTTTCATCCATTTTGATAGTTTCAAATTGAGTGGTGAGGTTTTGGAGTTTAGAAGATTTAACGACACTCGTTCCTTCATGAGTTAATTGTAAAATATCCCAAGATTCTTTAGCGGTTTCACACGTCATAACACGTCGGAATTCATCCGGTGCGACAGCGCTAAATAAGGCATTTAAACCGCGGGAATTAAAGTTTGCTAACTTAAACTCATTTTCAGTCCATCTATCAACGGGTTGGGGAACATGTAAATTTTCAATTAAATGTGTTGGTGGGGTCCAACCGTTAACAACAGACATCCAAACACGTTATCGATAGATTTAAGTGCCGATTTCATTCGCGCTTTCCAATACGCGTAGTTAGAACCATCAAAAATAGGAAATTTTGAAAATGGGGAAAAATCCATATTTAGCCAAAAAGTAAAGGATCTTTAACGAAATAATTTATCGTTTTTGGCTCTGATACCAATTTGTAAACGCGCAGATTTGTCCCAATTAAAATATATAATTTCCTTTTATGTAAATCGATGCGGAAGCGTTATAAAACAGGTGATGGTTCAACTTTCAAACAAAACAACAAGTTTTAATTTCACAAAACAAATTAAAGCAACATAATTCAAGTCCTAGAATTTGCCTAAGTCATGATTATTCATATAAACAAAGTTAGGCGAAACCAATTTTAGCAAGTGACTTAAACAAACCAATTTTAACCCAATATTTAATTTAAGTCCCAAATTAAATGCGTGTGATAGTAAAACCAAATTTTATCTTGAAATTAATCTAGCATGCGTTCTAAGTGATAAAGAGCAAGATAAAATAAACAGTCACACTACACCGCGATATACGAGGAAAAACCCACTAACGGGAAAAAACCTCGGGACGGCCCTAGCCTCAAATCCACTAAAAACGGTATTACAAAATACAAGACAAAAGACTTACTTCCTAAACTCGAACCCTCTCAAGCCGTGATGCTTCTTCTTGTATCAACCTCCAATTAGCGGATAACCAACGGAGCTCCACCGCGGTCTCGAAATTCACCGATGGGACTTTAAACGGTCACCGTTACCCGAACATGGAGCCTTTCTCCAAACGGGTAAAATCTCAACAAAGGTCTTCTTTGTGATGGGGTGTAGATGCAAACCCGAAACGTCTCTTGAATTCGGTAGAGAAAACCGGTGCCAAAAACTCCAAGTAAGGATATGTCTATATAGAACTTGGAATAAACAACAATGGGTGTAAACTAGAGTGTGTATGAATTTTCTATTAAAATTTAACACTCAAAACATGAACATTTTCCCTAATTAATTTTTCTCTCAAACTCTCTCTAAGAGTTGGATATGGAATGAAAAGTTAGGAAAAGTTGTCTTGGAAAATGTGTTTCCCGCACATAATATTGCATGAAAAACGTTGGTTGAAAACCAAGTGGAAGAGTGGGGAAAAACTGCAAAAAACTGCCAAATAACTGTTCCTGCTGGAAGTTCGTTCGAACGAACTTGATTCTCGTTCGAACGAGACTTCTAACGAGTGACCAGCCTGGGCTCGTTAGAAGTTCGTTAGATATCTCGTCAGAACGAACATTCGTTCGAACGACATATCGAACGACTGTTCAGTTAGGGTCGTTGGCAAATCTCGTTCGAACAAACCTGGTTCGAACGACAAAACTCGTTCGAACGAAATCTGGTTCGAACGAAAAAACTCGTTCGAACGACATTTCAAACGAACAGCCAGAAAGAATGAAAAATACAATTTTGGCCCAGAAACTTTTATATACTTATTTTTTAAGTTTCTAATTGATTCTTTCTGAAAAATAAAATGCAGTTTTTATTAACCTAACACCCAATACTTATTGTTCCAAAGCTCCTATATACATATAATTACATTCATACCTTGGGAGCATGGAACCTTAATTGATGACGTAGAAACGAGGAACACAAACCGGCATTTTGATGAAGCTTTGAATTCTTTGCCGCTACGTCTTCAACATACACTTCATAGGCTTGAGAATATTACAATAAATACTATCCTATGATAAATTGTTTTTGTCCGGAATTGAGCCAAAACTATATATGGACTCAATTGGAAATTTGTGTCCTTACAAATCTCCCCCTTTGGCTATTCCGGGACAAAAACCAAACAAAAAAATCCTAAAGGGCCGTCAAGCTCTACTAGACTCAAAACATAACCCGCCCAATCTTGACACAACCCAAGGATCAAAAACGCTTTGCCATAGAAAGATGTCTCTTTAGAATAATTCCTGCACACTTAAGCAAACTCATCAAATGCATAGGGAATATCAAAGTATTAAATGCAATTAATTAATTACTCCTCCTAAGTTAATTCTCCCTTTAAACACAGGACCTACTTAGAAAGACGTCTCCCCCTAAGATAAATCTCCCCCAAACGAAGATACGATAATAATAGGATTAGATACCATTTCTCCCCCTATCATCATTCTCCCCCTTTTTTTTTCGGGAATAGGCAAAGGATAAAGAACTAAGAAACAACAAGCGAAAGCTTAAGGTGATAAGACATGAAAGCATATGGGCAATTAAAAACAGGGCAAAGACAAACAAATATCATATATATATATATACTAGAAATATATCAATGAACCACTTGCATATATATATATATATAGATATAAACACACACATGACACAAAATACAATAAGTTTGCACACTCGTATGGCAAAAATGTGTCATCTGGAAACGGAAGTGTAGGGGTGTGAACAAGCAACAATTAAATTTAGACCCAAACACTTAAGAAACGTTCACGAAGTTTTCATTTGATTGCAAACTTCATCACAGTTAAATATAACCTCATGTGACAATATAAAGATTGAACTCAATGAACAAACATACACAATGCATACAAGCCTAGCATGATGGTGATTCTACAAACCAAATAGAGTCATGACATTAAAGACAACTAGGATAAACGGACATTGTGCAAACCGTTGATATACCATCCAATTCTCCCTCAATAAGCATATATATTCTTTTGGTTTTTGAATGAATATATCAAACAAACATAGGCCTTGGCAATTGCTTTCTTTGAATGCCATATATTATGTTTTTAGGCCTTTGGATCACGTATTTCTTTTAGATCCAATTAACGGTGGCTTACTATTCGCAAAGGATCACTTAGTCCTTTCGGAGCCCTTCCCCGTGCACATTTAAATTTATCATGTTTTTCATTTTTCGCACAAATCTCACATGCAACGGATTTTGACATGCACTAGTCCTCCTAGGTCATAGATATGTAGATGACTAGATTGATAGGAGAACACCTCAAAAAGCTCAAATATAACATGTGACATTAAGATTTCAAAAGAGCTCGTGCATGTGTGAATAGAGGCATATGAAAATGGAATCCATTTAATCAATACAAAATCCAACTACTCCATATAAAGCATGGTAAAGAACATTTTAAGGATTGAAAGTCTAAACCAAAAGTTCTAGTCACATGGAAGCGTAAACGATAGGATTCAAACACAAGTATATGCCACTTAAAGTGTGTCAAACTAAAATACACACAAAACAAAATCTTTTTGAGTTTTTAACATTTTTAATCAAAAATAAATATTTACTCAAAAGGACAAACAAAAATCATTTGTATTTTTCATTAAGCTTAAATGAAATAAATAAAACACAAATGATAAACAAAAATCTTTTTATATTATGCAGTCGATTCAAACACAAGATATAATACAAAAAGATAAACAAGTCATAATTTCTAGCATGTGATATGAAATAAGACAATGACTAGAAAATGACTAAACAAGCATACATTTAGCATATGAATATAGCATGAAGTACAAACGCTAAAGTATGCAAACACTAACACATTTATCCTTTAGATTTAGCAAGGGAGGAGGCATGTGTAAGTAAATGAGAATCAAAATCCCTATTTTGTGAGGCAACCAAGTCGGATTTCCTAACCCAAATTAATGAAGAATTACTATCTTGGGGTGTAGAACCGTTAGCTATCGTGGTTACTTTACTATGGGATTTTCTAGGAATTCGTTTAAGATCTAAACAAAATTTCCTAAGATGACCTTGTCGACCACAATGTGTACAAGTGAGAACATGTCGAAAAGATTTATCTAAGGAGTGATCATTAAATGCATTCCTAGAGGATTCTCCTAAAATATTGGTTTTGACTTTAGGGTTAAAATCATTACAAGAATTGAAGCCTAGACCAAAATTGTCATTTTTAATTTGGACCGTTCCTAACATTTTATCTAGTTTTTCTGAACGACATTCCAAATCAAATTTGACATTACTAGAATCCTTTAATTTATTTTCCAATTCTACAATGTTAGATTCTAGTAAAGAATTACGCTCTTCAAAAGCAAGAAGCTCCTTTTTCAAGGATTCCATTAAACCCCTAAGGCTATCTCTCTCGCCTTCTACATAGTTAAGCTTCTCTTGAAGAGTTCTCTCATGTGTCCTAAGGTCTTCTATTAAGGCACTTTCATCAATGACCTTGACACTTTCTTTTAAACTCGCTTCTAACTTCAAATTAGCTCTTTTCAATTTAATAGATTCTTTATATAATTCATGAAAAGCATTTTGAAGTTCACTCATATTAACCTCATCTTCATTTTCACTCTCTTATTCTTTTTCACTCTCACTATCATCAAAAATAAGAGAATCATGTTCAATGACCTTGGAAGTGGCATGTGCTATAATTTCATCATCCGATGAGTTCTCATTATCACTCACATGTGCCATAAAAGCCACAAAATTTTTCTTAGTGGGGGATTCGGGCTTCTCTTCCTTATCACTATCACTAAGGGTCGCATTATATGAAATGGGTCGTTTACCCTCTTTCCTTAGTTTAGTGGGGCACTCAAAAGCCCTATGGCCATAACCTTCACAACCAAAACATTTATTAGACTCATTCCTATCAATATTTTCATTACTAGGTTTAGGGATCTTATCGGCTTTAGAAATCTTCTCGTTTTTATCATGTTTAGAAGATTCAAATTTCTTAAAATCATTTTTAACTTTATCTTTGTTAAATTTAAGAAATTTTCTAAATTTACGAGCAAACAAAGCCATGTCTTCCGAGTCACTATCACTATCGCTCTCTACTACTTGTTTGACCTCTTTTTGGGCTTTTAAAGCAACGCCCTTTTCAATTTTCTTTTCAGTTTTAGAGGGAAACATATCTAGTTCATAGGTTTGTAAATCACCTACTAACTCTTCTAGTTTCGTAGAGGCTAAAGTGGGTAAAGAATTTAAAACGGTCACCTTTGGAATAAATCTATCGGGTAGGGACCTTAAAATTTTCTTTACTACATGGTCGTCAGGTATTTTCTCTCCCAAGTTAAAGGATGAATTGACAATATCAGAAAGTCTAGCATAAAATTTATCAAAAGTTTCTTTTTCATCCATTTTGATAGTTTCAAATTGAGTGGTGAGGTTTTGGAGTTTAGAAGATTTAACGACACTCGTTCCTTCATCAGTTAATTGTAAAATATCCCAAGCTTCTTTAGCGGTTTCACATGTCATAATACGTCGGAATTCATCCGGTGCGACAGCGCTAAATAAGGCATTTAAACCGCGGGAATTAAAGTTTGCTAACTTAAACTCATTTTCAGTCCATCTATCAACGGGTTTGGGAACATGTACGTTTTCAATTAAATGTGTTGGTGGGGTCCAACCGTTAACAACAGACATCCAAACACGTTCATCGATAGATTTAAGTGCTGATTTCATTCGCGCTTTCCAATACGCGTAGTTAGAACCATCAAAAATAGGAAATTTTGAAAATGGGGAAAAATCCATATTTAGCCAAAAATTAAAGGATCTTTAACGAAATAATTTATCGTTTTTGGCTCTGATACCAATTTGTAAACGCGCAGATTTGTCCCAATTAAAATATATAATTTCCTTTTATGTAAATCGATGCGGAAGCGTTATAAAACAGGTGATGGTTCAACTTTCAACAAAACAACAAGTTTTAATTTCACAAAACAAATTAAAGCAACATAATTCAAGTCCTAGAATTGGCCTAAGTCATGATTATTCATATAAACAAAGTTAGGCGAAACCAATTTTAGCAAGTGACTTGAATAAACCAATTTTAACCCAATATTTAATTTAAGTCCCAAATTAAATGCGTGTGATAGTAAAACCAAATTTTATCTTGAAATTAATCTAGCATGCGTTCTAAGTGATAAAGAGCAAGATAAAATAAACAGTCACACTACACCGCGATATACGAGGAAAAACCCACTAACGGGAAAAAACCTCGGGACGGCCCTAGCCTCAAATCCACTAAAAACGGTATTAAAAAATACAAGACAAAAGACTTACTTCCTAAACTCGAACCCTCTCAAGCCGTGATGCTTCTTCTTGTATCAACCTCCAATTAGCGGATAACCAACGGAGCTCCACAACGGTCTCGGAATTCACCGATGGGACTTTAAACGGTCACCGTCACCCGAACAACTTTAAACGGTCACCGTCACCCGAACATGGAGCTTTTCTCCAAATGGGTAGAATCTCAACAAAGGTCTTCTTTGTGATGGGGTGTAGAAGCAAACCCGAAACGTCTCTTGAATTCGGTAGAGAAAACCGGTGCCAAAAACTCCAAGTAAGGATATGTCTATATAGAACTTGGAATAAACAACAATGGGTGTAAACTAGAGTGTGTATGAATTTTCTATTAAAATTTAACACTCAAAACATGAACATTTTCCCTAATTAATTTTTCTCTCAAACTCTCTCTAAGAGTTGGATATGGAATGAAAAGTTAGGAAAAGTTGTCTTGGAAAATGTGTTTCCCGCACATAATATTGCATGAAAAACGTTGGTTGAAAACCAAGTGGAAGAGTGGGGAAAAACTGCAAAAAACTGCCAAATAACTGTTCCCGCTGGAAGTTCGTTCGAACGAACTTGATTCTCGTTCGAACGAGACTTCTAACGAGTGACCAGCCTGGGCTCGTTAGAAGTTCGTTAGATATCTCGTCAGAACGAACATTCGTTCGAACGACATATCGAACGACATATCGAACGACTGTTTAGTTAGGGTCGTTGGCAAATCTCGTTCGAACAAACCTGGTTCGAACGACAAAACTCGTTCGAACGAAATCTGGTTCGAACGAAAAAACTCGTTCGAACGACATTTCAAACGAACAACCAGAAAGAATGAAAAATACAATTTTGGCCCAGAAACTTTTATATACTTATTTTTTAAGTTTCTAATTGATTCTTTCTGAAAAATAAAATGCAGTTTTTATTAACCTAACACCCAATACTTATTGTTCCAAAGCTCTTATATACATATAATTACATTCATACCTTGGGAGCATGGAACCTTAATTGATGACGTAGAAACGAGGCACACAAACCGGCATTTTGATGAAGCTTTGAATTCTTTGCCGCTACGTCTTCAACATACACTTCATAGGCTTGAGAATATTACAATAAATACTATCCTATGATAAAATGTTTTTGTCCGGAATTGAGCCAAAACTATATATGGACTCAATTGGAAATTTGTGTCCTTACAACTAGGCACCGTATTCTTGCCCTTTTTACTGACTTTGGAACATATTATCGCTAGCGATTTCACTCCGCACAAAATACCTCAACACATAATCCACTTACTACCCGTCCTACTAACCAGGTTCGGATTGTCCTTCTCTCGAACTTTTAGTAAACTCGATTCCTGCTGGTTACCCCGGTTATTCCCTTAGCCTTTTAGGCCCTAAAGAACATGTCACTATCTATAATAATCTTTACTAAATTTACCATCGCTTGGTAAGAATTTAACTATCCGAATCATTTAAATGGGTCCCCTGATGTGTATCCACATCCCTTTGTGGTGACACACCACCACCATTGTATTCAGTCTTATTCTCGACTAAATTCTTCGATTCCTTTAACTTTCCCCCACAAAGAAGCGTTATCATCTATATTGACAAAATATGACGTTGTCAACCTCTAATTTGGCCGTCCATCAGAATTTCCTCTTTGAGTGTTATCAACTATTATTACGTGTCGATCTCCCACTTGGATTCGTTTCTCCACTTGTATCTACGTCATTCGATACAAAATTCGCTAACGATTAAGATTCAAACTCACAAATGGACCCATGTCATGCCCTCCCGCGATGAGTTCAGGACCACGTTTGCTTCTACTCCTGAACAGTTGAGGAAGGAACATACGGTCAACACTGTACCTAAGGTTCTCCTATAGGCATAGCATTCCACTTCTAAAATTGGTGGTTGACTCCCATCATTATGACTTCATCCCGAAAGCTAAGAAAAATTTTCTCTAAATTTTTACTTTCAGTTAGAGACACTCCGTTCTATATCTAAACCTTAGGATACTTCACCTCCTTTGGTAAACACACAATTCTCGCATTTCTAGAATTTCCACAAACAGTTATCTACCCGTTTTGTAACACGTTGGGTAAGTTTACTCTCGTACCACATTCGATCATAGCAGCACTTGGAAATCATTGCTTCACCTTAGTCGCTTTTCTAGTCTTAGCTTCTCGCGCCATAATGGAGGTGACCTCGACTATGGTCATCATCCTCGGATATATTTTATAATCTCAACTGAGCCCTGCCTCCTGATGTCCGCTTAACGGTCCTCTTCTGACATTCGTCATCGCTCGGCACACGCACACATCCGAACGAAATTAGAATTCACTATCGTATACACATTATAGCAGGAGAACGAAATCTCGTCAAAGAAGTCGACAATCCTAAACATAGGGCTTTATATCAAACAAGCAACGTTGAAAGCATAATAAGCCGCACAGATCCTAAAGGATACTAGAACCTAATGATCTGATACCACCTGTGATACCCCGCCTAATTAAATATTGGGCGATCACTCCTTTATTAAATTAAAATCAAGGTGAACAGTTGGTTCATTCTTAGCATCACTGTCGTTAAAATTATTTTCCAATTTAAACACCCTAAATAATGAAGCTAATTGTCAAAACCATTTAAAACCTTATTTCCATTTTATTAAATCCAATTATAAAACCTTTAGTCATTAACATATTAAGAGTCACACATTTTGTATAAGAATAAAAATGAACATTTAAGAATTTAACCATCAATAATAAATCCCAACATTTAAAATACTAAGGAAAACATCGTGATAGTAAGAAATCCCGAAATAAAGATACTGAAAGTAAAAGAATTACAATCTCTGACAATACCAACTAAATAATGGAAAAAGGGAGACACATGCCCCCACTGGATAAAGCTGAAGAAGTAGAGTCAACAATGAGGTCGTCTAAGCAATGGCCTGCAACTCCCACAAAAGCTACAGCGCGTTCCATCCAAAAAATCCTAAGTAAGACACCCCTGTGGCTGGGCACTTGTAATACATATACATATATACACAAGAGAGAAGAGATAACAACGAACGGTTCAGAGCCCGAATGTAAAACAGTTTTAAAAATAGTTTAGCAAGTATTTAAAATGCTTACCGGCTAATGCAACAGTCATATTAGTACGCGACACTCTCTTGAGAATTCTCACCTCTCATCTAGTGTGCATGTCTATCGTACTAATGAACCCCATATATCTCTCTAACTTATTCTCCATAAGTTTTAACACGTGAAATTTAGGTTATGATATTCACTTTTAGATAATCTAACTCTTCAAGATTTATTTTGTTATTTAGAAAAATTTCGTATTGTTATACCGTTTCCGAATACTTACAGTGAAGTTGATGAATTTCATACTTTACTTAACTACTATTTTACTCAGTAGAAAGTCCTCATATATTTACACGTATATATATTAATTACTCGTATAATATATATACAAACAGCACCCCACATAAAATCTATGGTGCTAGACTTCCATATATAAGTATATATATACCAATCACTCATAAATTATATATATACTAACGACACCCCACATAAAATCTATGGTGCTAGAATACTCTACTATCAAGTCCCCGTATCACACAAACTAAGGGAAGTACTAGTTCAGAATCACTCTCGAACTGTATTAACACAAAACACAAACAAATGGAGGCGAACATAGTTCCAAGTCCAAGAGGTTAGCACATACCCTCGCGTCTCTTAGGACCGTGACTATCGATACGATATCCTGTACCTAGGAATCTTAAGCTCTAGGGTACAAGTCAATATCCCCCGTAAAGGCACATCTAGATAATACTGTCCCAGCGCTAAAACCCCCGTGATAACAAGTAGCCCGGGCACGATTTTTACACAGAAATAATATATGCACAATCACACCGTCATATATAAATATGTATTCACATCTACATTATCACTTTAGGTGCGCTCACGACCCAAAATTATAATTATTCGTTATTACACATTTTACTCACTTATATCGTATAACGGCCTCATTCCTTTTATTCTCGTAATTAATTTGTTCTAAACTCACTTCTTGTCACTCGAAGTGTTTTCTTTATCTAAGTACAATTTCAGTAGGTCCTCTCTCGCCTTCTAATCCAACTTATTAGATGTTTTGATTATTTAATCAACACACGTATGATTTCTTAAGTCTTAAAGTCTCCCCATTTACCCTTTATTTCCCTTCACATTAAAGTTCCACTTTATGGGATTTCTCTTGACCCTACTGGTCCTCTTTATGTTCCATTATATTCTAGGAACCCTAATCCAGGTTTACTACGCATAAAATCGGATTAATCTAACACGAGAAAAAATGCAGTTTTCCCAGGAGGGTCGATCAATCGATGAAAGGGGGTCGATCGATCGAACCTTCGATCGATCGATGCTCTAGGCTCGATCGATTGATCAAGCAGTTATGGCGAAACTGCAGAAAACCCAGCTGCGGAATTGTTACCCCAAACTCCTCCAAACCATCATATCACAGTCCCAAACTTCCAACCAATTATACTATAAGTGTTGTATACCCATATAAACAATCTCTTACATAACACATGCGAATTTACATCAAGAATCATGGGTTAAAAGGGTCAAACTCTATATAATTCTCATGAACCCTAATATTTCCTTTAACTTAGTTTCTTTCATTCTTTTTCCAAATTTTCTATCTCTAATACCATGGAAATTCGTGGCTCAACTTCTACATGTGAAATGGATTTCCAGAAATAAGATCTCTATCATTATAACATGCAATTTGTGTCTCCAATTAATGTTTTTCTTCAAGAACACTAATTATAATCAACCTAAGACTAATATAAAAGGATGCATTAACTTGATAAAAGCAAGATAGATTCTTGCCTGTAAATTTAGACTCTGATTTGTGGACGAATTTGGTGCGGTTGCGTTCCCCGTCGCGCGATCTACGCGTTGGTGGTGACGGCGGTGCCATCGGAGGTGTTCTTGGCCTAGATTTCCTTGGAGGGCTTCTCCTCTTCCTCTCCAATGGCCGTCATTAGTTTTAGGTTGTGTTAACCCTAAAATATGACACTTAACATCTGATATAACCCTTGCAAATTCGTGGGTTTAATTACCCATAATTACGAAATGTCCGAAATGCCCTCCTGGGGTGCTAATTAAGCCTAAAAACACCCCGAGACTCAAACTAAACCCCCGGGTACACTTTTCTGACTATCTCGACCCTTCTGGAAACTTTGGTGCACTCAAAATGACCATACGAGCAACTTATAATTTATTCACTTTTATTAATCAACATCTAGTCCCGACCGGACACAGGCACGTCCCGACTTAAATTTCCATAATTGTCATTTTATTCACACCTGACAATATTATAAAAATAAATCTCATATATTACTATACTCATCCAGTAACATTCAACAAATAACAAATTTCCAATAATTACTAACTCTCGTCACGCTAGTAAATATTTAAAACAACATTCCGGATTAAAATTAAATTAATTATCTCAATTAAATTTAATTAATCCCTAAATTTAAGAGCCATAAAAATACGGGGTATTACACATATGGCCGCTTACCGACGTTGGTAGGTTCCCAGGTTGTCCTGTATAGATAGGCCCTGGAAGATGATAGCCATTTAGGGGCGCGTCCAGTGGGGAAACCCGGAGGGGCGGTCTTAGTTTTATTAAAGCAATTTATGATAATAAATTATCTTTGATTTACATTTCCTGAGTATAAAAAGGGAAATGGGATAAAGGTTTTGGCTTCGGTAACACTCCCGGATGGAAGAAGGGATGTGGAAGCATATGATATGATCAAAGCATTTTCATGATAACGAAAATGGCGTTGAATACATTTCTTGAGTATAAAAAGGGAAATGGGATGATATAAAACGGAAAAGCATTTTTATGATAATAAAATTGGCTTTTAAAAGTATATGATTTGTTAAAGAAATTTATGATAATGGATTGGATTTTATTATTTACATTTCCTTGATATAAGAAAGGAAATGGGAAGTTTTGAAAAAAATGAAAGTATTGATAAATACTTGATATATGAATCCTCAGTCTGGGAGATAGATCCGGATGTTTATTGTAAAATGAATATATATGGATGAATCGAGTACCGAGGGTCTAATGGATCCCGAAGATCGACCTTACCGCATAGTAGTGTATCGGGGGGGGGGGGGGTTCCTTGTTTGGATTTTGCTTTGCGAGACACCCCACGCATGAATATGGCATTGTGTTGAGACTAGGGAGAAGTTTAAATCCTTAGTGCTATAATATTATTAATTCTTATGGTATATATTTATATATATCTTTTTGTACTGCGGGACTGACAGATCTCGACGATCGACCTTGCCGCATAGTAGTGTATCGGTGGGGTTCCTTATTTGGATTTCTCTTTGCGAGACACCCCACGCACGAACATGGCATAACGTTGAGACTCTGGGTGAAGTTTGTCCCTTAGTACATTACTTGGACTATCTAGGGTTGATAGTGATTGGATGATAGACTAGTTTAGCAGGGTAGCTTGACTAGGATGTTTAGAGGGATGCGTTAGGAGTGCACCGTTAGTGGAGAGGTGAGGGGTATCACATGGGAGTGAGATACCAAATTTAAATATGAGATAAAACCTTTTTCTAAAAATTAGGCATTTATGCACTTGCTAAATATTTTTAAAACTCTGGCTCTGACCCGTTTATCTACTTTTTCTTTCTTTCTATATATTATATATATATAGGTGTCCAGACACAGGGACGCCTGGATGATACTTCTTTTGAGTCAGACGTCAGCTGCAGCAGCTGTGGATGCGTGCAGGATTCTCAGTAGACGCTTCTATCCTTGTAATCTAGATAAAAGGTACTGTATACACATTAGGGCCAATGGTCCAATTTCATTTATTTATTCTTTGAATATAACATTCAATATGGTTGTATATTTTGACCGAGTGTTCGGTTATTTTATTTCATTTCAGTTTCATTTCCGCAAAACTGTATGGATGTTTTATTTACAGTTGTTATAAAGAGTAATAAAGTTAAAGTTTTGACATCGGCCTAATAGGTTATTAGTAATACAAATGGATTTTTGGCAGTGATGCTAAGAATGATCCATATGAGACTCCTGTTTTAATTTAATATTGGAGTGATCTCCCGGTATCTTATTAGGTGGGGTGTCACAGATGGTATCAGAGCATCAGGTTCTAGTGTCCTTAGGAATCTGTGCGGACGTACTACACATTCAGCATTGCTTTTGATTTGTTATAGAGCCTCGGGGTTAGGATTGTTAATTTCTCTTGTGAGATTTCGTTCTCCTGCCATATTATAAGATTATAGAAATATTTTGCGTGCTCGTTTGAGATTCGTGTGCGAAGCTTGGATGGCGGCAGGAGGTGGGGCTTAGTTGGAGCTATAAGGTTGAATCTTGTAGTGTAATTTCCTTTTGACGGAGAAGTTATGATGACTAGTAAGATGATTGTAAGGAGAGGGGTTATAGAGTCAGATGATGATTGACAACTTTGTCATGGTCAGGAAGGCCAGTGATGAAAATGGTAATGTGGAGTGCGGAGCCACACGGTTAGTCCTTTCTTGGTAGGAATGGAGGACAAGATTAGGGTGCCTAGATGGGGCCTACGATTAAGAAATTTTGGTAAGAGGTGTGGCTTGATGAAGTCGCGGTGTTCGTTAACCCTAGACTCTTGTGTGTACTTTGAGCTTTGTGGCGGTAACGATAGAATTATATCATGTATGCCTATGTGTGGTCCGCGGTAGCGGAGTTTTATTTTCCTTCATTCGCCATAGAGGCGGGTGTTGATATATATATATATATATATATATATATATATATATATATATATATATATATATATATATATATATATATATATGGTTAGTGATACTCGTCTTATATTTCTATACGAGTATGGTGATATGATGAGTATATATGTATTGGTATGTTCGGAGCGATAGCAGGCTAATGATGGCAAGACTATCGTGTCCGCTGTTCCAGGGTGGAACGGGTTGTTGTTGTGGTGTCTCACCTGGATACAGGTTGAGTTCACCTTTATTGTTATGGGTTAATGGAACTTCGATGAGTAGAGGTTTCCTTATCGTGATTTGAGTATGTGGCAACCTTATAGATATAATTTAAGGTCCACAGGATTCTTGTTGAGCTGTAAGATTAAGCCCAGTGTTGGTTTGCGCGAGGACTGAATATTAGTACGAGCGCTTGGTGGTGTGACTCTTAGTTATAGATAGGAGTTCATATCACCTTCTATTGATAAAGGTATAGGATTATCCCGGTTTCATGTTTGAAATAACGGAACTCCATGACCGACGAAGTCAAGTGTCAATGTGTGGAGGGGTTCCTTATTTGGATTTCTCTTTGCGAGACGCTCCACACATGACTCTTAACGGCGTCGGGTGTGGAGAGCTGTTATAGGATGCAAGGATGTTGGTTTGGTGAAAAATATTATAGTGTGGATGAACCACTATAGACTATGAGCCCTGTGATGATGGTATGCTTGTGGAAATATTGTGCTATGGAAAAGCACTAAAGTGGTCCTCTCACCACAAGTAGTTGGGTGGAGTAGGACTTAGAGAAATTAATTTGAGGATAACAGTCAGGCCTTAATGAAAAGGCAAACTTTGATGAATTATGATTTGGGTGTGATGTTCGTAGTGCTTTACAGAAAGTTGGCACTTCGTTTAGTTAGGTTTCCTTTCGTATGGGCGGAAGGATAGAATAATAGAAATGCGTTCATAGGTTAACGTAGGTAGGATTTAGGACGTCCCACTGGTGTGCCTTAGGTCGCTATATCTTGATGACCGACAACGCTAGGGAGTAGTGTACTGGGAGGGTTCTTTGTTTGGATTTCGCCTTGGCGAGACGTCCCACGCACGAAACTAAGCAAATGTCGGGAGTTGAGAGAGGCCTTGGGCACTAGGGATATATTTAGGAGTATCGTCGTCTCGTGTAGGTAGGGTAGCGTGTAGAACGTAGCATTTTTTTTGGATGTAAGTTCGATAGAGTTAGTGGCGCCGAGGTTAGGAGGATGGAATTTCGTGGGTTGGAAGGACCCATAGGTGAGTATTACACCGAGGAAAGGAGACCCTTATTGGGAGAGAGTGTTACGTGTCAGACGTTCGCAATGTTTGTGCAGATGTGCACAAGTTAGAAAGGTGTATGGGCACCTTGGTGAAATGGTTTTATATACCGCCTGAAATAGAATGGGCGTAGTATATAAAGTTGAAAGTTATTCCGTGAAGCACTAGAGATTATGGGTGATAGGTGACGCTATTAGAGTCACTTTACGATTGCGGTAGCCGCATAGTGTATGGTTATGAACCATTGGGTTGGTATCGTTCCCCTTGAGGTATTAGGTTTTGGAGCGATTTTAGGATTTGGTGGTTTAGGTTATGCCTGAATTTCGAGGACGAAATTCCGTTGTAAGGGGGGGGGGGGGGGGGGAGTATGTAACAACCCGCCCTTTTGGAGACGATTAAATTCCATAATTAAATATAAATTGGCAATTTGGGGAATTTCCCTAAATAGTAATTTTTGGGATTTTTGAGGATTAAATGATTTTCGAAGGATGTTGTGATTTTTTTTGGGACTATATAGGTCGAAATATTTTAATTATATGTCGCCGTTGAGTAAAGAGACACGAGGTAAGATGTTTAATTGGAAAACCCGCATTAATTTATTTTGGGTTGAAATAGTAATTTGCGGTCAAGTACCTCGAATGGAAATTTCGACTGCGCCATGATTCTTGGAATGGCCGAGATAGTCGAAAATGAGTGTCCGATTGTCGAAAATGAAGTTCGGGAAATTTTAGAGGTAAAAGTAACTCGTAATTAGGTAAACGAGTCGTTTTTGGGTTTTAAGGGTTAAAACCCTTTTCTTCCTATATAAAGAGGGAGAGAGTGAAAAAAAAGAGAAAAAAAGAAAGAAAAGAGAGAGAAGAGAGAGAGGAGGAGAGAAATGGATATCTCGGGCCAAACTCCGCCGGATTCGACTCAGGTCGTCGGATTTTATCCACGAGGGAAGTGTTTACTTGCTTTATTTATTTTTGAGCATAAATCTCATATCGTAGTTTGGTATAAACAAACCCTAACTATTTTGGGGCGGGTTTTCGTGGATAAAACGGGTTTTCAGGAGTTAAAACAAATAAACCCTAATAATAATTCATTTTGAGAAACTTAGGTTTTAAGCTAAATTAATTGGTGATTTCGGGTTCTAGGACGTTTAGAACCCGTATTATGTGTGTAGTTATAGTTGATTGAGTTGGTAGGACGTTGGGTAAGGCGACAAAATCTTGGGAGAAGCTTTAATGGCCGAAACCTTCTCGAAGAAGGTGATGAATAGTTACCCCATAAGCTTGTGGGGTTATTTCTACTAGGAAGAGAATTGATTTAGCTTTCGGTCAAAACATGAAAGTTGTAGATCTTTTCGATACGGTCGTGTGGGCACTGACTGTGCATTTTTCCGATTTTTCTGTGAATTGTTATGATTTTTATAAGATGACATATCCGGGGAAAAATTATCAACTCGGGAATCAAATCGGAAATCGGAAAAATAAATGCTAGAATTAATCGTGTAGATGTTTGGGATGATTTTTGGTGTAGTCTAGAAATCCCCGATAATGAATTCGGGTTGTTGGATAAGGGATTTGAGGAATTTAGTTTTGGGGGATCTGATGTGACCGGTCGACCGCGCCCCTAAGGCCGGTCGACCGCGTCAAGGAAAAAGAGCCTACTGCTTTGTTTCGTAGGCTTATTTGCAAACTGCGGTCGATCGGGGGTCCAGGACCGGTCTACCGTTACCCTGTTTTCAACCCAAGATTTTGGAGATTGTTATTACTTCTACTCTTTGAGTTTAAAGCGGGCTTTCTAAATTTGAGTATCAAAAAGGATTATAATCTAAAGAGATAACATAATCATATTGATCTTGGTCGGGTGAATCCTATTAGTGGATTAGAATAAATTTGGGGAGTATAGTTATATATTCTCTAAATGAGAAATGGTATGATTGGAAATATCCAAATGAATCTGTAGATGGAATTTTGGTATATATTACTTGTTAAAGTAAGAAAATACTTTGGGTTTAGTATCATGCATATATGAATGCATGATTATGATTCTTTGAGAGAATCTTTGGGATTTTTGGTCATCGATATATGGTTTGGCAAATATGGCCATTTTTATATATTCAGGGAGGAATATATGGTATATGTATATACTATGTGATTAAAGTGTATATATATAATTTGAGATAGAGGATTTTGAAAATAAAATATGAATATTTTCAAAATGGGAAAAAGGTAAATGATTTTCATAATTTATAAAATTATGGTTACACACCTCCCTAAATCGCTTTCATAAGGGAAGTTGCGTGCGTTATGGTGATGCCCCCTGGCTAATGAATGCAGGGTGGCTATAGTCCTATAGGCCATATGGGCGATTATTTGTACTGCATTGGTTAGGTGATTCTGGGTGTGGTCATGACTATCCCGCAGGCATATGGCCGCTTCCCGACGTTGGTAGGTTCCCAGGTTGTCTTGTATAGATAGGCCCTGGAAGATGATAGCCATTTAGGGGCGCGTCCAGTGGGGAAACCCGGAGGGGCGGTCTTAGTTTTATTAAAGCAATTTATGATAATAAATTGGCTTTGATTTACATTTCCTGAGTATAAAAAGGAAAATGGGATAAAGGTTTTTGCTTCGGTAACACTCCCGGATGGAAGAAGGGATGTGGAAGCATATGATATGATCAAAGCATTTTCATGATAATGAAAATGGCTTTGAACACATTTTCTGAGTATAAAAAGGGAAATGTGATGATATAAAACGGAAAAGCATTTTTATGATAATAAAATTGTCTTTCAAAAGTATATGATTTGTTAAAGCAATTCATGATAATGAATTGACTTTTATTATTTACATTTCCTTGATATAAGAAAGGAAATGGGAAGTTTTGAGAAAAATGAAAGTATTGATAAATACTTGATAAATGAATCCTCAGTCCGGGAGATAGATCCGGATGTTTATGGTAAAATTAATATATATGGATGAATCGAGTACCGAGGGTCTAATGGATCCCGACGATCGACCTTGCCGCATAGTAGTGTATCGGGGGAGGGGGTTCCTTGTTTGGATTTCGCTTTGCGAGACACCCCACGCACGAATATGGCATTGTGTTGAGACTAGGGAGAAGTTTTAATCCTTAGTGCTCTAATATGATTAATTCTTATGGTATATATTTATATATATCTTTTTGTACTGAGGGACTGGTGGATCTCGACGATCGACCTTGCCGCATAGTATTGTATCGGAGGGGTTCCTTATTTGGATTTCTCTTTGCGAGACACCCCACGCACGAACATGGCATAGCGTTGAGACTGGGGTGAAGTTTGGCCCATCGTACATTACTTGGACTATCTAGGGTTGATAGTGGTTGGATGATAGACTAGTTTAGCAGGGTAGCTTGACTGGGATGTTTAGAGGGATGCGTTAGGAGTGCACTGTTATTGGAGAGGTGAGGGGTATCTCATGGGAGTGCGATACCAAATTTAAATATGAGATAAAACCTTTTTCTAAAAATAAGGCATTTATGTACTTGCTAAATATTTTTAAAACTCGGGCTCTGACCCGTTTATCTAATTTTCCTTTCTTGCTATATTATATATATATATATATATATATATATATATAGGTGTTCATACATAGGGACGCCTGGATGATACTACTTTCGAGTCAGACGTCATCTGCAGCAGCTGTGGATGTGTGAAGGATTCTCAGTAGACGCTTCTATCCTTGTAATCTAGATAGGAGGTACTGTATACACATTCGGGCCAATGGTCCAATTGCATTTAGTTATTCTTTGAGTACAACATTCGATATGGTTGTATATTTTAACCGAGTGTTCGGTAATTTTATTTCATTTCAGTTTTATTTCCGCAAAACTATATGGATGTTTGATTTACAGTTGTTATAAAGAGTACTAAAGTTAAAATTTTTACACCGGCCTAATAGGTTATTAGTATTACAAATGGATTTTCGACAGTGATGCTAAGAATGATCCATATGAGACTCCTGTTTTAATTTAATATTGGAGTGATTCGCCGTTATCTTATTAGGCGGGGTGTCACATTTTAATGAATCCTTGATGCCCTAATTAATTCTATGCGAGGGGTGAGAAATTAATTCTAACTGACGTGAGAAATTAATGTTATATCCTAAATTAAATCCTCGCATAGAATTAATTCACGTCAGTTTTAATGAATCCTTGATGCCCTAATGAATCCTTGGTGCCCTAATTAATTCACGTCAGTTATGAATCGAATATAAAAAAGTTTTTTTTTGAAAAAAGCTGTGATCTAGGCTGGTCTCAAAATTAAATCCATGTTTTCCATAAAAACAATGTTCCTAATTAATCCAATTAGCATGAAAATTTTTGCAACATAGATAATAACAATAAAAACATGCAAATAATTAAATAAATGCAAACATAAATTGAAGGATAAAAAATCCCCTTTCCATCACCGCCTAAACTTATTCTTGAAGTAGAACTCTTCAAGCCTAATCCTTGTTGTAGAAGACTTCCCCTTGACTTAGAGTCCAACTCTAAGTAGACTACATCATAAATTAAAATTCTTCAAGATCTTTCCTTCGGAAAACTGATCCAAGCTAGTCTGGAAGGGAGATGAGGACGAATCCCCACGAGACACCACTGGAAAACAACATAAAACAACCATCCTTTGATGCCTATGCCCGATTGGATCTATTTGGCCTAAAAGCCAGATCGATTCGGGAGGAATTTCAGATCGGTACTAATCACATGTGTTGAAAACTTTTTCTCCACTTCGCAAATTCATGCAAAATGATCGTAACTCTTCCAAATTTTCATAAAACGCCACAAAACTTTGCTCCAACACCCAAACCCATATAAATACATGATACTAAGAGTAAATAAACATTATTTTCCCTTAAAATCATCTTCAAATACATCGATAATGAAATAATTACAAAAACCTATTTATTACAACCATATCGAATCTAACAGCGAAAATTAACAATGGATAAACCACTGTAGGATCGAATAACACAAAAGAAACATATGTGACCATGATAGAAGGGATATAAACTTAGAATCCCTTCAAACTTGCCATAAATAATATTGTATAATCATACAACATGCCAAAAACTAGTGTTTCGTGGTGGACAACATGAACCTTTCCAAAACACGATTAATTTCAACAAGGGCTCTGATACCAATTGTTGAAAAAACAACTTTGGATTCACATTTAAAATTCGAAAAAATTTCATACCTAAATATCTTTGATTAATCATGCATTGAAAAGAAATCAAGAACTAGTTTTAAAAATTAAACCTAGGGTTCAAGAATACAATTCCATGGCGAATCATGTTGTGATTTGTGTGGGGAGACAAAGGTTGAAGACAATGAAATCTTTGTTCCCCCCAAGGTCTCCAAAAACGTTGTTAACCTTTTGTAAAGATTAGATCTCCTAAGGTATAATCCTTCCCAAAGATAAGTAGGTGTGGGGTCACCTTTTTAGATAAAAAAACCTTCCTTACGAGTGAGATATGATGGTATCTCTTTAGGCCTCTTCATAAAAATTTAAACAGTGTTTTCTCTCACCCCTCTCAAACCCTAATGATGAATTATTCACTTTAAAACCCCTTCTCATACCTTTATATACAAGTACAAAAGATGGGATTTGGCCAAACTAGGATTCTTGAGAGCCTTGGCCTAAATACTTGGGTATGTAGACTACACTAGGTACCCAAGACGAATAATTAAAGTATATCAATATAAATACTCACAATTCCAAAATTATAAACATTATAGTTTATTTCCTTTATTTATTTAATCATAATTAATTCAACTAAATAATTATGATTGCACTCCAATTTATTTATCTCGAAAATCACTCGAATATAATGAGGTCTTATATACAAAGTTGATTATGGCACATAATATGATTCCCCACGTTTGGTGTACGATACTCCCTAGGTCAAATCAATTTACTACAAATCCACCTTAACCAACATCTAATAAATTTCCTTGATTCTTAGACTGAACTTATTTTCTACTCCATCCGGATTAGAAAATAATCCATCGATCGAGTTTTACTTGGTGGAAACAAAACATAAATGTATCTCATGGGGTATCACCATCCACGGTTTCCCATGGATGCGGATTCTTCCAAATTATGATCTTAGATCGACTCATATAATTGTCACCCAATGTGCGGGGATCATTTGAATCGATATAAAATTAGATTTCATCCATAACAATCAAAGTGATATATACGTCAGCATTTCAATCCTCATAATTCTCGAGATTAAGAATTTATGAACACTTTGCAAATGGTGTGATATTTATCGATTCTAATCAAGAAAAACTTTGAATCAAATCTCATGGGTTGACCTGTTCAATACAATCTTGAGATGTAAAGATCAAAATATTCTGTCGAACGATGAAACAATTCTCAAACCATTAAATAGGTTCTCGTAGTTTGAGATAAACTACTAGGATTTCATCACAACTATTTTTATGGGATGTCAACTCCGTATCTAGGTTGTGAATGTTTCAATAGTGCTAAACTAGAATTTCAATTCTTAATGTTCAATTGGAAGCCGACTCTTTAGAATTCCTACTAAGCGTTATTGACCGACACGTCTATAATATATTTAAACTAATATTAGGTATTATCATAACAATGATTCTTATTTCAGAATGAACTAGAACACCTTTATAAAATGGTAAATGTCATACTTGGTTTAAATAATAAAATCCCAACACTTAAAATGACTAAAGAGGTATGAGAGTCTTTGGAAAAAAAAATATAAAAAAGAAGATTTTAGAATGAAAAAAATCATTGTCGAGAGATTCTTGGATTTTAAGATGGTCGATTAAAAGACTTTCATGAATCAAGTGCAAAATCTCTAAGTGATTTATCTTAAAATCGTATATGAAAAATGGAATCGAGTGAATCATTCTATGTTTCTACAATAATTGAAAAAATTCTATTATCTTGAAAATATTTCAAAAATGATTTGAAACACAAAGGTGAAAAAATGGAACTTGAAGACTTGATTGTGAGATTAAGGATATAAAAGGATAATCGTGCATCCGAAAAAAAACTAGAGATCCTATGGAATATATAGCACATATTGTGGAAGAAGGGCAAAGTAGCAAGAGCAAGATAAGAAAACGTGTGAACCAAGGTGGTCCTTATAAAGTACCAAAAGGTGGGAACTTTAAGAAGTTCGATGGAAAATGTTGTGTGTGTGAAAAGCAAGGACATCATGATAGAGATTTTCGTAAGAGAAAAACTCAAGGGAATAAGAAAAAAAGCCCGCAGGGCCAATATCACTGATGATATTATTTATTTGAGACTTTCGATCGTTGTTTTCGAAGTCAACATGGTGGGAAATACTAAGGATTGGTGGGTGGACACTTGTACCACTCATCAGATTTGTTCTGATAAGAACATATTTACTTCTTACCAAGAGTCTGGTCATAAGGAGAAACTTTTCATGTGAAACTCTTCAACTTAAAGCTTGAAGGGAAAGGAAAAGTTGCACTCAAGATGACTTTAGAAAATTGTGACACCCCGCTTAAGTAAATACCGGGTGATAAGGACTTTATTAAACTAAAAATAGAATATTCGATTGGTTCATTCTTAACATCACTGTCGAAAAACTTTTTAATATTTACTAACCACCTAGTATTTGAAACGGTGGTGTCAAATTTTATCTTTATTATTAACATGCAAGACTTAAAACAATTAAACATTTAAATATCACATTCACCATACTAAATAAATCAACACCGAAAATAATGAAATACTAAATAAAATAAAATATGATGGGAGTCAACACCCCAATATGAAACTCTAATAAAATAATCCATAAAATCTAAATCCACAACTAAATAATAAAAGAAGTACAATGTCCCCAGAATAACTACGAAGGAAAATAGGCAACATGCCCGACTGAGATAAAGTAATGAGTTCATCATATCTGTAAGAAAATGGAGGCGTTTATCAAACTAGAACATGAAATCGACCACAGTAATGGTAAATGGAAATGAACTCCTAAGCGGGGCCTCCCTTTGGCTGGGCACCTAAAAAATTATTTGCACAAAGAAAATGGATTTGGAAGAAACAGGTCAGAGCTCGAGTAAAAAATAGTTTAAAGCATTTTAGCAAGTATTTAAAATGCTTAAAATTAGATATTATATACATGTTAGTTCATGGCTCTCACTTGAGAAGCCTCACCTCTCATTTAGTATGCACGCCTAATGTACTTCTAGACAACTCTAGTTACTGTTACCACGCCTAACTAGTTCGAATACTTACTCACAGTGTCTACCCATATTTCTCACACAATACATTATCAGATATTTCCATATCTTTCAACTCAAGAAGAATTTTTCAAATTACCTATTAAGTGTTCACGTACTTAGGCTATTTAGATTTAACTATCTTTCTTATCTACTAAGCGCACACAGTAGAATAAATCACAAGTGTGTGTGTGTGTGTGTGTGTCTATATATATATATATATATATATATATATATATATATATATATATATATATATATTCGTCACTCAATTATATATATACTAATACGTCACCCCAAGGCTCAGCTGTGGTGCATGCATACTCTGCTATCAAGTCCCAATACATCACGCACTGTATAAAGGACTGTTGGTTCTGTATATCTCTTGAACCATAAATACAAATCATATATATTAGAGGCGAATATAGTTCCAAGCCTATGGGATACGCACATACTTACGCACCCATATGATTTTCAGCTTATCGTTCTCACAGATAGACCTTTACTAGGTTCTATATTCTAAGGTACAAGTAAAAAATTCCGTTAAAGGCTCATTAGGATATGAGTGTCTCGACGAGGAAACCTCACGTGATAGCAAGCCGTGTAGATATGTCATATACATAAAAATCATACAATAGGTATACACACAACCCATATATTTGTATCATCGGTATAAGCATACACACTTCTTATATCGTAAGTCCCAAACATAATATATTTATATCCCGAATATCTCACGTATTAGTAAATTACAATTATACTTCTTGTCCTACATTATCGAGTTTCTCTCACCACTCGAAGTGTGTACATTATTCTATACATAATATTAGTAGGTAACTCACTCATATCCTACTGGTCTAAGACATCATTTTTCATGAATTCCCATGACTCGAATTATCCTTCAATTTAGATTTTTTCCTCTCGATTAAGCCTAATTAATTTAGCCCTTAAATTTCCCTCATAGGGCCAAGCCTAAAATCTAACCTAGGCCTACTGGTACATATTATTAATCCCCATTATATATAAATTTTAATCCAACAAGTGAATCCCAAAAATTTCCTAAAGACTCTAAACAAAAAGAGAAAAGTGGCAAAAATCTGGGAAACCGAATCGATTCGGCCCTAGTCCGAATCAATTCGCCCCTACAGGTCTTCATCTTCTTCGTTAAGCAACTACGAGTTTGACCATTTTCCACCTAAAAAACTCCATTATTCATTCCAAACTCCCAACCAATCATCCTAAACATTAAACTAACATGCAAGGGTGATTTTTAATGTACAAGAATCTTGAATCATCAATTAAAATCAATAAATTTCATAATTCCCAAATAATTTCTTGAAACCCTAGTTCGTCATCTTTTGTTAAAGAACTTACACAAAACATAGATTTCTTCACATATAAATGAGATCGATTCATCAATTTTGTTCTGCATACATCAGGGAGTTTAACCTAACATGATTTTTACCCAAGAACATGATTTAATCTCCAAATTTTAAATCAAATTTCTTTATTCATGCATGAAATCATTCGTACACTAACATGGATAACATGTGCACTTCAATTTGTTGAAAAATAAATACTTGCCTCTTTTGGTAGGTCTGATCCGTTAGAGAAGATGGGTAGGGATGTAATGCTCTCTTCCTGATCTACACGACGGTGGTGCTAATGGTGCAATTGGAGTAGGAATTGGTGGTTCTAGCCTTAGGAACCTCCTCTTTTCTCCTTCCTATGGCCTCTTTGCAATTCTATGAATTTTAATCCTCGAAGACTCCTATTCCCAAATGATATAAACCTAGAAATTTCATATATCATATTTCCCCTAAAATACAAATGACTAAAATACTCCTCCGGGGTGCTGATTTGTCCTAAAAGCGCCACGGGACCCAAACAAAACCCCCATGTAGGCTTTTTTTACTATCTCCATAATTTCGAACAGTTTGGAGCACTCAAAATGACCATATGGATGACATAAAAATAAATTACATTTTATTTCCTTAAATTGAGTTTCAATATGACTGACACGCGCGTCCCGACTAAATTATTGTAATTGTCGTATTTTCACCCGTGATAATTTTAATATTTTCATAGTCCCATATTACTTTATTCACCGAGTAATATATTTTCATAATCCCATATTACTTTATTCACTGAGTAATATTCAATATAATTCACATTAATAAATACTAACCCTTGTCTCACTAGTTAATATTTATTTTATTACAGATTATTTTCCAATAAATTTCCCATATTTAATTTAATTAATCCCACATTTAAAAATCATAAAAATACGGGGTGTTACATACTTCCCCCTTAATAATGGAGTTTTGTCCCGAAATTTGGAAAAATGAATTCTTGGTATGGATAACTCTGGAAATTTTTTGTGTATCTCATCCTTGTGCTCCCAAGTATACTGTTCGACATTAGGATGCTCCCATTGAACACATACTAGCGGAACTAACTTCGACTTTAGTTTTCTCTCACTATGGTCTAAGATGACCACCGATCTTTACTCATATGTAATATCAGGATGTAAATCAATATTTTTCAATGCAATGTGAGTGTAAGCCAACTCATCCCTGAGATACCGTTTCAACTCAGAAATATGGAACACATCATGGGTGCAATGCAAGTGCTCCAGGAACCCGAGTCTATACGCTATTGGCCCAATCCGCTCGATAATTGGAAATGGCCCTACAAACTATGCCGTCAATTTCCCTTTCTTCCTAAATCTCATTATCTCCTTGATAAGAGATACACGTAGCAACACCAGATCCCCCACGTTAAACTCCAGAAAGGATTGCTTGGCATCAGTGTAGTAATTCTGTCTGCCTGTTATTCGTACATGACTTCGAATTATCTTGATCCTGGCGGAGGTATCTGGACTGAGAGGCTTGTTTCCCCCACCTCTAACCAACAAGCGGGTGGACGAAAAGGTGTATTGTGTAACGCTCGAATGGCGCTATGCCAACCGTAAACTGATAGGAGTCATTGTACACAAACTCCACTAGTGGGAGATACTGCTCCCAACTTCCACTAAAATCAAGGACGCACATTCGTAACATATCCCCTAACATCTGATTTGTTCGCTCAGTCTGCCCGTACGTTTGCGGGTGATAGGCCTTCCTTAAATGCAAATCCATACCTCTGGTATCTTGGACACTCTCCTAAAATTGAGACACAAAATTTTTGTCCCCGTCGAACATGACCGCAAGTGGCACCCCATGTAATCTCATTGTTTCAGTTATGTCATTCTTCTCTTCCCTCTATATCTCTACTAACGGTGTCTTTTAGTCCAACGGTCCTCCCCTACCATTCCAACTTGTGACTAATTTTCTTTAGTCGTCACGTATCTAAATATATCTTCATCACTCTATAATTTGACCCTGGTGCCTGCACAACACTCTGTAATTTCTTTCCTTTTTTGTCACTATTATGAGCCCCTCTACTCACGGCTAAAGCATTTCCCCTACTAGAGAAAACTCCAACATCCCCATGTGTCAACTCCCTTAATTTGGTCATATTACACATATAGTTACACATTTTTCTAATGTTTGTAACATTATGCTCTTCTCGGTACCCCCTCACTAATGGTATTCTTCAATTCGACCGTCTAAACTCGACCCTTCGAACTAGTGATCAATCCGTTCGTGGAAGATCTTAGCAATCATACCCTACTATTCACATCTGACCTATACGTATTTTATTGGTTTTGATGTAACTCTCATCATATTATTCTTCTGCACAAAGTAACTCCTGATTATCCTTGAAAATCTAAAATGTACATTCCCTATACTTTTTAACACTATAATCACTCCTTTCCGTCCAGTCTTCAGTTCCTAGTGGCTAGTCTCACTGTCAATGTCTCTACATTATCTTTATCCCATTTTGTTTCAGTTTCTAATTTTCTCATGCGTCTACGTTTATTTGATAAATTTTATTGTCTACTCATCATGAATGATACTAAAAATCTCAACTAACTAGGGCACCCATACACCCTGTGTCCCGTGCATTTATGCACAATTCCATGGAATAGACTTGTGTTAAATTAATTTTCTCATACTTGGCATGACTATACAGTAAGGTTATACTCTACGAACTTACTAATTGCAACTTAATTATTAACTAGGTTATCCCACCGATATACTCGTGTATAAACATTTCTACATGGATTTTCACACCAGCATTATTAATTTTACCGACCTCAATTGGTAATATAACTATCAACTATCAGTTATAATCACATATCCATACAATAACTAGGGTAAGAAACTCGAGTCCAAAAAACCAAACTTTTCTCAACCTCCAATGTTCGCTAAGTTTCATGTGTGGGATGTCTCGCAAAGCGAAATCTAAACAAGGAACCCCCTGGATACACTACTTTTTAACCTTATCGGTCGTCTTGATTCGTTAGGCCCTCAGTCTATAACATGTATCACCAAAGTCCCGCCTCTTGACATAAAAATTCTACTCAGCCACTCACATGCCACTAACGATGACATACAACACGACTCTCTTACTAGCACAAGTTTTTAATGCTATATAAATTAGGAGTTATATCTCTTCGCTCAAGAATAAGCACGAAGCACCTGAATCACATCAGTTAGAAGTCCCTATAGGTCGGGATTAAATTTAACAAGACAAAATGCTCATAGAAGTCCAATATACAATATAATCTAAATAGGTAGTCCCGACCCTATTTTAGGTGATGCCTCGTAAAACAATTCAACTAATCCTGGGATAACAATCACGATAGTCTTATCACACAATCTACTATCGTTCAAACCCTTGGTATACTGCGACTGTACCTATTCATAATAAGTCCTACTTTCCTAACCCGCAAGACTAGCAAATTATAACATAACACTGAAAATTCCCGCAACCGAACGGTAAATGTATTTATCATAAGGTTGATACCGCCAACACATCCACTAAACTCAACTATTACTCGATTGTAGTGTTAACAATCACATGTTGTGAAGCACTCATGTCACTCGAACTAATCCCGTACTCGTAAGGATGAAACAAAAATACTAACTCCATTTTCCATTTGCCTCGCCTGATCGTCGGGTCCCTGAACATAACTCTTATGCTAGAACTGACCCACGATCTTTTGCAATGGTTGTACATCCAGGGTCTCACCCTATAGTTTCCCCTACCTCTCTTTAGGGAATCCTTTCTTTGATGGCCTATATACCCATTAGTGAGACATCGGTCCAAAAATCTCTCTGCCTATGATCATCACCCTACTGGCCTTCTTCATTATTCCTTTGGTCCTACCGACTCTGTGGAACGAGATGCTACTGTTACTAAGGACTCAGTTGGTTCTGCCTAAACTCGTCATAGCTCGAGTTGGTAACCTCTGGACCTAAATCTCTTAGTTTGATTCTCTCGTTGGAAATCTCACTCTTTCTGCTATTGTGCCCCACTAGCAACGTTCCCATTTACCTTCCCAGTCAAACTGGCCTGACTTTCCTAGTGTGAATAATTTTAATACATGCGGTCCTACTCTCCACCCATATGACACCTTTTCGTGCCATCCCCTTATCTCTAACCCCACTGTCCATGTCGGGGTATCCTTCCCTCAGACCGAGTAGTCTTAGCCTCGATTGCTACCTGGGTCCCCTACTGGGTATACACTTATATGGTGTTAAACAAGCACTATTTAATCCAGTCATGATATTTGACTAGATTCTCTAACCTTCTTGGCTCCCTTATCATGGAAGCGTTAATGTAATTTTTAAACTTATTTCCTTGACAACAGCGGCTCTAGTCTCCCTAGTCGAATTTCCCATCCGTTCTTATGTATTCTACTCACACCGAAAGTCGATTCGCATCTCTATATGAACAACATATGGAAGATCTTATGATCAAACTGCACCCAAATTCCTCATTTTATTTCATATATGCTCCTTTATATGTGGTGACTGACTATCACCACTCTATGCTACTCCAAAGAGCTAAAAACATTCGCCAAAATATAATCTTGGGTGTCGCTTTCTTCACCCTACATAATTGCCTTCGAATTGTCTCCTTCCATTGGCCTATCACACTTCCTTTTTTTCCAGAATTCTTGTTGATGAATATTCATAAGAGTTCCTCTACTTCTCCCCTTACTTACTAGGATGGGTGAGTCTGAGTTTATGCCACCATTATCTATGACAATGTTTGGGAAAGCTACTGCCCCCGAGTGGTTGTCCTATTATCATCTACTGAAATAATAATTATGGCGACTTCTATCACGATCACCGTTCCCAGAATATTCCACGGCTTTTGCTGTGCCTTTCTTCCTGTTTTCCTTCTAACAGCTTTCGCTAGTCCTCCTATATTCTTTGGTGTAAAGTCCAACTGAACTCGAATTATGAATCACATCAATATTCTTGATAGTGGAAGAAAATAAGTAGCATACGTAGAGGAATACAATAACCCGACAATAACTCTCTATATCAAAGAATGCTAAGCTAAAACATAATAAGCCGCACAAATACTAAGGACTATAGAACGTGATGCTTTGATACCATCTGTGACACCCCGCTTAATTAAATACAGGGTAATCAAGCCTTTATTAAATTAAAAACAAAATATCCAGATTGGTTCTTTCTTAGCATCACTGTTGAAAAACTTTTTAATATTTACTAACCACTTAGTATTTGAAAAGCTGGTGTCAAATTTTATCTTTATTATTAACATGCAAGACTTAAAACAATTAAATATCACATTCACCATACTAAATAAATCAACACCAAGAATAATGAAATACTGAATAAAATAATATATGATGGGAGTAAACATCCCAGTCAGAAACTCTAATACAATAATCCATAAAAACTTAATCCACAATAGAATAATAAAAGAAGTACAATGTCCTCTGAATAACTACGAATGGAAAATGGGAAACATGCTCGACTGTGATAAAGTAATGAGTTCATTAGATCTGCAAGAAAATGGAGGCGTCTATCAAACTAGAACCTACAATCGACCATAACAACTACAACAACGGTAAATGGAAATGAAATCCTAAGCTGGACCTCCCTATGGTTGGGGACCTAAAAAATGGTTTGCACAAAGAAAATAGATTTGGAAGAAACGAGTTAGAGCAGGAGTGGAAAGTAATTTAAAACATTTTAGGAAGTATTTGAAATGCTTAAAAGCAGATATTATATACATGTTAGTTCACGGCTCTCACTTGAGAAGTCTCACCTCTCATATAGTGTGTACGCCTAACGTACTTCTAGACAACTCTAGTTACTATTACCACACCTAAATAGTTTGAATATGTTACCCTTTTAAACTATTACTCATAGCGTCTACCCATATTTCTCACACAATACATTTTCGAATATTTCCATATCTTTCAACTCAAGAAGAATTTTTCCAATTACTAGTTAAGTGTTCACATACTTAGGTTATTTAAATTTCACTTTCTTATCTACGAAGCACACACAGTAGAATAAATCACAAGTGTGTGTGTGTGCATGTGTGTGTGTATATATATATATATATTCATCACTCAATTATATATATATACTAATATGACACCTCAAGGCTCAGCTGCGGTGCATTCATTCTCTGTTATCAAGTCCCAGTACATTACGTTTTGTATAAAGGACTGTTGGTTCTTTATCTCTATTGAACCATTAATACAAATCACATATATTAGAGGCGAATATAGTTCCAAGCCTATGGGATACGCACATACCTACGTACCCATATGATTTTCAGCTTATCGTTCTCACAGATAGACCTTTACTATGTTCTATATTCTAAAGTACAAGTTGAAAATTCCCCCAAAGGTTCATCAGGATATGACTGTCCCGAAGAGGAAACCTCTCGTGATAGCAAGCATCGTAGCTATGCCATACAAATAAAAATAATACAATAGGTATGCACACAACCCATATATTTGTATCATCGGTAAAAGCATACGCACTTCTTATATCATAAGTCCCATACGTAGTATATTTATATCTCGAATATCCCACGTATTAGTACATTACAATTATACTTCTTGCCGTATATTCCCGAGTATCTCTCACCACTCGAAGTGTGTCCATTATTTTATACATAATATTAGTAGGTAACTCACTCATATCCTACTAGTCTAGGTCATCATTTTCTCGAATTCCCATGACTCAAATTATCCTTCAATTTAGATTTTTTCCTCTCGATTAAGCCTAATTAATTTAGCCCTTAAATTTCCCTCATAGGGTTAATTCTAAAACCCAACCTGGGCCTACTGGTACATAAATATAATCCCCATTGTGTATAAATTATAATCCAATAAGTGAATCCCAGAAAATTCCCAAAGGCTCTAAACAAAAAGAGAAAAGTGGCCGAAATCTGGGTAGGTGAATTGATTTGGCTAGGAACCGAATCGATTTGCCCCTATAGGTCTTCATCTTCTTCGTTAAGCAACTATGGGTCTCACCATTTTTCACCTCCAAAACTCTATTATTCATTCCCAAACTCCCAACCAATCATCCTAAACATTAAACTAACTTGCAAGGGTGATTTCTAACGTACATCATGAATTATCAATTAACATTAATAAATTTCCTAATTCCCAATTAATTTCTTGAAACCCTAGTTCATCATCTTTCGTTCAAGAACTTCCATAAAAACCACATTTCTTCACATATGAATAAGTTCAATTCATCAATTTTGTTAAACATACATGAGGGAGTTTAACCTAACATGATTTTTACCCAAGAACATGATTTAATCTCCCAATTCTAAATCAAATTTCTTTATTCATGCATGAAACCATCCCTACATTAAAATGAATAATATATGCACTTTAATTTGCTGCAAGATAAACACTTGCCTCTTTTGGTAGGTTTGATCCGATGGAGAAGATGGGTAGGGATGTGATGCTCTCTTCCCGATCTACGCGGTGTTGGTGTTGTTGGTGCAATTGGAGTAGGAATTGGTGTTCTAGCCTTAAAAACCTCCTATTTTCTCCCTCCTATAGCCTCGCTGCAACTCTATGAATTAGAACCCTCAAACAATCCTATTCCTAGACCATTAAATTTCGTAGGTCATATTTCCCCCAAAATACAAATGACTGAAATATCACTCCGGGGTGCCGATTTGGCCTAAAGGCGTCCGGGACCCAAACTATACCCCCAATTGACGTTTCTGACTATCTCGACCCTACCGGACACTTTAGCGCACTCAAAATGACCATATGGATGACTTAAAAATGAATTACATTTTATTTCCTTAAATTGAGTTCTGACACAACTGACAAGCGCGTCCTGACTAAATTATTATATCTATCGTATTTTCCACTCGCGACAATTTTAATATTTTCATATCACATATTAATTTATTCATCGAGTAATATATTTTCATAATCCCATATTAATTTATTCACCGAGTAATATTCAGTATAATTCACATCAATAAATACTAACCCTTGTCTCGCTAGTTAATATTTAGTTTAATAAGGATTAATTTCTAATAAATTCCCCATATTTAAATTAATTAATCCCACATTTAAAAATGATAAAAATATGGGTGTTACAAAAATAAAATCACTCTCAATGATGTGCTTCATGTCCCAGACATTCTAAAGATCTTAGTTTCTGGATCCTGCTTAGCAAGAGGGGATTTAAACTAGTGTTTGAATCTGACAAATTTGTATTCATTAAAATTGGTATGTATGTGGGGAAAGCATATTTGAGGTATGGACTCTTTAAACTCAATGTAATGATTGTGATGCCTATTAATAATATTAAAAATGTATCTTTAACTTATTTGCCTGAGTCTTGTCACGTCTGTCGTGGTAGATTAGGTCATGTTAATTATGATACTATTAATTGATTAATTAATTTTGACTTAATCCCTTAAATTCAGTATTGACTTAAATCATAAGTGTGAAACGTGCGTGGAATCGAAATTTAATTGAAACGTGCGTGGAATCGAAATTTAATCGAAATTTAATTCAGTATTGACTTAGATCACTAATTTTCTTAGAAAATTTCATATTTATTTATTCTATTCAAAATTTAATTGAAACGTGGTGATTAATCTTAAGGTGTGAATTAAATTGAGATCTTCAGGTTTTATTTTAATTTAAAAAATATAAATTCTTATTTTTATTTTTGGAAAATTAAGACATGAGATTAAAATATTTAATTTATACAAGTAAACTCAAAAATTACCAAGGACTTAATTTGGACATTTGAAATTGAATAAATTATTTTACAAAACCCTCTAGTTTTAAAATAAATAAGTGGGAGAGGGTATTCAAGATAACCCCACGGTCTCCATCGATATTTTATGAATGTGCTGTGATTAATTCCTTGCGTTAACTAGTCTCCCCCCGCAGATGGAATTAATCAGGGCATCTAGAATTCATTAAAACTCTTAAGTGATAGTTTCGAGGATTAGAGTGTGAGTGAGTTTGATCCTCCCAATTGGCAAGTCCGTCACGAGAGGGTTCTATTTCAAGTAATGAACCGGTGGTATACACTTAAACGTAATTAATTATATCCTCCCCAATGGTCTCAATGTCATTAATTATAGGACCAAAAGGCGTTGACTATTCGATTATGTTGGACAGAGGATCCTGAACTGTCCGAAGTGCATAATTGAAAGATAATAGTATGTCTAGTTCAAGGTGGCATGATTTAAGATCCCAACGAGAAACCTCACTCCATAAGGGAAATAGGATGTTTAACAGTTTTTTTTGTTTTAAATTGCGGTGAGGGATGCCAAATTAAAATTAAAACATCACATATTTATTTTAAAATTAATTCAATTTTTAAAATTTATGATTCTCAGATTGCAAAATGGTATATTCATTTAGCCCACTTACTTAAATCTTAAAGGACAACAAGTCAACTGCAATGAACTATACTGATTGAAAAGAAACCTATACATTGTCCTTACTACTGAGGACTATTTTTTATTTTAACTGCCACCTTCCCTGCCAAGCCTAGGGAATGGGCACCTAAAAGGGATGTCCAAGCATATCAAAGGTGGAAAAAGGCTGATAAGATTATCCATTCCTACATATTGTCCTCTATGAATAATGTGTTGCAACACAACCATCAGCACATATCGAACACTTACGACATGATTATGAACCTCAAGGACATATTTGAGGATCACAATTATGCCGTAAGATTAAATGCTATGGAAAGGGTTGTAAACATTAAGATGCCATAGGTTACTAACATAAACTAGCATATTCTTTAGATGATGTCCATCTTGGGAGAACTAGAGGTGCTTGGATCTGAAATCAATGGGGGAAACCCGATCGATTTTGTGCTCAAATCACTACCGAAATCCTTTAATCAGTTTTTCCAGAACTATTGTATGAATAAGTTTGATTACTCTTTGACGCAATTACTTAAGGAACTTGAGGTTGTGTACAATATTAATAGGCATAAGGAAGTGATTCAGGTTGCTTAGAAATGCCCATTTTCTTCTATCCTGAAAGATAAGTAGAAGAATAAAGGAAAGTCTCAGGCACAACTTAAGGAGGTTAAGACAAAATTTAAGACTCAGGGGCAGGTAATAATCTAAAAAGAAACTATGATATATGGAAATAAGAAGAACTTTAAAAGAAGCACTGGCCAATCTTCTTAGTAGGTTAGAATGAAAACGATAATTTATCCTTAATCATTGAGCTTATTTTCTGGTACAATCTATCGGTACCTAGTGTGTAAATTTTGGACCCATCAATCATGTTTGCAATTCTTTGCATGGGTTCTAGGTAACTAGGGAGCTTAGTGATGGAGAAATATTTCTGTTCATGGGCGATCATCTCAAGGTAGAAGGATTAGAAATAGAAAATTTAGTTTTAAATTTTGATGAAGACAATAAGTTAAAATTGGTTGATTATTTTTATGTTCCTAGCATTAGAAGACATTTGATTTCGGTTTCTAAGATTTTAATGAATGGATATTTGGTTTATTTTGATAACGGTATTTTGATAAAAAAATGGCAAATCTTTTATTTGTTCTGGGACATTGTAAATGATCTTTATATTATAAGACCTATCTCACCACTACTACTTAATAATAAAGTGAATAACTTAAATGTAAATAGCCTTAAGATAAAGAAACATTCTAAGTTGAACCAAATGTATATTTGGTACTTACGCTTACGTCATACCAATTTGGAAATGATACAAAGATTGGTCTCAAATGGGCAAATGAGTTAATTGGAAGTGGAGGCACTTTCGATCTGTGAATTTTGCTCAGAGGGTAAGATGACCAAGAGGCCGTTTATGACCAAGGACTATAAAGCTAAAGACGTATTGGAACTGGTTCCTTTTGATTTTTATGAGTCTCTAACTATCCAGGCAAAAGGTGGTTACAAGTACTTCACCACTTTCATTAATGATTACTCAAGGTTTGGATATGTTTACTTTATGCACCATAAGTACAAAGCCTTTGATAAGTTCAAATTATATACGAATGAGGTGGAGCGTAGGCATGGTAAACTAATCCATACTCCATAATATGATTGTAGATAAGAGTGTGACACCCCATAATTTTTAATAATTAGGTTTATCAAGCCTATTTATTGAATACTATAATTTTCCAAAAATAATTTAAATACCATCCTTAGCATAGGTGAAATAAAATGATATGGATAATGAAATAAGAGTTCGATGAGAGTGTACTTTTTATTTCAAATGTGCTATAAGTATGTCAAAAATTAATTTTTTCTTTCAAAAATCTTTTTCCAATTTTAACACACACCAAGTTTATGAACCGATTTCAATAAGTCCAATTTTATCTTGTTTAAGCCTAAACATGCATCTAGATTATTAAAGCAAGCAAAATGAAATAAAGTTCACAATGCTGGATGTACGAGGAAACTACTAAGGGAAAAAATCTCGGACGATCCAAGCTAGACAATCACTATGATACGTTTTTACAAAAGGAAGACAGACAGACTTACACAATGACTCGATCGCCACAAGCTTTGACGCTCTTCTTCTTTTTAACCGATCCTCCACAACGCCAAAGTAAAAGTTGTTCTACGATCCTGTCCATAACACACGCGTCCACGAATGCCTTGGTGTCCACCGATGTAGCTTTGGCAACTGTCTACGATTCCAAACATGGACTCCTTCACTTCTTTACCACAAAACCCAATGAACCCTCTTGATCAATAAGGAAGAACAAACCCAAATGCTGCAAATAAGATCTCTATAGAAATATTGTATGAAATTTCGGATCTTTTAAACTCTAAGGATGGTTTTTAAGTTTGAAAATCTTAGTAAACTTGTGCAGAAAATGTATGAGTTCTTTTCTGGAATATGGTTCTACACACTTATCAAAATTCTGAGCAAACACTGTCTTAAATAATAAAATTAAGCTGGCAGGTAGTGCGAACGAGATGTGTATGTCGTTCTAATGACTGAGAGATGTCGGTCGAATGAAATCACATGTCGTTTGATGTCTCAAAACCCAAGTTGAGAAATCATACGATTATAAATAGTAATTATCTCAGAATAAACTAGAATAAAACCTTTTAAAATCATTTTAAATCATTTATAAACAAATTTACATCCTTTAAAAACATTTTTTGAGTCCCGTAAACAAAATGCTTTCATACCTGAGAGTATATCAAAATGCTATTGACTGAAGATGTGAATCGTGCACCAATAAAACTTGGCATGATCTATCTTTGAAGCTTAGACTCTATGTCTTCTAATCAAACACGCCATAGACTATGTGGAGCTCGTGACAAGGTAAAAATCTATCTATGAATTAAATAAGTTTTTCTCCAAGAATAAGTCAAATACATACAAATAGACTTAATTGGAAAATTTGTCTTTACAAATCTCCCCCTTTTCCTATTCCAGGACAAAACCCACACAGTGAAATGCCTAATCTAGGCCGCCAAGCCAAATGACACATAAATCCAATCCCATAAACCCAAAATCAAAAATAAAGGATGAGGGTTAGTATATGTAGGTCAAAAAAGCATGAGCTGTATGAATGTGATGTAGTTTTGAAATCTCGAATTGGTGAAGAATACCTATACACATGAAATAGACATATACCCATTGAAGTACAAAGGAATAAATGATATAAAAGTACCAGTATGTAAAACCAATCATTTGTTAAATATGTGAGAAAATCATGATATCAATTTGTGAAAACTAATTTGTGCAAGACAACATGATATCAATAAGATATGAACATACATAACATGATACCAATAAGTGAAGCCAAAATATATACTCAATACCCCCCCTACATCACATACGTCTCTCCTCCTTTTAGTTCCGAATAGACAATAAGTAAAAAGATAAACAAACCATCAAATATCTAGAGTGAAATAATCAATGAAGCATATCTAGATAAACATGGAATGCCAGATAAAAATAATCTGAAGATACAAAATCGTAGCTAGAAAATAGTCACATAAAACGAATCATTAGTCCAAGCAAAGATGTGACTAAACAATTGATGAAGCATATGAATAAATCATGAATAATCAATATCAACTTCATATAACAACTCAACAGAACCAAAACTATAAGATATCATCATAAAAATGAATTAGGTACGAAATAGGATAATTCTAAAAAATTCCCTTTAGGTCGTTCGAACGACAATGCCCTATCGTTTGAAGGACGATGCATGTCATTAGAAATGTGCGTCAAATGACCTCAAATAGTGCAATCCAGTTTCCTATCATGCGATGAAACCCATCTAACGAACTTTGCACGACTGATCTCCCGACCTATACTGACAAACTCAATGCCTCAAAAAATGTGTCGCGAGAAGCAATCTTCGAATAGCTTGGACATGTCATTCGAATGATGTCCGTATGTTGTTTTAATGACATCAACAAATTTTGTATTCCAATGCTAAAATTTATAAAGTTTTTCCCAATGAAGAAATTAGCTCAAAATAGATACTGGAAATACGAAACAATAGCAAAACAGAAAAAATAAAACAAGAAAAAACAATATGAGTTTCATGCTAACATAGTATCAATGTGCTCAAACATGGATACGGAATGAATGGGCATGGACTACAACAAATGAATCATAATATGAACACATTGAAACGATCAAGAACCTCTAATTAATAGCTAAATGTCATCAAACTTAGTTTTAGCCATATGTGACAATTAATATATTGAGCTTAATGAACTAAACGAACAACGTGAATACAAATTAGAAATTTTGATGATTCTACAAATAATAGCATCATGACACAATTTTTCAACATTAGGATTCGTGGTGCAAACCCATTTTTATTTTTCCATTAAAATACCCTCATGTATACAATATTTTCTTTTCTAGCTCTTTTCAGGTTTTTATTTTTCTCAACTTAGAGAAATTCTATTAGCCCTATTTTGGCATATGATTCTTTTTATTGCCTCAATTTTTTCTTGGGTCTTTTGAATGGTGTCTTTCAGGTTGAGATTATTATTCTCTCGCAGCGATTTCTCGTGAACACTCATCATTTTTACATATAAGCAATCCAAATCCTCACGATAAATGGTTCTTACATGCACAGCTTCTCCTATGTCTTATTACGTATAGATGACAAAAATGAGATAAGAACGTATCATCGAACTGAAAGACACGTGATAAGTCAAACATTCATATAAAATCATGCATGTGTGCAATGATGGTATATACACAAAGTCAAATCCAAATAACCTAGCCACATGGATAATGAAATGACGGGGTTCCATGCACACCAATATGCCATATCAAACATGAAAAATCACAGCACAAAAATAAACCAAAATCTTTTTGTGTTTTTCAAATATTTTTTTTGACCCAAAAATAAAATCATTTTGTATTTTCAAAAATTTTATCAAAACAAAATAATTTTGTATTTTTCAAATAAGACTCAAATAAATAAAAAAATATAATACAAAGAGATACACATGTCATAACACTAGCAATATATATATCATGATGCAAAGACTAGCGTATGACAAACATGGAAACACAATCATCCCCTAGATTTAGTGTGGGAAGAATCAAGTGAAACCAAATAAGAACTATGAAGTTTAATTACTAAAGACACTAAGTCTGATTTCCTAACCTAAGTAGGTATATAACGATGCATGGGGGGTTTTGGTCACTGAAATGACTTTATTATTAAACATCCTAGGAGCATTCCTAAGGTTATAATAAAAACTCCTAAGGTGACCATTCCTACCACGATGGGTGTAAGTGTAAACACGAAGAGGAATGTGACCTAAATGTGGACCTCTCCTAACATTACTAGTCGACTCTCTCACATGAATCATATTGGCTTTGGTAATGGGTTCAATACGATCATTGAATCCCATACCACACTTATCTTCCTTGATTTGGACGATACCTAAAATTCTATCCAACTTTTTTGACCTAGCCTCCAAATCAAACTTCACCTTACTCAAGTCTCTTAATCTCTCTTAAAGCTCATTAATCCTAGACTCAAGCAAACGTCTCAACTTCTCAGACTCTAGAATCTCCTTCTTCAAAGTTTCCATTAAATACTGAAGACTATCTCCCTTTTTCTCAATGCATTCTAGTTTCTCCCTAAGAGTGTTCTCCCATGACCTAAGATCCTCAATCAAAGCATTATTATTTTCTATGTCATGCTCATTCAACTTAGCTTGCAACTTCAAGTTTGCCCTTTTCACCTTTATCGCTTCCGCATACAAGTCATTAAAGGCAACTTTCAACTCTCCAACATCTATCTCCTCCTCGTCATTAGCTTCACCCTCATTTACTTGGGATTCACACTCAAATGCCTCGGAAGTCCCATTCATATGAGAATCTTCATGGGAATATTTCTCGTCGTCACTCAGATGACATGCCATGAATGCTACAAAGTTACGCTCAATGGGGGAACTCTCTCCCTCTTCTGGTTCACTATCACTTAAGGTGACATTATATGCTATTGGTTTCTTGACCTCCTTCTTAAGTCTAGTGGGACACTCCGCTACCTTGTGACCATAACCCTCACAACAAAACACCTATTCGACTCATCCTTCTTAACATTCTCTCTATTATTTTTTGGGGCGGGATCCACCTTGTTGTTCTTGAATTTCTCAAGTCTTTTGGCATCTTTTTATTTTTTTCGGAACTTAATAAACTTTTTGAACTTTTATGCCAACAAGGCTACATACTCAAAATAGGAATCGAAATCATCATCCAAAACTTTAGTCTCCTCCTTTCGGGCTTTCAAATCAATGCCCTTTTCTTTCTTTGGCACTTGCTTGGAGGTAAACATATCAAGTTCATAGGTTTGTAAGTCACCTACAATCTCTTCAAGTTTCTTCGAATCAAGCATACCCAAGGACCTCAATATAATCACTTTTGAATTCAAGATACTAGGCAACGACTTTATGATTTTCTTTATGATACGGTTATCGGGTATTTTCTCTCCCAAGTTAAACGACGAGTTGAAAATATTTGACAATCTAGCATAAAACTCATTAAACTACTAACTATCTAACATCTTAATCATCTCAAACTGTGTAGTGAAGTTTTAAAGTTTAGATGCCCTAACCATGCTAGTGCCCTCGTGAGTAAGTACAAGAATATCCTAATCCTCTTTTGAAGTTTCACACGTCATCATTCTATTATATTCTTTTGGTGTGACATGTGAGGAAATAATGTGAAGACCTTTAGAAGTGTAAACAAAAAGTCTATGTTCTATGACTCAACGAGTTTTAAATTAGTGTCCTCTCCATCTCGTGTGACCGGTGGTGTCCAACCTTTTTCAACTACTAATCAAACATGCCCATCAATTGATTTTGAAGCACTTATCATTCGCATTTTCCAATAAGCATAATTTGTGCCATAAAAATAGGATTCTAAAACTATCATAACCTCCGAAATTCATCATTAAAAGCACAAGGGATCAACACACAAAACAAAAATGTTTCTAGCTCTGGTACCAAGTCCTAGGTCCCTTTTTATTTCAAATGTGCTTTAAGGAAGTCAAAAAATAGTATTTTTTTTCAAAATCTTTTTCCAATTTTAACACGCACCAAGTTTGTGAACCGATTTCAGTTAAGTCCAATTTTATCTTATTTAATTGTAAACATGCATCTAGATGATTGAAGCAAGTAAAATTAAATTAGGTTCACAACGTCGGATGTATGACGAAACCACTAAGGGAAAAAACCTCGAAGGACCCAAGCCAGACAATCATTATGATACAGTTTTACAAAAGGAAGACAAACAGACTTACATAATGGCTCGATCCTCACAAACCTTGATGCACTTATTCTTTTTAATCGCAACTCCATAGTGCCCATGCAGAAGTCCTTCTACGATACCTATCCCCAACACACATGTCCATGAATGCCTCAGTGTCCATTGGTGTAGCTTTGGCAACCATATATGATTCTAAACGTGAAATCCACCGCTTTTTCACTGTAAAACCAAATGAAACCTTTTGTTCAATAAGGATGAATAAACCCAGATGATGCAAACAAGATCTCTATAGCAATAGTATATGAAAGCTCAGATCTTTTAAACTCTAAGGGTGGTTTTTAACTTTGAAAACCTTAGAAAAATTATGCATAAAACGTATGAGTTCTTCTCTGGAATATGGTTTTGCACATTTATCGAAATTCTGAGCAAACACTGCCTTAAATAATAAAACTAAGTCGGCAGGTCATTCGAACGAGATGTGTATGTCATTCTAAAGACTGAGAGATGTCGTTTGAACGATATCACATGTCGTTTGATGTCTCGAAACCCAAGGTGAGAAATCACATGACTCTAAATAGAAATTATCTTAGAATAAATGAAGATAAAACATTTTAAATCCTTTATAAACAAGTTTCCATCCTTTAAAAACATTTTTTGAGTCCCATAAACATAATGCATTCATACCTGAGAGTATCTCGGAATACAATTGATTAAAGACGCGACACGTGCACTAATAAAACTCAACATAATCTATCTTTGAAGCTTGGTCGCTACGTCTTTTAATCAAACACGTCATAGACTATTTGGAGATCTTGACAAGATAAAAATATTTCTATGACTTAAACAAGTTTTGTTCCAGGAATAAGTCAAATACAAACAAATGGACTCAATTGGAAATTTTGTCATTACGAAGAGAATCCCAAAAGATAATAGCTGATAGAAAAGACATAACCACCATCTACTATATAAAAATAAACCATAATCCCTCATACATAAAATCTTATAACATACATTATAAGACCAACTTCCATATAATAGTGGCATAAATCTGATGCAAAAAAATAAAAAGAGTACATGCTAAATCGAAAATAGAATCCTCGCATCTTTCAAAGTAAAATGACATAGATAAATAATATGTGGCCTACATCCTCAAGTGATAGTGAGGAAACTAGGACATGACTTGATGAAACAAGAATTGGAAAGCTAAGACGGATAGTTACGAGCAACTGGAATGGGGTTTAACAACGATGGTTGGGCCATCGTAAGCTAACATACCTACACCACCCAATGATAGTTATGCAAATAAATAATAATTCTACAATTACTAAGTTATGTCTCAGGACATCTAACATGCCTCACAAATATAAATGCAATTTAAATATTTCATTTCTATATAAGGAAGGAGCTGACTAGCATCCCGCCATGCATGTGAAATCAAATATAAATCATAACATGAATAAATTCCCATAATAAATAAAATCCAACGTCCCCCTTATCCACCCCAAACATCGCCAATAATCCAACCTCCATCTTATCCACCCTAAAACATCACCATTAAGATCATCGTAATCGTGTTTGACCCCCATTCCCATTTGGGGTCCCTAAGTCCCTCGATATGGAGAATAACCTCTCCCTTATCTATGTAAACATATCTAGAATAGCAGTATAACAAAAGTTCCCCATGCTTAGGGTCATCAACATAAGAGTAAAATTTATCCACTCACGATATAATTCAACAATTTAAATTCACGCGTCACTAATGTATTCCAAAGTATTTTATTCTTTATATTTAACTTCTCAAATTTTCTTAAATCACTTCTTAATGTTATACTATTTTTAAAAACGGAGGGGGTGAGGCATAAATTCTACAATAAAGTCTAAAAGGGAGATATGTCTTATCTAACATTTCAATCTTTCCTCCCATAATTTAATCTACTATTCATCTCAAGTAATTATATTATGGGCACAACATACACTTCATTCATAAATTTCACTTTGCTCTACTAAGGTCACAATTCTAAATCACAAGGGGGTGAGATACATTTAATCATAACATGAGTATCCCATTTAAATGAATTAAATCAACTATATAGGTGGGGGAAACCAGTACTAAGTAAAGAAATCACGGACTTTACTAAAATCTTAATAATGAACCTTTTTCATGTATCAACAGTTCCACGATCACATGCGCCTTAATTCACAAATCATATAGGAATAATACTAATTTAACTAAATTATATAATTCACTAAAATTATTATTTGGGACATTTTATTATTAAGGTGAACACGAGATTTTACCATTACAATTTACATGTAATGATACCAAAGTCGTAATTTCCATTATTTATCAATTTGTTAAATTATCACAATTATTGACTCATCAATTCATCAACTTATAAAATTTATAAACTTGTCTATTTTCTAATTATAAAAAATCTAGAACTTTAATTAAAAATTATAAAATTAAAAATTTAATAATTCAATAATTTACGTATTATAAACTTAATTATCTCAAATTGATTTTAATTCAAAGTAATATTTAGTGGAGGCATAATTTGGTATGTAAAAGCATATAAGGGGAGGATTAGAATGTTAACTTGCCATGTTAGAAGAAAATTCCAACCAATTGTTAAGTTTATTTGTATAAGAAAAACCTCACTTGAAACTTGTTTAAAATTGAGCTTTAAGCTTGTGTAAACCTGACTCCCAAAAGTTATTCTAAACATTCAACTGTTTTTATGAATTATAAAATAAAATTCCAAGGTTGTAATATTATAATTTGTTTGGGATTTGGATTTGATTTTAGGGTTGGGTTGTGTCATGGAGAAATGAGGTAGTAGGTATTTTAAGGGTTTGGTTTTGTTGCTTTAGAGAAAAGAAAAAGAAAAGAGAAGAGAAAGACACGCAGAAATGCGCTGCCCCCTTTTAATCCAACATGACCTGCTATAGCGGTAACTAAGATCCGATATACAACCTTCAACTCACTATAGCAGCTATCGAGGGTCGCCATAGCGTCCTTCTCAAACTAAATAATCAATTTGAAATCCTCCAAATTTAGTATTTAAAATTTAATTAATTCTTCACAAATATGGGTTATTACAGGGAGTACCTCTTAGGAGTGTTTATGGAGCACTTATTGGAGTGGGGTATTAAAACCCAATTGCCTACACCTGACATTCCACCGTAAAATGGTGTAGTTGAAAAAATACCATGATTCTTTTGGAAATAGTTAGATCCATGATGAGTTATTCAGATATGCAAGATCTTTAGAATTTTTTTTACAAGAGACGACTACATATTTATTGAAGTTATTTCCTTATAAATCTGTCTCAACGACTCCCATAAAATTGTGGACTGGGTGCAAACCTAGTCCAGGACATATTTGAATATGGGGTTGTAATATCTCGCCTAGTAAATAAATTAAATTATATATTGATTATAATTGAGGAGGAGTTAATTGTAAATATGGAGGAATTATGGGTAAAAAGTTGAAGAAAAATAAGAGGAAAAAGATATAGGGTCGTTCAAACGACATAGGATGTCGTTCGAACGACAATACACAGGTCGCGAGAAGGCATTAGAAGGGTCATTAGAAGAAGGGATTCTAACAAAATTCTATTAGATTACAATAACAGGTCGCACGAAGCTGGGAAGCTATGATGTAGCTTATGTCGTTCGAACGACACTCGTCAAGTTTTTAGATCTGATTACCCTTGACGTTGTCACAATGAGCTCAGATCGTCCCAGAAAGGGTGAAAAGGGATTTTTGGTATTAAGGAGGTTTTATAAGGGTTTGTTTGGTGCATTTGGGGTTTATTTTGTGTTGGGAGAAATGGAAGAGGGAGAGAGAATTAGGGAGGTGGGTGGTCTTCCACCACTACCCACCACAAAACCACCAATCCTCCACCATAGAAAACCCATAAACCACCGCTTTCAAGATGTATTTGTCCATATTTGGGAAAAATATACCCATTTTCACCATAAAAAAAGAAGAGCTACGTATTTTAGAGAAGAAGAAGGCGAGTTTTAATGAAGTTGAAGTGAGTATTGCTTTGGAGTTTTGGAGGATGCATTTGGTAACCCCCCGAGGCCACCTTTGAAGGTAGGGGTTGCTCCTCCTACACGAACACCACCATTAGAGCCATTAGGGGTGGGTAAACCTTACTCTTAGTGTAAAAATATTATTTTGTATTTGTAGTCTTGTATTTAGACTATTTGAGTAGAGTGTATTTAGTTTAATGGTGGAATTGTTGCGTAGAAAACAATAAACATTTTTATCGAATAAAAATGTTGAAAAATGTTATTTTTGTTAAAAATAAGGAATGGATAATTATTTCAAGGTTTTGAAATAGTAAAAGTGGGTGTTTGTGAAAATAGTGTATTTTTTAGAAATGTTAATGAAAAACATTTTATGAAATAAAATGTTTGAAGATAATGACATATTTTGGTAAATATTGACGAAATAATATTCTTGCAAAAATGATGATTTTATTGAAAATAGACATTTTTTGAATTTGAAGGAATTAAATTTCTTTTATGTTTTGAAAATATAATTTTTACAAGTGTTATGAAATCCTATAATGAAAAGTATGTTTAAACCAAGTAATTGGATTTTGGGTTTGAAATCCTTCCCCTCGTGCATATAAACTTGTAGTATTTTGAAATTAAATGTATAAACAAGTTTAAATAAGGATTTATTGGGTTTAAACATGAAATAATAAAAGTTAGAATTTTAGTCTTAAACGTATGTGTAATTGGAACTAAAAGATATGGTGAGAATGAGGTTAAAAAACTACACGAAAAATAAAAAGAAATGACGATTTTCTTATAAAAGTAGTCTTAAGTTTGAAGGTATTTCTTGAATGAAGAAGTAAAGAAATGTGTGCTTAGAAAAATATTGATAAAAGTGTTCATGGGTAAAAATGGAAAAGTTACTATGTAAATTAGTAATGTTGTAAATGATTAAAACTTGTTGAACTAAATAAGAATTAATGGTGCAAAGGTGTTTCCAATTAAGTAGAATATTACTCCAAGCATGAAAAGGGTGTTAAAACACTTAAGAAGTTGCTACGAATAACTTAATTGTGTTTTTGGGAAATTAACACTTGTGAAAATGAAATAAAGGTGATTTTGGAAACAAATGGGTAAAATAGTAATTTTACTTAAAGTGGAACATTTTTATGAAATAAAAATATTGGAAAGGGTGTTACACAAAGTGGTCCTAAACAAATATGATTTTTGGAATAAAAATCAAGGTTGAAGTTTAAAGAACATGAAATGGTCAATTTTCAAATTGTAACATAAGTTAGGGCGGTAAAGTCCTGGGTTTTGGGTTCAGTCGGGTAAAAAGGAAACTAGAATAATATGGACATTTGTATTATATGAAAAGAAATAAAAGGAACTCGGATGATACTGGGATAAAGCAAGAAGGGCCTGGAGCCCTTAGGTGAAAGGCCCTAAATCACTGGCCAAAGCATATGGTACGCATAGCTGGCAGTATGGAGCCCGTGGAAGTATGCGGTATAGGAAGATTCCGAGAAAGGATAGAGAAAATTTGGAACATCTCAAGAAATGGGTTATGTGGTAAATTGTGTTAATATAACCTAACTTGAATGAATATAATAAATGTTTCAGTAAGGGTGAAATGGACAAGTTAATGCGTAAATCTACTAATGTCCATATGATAAGGAAAAAGGGTAAAGAAAGTGGGTAATTGGGTGGTTAAGAAACCTCAATGGTTAAACCTATATTTAACACAAGAATGTATTGTAAAAAGGATTTTCAGAGATTAAATAGGTATTTTCTAACATGATGAATACATGCGTTGAAATTGTGTTTTTCAATGAAAATACTAAATTATATTTGCATGTATGAGAAGGGTAATTCCTATAAAGGAATGGGTTTAGATAAATTAAGTGTAATGATTTCAAGTGTTGAAGCTGGTGTGTTAAATAAAATGAGAAATATTAAGTATCGATAAAGGAAGTCTTTACAAGACTAAGGTAAATTAATCCGGATAAGTAAGGTTTTCGGTTAATTTATTGGAATATGTATTTTTCAAAGGTATATATATATATTTTCGCATGCATGTGATTTTACCGTGTGATTGTCCTTTGTGCCTTTCATTTCTATATTGCTTGTATAAATGCCATTGGGCATAGGCTCACACCTTCTATTTGTTATGACAGGTTGGGAGCGGTTTCATATTTTGAGGGAGTTATACAAGTAAGTATATTTTATTTATGTTTACGTTAGTATCTCTGTTTACTTGGACTTCGGGGTGCTCCCCATGGGTCCCTCACGTAGTTTATCTCGAAACCGTAATCGCATGATAGCAAGTGAAATGTTAACTAAAATAAAATGGACTAGCAACATTATATAGGTTGTTTCATTGCACTTCACACCTAACCCTCGGGTCGAACCGAGTTGACTCACAAGTAACTCATAAATCCAGGCCGGGGCGTTACAGGGGTTTCCCATCACATGTGCTGTGAAAGGATCCATGGAAGCTGGAATCAAGGATGGATGTACGTCTTTTTATGTGTTATTATATGATCCTAAGGACATAAGAGTATTTGTTATCACAAATGCTTGGTATTTGGACGAACATAATTTCATTGACCACAAGCCCAAGAACAAGATTATCTTCAAAGAGATAAGATGAAAATTCTAAGTAACTACTTTAGGACTGGAAGTATGTGAACTCTTACACTTTTCAGATAGGATAAAATCAATCGATTGGAAGTGGATCTACAAGAAGAAGATAGGTGATATAGTAGAAATAGTGCATCTGTGTATATACGCAAATCATTGTCATCGGCTTCCGGCTGCAATGCAAAAAAATTAAACTTTAAATACACTCAAATGGAGTATAGCAGCCAGTTAGGGTATCGAAAATACACAGGGAATGTTTGAAATACTTTAATTGATTTGTTATTTCTGAAATAAAAGTGTAAAGGGTGATGGAGGTTTAAAAGGGAAAGAGGGAAAAAGAAATAAAAATACACTATAACAATAAAACGGGATTAAGGCCACATCCCCACCGAGGGCTAAACAATGCGTAAAAAGGATTTCGGTTCGAAACAATTTAACCGAGCTTAATAAATTTTTTATAAACACCAAACGTAAAGAAAACTAGTTCAACAATGAAAGGTTAAACACTTAATCGAAAATTGTCACATATAGATTAAAATCGAATTATCGATTTAAACACTAACGTTGAGTGAGAAAGGAAGTTAAATGCATAATATATTGAGTTTAATACATTACGTTTCAATTAAATGCATTTTGACCCAAAACCTATATTTCAAAGCTCAAGACCCATTAAATGGCTGAAATATGACCCCAACCCTTAAACTAGCTACAAGACATAATGAAAGCAAGAAATAAACCTAATTAACCAACATAGATAATAAATAAACTAAGAAAAAGTAATTACAAAGCAAGTTAATGAAGACAAAATAAGACATAAAGGAAATAAAGCATAAATTAAATGAAAGGGAAGATGAATAGTAACTTATAATACAAAAATGGGTTGAAACCCCAGAGAGAGAAGGTCCCAAAGAGCAAACCCTAAAAATTAAACTAAAATGAAAGATATCTTACAAAATAAACAAAAGCCAACTTATATACTAAGTGGAAAAAGAAATAAAGGAAAAAGAAATAAAAAGAAAACAAGTGCTAAAAAACTGGCAGGACCAGTCGACCGTGGCCAAGGGTCCAATCGATCGCGGGTCGGGGAAAAAGTTACTGTCTTGCATCGTAGGCTTATTATGATGCAGTGGTGAACCAAGGTCCCAACACCAGTCGAGCGGTCCCCTTTTCTCATGGAAGCATTGGCCTATTATGAGGAGAAAATGGTACTTTACGGAATCGGCTCTAACTTCTTCATCTGAACTCAAAACGACGTTCCGTTTATGGCTACATAAAGCTAACTCAACGAACTACGCTTACGTGGAATTCCACTGAGCCAGAGATAAGAATAAAATGGCTAAAATTCTCTTAAAGTTGAGTCAGATGACGAAACTTCCACGAAAAGTAACCGATCGACACCTTAAGCATTCCAATACCTATAAAAGCTAAATTATACCTTGCAAATCATATAAACGTACAAAATAGAGGTTATCTGGTTAAGGAGCATAAATATATGCCCAAGAAACACAAAAGTGCTAGAATGCATAAAGATAAAGGGAAAAAATATGAAATATTCGTGACATATCACACACCCAACTTAAACATTGCTAGTCCCTGGTAATGAAACAAAATAAAACTAGTCCAAAAGAAGGCGGGGCAAAACGTATATGTGCATAAAAATAAAAATGCCACTCTTATAAGGAACACAATGGAATTTGGCATATGTAATAAGCCATTAAACCCCTAGGTTACCCTAGCAGATAAGTGTTGTCTCGTGAGGATTTTCAGGGATGAAACCAACAAACATCATAGTTTCCTCAAAATGTATACCCAATCAACATGCGACAAGACCAACAATAATGAAAAAGAATTTAAACACGTTATTATCATAGTGAATTAATCCACGTAAAAGTCCGTATTATTACGATTATAGAATGAACTTTGTAGAATTGAAATATTAAAAGTGGGAGGAAAAGAGAGCACATGCAAAGTATGAGTTGAAAAAACTTTTACAAACCGGATAAGGATTAAAGCGCGCATATATGTCAATCCTCACCGGTGTATACACTCAACAAATGAAATAATTATGAATGGGAGGCAATGCACGAGACATGTGGTCATAAAGAGTAAATGTAAATGGAAATAAGACCGCACACATGCCACTAAGGAATAATGCTATATATAAAATGAAAAACATGTATTCTCAATGGAGGAAAAATATATTTTCGTAGATTATTGAAATTAATTAATCTTTTGAATTGAATTCACCCTAGGATCACATAGGACATTCTAGGGTTGTAATGTAGGTTTAGGGTTAAGGTTAGGAATATGTACGAATTCAGAGGTGTAAGGTGATGAAAACTCTGGATAACGAAAATTTGTGGGTAATTTCAAAATTGGAAAATGATTTCCATAACAAGCACTAGATATGAAATTGGAAAGAGAAAAGGATTATTGAACACTATGTACATTATATAGAAGCTTTCTCTTTCTTTTATTTTCTTCGTTTTATCATATTTTCCTTTTGTTTCCTTTTTCTTTTTCACTTCTTTCTTTCCCTTTTCTTTTCTCACTCTCACGTGCTTAATTGCAACCATGTACCAAGAACATCATTAAACCCCAAGAATCATTCCAAACAAAGGTGTGGAAGGTAATATGTATGGTTTATAACTCCAATGGGGATTTTATTATCGAATTTTGGGTTTTGAAATGAAATGTTATATAAATGATCAAAGGGGTTGACTAGGGAATTATGTAAGATGAGGTCAAGGTCAATATGGGTGATATAACAAAGATGGCCTAAGATCATTTCCTAAAGTTTACACAATTCTCGAGTCAAAACAACTTTGAAAATCATGCTTAAGTAATACATTTCATAAATGAACTCAATTAATGAACGATCAAATGAATAAATAGTGAGATTACCTACGAATTCAACATTTTCAAGGAGGAAAGAGTAGTGTATAACATTCGCGAACAAAGAAAAGTCCAAACCTCACTCGATGCAATTATATAAAATGCAACAAAGATTATCGAGTTATAAATTCCTTAAACCAAATCGTTAAAACAAGGAAATAACTTGTGCTCATGGGATTAAAGTTAAATTCATGAAGTTATTCATAATATCATTGATATGAGGACTAAAGTCTAGCAACTTCTAAAATCGAGAACATACATCGTTGAGTTGTCTATTGGATCGGGCATTTATTAAAATTTATCATCGAAAACAATGGAAAAAGGCCCAACAAAAGACAAACAAAAAAGAAATATTTTTGAAAATTTTCAATTTTTTACAAAAAAGCATGCTTAGTGAATAACATGTGATCAAATCAATGAAACTATGAAATAATGGATAGAATATCCCATAGCCCCTAATTAAGATTTTGCATTGTCCTCAATGCAAATCAAGAACATAACATTAAGAGAAGAAAAGAAAAATATTACCCAAAATGGAGCGATCACCGATAAGTATGAGTTAATTGAATCTACAAAACATGTTAGAACCAAGCATAACAAAAGTATAACAAAAATTTTAACTAATTACACTAGACTAAAATTTAAAAGAGATAAAAAGAAAGAAAGAAAAAAAAACTATTTACAACCTACAATTTCAACTTCTAACTAACTATACACTAGAAGTTAAAATTTTTAAGGGTCCACTCAAAATACAGGTTGTCTTCGAGAGATTAATGGTGTACCCTCACTCGAGTGCATGCCTTATGAAAAATTCGTTTGAACAACGGAAGGCTTGTGTAAGGCGTAAGAATTGAACCATCACCAATTAAAATTTTTAGTGGGGTGATGGGGGTTTTGGATACTAGGAGTGATAAGACCACTTTGATCTCGAAAAAATTGAAGTCACATCCCCAAGGTTTTTCCATTGGAAGGGGAGGTAGGGAAAGTGCAAGTGAATAGCCCATGAGATGAATCATCTCAAAATAACAATCCCGTTCAAGAATCGGGTCAAAATCCTCAAGACTTTCAACCAATTCTTGTGATAAATTTAATCGTTCAAAAAAATAGGGAATAAAGGAAAGGAAAGACCATTAACCTCAAAATAATGGGAAATATCAATAAGAGGTTGAAATTATAAAGTGATTGGAATAATCTCAATTATTTCTTCCTCAAAAAGGGGTGGGGGTGAGACGCAAGTTTCATCCTCAACTGACCTTTGTGAAGAAGAAATGATCTCAGCGAGTTGGGTATTTATTTTTAAAGACCAAGCTTTAAGACTGTTATATTGTCCATTCAATTCCTTGAAAGCTAACTTATGATCAAACCAACAAGAAGACATGACATCTTCTTGGGAGGTTTGCTCAAAGCTAGACAATTCCCCACTTCCAAAATTAAATTCCCAAGGCAATGAGGGACTACTTACAAATTCTTGAATTTCACGCTCAAGACCTTCATTTTCAAGAATTTGTAGGCATTCTCGCACAGTCTTGGGAGTGTAACTTCGAAAACTATTCTCATAACAATTAAGGTTATCTAAAGAGTTATAAAGAGACTTTACAAGTTAGGCAATTCAAAATGCGACTAGCGCTAAAATCTCAAGATTCTTGAAACAATTTAGCACAAGTCAAAAAGAAAGGGAAACCAAGGAATTCAAATATAAAAAAAGAATACTACGAAATAGTAAAAGAATTACAATCTATAACAAAGAGTCTCCGGTAATGGTGCCATTTTGATGTAGAAAAAACCGTTTGTCCATGTAGATACGCAAATCTTTGTTATTGGCTTCCGACAGCAATACAAAAAACCTAAACTTTAACTACACTCAAATGGGGTATAGCGGCCAGTTCGGGTATCGATAATCCACAAGTAATGTTTGACATAATTTATTTAATTTATTATTTTTGAAATAAAAGTGTAAAAGGTGATGGAGGTTTAAAAGGGAAAAAGAAATAAAACTAGACAAGAACAATAAAATCGGATTAGGGTCACATCCGTGCCGAGGGCTAAACAATGCGTAAAAAGGATTTTGTTTCAAAAACATTTAACCCATCATAATCAATTAATTATAAATCCCAAACATGAAAAAAATTAATTCAACAATGAAAGATTAAACAATTAATAAAAAATGGTTACACATGGATTAAAATCGAATTATCGCTTTAAAAACTAACGTTGTGTGACAAAGGAAATTAAACGCATAATATCTCGACTTTAATACACAAGGTTTAATTTAAATGCATTTTGAACCAAAACCTAGATTTCAAATCTCAAGACCCGTTAATGGAGGAAATATGACCCCAACCCTTAAAATAGCTATAAGACATAATGAAAGAAATAAATAAACTTAATTAACCAATATAAAAAATAAATAAACTAACAGTAACTAGCTACAAAGTAAGTAAATGAAAAACGAAGAAGACATAAAGTAAATAAAGCATAAATTACATAGAAGGGATGATGAATAGTAACTGACAATACAAAAATAGGTTGAAACCCTAGAGAAAGAAGCTCCCAAAGAGAAAAACCTAAAAACTAAACTAAAATGAGAGATATCTTACAAACTAAATAAAATCCAACTTATATACTAAGTGGAAAAGAATTAAAAATAAAACTAGTGCCAAAAAACTGGCATGATCGGTCAATCGTGACCAAGGAACCGGTGGACTGCAGGTTAGGGAAAAAGTTGTTGTCTTTTTTCGTAGGCTTATTATGATTCACCGATTGACTGGTCCCCTTTTTATATGGAATCTTTGGCTTATAATGAGGAGAAAAGGGAGCTTTATGGAATCGACTCTAACTTATTCATCCGAACTCGTGACGATGTGCTATATGCGGCCACATGAAGCTAACTCAACAAACTATGCTTCCATGGAATTCCACTGAGTTAGAGATAAGTATGAAATGACTAAAATACCCTTGAAGGTGAGTTAGACGACATATGTTTTACGAAAAGCAACCAACACACACCTTAAGCATTGCAATACCTACCAATGCTCAATTATAGATCGCGAAGCATATAAACATACAAAATAGAGGTTGTTTGGTAAATGGGCATAAATATAGGCATAAGAAACACAAAAATGCTAGAATTGCATAAAGATAAAGGGCATAAATACGCAATATTCATGACATATCAATAGGGGTAGACAAGAAGTTGGAAACATTTAAGGCAACCTTTTTGTTAGTAGCCATGATAAAGTCCATTTGAATTCTCTTAACGATTGCAGCTCATATTAATTTTCAGATTTGACAAATAGATATTAAGATCACGTTGTCGAATGGTAGTCTTGACGAGTGCATCTATATGATGCAAACCATGGGCTTTCATAAAAAATAGATAAGAAATTAAGGTGTGTAATCTTAAGAGATCCATTTATGGACTAGAAAGCATCAACGTCTTGAAACATCCGATTTGATTAGGCAATAAAGTCTTTTGGTTTTGATAAATGTTTGGATGAAATTTGTGTGTATAAGAAGCGTGACGAAACGTGGTGGTATATCTAGGACTTGACATGGATGTCATTATCCTAATCGGGAACTATATGGGTGTATTTTCTAGTATAAGAGTGTGGTTTTATAGTTAGTGTAATATAAAGGGCTTATGATAAGAATGTCACATCCCTGGGATAAATATTTTATCTGATCGAAAAAATAAGATGTTAGGCTTAACCTAACATACTTATATCGGCACTATGCTCACAAGATTTAGAATGCAAGATTCCAAGAAAGAGTTTCTCCCTTTTAGGCATGGAATTTCTTTATCTAAGAATCAGTGTCTTAAGACACCTGATTCGATAGAGAGGATGAGAAGCATACCATATGCTCCAGTGGTGGGAAGCCTCATATATTCTATGATGTGAACTAGACTTGATATCTGCTATGCCATTGTCATGGTCAACATGTTTCACTCTAACTCAGGTGAGGAGCATTGGATTGCTGTTAAGAATGTGCTGGGTTATTCAACAGATAGTCTTATACCCGTTGGGTACACAAACTCAGACTTTTGGTCGGATGGGGATTTCGGGAGATCAACCTCAAGATATGTGTTTGTCCCTAGGATGTTAAGCCATAAGTTTGGGGATCGCCAAGAAATCATGTATTGCTAATTTAACCATGGAAGCCAATAGTTTTATCGCTTTGGAGAAAACAAAAGAGGCTATTTAATTTTGAAACCTTCTAAGTGACTTGGGTATGGTTCCTTCAGAGCAGTCGACTATTACACTTTATTGTGACAATAACGGTGTGGTCACAAATGCGAATGAGCCAATAACTCATAATAGGGAGAAGAACATTGAGCGCAAGTATCAATTGATTTGGGAGATCGTTAGAGAGGTGATGTCATCTGACAAAGATTTCATCTTTGCACAACTTAATGGATCCTTTTACAAAGAGCTTATTGGCTAAGACTTTTGACAGTCACGAGTGCATGACCACATAGATTTAAGACTAATTGGGAGATTGTTGGTTTTTTATTCTTAAAACCATGTAAATACAATTTATTTTTATTAATAACGTATTCTTTTATTCATGTTGAAGTGAGAATCATGTTTATGAGAATGCAATATATTTACTTTTAAATATATTATCTCATATGTATGCCATCTACTGGTGCTCATAAGGAATTTCATTGAGTCGAGTTTGGATTGATTATAGAGATGAATTTTGGTTCTATTAATCTTGAATGGTTCACAACCAAGATAGGAGTTAACATCCTATCAGAACAGTGCGAGGCAATCCCAGTAGTTTATCTGAAACTATTAGAACCTGCATGATAGTTTAAGAACTTTTATAATGGTTTAATAGAGAATTGAGATGGGTACATCCAAGAATGTATTGGAAAAGATACCCCTTATATTTGAGTGTAAGGGCTAGACTCAAGTATTCTCGCACCATTTACAAAGGGTGCATAGATTCTTAATCCTAATAATTATACGGATTGTAATGCTTGTATGATTGTTGCTTTGATTGATATAAGTGCAATTCTATCTTTGATTAAATCAAATGATACCTGTATATTGGGTGACAACTATATGAGTAGGTCTTAGATCTTAATTAGGGGGAATACTCATCCTGGGATACCTTTGATTGTGATACCTCCTTGATAGATTTATAAGATTAGTTTCCACCAGTTAAACCTGATCAATGAATTATTTCATAATCCGATGCATTAGTAAAATACGTTAAGTTTAAGAATCAATAATTGATTAGATGTTGGTTAAAATCGATTAACAGTAAATCAATTTTACCAAGCAGATATTAGAAGTTGAATGTGGGGAATAATATTGTGCACCGTTATCAATTTTACAAATAAGACCTCATTATATTCGAGTGATTGACGTGATATTAAAATCGGAGTGTAGTTATAATTATTTAGTGGAATGAATTATAATTAAATAAAGAAATGAAATAAATTATAGGATTTGTAATTTAGAAATTTTGAATATTTATTTGGAAGACAATTTAATTATTTGTCTTGGGTCCCTAGTATAGTCCATATACCCAAGTAGTTAAGCCCAAATTCTTAAGAAACTTAGTTTGGTCCAAGCTAACCTCTTAATCTAGTATATATTGGTTTAAGTTGGGGTTATAATCTGCATAATTCATTATTAAGGTCTAAATGGGTTGAGAGAAAATACTATTTACATTTTTGTGAAGGAGCCTAGAGATAGAAGACCAAATCTCACTCAAAACCAAGAGTTTTCTTCTTCAAAGGTGCCCAGACTCCTACCTAGATTTGGGTGGATCATATACTCGAAGATCTAAGTATTTGAGAGTGATCTAGCAAGCTTTTATAGGACTAAAAAAGCCATCCCAAAATCTTTTGTACGATTGCAATCGGATTTGCAAAAGTATTGCATTCTAAACCCTAGGTTTATTCTTCAAACCTAGTTTTTGTTATTCTTCTTTCTATTGTTTGATTAATAGAAGATTCAAGGGATGAAATTTTTATTCTACGTACATCGATCCCCAACACTTCCGTTAGAAGATGAGGCACCTGATGTTAAGTTCATTACGAGAAGGTTGGGTCAACACAAGCTCTAGAGTTAGAAGTGTTTTCGAGTTGAACAAATTAACATCCTAAGCAAAATTCCCCCATCTCTAGAGATGATCTTATATGAGTGTGATGGACTAAATTAGGAAAGGATAAATGCAAAATATATATATATATATATATATATATATATATATATGAGATTACAAAAGGATTTATTTAACTCGAAAGCCTAAAATAATTATATTTTGAAGATTTAAAACACAATAACATTTGCATGGAAGTCAAAATCTAAGTTCTATCGCTAAAGAATAATATTACACTTGCACAAAAAAATTTATTTTTCTCTTCCATCATATATAACACCTTTAACTCTAGTTCCTCTTCTAGATATGAAATTCTTATGAATTTAATCATGGTTCGCCAATGCTAAATTTTTAAAATTATGTAAGATTTGTTTTTTTAGTGCTAATAATTTTATTTAAGTTTTTTTTTGCTAAAAAAGTAGTTTTAATAATAATAATAATAATAATAATAATAATAATAATATTTTTAGATCCCCCCATGATTATAATTACTAGCATGTACTCTGTGCGGTGCGCAGATGTATTATAATATTTGATAATAATATAATGAAAAAAGTAAATAAAATAAAGAACTAATTATACAAAATCTGAGGATGTGTAAAATTTTAAATTTAACTACATAATACATATGTTCAATTTATAACTAAATATTACAAATTAAAATAATCCTTAGTGTGTTATAAATTCAAATATAAAATGAAACATGACTGACTCCCACACTCAGTATGTCTCTGCAACCCAAAACAAACACAGCTACCCAAACACATAAAAACACTAACACACTGACTCCCATCCCTAAAACCATTATTACGATAAATCCATCGACCATATACCTGCTACAAACATCAACTCCTCCTGCACCTGCTCCCATTACACCTACCATCACACAAACCCATCTCCTCTGCTTTTACACACCTAATATCCACGGAGAGAGTTCATGTAGAATCACTCCAAATAAAATCCCACTTCAAGAAAGAAATTACTTGTAAGATACACCGAGCTAAGTTGTATTATAGGAAAAAATATCATAAACCATTTAATCAATGAAAACACCACACTTGAACAAACATATACTTGAACAATAGGACATTATTACGTAACAACATACAAATATTTTAGATCATTAGTTGTCTATGACTCACTCCTCCTGCGTTGGAATTCCTTGTCATATTTTGGAATTTCCACTTGACGATCCACCTGATGAATAGAACGCCAAATAATCCCAATAATATAGACACGAATATGCTACTCGTAATATATAGGAATTTCCACTCTTTCACTAAAACTACAGTCCTTGGTGTAATAATTACTATTGGACATAAGTAGGTGAGTAACACAAATGTGAGGGTCACCAACATTCCGCCCAATAATATTCACGTGAAAATTCCTAGTTTTAAAGGTAACCCACTCACTGTCATAACTATTTTGGTGAATGAAGTAATAAAAGAAATTTTGTTGAATAACAAATATAGTTTGTATGCACAGGGATTATAGGTTCCCAAAACATATGTCCCAGCAACATAATACACTGTGTTATTATTTATATCAGTGATAGACACATCTTATTGCCTAACCATTAAAATGGGTTTCTTTCAGATTTAGTGAATATGTCTTCGATGGAGTTGGGTTTTGAGATTCTATGAAGGGGTTAAGTTGGGAGAGAGATAAAATAGAGAGTTTTGTGCAATAAAAGGAAAAAAGGTAGATGATATTGGGAGGAGTTGAGAACATTTGATAGGGACATAAACAAAAAGGTTCAGATTATTTATGGGAACATTTGAGAGAGAGAGAGAGAGAGAAATCGAAAAGATGAGGAAGACTTAATCTCTAGAGAAACCAAAACGTTAAGAGAAAGAGAGAGAGAGAGAGAGAAACCAAAACGCGTGACTTTAGGTTTCTAGAAAGAAAGAGCAAAATGTAAATATATGAGCATTTATAATTATAAAAGCCTCAATGAATTCTAATACTATCTTATTAGAAGTATAATATAGATTAGAATGTCAAGTGTACATATGATTGATTAGATATCTTATTGTTTAAAAAAAAATAGATTGAATCATTAATTACATACTTTTTAATAGAATCTCTCTCTCTCTCTCTCTCTCTCTCTCTCTCTCGCGATGTGCGCGCGCGCGCACACACACACAAAACTAATGACTCAACTAAATTTTTTTTTATCCTAATTACTTGTGAAGGAAGCTTACCGATCACTAACATAATAGAGATATACCTCTTTAACATAGTTTTCTAATTTTCCCAATGCAAAAAAGGTACTAAATTATCACTAAACAATCTTATAAAGTTAAGTTGTTCATTTGATATGAGATTTTATAATTCTCATGGAATCACTAGATTCACCTATGATATATTATGACTCACATTTACTCCTTATTAAATAAGTTTTCAAGTTTTTAGGACACAATGATTGTTTTTTAGTGCGGTTCTTGTGTAATGTAGATGTAAAACCCCGCGCAATCCAATAGACGGGGTGGCCAACCGTCGTCGCCAAACCACGCCAGGTGTTAACTAAATAAGTAATCATTCTTAGCATGTGATAGATATGAGACATATAATTTCACTCCACACAATAATATTTTAAAACCAATCTAATAATAATAGCCATCCATGCGATAAAGAAAATCCATCACCATGCTGAACTCCAAATAATCCAATCTCTAATATATAAAACTAAATTAAATGATCCAATGGAAATAAATCTGAATAACCGTAAACAACCGTGGAACCAAATGGTCCAACAAATCCATAAGTAACGTCTCATAATAAAAATGCTGCGAAAAGGAAGCAAATCTAAAGTACTAAGAAACTAATAAATAAACTCCAGCCGCACCTCCGAAAGAGTCTCTAAATAAATCTTGTGCAGCTACTCCATCGATAACCTGAAATGTTAGTCAACGCAATAGGTTAGAGCCCACTGCATGAATACCATTTATTCACCCCAAATAGGGTTCATGATCCCAGACAATAGCATCATACATAATAAATATCATCTGTAGCACCCCGTGTAAAACACGAGGCGCTACTACGATTAAAACTAAACTAAATCCTCAACAATCCATATAGAGTATCTATATTCCACAAAATAAATATTATGAACCCAAAATTTACACTTTCAAAATAATTATAATTAAATTTGACTTGAATATAATACTAAGCTCACCAAGTAAATTACATTTCCAAGCTATGAAAAAATAATTCCTCCAAAAGTCGTTCTCTAAAATCCTCCAAAAATCAAAAGCGTCCAAATTCATGCTAACCTTCCACTAAAATAAAAATACGGGAAAGTACACAATATGACAAGAATAGATCCTCAAAATAATAACGGTGAATTAGTGCAACAATACGAATTTGAATTCAAGTTCAATGCGACATCGAGTATTATACAAATTTAATTTTTCAATATCACATCAATAGGTCACCTCACCTCACCTAACCTAAGCTTCGTAAAGCCTTATCTTGGCTATTGGACTTTTAGACTATTGGCGGGTGATCATTCTCCATGTTATATAAAAATTTCATGACACCATGCCTGTCACACCCCAAAACCCAATATCCATACAAATCATTTGTTATTGGAATAATTAGATCATAATCTTGAGCCCATTGGAAATATGATTCATTCATCAATATTTCCCTACATAACGTGCATAATGAACATAATATTATTCTTATATCATAAAATTCAATATCAGAGTCATAATTAAGCGAACATACAATACCGTGATTAACTATGATCAACTCAATCCATACTAAATCAATATATACAATGTGTGAGTATATTAAAATCTTCAGTGTGACAACGATAAAATCCCATTTTTAAACCCCAGCTCTCTCCAATGGTGCAACTCTCAAAGCTACCGGTCATATGGTATCCTAGCTGGCAGCGTATGAACCTGAAATTGTTAAAATATAAACCGTAAGCATTAAGCTTAGTGAGGTACTCCTTCCCTGCAATAGAATAACAATTCTATATCGAATATGTAGATATAAAATCCAAACAATCCTTCCCATTGGCAATAACAAATCATGGATCATAAGATCCAAATAATTCTACCCATTGGCAATAACAAATCATGGATCATAAGATCCAAATAATTCTGCCCATTGGCAATAACAAATCATGCAACATTAGTTCCAACAAATCATTGGATCTTTGTCCAATTCCAATCCTGGATCATAAGACCCAAACAAATCCTGGATATTTTAATATTAAACAAATCCTGAATACCGAAGTATTCAAACCAATCCTGGATCATGAGACCCAAACAAATCCTGGATATTTAATATCCAAGAAAATACTGAATATCGAAGTATTCAAACCAATACTGGATCATGAGACCCAAACAAATCCTGGATATTTTAATATCTAAACAAATCCTGAATACCGAAGTATTCAAACAAATCCGCTCTTAGAGCTATATTCATATTTATGTATGAAACAAATCATAAGTACACTCACCTTGGCAGTTTAACTGGATTTGCCCTTGCCTTTATCCAGTACTTGTTCAATCAGCTCTTCTTCCCTTCCTATCATTCTTAAAATATTAGTATCATCATAATAATATCAATAATCCAAGGAACAATTTAAACATAATTCAATCCATAAGCATCACATGATTCCATTCAAATCATTTATCACAAGTGAAGTTCCATCCAAATCCATGCTAGTATATTTAACATATCCAAATCATAGACCAAATATAAATTCATTTATTCTTGTAAATTCAATCCCTGTCATATTATTATTCCAATATAAAAGACGGTACATCATTTTAGGTCTCGTAGAGCAAGATATGCTCATTTCTTTACCACATGGCAAATCTGCCCTATAGGCCCTCTTATCGTTCATTCAACTTCCACGGATTTCCATAATTTTGTTACATCATAAATTTATATGAGATTTAACCCAACATCATTAAAAATATTGAAAAATACAAAATTAAAGTTTCATAATTTTTAAGGTTCGTTTGCTATGTCAAGGAAAACAACGAACACATGGCGGGCATATTTTCACCCTTAGGGAAGATTTCATACCCGAATTTCAAACCCTCACCAAAGACTCATTTCTTGGTATTTTCACATGATTTTCGGGTATGTCATACATATACGAGTCCAGGTTAATCTCCAATTGGAATCAATCAATTCCAGTATGTATACAAAAATATATGGAAGTTTGAATAAACAAAGTTTCTAAACAAAGCAATTTTAGGGTTTTGTACATTCAACTTAACTTAAACTTGCATATATCCATACATATGCACCCAAGCATGAAAGGTCAATAAAAAATCAAGGATTTATATCATATAAATCATAAATGAAAGAAAAATAGCAAGATTCCTGGTTGGAATTACCTTAGGGCCTTTTATGTAATTTTCTACGAATTTTTTTAAATGTTTCTCCTCACTTTCTTCTTCCTAACCCTCACAATTGTTTTTCCTCAACTTAAAACTCTCCCAAACTGAGTTTTGCTGAAGAAAGGAGGATATCTCAAGGTTTTAAGTCGTCCAAAACAACCTCCACCTCCAACCAATCAATTTATAACATGTGGCATCATATAAAACAAAATATAATTTAAGGCGAAATGACTACTTTAGCCCCTGTTCGTAAAAAGACAATATCTTCCCACTCGGATGTCTGTTCGATGGACCGTTTGTTGTGTTACAACCCTAACTCATATATCTACAAATATCTAGTTTACACCTCAAGTCAATTGTTATGTCATAAAGGTAAAAAATAGTCTTAAACTTGAACATTCCTATCGGAAACTTCAAAATTTCACATTTGTAACTAGTTCGATTCTTCATGTTTTATGAAGGTAGGATTAGACTAAACATAATGAATTAACATTATATATACTAATAACATATTATACATATCACACAAGCTAATCATGATTTAATTATAATTTATCAAAATTATATTCGGGTTGTCACAATTCTCCCCAGTTAAGAAATTTCGTCCCCGAAATTGACATACCTTGGTTTTCTGAATCAAACAAATACGGATAATTAATATTCATGCTATCCTCACTGTACCATGTATCTCTTCCATGGAATGCCTTCTCCACACAACTTTCACAAGTGGGATCACTTTTGATCTTAATATTTGTTCTTTCCTATCAACGATTGCAAGTGGTTCTTCCACATAGCTCAAATCTTCCTCCAACTCAATAGGTTGTTCCACCAATACATGTGAAAGGTCCGCTACATACTTTATCAACATGGAAACATGGAAAACATCATGTAATCGAGCTAACTCATGTGGTAATGCTAACTTGTAGGCAACCATCTCGACTTTTTCAAGAATTTCATAAGGTCCAATGTAGCGTTGACTTAATTTACCTTTATTTCCAAACCTCATAACTCCTTTCCATGGAGATATCCGAAGAAACACGTAATCCCCTTTCTGAAATTCTAAATCTTTTCGTCGCTTATCCGCATAACTCTTCTGTCTGCTTTGAGCTGTTCTCATTCTATCTTGAATAATCTTCACTTTTTTAGTGGTCGCTTCAAACAATTCTGGACCCTCTATCTTCCTTTCACCAACCTCACCCCAACATATCGGTGTACGACATCGTCTACCGTACAATGCTTCATATGGAGCCATACCAATAGTATACTGAAAACTATTATTATATGCAAATTCTATCAAAGGCAAATATTCATCCGAATTTCCTTTAAAATCAAGCACACAAGATCTAAGCATATCTTCCAAAATCTGTATTGTCCTTTCAGACTGCCCATCTGTCTGAGGATGAAAAGCCGTACTAAACTTCAAGTTAGTACCCATAGCATACTGCAAGCTATCCCAAAATCTAGATGTAAAAGTAGTGTCCCTATCTGAAACAATAGATACCGGTGCTCCATGCAATCGAACAATTTCATTAACATACAATCTAGCATACCTATCAACTGTATACGTAGTCTTGACTGCTACAAAATGAGCGTACTTCGTCAATCTATCCACCACTACCCAAATCGAATCTGACCCTTTCTGATATCGAGGAAGACCAACCACAAAATCCATCGTTACATGATCCCATTTCCATTCTGGTATTGGCAATGGGTGAAGCAGACCAGTAGGTTTCTGATGCTCCACTTTCACTTGCTGACATATAAGGCACCTCGCAACAAAATCAACTATTTCCTTCTTCATATTATTCCACCAATAATGCTCCTTTAAATCCCTATACATTTTAGTGCTACCAGGATGCATAGTATAAATGGAATTATGAGCCTCATCTAAAATTTTCTCTTTCAATCCACACACATTAGGCACACACAACCGTTGCTTATACATTAAAGTGCCATCATTCACAATACAAAAATCTTCAGACTTACCATCTCGGAGATCTTGTTATTTCTTCTCAAAAAAAGGATCTTGACTTTGCAAATCACGAATACGGGTAGCTAATAAAGGCCTCACGCTTACATGAGCAAAGAACCTGTCCCCATCGGCTAGCTTCAATTCTGCTCCCATCAATCTCAACTCCATGATGTGGGAAACTCTAGCACACCGAATACAAGATAACCTGCCCGAAGCCTTTCTACTCAGAGCATCTGCAACTACATTTGCCTTCCTTGGGTGGTAGTGAATTGTATAATCATAGTCTTTAATTAACTCCATCCATCGCCTTTGCCTCAAATTCAACTCCTTTTGAGTAAATAAATACTTAAGGCTTTGATGGTCAGTCAAAATTTCACATACCTCACCATATAGATAATGACGCCATAATTTCAAAGCAAAGACAATAGCAACAAGTTCCAAATCATGTGTAGGATAATTACGTTCATGTGTACATAACTGCCTAGAAGCATAAGCAATAACTTTACCATGCTGCATAAAAACACAACCCAACCCCTGGTGTGAAGCATCTGTATAAATAACAAAACCATCTCCACCATGCGGAATAGTAAGAACAGGTGCAGTTACCAACCCCTTTTTCAATTCATCAAACTATTTTCGCAATCAGAATTTCATTCAAACTTTACATCTTTCCGGGTTAGTTTAGTCATCAGTAAGGCAATCGAAGAAAATCCCTTAATAAACCTTCTATAATACCCAGCTAAACCTAGAAAACTTCTCACCTCAGTGACATTATTGGGCCTCTCCCATTTTACAATAGCTTCTACCTTCTTGGGATCAACACATATACCATCTCCAGAAATAAGATGGCTTAAAAATACAAATTTTGAAAGCCAAAATTCACATTTGCTAAACTTAGCATACAATTGCTTATCTTTCAACACATTCAAAATAGTTCTGAGATGATTTTCATGTTCAACCATATCACATGAATAAATCAGAATATCATCAATAAAAACTATCACAAACGAATCAACAAAAGGATGCAGTACCCGATTCATAAGATCTATAAATACAGCTGGAGCATTAGTCACCCCAAAAGGCATCACCAGGAATTCAAAATGACCATACCGAGTACGAAAAGAAGTCTTAGAAATATCACTCTCCTTGACCCTCAACTGATGATAACCCGATCGCAAGTCTATTTTTGAAAACACTTTAGCACCCTGTAACTGATCAAACAAATCATCTATACGAGGTAAAGGGTACTTGTTCTTAATAGTAGCTTTATTCAGTTGCCAATAATCAATACACAAAAGCATAGTGCCATCTTTCTTTTTCACAAATAAAACCTACGCCCCCCATAGAGATACACTAGGTTGTATGAACCCCCTATCAAGCAAATCCTGCAACTGAATTTTGAGTTCTTTCAACTCAACAGGTGCCATTCTATATGGTGCCATAGAAATAGGTGTTGTCCCCAGTGCTAATTCAATACTAAATTCAATTTCTCTTTTTGGAGGTAACCCTGGAAACTCACTAGGAAACACTTTTGGAAAATCTCGTACAATAGGAACATCGACTAATTGTAAAGAACCCTTCCTAGTGTCAAGAACATATGCAATAAAACCCTCATAACCCTTACTCAATAATTTCCTCATTTGTATAGCAGAAATGATGCAACTGGGAATAATTTTCCTTTCCCCCACAAATTTAAATTCAGGCTCACCAGGCATATTAAAAACAACTTCCTTACAGAAACAATCCATAGATGCATGATATTTAGATAACCAATCCATTTCCAGAATTATGTCAAAATAAAAAATATCCAATGGAAGTAGATCTATAACTGTATCTCTAGCCTCCACAGTCAAAACACAATCATGAAAAACATATTCAACTACAATCATATCCCCCATAGGCATGGAAATACCCAACCCCACCTTTAAATGAGTGCATGGTCTATTCAGATGTATGGAAAATGCATATGACACAAAAGAATGTGTGGAACCAGGATCAATCAGAACATAAGCACTTCTATCAGTAACAGAAAGTGTACCTGTCATCACATCTGGAGTAATCTGAGCTTCTTTCATTGTAAAAACTCATCCACCTGGTCTGGAACTACTAGCATGTCCTCTGCCCATACTTTTCACTGCACTGCCTGAAGATAACATTCTGCTTGCTACTTCACTATGTGCTGCTGGAGTCTCTGCCAATTGCAGACAAGTCTTCTTAATATTACCCACTTGATGAAAATGGTAGTATTCCAATCCCTTAAGATTAGGACACTCAGATTTATAATGCCCTTCCTCTTTACAAAAGAAACATGTAACAACTCTTGTCGGTGCCTCACCCTTTCCTGACCTCCTAACCAGACTAGAAGATTCTCCACCCCTTGTATCTCTGCCAAATCTCCCCAGACCTCTACCACTATCTCCACCACCTCTCTGAAATTTAGGAGGTTCCATCTTAACACTTCCACCCTCACCTCCCTTAAAGTGAGATGCGTCGAATCTACTCTTCTTAAAACTCTATCTACTCGCCACCCCTTGGTTCATTTGCCTTTCTTCTATCGTGGCTTTGTTTACCAGAGAAGCATAATCTTCTAACTCATAAGTGGCCACTCTATTTTGAATAGGCCAAATCATTCCATCTTTAAACTTACTACATTTATCTCCTTCATCCTGTTTATACTTAGTAGCAAATCTAGACAAAGCAGTAAATTTTGCATCATACTTCCTTACAGACACTTTCCCTTGGGTCAAATTTATAAACTCCCTCAGCTTCTCCCTCCTATAAACCCTAGGGAAATACTTAACATACAAAGCTTTAATAAATTCAGCCCAAGTAATAACATCAGTACCTTCCATCCTGGGCACCAAATGGTTGCTGGCTTCCCACCAATATTTCGCCTCCCCTTTGAGCTTAAACACGGCTAGATTCACTTTCTGGTTATCTGTAACCTTCATAACTGCAAAGATAGTTTCTAGATCTCTGACCCACATCTCAGCTTCTGTAGGTTCAACTGACCCTGAATATTCTAGAGGATTCAACTTCAAAAACTTCTCATGCATGGAATTTTTCATTTCCTTCCTTGCCTCTTTCTCAATCATGGCCACGGTCTTCGATTCTAGATATCTAGCCTGTTGTTCTGCCATTTTCTCCATATTTCTTTCTTGTTGCTCTTCCATCCTCATCATTGCCTGCACCGTCATCTGAATCTCTGTAGGTTGTTCATTCTCTCTGGCCCTTCCAGCAACACTCTGCTCTTCTTCAGTATTGTCTATACGAGAAGCTACTCCCTCTTCTCGATGTTGTCCATCCCCAGGTTCCATCTGGAATTATCTGTAATACAACAAAGTTCTAACAACCAATATAAACTGTTTATACTACTAAACTATTGGTTAGTACATAAACAATTCATAAATATCAAATCAACTCAATACTGCCATCTAACCGTCACACACGTCCAGAATTAATAACCACGCTCTGATACCACTAATTGTCACACCCCAAAACCCAATATCCATACTAATCATTTGTTATTGGAATAATTAGATCATAATCTTGAGCCCATTGGAAATATGATTCATTCATCATTATTTTCCTACATAACGTGCATAATGAACATAATATTATTCTTATATCATAAAATTCAATATCAGAGTCATAATTAAGCGAACATACAATACCGTGATTAACTACGATCAACTCAATCCATACTAAATCAATATATACAATGTGTGAGTATATTAAAATCTTCAGTGTGACAACGATAAAATCCCATTTTTAAACCCCAGCTCTCTCCAATGGTGCAACTCTCAAAGCTACCGGTCATATGGTATCCTAGCTGGCAGCGTATGAACCTGAAATTGTTAAAATATAAACCGTAAGCATTAATCTTAGTGAGGTACTCCTTCCCTGCAATAGAATAACAATTCTATATCGAATATGTAGATATAAAATCCAAACAATCCTGCCCATTGGCAATAACAAATCATGGATCATAAGATCCAAATAATTCTGCCCATTGGCAATAACAAATCCTGCATCATAAGATCCAAACAATTCTATCCATTGGCAATAACAAATCCTGCAACATTAGTTCCAACAAATCATTGGATCTTTGTCCAATTACAATCCTGGATCATAAGACCCAAACCAATCCTGGATATTTTAATATCCAAACAAATCCTGAATACCGAAGTATTCAAACCAATCCTGGATCATGAGACCCAAACAAATCCTGGATATTTTAATATCCAAATAAATCCTGAATACCGAAGTATTCAAACCAATCTAGGATCATGAGACCCAAAAAAATCCTGGATATTTTAATATCTAAACAAATCCTGAATACATAAGTATTCAAACAAATCTGCTCTTAGAGCTATATTCATATTTATGTATGAAACAAATCATAAGTACACTCACCTTGGCAGTTTAACTGGATTTGCCCTTGCCTTTATCCAGTACTTGTTCAATCAGATCTTCTTCCCTTCCTATCATTCTTAAAATATTAGTATCATCATAATAATATCAATAATCCAAGGAACGATTTAAACATAATTCAATCCATAAGCATCACATGATTCCATTCAAATCATTTATCACAAGTGAAGTTCCATCCAAATCCATGCTAGTATATTTAACATATCCAAATCATAGACCAAATATAAATTCATTTATTCTTGTAAATTCAATCCTTGTCATATTAGTATTCCAATACAAAAGACGGTACATCATTTTAGGTCTCGTAGAGCAAGATATGCTCATTTCTTTACCACATGGCAAATCTGCCCTATAGGTCCTCTTATCGTTCATACAACTTCCACGGATTTCCATAATTTTGTTACATCATAAATTTATATGATATTTAACCCAACATCATTAAAAATATTGAAAAATACAAAATTAGAGTTTCATAATTTTTAAGGTTCGTTTGCTATGTCAAGCAAAACACCGAACACATGGCGGGCATATTTTCACCCTTAGGGAAGATTTCATACCCGAATTTCAAACCCTCACCAAAGACTTATTTCTTGGTATTTTCACATGATTTTCGGGTATGTCATACATATACGAGTCCAAGTTAATCTCCAATTGGAATCAATCAATTCCAGTATGTATACAAAAATATATGGAAGTTTGAATAAACAAAGTTTCTAAACAAAGCAATTTTAGGGTTTTGTACATTCAACTTAACTTAAACTTGCATATATCCATACATATGCACCCAAGCATGAAAGGTAAATAAAAAATCAAGGATTTATATCATATAAATCATAAATTAAAGAAAAATAGCAAGATTCCTGGTTGGAATTACCTTAGGGCCTTTTATGTAATTTTCTACGATTTTTTTTAAATGTTTCTCCTCACTTTCTTCTTCCTAACCCTCACAATTGTTTTTCCTCAACTTAAAACTCTCCCAAACTGAGTTTTGCTGAATAAAGGAGGATATCTCAAGGTTTTAAGTCGTCCAAAACAACCTCCACCTCCAACCAATCAATTTATAACATGTGGCATCATATAAAACAAAATATCATTTAAGGCGAAATGACTACTTTAGCCCCTGTTCGTAAAAAGACAATATCTTCCCACTCGGATGTCTGTTCGATGGACCGTTTGTTGTGTTACAACCCTAACTCATATATCTACAAATATATAGTTTACACCTCAAGTCAATTGTTATGTCATAAAGGTCAAACTAGTCTTAAACTTGAACATTCCTACCGAAAACTTCAAAATTTCACATTTGTAACTAGTTCGATTCTTCATGTTTTATGAAGGTAAGATTAGACTAAACATAATGAATTAAAATTATATATACTAATAACATATTATACATATCACACAAGATAATCATGATTTAATTATAATTTATCATAATTATATTCGGGTTGTCTCAATGCCCATCAATAAATACAATATCTCAAATCGAATCAATATTTTAGATTCCAATAAACGTCATGATATCAACAATATGAGTACAAATAGACGAGGAAAAAAACGACTACTGTCGAGGGATTCAAGGAGCATATTTCATAAATGCCATACCTCAAAATCATCACAAGAAACTCATGATATTCTTCCCCAAAATTCTGATCACACCACTGTGTTCCTCTCACGAAAACAATAAAAAACTCGTTCTAGCCCAGACTCGAGAAAACTCCAAATAAGCCTTCAAATCATGGGTTAAAGCTTGGTTTAAATGGGGCTAGTGTTTTGTAAATGAAAGAAGATGAAAATAGAGGAGGGTACTGATTTTTGGGAAGGCTGAAATGTGCTTTAAAAGTCCTAAACTCGTCACTTTATGTTTATATACCAAAAACAGTTTGAGTCCTAATTAAACACAAACACTCGAGAATTTATTACGAATGATCGAACAGTTGGAATTGGATAAAATTTTAGTATGTTGTAGCGAACGGAGAGACGGAGCTATAAAAAATTCAGCACGATCGGACGGTCGGATTTTTAATTTTTTAATTTTTTATCCTCGTTAGGTCGGATCCTCCCTCGATTTTTATATAAAAAGTTATAATTTTCAAATTTTAATCCCAATTTAAATTCCACATAAAACCTTATTTTTATATATAAAAACAAAAATTTTGACATACCAAAATCAAATAGATTCCAAAATTTTTATTTTTTTTCAAATTGTTTATTTAACAAAGATTTTTCCGGCTAAAAAATTGCATGGTGTTATAGTAGACTCGATTTTTTTAAGTAATTCATACATGGATTTTTTAATACATACAGTAGTTTTTATAATGCATACGTATATTTGAGTTTAATATATCTGAACTTTATAATATATACATGATTTATAGTAATGAATACATGTTAGGTTTGTGTTAACACTGACATATAAGTGAATAAATTGTGAATCTTGCAAAAGTGAATTTTCTAATTTGAGATATTAAGTAAACACAAAAATACGAACTAAACAAGCAGACCGTGCACAAATAAACAATACTTTAATTTCTTCCCACAAAGTATTAAGGGTCGATAAAATAAAGTAAATTCTTAAGAATCAAGAAGGTGAAATAAATGTAAATTAAAGAAAATATTTTACAAATTATCATTAGAATGAGAGAGATGTTACCTTAATTATTTTTAACTAGGGATATCTTATAATTTTTATATTAACATATAATTAATTATATTTTACAAGAATTTATATATTATGTTTTACAAGAATTTAATATGTTTTAAAAGAATTTATATATTATTAAATTCACTTAACTCATAAAGAAAAATCAATACATGATTTAAAAAACTCAAAGCAACACATGATTTAAAGAAGTCAATTACAAAGATGAAAGTACTCAAGAGATTTCTAAAATAGTTTTCTCCTCGATTCTTGTAAGCGCAAAATAATTGCAAAGGGCGATTTAAAAAAAAAATTGCAATACCATTTTTAAATGCAGAAGCAAATTTTAAATTGATTTTATATTTTTATCCTAAACATGCATCTATGTGTGATAAAACAGATAAATCAAATCACGCAAATATCACAAGGCAAGGTTTTAGGAAAAAATCCCTTTCGGGTAAAACCTTTATTTCACTATATAATGTAAATCGCAACTTACAAATTACATAGAGAAATCTGCAATGAATCTTCCGCAGAAAATCCACATAGACCGCAACCTAAATTCAGCAACCCTCCACCAGCCTCAGCCTTTGTCTTTAGTAGTGAATCCCATACATGTATCATAAGTCAGCAATGGAGTGCCTCTGTACAAAAGGTGTATGCAATATAAAACTTTTGAGGGTTCTAAACTAATTCACAAGAACATTATTGCATGATGATTTTTTATGAATTAAAGTAGTGTTTTAACACAAAACTTGACGAAATATTGCAACAAATATGCAAAAATGTACTTGGCAAAATTCTAAAATATTTTGTCAAAGAAACATGTATTTATAAAAACTTTAAGTCGGCGGGTCGTTCGAGCGACTTTGTGATGTCATTTGAACGACACAAAGATGTCATTTGAAGGCCTAAGAAACAACCTAAGAAACGACGTAGAAAGAACAAAACAATATCATGCCATTTAAAACAATGAATAAATGACCTAAGAAACGACATGTGAATGTCGTTTGATGAGCCAGGAAGGAACGACCTAACAAACAACATTCAATATTTTTGAAAAAAATAAAAAATTCTTCTTGAAAAATAAAAAGACATGTTCGTTTTTAATAAAACTAAACTTCCCAAATATAATTCCATGAATTAATGCAAAACTCTAAATCATTTTATACCTTTTAGGATATCGAGAAGTCTTCAAACTTAAAGATGCCTGAGTTCAGTCCAATCCGTCTTGTCGATGCGTGACAATTTGTAACGGAATACGCCAAAATAGCCTAAATCCATGCTATGAACAATCCAAGATAAATTGTTCTTAGAAATCTCCCCCTTTGGCTATTCCGATGCAAAATAAACAAAATGATCGAACACCAAATTAAAATCAAAATCTCCTATTACAAAGATAGTAACACCTTTTCCAACCATAAAATGGAACGACATAAGTCTCTTTGCCTTCAGACTCCATATTTTTCTTCCCAAAATTTTTCTTCATCCGTGTGTTCTTGAATTCCTCTTTAAGTACCTACAAACATGAGACAAGAAACATATACCGTCGTTACGCATCGAGTTTGAAACAAAATATAATTCATAAATAAGTACTCCACCAAATTCAAACTCATCATAAACTCCGTTTTAATTTTCTCTCCCTCTTTGTTTTTATCCGAAATAGACAAATAGACAAAGAAGTAGAAACAATAAACATTAAGTGCAAAGCATTACGACGAAGAAAATATATCATCACAAAATATGTAAATTAAGCATGTGTAATGCTCATCTCAAAGATAAACAAAACCAACAATTTTTGAAATTTTTTCAATTTTTTCAGAAAAAAGGCAAATTTCACAAATACAACAAACCTACCTTATATAATATATGTACATTATGTCAAAGAAAATTCGGCACAAATATATAGGTATAAACGACCACAAAACATAACACAAAACAATAAGCTTTACACACTACCATAGTATTTATGTGTCCAACCTTGTGGAATGGAATGAATAGGCGTGAACTAGTAGCAAAAGAATTATAATCCAAACACTAAAATATGTTCAAGAAGTTCTAATTGATGGCTAAAATTTATCAAACTAAGTTTTAGCCTCAAGTGATAAATAAAGTTGAACTTAATGAACAAAACAAACACAATGCACACAAGCCTAGAATATTGATGATTTTACAAATCAATAGCGTCATGACAAAATAAGGTTAACTAGGATACATTGTCATTATGCAGACCTGTTGATATTTCCATCCAAACTCCCTCAAAATATAATTCTTTTCTTTTCTTTTGAATGAACATATCAAGCTAAACAAATTATGGCCATATTTAGCATATTACTCTTTTTACTGCCTTAATTTTTTCTTAGGCTCTTTTCAAACGGCGGCTTTCGCGACGAGATTATTAGTGCACACTCATTACTTTTTTTAATACTAAATAAATCCTCACAGGCAACGATTCTCACATGCAAAAATCCTCCATAATCAAATAAATATGTAGATTACAAGATTGATAGGAGAAAATCTCCCCAAGCTCAAATGTACATCATGAAGTATAAATCCAATAAGCTCGTGCATGTGTGTGTGGAGGCATGAACAAAGTCGAATCCATAAAGCAAGTCAATTTCGAAACAACTCCCTAAACATGGTTAAGAACAATATAAGCATCTAAAGTCATAACAAAATGTCCTATCCATATGAAATTGTGCAGTGAATTTGATTCAAACACACCAGTATGCCACAACAATGTGTAAAACTAAAACACACAAAGAACAGAAAATATTTTTTAATTTTTTAAAACCAAAATATTTTTGTATTTTTCAAAAAATATAAAATCAAAAATCTTTTTATATTTTTTTCAATATAAATCAATAAAATAAAAATATAATACAAAAAGTACACGTGTTATAAATCTAGCAAAAATATATCATGAAGCGCAACTAGCATATGACAAACAAAATCATGCAACCAATCAAAGATATGAAATAACATGTGACACATTATGTGCAAGCATGTGAGAATCAACCATTTAGCATTTCGTGTTTCCAAAATAGATTTCCTAACCCAAACGGGTGTATAGCTAACTCGAGGGGTTATGGGAACCAATGGGACACTGTCTATAAACTTCCTAGGACCTTTTCCAGATCAAAACAAAAGCGCCTAAGGTGATTTTCCTACCATAATATGAACATGCGTAAATGGGAGGAATGTTACCTATGGGTTGTCCTTTTCTAACGTCCTTGATTTTGGTTGACCCTCTAAAATAAACAATGGTTTTGACTTTAACCCTCAATGCATTAGAACAAGACGAGCCATTACCATCACTACTCAAACTACTCGAGTCCTTTAAATCATATTTTAACTTCAAAATTTTAAACTCAAGTAAAGAATTAGACTCTTCAAATATTAGGGAATCCCTCTTTTAATTATCAATCATACCTAGAAGGTTATCGCACTCTCCCTCAAAGAAAGTAAACTTATCCCTAAGAGTCTTTTCACGTGCCTTAAAATCATTTACCAAATACTCTTTGGCACAAACATAAACCCTAGAATTTTTCACGTCCTCCAATTATTTTTCTAAAATAAGGACTCTATCATCACTCTCCTTTTTGGCCACTTTTAAAGATTTCAAGTCATCATATGAATGACCAAACTTCTCACGAACGATATCTATTTGCTTTTGAACTGTTTGAAAAGGATCCAAAATGTTTTAAAAATGATTTTCAAGAAATTCAATTCTTTCGACAAACTTTAAATTCAAATGAGAAACCATTGAGAGACAAAAAATAAAACACAAGAGAGTTGAATAAACCACTCAACCAAATGGTAAACAAGATCAAACATAATAACTTAGTGAAACCGTCTATAATACCAATTTATAGATGCAAAATAATTACAAAGGTTGAGTTCAAACAAAAATTACAATACCAATTTTAAATGCGAAAGCGAATTTTAAATTGAGTTTATATTTTTATACTAAACATGCATCTATGTGTGATAAAAGTAATAAATCAAATCATGCAAATACAACAAGGCAAGGTGTCAGGAGAAAATCCCTTTTGGGTAAAAACCTTTATTTCACTATATAGCGTAAATCGTAACTTACAAATTATATAGAGAAATCTATAATGAATCTCCCATAGAAAATCCACTTAGACCACAACCTAAAATCAACAATGATTCCCTCGAGAACAACAATGGACCACAACCCTCCATCAGCCTCAGTCGTCATCTTCAGCAGTGAATCCCCAAAGGTATCACAAGTCAATAATGGAGTGCCTCTCCACAAAAGGTTTATAGAAAGATACAAACCTTTCTAAACTAATTCACAAGAGCAATATTGCAGGATGCTTTTTTGTGAATCAAAACAATGTTTTTCAACATAAAACTTGAATAAATTTTGCAGCAGATATGCAGACATGTACTTGGAAAAATTGTTAAACATTTTGTCAATGAAACAGGTATTTATAAAAACTTTAAGTCAATGGGTCGTTCGAGCAACTTTGTGATGCTGTTTGAATGACAAATGAATGTTGTTAGAACGACTTTCAATGTCGTTAGAACGACTTCAATGTCGTTTGAATGACATTGAAATGTCATTTGAAGATCTAAGAAATAACTTAAGAAATGACATAGCAAAACAATACAGCACCATGCCATTTGAAGAAATGAAGAAATGATAAGTGAATGTCATTTGATGAGCCAGGTAAGGAACGACCTAAGAAACGACATTCAATCTTATTGAAAAAAAATTCTTTTTGAAAAATAAAATAACCTGTTTGTTTTTGATAAAAAATAATCGTCCCAAATATAATTCCATGAATTAATTCATAACTCTAAATCGTTTTATAACTTTTGAGATGTAAGAAGTCTTCAAATTTGGAGATGCTTGGTTTTGGTCCGTCTTAACGATGCATGACGATTTGTAACGGAATACGCCAAACCAGCCTAAAGCTATGCTATGATCCTAAAAAAATTATTCTAACAATTCTAAATAAAGATTGGACTAAGAGATGATTTCTCCTATTATTGGATCCTTCTCCGATGAGCAATTTTATTTTCCCAATATATTAATAATTATATTCAATTTTCTCCTCTTGTTTTTTTTTCACACTATATCTATGAGGACTTCCTAGGTGTGGGATATTTGGGATTGAATGTCTTCAGTGACTAAATAGATTCGGGTGCTGACCCGTGCTTGCACTCCCTAATAGTTTTAGTAGACTATGTAACTTTTTTTCCAGCTTCGAGAGTGGGGCCATTAATTTTATCCATCACGAGAAGTGTCCTTGCCATATACATTGATAGATGGTAGCTCTTATAGGATTAAAATGAAAGTCCGGGATGCATCCCGACCATTTTTTTCTGTACTTGAAAACTCAAAAGCAATATATATGAAATGATTCATATTTATTTAACTATCTTGATTAAGTGACTTACTCTACATTTAATTCTAATTTTCCACTGAGGGTTTTATGGGATAAAGAAGTATGTAAATGTATTTGAAAAATAATTTTTTGATAAGGCTATAATAAATGCCCAGGTAACTTTTAAGGTGAAAAATCACTTATTGGGGGAATTTATGTGGACAAAAGAGGTACAAAAAAGGAAAAAGAGGAATTCCCAACTAGCATGACCCTAGCCTTCATGTCGACATGTCAATGATGGTACCTGAATTTTCAACTTATTGTACTCTCTTACTGGAGAATTGGTACAAAAATTCTATATTAACATCGACATATCATATGCTTTATTATCCTGTGAAGGACTTTGGCTATAAAAGGGTGTTTAAGGCGGGATTTTTAAAATCATCTCTCTAAATGTCCATATCCATGAGTGGAGAGTATTCTTCTTATCTTGATCATTTAGAATCCACGTGCTTGTATGAAGTTGACTATTCAGCTCTTATTCGTGTTTGATTACTTTGTGGCACAACCGTAAAAAAATAGGGTCTTTTGGAGGTGGCCCTGCAATTCTGGTACCATTAGGACCATGTGTTATGCTTTAGACTAGACAAGGTGTATCGAACTTATGAGGGTTTTTCTGCCATGTTGGGCATATATCCCCATGTTCTAGCTACTATTATTGATTTTTCTTATTCTCCATAGGAGGTGTTGGGCGAACTATTGCGCATTTCTCCTTATGATACTCGACCGTTGGTGCATAAGGGAGGAATTTACCTCCCAATGGGGCTGCAGTTTGAATGTCATCAGGACATTTGAGCTTTCGGGTACAATTGGGATCTAGCGTTAGGCTTGACTGGAAAGTTTCTTTTGGTGACTAGTGGCATGAGTGCGGATACCCAAGTTACTACCATAGTCTCGAGGATATGTTCTTATTGCAATCCTGTTGCTACCATTTTGACAGATACATTAAATATCCTTGGCGATTAGAAAGTATAGACCTCTACCTTTCTACGGGGAAATTATACATGTGACTGGTAGAGAGGTTTTGGTTGGATGTACCCCCTCCATTTTCTTAACCCACTGCTAAAAACTTCTTCCTTCGACCTTTTATGGACTTCACTATGTCTTTAAATTGACTAGTTTGACTAGATTTACCCCTCCATTTTTGAGGATGTACAGTTGCGTCGAGAGCATGTGGGTAAGTTTACATAATATGGATTACTAAGGACCTTCATAAAGGAATGAAGATGACAATGATATTGAAACATGCCCTCCTGGAAATTAATGAAAACTTTTATGAAGCTATGATTTTGATGTTGGACTTAGTATGTTGGTGTAGGTTTTTGTATGTAATTGATGATTGGGTTGTAGGTCTACTATAGGTTCGGATACGGGTCTTGGTATATTAGTATAGAAGTTGGTGTATCTTTTGGGTTTAGTTGTTTGTAATGGAAAGGAAAGGTACTAGTGATGATCTGTTGCATGTATTTTGGATAAAATGTGCTTTTATGAAATAATTGTTAGTTTTGTGTGTATCTTGTTGTGCATTAATGAAAGACTCATTTATGTTTGAATTATATATACCAATAACTAAGGCATACATAGTCCTTTTGTTCAATTAAAATGTTTAGGGAGACTTATGCCTCTTGATGGGAGAAGATAAGAGCATTTTTGTGAAAAAGAAGACACAACACCCAAAGTTAATATATGGGATACCTATGTAACTCTGTGGGGATAAATAGTTGTAGTGTTTTGAAAATATTTTGAGAGGATGAGGACTTAACGTAATTCTGGTAGAGAGGGATAATAATATTTTTTTAGAATATAAGATAGGTGACAATTACGAAGTGTGACAATAATCTGATCAAGGATATAACTTTTTGAGGCAACTGAGGTTGACTGGAACTGTAATTTTGTCTCCATCAAGATCAGTCTGGATAACGACAACTCTTGATAAATTCCTTTTTTACAAGGTATGGGTCGCTCAAATTGGGCTTGAATTTTCCCCTAGGGCCTCTTTGAGAGTAAGGATGCCTTCTCGCACACCGTTATTAGTAAGGACGCCTTCTCACACACCGTTATTTTTGATGTTTTTACTGAATGATTGTGAAATACCATGATCAGACCCTTGTATATGAAATAAAGGCTTTAGTATATTTTCAACCAAGAGTGCTAACTCATCACAGTGACATTGGTGCCAATTAACCTCTCCCACTTGGATCTCGAGCATGACTCCTAAGGAAGGTATTTCGAGTTCAACTGGTAGGATAACTTCCATGCCACAGACTAGGGAGTATGGGGTATCCCTAGTGGGCATTTTGATTAACGTGTAGTAGGCCTAAAGGGTGTAAGGGATTCTGTTAGCCCGATCGCTGCATTTTTCATTCATCTTGCAGATAATAGATTTGAGGCTCTTATTGGAAACTTTAATAACACCATTGGTTTGTATAGTACATGTGAGAACGTGTGTTTTTAAATTTGTTATTCCTCGACCAGTTTTGTGACTGCATCTTCAAAATGAAGACCATTATCTAATACGAGCTAACACTAGACCCTGTAACAGTAAATGATATTCTTTCAAATGAGCTTGGTTTCTTTCTTGGCATTCAACACGACGTATGACTATACGTAGATCCATTTAATGAAATAATCAATAACGACCAAGATAAATTCATGAATTTCAGATGCTTTGGGATTGACTTTCCTAATGTTGCTGATGCTCCAAGTTAAGAAGGGCCATTAAAATGTCATGTTGTATAACTCACGAGGATGAAAATGTTAAATTATTGAGAATTTATAACACTTGAGACGAATCTTGATGTATGATACACAGTTGTGGACCATTATAGTCCAATATTACCATTGCCGAATTATATTTCTAGTAAGCATGTTTTCCATTCATGTGGGTTCCACATCCCGGAGTGTGATTTTCTACATGATCTCTTCAATGTCATCCCATACTATTATGCATTACAAGTGGGTACCATTGAAATTCTTATTGAATAGAATTTTGTCAAATATGACCTACTGGGCTGTGAGTGTTTGGAGAGTTATGGGAGATTTCTTATCAACTCTTTGAAGGTATTAACCATAGTTAAGGTGGCACAAGATATTATAATACCACAGTCCGAATTGTTTTCAATCTTTTTCAATGGTGATATTTATGTGGTAGCATTGCATTGGCATAGACTATTTACGAACTCTTAAAGGGTCAGTCGTGGTTATCTCGGGCATGTCAACGATAGAGGCTATAGTTTCCAATGCATTGGTGAAGCTATTTTTGGAATGGAAGAGGCAATAGAAAGAGACGTCTTTGAGTTTTGAGGAGAGATATTTGAGATTAATAGGGAATGGTAGTTTATTTACCTATCTGAATTTCCATTTCGAAGTACTTGTCCTATGATGAGGTTCGTATCTTTGTACACGTCGAGGTATTGAATTTCTTTTTTTGAGAGAAACTTTGAGACCAATGGTGCATGCCTCGTATTCTGTCATGTTGTTAGTGAAAGGGAATTCTAGCTTAATGACAATGGGTTAATGCGAGTCATCAGGAGCAATCGAGATTATCTTAATATCGTATCCCTTATTATTGGCCGCTCCGTCAAAGAACATCTAACAGCGATAACTTTGGGTGTAGTGCAGAGAATGTCTTCATTAGTAAATTTTGATATCCATATCTCAACTTCTTCTATGGCGTGATCTTATAAGTAATTAAAAATGCCTCTTCCTTTAATGGCCTTTTGCGTGCTCTAGGCATTGTTGAATTCATCAAGTATCAGTAACCATAGGGTCACGTGGCTTGAAAATGAAGGTTTTCCAGTATAATTCATAGGATCCATTTGGGACATCAGTTTGATGGGGAATGCAAGCAAGTAATATCGAAGTTTTTGAGTGACCCAAATTAAGGCAACACATGCCTTTTCCAATGAAGTTTAATTCACTTCATAACCTTCTAGATTTCACTGATGTAGTAAATGCATCTATCTTTGCATGACTCTTAGATGTATTGGGATATCATATACCCAAATTTAATATCAGTGATAATTAGGTATATGGGGAGAGCTGGGCCAGGTCATGGTGGCATGAGCACCAATGGTTGGGTAAGGTATCACATGATTTTATATAAGGACTCATGGAATGACTCATTTAAAACCTTGGTTGAATCCTTTTAGGGGAGATTAAAGATAGGTTCACAGATATAAGTGAACTGGCTAATGAATATTTTGATTTATTGGATCTTTCTTAAGAAACTTCATACTTATTTCTCGATCCCAAGTGAGAGAATTTTGAGGATCACTTTGAGTTTGGTAGGGTCTTCTTTAATTACCTTCTTGTTGTCCACAATCCTAGGAGTTTTCCTTTGGTGACACCGAAGATGCATTTTTTCATATTGAGGCACATTTGGTATGTCGTAGTTATTCTAAGAGTTTCCTGAAGGAAGAGATATTACTTTCTTGAGTTTTCGATTTAATGTTGATGTTGTTAACATAGGCTTCGACTTCCTTATGGATGACATCATACAGGATGGTTGTGGTTTTCCTTTGCTATGTAGCCCCAACATTCTTGAGATTTAAAGGCATCCTAATGTAGTAAAAGTTTTCCCAAGGGGTGGTGAAAGTATTTATCTCTTGATGATCAGGATCCATCTTGATATAATTATACTCGATAAATATATCGATGAATAACTTGAGATCATGATTGGATGTATTGTCGATGATCGTATAGATGTTGGGTAGAGGACAACCATCCTTTGGAGAAGATTTATTCAAATATCAATACTCGATGCACATCTAGACTTTCCCTCCAGATTTTGGCACTGAGACTATGTTGGTGAGCCAAGTCGAATAATCGACCACATGGATAAAACCTACATGCAATTGGTTGAGCACTCCTTCTTTGACTTTGAGGGATAATTCGGGTTGAAGCTTCCTCAACTTTTACTTGACAAGCTTATATTCAGGCTATGTATCATGTTGGACAATTTCGGGATCAATATCGGGCATGTCACTATAAGACCATGAAAATACATTGTGAACTCATTTAGAAGCACGTCAAATTTTGATCGTTCTTTCTCATTGAGAGTTGACCCAATCCTGATCTTGCCCGTATTTTTACTAGAATCAATATTAGTGAGAATAGTTTTCTCATAATTAGTTTGAATACGGTTATATTGTTTTATTTTTTCCTTATTGAGATAAGTTAAGAATTGTTCATCCATTAAATCATCTTCATTAATTATTTTATTAATATAATCATTACAATTAATATAAGGAGGAACAAGATACTAAAAATCTACATTTATTTCATTAATATTTTATTCTAGAAAAATAAAAATGAGGGCCTCCTCAAAGTAGGCCACATTTACATCAAGATTAGAAACATTAAAACATGAATAAGTTCGATTTAAAGTCATTACATGTTAGAGTTATTAGTTAGAAGGGTGGACTTTCCTCGATGCTTCACTAGTTGCGTAGAGGCTTGTTAGAAGGAAAGATCTTCTTAGCAGGTCTGATCACACGAATTTAGTGCGGAGCATGGAAATATTCATCTCCAATTCAGCGAGGCTACAAGATTCATCACTATTGATGCTCTTGGTTCTTTCACTATTAGAAGAGCTTAAGTCAGAGGATTTAATGGCTGATGGCTTTGCTTATGAGGGATAAAAGAGGAATCTTATTTCTTCATCCACTTCGAGGATACGAGATAATGATACCATATTTAACCCTTGATATTTCAAAAGTTGTTAGACCTCTCAACTATCCTCAAGTAAGAAAAAAGGTCCCAAGGTCAATCCTTGACCTTAGCTGGACCACTCTTTAATTCTTAAGACCTCCATTTCTCTCAAGAAAATATCCATAGGACTGCAGTAGACCTCAGTCAACTATTCCTCCTCTTAGAATGATCAGTCGTTCTAACATGTCTCTTCAACCAAGCTGAAAGACCACGAAATCAGAGTTATTCCATTTTTAATGCCCAAAGAAGACCTCAGTTTGAAGATAAATGACCTCTCGCGGCTACTTAATCCTCAACATAAAGGCGTATCACTATAAAATACCTTAAGATAAACTTATGGCATTTTCATGGATCCCAAGACTCCAATAAAAATTCTATGACTAGCTTAGTCGGTAGGTGATAATCACAACACTGTTTCACCTACTTCCACTATATAAGCCCACTTGTCGTGAAAGCTTCCATCCGCATTTAATGCATTCAATAATCACCTTACACCACTTGAAAAAACTTTGACCAACACTCCCACCTTGTTGATGCCATCAGACCTCAAAGACACCTTAACTATGCTGTGTTTGTCCACTTGTTCTCTCTCCAAGAGTTTACATATACAAGGGAGGTTGAAAATATATTAAAGGCAAGTTCAAGTCATCCTACTTTCAAAGACCAAAGAGGATTAACTTCATTAAGTGATGTATATAGTTCCAAAAGCTTTTAACCCACTATTTTAAGTGTAGAATCATAGTTTGGATCATTCGTAGCTATTGTACGTATTGTACCCCTTTTGGATCCCTAAATTAATACTCATAAACCCTTTGATAAGTCTATCAATTACTTCCTAAGATCCTTGAAATTGGTGACAAAGGCCGTAAGGACCTCAGACTCGTTTAGACAAACACCTAGAGGTCTCACTGATTGTAGTAACTCTCTTATTATCTAATAAACTGTACAATATCCTTTGAAAATGGATGTAAGATCCTCAACCGTGGTTTGAACCACTTTAAACACTTGTCTTACACTTGACATTTATCCCTTTCACCTATCTGAGGTCCAAAGGGGAGCATCTGCTTGGTATGAGGTTTTATACCATTTTAATACCCACCGGGTTGTCATCATTTGGGGGAGTGACAAATTCCATTTCCTTTAAATATAAATCTTACTCTTTTCACGATGCCAAAAAATGTCGTTTATATGATTCGTTTAAAGAAATGGAAGCTAAAAAAAAAGAGCGCCAAGAGTAGTTAGCTACTATTCTCAGTAGGCATCCTTAACTCCTAGTATTAGAGGAACCCGTTGTACCAAAACATAACAGTATTGGGAAAAGACATGAGCCCCATGAAGAAGGATATAAGGATGTCAAAGCTGTGCCTAGGGACACCCAATGATCATTTCCTATCAAATATAGACTATCACCTTCCAAATATGAATCTTATGGTGGTTCTAGGGCGGCTAAGGCCTGGGATAACTTGATTAAGAATATGCAAGGACAGTTAGGGAATTTCCTCAACTAATACAAGATGCAGACTCCTAACCATGAATTAGACTTCCAAAAATATTATTACCGTTCTCCAATGACGTTCAACATTATACTCTCCTTTAAAATGGAAGATACCTACCATTGAACTGTTCGATGGGTATAAAGATACTATTAATCATATGGATACCTAGATATCACTCAGGCTCCTACAAGATACCCCAAATCAGGTCTTATGTAGAGCTTTTATCAATACTCTAAGGGGAATAACTAGGGATTGATTTACTAAGCTCAAACCAGGGACTATTGTGATCTTTACTAATCTTTGTCAGCAATTTCATTGAAGCTCAGAAGATAAGGAAGCTTGTCACTTCCTTCCCCCATTTCAAATAAAAGATTAGTAAAGATCTCAGATAATATGCCAATAGATTCAACTAAGAAGATCCCTAAGTGGATGATATAAATGACATGATATGTGTGGTTGCTTTTATCTCATGACTCACCTCAGAAGATTTATTGAGGTATTTCAACAAGAAGCCTTCAAAATCCATGACTGAGCTACTCGAAAGGGTTTAGAAATATATGAATGTTTAGGATGCTATCTCGATAAGGCATTCCATAGCCACCCCTTAGCAGGGAAAGAGGAAAGACGTCTTATATTGCCTTAGGGAATCCTCTTTGGCCGTAGAGTCAAAGAAGAAGAAAGGTAGATGTAAAAAGAATGGGTCTCCAGAGGCAAAAAAGTTAACCCTGGTCACAACTACCATAGAATAGGTCTTTGAAGCACGGGGAACCTAGGATCTCTTACCTCTTTCAAATCCCATGTCGACTACTAAAAAAAATAGATAAGTAGAAGTACTAGAAGTTCCACAAAGAACACGACCCCACAACTCCAAAAATTGATTCAGTTGAAAGATACCATCGAAGGGGTAATGAAGAGGGTTTACCTTAAGGAGTTTGTAGCCAAAGATGCCATTGGAGGTCAGCACAATAATAATAAAAAGAAAAATAGGGATAACGTCCCCTGATTGATGTATATACCATTTTCGAAGGCTTTGTCAGCGGAATCTCTACCACGACTAGAAAAGACCACTTTAAAAGCCTACAACATGAAGCAATATAGGTTAATAGTTTCTTTATCTCGCATCAAGCTCCAATAGGAGTTTTGATGATGGTCTTCCCAGAGACTGACCTCATAAGAGTCCTCACACGTCATGATGACCCTTTTATCATTCAGTGATCATGAGGAATGATAACACAAAGAGGGTATTGCTTGACACTGGAAGCTCGACATATATATTGTTATTAAATGCCTTGAAAACCATGGGACTTGTTCCTAAGTACATGCAGCTAATCAATACTCATCAAATTGGGTTTAATGGGGAATGGGCCTACTCCTTGAGGTGTGTCACTCTTCCCCTCACCAATTTCTTGAAAGATTGCTCTTATACTAACTAGAACAACTTCTTAGTTGTAGATCTCCCTTAAGTATATAATGTGATCTTGGGCAAATGCTCACTCAATGATTTGTATGCTGTCATATCCACATGAAGGCTGGTAATGAGGCTCCCAACCTAACAGTGTGGGAGTAGTGAATGGGACCAAAATAAAGCAAGGAGAGTTACAACAGTTCCATGAGAGAAAAGAAGAAGTATATAGAGACTTCCTATAGTGTGTTCGAGGTCTAAAAAATCTCTTAAAAGGGCTTAAGAATCCCAACAGAGGTCTTTTATCCTCCACCACCAGTACCCATGCTTCCTTTAGAGAGCCTAAGCATATAGTAAGTGGATGAGGATACCTTAGATCCACGAGACAAGGATAAGGAACAAAGAGGATATCTTGCAGACATTTTGATCACTATCTACATTGATCTGGATGACCCAACCAAAGAAGTTCAAATTGCGGCTGACTTCCCTCCCTGAGAGAGGAACTCTTACAATTAATCAAAGAAAATAAAGACATATTCTCTTGGAGACATTCAAATAAGATTGGAATGGATTCTGAGTTTATAATCCACCACCTCAACATGGACCCAAACCATATGCCGGTCTACCAAAAGAAGTTATTCTTCAGAACTGAGAGGGAAAATGCTACAACAAAGGAAGTTAATAAGCTCTTGGTTGCTAATTTCATCAGAGAGGAAAAATATCGAGAGTGGATTTCTAAAATGGTCCTTGTGCCAAAAGCCAACAAAAAATAGAGGGTGTGCATTAACTTTAATGACTTTAATAAAACATGCTCCAAAGATTTCTATCCTCTACCTCAGATTGATACCTTGGTAGAATCCATAGCACCTCATGAGATCCTCTCATTTATGGATGCTTACTTCGGGTACAACTAGATAAAAATAGATCCTAGCGATGCGGGAAAAACCTTATTCATTACAATTAAAGGTAACTGCAATTATAGAGTTATGCTATTTGGACTAAAGAATACGGTGTAACATATTAGAGGCTCATGAATTCCATCTTTAAAGACCTCATTTGGAATACTATGGAGGTCTAAGTTAATGACATGGTAGTCAAAAGCCTATAAGCTCAGAGCTACTTGAAAAACCTCATAAAGACTTGCACCATCCTTAGGAGGAACCGAATGCTCCTTAATCCAAAGAAATGATCTTTTGGGTCTGCTGGAGGCAAGTTCCTTTAATTTATGATTACTAAGAACAATATTTAAGCCAACCCTAATAAGATTCAGGCTCGGTTGTACATGAATTCTTTAAGAACAGTCAAAGAGTTACATAGACTAGCCGGGACAATTGTCTCCCTTAACCCCATTTTGTCTCAAAAGCTATCGATAAGCGCTTGCCTTTCTTTCGAAATACTAAAGAAGGACTCTGAGTGGACTCTTGAGGCTAATTGGGCCTTCCCTAACCTTAAAAAGTACCTTGGGTTCCCATCTCTACTGTCCCAAACTATCACTAGGGAAGATTTATATTTATACCATGTGCCTCACCCATCACTATTACCTTAACTCTTATTCGAGATGAATTTAGGGTACAATACCCCATTTACTATGTGATCTGAGCCCTGCAAGGGTTTGAAAACAAATATCCAAAGATGGAAAATTTAGCCTTCTGCCTCAGCACCTCATCTAAGCATCCGATGACTTAGTTCCAGTCTCACACCATTGTGGTCATGACGGATCAACCCTCTAATTGATCCTCCATAATCTTAACACCTCAGAAGGTTTGTCAAGTGGTCTATGGAGTTGGGAGAGTTCGTTGTCAAATATCAACCTCAAATTACAGTGAAAGGTCAAGCCTTAACAAACTTCTTTATAGATTTCAGCTACTTGGAGGAAGTGGAAAAAAGGGTAAGAGATATGGGGAAGAGGTCACAATAGTGACAAAAGAGACCTAATAACTGTTGTTTATTGAGATAGACCTCAACTCTCCTCCTTAGTTACTACATGTGGATGGATCCTCCAACATCTCTAGTAGTGTAGATGAACTTCATTTGGCATTCCTAGAACGAGGTACAATCTCCCATTCCTTTCATTTTAAATTCAAAGCATCTAACAATGGGGTAAAGTATCAAGCTTTAGTGGAAGGCCTAGGCCTGGCCACCCACTTAAAAGAAGAACATATTGAAACCATTAACGACTCTAAACTGGTGATTAACCAAGTCGTTGAGGTCTATGAGTACAAAAGTGACAATATGGTAGGGTACTTAGTAATTGTTAAGCATCTTATTCAGACAATCCCCAAATTTTGCATCAGAAGGGTCCTACGGCAAAAAATTCAGAGGATGACCAAATTTCATGAGAGTACTTATCAAATGAGGTATATACTAAGGTCCTAGTTGTTACCCTAAACTAATAAATCATCACGTAACTCCAGATCAACACTACATAATTCAATCAGAGCTCAGACTTGACATTTCCCATCAAGGTCTACCTTAGGGATGGTTTACTACCCAAAGACAAGCTTCAAGACAAACGAATTAAGTTCTTTTTGTATCATAAAATTGGATTATGACTTAAACTAATGAAATTGTGACACCTAGAATCATGAATAACTCATTTGGGCATATTCAACAAATCACTATCTGGGTCGGCTCGATATTCTCTAATGGTCGGCAAGATGGCCGACCATCAATAGGATGTCTGACCATCAGTAAGTTAGACTGTCAAGGCTTACACGTGGGAATACTTACAATCTTTTTATATAATTGCAAGGGGTTAAACCTCCTGGCTATCTACAATTAGCTCATGAATGGTTGTCATTAAGTATGTAAAAAATATGTAACTTCCTGACTTATAAAGGCATTTCATATCGTCTTCCTCTTATTCTTACCCATACTATAAATAACACACGATACCCCATAGTTGGGACATGAAGAGAACGATATACACTAAACCATAGAGAGATTTTAGAGAGCTTGTATCTTTCCCTAATACAAAAATAGATTTGCACTTGTGGATGTAGGAATCTTATTGGGCTGAACCACGTTAAACCCTTTGCATCTTTCTCTATATTTCCTCTCTCTTGAGTTCAAACTGTTTTCTTCTATATTTATTATAGTTTATTATTTATAGTTACTAGCTAAGAACTAAAATTATCCTAATTCCAGTTTTGGACAATAACATATTAGTGTCGTTTGTGGGAATGACTAGACAAGCCATCTGTTGTTCTTTATCTAAGTTCAATCAACATGTCTATCAGCTCCCTCGTGAGATATGGGGGAGAATCCAGAAATTAGTAGAGTGAATGAAAATATTCCTCCCTCCAGTCCTATGGGGATGGGAGATCTACAAGTAATTTTGATAAGCCTAGCCAAAGGTCAACAATAAATGGAGGAAATAATGAAACAACTGAATCAGACACTCCAGAATAATTAAAGTAGGCCCTTAGCAAACCCTATCACACCATTTGGACGAGAAATCTCCACCATGAGAGGATAAATGTTGCCAACTGCCCCTATAAAGATATGCAACCATCTTATCATTAATGAGAACTACTAAACACTGCTAGGATGAACGTTAGAATACAAAATAAAATAAGCACATCTGGAGATTCTAGATCATTAGATGACATATCATATTGACCAGGAGCCACATCATACCTTAAGACCATTATAGCGAGCAATCATTCTTTGAGGAAAGCTAAGCGTGATGGAGAGGCTAAGAAGGGGCACAACTTTTGTTCATCTAGGTCCTTGAGAAGTGGGGGGTGTTATCACGGAGAGCCGATAATACCCATAGATCGCTGAGAAAGATTCTCCAGGTCAAGGGCTAGTTTATGAGGGTTAGTACGTGCCGAGCAGGAATAATAACCAAGTAACTAAAACCATCCCTCCTAATGCTAATCTAGATGATCATCCGTGGAAAGGATTAATGGAACGACTAAATTATCGCTCGGGGGAGATATCCAAGTAAAAAAATCATTTACATAGGTGTTTTGTGAAATGATCACCCTTAACACCTTCAATTTTGAATTATCTCACACCTGACAAGTTCAAGCCGCCCATGATAACTCTAAAATATGATGGAAAAATGGATCAAGTACTACATGTGGAAGAATACAAATCTTCCATCAAAATTTATTCTGTTCCCGACGAGATGCGTTGCCGAGCATTCTGCAGTACTATCACTGGGTCGGCACATATATATTATAATATTCTTCCATTAGGGAATATCTCCAGCTTTCAACAACTGGCTGATTTGTGAGTCACCAATTTATGCTATGGAACCAAGATGGATAAGAGGGTAGCTGATCTATTAAGTGGTCACTAAAGGGTTGGAGAGAACACTCATGAATACATCACACGATTTAATAGTGAAAAACTAGAGATCGTTGACTACGACAAGAAGATAATAATCACCGCATTAATGAATGACATGCTATTCGATAAGTTATACCATGAATTGGATAAAGAGCCACCCTAGATTATGACTAAACTACTGGCCAAAGTAGGTAAAATTATAAACGTCGAAGAGGCTATGAATGCTAAAGAGACCAACAAATCCAAGAATGATGCTAATAAGAGCTTAGAAAAGAAAGAGCAAAAAGATAAAAGTTGGAGAAGCCAAAGAGATATGGCAAATAAACTCCTATGACCGTTGGCATTCACCATAATTTTGAAGAGATTTATGGGAGCAGATACCTAAAATGGCCTGGAAAGCTGAAATCTCCTCCAAACCTAAGAGATAAAAGAAAATACTGTGAGTTCCATAAAGATCGGGTACATAACACCGATAACTGTATAGCCCTAAAGAATGAGGTAGAGAACCTGATCCGAAGAGGGAAATTATCAAAGTTCATAAATAAGGGAGTCCGAATAGATCACACGAATGAGCAGGAGCATAGGAGACAGTAGGAATACCCATATATATTAGGAGACGACAAGAAAAGAGGCAAGCATTATGGCTTTGAAGATGATCTAGACCTGCCAAGGAGATCTAAGGATCTTGTGAGTGAGTAAAGTATCATCTCTTTTGGATTTAAATTTATTGTAGGAGGTGACATAGGTGGAGGAGATGAAATAGTGAAGAGGAAAGCCTACCTTATTAAAGCCAAAGCCCATGCTTATATATGGTAAATTAACTTGTCTAGTGATGTAATTACCCATGTGTGGAAAGTAAACAAAGATCATTTGGTGTGGGATCATCCAAAGATGATCCATTCATGGTGATTTATCCTCATGATGATCCTCTAGTTGTCATGATGATGATCCATGAAGGAAAAATGGCTAGAGTTTTGGTCGATAATGGTAGTTTGACTGATGATTATTCTACAACTGCTTCAGGTGTTTAGGATTGCGAGTTAGAAAAATTGACGCTTACCATAGGCCCCTCATTCGTTTCTCAGGAAAAAAAGGTGTATCCTCTGGGAACAATTATTCCAGAAGTTGTGATTCGTACATGGCCGACTTGTCGCACTGAAAATATCTATCTCTTTATCCTAGACAAGAACATCATCTCTGAGTATAATATTATTCTCGGTAGGGTTGGTTTGAATTTTTTTGAAGCGCTACCTTCTACTGCACATCAGTGTTTAAAGTTCCCCACTCATTATGGGATCGACTGGTTAAAAGGAATCAAATTGAAGCTAGAGAATGCTATTATACTTCAGTCGACTAGGAAAAATGGAAGAAATTGATCAGTACCCACCAGATAGAAATGATATATCCACGCGAAGAGTCATAGTTTGTCAAAGACAAGTTGTTAAATCAGTATAATTAATTATACTAGATGATGAGAACCTAGAGAAAACAACACAGATCAGCTCATCACTAGACCTTACCACTAGAAAGGGATTAGTGGATTTTCTCAGGCAACGAAATAATGTTTTTCTTGGAGTCATGAAGATATTTTGGGTATTGATCTAGAGTTGATATGTTATGAACTTAACATAGTTAAGGATGATAAGGTGATTAAACAAAAGTGATGCATATGTAGTAGGGAAAAGAACATGTCTATACAAGAAAAAATATAGAAGTTACAAAAATCAAACTTCATTGAGAAAGTCAAGTACCCAGAATGGCTATCTAACGTAGTGATGGTAAAAAAAGAATAATAAATGGCATATATGTGTTGACTTAATGGATTTGAATAAAGCCTGTGCAAATGACCATTATCCTTTGCAAAGGACTGATTAATTGTTCGAGATATTATCGGACATGAACTACTCATTTCATGGATGTGTACTCAAGCTATAATCAAATCAAAATGAAACTAGAGGATAAGGAAAAGACTTCGTTTATAACAGTCGAGGTACCTATTTTTAAAAAGTTATGCCTTTTGGGCTCAAGATTGAAGAACAAATCAGCATGAACATTAAAGTATACGTCGATGACATCCTCACCAAGATCAAGGCATCCACCGACCATATCAAAGACTTGGGTCATACATTTGACTAGTGAGAAAATAAAGAATGAAGCTCAACCCATAGAAATGTGTGTTCGGAGTATGGAAAGAAATGTTCCTTACCTTCATAGTAAACCAAAGAGGTATTGAAGAAAGTCCAGATAAGATCCAAGAATTAATCAACGTGTAGTCTCCAATAAACAAGAATGGAGTGAAGAAGTTAGCAAGAAGGGTAAAAGCATTAAATAGATTCGTTTCGTAAGCTACCGATAGATGCCTTACTTTCTTTAAGGTAATGAAAAAGTAATTTTAATGGAACGAGGAATGTGAGGTCGCCTTCTTGGAATTATAGAAATATCTAGGATCCCCACCCTTAATCTTAAAACTGATTTACTATACAAGCAAAGCATATTATGGAGCAGAGATATGCTATCCCAGACTGGAGAAACTAAGTTTATCACTTATTAAGGCTTCTTGAAGAACAAAGCCATATTTGCAATCTCACATAATTGTGGTCTATATGGACCTTCCACTATGAGAAGCCATTCATAAATATGAGAAATTAGTTAGACTGATGGCTTGGGCTGTAGAATTAGGAGAGTATGACATACAATACGAGCCAAGAACGATGATAAAAGGCCAAGTCATGGTCGATTTCATTACTGAGTTCACATATGAAGAAAAACCCACCTAGAATACTTATAAGGTAGATAAATCACTAAGTGAAATGTCAAAGACAACTTCTATGGAAGAGAGCTCATCTTCACCCAAAGATCAGGCTTCTTCGAAAAAGAGCTCACCACCTTAACCAGAAGAGAAAAATACTATGGGAGATAGCCCAACTATTAATCTAGTTGATCATCTCACTGATATACTAGAGTCATCGGGTAAATAAGAGGAAATTGATCATAATCTGAAGCAACATAAAAAAGTGTTTAATTATGGGACCCTAGTAAAAGGTGATTTCAAATAAGACTCCCCTATTTGGAAGATGTATGTATACAGATCATCATGTGCCTCTAGTTGTTGAGAAGGCATGATAATTAACACGCCAGAAAACATTGATGTAGAATATGGGCTCAAATTCCAATTTGAGGCCTCCAATAATGAGGTAGAGTATATAACACTCATATCAGGGTTTTTCCTAGCTTCATCTCTTTACGTCGAGCAAATACAAGCCTATAGTGATTATCAACTAATAGTGAACTAGGTACTGGGAGTTTTTGAGGCAAGATAGGAGTCTGTGGGAAAATATCTAGCCCAAACACAAAAGATAATATAAATGTTCCTCATAGTCAATATTATTAGGATGCCAAGGGAAGATAATGCCTAAGCAAATGCACTCGCTCTGCTGGCATCTTCCACCACAACAGAGCTAAAAAAAATGATTCTAGTGAAAATACTCATACACCAGAGGACATATGAAGAGAGTGCCAACATAATTGAATTAGACTTGGTCCCATCATGGATGGATCCCGTATGAAACTAATTAGAAAAAGGCATTGTGCTAACAGACCCTAAGGAAGCTGTGTGACTCCGATACCAAGAAGCGAGGTATATCCTTGAAGGGGGACTCTTATATAGAAGAGGATTCATAATTTATTTACACAGATATGTCCATTTGGTTGAGGTTGACAGCTTGATAAAGGAGACACATTAAGGGTTCATGTGGAGCACACTCATAAGGAAGATCAATGATAAAGTGAGTAGCCATGCAAAGCTAATACTGGCCCACCGTGAAAGAAAATTATGCGGACTATGTAAGGCGATGTGATAAGTGAAAAAAATATTCCATAATCCATAGAAGAACAGGGGCTTCACTCTCACCAATCACATCCCCTTGAACCTTTTCCATGTGGGGTATTGACTTGGTTAACCCTTTAAAAAATAAGAAGAGGGTTCAAATACCTAGTCGTTCTTATTGACTACTTCACAAAATGAGTTGAGGTTGAACCTTTAGTGGAAGTGTTGCATGAAAGGCATTATTTTTCATTTAAAAGAACATAGTTTACCGTTATGGGATACCGTATGCCTTCATCACAGATCATGACACACAATTTGATAACCAAAAATTTAAAGACTATTGCGTTCGCTCTAAAATCTAGAAAGAACATCCACATCTGGTCATCCATAGTGAAACGGATAGACATAAGTAACAAATAAAACTCTGTTCGACAGAATAAGGAATAGATTGGATGATGCCAAAGGAAACGGGATCAATGAGCTCCAAAGTGTACTCTAGGCATACAGGACAATACCGAGAACAACTACTGATAAGACTCCATATATGTTGGACTTCGGGATAAAAGCAGTTGTACCAATAGAATCTGGTTTGCCATGTCACAAAGTTTTTAATTTTGATTTGTCAAAGAGTGAACTCATGAGGAGGTAGGTTTAGAACTAGTGGAAGAGGTCAGAGAGAACGCAATGCTTCAAGTGGTATCCTATTAAAAGAGGACCTCTTGGTTTTACAATATCAGGGTGAAGCTGAGCAATCTAAAAGAGGGAGACTACCCGCTAAATAAAGTAATCCAGAAAGGAAAAATGTTAGAGCCTAATTGGCATGGTCCATATGAAATTTTCACTGTTTTCTGACTAGGGACATACAAAATTGAAACACTAAAAGGGGAACAGTTCAAGAACCCTTGGAATGTTGAACATTTGAGGAAGTACTATAAAAAATAACACGAAATGTAATTTCTTTTCAATTCCCTTTTCAGTAATCAATAAAGATTGTTAATTCCCAAAAGGATATTATTGCTCCTTTTTTATTTTTTTGGTCGGAGTAGGAGATGAGTGCTAGATATTCAAAGAAATTTCAAAGACAATAAAAAACTAAAACTTCACGTAACTTCATGTATCACCTTAGAAGGTCAAGAACAAGAACTTAGAAATAGAAAACTTCATGTATGACCCCATAAGGTCAAGAATGAGAAGTTTGCGAAACCAAAATAAGGAAATCCAGTGCAGTAAATCATATGGACAATAAAGACCAACCATAATTGGCTAAAAGCAAGGACTAATCATATTTGGTCTCCATCGGTAACTAATGTTAGAACTTGGTCAAAATGATGAGATCCATTTGTACGACTACTAAGCTAGATTATTACACGTTAGTAGAACCTTGGGAAGGACAACCTTGGTTCAACCGTCATTGGTAATTAGTCAGGCAGATTAATCGAGAAATTGCCAACCATATAATCATAAGGATAAACTACTTAGTTGACTATTTCTAAATAACTAACAACTAATAAGTTGATGCAGGAATAGGAAGGTTATAAAATCTCATTAATCACGAAGAATTATTACAATTCGAACAAAACAAAAATACAATAAAATATCAAAGGGGACGAGATGGCTCGTTTGAATCCTTCTTAATACCAGTCAGAGGAACATCCAAGGCATAAGGGGTAATAGTAATACTCAGATCTCTAAGTCTTATCTGGTTACTAGAACTTTCCCTATTAGTTAAATGCAATGGTTGGCTAATTTCATCATCCCCATGTAGACCTTAATCCCCAAGATATTTTCTGATTAATCTCACTAGAATAGCATTTGAAGGAATCCACGAAACATCCAGTTTAAATGGAGGATTAGGATTCTCCAAGCATCCTGGATCATGTCGATACCACAAATCATTTTCCTAATGCAACTCCATTATTGTGAAGGCATTGAGCCAACCTTGTTTGTAGCCTACTTTACGAGCATAGTCAAGTTCTACCCTCGTATGCTTAAGGGCTTCATCATAACCATCCATTTAGACAGTACGAAGTTGCTTATAGAATTGATATGTAAGGCGATCAACTTTTTCATAAAACCTTTTGATGGTTGATGAATGATTCTTTATGATTGAGGCTTGGTTGAACAAAGTCTTCTTAGTCCTTTCTTCCTCCACTGACTGAGGATCCTAAGTAGTTGCTGAGAAGACTGACCTTTGTCCTTAAACCTCTTTAGTTGCTCTAAGTTTTCCATCAAAACGACATTCTTTTGTTTAAGAAAAAAAGCACCTTCATTTTAGTCGACAAAAGCTGAATTCTTAAGACCCACAAGCTCAATACGTAATGAATTGTTTTCTTTCTCAAAGAATTTGGCAACTTCTCTAGCACTGTGTAGCTCTAAGTTGCTAATGTGTCCTTATGACTTCTCTGAAAATTAATAATCATTTAATTAAATGCAACATTGCTCGCCATTATCTGAGGAAAAATATGGCATAGACTTAGATATGCATCCTTGGCTTGATCTGATGCGCATTAGCCAAGCAATTCCTCGAGCTCCTCTCCACCAATCACTTCATAATGAGCATCGAATAGCTAGTTTCGTATTTATTGAAGGTCATTTTGATGGCGACTAGATATCCCAACTTGGCGTTAAACAAAAAAATGTATGGTTGTATAAGTAAAAGCCAAACAAAGGAGAAGTTGTAATAATTTAACCAAGACAATGATATGGACAATATAACTTCATTTTATTCAAATATAAACAGGAGTTACATCAGGGTGATACATTCACAATGAAAAAAATTGAGAAAGTGACTAGAAAGAAAATGTATCAGACTCCTAAAGCTACTGGGATCCATCTCCCACATTCTCATTGTCCACTTCAACCTCATCGTCCATTTGCTCGATAACCACTTGCTAGTACTTGGCTGCCGAAGACTCACCAACCTTCTTCTCCTCATCCACCCCCTCTTCTAGCCGAGGAGGAGTGCCAGTATTGTGAAGAAGAAAGATCTACGATCTCTATATAGTGCCAATCTTGGCGAGGGCAGCGTCCCAACCCTCCTTGAAGGAAGAATTCCTTAGATAATCAATATATATGGAAGCATTAGAGAATTACTTATTCCAACCCTTGGTAAAGGAATCCTACCTATCCTTTAAGGGCTTGGACATTGCCTCTGCCACCTACATTTTTGCCTAGTCAGAGATCCTCTTAGCCTCTTAGACCTCCTTCTTAGCGGAGGTCAGTTTCCTTCGCCGAGGCCTTCCCATGTTCTGGTAGATTGAACTTATCTTCCAGCTTCTTCTTCTAATCCTCATGAGCATGACCCAAAGATTCATCCCTTTGAATGTTTCCTCCACATCAGAGGATGACTCTTTTAACTTGTCGCTACTCCTCAAAAGCTAGTTGTAGTAAATTAGGAACTGCAATACAAAAATTCAGGAAAAGAAGTTAGTAAAAATAATGTTAACAAGTATGTAGTAGACAATACACTTACATGATTTGCCTGATCAAACAACCTTGAGTGAGGGAGAGAAGATGAAATCGCTTCATCAGCACGAAGGATTCCATCTCCTATCATCTTGCGAGCAAGCTCAAGATTGATTGCAAATGATTAAACAGTACTCTTATCTTTATTAACATGCTTCTTTCCTACCACCTCCATAGGAGGATTTGAGTCCCTCCTTAACCTCATGGACAAAGTCTCATAATCCTTAGCTGGGGAAGTGTCCACGAGGATAGAATGACTGAGACCCCCAGCCTCAGGCTTTTTGCTTGTAGAGGGAGGCTAACTAGTTCCATCGAGGAGGATGGGGGTCTTTATTTTCACCATATCTGAAGGAATGATTCTTGACAATAGAGTAACATCTTGGGGATCAAAGGATGAAGATGTAGTTTTCATCGAGAAATTACCCACTGCTCGATGAGATAACTTAAAACCAGATCCTAAGGTATCAGAGGAGGAAGAATCAGGGTCATCCAAATCAAAGGGATATGAAGGCATCTCCTCGATTGGTCTGGAGACAAAGGAAGTAATAGAAATCTGGTATCCGAGAAAGAAATAAGTCAATCATGGATGATCTTCAACACCAATTCTCTACTAAATAAACCATATAATATCCAAGTCAGCAAAATTGACTTCAAAAATGCAATAAATCTTTTTCTTACTCTTTTCTGCAAAATAAAAAATTGATATATATATATATATATATATATATATATATATATATATATATATATATATATATTAGCTATAGAAGTAAAAGGCAAAAAAAGTAAAAATATTCAAGTTTTTTCTTTGTGCATACCTATTCCTAGGCCTTCCCGAGGGAACTTGGGCCCATTGTACATCTCACCCTCAAGAGGAGGGTTAATTGCCAATCCCTTACAATCATACTGTGATCCCAGTAATATTTATTGGAATCAGCTAGATTCATGACTAAGGCTCTGTTGGATTTTCTTGTCTTCTAATAATAAATGTTCTCATTCGTGGTACCCCAACTAACCAGTACATCAACTCTTTTATTCTAATAGTTTTTTGATTTTTTTTATTAATGAAGTAAAACCCATTAATGACACTCCAAGTGTTTGGGGCAACCTAAGCAAGGACTACATCAAAGTATTGATAAATTGGGGGGGGGGGGGGGGGAGATGACCCAACATTCAACAATAAAATGGCGGGGAACCAATGGTCTCATGCTAAAGAACCAAAGTCACAAGGCCCAACCAATAACTCAATTTTCATTCGCTAAGGGATTCTATGAGTGGACCTAAAAGCCTTTGGTGGACGCTCCTATACTGTATAGACCATATTTTCAGTAAAGAACTACTAAAGAAATACATATAAGGAGAAATTATTATAGTGAAAAGGGAAGAACATAACTCTCATGAAATAATACAACTCTCACAAATGCCAAGAAAAACATGGAAAATAAGAAAGAAATTTTGAATTAAGGGTAAAGTGAATGAATGGGGGAAATTACCCTTTATAGGCCCAGTGACGTCCCTCCAGTTGCACCTAGTTAGTATAATTAAAATTACCCATCGTTTCATTTTGATAACGGTTCATTACCCAATGAGTTTTATTACCGGCATACCCTCGGATGCTTCACGATTCTTGCCCTTATTGAAAAAGTTACCATTACATCAAGAAATAAATTAGTTTTTCCCAAAATGCAAACTTTCAGAGATCGACTATCGACCAAGATCCTTAACAAGCCAAAACCACAATCAAAGCTTACCACCAAGTTTTCATAAAACCGACCAACAATTACTAGTTAATACTTCATCCCTTCACTCCACCAATCACTGATCGCTCCAATCAAGAATGAGGAATTAGGGCTTTTCTTGTATCATAAAATTGGAGTATGACCTGGAGCAGTGAAATTATAACACCTGGCATCATTAAATACTCATTTGGGCATGGTCAATAAATTATTACCTTGGTGAGTTCAATATTCTCTCATGGTTAGTAGGATGGCCAACCATCAGCAAGTTAGGCTGTCAAGGCTTACATGTGAGATACATGTGGGAATACTTATAGTCCCTTTATATAATGCACGTGGGTTAAACCTCCAAACTATATACAGTTAGCTCATGATTGGTTGTCATCAAGAATGTAAAACATTGTAACCGCCTAATTTACAAAGGCATTCCACTCCATTTCTTCTTATCCATATTATAAATATCACACCATACCCTATATCACGGAGATGAAGAAAATGACATAAACTAAACCATAGAGAGATTCTAGAGAACTTGTATCCTACCCTAATACAATAATAACTTTGCACTTGTGGATATAGGTACCTTACTGGGTTGAACCATGTTAAACCCTTTGTCTCTTTCTCTATCTTCCATTTCTCTCGAGTTCAAATTATTTTCTTCTATATTTGTTATAGTTTAGTATTGTTAGTTACTAGATAAGACTTAAAGTTATTCTAATACCAATTTTAGACAATAACAGTCTTTATGTTCCAGATACTACATAGAAAATGGGGTATGTTCAAGCATGAGTACTTCTCAACACCTCAACAATGCCTTAGCCCATATAGTCCAGTTATGTCCTCATAGGCCTTCACGAAGGTGTTTATGGTTCACATATTGGCCTAAAGACCTTAGTATAGGGTTCTTATGGCCAACATTGTGGAAGGAAGCCAAAAATCTATTTTGGTGTGATGACAATTATTATAGGTTCTCTTTTGTTCCCAAACAACCAACTAAGAAGATGGATCCGATGCTAAGTGTATGGCCATTTCCTCAATAGGGAGTGGATTTAGTAGGAACTTTGTTCCCCAATAAAGGTGAAAACAAGTTTTATATTGTGGCCATTGATTACTTCACTAAGTGGGATGAGACTGAGCCTTTAGCCACCATCACTGAGAAGAAAACCACTAGCTTCATCTGAAAGAACATCATTTGCAGTTTTGGCTTGCCTAGAGACTTCATATATGATAATGAAAAATAGTGACAACCTAGCCTTTAGATAATTTTTCTCAGGTTATGACATAGCTAACCACTACTCATCTCCCGGCCACACTCAGGCCAATGGCTAAGTTAAAGTAACCAATAAAACCATCTTCCACAGTTTAAAGAAGAAGTTAGAGAAAGAAAGGGTCTATGGGTTGAAGAACTGCCAAGCATAGTGTGGGCCAATAAAATCATGGTAAGAGGTCCAACGGGAGAAATTCCATTTTCCTATACATTTGTCAATGAAGCAGTGACCCAACAAAGGTCGAAGTACCAATGCAAAGGGTAGATCATTTTGAACCAAGGGATAATAATGAAGGTATCAAAAGGTTTATGGATAAATTAGAGAAAAGAAGAGAAGACGCATTGATTTGAATGACTTGCTACAAGTAAAGAACAACCTCATACTTTAACAATAATATTTACCATAGAGAATTCAAAATTGAGGACTTAGTTCTAAGAGAATTCACCATTGTAACCAGGAATCCAAGTGAAGGGAAACTGGGTCCCAAATGGGAAGACCTATATATGGTAACCAAAATTGCAAGGCTAGGCTATTATTATTATTATTATTATTATTATTATTATTATTATTATTATTATTATTATTATTATTATTATTATTATTATTATTATTATTATTATTATTATTATTATTATTATTATTATTATTATTATTATTATCATTATCATCATCATCATCATCATCATCATCATCATTATTATTATTATTATTATTATTATTATTATTATTATTATTATTATTATTATTATTATTATTATTATTATTATTATTATTATTATTATTATTATTATTATTATTATTATTATTATTATCTCAAAGACATTAAGGGATATAAGATTTTGTACCCCTGGAATGTAGAGCACCTAAAAAAACACTTCCAATGATGTACATTGAAATGAAATGAAAAGAAACTTATTTAACCACTGTGTTTCAATATAGGTATTATTTAAGAGTTACAAAGATTTTAGCCTTAGACCCGAAAACGAAGGTCTAAAGACCCCAATATAAAGTGTTCCAAGGACTTTATCATTGGCTGTGGGTTTAACCTATGGTGCAAGGACCCACACACTGAATTGTAAGGATTCCATCCTTGGCTCTAAACTTAAACTAAGGTCTAAGGAACCTAAACACAAAGTTGCAAGCATTCCAGCCTTTGGGTTTGAGCTAAGATCTAAAGACCCAAAACTTAGGTTGCAAAGACTCCAACCTTGGCTTAAGTCAATAATCAAAGGTCCAAGGACTCGAAAAAGAATAATGGATTTACCAAGGTTTTCATCCTTAATTCTGTTCTAACTAAATAAGGTCTAAAGACGCATGATAGTCAACTCTAAGTATTGATCAACACTTGGCTGAGGACTAAGCATTCACAACCCTATTTTTTGAAAAAAGCTCAAAATCCCTTTTTATAACCGTGATTGAAAATTTGGGACTTAGAAAGAATTCGATTAAAAAAAAATTTGGGGCCAAGTGTTTACGCACAAAAAATTGTTCAAAATTCCAGTTTTATAAAAGTGAATATCACAAATTTGTAAATAAAGGTTTAAAGGTCTCGGTATTCTTAGTATAACCTTATACTTATGCTACAAGGCTTTCATCCTATCAAGCTAAGGTCCCAAGGTCTTAGGACCCATTTTGGACCTCAAAATTAAAAAAACTACAATTCTAGAGGTCTCATGACCCATGGCTGAACTTCAAATTCAAAATTTTTCCAAGTACAGAGGTTTTATGACCCTTTGTGGGACTTCATATGTTAAATTTCCTAAGATTAGAGGTCTGATGACCCTTTGTGGGACTTCAGGTTGCAAATTTCCTAAGTTTAGATGTCTTATGACCCTTTGAGGGACTTTAGGTTTCAAATCTTCTAGGATCAGAGCTCTTATGACCCACTTTGATACTTGGGATCATAAATTCAAGGTCTTATGACCCTTCACAGATTTATCACTTGGCCTTTATACCCAAAATATTTGGGAGGATAAGTGTTTGTATAAAAAATTTAGGCGTTTAGTCCTACAAAAATACAAGTATAAGATATTTCGTGGTTCTAAGGTATTATGATACCTCTCAAGACCTCAGTTTTGACATCATAAACTTCACAATTATGTGGTAGAGCTATTAGGATCCTCAAATTTACTTCAACAAGTTTACTACTCAAGTTATTTTTCTTCACTAAGAAATCTTATGGGGTTAAGGTAATACTACACATTGGCAACACATCACATAGATGAACTCTATGCCAAAAATTTCTTAACAAAGAAAAAAGAAAACAAGTATAAAGCAACAGAAAGCCTTACAAAAGTTGAAATTAAAAAAAAAGTTGATATCATTAAAAGATAAGTAACATAGGTTTACATTAAAAGGACCATGAACCAAGGAAGTTCAAAATAAAAAAATAAAAAATCACATAAAATCCTTTTCAAGTCTTAGGATTTATAGGGGTTTCCTTCACAGGGATTTACTTTCCTTTATCGATGGTCTTGACCAAGGATGATAGGTGGAGGCTTTATTCAAATATTCTTATTTTTTTTGGACTTGGGAGGCAATGGCTTCATTATCATCATCACCATTACTACTCTCATCATATGAGCCCTTATCACTAGACTGGGGCGCTTCAATAAATATACCATAAACATCCACATTAGGAAAGATCTCCTTGACCATAGTCTTGCAAACCTAAAATTTAGAGTCGTACTTATGAAAAAAAATTCCTTTAAGGGTTCAGACTTAAGATAGGCATTCAATTTGCTCTTTACAGTGGCATGAATCTTCCCATGGAGTTTTGTGTGCTTCACCAGGAACTTGGCATGACACTTTTATAGTTTTTAGCATTTAGAGGTCAGATGATCCTTCACAGCATTGGGGTCAACCATCTACTTCTTTAGAGGACCTATATCCTTGCCAGCTTGAAGGATCTTCTCTTGAGAATTTTGAATCTTGAGGGTTTGGCCATGAAGTACTTATACCATCACATTATGCTCAATGTTTGTCAAAGCAAGGAATTCTTCAACCTTGCTAAAGAATACCAAGAAACACCCAGAAAAGAAGCACTGTCCTTGAGAGTCTTCTCTTTAAGAATCTTGGCCTGCTCTAGTGAGGATATTTTGCACCTAAGACCTACCCTTTCTGTCTCCAAACCATCCACCTCTAGCCTCTAGTTAGTGATTATCTAGTTCAGTTCCAGCTGGATAAGATACCACTTGTCATCCAACTCCATAACTTTATTCCAACCCCATTATCCTTCCACAATATCAACCATCATGGCCTCTATCAGGTGTTGAGCCTATAAAATGTAAAACATAATGAGAACAAGGCACAAAGAAGAAAAAATATCATTAAGGAAAAGTGAAAAAGGATGAAGAAGTAACTTTACCAACAAATGGACTAGTTCCCGAGCATTAACATAGGTCCCTCAACCCCTTAACTTGGCTCCCATATCAAAACATATTATTCTATCCATCAAGCTAAGTGCCTCCATGTATGAGGAATAAGAATTCACTTCCTCGGTTGATGTAAGCCTTGCATATACCTCAATTCTTGAGGTTTGTAAGTCCTCTTTCTAAACTACTATTATCCCCTTAGGCTAACCAGAGACCTTCGCATAACCCCTCACACCTCCTCCTTTTTTGAGGGGAAACCATCACCTACTTCCCATTGGTAAGAAGATCACATAAATATTTTTTAATTTTTGAGACCAAAGGATGAAAGTCCATTGGAATATAAAGATCACTTTGGGTTGCCCGCAAAGATGCTTGAAGTCAGGTTAGGCTTTTAATTGAGGACTCTAACCATGAGCCTTTATTAGAGCCAGACCACAACTCTACCTCCTCCATCAGTTTGACACTAGGAAGTGAAATATCCATTTATGTACTGAACCTCAAACATTTAGTGTTCTTGAACCTATTCTTCTTGTTGACCAATGCCTCAGCCAAGGTTTCCTTAGGAACCAACTAGACATCCTCTCATTTACTGGATTAATAATAAGGCCAGAGTTATCTATTAAATAACTAAGAATGGGGATTATAATGGAAAAGTAGAAAAATCAAGTTACTTATTGGAAGAAAAATTGAAGTCCACAAAGATAGCCTCCTCAATCTTAGGGGGTAGCTAAGCCTCCCCCAATGCTATTCATCCTTACCCTCAAAGGCCTCAAGGACATTAGAAGAAACTTCGATGTAAACTTTCCTCTTTCAGGCTATCACGGTGAAGGGCTTAAACCCCAATATTTCCCTAATCACAATCTTGGGGACTCAAGAGTGCTCCCAAACATCAAAGGCTTGGTATAAATACTTAGCCCATTATTAAAAAGATGCTTGGTGGTGACAAGGATCTCAAAAGGAATGGAGTTCACTTTTTGGGCCTTAATTATCCCATCCATCTCCTCCTTATAGGGCTCAATAAAAGCTATAAAGGAAAGGAGATGATTAGAACTCATGACCAAAGTCAATAAATAAACTCAAACACAAAATTAGAGGTAGAATCTAACTTACCCATGGTCAGATGGTTGTACCAAAGGGTAGGTTAACCAATTATGTCACTAGGGATGGGGGTACACTAGGCTCTAATGACAAAAAAATATCTCCTTTAAGTTCTTGAGATAGTTATTCTTATCACTGGAGAAGTCCATAGTGGCCTTAGGAGCCAAGTAATTTAACCCTTTATCCTTAGGTTTCTTCTGATCCTGAATCCTGTATAACTTGAAGAATTAGGCAGGGTTAATGTCATTTAGACCTACTCTAGATTCCTTTAAGGTCAGGACCGTGGACATAAAAGACCTCTAGGAATTTACCACCAATTGAGAAGGTGATATCCCCATAACTTTTAATATCCTCACCACCAGTAGAGGCAAGGGAAACCTGGCCCCATATTGGAAGAATGACTCGTTAAGGTACACATTCTTAGAGACTATAAGAAATCCCTCTCATTGGTCCCAACAAACCTCAAAATCCCAGTTTATGAGATATGGTAATTATTTCAGATGTATGCCAAGTCCTCCTTAGTAATTCAAAAAGTCAAGTGGGCTCCACGAAAGAAGTTAGTTCCATTGGCCCCCAAGTAGGTAATCAACTTGGTACCAGAGGGAATGGTCCAAGTGGGGAGATGATTATAGGCCTTATACTCTTGTTTAATAATTTAAGGAAGAGAAACATGATGCCAAACTACCGATAAAGGTGTTGGGTCCAAGACCTTGGAAGGAAAAAAAATCGGCATACATTTTGTATTAAGGGAAAATTGAAAGAAATTGTTTTCAAAAAGAGTTCTAGAGGGAGAAGATATCTCGAGTGGATCGTGAAGCTAAAATTATCCCAATGGGCTTTTTTACTTCCCTAAGGGCTAACACTTCAGTGTCGTCATACCCAAGGTACATCTCATCAATGTTCCCAACCACTTGCAAGATTCTTCCTGATACAATATAATTATGATGGGTATCTCGGTGGTTAGTTAAGCTCATGCAGTTAAATTTCGTAAAAGTAAGTGTTTCCCCATTTAATCCTTCCAAGAAGCAATAAGGGGATAATGATGATACCCTATTGAACCATTGGCATTTTAAAGGCTCTTAGAACCCTCAACTATCCTCAAGCAAGAACAGATGTCCCAAGGTGTGATGCCTTAAAAAATCCATAAATAGATTGATCAGGTTTATCATAAAAATCACGGGAATAAAACTTTTAGTAAAATTCTGAGGATAGGAAATAAGTAGGAATTGAGAGAAGACAGACAATATAATAAAATGATAAATCAACCCAAAACCAACTCTAATACCGATCACCAACCAAATACTATAAGTCGTCTTTAAATGTAAATATACATGTACAACCAAACTAAAAATGAAGGAGTACAATAAAAGGATGAGCTACACTTTCTTGAATCTAAAAATCCTAGGAGTAAGAATTAGAATGTCGCTAGAGAATCTTCTCTAATGATCCCGCGTCAATAGGTACTACCATAATAGGGACCTACAAAAATAGTTTTTAAAAGAAAACATAAATAACAAGTCTATTGTGGATAGGATTAAAATTAAATCTTGTCCATATCATAACTACACATATTCCTCTCGTGTTTTAAGATATTTTAAGTTATTAGTTACCCAACCCAACAACCTAAAATATCATGCGATTGAACCCATATGTCTCCGATGTGGTTAAATCTTTACATATTCATTCTTTAATCTTTAGTTTCTCATCTCTAGGTTTATATATTTCATTTTAAAATAGAAGTTTTTTTGTAGTCTCAAACCTATGGTAAGTCTCACCAAGTAACCAATATACCAATAACATGATTATATCTCAAAGCTATAATATTAGAACATCGCATGCCAATAATACAATATACACATCTCTAGTATATGTAACACATTAATCTGAATCAGAAGTATGTAGGTAGGCATCCATACTATAGGTCATATACATCTCTAATATAACATAAAAATCGGTACAACTATATCTGGTACAACCACCCAATAATCACATATCCATACACAGGTGCAACATCCTACTTGTACAAATAAATGAGCATCTCTCTGTAACACCACGTAATTTTGAGGATTAAATATTTAATTATTTTTGGGAGTAATAAAAATATATAAATTGGAGAAACTAAAATTCATGAGTTGGAGAATTTATTTAAGTGAGTCGTATTATTTATAATTGGCGACTTTTAAGTTTAATGGTTCAAAATCTCGGGTGTCGCATTTTGAGGTTGAAATTTGGAGATGTTGAAAAGTATTCGAATGGAAATTATGAGCGCGCGGTTGCGTCCGGATGGGTCGAGACAGTCAGAAAAGAGTACCCGGGGGTAGTAATTGGGTCTCGGGGTATTTTTGGGCATAGCCAGGCCCACACGGGGTGAGTTGGGCAATTTTAATTAGGCCCACATGGCCAAAAATGGGATTTAGTATTTCTAACCTAATTGAGGGAATATGAACGACAGATGGAAAATTCTAAGCCTAGGGTTTGGGAGAGGATTAGAGGAAGCTAATCAAGAAGTCAATTGGGGGATCTTTTGGAGCCAAAGTTAAAGAGCTAATTTGGGGTGTTCTTCATCAACCATTCTCTACACCAACGGAATCAGACCCTACGAACGATTTCAGGCAAGTGGTTAACTTGCTGTAATGATTAAATTGTGATATCCAATTCATATTATGGTGACATGTAAAACCGAATCTATTCTCGGGTGGGTTTTCGGGGAGAAAATGGGTCTTTGATTTGGAAATCGTGATGTGTGAATTGATTAATCCAATTGATATTATAGTGTTATTCTAGGTTATTAGAATGCAAACTATAGCAGAAATCCATGTTTGATATGAACAATGTGGACTGTGGAACAAATCTTGAATGAACAATGGAAATTAACCGGAGAAACCCATTTTGGGAATAGTGAGATATCGTGTGAATCGAGGATGCTAAAACAGTCATAGAAGATTGGGACTTGTTTTGGGAATAATTGATTGGTAAGAAATAATTATTTAAGCTTGGAAATTTGAGATGTAAAACCTTCGAAATTCGGTTATGGCAGAAACAGTGGCCTGGAGAAGACGAAGTCTAGATCAATCGATCGATCGACCTAGGGGGTTCGATCGATCGATGGTACAGGAATCTTGGCAGTTTGACCAATTTTGATTATGAAGAGAAATTTATTTAAGATTAAATTTCCTTACTTTTATTTAGTGATAAATCCATATGTGGCATATATTTCCTTAACAATTATAGGGTGATATAATTGGGTTTAGGAGGGTGTGAACGGTATGTCATGAGATGGACGAATTTGGGGAAATAATTCGTAAATATTTGTGTTAATATCGGACCGAGGAATAATATTCGGGTATTTTAGTTGGGTGACGCTACATTATTAAAGTAATTGAGATGAAATACTTAATTATGGACCAAGCGGGAGAGTCCGGGTATGTTGGTAATTATATGTAAATATAATTGGGGAATTTATGGAGATAAATGTGTGCCACATTGTGGGCGAATATGTGGGAATGAAATTATGAGATGTAAAAATGGACCGAGTGAGTGAGTCCGAGTATGTTGGTTAAGTGACACCAAAGTATTAAATTAATTATTGAGAGAGTAAATTAATTTGGAGTCGGAACATAGACTCGGGAAGTATTAAGGCATACGCCAAGTGAGCGAGTCCGGGAATAATGGTTGGGTGACACCAAGTTATTAAATTAACTAATGTGTAAATTAATTAAATGAGAGTCGGACCACAGACTTGAATTTATGTTAATTAATTAATGTGTAAATTAATTATATTAGAGTCGGATCACAGACTCGAATTTGTGTTAATTAATTAATGTGTAAGTTAATTATATTAGAGTCGGATCACAGACTCGAATTTGTGTAAATTAATTAATGTGTAAATTAATTAAAGGAGTGTCGGATTGTAGACTCGGGTAGGTATTAAATTAATAAGTGTGTTAATAAATATAGTTAGAGTCGGCCGATAGACTCGGGTAGGTATTAAATTAATAAATGTGTTAGTTAATTTAATTAGAGTCGGACGATAGACTCAGGGAGGTATTAAAAGAATGGGTGTGTTAATTAATTTAATTAGAGTCGGACCATAGACTTGGGTAAAGTATTGAATTAATTGAGATGTGAATTAATTATATTAGAATCGGACCATAGACTTGGGAATATGATAAATTTATTAAGTGAAGAATTAATTATGTTGAGTCGGGCCACAGACTTAGGAAATTACAGGCTAGCGTACGAGATTTTGAGTACACGATAAAGCCGGGGTTTATCTTATATATATATACGGTGTGTGATAATATATATATATATATATGTGTGTGTGTGTGTGTGTGTGTATTGTGTGTGCTATTAAATATCAGTGATTAGATATTTACTTAATCTATATACTCTAGTGCATTCAAGGGAGGTCGCGCGATGTGGGTGAATCCCCTAGCTTGAGGAGTAGGGCGAGTATATCCCCAGGTCATAGCATCCGGTATATGGGTGTGGGATTTAACTCACTTTCAGGGAAGGAATATGACCGCCTCCACTTCGTTTATGTTTTGGGCCAGGTTGGTGAGCGATTCCAATTTGGGTAACTAGGTTATGTGAGCACACCTAGTGAGATGACAATTTAGAGGAAATCATCCGGCGAGGGTATATTCGAAGGGATGGATATACGTATGCTCGAAGGGATGGATATACGTATGTTATATGTGTGGATGTTTTAGTAAATGTACATATATAATGGTAGTCAATATTATATGCGGGTAATAATAATACAGTGTGTGATGTATTTACTTTATATAACTTGTGACACGGTTATATACTACTATTCAAGAAGGAATTAATTAAGTTAATTGTGAGATAACTTATAATTCAAGGATCATTATACTCGGGTTAGAGTAGTATGGCAAGGGGAGGTTATCCCAGGACTAGTTGGACAGGGTAGTACGACTAGGTGGGGGTAATGGTAACCGTTAGGTGTGCACAATAGTGGAGGGGTGAGAATGTCCACAAGGGAGTGAAACATTAACTTAAATATGAAGCGCATTCATGCATTTTAAATTACTGCAGTTAATTCACTTACTAATTATTTTCAAAATGTTTTGTGTTCTAACCCTTGCTATAAAGCTATTTTCAAAACCTTTTAGGTGTCCAGCCACAAGGACGCCAAGATTGATATTCGGTTCCAGGGACAATGGAGCTATGGCATATGTGGATGCTAGCAGAAATTTGAATTAGACGCATTGCTTATTCATTCCTAGGGTAGGAATCATTCATCAGTTCCAGTTTTATTTAGGGCATGTCGCCCAGACTTTCAGTTCAGTTTTCAGATTTGTTTTATTCCGGTGTTGAATATTTGTATTGGGTTATTTCACTTTGGTGGCCGATGGTTTATTCAACAAATTGTTTATTTAATTATTCAGTTGTGTGAATGGTTCATTTTTATTTCCACATGTACTGTTTTTGTTTAATTAAAAAGTTAAAAATTGGCAACAGCTTTTGGAATACTAGGTGACTAGTAAGTTTTAAAAAGTTTTCGACAGTGATGCTAAGGATGAACATCTGGGATTCCTATTTTAATTTGGTATAGGACTGATCACCCGGTATTTTATTAGGCGGGGTGTCACAGATGGTATCAGAGCATCAGGTTCTACTATCCTTAGGATCTGTGCGGATTTTCATGCTTCGGCTTAGCAATCTTTGATATAGAGCCCTATTATAGGATTGTTGTATTCTCATACGTATGCGAATATATGTTCTTCTGCCAAATTTGTATTTAAGAGTGAACTCATACAATTTGATTCTCATTCCAGACGCCGCCTAGGAGAGAGGGGAAGATGAGACTAGGGAGGCTCGTCAGGAGCAAGAGTTACCGCAGCAACTGCCAGTGATGATTTTGGAAGCACATATAACTGAACTAGTGGCACAGGCAGTTGAAGGGACGGTGGTCGCAATGGAAGGATACTTTCCATGGGATCAGCCATAATTGTTAATGGCACTACATGTTCAAGCCCACGCGGGGCCGTCAGGGAGGCAACCAGTGTGAGGGGTTTTTTAAGAGTGAGCATCCACCAGAGCTACAAGGGGGTGCAGGTGTAGTGCTCGCGTGTCAAGGAAGAGAGATATCCAGCATCACCTATGCATGGGAGATTGCGATGAGGTGCGGAAGCAAATGCTAGCCACTTGTAGTTTAGTGGGAGCAGCGCTATAGTGGTGGGAGTCGATCACCACGATTGAGGAAAGGGATACGCTAGCTATTGCAAAGTTTTGGGTGTGGTTCGACCGCACGTATTTTCCTCCAGCGATTGAGACCGAAATGAGGAGAAAATTTAGAGAGGTGACTCGGGGAGACCGTTTAGTGGTCGATTATGAGGAATAATTCACTCGGTTAGAAAATCTTGTACCGGATGAGGTAAGTGATGAAGAGGTAAAGAAAGTAAGGTTTGTGGATGGGTTAGTCTGGAGAATCAGACAACATTTAATTGGTAATTCCGCATTAGTAGATTATACTGATGTCATTAATGGGGCATCCTGACACAGTCAGTAATATCGCTTCCATGAGAAAGGAAGCGGGAGGGGAGTGGGAGCTAGCCAGTAGGATAAGGCAGGAGGGAACAATACCAGTGGGCTATCATAACAGCAGACTGGGGGAGATTAGGGGCAGGATTTCGGTAGGGAAATAATGCCAAACGATTTAGAACTGGAGGCTATTGGCGAGATGGCTAGGAATTCCAACAAGGTCGGCATGTAAGGGACAAGTGGCAGGGTGAATGTATTAGAAGGTGTTTCGTTTTTGGGTAAAACGAGACACGTGAAGAGAGTTTTTCTTAAGTGAGGCAGGGGTCAACTACAAGATGAGGTCCTAGATGTACAACCACTAAAGCAAGTCATGTGTGCATTCGGGCAGGGAGAAGATGATCCGAAACCCGAGGATCAACCGTTACAGCTGGAGTATGGAGGTAATTATTTTTACCCTATAGGCGTGGGGTATATTTTTGAGTGACAAAGAGAATGTCATAAAATGAGACTTATTTTTCACTAGAGTTCGATGGAGAGTCGAATTTAGTGAGTGCGTTGGCTGTAGCAGCCATAGTATGTGGATAGACTTTTCGTGGGGTAGCGGAGTTTCCTTGGTGTTCTTCATGGGAGAGTGGAGGTGTACACGGAGTGAAGGTTTGAATTATGCAAAGAGTTACTACTTTCAAGAATTATGGGAGTAGGGTTGATAAAATTTCCTAAATATCGGTTGGATAGTGATGGGATTTGAACTATTGTGAATAGTGGGGGTAAGTTTTGGTGTTCGCGACACCAGGATATAATTGGTATGAGGTATCACCTGAGAGGGCATTTAGCCTATGTATATGTGTGTATTTATGTTGTATTGTGTGGTGCGATAAACACAAAGTGAGGTATTGTGTTCTCACATTTTTATCCCGGTAAGTAGGGATGTTTACTGAAGTGAATCAGGGTGGTTGGATTTATTTTCGAGCAAAGAGAGATAGCTCGGGGTTTATTTTGTGCAAGGACTAGTGATAGTAAGGGCGCGGTATTTTATGTTATCTTGGGTAGCATAAGGGTAAGCGTATATACTTTTGTGTTAAGAGACAAGTATTTAGGGGTACGTGCTATGGACTGAGGGTCTAACGGATCACAACGTTCGACAATGCTAGGTGGTAGTGTATCGGGGGGTTCCTTGTTTGGATTTCGCTTTGCGAGACATCCCACGCATCAAACTTAGCGGAACATTGTAAAGTGGGGAGATGTATGGTCGTTAGTACTTGGGTTGGGTATCCTAGGCAGTATATATATATATATATATATATGCGATATGACTACGGGTTCGAAGTTATATTACGGGGTACGACTAGCATAGTCGGGTAACTTTCGTGCAGTAAAGCGCGGGGATAGGGTGTATGGAAACTCGGGTTAATTAAGGAAAATTTTGTGCGGTTAAGCATGGGTATAGGGCATATGGGCGCCTTGGTTAATTTAAAGGTATGCTTGTGTAACGTATGGTTAGAAGCGGATGGAATAGATGTAGCGGGCTTGGAGGCATATGACTAGAGAAAAATATGCGAAGCTTGGAACATTACGCTCATCTTAATTTCGAGGAAGAAATTCCTTTGTAAGGGGGGAAGTATGTAACACCCCGTAATTTTAAGGATTAAATATTTAATTATTTTTGGCAGTTATAAAAATATATAAATTGGAGAAACTTAAATTCATGAGAGAATTTATTTGAGTGAGCCGAATTATTTATAATTGGCGACTTTTAAGTTTAATGGTTCAAAATCTCGGGTGTCACATTTTGAGGTCGAAATTTGGAGATGCTGAAAAGTACTTCGGATGGAAATTCTGAGTGCACGGTTGCGTTCAGATGGGTTGAGATAGTTAGAAAAGAGTGTCCGGGGGTAGTAATTGGTTCTCGGGGTATTTTTGGGCATAGCCGGGCCCACACGGGGTGAGTTGGTCCATTTTAATTAGGCCCACATGGCCAAAAATGGGATTTAGTATTTCCAACCTAATTGAGGGAATAGGAATGGTAGATAGCAAATTCTAAGCCTAGGGTTTGGGAGAGGATTAGAGGAAGCTAATCAAGAAGTCAATTGGGGAATCTTTTGGAGCCAAAATTAAGGAGCTAATTTGGGGTGTTCTTCATCAACCATTCTCTACACCAACGGAATCAGACCCTACGAACGATTTCAGGCAAGTGGTTAACTTGCTGTAATGATTAAATTGTGATATCCAATTCATATTATGGTGATGTGTAAAACCGAATCTATTCTCGGGTGGGTTTTCGGGGAGAAAATGGGTCTTTGATTTGGAAATCGTGATGTGTGAATTGATTAATCCAATTGATATTATAGTGTTATTCTAGGTTATTAGAATGCAAACTATAGCAGAAATCCGTGTTTGATATGAACAATGTGGACTGTGGAGCAAATCTTGAATGAACAATGGAAATTAACCAGAGAAACCCATTTTGGGAATAGTGAGATATCGTGTGAATCGAGGATGCTAAAACAGTCATAGAAGATTGGGACTTGTTTTGGGAATAATTGATTGGTAAAGAATAATTATTTAAGGTTGGAAATTTGAGATGTAAATCCTTCGAAATTCGGTTATGGCAGAAATAGTGGCCTGGAGAAGACGAATTCTAGATCGATCGATCGATCGACCTAGGGGGTTCGATCGATCGATGGTACAGGAATCTTGGCAGTTTGACCAATTTTGATTATGAAGAGAAATTTATTTAAGATTAAATTTCCTTACTTTTATTTAGTGATAAATCCATATGTGGCATATATTTCCTTAACAATTATAGGGTGATATAATTGGGTTTAGGAGGGTGTGAACGGTATGTCATGAGATGGACGAATTTGGGGACATAATTCGTAAATATTTGTGTTAATATCGGACCGAGGAATAATATTCGGGTATTTTAGTTGGGTGACGCTACATTATTAAAGGAATTGAGATGAAATACTTAATTATGGACCAAGAGGGAGAGTCCGGGTATGTTGGTAATTATATGTAAATATAATTGGGGAATTTATGGAGATAAATGTGTGACACATTGTGGGCGAATATGTGGGAATGAAATTATGAGATGTAAAAATGGACCGAGTGAGTGAGTCCGGGTATGTTGGTTAAGTGACACCAAAGTATTAAATTAGTTATTGAGAGAGTAGATTAATTTGGAGTCGGAACATAGACTCGGGACGTATTAAGCCTTAGGACAAGTGAGCGAGTCCCGGAATAATGGTTGGGTGACACCAAGTTATTAAATTTATTAATGTGTAAATTAATTAAATGAGAGTGGGACCACAGACTTGGATTTGTGTTAATTAATTAATGTGTAAGTTAATTATATTAGAGTCGGATCACAAACTCAGATTTGTGTTAATTAATTAATGTGTAAATTAATTATATTAGAGTCGGATCACAGACTTGAATTTGTGTAAATTAATTAATGTGTAAATTAATTAAAGGAGAGTGAGATTGTAGACTCGGGTAGGTATTAAATTAATAAGTGTGTTAATTAATTTAATTAGAGTCGGACGATAGACTCGTGTAGGTAATAAATTAATAAGTGTGTTAATTAATTTAATTAGAGTCGGACGATAGACTCGGGGAGGTATTAAATTAATGGGTGTGTTAATTAATTTAATTAGAGTTGGACCATAGACTCGGGTAAATGATTGAATTAATTGAGGTGTGAATTAATTATATTAGAGTCGGACCATAGACTCGGGAAGATGATAAATTTATTAAGTGAGAAAATTAATTATGTTGAGTCGGGCCACAGACTTAGGAAATTACAGGCTAGTGTACGGGAGTTTGAGTACACGGTAAAGCAGGGGTTTATCTTATATATATATATATTGTGTGTGATAGTATATATATATATGTGTATATATTGTGTGTGCTATTAAATATCATTGATTAGATATTTACTTAATTTATATACTCTAGTGCAATCAACGGAGGTTGCGCAATGTGGGTGAATCCCCTAGCTTGAGGAGTAGGGGGAGTATATCCCCTGGTCATAACGACCGGTATATGGGTGAGGGATTTAACTCACTTTTAGGGAAGGAATATGACCGCCTCCACTTCGTTTATGTTTTGGGCCAGGTTGGTGAGCGATTCCAATTTGGGTAACTAGGTTATGTGAGCACACCTAGTGAGATGGAACTTTAGAGGAAATCATCCGACGAGGGTATACTCAAAGGGATGGATATACATATGTTATATGTGTGGATGTTTTAGTAAAGGTACGTATATAATGGTAGTCAATATTATATTCGGGTAATAATACTGTGTGTGATGTATTTACTTTATATAACTTGTGACACGGTTATATGCTACTATTTAAGAAGGAATTAATTAAGTTAATTGTGAGATAACTTATAATTTAAGGATCATTATACTCGGGTTAGAGTAGTATGGAAAGGGGAGGTTATACCAGGACTAGTTGGATGGGTTAGTACAACTAGGTGGGGGTCAAGGTAACCGTTAGGTGTGCACAATAGTGGAGGGGTGAGAATGTCCACAAGGGAGTGAGACACTAACTTAAATATGAAGCGCATTCATGCATTTTAAATTACTACAGTTAATTCACTTGCTAAATATTTTCAAAATGTTTTGGGTTCTAACCCTTGCTATAAAACTATTTTCAAAACCTTTTAGGTGTCCAGCCACAGGGACGCCAAGATTGATATTCTATTCCAGGGACAATGGAGCTGCGACATATGTGGATGCTAGCATAAATTTGAATTAGACGCATTGCTTATTCATTCCTAGAGTAGGAATCATTCATCAGTTCCAGTTTTATTTAGGGCATGTTGCCCAGACTTTCAGTTCAGTTTTCAGATTTGTTTTATACCGGTGTTGAATATTTGTATTGGATTATTTCACTTTGGTGGCCGATGGTTTATTCGGCAAATTATTTATTTAATTATTCAGTTGTGTTAATGGTTCATATTTCTTTCCGCATGTACTATTTTCGTTTAATTAAAAAGTTAAAAATTGGCACCAGCTTTTGGAATACTAGGTGGTTAGTAAGTTTTAAAAAGTTTTCGACAGCGATGCTAAGGATGAACCAACTGAGATTCCTGTTTTAATTTGGTATAAGACTGATCACGCGGTATTTTATTAGGCGGGGTGTCACACTCTCGTGCCCACCCAAAATGAAGGCCTACTATCATTGCCTTCGAAGATCTCTCGCACATACGAGGTATAGTCTTAGGTTGTCCCAAACCTAAGACCTCAGCACGTCATAGGATAAATTACCACATCTAGCCATCAATCATAGATCCTACCATACAAAAGACTTATGAAACAAATCTCCCCTATGACCACAGGTACCTAGATGTGTGACCTAGGGGTAAAATATGACCAAGGAAGAGCCCGTCTAGTCATTAGGGTACCGACACAGTTTGCATCACACATGCCCCTATCATTGAATCCCTCTTAGTACGATACGCCACGATCACTCATGCATGTTATGCATTTCATATAAATTACAAAAGCAATTTTGACCCTGACTAACGGTCTAATCTTACACAAACATAACCCTCACAAATGGGTTAAAGTAAATCACATACATACCGACCCTATGCTATCGGGTCATACTAGCGTAGCTATCAGATAAAGGTGTAACATGTCTATAACCTTATATTTGTCTCATAAAATATTAAACCAAACATCTCTAGTTCCTAATTCTAATTGTTTTCTCACCCTATCGTATATAAGTAAACCATGCATCAACTTTATTCAATATCGATTAGACCTAGTATAAATACACACCTAATATATATATCCATTATAATAACTACCTTCCCTAAGGGGGTTTAATTAAAATTCGACTCTCACCCAAAGGAAAAACGACCCATAAGTCAAGCACGAGGACTCAAATAATTTCGGCCAACAAACCCAATTCTCTAACTTACAAATTCCCAATCGATAAACCCATTATACACTCTTTTATACCCTCGAATGTTAAATCCTCCATTGAATCCCTTTAAATCAACTATTTTCCCAAATATTCAAATACCCATAAAATCAATTTCTAACAATTCGAATCATAAGAGTATATCTTTATTTTATGATTACATAAAAACTATAAGGAAAAAATCCTAATCCTAGGCCTAAACAAAAAAAAGTAGCCAACAGATATCATAAATGCACATCCTAGGCCATACCTATTACCAATAGTTGAGCGGGGCCTTGGGATCGGTTGACTAGTCAACACAGTGATAACCTAATTTTCCCTTGTTACAAGACTCATTATCTTCAACCCCCATTTTCGTCTCTCAGACCTCCATAACGAACCCAAAAACATCATCCAAGATCATAATCATATTCAATTGATATAAACACATCAAAATAACCATTAAACCTAATTCCATCATCAAATACCAAATATATCTCAAGATTCAACAAAAACCTAATTCAAAATTTAAGAACCCTAGTTTATCCAATTCTATAAATTTTCATGGATTGATTCAAGTAACCAAAGGATATTTAACTAATTTATAATAGAAAACATGTTCAAATCATTTTCTAACAATTTGAAGTTATATACATGAGGAAATCAATTGAAATTAGAGGGGATTTAACCTAGTTAAGGTTAGTTATGAAATTAATAAATTAAAATCTTACAAATCATTATTAAGACATGTTTAGGGTTTAGAATCTAATGAAATAGATATAATATAACACATATGCAATTATAATCATATTCTATATAGAACCTTCCTCATGATTTTTGGAGAAAACTCAAGCCAAATTTCTTAATTTCCCATCTTCTCTTCATGTTCCTTCTCTTTAGCCACCAAAATTGTTTACTAGTTGTTTTTTCTCTTACAATTCTTAACCATGAAATTAGGGTTAGGCCCCAAATGGGATCCTAACAAAACGTCCAAAGTAGTCTCTAAATGGTTTAAAAGGCACCTTGGTCCTATACTAACCCAATATGACTAAATTACACCATTTTAAAATAAAAAATGTACATTCTACACATCCACTAGCACCAAAAAAAAAATAACAAACCAAATAACTAACAACTCAAATATTTAATAATTTCTCGATACGCTCCCAAATATTAATCAATCGTGTCTTAAGTTCAAATTCCAATCCAACTTAAATAACATATAATAAAATAAGTGGTGACATCTCTAGTCACAACAATTACATATAATTAATTTTCACAATTTAATTAATTAAATAATATGAATAAAAATATGGGGTATTACACAAGGTCAATCCCTAACCTTAGCCAGACCACTTTTTAATCCCCAAGATCCCACTGCTCTCAAGAAAGGTCCACATGACTGTAGCAGACCTTAGTCACCTCTTCCTCTTATAATGATCATTCCCTCCAACATGTCTCTTCAATCAATCTCATAGACCATGACACCATTGGTCCTCCATGTATGATGCCCATAGTAGAACTTAGTCTATATAGTTATGGCCCACTAATGCTACTTAATCCTTAGCACAAATATGTATCACTAGAAAACACCTCAAGATAAACTTATGGAAGTTCTCGAGATCCTAAGACTCCGGTAGATCTTCTGCGCCATCCTAGCAGGTAAGTTAAAAGAGCAACACTATTTCACCTACCACCACCACCACTCAATCCCACTTGCATTGAAATATCCCATCCACAATTAATTCACTTAACAACTACGTTATACCACCTGAAAAACCTTCACCACCTTGCTAATGCCATTAGACCTTGGGGACATTCTCTGTCTAAGTGTTTGCATATATAAGGGAGGCTTTCTAGTTCCAAAATCTTTCAATTCGCCGATTCATCTTAATATTACATTTACTTATTCTTTATACTTATGCACTTTATCCCTCTCGGGAACTTTAATTCCTATTTTTTTGCCCGTTAACCAGACAACCTTTTTTTATTTACGTTTATATGCTTTGCAATGTATAAATGAACTTTTATAGGCAATAAAGTTCTCAACGTGATGTTTGGTCGCATTTTGGGAAAGTTTTGTCGTAGTGTGCACATTTATTTGCGTTTTAGTCATTTCAACATTTTGGTTTTTGGCCCAAAGTCTTTATGGAACTGTATCCTTCTGAGCTAGCCTTGCATAGCCTTTGACTGGACATAATTCCAATCTATAACGAGAAAGTTGGATAATTTTTCCTATATTGATCCAAGCATAAGAATTCAAACCCGAAGGATTCGAATTAATTCAAATTTGGCTCGAGTCGATTCATCATTGACACTCCCGGGTATCCCTTGTACCAAATTGATTTAGATTTGGTCCGAATTGATTTGACCCGAGATGATTTGGCACCTTTATTGTCCAAGTTTTTTATATATATAGTTTTTACCCTCATTTGTTTGAGATATCTTTCATAATCTTTCATTTTGTATTAGTTTAGGATAGTTTTAGTTGGTGTTTAGGAGCTTGCCTCCTCCTCTCTCTCTTAAGGTTTGGTATGTATGCTACTATTTACCATCTTATTCATTGTTTTATTGCTTTCTAACTTAGTTTATTGCTTTATAACCTAGTTTTATTCTAATTTAAATAGTTTTTGTTAGTTTATTTTTTGTTTTCATATGTTAATTAGTTGTATTAAATAGTTTTAATCATGTTTAGTAATTAGTTTATATGTTGGGATCATATTTCCACCCTTGATGGGTATTGATCTTAAAAATATAAATTTTGGGTTGGAACACTTTTAGTTAAAACCTTGTGTATTAAAGTCGAAATATTAGGCATTTAACTTCCTTTGTCACGTAACGGTAGTATTTATAGAGATATTGCGACTTTAATCCATTCATGGTCTTATTAGAGTGTAAGTTTAATCTTTCATTGTTGAATTAAATTTCTTCATGTTTGATGTTCATAATGAATTGAATATGCATGGTCAAATGCGTTTCGATCCATACGTGTTGTTAACCCATGGTGGGAAAATTATCCTAATCTCATTTTTGTAATTTAATTTAGTTTGCTTATTGCTTAGTGTTATTTCTACAATCACCATATCATCTTTTCTTTTCCCTCTTATCTAAATACTAAATTAATTTAATCCTAAATACCGTTCCCTATGGATTCGATCCCTACTTGACACTACATTTCCATGTATAACATGCCAAGTTATGGTATTTATTTTGTATGGGCTTTAAACACCCATTGACACATATTTTACATACAAAGTTTACGCTTGATCACCTATTATTGTGAGTGTAGAATCACAGTTTGGGTCATTCCCACCTATTATACATATTGTACCCTTTTTTTTCCCTAAATTAATACTCAAGAACCCTTAGAGAAGTCTATTAGTTACTTACTAAGATCCTTGGGATTAGTGACATAGGACGCAAGGAACTTAGACTCTTTTTGCCGAAGCCAAATAGGTCTCACTAGTCGTAATAAATATTTTATGATCTAATAAAAAATAAAAAAAAATTTAACAATTGGCGTAGGTGTGACACCCCGCCTAATAAGATACCGGGCGATCACTCCAATATTAAATTAAAACGGGAGTCTCATATGGATCGTTCTTAGCATCACTGTCGAAAATCCATTTAATTACTAATAACCTATTAGGCCGGTGTCAAACTTTTACTTAACTACTCTTTTTAGCAACAATGAATAAAAACATCCACAAAGTTTTGCGTAAATGAAACTAAAATGAAATAAAATAACCGAACACTCGGTCAAAATATACAACCATATTGAATGATGCTCTAAAAGAATAAATAAATGCAATTGGACCATTGGCCCGAATATTTACACAGTACCTCCTATCTAGAGTACAATAATGAAAGCGTCTACCAAGAATCGGCACGCATCCACAGCTGCTGCAGCTGACGTATGACTCGAAAGATATATCATCCAGGCGTCCCTGTGTCTGGACACCTATATATATATAATATAGTAAGGAAGGAAAAGTAGATAAAAGGGTCAGAGCCCGAGTTTGAAAATATTTTGCAAGTGCATAAATGCTTTATTTTAAAAATATGTTTTATCTCATATTTAAATTGGTATCGCACTCCCATGAGATACCCCTTACCTCTCCACTAACAGTGCACTCCTAGCGCATCCCTCTAAACATCCTAGTCAAGCTACCCTGTTAAACTAGTCTATTACCCAACCACTATCAATCCTAGATAGTCCAAGTAATGTACTAAGGGCTAAACTTCACCCCAGTCTCAACGCTATGCCATGTTCGTGCGTGGGGTGTCACGCAAAGCGAAATTCAAACAAGAAACCCCCCCCGATACACTACTACGCGGCACGGTCGATCGTCGAGATTCGCCAGTCCCTTAGTACAGAAAGATATATATATATATATATATATATATATATATATATATATATATATATATATATATATATATATAGAGAGAGAGAGAGAGAGAGAGAGAGAGAGAGAGAGAGGCAGGCTCATGTGCACACTAAGTTTGCACACTAAGTTTGCACATTACCTTTTTAAAGTAGTAAAAAAAATATTTTTGAGTTGATTTTTTTCTGTGATATTTAAACATTTCAAGGAAGCCATATAAAAAAATCAACTCAAAAAAACTTTTTTTGCTAGTTTTAAAAAATCGGTCAAACTTTCTATGCTTTTAAGCCCTTTAAAAACTGCGAAAGTTTGACCGATTTTTTAAAAATAGTAAAAAAAGTTTTTTTGAGCTAATTTTTTTATGTGAGTCCGTTGAAATGTTAAAATATCACATAAAAAAATTGGTGTGCGCTAGCACTCAAAAATATTTTTTTTACTACTTTAAAAACTTAATGTGCAAACTTAGTGTGCACAGGAGCCTGTCTCTCTCTCTCTCTCTCTCTCTCTCTCTCTCTCTCTATATATATATATATATATATATATATATATATATACTATAAGCATTTATAATATTAGAGCACTAAGGATTAAACTTCTCCCCAGTCTCAACACATTGCCATATTCGTGCGTGGGGTGTCTCGCAAAGAGAAATCCAAACAAGGAACCCCCCCGATACACTACTACGCGGCTAGGTCGATCGTCGGGATCCATTAGACACTTGGTACTCGATTCATCCATATATATATCCATTTTAACATAAACATCCAGATCTATCTCCCGGACTAAGGGTTCATATATCAAGTACTTATCAATACTTTCATTTTTCTCAAAACTTTCCCTTTTCCTTTCTTATATCAAGGAAATGTAAATATAAAAGCCAATTCATTATCATGCTTTGCTTTAACAAATCATATATTTTTAAAAGCCAGTTTTATTATCATAAAAATGCTTTTTCGTTTCAAAATATCCCATTTCCCTTTTTATATTCAGGAAATGTATTCAAAGCCATTTTCATTATTATAAAAATGCTTTGATCATATAATATGCTTACACTTCCCTTCTTCCATCCGGGAGGTGTTACCGAAGCCCAATTCATATAACCCATTTCTCTTCCTATATCCAGGAAATGTAATTAAAGCCAGTCCATTATCATGAATTGCTTTAATATAACGCGTTCTAAGACTACTCGTCCGGGTCTCCCCACTGTGCGCGCCCCTAAATGGCTATCATCTTCCAGGGCCTATCATCAAGACAACCTGGGATCCTACATCGCAAGACGTCGGGAAGTGGCCATATGCCTGCGGGATAGTCAAGACCACACCCGGAATCCCCTAACCAGCGCAGAAAAAATACAACAAACGCTCATATGGCCTATAGGACTATATCCACCCTGCGTTAATTTGTCAGGGGGCTTCACCATACGCACGCAACTTCCCTTATGATAGCGATTTAGAGAGGTGTGTATCCTCATTTATATCATTTATGAAAATCATTTATCTTTCCTTTTTGAAAACATTTATATTTTATTTTCAAAATCATTTATCTCAAATTATATATATACTTTAATCACACAGTATATATATCTATACCATATATTCCTCCTCGAATATATATATGGCCATAATTTCCAATTACATCTAATGATGACCATTAATCCCAAAGATTCTCTCAAAGAATCAAAATCATGCATTCATCTACGCATGATACTAAATCAAAAGTATTCCCAAGCATTCATTAAATCCCTACCCCAGATCGTACACTAAATTAATCTGAGGTTCCTTATTTCATCCCGGGGTTTATTCACCCTAAATACCATTATCTAGGAGTCCTAATCTCATATCTAGAATTTCTGGTAATAATCTCCAAAACCATAGTTTAAATCTCCCTAAACTTTAAAAGGAGAAAACCTCAAAAGTCTGCCAGTACCGAATCGATTCGGCTTGTCCGAATCGATTCGTAAGGTACCGAATCGATTCGGCCTATCCGAATTGATTCAAAATGGTTCTACTTTAAAACTGTCTCTTAACGAATCAATTCGACTGGTCCGAATCGATTCGTCTTGTCTGAAAATCCCAAATCTGCCTAGGTTTTATATATATCCCAAAAACCCCAAACTCAATTCAATCTCCATTTAAATTATAACGCGAATTTATTTCGACGAACCCAAGGTTTTCATATCTCCTCAAGTCCTTTAGAGGTCCAAACACTCTTTTTGGGAACCCCTAATATTTATCTCCAAATAATCCTAGCGTTAGTTTATGATAACTATTTCGATCTGGGACAACTTTCCGTAGAAAAATCACTTTAAATCCAAAAAAAAATCAGAAAAATACGCGATCTGCGCCTACACGACCGATTCGAAGAGATCTACAACTTTTTTTTTGACCAAGAGCCGAATAGATTCGCCCTGTCCGAATCGATTCGGTTAAGACGCAGATCACTATTCATTATCTTCAAAAAATTTCCAAACCTCCATTATTCTCCATTTTTGTTGTTTCTAAGCTCATCCAACAACTCAATAAACATCTAATCTATGTTTTACAACTAACACATCAATTTATTTGGGGTATTAAACTATTTCTCTTAGATTTAAACCCTAAAACCATTAAAGCCCCAACTTATGATTTTAACCCATTTCAATCCATTTCTTTACTCCATTTACATGGATTTAACACTAGAAATCATTAAGAGTTTACATTTCATCAATATGTAAACTAATATCCAAAATTTCCCAAATTTATTTTAGGGTTCTACCAACTATGATATGAAATAAATGCATAATTGAAATAAAGCAAGTAAACACTTTCCTGGAGGATGAAATTCGACGACCTCGAGCTGAATCCCGCGGAGTTTGGCCGGAGTTTCCCCCTTTCTCCTATTTTCTCTCCTCCTCTCCTCCTCTCTCTCTTCTCTCTCTTTTCTTTCCTTATTTCTCTTTTTCTCCCACTCTCCCTCTTTATATAGAAAGGAAAAAAGGTTTAACCCCTTTAAACCCAAAAACGACTCGTTTACTCAATTACGAACCCGTTTAACTCTAAAATTCCCCAAAACTTAATTTCGATAATCGTACACTCTTTTCCGACTATCTCGAACATTCTGAGACTCATGGCATAGTCGAAATTTCCATCCGATGTACTTGACCGCAAATCACTATTCTAACCCAATATAACTAAATGCGTATTTTCCAATTAAAATCTGACCTTTTAGTCACTTTTCTCCACGGCGACATATAATTAAATTACTTCGACCTATTTAGTCCCAAAAGAAATTACAATCCCCATCGAAACTCATTAAATCCTCGAGAATCCCCAAAATCATTTTTTCGAGGAAGTCTCCAAATTGCCAATTTATACTCAATAATGGAATTTAATTGTCTCCAAAAGGACGGGTTGTTACATACTCCCCCCCTTACAACGGAATTTCGCCCTCGAAATTCTAATACAACCTACACCGCCAATCCTAGGATCACTCCAAATCCTAATACCTAAAGGGAATGACACTAACCCAATGGTTCCCAACCATATACCATACGACTACCATGGTCGTAAAGTGACTCTAATAACATCACCTAGCACTCATCATTACCAGTGCCTCACAGTATAAACTTAAAATTTATATACCACGCGCATTCTATTTCAGGCGGTATATAAACCAACTTACTAAGGTGCCCATACACCTTTCTAACCTGTGCACATCTGCACATTCATAGTGAACATTTGACACGTAACACTCTCTCCCAATAAGGGTCTCCTTTCCTCGGTGCCACTAACTCTACTAAACTTACATCCTAATAATACTAAGGTCGATGGGATATCCTACCTACGTGAAACTAATATAATCCTAAGTATATCCCTAGTGCCCAAGGCCTCTCTCAACTCCCGACATTTGCTTGGTTTCATGCGTGGGACGTCTCGCCAAAGCAAAATCCAAACAAGGAACCCTCCCGTTACACTACTCCCTCGCGTTGTCGGTCATTGAGATATAGCGACCTAAGGCACACCAGCGGGACGTCCTAAATCCTGCATATACTAAACTACGAACGCGTTTCTACTATCTTATCCTTCCGCCCATACGGAAGGAAACCTAACCAATCGAAGTGCCCACTTTCTGTAAAAGTGTCATGTACATCATACCCAAAACATACTTTCTCAAAATTTGCCTTTTTTTTTTATTAAGGCCTGACTGTTATCCTTAAATAAATTTCTCTAAGTCCTACTCCACCCACCCACTTGTGGTGAAAGGACTACTTTAGTTCTTTTCCATAGCACAATATTTCCATAAATATATCAACATCATGTGGCTCATAGACTATAGTGGTTCATCCACAATATAAGACCTTTCCACAAAATCAACATCCTTGCATCCTATAACGGCTCTCCACTCCCGATGCCGTTAAGAGTCATGTGTGGAGCGTCTCGCAAAGCAAAATCCAAACAAGGAACCCCTCCACACATTGACACTTGACTTCGTCGGTTATGGAGTTCCGTTATTTCAACATGAAACCGGGATATCCCTATCCCCTAATCCAACAAAAAGGTGGTCTGAACTCCTATCTCTAACTAAGAGTCATACCACCCTGCGCTCGCACTAATTTTAAGTCCTTGTGCAATCAATAATGAGCTTAATCCTACATCTCACAATAATCCTGCGGCCTTAAATCATATATATAAGGTCTCCATATACTCAAATCACGATAATAAAACCTCTACTCATCGAAGTTCCATATACCCATAATAGTAAAGGCGAACCCAACCTATTTCTAGGTGAGAAATCGCAACAATAACCTGTTCCCTCCAGGAACCATGGACACGATAGTCTTGCCATTCTTAGCCTACTATCGCTCCGAAAATACCAATACATATATACTCACCATATCACCATACTCGTATAGACATATAAAATGAGTATCACAACCTATATATATATATATATATATATATATATATATATATATATATATATATATACAATATATCAACACCCGCCTCTATGGGGAATGAAGGAAAATAAAATTTCGCTATCGCGGGAAACACATAGACATACATTATAATGTTATCGAGACCGCCACAAACCTCAAAATACACACACGAGTCTAGGGCTAACAAACACTACGACTTTATCTAGCCACTCCAAATATACCTCCTCGATTGAGGTAAAACTCTCGCCGTCCCTTATGTGAATAATCCAAAACAACATTCTTGCTGAATCACGGGGACTCACGGTTAAAACTATCTGTAACATCCCTTTCGAATCCTTAACTTCACTGGAAAATTCAACTTTAGTACCACACTCTACTTCAGCGGTACGGTGGTACTCCTAACGACCATTCTTTAGTAGTTACTGCCAAAATCCTTAACAATTGCTACAAGGAGAGTGACCTCTACTAAGGTCCTCATCCCAACCTTATACCATCTGCTCCAGCTAAGCCTCACCTCCTACTACCATCCAAGCTCCGCACACGATTCTCAAATGAGCGCGTAAAAGATCTCTATAATCTTCTAACATGGCAGGAGAACGAAATCTCACAAGAGAAATCAACAATCCTAATCCTAAGGCTCTATAACAAATGAGAGCAACGCTGAAAGCATAGTATGTCCACACAGATTCCTAAGGACACAAGAACCTGATGCTCTGATACCATCTGTGACACCCCGCCTAATAAGATACCGGGCGATCACTCCAATATTAAATTAAAATAGGAGTCTCATATGGATCATTCTTAGCATCACTGTCGAAAATCCATTTAATTACTAATAACCTATTAGGCCGGTGTCAAAATTTTACTTAACTACTCTTTTTAGCAACAATGAATAAAAACATCCACACAGTTTTGCGTAAATGAAACTAAAATGAAAAAAATAACCGAACACTCGGTCAAAATATACAACCATATCGAATGATGCTCTAAAAGAATAATAAATGCAATTGGACCATTGGCCCGAATATTTATACAGTACCTCCTATCTAGAGTACAATAATGAAAGCGTCTACCAAGAATCCTGCACGCATCCACAGCTGCTGCAGCTGACGTATTACTCGAAAGATATATCATCCAGGCGTCCCTGTGTCTGGACACCTATATATATAATATAGTAAGGAAGGAAAAGTAGATAAAAGGGTCAGAGCCCGAGTTTGAAAATATTTTGCAAGTGCATAAATGCTTTATTTTAAAAATATGTTTTATCTCATATTTAAATTGGTATCGCACTCCCATGAGATACCCCTTACCTCTCCACTAACAGTGCACTCCTAGCGCATCCCTCTAAACATCCTAGTCAAGCTACCCTGTTAAACTAGTCTATTACCCAACCACTATCAATCCTAGATAGTCCAAGTAATGTACTAAGGGCTAAACTTCACCCCAATATCAACGCTATGCCATGTTCGTGCGTGGGGTGTCTCGCAAAGAGAAATCCAAACAAGGAACCCCCCCGATACACTACTACACGGCACGGTCGATCGTCGAGATCCGCCAGTCCCTCAGTACAGAAAGATATATATATATATATATATATATATATATATATATATATATATATATATACTATAAGCATTTATAATGTTAGAGCCCTAAGGATTAAACTTATCCCCAGTCTCAACACATTTCCATATTCGTGCGTGGGGTGTCTCGCAAAGCTAAATCCAAATAAGAAACCCCCCCGATACACTACTACGCGTCAAGGTCGATCGTCGAGATCCATTAGACCCTCGGTACTCGATTCATCCATATATATATTCATTTTACCATAAACATCCGGATCTATCTCCCAGACTGAGGGTTCATATATCAAGTATTTATCAATACTTTCATTTTTCTCAAAACTTTCCCTTTTCCTTACTTATATCAAGGAAATGTAAATATAAAAGCCAATTCATTATCATGAATTTCTATAACAAATCATATACTTTTAAAAGCCACTTTTATTATCATAAAAATGCTTTTCCGTTTCAAAATATCCCATTTCCCTTTTTATATTCAGGAAATGTATTCAAAGCCATTGTCATTATTATAAAAATGCTTTGATAATATAATATGATTCCACTTCCCTTCTTCCATCTGGGAGTTGTTACCGAAGCCCAATTCATATAACCCATTTCCCTTCCTAATCCAGGAAATGTAATTAAAGCCAATCCATTATCATGAATTGCTTTAATATAACACGTTCTAAGATCGCCTGTCCGGGTCTACCCATTGTGCGCGCCCCTATATGGCTATCATCTTCCAGTGCCTATCATCAAGACAACCTGGGATCCTACATCGCAAGACGTCGGGAAGCGGCCATATGCCTGCGGGATAGTCAAGACCACACCCGGAATCCCCTAACCAGCGCAGAAAAAATACAACAAACGCTCGTATGGCCTATAGGACTATATCCACCCTGCGTTAATTTGTCAGGGGGCTTCACCATACGCACGCAACTTCCCTTATGATAGTGATTTAGAGAGGTGTGTATCCTCATTTTTATCATTTATGAAAATCATTTATCTTTCCTTTTTGAAAACATTTATATTTTATTTCCAAAATCATTTATCTCAAATTATATATATACTTTAATCACACAGTATATATATCTATACCATATATTCCTCCTCGAATATATATATGGCCATAATTTCCAATTACATCTAACGATGACCATTAATCCCAAAGATTCTCTCAAAGAATCAAAATCATGCATTCATCTACGCATGATACTAAATCCAAAGTATTCCCAAGCATTCATTAAATCCCTACCCCATATCGTACACTAAATTAATCTGAGGTTCCTTATTTCATCCCGGGGTTTATTCACCCTGAATACCATTATCTAGGAATCCTAATCTCATATCTAGAATCCCCGGTAATAATCTCCAAAACCATAGTTTAAATCTCCCTAAACTTTAAAAGGAGAAAACCTCAAGAGTCTTCCAGTACCGAATCGATTCGGCTTGTCCGAATCGATTCGCAGGGTACCGAATTGATTCGGCCTATCCGAATCGATTCGAAATGGTTCTACTTTAAAACTGTCTCTTACCGAATCGATTCGGCTGGTCCGAATCTATTCGGCTTGTCCGAAAATCCCAAATCTGCCTAGGTTTTATATATATCCCCAAAACCCCAAACTCAATTCAATCTCCATTTAAATTATAACTCGAATTTATTTCGATGAACCCAAGGTTTTCATATCTCCTCAAGTCCTTTAGAGGTCCAAACACTCTTTTTGGGAACCTCTAATATTTATCTCCAAATAATCCTAGCATTAGTTTATGATAATTATTTCGATCTGGGACAACTTTCCGTAGAAAAATCACAATAAATCCAAAAACAATCAGAAAAATACGCGGTCGGCGCCCACGCTACCGCGTCGAAGAGATCTACAACTTTTTTTTTTACCAAGAGCCGAATCGATTCGCCCTGGCCGAATCGATTCGGTTAAGACGCAGATCACTATTCATTATCTTCAAAAAATTTCCAAACCTCCATTATTCTCCATTTTTGTTGTTTCTAAGCTCATTTAACAACTCAATAAACATCTAATCTATGTTTTACAACTAACACATCAATTTATTTGGGGTATTAAACTATTTCTCTTAGATTTAAAACCTAAAACCATTAAAGCCCCAACTTATGATTTTAACCCATTTCAATCCATTTCTTTACTCCATTTACATGGATTTAACACTAGAAATCATTAAGAGTTTACATTTCATCAATATGTAAACTAATATCCAAATTTCCCAAATTTATTTTAGGGTTCTACCAACTATGATATGAAATAAATGCATAATTGAAATAAAGCAAGTAAACACTTGCCTGGAGGATGAAATCCGACGACCTCGAGCCGAATCCCGCGGAGTTTGGCCGGAGGTTCCCCTTTTCTCCTATTTTCTCTCCTCCTCTCTCTCTTCTCTCTCTTTTCTTTCTTTCTTTCTCTTTTTCTCCCACTCTCCCTCTTTATATAGAAAGGAAAAAAGGTTTAACCCCTTTAAACCCAAACGTTTAACTCTAAAATTCCCCAAAACTTAATTTCGATAATCGTACACTCTTTTCCGACTATCTCGAACATTCTGAGACTCATGGCATAGTCGAAATTTCCATCCGAGGTATTTGATCGCAAATCACTATTCTAACCCAATATAACTAAATGCGTATTTTCCAATTAAAATCTGACCTTTTAGTCACTTTTCTCCACGACGACATGTAATTAAATTACTTCGACCTATTTAGTCCCAAAATAAATTACAACCCCCATCGAAACTCATTAAATCCTCAAGAATCCCCAAAATCATTATTTCGAGAAAGTCTCCAAATTGCCAATTTATACTCAATAATGGAATTTAATTGTCTCCAAAAGGACGGGTTGTTATAGTAGGATCCTCAGTTGAGGACCAAACCACTTTAAACATTTGTCTCACACTTTACACTTCTCCCCTTTCACATGTCTGAGGTCTAAAGGGGATCACCTACTGGGTCTGAGGTTTCGTACGATTTCAATACCCATCACTAAGGATTATTTAATTTAGATAGGATTTCTTCAAAAGATATTGTCCACAAATAGAGGTAGTCACATTAGTGGATTCATTTTCCAGGATCATTTTCTAGTTCATCTAAACCTTCATAGTCATCTCCCCATCCCTTGACAGCTATCTGGTGATTTTGTTTATTTTATACAGTATTTCTTCGAAAGATTTTGCCCCTAAAAAAGAGGTAGACACATTGGTGGCTTAATTTTCGAGCTCATTTTCTACTTCATCTGAATAAAGATCTATCCATCCCATGGTGGCTATGAACTTGTACCCTAAAAAGTCTATACATTTGATGACTTCAAGTTCATCAAAATAAAAATCTTCCCATGCTGAAGAGAAGTGGTTCTGAGATAAGTCCATGCATGCCTTGAGTTTCTTTGCAACGAGAAGATCAGGAGCTTTAAAAATTCTTCCTTTCTTGATACTTTCCTTTTGAGGACTTAGACAATGTTATCTGGGATGAACTATTCTGGAGACACAAACTAGTCATGAGACTAACGGGCCCATTTTTCGGATTCCATGTGGGGATCACTTATCTTAGCACATTCTTCCCCTTCAAGAGTCATTTTGGACACAAATTTCATTTCAAATTCCTTCAGCTATTTTAGTAGAAATAAAAATCTATATTTTGTGTATCTAACTTGGTATGGGCATCTTTACAATCTCTTATCATCAGAGCAATGGCTTAATGGTAAGCAGTTTTAGTGTGGATCATATTAGCTGGGAATGTTTGTATGGGAGTTGGGTAATTATTTTAGGGAATGGGTGAAACAAGGTTTTTTATGGGCTTGATTTTGGCCGAGGGATCAAATTATGAGTCTTTGGTGTGAAGGTAGAGGATTCTGGTGGTGTTTGGATTTGGTCATGCATAAGGGGTGATGATGCCTTATTCAATGAGCCCCTGTACAACATTATTAAGATGAAGTCACTGATTAGTGGTGTTCCTAATGAACTGATGAAAAGCACATTAGGAATCACTGTTTAAGTAATTGGGAAGTGGATTAGGTACTGGAAGAGGGTCTAATGGCTCGATGAGACCACGGGAGAGAAGGTATTTATATAGTTTAGAGAGGGTAGCTTGGATCTTGATATAATATCTTCTAACAACAGTAGAGCGGGCTTCTGGTGCCCGTATAGAAGTTGGATCGGAAGATATGTTATTGATGTTAGAAATTGTTTTTCTAAAACTTTTGAGTAATGAATTGACTTGATGAAATCTTTATCTCAGATTATGATTTCACACTTTGACTAGCAACATTCTCTTTGATTTTTACCCTAGTTTCTTTGAGGGCTCTGAAATGAAGATAGTACTGACTACCCATAGTAATCATGCTATGCGTCATGAAGTTTTTTTACAATACCGATTTGTTCTTCCTTTGAGTGATAGTTGGTCATGGTTCCATCTTTCTCCATCCATTTGTCTATAAAGTTGTTTTTAAGGCCTTATTTGAGAAACTCAAGATCACTAAGGGTCACTTCCAATTCCTCATTGTACTTATACTGAGCCATGAATTCATGGGGAGACCTTCCCAACTTTGAATGAGGAATTATTCAAAAGGTAGGAACCAATAAAGGACCCTCTCTTTGAGGGTTTATTTAAACATTTAGGACATATCTTATTCAGTGGCACCCAAAAGACTCACGATTCTATTATAATTGCACAGATGCTCAATGGGAGGCCCAATCCCTCCAAACTTCTTAATACCTTGCATTTTTAATTGCTGAGTTAGATGAGCATTAGGATAGGGAGACACATGGATATAATCCACATTTCTTAGGTGTTTCAATTGGTCAAACTTATGAGAGAGAATTTTGAGGTCTTATTTCGCCCTACTAATTTCTTCTTCCTTAGGATCTGCTGAAATGGGCACATACACATTAATCCCTGTTAAGGAAGATTGAACATAAGTAGATGAGATGGCGGAGACTCGTTGATAGGTGGGACACGCGGAGGCCTTCTGATGTGCTGAGCATGATGATATTCTTCAGGGTCACACATAGTCTCAAGAATTCCTTGACCCTTGATAAGAGGAAATGCGACATTCTTATTTATTAAGAATTCTGGATCAAGAATTTCTAGGATTTGAGCCTTATCCCTCGGTAACTCATTGACATATGATTATAGGATGTTGATCTTGGCACTGAGCTGAGCTATCATAGTCATTAAATTTGGCTAAAGGTTGACTTCTTGATTATGGTTCTCCATGATGTAGCTGCGGCATGACCTTTATGTTACTTCTGAAGTTGATGAGAGTGAGGATGAAGTAGTACTCCGAGGTAGTCGCATTATAGAATGTAACTAGTAGGAAGCTAGGACAAGCTAGGAAAAATAAGGTCGCACCTAAGAGGGAAGCCCTTTTTTTTAGAAGAAAGTGTATTCTTTTACTTTAGGAAAAACAGAAATATTTTTGAAAAATGGGGAAAATTCCCTTAGTGTAGTTATTATTATTAGGTTCCACTTGTATTATGTTCTGCCTAGGGTGCAACTGAAATGCTGAATAAAACTCGATCTGGAAGAATATAGAGTGCATAATGCAAGATACGATTTAACTTGTTTTCAGACTCATGAATAGGGTACTATTTTAAAAATGGACGAAAGAGCATAAAATTGGGTGGTAAGACGACCCAAAATTTTGGTAGAGTTTCGCATTGGAATCGACAATCTATATATGAGTGTCCTAGGGTAGACGTCTATATGAGAGAGATGGAAGTGAGGTTATTGTAAGGTTTTCCCCTTTGGCATGACTTCCACGTTATACTTCTTGCCTATTAGGGCAATAATTCATTGATACGTGTGCCTCACTATTTACCTTTTGGTGACACTACATGTGACATAGAACTCGATATACTCAACATATGAACAAATTCCTACTATAAACCTCCCATCATGAGTTCAGTCAAGTGCCATGGTGTGGATGAATCATTCGATATATGTACATGGTACTGGGCAATGGAAGGTGATGGCCTATTGCCTAGGTTAACCACGCTCTGCTGAACTAAAAACCCATCACAAAGAGACTCCTCAGTACGAGACAAATATAAGGTCAATATTCAATGCTCGTGTAATGTGGCATGATAATGCATGAGTTTTATTAGTATCTTTATGCTAAGTATTATGTATGATAATATAGATAATTATAGCTATTAAGCATGAATTAACAAGGATAATCTATACACAAGTGACATGTGGTAAAGAACTACTATACAAGTGAAGTAAAGCATGAGAATATACAAGTGAAGTGGAGCATGGAAATATGTACAAGTGAAGTGAGTCATGGAAATATGTACAAATGGATTAAAGAATGGAAATATGTACAAATATGTGAATATGCAAGTGAAGAAGAACATATGAGTATATACAAGTGAGATGAAGCATGTGATAGGAAAAGTAGTATATACAAGTGATGAAGAAATAAGTATATACATAAGATAGAGAGAAACATACATGGATGACATAATATGAGTATTGCATATGGGCATGTGAGAATATGAGAGTAATAAATATACAAGTGAGAAAATATAGACACATGTAGAAAATAATTTGGTAGAAATAAAAATAAAACCCATGTAAATAGAGTTTAGTACTAAAAAATGTCCTCAGTGGAGTCATCACTGTGGCCATTCTGACCCTTGCTTTCAACGACGAGCGCATCCCAAAGCGATGGTGGTGCGTTGACATTCCCTTGTGAGCTTGGATAGTGGGCTAAAAAGACATAATTGGCTGTCATAGGTGATGCGAGGTGTATAAATGTGTAGAGATCGAACTAGCCAACCTACATTAGTCAAAACAAGCAAAAAGTAGCCACCTATGAGGAGATAGCATAAAAGGCAACTAGTACATGCGAAACCAAATGAGATGCAGGCTTGGATACTATGTTACTGAGTGGTAAGGTGTCAAGTACCCACTCCACCTTTTTTATCTCTCACGGTATATATATCTTCTCCATCTCATAAATTCATGAACATGTGTATATGTGTGAAATTCATCGTGTGTGCAAAATAAACAATAATGAATATATATTTGAAGGTACACGTGTGTGTATCTGTATGAAGAGTGGAACCATTATATCCACATCATGGGAAGGATGTGAATGAATACTCATAAGGAGACAAACGAACTAAACATAAATAAAACACTAAGAGAGTTTATATAAATAGATAAAATACAAGCAACACCCAGAAACCATAATATCACTATAAAAAAGAGAGAATGCATATAAAATCATAGTCTCACTTCGAGAGTTGAGCAAAGTCAAGCCCATAGAGAGCGTCGTTGTTCTATAGTTAGGGTTTGACGGAATACCGATGGTTTAGAATTGAAAGGACTTTGTTTGGACCCTATGAAGGATTGAACGGGGTATTAAAATGGGGAGTCTACAACATAATTTATGAAATAAAATATAGAATCATCAAAGTAACTTAAAGCATACTGGTGTTGCATGTGATTTATAATTCAAGTTATGACTTAATCATTCTATCAAATCATACAAGAACAATTAAAGGTAGTTTCTAACAACCAAATCCCTCAATATGATGTTTCTTTTGCAAGTCCCTAAAAATATTTTGTTCAAGCATCCTACATATGGGTTAAAGAAGAACCTATCTTATTTTTCTTAACTTTGATTTTGAAGCACTTGGATATGACATTTATGAACAAGCAGCGACTTGTGTATATGTAATTATTTGTATCTTAGGTTTCACACACCAACATCCAATTTTTTACCAAATTTTATCTTGATTAATAATTAGTTGTGCAAGAAAATTAAAGTCCAAATTAAAAACCCAAACCACACAATCAAACCAAGTAGAAGAAGAAATGAGGAAAAATCCCTTTAAGGCAAAACCTATATTCAACACTGTAAAGAGTTTGACATACTCAATGAATTACAGACTACTTAGCATTGCACTAAGTATAATGTGCGAGCCTTCAAATATTCAATAGATACGACATAGTCCATCACCATTCACAGGAAGGAGCTTTTCCCTAGGTATCCACCTATCAACTTCAGGATGCAATATTCTTTCTTCTTCAGCCGTAGAGACACAATTCCATAATCATCAATAAAGTAAACTCTACAAGGGTTTGATGTAACGTATGGAAATTTGGTTTGACAGAATCTCAACAGATCATATTAAGGGATGTATGATTTGAAAAAGAAAAGTGTTTTCGTGAATAAATGAAAACTTTTGGTGTAGGTATAACAAAAGATTTTCGCCCAAAGTTCTATGTAAAACATGCCAAAAGAATCCTTTTATATTAAAACACATTTTTTGAGGCAACGAAGTCGTTCTCATAAAAATGGAACCTCGTTTAAATGAAAATACATGTTTCGTCCTAATGAGATCCAATATCGTTCGAATGAATGACTTATGTCATTCGAACATCCTTCCAACGAGAGTGTGCCAGATAAACAGAGACCCTATCATTTGAAGTCTATCCTATTAAAATCAACGAAATATTCCAATGAAGTTAAACCTTGTTTGAACAAGAACAAGATCTCGTTCCAACGAACAGAAAAATAAAAAAATATATTTTCAAATTTTTTTTATCAAAAATGCCTTGAGTAAAAAAATATATTCAAGAATATAATTAACTGAGAAATATCAAAACCACAATGTCCATATACCTCCATAAAATGTTCGTGATGTAATGACTTGAATCTCGGACACGAAGTTCTATCTCTAACATGTCTTCAAATGATCGTGGAGGAAAATGGGGATGTATTGTTCGGTTTGTAACGGGATAGGACAAAATAACTAAGCTATGATAAATTATAAAATCTTGTTGTTATAATTTTCATTATATATTGGATTTTTTTATTATATGCTTTCACTCTCACACATACACACATAGAGACTTTTGTAGAAACTTCTTTCACTCTCACACATACACACATAGAGACTTTTGTAGAAATTTTCCAATGATACTTAAATTTAAAATTGATGTAATATCACCAATTGCATCTCTTTCCATTTTCAAAATTTCTCCATGTTCAACTCCATCAAAGATATATTTTGTGCTCAAGCTCACAAGATATACCATAAAAAATTTAATCTTGGTCTTGATCTTGATCTTAAGTAAACAATCATGCAAGGAACATAATTACCATCACATATATTAGATTTACATATTTAATTGTGAATGTGTAGTGTATGAATCAATACCAACGTATCCATTAATCTACGAAGAATGATTTATCAAATGAATTAATGTCATCATTGAAATATGAATAAACATATTTTTCAATAGAAATAACTCCACAATCCTTAAATAAAAATAAGTTTACAACAAATAGGATATGTATAAAACTTAAATAAAAAATAAAAAATAACACACAAAACCCTTTTTGGAAATTTCAAGATTTATAATATTTTTTTTTATAGAAAAGGGAAACTCCCCCCCCCCCCCCAAAAAAAAAAAAAAAATTTTATTAAATAAAAAAATGGAAAAAATCCATCCATGTGGCTCACATAAAGGAAGGAGGACATATAAACCTTACTTTCCTACAAAAGAAAGCATGAAAACAAGTGCCACAATACTCTTTATAATAGACCAAGAGGCTCACAATCAAAGGCGGTGGAACATATCTCCAAACCAACCTTAAAAAACAATATCTAGGAAGTGGAATCATGGAAATAAGAGAATCTATATTAAGTCATAATAGATAGATCGTTGATAACTAGATGAACTATTTCCTTAGGAGTATTCCCCCACCACCTAACTTCATCATGTGAAATACCCATGTTTAATAATATGCCAGCCACTGAGTTACCCTCTCTATATATATGAGAACAAACAAACTCCATTTGAGAGATGGAGTTCTTAAATTTGATCCATCTAGCATTTAGATACCAAGGAGGCTTGTAAAGATTGTCATTAAAGCAACACCAAACTGACTTTGAGTCAGTTTCTAACCAAAGCTTCGTCCATTTGTATTTCCAAGAAAAGTTTATCCCAATCATAGCAACAATTAACTCTGCATCAAAGGTTGAATCAACTTCCACTTTATAACAAAAAAAACTACTCACAAATCCCTTATAATTTTTGTAAACACCTCCCACAACAGTCTTTTTACTTTCAAACAGACCATCATTATTAACTTTATTCCATCCTAGAATGGGGGATACCATCTAATTTCAATGATTTTAGGAGTTCTTTTTGGATTGCCTATAATATTCAAAGTTTGAAGGATCTTCTAATCTTGAATTGAGTTATTCATGAACCCTTTACTTATACTGCTAATGTAACCGATGAATAATACTATTTGAAATGGAAAATTATTATCAAAAGTGACTTGGTTTCTAGCTCTCCAGATGAAATCAATGGCCCTAATGATAGCGGGCAGCCATAAGTCTTTGATTTGGGGGATAAACTCCACCTTAATAGCTTGGTTCCATATAAGAAAAGGGGAGCTAATCCAAACATAATGATTGAATGTGTTAGTAATCCAATCCCATATGAACTTGGAATATTTGCACGTAATGAAAAGGTGAATGAGGGATTCATTTCATGTTTTACATAGTATGCATATAAAGGCTCATTGGATGCCTTTACATTTCAGTAAATCAAGGTCAACCATTTTCTCATGAAAAATTTCCATGAAGTCATAAAGAATCTAGGGGGAATATGTTTTGACCACATAAGATTGGATCTAGAATACTTATGTGATTTAGATCTACAAAATTCATAAGATTATTTATAAGATAATAAACTAGAGTTACAGTGAGGCCACAAAAGGTAGTCATCAGTATCTGCAATAGGGAGAGTGATGTCTTGGATTCTTTCCACATTTGAGATGTCCAGTGAGCGAATGAGTCTCGAAATAAGATTCCTATTTCCATTTTCAATAAATTTTACCACTTTGATATAGCTATGATTTTCATTTTGACTAAAAGGGACCCCAAGCGAATTTTCCTACCAAAACCTCACCTTTTTTCCATTTCCAATGATCTAAACAACATTTAATTTAATGATGCTAAATGCCTCTCTATAACCATGCCAAATAGAGCTTATTTTGTGGCAAAAATCATCTCCCATAGAATTTAATCTAGCTTCCAAGAACTATGACAAAAAATATCTGGATGTACACACATCCTAAGATTGTTTAACGACGCTGATAATATTTAAATACACTATATTTCTCAAATTTATACCTCCTTCATCATAAAGCAAGCATGGATTTTTCTAATCAACATAAATTACCTTATGGGTGGTTACGGATCCAGTCCAGAAGAAAGTTTTAGTCTATTGATGAACTCTTTTCAAAAGAGTAGTAGGCCATTTATAAATTTTGAAACTATAGAGAAATATCGATTGAATGATAGACTTGATTACTTCCATTCTGCCAACTATTGAGAGAAATTTCCCTTGCCATCCTTCAAGATTTTCCTTGGCTCTATTAGCAATAATTTGCAAATGTTTTCTTCTATGCTTACCTATAAATATGGGTACTCTCAAATGGATGAAAGATATAGGGTATTCTTTAATGCCAATGAGATGAATGATATGGGCTTTTCTATTAATAGGTCCATTGACAATAAAGACTTGGCACTTAGACTTGTTAAATAGTCTGTCCAGATATTACATCAAAAGAATCAAGAACTTTAGTAATATTGTTCAAAGAAATGTCATCCCCTCTGTAGAAAATCGTAATGTCATCAACATAGATTAGAAAAGTAGGATCTTTAAATCCTCTAGGAGATGAAATGTTGATGATATTTCCTTGTTGAACTTTCTTATTAAGAGCTTGCTACGGACATCTTGAGAAATAAAAATATAGGAGGGGAGAGAGGATCTCCTTGTCTCACACATCTAGAGCAACTAAAATATCTAGATGGAAGCTTTGTTTATTTGAGTATTTCATCAATAAAGTTTACAAACTTATTACAAAAGACAAATGCAGAAGGGTAAAATAAGCACATAGACACATGATACATAAATTTCATTCAAAAATTTCACAATGTATAAAAATAAAGGTCCAATATATTCAATGGAGTCTCTCACTCAAATGACATGACAATATCACCATTCATGATATCCCATAGGATGGGAATATGGTAAAGAAATCTAAAACTATATATACAACACAATGCCCTACATAGCTAGGTAGAGGGTGATGTGTATCTGGGATCAAGTGGAGGTACACATATAACTATCTTGTTTTTACGAACAATAAAGATATTCAACCCTAATTATAGGTTCATTCCTAGTTTTAGGAAACCTCTTCTCCATTCCTCTCCTCACAATCCTTGGAATCCACCTATCATGTCTAACAGGCACGTGATTTTCGACCATTCTATTTTCTCCTATTCTCTTATATTTAATGGAAACATAATCAACCGTACTTATCAAAATGTCAAACTTGATTCTCAGTTCTCTCATGGGATTTTATATCTTATCAACTCATGGATAACATAATCTATCCTAAGACCATCGTTCATGGAATGTACAACAAACTTGAAATATAAAAGATAAAGTGATTTAAAAAAAATAGGTCCTATTCTTTTAAAGTTAACCATTATTTTTTTTCTTCCATCTAGTTTATTTTAAAGCGAAATTGATGAATGTGAATTTTATTCCCATAAAAGGAGCGACCAAAATATTTAGAATAATTTTGGCATTCCTTCGTTTTAAAATTTGGATCATACTTCTTGTTATTCTTTGTTAGAGACTTAGGTTTAACATCCTAGTTGTATTTCTTTATGGTAGGTTTTTACATAGTCAATATCTCACAATAACATGTACTCTTAATGTAACGCCCCGACCCAGATTTATGGGTTCCCCGTGCTCAACCCGATCCAACCCGAGTATTAAATGTGAAGTGCAATGAAACAACCAACATAATGTTGCTAGTCCAATGAAACAACCAACAACCAACTTGTTTAGCATGCGATTTCCTTTTAAATCATGCTATGTGAGGGACCCGTGGGAAGTGTCTTCGAAATCCAAGCATATAGAGCTACTAAATAAAATAAAAGAACACTTACCGATACAACATTTCCAAAATAAGGAACCGAAACTAACCTGCCATAACAAAGGCGAGGGAATGAGCTGAATGCCCAGTGGCAAATGACAACAACGTAATATAGAATCAAATGGAAGAAATGAGACTATAACACATTGTATCTATGTGTACAATCAACTGCCTTATATATATGTTCATATATATACACTTACATGCACGAAACCGTTTTTATTCCAAAAACATTGCTTGTCCCGATTAATTTACCCTAATCTTGTAAAATAAATTATCTTTTACTTGACTTGACGTACATTTTTTTCTTGATTTAACATACCCGATTAAATATTTTAAACAATAGCCCTTTTTTAAGGAAAATCATCTCCTTTACCAAACTTTCCTTAGTACTCATGCTAATTTTATCTTAGTATTTTCATTGAAAATCACCTTTCAACACACACAACCACCGGGTAAGAAAATACCTATTTTTCTTTGAAAACTTTTCATAAACGCACTCATGTGATAATTTTGGGTGAAACCTCTTTAGGTTACTTAACTAATCATTTAGTCCCTTCACTTTACCATTCCTTTACTTGATGCACGTTAATCAATTTTCACATTACTTGTCCACTTTTTTTTACCAGAATATTTATTAATTAATTCAAGTTAACTTGTCTTTTAACATATTCACCACACAACCCATTTAAGTATCCCCTTATCATTCGAGTCCATACTAATGTGTTTTAACATTTCAAAAATTTCCACATTATTCCACCCTTTCCTTTATCGGCCGAAGCAAAAAATTTGGTGTTTCACCCCAACTTGTGTTACACTTTTGAAATCATAATTTCTTTTCCTCTTTACTCTAACATTGATTTTATCCTAATCATGTTCATTTAGGACCATTTTGTGTAACACCTCCACTTTAGGTAAAATTACCATTTTACCCATTTGTTTCAAAAATTGTCTTTTCCTCCATTTTCAAGTATTATTCCACGAAATATCGTTAAGTCGCCCACACTAACTACTTAATTTTTTTTAACTCATTAACACTTATTTAACACTTTGGAGTAATAATTTTCTCAAGTTGGAAACATCTTGATTTCTTCATTTTTTTTCTTTAAGAAATCATTGAATATTCAAAGATTACTTTATAAGAAAAAACACCATTTCCTTCATTAACACATGTAGTCTTAAAACCATACGCTTAACTCCTTATTAATCACCTTTTTCGTACACATTAAGGGATGAAATTTCTAATTTCTTTATTTCATGTCCAAACCCAATAAAACCCTCAATAAACTTATTTATATGTTCAACCTCAAAATACTACAAGTTTATATGCATGAGAAGATGGATTTTTAAGTCCAAAAATCCAACCAAATGGATATAACATGTGATTTACTCTAGAAATTTTATAATGTTTGCATAAGCAAACTTTTCAAGGCAAAAGACATTTTGTTTCTTCAAAACTTGAATAAAATGTGCATTTATATAAAATCCCATTTTTTCACAAAAAAACTTTGAAACATTTATTCATAAAATATTCCAAATTAAATGAGAATTCTTCCAAAAATTTTATTCCATAAAAATATGTAGTACCATGTTTTCTTGAAATATATCATCTTTCTCAACACCATTAAAATCCTTTGTAAACCCATTTTTACATATCATAAGATATATCATTCTTATATCATAAATGCATCTTACTATTGCAATTTTAGTTGCAAGACCACCAACATGAAAAATAGAGTCTTAAACTGAGAGTAGAGTTTTTTTTACCTCAAATGAAGCTCCAAAATGGTTGGATGAACAAGAAGGTGATGACAACCCCCCACCTCCTAAGGTGGCCTCAAGGAGGTTGCCTTTCTCCATAAAGATTTCCTCTAAAAAATCTACAAGAAAAACTCCCTACGTACTCCATTAATCTTCCATCTTCATCTTTAAGAACCCCCAACAACACCTCCAAAATTCGTAGCTCTGCTCAAAAATGTTGGAAATGGGTGTATTGGGCTTAAATATGGTGGAATAATTGTAAAATGTGGTGACACAAGGTGGAGACATGGTGGCATATGGTGGTTTGTGGTGGGGGGAAGGGTGGTGGAGCTCTCAATAGTTAGAGAAAGAGAGAGAGGAGAAATCTGAAAATGGTGGGGGAAACCCACCCCCACCCTCTGGGTGGATCAGGAGTGGACACGTCATTGATATAGCGGCCCAAAATGTGACAACACATTAGGGAATCTCGATCTAAAATTTTTAGAACAGGTCGTTGGAATGAGAATAGGATCTTGTTCGAACGAGATTGAAATCTCATTTGATCTTCCCATCGAACGACCATCTAACGATGTTGGAACCTTATGAAGATGAGGGTCGTTGGATCGTCATTATAAGTCCACTTTGAACGAATTGGGATTTTCGTTCGAACCACCGATAACCTCGTTCGAACGAAATAAGAATCTTATTCGAACGACTTTTGAGTTTGTTCGATCTAGACAGGTTCCTAAAATTTCCAATTTCCCCCACAAACTCCCAACAAATACTATCAAAGGGAAAGCCCATACTAATGATCCAAATCTCAAGGTTTCATATTATTACAATTTTCACGGAAAATAAATAATAAAATATTGGGCACGGGTTTTACATTTAAAACTTTATTGACCATTCTTTTTCTTCATGACATTTGACTTAGAATAATATTCTAACCCATGCTTATCATTTTTAACTTGGTCATGTTTAAAAAGGATTTTGTAGAGATTATTTGGTATTTCATCAATAACCTTTTTTAATCTTTTATCATCTTCCAACTCAATAGTCAATTTAATGTAATTAATATTGAGAACCTCATTTGTGTCTCAATTTCATAATTTTCTTTTTTGAGAAGTTCATTTTATTTCCTTATTGAAATCTATTATACATTAAATATATTCATGAAATCAAAAAGCACATGATTTTTAGGTTGAATTTTATCAAGATTTTTAGATAATTTTCTCTTTAAACATTGCAAATCTTGAATTTGGAGGCTAGTTTTTCATTTGAATTTTTCAATTTCAATTTCTCTTGGTTGGTTTCATCAAAATATTTTTTGCATTATTAACATCAAATTCATTTTCATATTTACTTCATGATGTGGACCATGGTGTATGTGTGTTACTTATAAAAATTGAAATATAATCATCATGCAAAATCAATCTAGACATGGCAATGCTAACATGTAAAGGTTTCCCCACACACTCTCAAGTACTAACACTCACTTTATCTATGTGAGAATCTCTCTTCTCATCAACACTCTCAATTGACTTTAATCCATCTACCTTTTGCATAAATGATATTTTCATCATAATCACTCTATGAATCCAAAAAAGATTCATTTTTGGAGTCACTCAAACTCTCTTTACTAATAGGATCATTATCTATGTTATGAACTATTTAATCATACTAGAATTGGAATTTTGATCTTCTGTGAACGAGGCGGACCTAATGCACTAAAATTCTTGTAGTATAAATGATAGACTTATACAATATATTTATAAACAAATATAAAGAATTATTATAAACGTGATTCATATTTAGTATTTAATAAATTTCATAAAACTTGGTTTTAAAAATAAAACCCCAACGAATTTTTTTGAACTCAAAAGGTCACCTTCACAGGCACCCAGAGAAAGTGCAAGATATTATGAGAAAGATGCATAAAGGGAGTTGCGACACCTAGGCTAGTGGTCAATCACTAGCATATAGGCAATTTTCACAAGTCTACCGTGTACCTTCGAGGAAAAATATCCTATGAAGTTGGTTTAGAAGTGTCCCAAGTGCCATGAGTTCACCCCAATCACGAGGAAGCCAACATAGGGCTCATTGTTCATTTCCCCAATGCGGAACGGATATAGTTGGTCCACTCCCAAGAGACCCAAGAGACTAACATGATAACTAACTACTTCACCAAATGGATAAGACAAAGTTCCTCGAGCCCATATCAGAGGTTAGGACACTAAGAGGTTTGTCTAGAGGAACATAATACCCAAAGTTAGGATCCTAAGAGATTTTGTTCAAGATAATGAATACAACAACAATCCATTGAACGTCTCTCGCACTGAATATGGAATTAGAAAACCTTGGGCCTCAATGGTCGTATTCATAAAAATGGACATTATGAGATCTACAATAATATAATCTTTGTCAAAAATCAAGTGCTAACTAGATAAAGCTAAATGGAGACGGGTTAAAGAGCTCCCAATTCTCCTATGGGATTAGTGACTAACTCCAAGGAAATAAACTATAGATACTCAATATATAATATCATATTGAATAAAAGATGTCATCCCTATAGAATTTGGCCTTCCTACATTAATTTTGGAGATATATGAGGATGGAAAGAATGATGACTGAGTGAGACATGAGATAGCCACAAAAGAAGATTTAATACAACATGATATCATTCACTTAGTATCTTGCCTATAGTATTTGTCCAAGAAACGTAAAATTAAGGTAAAAAATATCAATTTATATATGGAAAAATGGTGGTAAAAAATTTTTACTAAGGGAAAGAAATCCCTATGATGGTATGTTTACCCAAACTGGAAGAGGACATACCAGATTGGTTAAACACAAGGTACAAGCTCTTATCACTTTGAACTATTAGATGGAACTTTTGTACCCAAGTCATGGAATGACATGGACCTGAGAAAATTTATGATTGAATTTTAAAAAGATCTAGATTAGTAGTTAGGTTAACACGAATGTCGAAGTTTAGTTTAGCAATAAAATAACAAGGCCACGACTTTAACATTATAGATGTATATGCTAAAGTGAGTTTTCTCAGTAATATTTGTGAATGACTACCCATGTTGTATAAGTTCTTCTAGAATAGGTCAGATCCATATTGAAAAAATTAACCTAGTTTAAAGAGGGATAAGTCTACCTAGAACATGCCAAGTCAATATAAAATAGATAAACCCAGACTAAAAAGTTTACTTAAATTATGCAAGATTAATATTTAATAAACCAATTTATCTTCAATATAAAAACTCTACCTATCTATAATCTTCTCCCCTTTTCTTGTATGAGAAAAAGGATAGAACTAGGTAAAATATAGAGAATATAAATAAAAAAAACTAGAGGGTAAACATACTAATCAGACCAATAAAATGAGTAATATTTTTATAATAAGTGAGGACCTGGTATGTAACTAAGGTAAAGATCATATGATATGAGGAACCTTAAATTAACACAATATATACTACACATGAAGTCACAAAATAAACCAAAGTTAAATGATATATAAAATGAAACATACACTAAAAAAGATAAATATAACTAATATGGAGTTTAAAATGACACCAAAATAAGAAATTATAAATTTCATTAAACAAAATCCCCAAAACAAATAAAATTTACCCAAACCTCTCTTTTCTTCATCTCCTTCTTCTCACGGTGATTACAGACTAGTTGTTGGATATCTTGCATGGCGTCTCGAACGTGAAGTTGTTCCATGTTGTATTCACTAGTTAATGATACCAAATATGATCTCCAACCTCAAACATTGATAAGAATTCCCTAGTGTATATCCAAGGTCGAACTAAGAGGAAATGAACCTCAACCTTCCAGTCCATGACCCTAGTAGAGTTTCAGACTTTACATCTTAGGAAACTGAATTCTATGCCCTTGAGAGGTTGTGTCAAAATTGCAACACCTTTATTAGAAATAATCCCTCACATTACACCAAAACATCTTAACATGCATGGTATTAAACTGCGACTAATTTGATTTGTCATGATTCTTAACCATGCCAATTTAATGCATACCAAATTTTTTAAAACGGATCATAACAATTCCAAATGAAAGTCAAACCGTGCCAAATGAGAGGCTCTCATCCCACATTTTAGCTAATTTGTCACACTTATAGAACATCTTTAAACTGTGCTAAATTGTTCCATGTGTCAAAATCTTTGCTATCCACGTGTTAATCTCTAAAGTGTCCTTGTGTCCATTATTATTTATTTCAAAAAATAATATTTGGGAAAATTTTTACACAGTTTTGAACCGTGCCAAATTATAATTGATATATAAAAAATATAATGAAATATTCATCCCAACCCCATTTAACTCCAATCGTAGGAGCATAAGAGAATCCCCCTTTACCCCAGATGCTCCCTCCCTCAACGGACACACCACCATAACTAAATTTGTAAGAACAAACTAAATCGATATAGTCCCCTTTATTTTTTTAACATTATAATAGCTACTATAAAACAAATTTAAACTTAAATTTAACATCTAATAATAATATATACAAGCCTGCTCGACCATAAACATCATACAAGTACAAAATATACTAGAGCGTTTACAACATCATCAAATAAGCCAACCCCGAGCATTAAAGTAAAAATTAAATATCACGACATAAACTTAAATAAGTATCCAAGTTGCTACATATGTGGTTACTCTATATCCATTGACGTGTCCATGTGTTGCATGCCAAAAAGTATATGCATCTCAATTTAGGTCTTTGAACACTTCATATGTCGGATAAGCCATGAGTATATAACTGCAAACGTTAAATTGTAAAACATGTAAAGTAAATAAGATACATCAGTATAAAATGTAATACATGCAGATGTAATTCATATAATAGCACAAGTTGTTTGTCCAATAATGGCCCATTTTTAATCTAAAAGCTTAAATTTTCAAATTTAGATCGCAATCTCAACTCGTGAGTCCCATAATAGAACGGGTTGTTTTTAAAGATTACATTAGTCCGGGTGAGGTGCGTGAATCTCTTTCAGGTTATTTTCTTATTATTTTACATTTCATGCCCCAAAACCTAATTTTAAACCTAAATTATTAGAGATTTCAAAGTTAGATAAAAGTCTCAACCTGTGAGTCCCAAGACTACACACGTTATTTCTAAAAGTTACATTGGTCCCATGTGAGGTGCTCAGGCCTCTTTCCAAGAAATTTTCTTCCTATTTTATGTTTTCACCCCCAACGCCCAATTTTCAACATAAAATCTTAAAATTTTAAATTTACATCAAAGTCTCCATGATTGCACGAGTTGTTTCTACAAGTTATATTGATCCCGTGTGAGGCGCTCGGGCCTCTTTTATTTTTATTTTTTTATTTTAGGTTTTCATCCCCAATACCCAATTTTCAAGCTAAAATCTTGGAATTTTCAAATTTAGATTAAAGTCTCAACTGGTGAGTCCCATGACTGCATGGGTTGGGTCTAAAAGTTACATTGGTCTCGTGTTAGGTGCTCGAGCATCCTTCCGGGTTATTTTCTTAGTATTTTACATTTTCACACCCTACCTCCTAATTTTCAAGTTGAAGTATTAGATTGTTCAATTTTAGATCAAAGTCTCAACCCATAATCCCCATGAGAGTATGGTAGTTTCTATAAGTTACATTGGTCCTGTGTGAGGTCCCCATGCCTCTTTTCGGGCTGTTTACTTGTTATTTTATGTTTTCTCCCCCAACGCCTAATTTTCAAGATAAAATCTTATAATAATCAAATTTAGATCAATGTATCAACCTGTGACTCCCATGACTGCACGGGTTATTTCTACAAGTTACATTAGTCTCATGCCAGACTAGAACTCATAATTAAATTTTGTCAGTTTAGACTTTGTCCCCTCCAAATCCTTTCCAAGACTATCCACATTCTCCATCTAATCATCCAATTATTTTTTCATTATTTCCAACATTTCTCATGCAAATGTGGAAGCTAGCATATATGTTTCAAAATTATGTTCCCAATACAACAAACTCGGCCTCTCGTCTCTTTCCCAAATGCTTCATAAATGGGACCACTATCCATGGTTTTCACTTGACCAGTATCTTTAAACACTTTGAAAGTGTGAGTGGCCCGATGTGTGTGTTTTAAACAAAACCAATTTTTCTTCGAAAAAGATCCAACTTTTAATTATGCACCAAACCAAGTTGTGAAATACCAATTCTCACTTTAAACCAATTTTATCTTGATTAATCCTAAACATGCATCTAGTGATTAAAGCAAGTAAAGTAAAGTAAAGAATACTCACAACGCCGGCTGTACGAGGAAAAAACCCAAAACAGGAAAATAACCTCGGACGGCCCAAGCCAGACAATCACTATGAATAATGGTTTTACAAAGACAAATTAGCCTTACACTAAGACTCGATCCCCACGGGTCTTGACACTCCTTCTGATCTTCAACCGTACTTCAATAGTGCCCATGCAGAAATTTAGTCTTCCACGATCTCTGTCAACAACACACGCGTCCACGTGTGTCTCGGTGTCCACCGATATGGCTTTGACACGTTTACGATGTCGAACACGATGTCCGTCGCTTCTTCACCGCAAAACCCTTTGTGTTCAATGTGTAGAACAAACAACTTTGGTGCCGCAAGATCACTTGAACATATAAGAATGATAACTCGGATCTTGGCAAACTCTAAGTATGTGTTTAAGACTTTTAAACCTTAGAAAACATGTGCAAACAAGGTTCTGGTTTTTAAAACTGTTTTCCAGAAAGCACACTTACAAAATTATGATGCAAACACTGTTTAAATAGGATTTAAATGCCGCCTCAAAAAATGTGTTGTTTGAACGACTTAAGCATATCGTTCGCGCGATATTGTATCTCGTTCGAACGAGATCCAATGTCGCTCGAGCGACCTTGCGAAAGTTTGACTTTCAGATAAAAACGTCTCTTAACAAAGAGATTCAAATTAGTCAAACTCTATTTCGAGCTTATCATCATAAAATGAAGTTTAAACCTTTAAAACACTTTTAAAACATTTAAAATCATTTTTCTATATAAAAATTACATCCTTATCTTTTATAAAATAATTTCGAGCACCATTAATTACACGCATTCATACCTGAGTGATCTCAGAATGAAATTAACTTTGAAGACGATTAAACTTGCACCAAATAAACATCAGCATGATTAAATATTTGAAGCTTTGAAGCAACGTCTTCAATACGTCATAGACCAAGTGGAATCGTGACAAAATAAAATTCTCCCTATGACATATTACAAACATAGTTTTGTTCACGGAATTAAGTCAAAACAATACATGGACTGAATTGGAAATTTATGTCCTTACAAATCTCCCCCTTTGACTATTCCGGGACAAAACTAAACCAGTGAAATGCCTAACTGGGCCGTCAAGCCGTATGACGCCTAAATCCTATCCCATAAACCCAAAATCAAAAAAACATGACACGAACATATGTAGCACCGGCAAGCATGAAATGTCTAAATGTGATGTAGACTTGAAATCTCAAATCGCTGAAGCATACCTATACACATGAAACAGACAAACAAATACCAAGTGAAGTATTGAGGAACAAATGAAACCAATTTATATATTCAATAAGAGCATATTATTTGAAAACATGTGAGCAATTATTTGATACCAATTTGTTACCAATTTGAAACATAAAATAGCGCTCAACAAATCTCCCCCTACATCACATACATCTCTCCCCCTTTTTGTCTCGAATAGACAATCCGGTGAAAAGATAAACCAATATGAAATATCTAGCATGGGAATATGATACCAAATTGAATCAAGTTGATACCAATTGTGAAAAATGGAAACCGCTAGATAAACATGAATCAACCAGCTAAAAAAGATCAAGAGATGACTAATCAGTAGCTAGTAAACCAAGGAATCACACAAAGAATATACAAATCAAATCAAGTGTGATAAATGGACATATATGCAAAATACCAATTTGGAACATAAAGGAACCTGCATATAAACCAGTCAGACCAAAAATTCTTCACGCAATACCAAAAAAAATACCAATATGAACCTGAGGACTGCAAACCAAATAGAGGCAATTTTTCACCCTATCGTTCGAATGAGCCAGGGACTTCGCTCAAACGAAATGAGGGAGTCGCTCGAACGAAGTACATAAGTAGTTCGCGCGAGATGAGATGTCGTTAGAACGACTTCGCGGGACCTGTCAAAATTTCCCAGATTCCCAAAAATATTATAAAGTATTGCCCAGTGAAAAAATTTCCACAAAAAAATTCTTGGATGGGCCTGACAGATGCAAAACATTGCTAAAAGAGTAAGTTTTTCCCACAAAAAGCAAAAACTCATAAAAACTAAAAATGTGAGTTACATGCAAACATAGTACCGATGTGCTCAAATATGGATATGGAATGAATGGGCATGAAACTACAACAAATGAGTCACAATTCCAACCCATCGAAATGATCAAGAAGCTCTAATTGATAGCGATAAATTATCAAACTTTATCATAGCCATATGACAATTAAAGTGCGAGCTTAATGAACTAAACATACTACATGCACACAAATCCAGAATTTTGACGATTCTATAAAGAATAGCTTCAAATTGCAATGTTTCAACATTAGGATTAGATGTGTAAACCCGTTTAAATTTTCTCCAACCAAACACCCTCATATAAACATACTTTTTCAAGTTCTTTTGAGGTTTCTAGCATTCTCAACTTAGAGAAAATCTTATTGGCCCTTTTCTTAGTATCTTTATTTTTCTTTTTGGACTCTTTTAAACGGTGGCTTTCACGACGAGTTAATTTTGAACCCTCGCAGCCCTTTCCCGTGAATCACTCATCATTTTTTAAATATAAAATCCTCACGGTAAACGGTTATTATATGCACACTTCTCCTTAAGTTTACTTATGCATAGATGACAAGATTGAGATAAGAACGCCTCACCAAATTCAAATATGCAAGAGAAGTCAAAATCTATATAAACTCGTGCATGTGTGAGATGTTGGCATATATACAAAGTCGAATCAAGATGCATATCAACTTTGAAACAACCCCATATAAACAATGGTTAAGATCATTCTAAGCATCAATAATAATGACCAAATGTCCTAGCCACATGGATAATGAAACGATTGGGGGGGGGGGGGGGTCCAAGGACACCAATATGCCACATCAAATACGTAAACTCAAAAACAAAAACCGAACATCTTTTTGGCTTTTCAAACATATTTTGACTCAAAGAAAAGAAAAATCTTTTTGGATTTTTCAAAAGTTTTCTCAAAAACAAAATCTTTTTGCATTTTTTCAAATAGGACTCAAACAAATGAAAACTATAATACAAAATGATACATATGTCATAATACTAGCAATGAATATATCATGAAGCAAACTAGCATATGACAAACATGGAAATACTATCATCCTTTAGATTTAGCATGGGAAGAATCAAGTGCACCCAAATGAGAATCATGAAGTTTAATTCCTAAATCCACTAAATCCGATTTCCTAACCCTAGTAGGTGTAAAACGACGCATGTGGGTTTGGGTAACCGGTGCAACTTTATTCTTAAACTTCCTAGGAGCTTGTCTAAGGTCGTAACAATAACGCCTAAGGTGGCCTTTCCTACCACAAAACGTGCAAGTGTAGTGGTGCTGGGAATGATGACCTTTATGTGGACCTTTTCTAACCATCCTAGTGTTTTTCACACGTGCGGGAGGAATGGGAACAAATCTCTCACCAAAACCTATACCTCACCTATCTCCCTTAATTTGGACGGTGCCTAGGATTTTATCTAACTTTTTCGACCTAGCCTCCAAATCAAACTTGACTTTAGACGAGTCTTTCAATCTTTCCTCCAACTCGTGAATTCTAGACTCGAGTAAACGCCTAGTCTCCTCAAATTCTAAAATCTCCTTTTTCAAGGACTCCATCAAACCACGGAGATTGTCTCTCTCTTTCTCCACAAAATCTAGTTTCTCCCTAAACTTCTTCTCTCGTGCCCTAAGATCCTCAATCAAACTATCATTATTTTCTATGGCACGCTCATTCAACTTAGATTGCAATTTTGAGTTAGCCTTTTTTACCTTTACAGTTTCGGTATACAACTCATTAAATGCATTTTGCAATTCTTTCACATCTATCTCCTCCTCGTCACTCTCTTCACCCTCATTAACATGGGATACACTCAAAACCTCCTCGGAAGTGTCATTCACATGAGTATTGTCGTCGTCTCTCACATGACATGCCATGAACGCAACAAAGTTACGCCCAATGGGGGAACTCTCTCCCTCTTCCGGTTCACTATCAATTGAGGTGGAACTATAGACAATGGGTTGCTTTCCCTCTTTCTTAAGTCTAGTGGGATACTCCTTAACCTTGTGACCGTACCCCTCACACCCAAAACACTTACCCGACTCATCTCTCTTAGGCTTCTCAAACTTATCATTAGAGGTGGGATCCACTTTGTTGTTCTTGAATTTTTCAAATTTCTTGGCATCTTTCGATTGCTTTTGAAACTTAATAAATTTTTTAAATTTCTTTGCCAACAAAGCAACATCCTCAAAATCGGAATCCGAATTCGAAACTATAATTTCCCCCTTTCGGGTTTTCAAAGCAATGCCCTTTTCTTTATTAGGTACTTGCTTGGAGGTAATCATGTCGATTTCATATGTTTGTAAGTCACCTAAAATCTCTTCTAGTTTCGTTGATTCTAACCTACCCAAGGAGTTTAAAATGTCCACTTTCACATCAAACCTACTAGGCAACGACCTAAGGATTTTCTTAATGACACGGTTGTCGGGAATTTTCTCACCTAGGTTAAATGATGAGTTGACAATATTGGACAACCTAGCATAAAAGTCATCAAAGGTCTCACTCTCTAACATCCTAATGGTCTCAATCTGTGTAGTGATATTTTGAAGTTTTGACGCCCTAACCGTGCTAGTACTCTCGTGAGTGAGTGCCAAAATATCCCAAGCCTCTTTTGATGTTTCACAAGTCATAATTCTATTATATTCTTCTTGTGTGACATGTGAAGAAATAACGTGCAGACCTTTAGAATTATATTGTGCAAGTCTTTGTTCAATTTCGGTCCATGACTCAACATGCTTTAAACTAGTGACTTCACCTACAATAGTGACTGGGGGTGTCCAACCTTTTTCAACTGCAAGCCAAACTTCCTCACCAATATATTTTAAAGCACATCTCATTCTCATTTTCCAATAAGTGTAATTAGTGCCATAAAAATAGGAGTTTGAGAAAATTCATTATATCCAGAATTCATCTTTGAAAACACATGGGATCACAAAACATATAAAAATGTTTTCTAGCTCTGATACCAATTTGAAAGTGTGAGTGGCCCGATGTGTGTGTTTTAAACAAAACCAATTTTTCTTCGAAAAAATCCAACTTTTAATTATGCACCAAACCAAGTTGTGAAATACCAATTCTCACTTTAAACCAATTTGTAACAACCCTCGATTCTGGGAGGCTCATTTTATACTAATTTTACCGCATAAGGTAATTATATAAAACGTGGAGAGTGGAGTAAATATTAATTTAATGAATTGAAAGTTAATATTTACTTGATTGATGCATATTTACTGTATGTGAAAGTAAATAACATCAGGTTGCATGTTTGTAGTGTCATGTATTTTAAATGGCCTTTTAGTTTAAATGATTTTGGAACTCGAAATAATTTATAAAATTTCTGGATGCCAGTTTAGAGGGTGTAGTTAGTCTCGGAAGGTGCGAGACAGTCAAAATAAGTGCCATATTGTATTTTCGTGTTTTGGGCACTTTTACCTAGTTTTAGCTTATGCGCGTATTTGGGAGTCATTTTAATGTGGTAATTAACCATTTAAGTTGGGAGTTTTAACCTAAGCCACGATTTTAGTCTTCTAAATCCCTTATTTTCCCTCATTTTATGTCTTAAAACATAGAGAGAAAGAAAGAAGAAGAGAAAATGGAGAAATGAGAGAGAGATTGAAGATGGAGGATTTGGGATTGCTTCTTCTCCAAATAAATCTGAGATATCAACCCTAAGGAAAGTTTTCTACTTGCTAATATGTGATTTAAGATGCATAAATTGTATGATAGTTGTGTATTTACATTTATGGTTTAAATGTGGAAATTATGGGAATTAAGCCCTAATCTTAGTTTTGATGATGAAATTGTGGACTAAAATGGTTTTAAATCGTGTAGGATACACTTTGGGTAGATAAAAATTGTAGGTTGTGTGTAAGATGGAAGAGATTTGGGGTTTTGGAGAAATTAGGGTTCATAACCCTTCGTAGCCATTTTTGGCAAATTTGCAGGTCCGAATCGATTCGGCCCTTTGGGCGAATCGATTCGCTAAGGGAAACTGGCATGTTTGCATAACCCAAATCGATTCGGGTTAAGGCCGAATCAATTCGGTCAATTGCAGAAGGTTGGTTTAGTTGTCCGAACCGATTCACTTTCTGGGCGAATCGATTCGTTTTCCTGCTATTTTTGAGTTAATTTTATAACTCAATTTCAATCCTTTTCTTTAAATATAGGGACAACGAACCTTCTTGAATGAAGTAAACTTAGAGTCCTAGAGTGCGAGATGAGTTAGATGTCTACCCTACATTAGGAATGGGTTATGTGGGGATTTTTCCGGGGTTAGGCCTATTAATGATAAGGCATTCTTTTCTTCTAGTTAATTATTATAAAACTAGGAGATGTAGTGTTATGTTCGGGAGACCTTAAGAGCTTAATTAAGCTATACTAGTTTTGATGGTTTATATTACCACCCCAAAAGAATGTTGGGAGATTTTAAAAGTTCGATTGAACTATGTTAACCTTGGTGGTTCATAATAACGCCATAAAGGTGAGTTTGGAGAATAAATTGAAAGTCATTTCATTCCTTCGAAAGATGATAACCTTGGGGTTCTAAAATAACCTCCTAGAATGCTTGGAGATAATGAAGAGTTTATTTACTCCGTTGAGGTTGTAGTGTTGATATAAGCTATCGTATGACTATGGATGGTAAGTTAGATTATTTACAAAATAAATAGAAAGGGTTTCGAATAAAATGAAACATATACGTGGGATGAAAATGAAATGGAAATGGTATTGATATTTGTAAATGATAATTTACTTAATCATGAAACCGGTAAATAATGGTTTACTTGATTTTCGATATGATAAATAAAATGTTTTAAACACACCTCTCTAAATGACATCATAAGGGAAGTCCGCACGCGAGGTGAAGCCCCCTGGCTAATGAATGCAGGGTGGATATAGTCCTAGGCCATGGGAGCGCTTATTGTTGTATATTTTTCTGCGATGGGTAGGAGATTCCGGGTGTGGTCTTGACTACCCCGTAGGCTCATGGCTGCTTCCCGACGTCTTGCGATATAGGTGCCCAGGTTGTCTAATGATAGGCCCTGGAAGATGATGGTCATTTAGGGGCGCGCACAGTGGGGAAACCCGGACGGGCGGTCTTAGAATTCGTTATATGTATATAATTATAACAGTTCATAATCAAGTGGGACTTGATGTATTTTATATGCCATAAGAGCATGATGGAGTGCCACAAAGAGCACATGTAAATGCCACAAAGAGCATTTGAAAATGATTATTTTCCTGATAAGGAAAGGATTTTTACAAAAGGGTAAAATTGAGACGTAATTGCCTTAAAGAGCAAAAGATTGTGTTTATAAATATATTTCCTGCTAAGGAAAAGATATATAAAATAACTGGCACATTTGAAGAAGTTTTAGTTTAATGCTTCTTATTGTTATTCCTGCTTAGCTTATGTTTTAAATTGTATAGGTTGCTGCTTATTTCTCTTTCTTCATAATCTGTCTTACATAACTGTCATACTCTTTATTCATCTGGTAATCATATAGAACCGGTCCCTGACCTGGTTACATTTCTTGTTGCATATGCATCTTGTCTCCGCTCAGGTACCCCTCCGCATGGAGGCCTGATTTGATTTCCTATTCCGATGTCCTTGGCGAGCCGTGATGCATTACGGGTATTACGGGATACAATTGGTATAGATGTTTTCATATCTTTCATTCTAGTTAAGCTCAAGTCTTTTATTCGGGCAAAGAGCCTAAGCTTTTGTAATTGATTAATGTAATGTATTAAGTAGCTTATTGTACTTGTGTATTGTTGGTGTATCAGTTTAGTGACCGATTACCTATTCGGTCTTTTTATCGTATTCTTGTTGTATTATTTATATATGTCTTGGGGTTTCCCTTATCTTTCAGGAATTTGGTTGTTTGTTTTCATTTATTTACTTTCAAAATCAAAATTTTTGACAACCCGTTTTCTGAAATATTGGGTGGTTATCCTAGATACTCTATATTTTTGTTATGATGCTGAGAATGATTCCATCCATGATTCCGTTATATTGGAGTATTGGGCTGGCCACCCCTTATTTTGGTGAGCGGGTTGTCACACAATTTTATCTTGATTAATCCTAAACATGCATCTAGTGATTAAAGAAAGTAAAGTAAAGTAAAGAATAGTCACGACGCCGTATGTACGAGTGATACGACGCAAATATTGTGTATTTCACCCGTTAACCTACGCCTTATTAGCCCCCTTGGGTATCTTAATTACTATATTTATGATCGTTAACCAGACAACATCATATTTCTATGTTAACATGTTTTACAGGGGTTAATTGAGCTTTTTTAGGTATTTGGATGCTTAGTATGAAGTTCAGACGCTTTTCGGAAAAGTTTCGTCAACTTTTGCAGCTTCGGGGGCAATTTAGTAATTTCAGCATTCGGGTTTGAATCCCGAGCTCTTCACAGAATTTGAATCCCTATGATTTCTCTTTGCGTGTCCATCGACGGTGCATGATTCCGAGTTGTATCGAGGGAGTTATGGCATTTTTAGGATGGTTTTTACTTCAAATTAACACTCAAGTTCACATTCAAGGGCATTTTAGTCATTTCATATTTTGTTTTTTTGGCCTAATGTCTTCTTAGATGTTTTATTCCTCTGAGTTATCTTCGCGTAGCCTCCGACCGTGCCTCATTCCGAGATATAACGAAGAAATGGTGGCATTTTCCGTAAAACAGGACAAAGCTGCAGAATTGCAGACCTGTAGGGACGAATCGATTCGGCGAAAAACCGAATCGATTCGGAATGCTGCAGAATTACAGCTACAAACTTCCCCTATTTCCAAATCAGTTCGGACCATTTCCGAATCGATTCAGCCCTCCAGATTTTTTTTTTCTTCCCTTTTATTACAAGTTTTCCATGAGATATTTTATATATAACACTTTCTCTTCATTTTGAAGAGAAATATCTTTCATTTTAGCTTAGTTTAGGGTTTGGTTTTAGGAGCTTTTCTTCATTTCTCCTTGGGGTTATGCCCTTTTTGGGTTTTGTAAGTTGGTTTTCATTATCCATTCCATTAATATAGTTGATTTCTTGCTTTATTTCCATTCTTTTCATTTAATTCCTTGCCTAGATAATTAGTTGTAGTTATTTATTTCTTGCTTTAATTAGTTAATTAGTTGTTTAAAGTAGTTTAATCCATGTATTGTCCGTAGATAATGGGTTGGGATCGTGTTTCTGCCATTAATGGGTGTCGAGCTCCGAAAGTTAGGTTTTGGGAAAAATTACATTTAATTGAAACCGCGTGCATTACAGTTAGATTGTTATGCATTTAACTTTATTTGTCACGCAATTTTAGTGTTTATAGCAATAATTCGAATTTAATCCGCGTGTGACCATTTTTGGATTAAATGTTTAATCTCGTAACTTTGGGTTGAATTCCTTATTGTGTGATGTTTATGATTAATTAAAAATGCTCGATTAAATGTTTTCGAACCGAAATTCTAATTATTAGTTGTTTAGCCCATGATGGGGACGCGATCCCGACTCTTGTTTTATTAATTGTAGTATAGTGTTAACTTCTTCCTTTTTCTCTTTTTTCACCATTTCCAACCTATCATCTTTTACACTTTTATTCTTGAAGTTTTAAAAAAATTAACATCTAAAATTCAATCACTCCCTATGAATTTTTTACGATACCCGACTTACCGTTGTGCTTGCTTGTCAACTGTAGTTGTAGTTTAGTTTTTTTTGGCATTGAGTCGTCGAACCGATAACAATGATTTGCGTAATACAAGACGCACGGTTTGCACTCAATGAACGAGGAAAAAACCGAAAACGGGAAAACAACCTTGGACGATCCAAGCCAGACAATCACTATAAATAATGGTTTTACAAAGACAGATTAGCCTTACACTTAGGCTCGATCCCCACGGGTCTTGACGCTCCTTCTGATCTTCAACCGTATTTCAATAGTGCCCACGCAAAAATTCCGTCTTCCACGATCTCTGTCAATTATACACGCGTCCACGTATGTCTCGGTGTCCATCGATATGACTTTGATTTCTTCACCGCAAAACCCTTTGTGTTCAATGTGTAGAACAAACAACTTTGGTGCCGCAAGATCACTTAAACATATAAGAATGATAACTCGGATCTTCACAAACTCTAAGGATGTGTTTAAGACTTTTAAACCTTAGAAAACATGTGCAAACAAGGTTCTGGTTTTTAAAACTGTTTTCCAGAAAGCACACTTACGAAATTATGATGCAAACACTGTTTAAATAGGATTTAAATGCCACCTCAAAAATGTGTCGTTCGAACGACTTAAGCATGTCGTTCGCGTGATATTGTATCTCGTTCGAACGAGATCCAATGTCGCTCGAGCGACCTTGCAAAAATTTTACTTTCAGATAAAAACGTCTCTTAACAAAGAGATTCAAATTAGTCAAACTCTATTTCGATCTTATCATCATAAAACGAAGTTTAAACCTTTAAAACACTTTTAAAACATTTAAAATCATTTTTCTATATAAAAATTACATCCTTATCTTTTATAAAATAATTCCAAGCACCATTAATTATACGCATTCATACCTGAGTGATCTCAGAATGAAATTAACTTTAAAGATGATTAAACTTGCACCAAATGCAGCAACGTTTTCAATTTCTTCAATACGTCATAGACCAAGTGGAATCGTGACAAAATAAAATTCTCCCTATGACATATTACAAACACAGTTTTGTTCACGGAATTAAGTCAAAACAATACATGGACTCAATTGGAAATTTATGTCCTTACACACTTCCACAAGCATTCTAATCTTATCTTACATTAAATGCATAAAAATATCAATTATTTATATTTTGATTTAAAAAGAGATAAATATAACACGTAAAGATTATATCAGAGCAAATTATTGTTCATGAGGTGCAAAGGTCCTATCATCAAGCTTATGAGTCACTAACCATAATTCAGCATGTAGAAGAATGCCCATGCTTCATTTCCCACCTTTTTGTAACACGGACATAAACATTCAGACCCGTACGGTGAGTGATCTTTCTCTTACAATTATTATTTATAACTTTATTTCTCTCCCTTTGTTCCTTCTGATACTCAGTTTCCTTATTATCATAAAAAAATTCTTAGTCCTCATGTTTACTCCTTATAGTAGTTTCCCCTTCCATATACTAACATAAACAACCTCATGTTTTGTTCATTGTTTGGCCTTAAACTTTTTCCATGCATTGCAGAATTTTTTCATTAAAATTTTTCTTTGGCTATCTTTTGTGTCTAAATATTCAGCCTGCAATGTTAATAAGAGTGAAATGAAAGATATAGGTACATGGGTTTTCATAAGATTTCCATCCCTAAAAGAGGATTTAGTGGAATCATCCTTAATCCTAAGTCCATGAGCATTAAATTTCATATTCTTCACGAAACCACGAATAACTAAACAACATGAAATAACCATTGACCATAAGACTTATTCGGGGATCACAACACCCAGTGATGGATTGGAAGTGTCGCTAACATGAGACATTCTCTATTACTCTAATAAACGCAAGAATAAATGAATATTGTTGTGACAACCCAGATATAACTATGATAAATTCTATTTGAATCATTCTTAACTTATGTGATATTTGTAATGTGTTATTAATATATATAAGGTTAGGATATTATATTTAGTCTAATCTTACCTTCAAAAATCTTGAAATATCAAATTGGCAACAAACATAAAATTTTGAAGTTTGCGATAGGAATGTTAATGTTGGAGACCAGTTGACACCCTCATAATATAATAATTGACTCAAGGTGAAAGATATATAGTTGTAGATATATGAGTTATTTTTGTGAAACAACAAACGGTGCATCAAACGGAGGCCCGAGTAAGAAGTAATACCGAATTTATGAACAAGGGAAAATTTGTTCATTTCCTTTAAGTGGTAATTTGTGTTTTAGTAAACCAAATGATTTAATTTGATTGGTTGGACAGGATGGATGAATTTGCCTACTCAAACCACTCCATTTGACCTATTTCTTAAGCAAATTTAACCCTTGGTTCAGTTTGAGAGTTTTTAGCTTGAGGAAAGAGAAAGTAAAAGTTTAAGGAAGAAAGAATTTCAAGAAAAGCTAGGAAAAAATATAAGAAAGTCCTTATGGTGTTCCCAAGGTATAATTATGTGTTAATATTATTTTAATCTTGGATTATACTTATTTAAAATTATATAAATAATGAATTAGTGATTAAAATTCTATCCACCTTTGTGATAATAAGTATTTGTTCATATGTGAGATAAGTGTTGTTTGTAGACCATATTGCTTTGTATTGAAACCCCTTGTATTCAAACTTTAATATACTTTTGTGTGATTAATAGAATTGATAAATTACAATTAGATATGAAACTAGACTATTATATTCATATCATATCTAAAAATTAGAATTTAACTCCTTGTGGTTAGGCCTTAGTGATGGTTTTGACATAGTTGTTGGTTGTATATTTCATTTCAATATGCCCTGAGTTTGGTAAAGCTTTTGATATAGAAAATGAATTCTAAAAATTTTGAAACTTCAATTTTGTATTATCCAGTATGTGTATTGAAAACAGTTAGAAAATCATTGAAATTTATGACGTAGAAAAATTATGAAAATTCTTGGAAGTTGAAGTAACGATAGAGGAGGTTCTAGGGTTGATTTATTATGTTGTAAAGAAATGGTCATAGCTTGCTTTAGGAAGCTTGAAAAATTACACCGTCACTTGTAATGGAAAGTATATTCATATTTGTTTTCATATTGATAAAATTGGACACCTGTATTTGTAGAATTTATGAATATAAGATGGTTAAGTATGGAGGACAATAATTTAAGGCCATACTGGATACCCCATGAAAACATATTTTTATCTCCTCCTTCCAAAGGGTAATTTGAGTACATGTTTCATGTGTATATTCACTGACAAGTATAGTTTTATGTTTACTTGGTTTTAGTTATAAATTTGTTATAAGATATTTTCTACGGTTCAATGTTCATAACTTTATCAACATATATACCATTGTTTCTTCTTTACTCATATTTCATGGAATGTGATTTAAATGGAATTATATTGTTGTTGTATAGTCATTGAAAGTTACATAAATATATTAAGATAATAATTATGATTGAGATTCAGTACATATTTAGTTGGATTGACAGTTGTACGGTCTAATCAACCCAGTTCAGCTCCGCCTAAAGGAAACGTAAATACGTAGTTGACAACCCAAGGTGAGTGTATTCACTAGAAAGAGGTATTTGTATACTGTTATGGATATGATCGTAATGTTATGAATATGAAATTTCTTCATTTCAGTTTATCAAAATGGGAGGTTACTCCCCGACCCAAAATGGGGGAGAATTGTCTATTAGAGACGAGGGGTTACTCCTCGACCAAGAATGGGGGAGAACTGTCTATTACAGACAGGATATGTGAATCATAATTCAAAAATCTAGGTCATTCATTATGAATGGACCGGATAAGTTAATACATTATTATATGTATGTGATTTATTGCATTTAATTATATGTTGTAGTGTAGTAGTGATGCATTCACTGAGCTATTTTGCTCACGGTTCCTATTTTTATATTTTTTATGTAACATGATGTCACTGCCAAATCTAGGAGGCCGGGTTGGGTTAGCTAGGAATGAGTGAAATAATGATTTTTTTAAATGTAAATGATGTATTAAGTTAACTTATCCTTCAAGCAAGTTTGTATTAGCATGACTACTTTAATGCTGTAAATTTTTTTAGCTATATTGATTTACGCTGATGACTCTACAATTAAGACTCGTGTTTATGGTTTGGTTAAATTAATTATGGTTTGACTCACTTTGACTTTCAAACTTAATTATAAGTAACTGGATTGGGATGTGTTAGCTTGTGGTATTAGATCCTAGGTTTTAGAGGTTCTTGAGTTAGAAGAGGTGTGTGTGTGTGTGTGTGTTGTTATATCTTTGATTCATTTCAGATATAAAAGAATATAATGAGGGAATGTTAATGTTAGAATAGAAGATGAGGCTTCAAATATTCAAGTAGAAGTGGAGGTTGAGCAACCTATTCATATAAATATGGAACCCGAGCCAGAACAATTGACATATATGCAAAAAATGGCATGTGTTATGACTTTAATGGAAAAACAGCAAGCTAGGTTTATAGCTTAGATGGAAGAACAAAAGGCCAGGCAACTGGAGGCATAAGAATTGGCTAAGTCTGAGGAGGTAATACACAAGGAAAAAAGGAGTACTTCACATGATAAATTTATTAATATGAATCCACCATTGTTTGAAGGAGTGGTTGATCCCGCAGAGGTAGAAGTATGGATTAAAGAGATTAAACTTATTTTGGGGGTAATGAGAATGCCTAAAAATCAACGAGTGACCTTAGCAACATATATGCTTAAAGGAGAAGATAAGTATTGGTGGGATGCCATAAAAAAATTATTGAGTAATCCAAGATGTGGGAATGTGATCTCATGGGATGCTTTTGTTAAAACTATGTATGATTAGTATTTTCCCCCAATGTATCAAAAACAGAAGGAGAAAGAATACTTTATGCTGAACCAGGGAAGCATGACAGTTAGAGAATACGAAGCTAAACTTATAGCCTTATCTCAGTTTACTTTGAGGTTTATACAAAATGAGGAAGACATGTGTAGCTAATTTTTTGATGAACTAGAGTTAGTTATTAAATCACGATCATCGACTTTAGAGACTGTAAATTATTGAGCCTTAGTGAACAAAGCCATGCTTGTAAAAAAATATGTGAATGAAGCGAGAGGTAATTGAGAACGAGGCATAAAGAGAAGCAAATTCGATCCGAATTATCAAAAAGGTAGTGGTACAGAATATTCAAGGCTTAGAGGGCAAAAAGTTCAGTATGGTAGAGGTATGGGAAGTAGTTCACAAATGGGTGGAGCTAGTAGTGGAAGAGGTTCAGGAATTTTAGTATAAGGGAATCAAAATTCTTGTTTCTTTTGTGGGACAACTGGTCATATAAAGAGTAATTGCTCAAGGTTACTAAATGGAGAATGTTTTAACTGTCATCAGAAGGGTCACCGAAAAAGAACTGTCCATGTTAGCAGGAACAATTTCAATCAGAAGTGTGGGGCCTAATAAATGATCCTCTCTAGGTAGTACAACCAGGGGAAGAGATACATGACAAGCAAGTGGATCAAAGGCAAGAGGATGAGTGTTTGCGATGACATTACAAGGTACCCATGCTACACCGAAAGTTGTTACAGGTAAACTTTATATTGAAAATAAAGATTTATATGTACTCATTGATCCTGGATCTACGTATTCATTAATAACATCACCTACTGTTTCATATTTAGGCAGAAGATGTTCATTTCTTGATTGTACTTTATATATTTCTACCCCAATGAAAAGTGTAATTCTGGTTGAGCATGTTTACAAAGATTATGTCATATGAATGGGTGAACGAGATTTATTTATTGATTTGATATCGTTGACCATTCGGGATTTTGATATTATATTGAGGATGAATTGGTTATCATCGTATCATGCTTCTATTGACTATTTTCAAAAAGAAGTTATGTTTCATTTTTCAGGTGAACCCGAGTTCTAGTTTATAGGAGAAATAAATGTTGTTCCTAATTGTCTTATTTTAACAATTAAGAGAAAAAAGTTATTGAGTAAGGATTGTATAGGGTATTTAGCTTGTGTTTTTTATATTATTAAAGGGGCACTTAAGATTAAAGATATACCAGGAGTTAAAGAATTTTTTGATTTCTTCCCAGAGGAATTCCCAGGATTACCGCTCGATAGGGAAGTAGAGTTTTCCATTGAATTAATTTTAGGTACTGGTTCAATTTACCTTGCTCTATATAGAATGGCACCAACAGAGTTGAAAGAATTAAAAGGGCAATTACAAGATCTGATAAGCAAAGGTTTCATTTGGCCTTGTGTTTTGCCATGGGCAGCCCCAGTGTAATTTATGGAAAAGAAAGATAGAATAATGTTATTATGTATCGATTATTGACCGCTGAATAAGGTGACCATTAGAAACAAGTATCCTTTACCTCGTATCAATGGTTTATTTGATTAATTACAAGGACCCACAGTATTTTCGAAGATTGATTTGAGATCGGGTTACCACCAATTAAAAGTAAAGGATAGTGATATTTCCAAAATAGTTTTTTGGACTCGATATGGGCACTATGAGTTTTTGGTGATGCCCTTTGGATTAAATAATGCTCCAGCAGTTTTTATGGATTCGATGAACTAGGTATTCCACCCTTTCATTAATTCTTTTATGATTTTATTCATAGACGACGTGTTGATCTATTCACATAGCATGGAGGAACATTAGAAACATTTAAGACTTGTACTGTAGATTTTCAGAAAGAAGAAATTATTTTGCTAAATTCAGCAAGTGTGAGTTTTGGTTGAATGAAATTGTATTTTTGGGGCATGTTGTCTAGGGAAATGGGATATATGTTGATCCAAAGAAGGTGGATGCTATCGTTGAATGGGAGAGTCCTAAGAATGTGACCTAAATTAGGAGTTTCCTAGGATTGGAAACTTACTATCGTAGATTCATTAAGGTATTTTCAGTAATGGAATTACCATTAACAAACTTGACCTGTAAAGAAGTGAAGTTTGTGTGGGATGAAGAATGCGAGAGGAGTTTTAAAGAATTAAATTTTATCCCCTATACTTACTATTCCATGTGAGAATAAGTCTTTTGTTCTTTATACAGATGCTTCATTTCAGGGGTTAGGATGTGTTCTTATGTAGAATGGGAAGGTAATAGCATACGCTCCCAAACGATTAAAGGCAAATGAGAAAACCTACCCTACTCATGATTTGGAGCTAGAAGCCATTATCTTTTCTTTGAAGTTGTGGTGACATTACTTTTATGGAGAAACTTGTGAGATATATATGAATCATCAAAGCTTGAAATACTTGTTCACACAAGAAGAACGGAATTTGAAATAGAGGCGTTGGATAGAGTTGATTAAAGACTATGATTGTACTATCCATCATCATCCTGAGAAGGCCAATGTAGTAGAAAATGCTTTAAGTAAAAAATCATCAGGGATTCCAGGTTACATACAGTGTTCACGTGTTGGAAATATTCTTGATTTGGCATCGATGCGTATTTAATTAAAGTTTTCAAACAAGGGGGGATAATTAGCACATGTCACAGTGAAACCTTTATTGGCATAACACATACAAAATTTGCAGATCAGTGATCCATTCCTTGAGAAGAAGAAACAGGAAGTCCTGGATGGTAAAGAGAATGACTTTGAGATTAAGAATGATGAATTATTGTGTTATAAAAATAGGATTTGTGTACCGAATGATCCATCTATAAAGAAGGATATATTAGAAAAGTCACATAGTTCTATTTATTCTATGCATCCTAGAGGTACTAAAATGTACATAGATTGGAAAGAGTATTATTGATGGAACAATATGAAATGTGAGATTGCAAAATTTGTAGTTAAATATTTAGTATGCCAGCAAGTGAAGGCGGAGCATCAGAAGCCGACAGGATTATTGCAGTCATTGCCTATTCCGAAATGGAAGTGCGTACATATAAAAATGGATTTTGTTACAGGACTACCATGGTCAACAAAGGTTCATGATCCTATTTGGGTGATTGAAGACCGATTGATGAAGTCATCTCATTTTCTTCCAATTAAGACCACCTACACTATTCAAAAGTATGCATGTATGTACGTTGATGAGATTATCCATTTACATGGGGCACTAGTGTCAGTTGTATCAAATAGAGATCCAACGTTCACTTATAAGTTTTGGCCGCATTTACAGAATGCCTTGGGAATAATTTTGAAGTTCCATACTACATTTAATCCACAAATCGATGGGCAATCGGAAAGGACGATTAAAATATTAGAAGACATGTTATGATCTTATGAATTTGACTTCAAAGGTAGTTGGGATGATCATTTGCCATTGATGAAAATTCTCGTATGATAATAGTTATCAGTCTACCATTGGTATGTCTCCGTATGAATCTTTATGTGGGAGGAGAAGTATAACGCCTTTGTGTTGGGATGAAGTAGGTGAAAGGAAAAAAATTTGGGTCCTGAATTGATAGATATGTTAACTGAAAAGATCAAAATGATTCGAGAACGGATAAAGATAGCGCAAAGATGGAAGAAATTTTATACAGATAAGAGGAAGTATCCATTAGAATTTCAAAAGGGAGATTTTATATTCTCACGTATTTCACCATGGAAAGGCGCCACGAGATTTGGGAAAAAAAAGAAACTAAGTCCAAGATACATTGGACCGTATGAAGTGCTGGAAAGAATTGGGACCCTGGCATATAGATTATCATTACCTACATATTTGCCTCATTTACATGATGTGTTTCATGTATCAATGCTTCATAAGTATTTGGAGGATCCATCCCATCAATCGAAAATCAACCTATTAAGATGAAAGAAGACTTGTCGTACATCGAGGAACCAGTGGAAATTCTTGATCATAAGAGAAAGTATTAAAGAATAATGTTATTCCCTTAGTTAAAGTTATGTGGATGAGCCATGGAATTAAACACGAAACTTGGTAAATGGAGGATAGCATGAAGAAACAATATCCCCATTTGTTTGGTAAGTGACCATTATATTAAATTTCGAGGACGAAATTTTCTAGGGGGAAGTTGTGACAACCCGGATATAACTATGATAAATTCTATTTGAATCATTCTTAACTTATGCGCTATGTATAATGTGTTATTAATATATATATATATATATATATATATATATATATATATATATATAAGGTTAGGATATTATATTTAGTCTAATATTACCTTCAAAAATCTTGAAATGTCGAATTGGCTACAAACATAAAATTCTGAAGTTTTGGGTAGGAATGTTTATGTTGGAGACTTGTTTTTACCCTTATAATATAACAATTGACTCAAGGTTAAAGCTATATAATTGTATATATATGAGTTAGGTTTGTGATACAACAAACGAAGCATCAAACAGAGGTTCGATTAAGAAATTATACCGAATTTACAAATAAGGGCAAATATATCCATTTCATTTAAGTGGTAATTTGTCTTTTAGTAAACCAAATGGTTTAATTTGATTGGTTGGAATTGACGGATGAATTTTCCAAATCAAACATATCCATTTAAACAATTTTTTCAGAAAATTTAACACTTTTTTCACTTTTGAGAGTTTCTATCTTGAGGAAAGAGAAAGTAGAAGTTTAAGGAAGAAAGAATTCCAAGAAAAGCTAGGAAAAATTCCAAAAAAATTGTTAAGGTGTTTCTAAGGTATAATTATGTGTTAATATTGTTTTAATATGGATAATAATTATTTCAAATCATATAAATCATGAATTAGTGATTAAAATTCCATCCTCCTTTGTGATAATAAGTATTTGCTCATATGTGAGATAAGTGTTGTTTGTAGACCATACTGGTTTGTATTGAAATCCCTTGTGTTCAAACTCGTTTATACTTTTGTGTACTTAATGGAATTGATAAATTCCAATTGGATATGAAACTAGACTCATATATTTATGTCATATCTGAAAATTAGAATTTAACTCCTTGTGATTAGGTCTTAGTGATGGTTGCAAGTTGGTACTTAGTTGTTGGTTGTATATTTCATTTCAATATGCCCTGAGTTTGGTAAAGCTTTTGACATAGAAAATGAACGCTAAAAATTATGAAACTTTAATTCTATATTATTCAGTATATTTAAAATGGGAGGAAAATCATTGAAATTTATGATTTAGAAAAATTATGAAAATTCTTGGAAGTTGAAGGAACAATAGTGGCGCTTGTAGGGCAGAATTATTATGTTGTGAAGAAATGGCCATAACTTACTATAAGAAGCTTGAAAAATTACACCGTCACTTATAATGGAAAGTATATTCAGATATATTTTCATATTGATAAGATGGGATACCTATATATGTATAATTTATGAATATAGAATGGTTAAGTATAGAGGACACTAATTTAAGGCCATATTGGATACCCCATGAAAGAATGTTTTTATCCCCTCCTTACAAAGGGTAATTTGAGTACATGTTTCATGTGTATATACGTTGAGAAGTATAATTTTATGTTTAATTGGTTTTATCTATAAATTTCTTATGAGGTATTTTCTACAGTTCAATGTTTATAACTTTATCAATATATATACCATCGTTTCGTCTTTACTCATGTTTCATGGAATGTGATTTAAGTGTAATTATATTGTTGTTGTATAGTCATTGAAAGTTACATAAATTTATTAAGATAATACTTGTGATTGAGATTTAGTTTGATTGATAGGTGTAAGGTCTAATCAACCCAGTTCAGCTCCACCCGAATGAAATGTAAATACATAGTTGACAACCCAAGGTGAGTGTACTCACTGGAAAGAGGTATTTCTATACTGTTATGGATATGATAATAATTTTATGAATATGAAATTGTTCATTTTGGTTTACTAAAATGGGAGGTTACTCCCCGACCCAGAATGAGGGAGAATTATCTATTAAAGACAAAGGGTTACTCCTCTACCAAGAATGGGGGGGGGGGGGGGGGGGGGATTGTCTATTGTAGACAGGATGTGTGAATTATGATTAGGAAAGTTAGGTCAATCGTTATGAATGGACCGGATAAATTAATACATAATTATACGGATATTATTTATTGCATTTGATTTTATGTTGTAGTGTAGTAGTGATCCACTCACTGACCTATTTTGCTCACGATTCCTATGTTTATATTTTTCAGGTAACGTGATGTCACTGCCAAATCTAGGAGGTCGGGTTGGGTTAGCTAGGAATGGGTGAAACAATGATTTTGTTTCAATGTAAATGATGTAATTAAGTTAACTTATCCTTCAAGCAAGTTTGTATTAGCATGAATACTTCAATCTTGTAAAGTAAATTTAGTTATATTGATTTACACTGATGACTCTACAATTAAGACTCGTGTTTATGGTCTGGTTAAATTAATTATGGTTTAACTCACTTTCACTTTCAAACTTAATTGTAAGTAATTGGGTTTGGGTGTGTTAATTATGAAGTAGAAACATAATAGCTTAATAGAAACATAAACATAAGTGTCATTAACGGATACACATACACAATATATAAAATATTTGAATTCACAACAAAAACATCCTAAGACTTGATTACAAATTTACATATTACTAATTTAGTAAAAACATTCCATTCCACTAATAATATTCCAACTAGATATTCTGAAAAGTGGTCGTGCAAAAATATAAAATTTCAACTAAAAACATTAAAAAATAGGAGTGTTTACAAAAATACGATTACATTTAAACATTCCAAATTGTTTCCAAACTAATTCTCTATTCAGAAGTTCACATAAATTCTCATTCTGTTCTAGAATGGAGTTATACATCATGCGATCGATATCAATAGCATATGTTTATTTTGTCAACCTCTCGGGAGAATGTACAACGACTGACCAATCTTTAAACTTGGCATCACTACAATAAGACATTTGAGTTCCTTCACGGGAAAGGATGAACGAATCGTCATTAATTGTGTTTTTACTTGTTACATTATTATGGTGTATCTTCACCAATTTTGAGGTAGGATCAACTCTGCAAGAATCCTTTTCATCCACATCAACCCAATCTCAATAAAAGACTGCATGTATGAAATCGATGTAATATAAATCAAAGATTTATCTTATTACTCCATAAAATGTTGTGAGGACCCATTTCTTATTAAAGGCTCTCATGTAAATAATTCTATTCTGAATGTTGGAGTTATCTTCATGTGAAAAAGTAGAGAAAGTATAACCTTTACACTGGAACTTGTTATAGCTTGTGATATAGTGGAGTGGGCCTTTTGCATACAACAAGATGACCATGTCTTTCACTCTTAAGGCCTATGAGGAAGTAAATAGATTATTATGTGTTTTATAAAAATATTAATCAGTTAAAGTGACTCAAAATAAAATACTTACCTCAGGTTTTAGCCAATGGATGAAATCATTAACTCTATGCAATGATGTAGTCCCTTATTTAAAACCCATAATTGACTCAAATTTGCTGAAGATGATGAATAGTCACAATAAAAATGTATCACCATGATATAACAAATATTTCACTGAACTAATTTTATAAAGTGTTGCACATTTACATAGTTACCTTCTCCATTCATTAGCCCCATCGTATTGGGATAAAACCTATCGTCGTGCCTGTTCATACTACGTCTTATTTAAGATTATTTCATTACCTTTACATAAAAATTCTTGACCTGAGTCATCAAATTCATAATCAAGAAAAGTCTCAAGGTTCTGCTTGTGAGTTCATTCACCTTTCTTTGAAATGTATTCCATAGCATATAAAGAAGCTTCGTGTAAAAATTAAGCATTGGAGCTTATCCAATCGATGTACTTTTTATTGCAACACCAACCCTCGTATCTTTTTATTTTTCCTTTAAACAACCACATTGCCCAAAATCTATAGGGTCCAACCGAAGCTTCATCAGACAGATGGTGTGTAGCACCCCGCCCACCCAGGGAGAGCGGAGCAGAGCACTACTATCGATAAAACTAACGAAATCCACAAACAACAAGGCATAGATCATCTAAATAAATCCCACAATATAAGATAAGCCACTAATCTCAATTTCTTCAAATTAAATACAACCAAAAGTCTCTCGAAATAATACAACTATCTATCTTGAAAGAATATAAATTGCCAATGCTCTATACATCAAAATAAATACAAATTTTCCTAATAATATTCTTCCTAAAAATAATCCTCGCTAAAACCATCTCAACAGGTCCATAGCGCTCAGATCCCCGCTAACTTGCCAGTAAAAGAAAATATGGGGAAGTACACAATACTACAGAAAATATGATCAACAAATATATATTACCAATGAATAAAGCATAGGAATACGAGTACGAATATTCAAATCAAAAATGAAAATCTCAATAGCATTTTATCAATATAAATTTCTCAATAACACATTAATCCAAGTCACCAGGCCTCACCATACCGCGCCATACTTTATCAAGTAGCCGGAACAGGATTATTAGCGGTTGCCCAACATCAGTGCCATATTAAAATCTCATGACAAAATACTCAAGAAAATTATAATACCACATGAATCCAAATCAAACTCCAATAAATTTTTTTTCCAGATTCCTTGAATTTAGAAATTCAAATACGAGTTCAATAATCACATGAAATCAAAGGGAATAACACTCGCGAGATTAAGGAGCATATTGTGTAAAACTCCATACCTCAAACCGCCAAAAGAATCCAACATAAATCTATCCATAAACTCAGATTACCCCATAAAAACATTCCACAAAGATCCACAAATCATCTTTAAGCTCCACATCAAAACAACCCCAAGAACACACCTCCAAACTAAAGGTTGGAACTCACAAATCTCAAGGGCCAAGGGGTATATAAAAGGAGAGGAATATAAAATATATTTTTTGCCAAAATATTGTGCCGAAAGATGCTTCAAAAATGTCCAAAAAGGGTTGTCCACCATCCCTTTAAATAAGGTAACAAAATGATTAAAGTTTTAAAAAAAGAAGCCCGGTCGAACTAAAAAATGGCCTAAATCGGGTCTACATGATATGTTTTGGAAATGTCAAAGAGGGAAAAGTTGCTCAAAATTAAATTTTGAGTTGGTATGATGATTTTCTGAATTTTCTGCGCACTTTTATTTTTTGAATAAAATAATAATATTTTATTTATTTATTCATTTTTTTTACTTTTGACCCCACGGCACTCTTAGACCTATTTTTAGCATCCAATAAATATGGTCAAATTATTTTTAACCCCAATAAAACGTCCTATGAAAATCATGCAAGTTTACGTCCTACGCGACACATGATGACAAAAGTCATGTTATATGAACCATGACCGTGTCACAATCATTCCTTGGAATTTTTTTGCATCAAACTTAACTAACATATTTATTTAATCAAAATCATTAAATTCAAAATTTTTATTTTTCTTGAACATTCCAATTTTATTTAAAAATACTCATTAAAAAAATCCGGGTTGTTACATACTTCCCCACTAACAAGAAATTTCGTCCTCGAAATTCGCCGAAAGCCTAACTCTAAAAAAAATCAGGCCAACAATCTTAAAAAATAATCTTGTCACCAAAAATAAATTCCTCACATCTAATCTCGCAACCTAACACGAATGCGATCACCTAAAATTCTATCTCCAATAATGCGCTTCAAAAATGCAACAGACCCAAAACCCAAGACCCGAGGGTGTTCGTATACCTAAGCTCTGATACCATTCTGTAACACCCCGCCCACCCGGGGAGAAAGGAGCAGAGCGCTACTGCGATAGAATAAATCCAAATCCACATGCAACAAGGTATAGATCATCTAAGTAAATCCCACAATGTAAGATAAACCACTAATCTCAATTTCTTCAAATTAAATACAACCAAAAGTCTCTCGAAATAATACAACTATCTATCTCGAAAGAATATAAATATCCAATGCTCTATACATCAAAATAAATACAAAATTTCCAAATAATATTCTTCCCAAAAATAATCTTCAGTAAAATAATCTCAATAGGTCCATAGTGCTCAGATCCACGCTAATCGGCCACTAAAAGAAAATATGGGGAAGTACACAATACGACATGAAATATGCTCAACATATATATATTAGCAATGAATAAAGCGTAACAACACGAGTACGAATATTCAAATAAAAAATGAAAATTTCAATAGCATTTTATCAATATAAATTTCTCAACAACACATTAATCCGAGTCACCAGGACTCACCATACTACGCCATACTTCATCAACTAGCCGGAACAGGATTATTAGCGAGTGTCGAGCCTCAGTGCCATATTAAAATTTCATGTCAACATGCTCAAGAAAATTATAATACCACATGAATCAAAATCATATTCCAATAATAAGTTTTTTCAGATTCCAAATGAATTTGGCAATTCAAATATGAGTTCAATAATCACATGAAATCAAAGGGAATAACACTCGCGAGATTAAGGAGCATATTGTGTAAAATCCCATACCTCAAACTGCCAAAAGAATCCAACATAAATCTGTCCAGAAACTCAAATTACTCCATAAAAATCAGTCCACAAAGATCCATAAATCATCTCCAAGCTCCACATCAAAACAACCGTAAGAACACACCTCCAAACTAAGGTTGGAACTCACAAATCTCTAGGGCCAAGGGGTATATAAAAGGAGAGGAATATAAAATATATATTTGTTGCCAAAACATTGTACCGAAAGATACTTCAAAAAAGGTTGCCCACCATCCCTTTAAATAAAGCAACAAAATGATTAAAGTTTTAAAAAAAAGCCTGATCGAACTGAAAAATGGCCTAAATAGGGTCTACATGATATTTTTTGGAAATATCAAAGAAGGAAAAGTTGCTCAAAATTAAATTTTGAGTCCGTATGATGATTTACAGAATTTTCTGAGCACTTTTATGTTTTTGAATAAAATAATAATATTTTATTTATTTATTTATTTTTTTACTTTTGACCCCACGACACTCTTAGGCCTATTTTTAGCATCCAATAAATATGGTCAAATTATTTTTAACCCCAATAAAATGTCCTACAAAAATCACGCAAGTTCGTGTCCTGAGCGACACATGCTGACAAAAGTCATATTATATGAACAATGACCGTGTCACAATCATTCCTTGGATTTTTTTTGCATCAAAATTAACCAACATATTTATTTAATCAAAATCATTAAATTCAAAATTTTTATTTTCTCGAATATTCCAATTTTATTTAAAAATACTCATTAAAAAAATATGGGTTGTTACATACTAAGGTGTAACGCTCCGACTCAGTTTCAAAGGTTATTAAAGGACTAACCCGATCCGGTTCGCACGTTAATTATGAAGTGCAATGGAACACCTTAAATAATGTTTCTAATCCAGTTTTATTAGTATTTAACGTTACACTTATTAGCATGCGAGTCCGATTTACATTAACTACGTGATAGGACCCAAGGAAAGTGTCCCCAAGGCCAAGTAAACAGAGCTACTAATCACAAAGTCAAATAGTTACTTACCTGTATAACGCTCTCAAAGTACGGAACATCATGCAACCTGCCGCAACAAAAGAATGGATGTGAGCCGAATGCTCAATGGGATCATATACTAATGCAATATAGAAACAAGCGGTAGAAGGGAGTACTCACACGCTACACTACATGATGTGACAACCCGCTATCCGGAATAAAGGGTGGCCAGTCCTGTACCCCGATAAAAATAGGAAATCATGGATAATTATCATCCTCAGCATCACAACAATATAACAAGAATAAGGAATAACCACACTATATTCCAGAAAACGGGTTATCAAAAACTTTGGTTTGAAATAAAAAAAAAACATTTTTCAACAACCCATAATAGAAATAGAGGATGGAAACCCCCACAAGCGTATATAAGAAACCCAAAGGATGCAAAAGGACCGAATGAAACGTCGGTCAAGAGTAACCATACAACATGTAAATAGTACCAAAAGTTACATAATAGATCCATTATACAATTACAAGGGTTTGGGCAACATGCCCGAATAAACTGATCATAACTAGAAGACATAAACGGAGGCGTCTACACAAAATCCCGTGAAACCCGCACGATGTCACGGCTCCTCAAAACATGTGGAAGGAAAGGTCATTACGGGCGAGCGTGCGGCGGAACACCTGAACGGATTATATATACACATATATACAACAAGAAAGGGAAAACCGGTCAGGGCTGGGTATATGTGATCAAAATAGATAAATGACAGGTATGATAATGATGCGCAAGTAAGCATAGATGATAATCTAGCATGGTAACAACATGAAAGGAACTAAAACCGATAAAGAACTACATAGAGTGAGATTCATTTAAAAACAGAATTAAAAGTGCATATAAGCCTTTATCATCATTCATCATATTTCAATTTCAATCTTCTTTTCAATTCCTTATCAGGAATATAGTTATGATCACGTGCTCTTTATGGCATTATTCTCAATAGCATGCTCTTTGTGGCATAAATTTGCTCTTTATGGCATTCATGTTCCATCGAGTCCAACTCGATAAAAGAATAGTTATAAATATAAATACAACGATTCTAAGACCGCCCGTCCGAGTTTCCCCATTGTGCGCGTCCCTAAATAACCATCATCTTCCAGGGCCTAACATAAGACAACCTGGGATCCTATCGAAATCGTCGAGAAGCGGCCATATGCCTGCGGGGTAGTCAAGACCACACCCAGAATCTCCTACCCATCGCAGAAAAATAAAACAAGCGCTCATATGGCCTAGGACTATATCCACCCTGCATTCATTAGCCAGGGGGCTTCACCTCTCGCACGGACTTCCCTTAAGATGGTATTTAGAGAGGTGTGTAACATCCATTTTATTAATTTCCATTACATGATTTAGTAATTTATCATTTACCTAATCAATTTCCCCTTTTAACCAATGTATAGGGTTAAGTCGGGACTATACGTATTACGTACTGTCATAACATCCTCGATAAGAAATTCAGACTCCAAAGTTATTTCCAAAGCCACCTTTAGGCTTTAACATAAACCCTCAAGTCAAATCTAACTCAAGTCAATTCCTAAGGTCTCCAAAGTGACCTAAAGATGTTTTAGACCTTTATAGAACTACAAGATAAAAGTAATGCCTAAACATCACTTTAAATTCCCCCTTAAACGAACCCTAGATGAACCCTTTCGAGTCTAGGATGTCGACCCAACTCAACTAATACTCTAAACCCTATGTTTACTTCATTTAAGAAGGTCCCTAATTCCTAATCCTAAAGAAAAAGGGTTAAAAATTTTAAAAAAATTTTTTGAAAAAGTGCAGGGCTACCGAATCGATTCGCCTCCTTGACCGAATCGATTCGGCCAGAAAATATGGGTTTCTGCATAACTACCGAATCGATTCGGATTAATTTCGAATCGATTCAGTCCACAAGACCTGAACACTGGACTTAACCGAATCGATTCGCCCAGGGGGCCGAATCGATTCGGGCCTGCGATTTTGCCAAGAATTGGCTATGGAGTCTTGGACTCCATTTTCTACCCCAACTCAAATTTCTTCAAACCAAACTTATATACCAACATCAAAATAACATCAAAGATACTATTGACCATCTCAAACCTCATAAATCATCCCAATCATCTTTGAGTGAATCAAAACCCATAAATACATAAGAAAACCCTAAGTTGGCTAAACCAAAATCAATACATCATTACCACAACAAATCATCTATCTCAAGACACAAATAGCAAGTAAAAACTTGCCTTGATTCAGCAAATTGCAGGTCTCTTGTTTGTAGGAGCAAGAATCTCTCTAAATCTCCAAATCTCCAAAGCTTTCTCTTTACTCTTCTCTTTCTCTCTTTGGTTTTGGAAGGAAGTTAGGGTAATTAGAAGACTTAAGTCGTGACCTAAGACAAAATCCCACTTAATTAACTAATAGTGCGATAAAATAATACGCAATAGCATAATTAAGGCACAACCAGTCAAAAATGCCCAAAACTACAAAATACAATATGGTACATTATCTGACTATTTCGCACATTCCGGAATCAACTGCAGCCTCCAAATTATCATTTGGACATTTTAAAATTCAATTTAGGTTTCGGTCTCATAATTAAGCCAAATATCATTTTGAATTCAGATGATATTTATAAGCATGACATAGCAATATTTACCCATAGATATGATATGTATGCAAACTCCCAATAAATATCAACTTTCTACATTGAATTTACATTCAAATCATAACCCAACACTTGTCTCTAATTACTATACTAAGTAATTACTAGAAAAATACGGTCTCATAAGCGAGGGTTATTACATACTCCCCCCCTTATGAGGGAATTTTGCCCCCAAAATTCAGGCGTACCTCATAAGAAAAGATGTGGATATTTCTCCCGCATCTCGTCCTCTCATTCCCAAGTTGATTCGTTAGCATGATGATGACTCCAATGAACTCTCACTAGGGGCACCACACGAGATCTTAACTTTCGTTCCCCAAACTCAAGGATAGCAACCGATTGTTCTTCATAAGAAACATCGGGCTGCAAATCGATATCTTCGAAAGGAATGTGCCAAAGGGCACCTTCACACCTTTTGTACTTCTTCAAAGAGGAGACGTGAAATACATCATGGATTTGTTGTAAAGGTTCCGACAAGGCAAGTTGGTATGCCACGGGACCAACCTTTGCAATCACAGGGAAAGGTCCAACAAAGTGCGGTGCGAGCTTTCCTTTCTTCCCAAAACGTTTAATACCCTTCATCGGGGACACTCGCACTAACGCTTGGTCTCCAACCTCCAATTCCATATGTCTCCTACCCGCATCGGCATATCTCTTCTGACGATCTTGGGCTATCCGTATGCGATTTCGAATAAGCTCAATCTTCGAAGAAGTGTCTTGGATCATTTCAGGTCCAAGGAACTTGTTATCACCCACTTCCAACCAACAAGCGGGCGACCTACAAGGCCTGCCATACAGAGCTTCATAGGGTGCCATTTCGATAGTAAATTGGTAAGAGTTATTATAAGCAAACTCAACCAATGGAAGGTATTGTTCCCAACTGCCCTTAAAATCGAGTATGCACATACGAAGCATATCCTCCAACATCTGGTTTACCCTTTCGGTCTGACCGTCTGTTTGAGGATGATAGGAAGAGCTTAACTTCAACTCGGTCCCCATAGCTCCCTGGAAACTCTGCCAAAAGTGGGACACAAATATTTTATCCCGGTCGGAGATAATATTCAAAGGTACCCCGTGGAGTCTGACGATCTCCTCAATGAATAACTGGGCATAACGAGCGGTATCATAATCGGTGCGCACGGGCGAGAAGTGTGCCGACTTGGTCAAACGGTCGACAATCACCCAAATTGAGTCGTGACCCTTTTGCGATCTAGGCAAGCCCGTAACAAAGTCCATCGAAATGCTCTCCCATTTCCATACGGGAATCTCGAGTGGTTGTAACAAACCTGCCGGCCGCTGGTGGTCAATCTTAACCAACTGACAAGTAGTGCATTGAGACACAAACTCGGAGATATCCCTCTTCATACCCGCCCACCAATACAAACGACGCATATCTTGGTACATCTTGTCCCCGCCTGGATGCACCGTGAACTTGGACCCGTGAGATTCTGCCATTACTGCACGTCTCAAATCTCCATCGTCGGGAACCACAAGTCTTCCATGGAAGCGTAGTCCACCCTCAGAACCCTTTGAGTACGACTCTGCTCCCTCAGACAACAACTGGTGTGTATGGTCTTGACAAACTTTATCTCTTTTCTGAGCTTCCACAATCTTTGCTATAATCGTGGGAGTAACCGTCATCACAGAAAGGAATGCTCTCACCCCTGCATCCTCCAGGCTGAGTTCTTTCCACTTAGCTTTCCACACCTCAGCTAAGTCTCCATCAGGCTTTCTACTCAAGGCATCTGCTACCACATTTGCCTTTCCGGGGTGATAATGAATATCAAATTGGTAGTCTTTCACAAACTCCAACCAACGACGCTGGCGCATGTTCAAATCCTTCTGGGAGAATAAGTATTGCAGCGATTTGTGGTTGGTGAAAAGACTAAACTTTTCCCCTAAGAGATAATGCCTCCATATCTTCAAGGCAAATACAACGGAAGCAAATTCCAAGTCATGTACCGGATAGTTCCTCTCGTGAGGCTTCAATTTACGAGAAGCGTACGCAATAGGTTGTCTCTCTTGTTGAAGAACACCTCCTAACCCCAGAAGAGATGCATCAATGAAGACAAGATATTCCAATCCCGGCTTTGGCAATGCCAGGACTGGAGACGAAGTTAGTCTATCCTTGAGCTCATCAAAAGCCGCTTGACATGTACTGTCCCACACGAATCTTACTCCCTTCCGGGTTAAATTCGTCAATGGGCTAGAAACCTTGGAAAAGCCCTTAATAAATCGACGGTAATAACCCGCCAAACCCAGAAAACTACGAACTTCAGTGGGCGTCGTGGGCTGACCCCACTCTTTTACCGCGATCACCTTACCCGGATCCACCGACACGCCTTGGGATGACACCACATGCCCCAGAAACTGTACTTCCTTCAACCAGAAGCCACACTTCTCAAACTTTGCAAACAATTGATGATCCCTCAATCTCTGCAGGACCAACCGTAAGTGAGCAGCGTGATCCGACTCTGTCTGAGAATAGACTAGGATGTCATCGATAAATACAATGACAAACTGGTCAAGGAAATCCTGAAACACCCTGTTCATAAGGTCCATAAACACTGCAGGGGCATTGGTTAGCCCAAAGGGCATAACCAAGAATTCATAAGATCCATAACGGGTCAAAAAGGTCATCTTGGATACATCTTGCTCTCGTATCCTCAATTGGTGATACCCCGTCCTCAAATCAATTTTGGAGAAGTAGGAAGCTCCCCTAAGTTGATCAAACAAATCGTCGATGCGAGGTAAAGGGTATTTATTTCGGATGGTGACTTTATTCAACTCCCTGTAGTCCACACATAACCGGAGAGAACCGTCTCTCTTCTTCACAAACAATACCGGAGCGCCCCACGGTGAGGTACTACGCCTAATAAAACCCTGCTCCAGTAGCTTCTGAATCTGATCTCTCAGCTCCCTCATCTCCACAGGAGCCATTCGATAAGGAGCTTTGGCGATCGGTCGAGTTCCCGGCATTAGATCAATCACAAACTCTATTTACCGACTTGGAGGTAACCCCGGTATCTCCCGAAAAATATCTTCAAAATCTCTAATGATTGGAAGAGAATTTAGGGGAACCACAACATCTCTCGATGCATCTTCCGAAATACAATATAGATAAGCACTCGTGCTCCCTTCCATGCAAGGCATAACTACCAAGAACATCTCTTGTCCCGGAACCGCAAAAACTATACTCTTCCCGTAACAATTTACTATAGCACGATACTTCACTAGCCAATCCATACCCAAAATTACATCGTACCCGACCATATCAAGGACGAGTAAGTTAGCCTCAAAACACAAGTCACCAGGGTTAATTTCTACGTTTTTACAAACGAAGAAAATCAAAGAACCGTCGCCCATAGAGGATTCGACGCTAGTGAAGGTACTTTCGGCAGATTTTATCAACCCTGTAGTCTGGGCAAAAATTCTAGAAATAAAGGATTGTGTAGCACCCGTATCAAATAGAATTCGACCCATGTGCCCATGAATGAGAAACTTACCCTCGATCGCTGGTGGTGCCAGAGGAGCTGGAGGAAGCAGAGCCTCTTGAATATGGTAAACCCGTCCGTACTGCAATTGCCCCTGTTGAGGAGGAGCAACCGGATTAGCCGCTTAGGGCGAAAACTGTACATACGGCTGCGGTGGGGCCCTAGGAAGATGCCCTCCAACCAACTGAGGACACGCCCTTTTGTAGTGGCCCAGCTCCCCACACTGGAAACATTTATTTATCGTATTATCCTGATTACTGCCTTGGTTATTTCGAAATTGCCCCGCACCTCGGCCCTGTTGGCCCCTACCTCCATTTCCACCTCTACCTCCCTGTGGTTGTGGACCACCTTGACCCTGCCTGTTATTATTGTTGTTGCCACCAGCATTAAACTCACCGAAACGTTGACGCTTGGACGAATCCCCTTGCTGAGGATACCTCTCAACCTGCTTGTTCCCCGAGGATTGGGATGAAGAGGATGTTCCCCCTCCGCTCCCAGTTCCTCCCTGTCTCACTGCTTGCCCCGCAACCACAACCTTCTTCTTGTTTTGCACAAACAATCTATGCTCTTGACAGTGAAGTAAAGCAGCATTCATCACATCCCCAAAGGTCACCGAAGATGGATTTCCAAGCAAATGTTGTTTTATTCGCCAGTGCAAACCTCCCACAAACTTGGAGATCCTCTTCGCTTCTGGAGTTACTTCATCCGGTATAAAGCTTGCTAACCGGGTAAACTCCTCCTCGTACTCTGCAACTGATCTCTCCCCTTGTACCAAATCCTGAAGCTTCCTCTGCATTTCCCTCTGAACTGCGGGAGGGAAATACTTCCCATCAAACAAGGCCCAGAAATTTATAATGGACATAGTATTCCTTTGTTCGGGTGTCGTCATTAACTCCCACCAGTGTAAGGCCGGTCCGACCAGCTTGAAGGTAACGAGAACTTGCTTTTTCTCCTCACTACATTCCACCATTCTAAGATGGTGTTGCATATCTCTCTTCCACTGGTTCCCCTTGATAACATCCGAACCTCCCTCGAATTCCGGGGGATGTCCCTTAAGGAAAGATTCCCTCACCCGTTCCCACCGAGAAGGTCCCGTAGGAACTAGTGCTTCTTGTCCCCTCACTTGAACTTATGGCATTTGTTGGGCCACTGCAGTCATCGCGGCGTTGACAGCTTGGGCTACAATATTTGCCACTTCGGCGGCACTGATATTCCCCTGCTGCGGTGGAGGACCAAACTCATCCTCAACAACCCTATTACGTCTAGCGGGACGTCCTCTCTTCGGCGGCATCTGAGATAAAGACGAGATAGAGTTAAAACATAATATAAGACAATCTATTTAGAAGAAGATCGCATACATAGGCAGCAAAACAATCCTAACATTAAGTTCTATATCAAAGAACGCTACGGTAGAACGTGACAAGTCCGCATAGATCCTAAAGACTCTAGAACTCGATGCTCTGATACCATCTGTGACAACCCGCTATCTGGAATAAAGGGTGGCCAGCCCTGTACCCCGATAAAAATAGGAAATCATGGATAATTATCATCCTCAGCATCACAACAATATAACAAGAATAAGTAATAACCACACTATATTCCAGAAAACGGGTTATGAAAAACTTTGGTTTGAAATAAAAAAAAAAACATTTTTCAACAACCCATAATAGAAATAGAGGATGGAAACCACCACAAGCGTATATAAGAAACCCAAAGGATACAAAAGGACCGAATGAAACGTCGGTCAAGAGTAACCATACAACATGTAAATAGCACCAAAAGTTACATAATAGATCCATTATACAATTACAACGGTTTGGGCAACATGCCCGAATAAACTGATCATAACTAGAAGACATAAACGGAGGTGTCTACACAAAATCCCATGAAACCCGCACGATGTCACGGCTCCTCAAAACATGTGGAAGGAAAGGTCATTACGGGCGACCGTGCGGCGGAACACCTGAACGGATTATATATACATATATATACAACAAGAAAGGGAAAACCGGTCAGGGCCGGGTATATGTGATCAAAATAGATAAATGACAGGTATGATAATGATGCGCAAGTAAGCATAGATGATAGTCTAGCATGGTAACAACATGAAAGGAACTAAAACCGATAAAGAACTACATAGAGTGAGATTCATTTAAAAACAGAATTAAAAGTGCATATAAGCCTTTATCATCATTCATCATATTTCAATTTCAATCTTCTTTTCCATTCCTTATCAGGAATATAGTTATCATCACGTGCTCTTTATGGCATTATTCTCAATAGCATGCTCTTTGTGGCATAAATTTGCTCTTTATGGCATTCATGTTCCATCGAGTCCAACTCGATAAAAGAATAGTTATAAATATAAATACAACGATTCTAAGACCGCCCGTCCGGGTTTCCCCACTGTTCGCGTCCCTAAATAACCATCATCTTCCAGGGCCTAACATAAGACAACATGGGATCCTATCGAAATCGTCGGGAAGCGGCCATATGCCTGCGGGGTAGTCAAGACCACACCCAGAATCTCCTACCCATCGCAGAAAAATAAAACAAGCGCTCATATGGCCTAGGACTATATCCACCCTGCATTCATTAGCCAGGGGGCTTCACCTCTCGCACGGACTTCCCTTAAGATGGTATTTAGAGAGGTGTGTAACATCCATTTTATTAATTTCCATTACATGATTTAGTAATTTATCATTTACCTAATCAATTTCCCCTTTTAACCAATGTATAGGGTTAAGTCAGGACTATACGTATTACGTACTGTCATAACATCCTCGATAAGAAATTCAGACTCCAAAGTTATTTCCAAAGCCTCCTTTAGGCTTTAACATAAACCCTCAAGTCAAATCTAACTCAAGTCAATTCCTAAGGTCTCCAAAGTGACCTAAAGATGTTTTAGACCTTTATAGAACTACAAGATAAAAGTAATGCCTAAACATCACTTTAAATTCCCCCTTAAACAAACCCTAGATGAACCCTTTCGAGTCTAGGATGTCGACCCAACTCAACTAATACTCTAAACCCTATGTTTACTTCATTTAAGAAGGTCCCTAATTACTAATCCTAAAGAAAAAGGGTTAAAAATTTTAAAATTTTTTTTTGAAAAAGTGCAGGGCTACGGAATCGATTCGCCTCCTTGACCGAATCGATTCGTCCAGAAAATATGGGTTTCTGCATAACTACCGAATCGATTCGGATTAATTTCGAATCGATTCGGTCCACAAGACCTGAACACTGGACTTAACCGAATCGATTCGCCCAGGGGGCCGAATCGATTCTGGCCTGCGATTTTGCCAAGAATTGGCTATGGAGTCTTGGACTCCATTTTCTACCCCAACTCAAATTTCTTCAAACCAAACTTATATACCAACATCAAAATAACATCAAAGATACTATTGGCCATCTCAAACCTCATAAATCATCCCAATCATCTTTGAGTGAATCAAAACCCATAAATACATAAGAAAACCCTAAGTTGGCTAAACCAAAATCAATACATCATTACCACAACAAATCATCTATCTTAAGACACAAATAGCAAGTAAAAACTTGCCTTGATTCAGCAAATTGCAGGTCTCTTGTTTGTAGGAGCAAGAATCTCTCTAAATCTCCAAATCTCCAAAGCTTTCTCTTTACTCTTCTCTTTCTCTCTTTGGTTTTGGAAGGAAGTTAGGGTAATTAGAAGACTTAAGTCGTGACCTAAGACAAAATCCCACTTAATTAACTTATAGTGCGATAAAATAATACGCAATAGCATAATTAAGGCACAACCAGTCAAAAATGCCCAAAACTACAAAATACAATATGGTACATTATCTGACTATTTCGCACATTCCGGAATCAACTGCAGCCTCCAAATTATCATTTGGACATTTTAAAATTCAATTTAGGTTCCGGTCTCATAATTAAGCCAAATATCATTTTGAATTCAGATGATATTTATAAGCATGACATAGCAATATTTACCCATAGATATGATATGTATGCAAACTCCCAATAAATATCAACTTTCTACATTGAATTAACATTCAAATCATAACCCAACACTTGTCTCTAATTACTATACTAAGTAATTACAAGAAAAATACGGTCTCATAAGCGAGGGTTATTACACATGAATGTGAAAATATGTATATATTTACATAGATACCCTTAAAAATATATGTACTAATGTATTTAACCATTTTATTTCAAAACGTTAATAAATGGCACTTGACTTCCTTGACCTTACAAAATAGTCATTATGTATTATCATGGTTTAGAACTAGCATTCATTTTCATTACTCATGCAGTTAAACAAATTGCATTTGTTAGGAAAACCTCTAATATACTTTCAAAACGTTTATTTCTCAACGTTTATTAACTCACGCTAGAGTTACTTAATCATAATTCAGGACTTTCATTTAATACACGCACATACCGTGTTTTAGAAAAATACTCTTTTCCTTTGAAGCCTTATGTAACACACGCTTGTGTTTATTATGATTCAAGCCTAATTAGGTAGCTTAATATCATTAAGTCGCCTTATTTAACGATCCCATGTTACCACATGAATATTAAACATTTTAATGTGCCATTCTTGCATCAATAAATCTTTGGATCATTACCATCCATTTATGCCTTTTTCATGAATATTCGATTCATTACTTAGCATTATCTTTAGGTAATCTACCAACACATGCACACCCACAATTTCATGGAATTTCACCGCTCGGCACCGAGCGCCAAGTATACTGTAGTTGGTTTGGGATCTTTCACCACTAGGGACAGCAGATCCCTACTTAATTATTCTTTCCGACATCATCCAATATCATTATCTTCTTAATGTGTTCAATATTTTCTCATGTTCACATTAAATTACCCTTTGGAGCCGAAGGTGAAGACAAAACCTTGGACTTAACCATCTGTTTTCCCATTATTCAATTAGAAAAAATCATTAAATTCCATTAAAGTCCGTTCTTTTCTTTCACGTTGATTTTACACCAAAAATCATTTTCGTTTTAAGGACTTATTCCATTCTTTCTTCATACGTATCAAAACGCTCTTTAAAATTTTATTCCATAAAATGTTGTACTTTAAGTAAAATTATCATTTTACCCCTTTGTTTTCAAAATCATGTTTCACTCCATTTCACAAGTGTTAAATTCCCAAAGCACAATTTAGCCACCCATATTAGCCACTTAGGTGTTTTTAGCCATTTTTCACCTTTTTACATTTGGGAGTAATCATTTACTCTATTGAAAATACTTTACACCTTTAACCCCCTTTTTAATCCCATAAGTGTTAATATTTTGTCAACATTAGTAGGTTACACTCACTAACCCCCTTTACATGTTTTACCCATTAACACTTAATGAATAATTTCTATCACTTTTTTTTTTCAAAAATATTTATTTACCTTTGACTAGAGAAATACATCCACACTTAGGACCACTTTATAAGAAAATTGTCATTTTCTTTTTAATTAACATGTAGTCTTTTAACCTCATACTCATCATATTATTTAGTCCCAATTTCGCACACTTGAAGACCAAAATTCTAACTATTCTTCTTGTAACAACCCGTCCTTTTGGAGATAATTAAATTCCATAATTGGGTATAAATTGGAACATTGAGAAATTTCTCGGAATAAAATTTTTGGGGATTTTTGAGGATTAGATGATTGTCGATGGGTGTTTTATTTTCTTTTGGGATTAAGTGAATATGTTGGAGTATTTTAATTACATGTCGCCGTTGAGTAAAGTGACAAAGGTAAGATTTTAATTGGAAGACCCACGTTGAGATGTATTGGGTTAAAATAGGGGGTTGTGGTCAAGTACCTCGAATGGAAATTTCAACTACGTCGTGAGTCTCAGAATGTCCGAGATAGTCGGAAAAGAGTGTCCGATTGTTGAAATTGAGTTTCGGGGAATTTAAGAGAAAAAAGTAACTCGTAATCGAGTAAACGAGTCGTTTTTGGGTTTTAAGGGTTAGAACCCTTTTTCTCCCTATATAAGGAGGGAAAGGGGGAGAGAAGAGAAAGAAAAGACAAAAGAGAGAAAGGAGGAGAGAAAAAGAGGAGAAATAGGAGACTCCGACCAAACTCTGCTGGACTAGACTTGGGATCGTCGGATTTTATCCATGAGGCAAGTGTTTACTTGCTTTATTTCTTTTGAGCATAAATATCATATCATATATTGGTATTAACAAATCCTAAAGATTTTGGTTTTTGTTTTCGTGGATTAAACGGGTTTTCAGGAGTTAAAACGGATAAACCCCATCAATTTTCCAATTCGAGAAACTTAGGATTTAATCGAAATTAGTTGTTGGTTTCGGGTTCTAGGATGTTTAGAAACCTTGTGATATGTGTATATGTTGCTGGTTGAGGTTCGGGGAGGTTAGGAGAAGAAATAAAAAGCTTGGAGGTATGTTAATGGCCGAAACAGTCTCGGAGAAGACGATGACCGGTGACCTGCGTCCTTGCTGAATCGATTCGGCCAAGGGGCGAATCGATTCGGCTCTTGGTCAAAAAATAAAATTTTTAGATCTTTTCGATATGGTCGCATGGGCGTTAACCGCATATTTTTATGATATTTTCTTGATTTATAATGATTTTTCTACGGAAGGATGTCCGAGATCGAAATCGTTAGTTAGAAATTAAACTTGATATTGGGAAAATTAAGGCTAGAATTGTTTGAAGATAAATATTAGGGGTTCCTAAAAATAGAGTAGGGGCCTCTAAATTATTATTTGGACGTGATGTAGTCCTTGGGTTCGTGGAAATAGAATCCAAAACCTATTAAATTTAAGGGTATTGGGATAGTTTCAGTGGCCATTTTGCCTTATATGATTATACGTGCGGGATAACATAATTTTGTTGATGATGGTTGAGGTAATCCTATGAGATTATTTGGATAAATTGGAGAATATACTTATTTAGTCAATGTAAATTGGTATATTTGGAGATATCCACTAAATCCTTAGATGGTATTAAGGTATGTATTATTTATCAGAGTGAGGAAATACTTTGGGTATAGTATCATGCATATTTAAATGCATGATTATGCTTCTTTGAGTGAACTTTGGGATTATTGGTCATCGCTAAATGTGATTGGCAATTATGGTAATTTATATATATATTCGAGGAGGAATATATAGTATGTATACTATGAGATTAAAGTATATATAAAATGTGATGCGGATGTGTAATATATAGTATATTCCTTGTGCATGAGAACAAGGTAATATATATGTCTAAAAGAATAAGAAATGCATGGTATAAAACTTGGTACTTAATGAATAAGTACAAATGGTTTTATGAATGTAAAAATGAATGTTTTCGAAATGGAAAAGAAATGATTTTCATAAATGATAATTTATGTATACACACCTATCTAAATCACTATCATAAGGGAAGTTGCGCGCGTGAGGTGAAGCCCCCGGCTAATGAATGCAGGGTGGATATAGTCCTAGGCCATATGCGCGATTATTGTATGTTTTCTACGCTGGTGACGTAATTCTGGGTGTGGTTATGACACTCTCGAAGGCATATGGCCAATTCCCGACGTCTTGCGTTGTAGGATCCCAGGTTGCCTTGATTTATAGGCCCTGGAAGATGATAGCCATTTAGGGGGGCGAATAGTGGGGAAACCCGGACGGGCGGTCTTAGAAACGTTATATGATATCTAATATAACTATTCTTAATAATGTGGGACATTATTGATGTTAAAGAAATTTATGATAATAAATTGGCTTTAAATACGTTTCCTGGATAGAAGAAGGGAAATGGGATAAATGAATTGGTTTTATATACATTTCCTCGATGGAAGAAGGGAAATTGGAGCATATAAGTTGAAAAAGCATTTTTATGATAATAAAATTGGCTTTTAAATACGTTTCCTGGATAGAAGAAAGGAAATGGAAAGTTTTGAGATAAAAAGAAAATGAAAAATGAAATTGGTAAACATTTTGTAAATGAATTCTCATTCCGGGAGATATATCCGAAAGTGTAACATGATACGTATATAAAAGATGAATATAAAGTAAACCTCAGTTCGAGAGATATTATCCGGATGTATGTTGAATTATGTATATTAGAGTAAGTATGTTATATATATCTTTACATAGTATGTATATACGTTGTGTACCGAGGGTCTAATGGATCTCGACGATCGACCTTGCCGCGTAGTAGTGTATAGGGGGGTTCCTTGTTTGGATTTCTCTCTGCGAGGCACCCCATGCACGAACATGGCATAGTGTTGAGACTGGGGAGAAGTTTAGCCCTTAGTACTTGGAGTAACTAGGGTGGTTAGAAGATGGGTGACGGACTAGTTAGGCAGGGGTAGCTTGATTAGGTTATTTTGTCAGGATGCGCTAGGTGTGCACCATTAGAAGAGAGGTGAGGGGTACTCATGGGAGTGCGATACCAATTTAAACATGAGATAAAACCTTTTTCTAAAAATAAAGCATTTATGCACTTACAAAATATTTTCACAACTTGGGCTCTGACCCATTTCTATATTTTCCTTTCTTACTATATATATATATATAGGTGTCCAGACACAGGGACGCCTGGATGACACTTCCTTCGAGTCAGACGTCTGCTGCAGCAGCTGTGGATGCATGCAGGTTCTCGATAGACGCTTCCATTCTTGTAATATAGATAGGAGGTATTGTGTACACATTCGGGTTAACAACCCAATTGCATTTTTTAATATTTTACCACCTTTTTATGCTGATTCAATTTGGTTGTATCGTATTTGAACCGAGTGTTTGGTTATTTAATTTCATTTGTATAAACTGTGTGGATGTTTTAATTTAGTAGTTGTTTAAAAAGAGTAGTTAAGTAAAATTTTGACGCCAGCCTAATAGGTTATTAGTAATTAAATTGGTTTTCGACAGTGATGCTAAGAATGATCCATATGCGGCTCCTGTTTTAATTTGATATGGGAGTGATCGCCCGGTATTTTATTAGGCGGGTTGTCACAGATGGTAACAGAGCATCAGGTTCTAGTGTCCTTAGGAATCTGTGCGGACATACTATGCTTTAAACATTGCTCTCGAGTTGATATAGAGCCTCATGATTAGGATTGTTGAATTCTCTTGTGAGATTTCGTTCTCCTGCCATAGTATAAGATTTTGTAAATCTTTTGTGCGCTCATTCGAGATTCGTGTTCGGGGCTTGGATGGTAGCAGGAGGCAGGTCTTAGCTGGAGCAGCTGGTAAAAGTTGGGGACGTGGACCGTAGTAGAGGTCCCTTCATTTGTATTGTTTGCTAAGGATTGTCGCAACGAACACTAAAGTATAGTAGTTATGAGTACCACAGTACAGCCTTAGTAGAGAGTGGTACTAAAGTTGAATTTTCTAGTTACGATAAGGACTTGGAAAGTATCTTACGTATAGTTTTAACCGTGAGTCCCCATGATTCAGCAGGAATGAGAAGAATGAGGTTTTGGATTATTCACATAAGGATCGACTAGAGGACGACAATGAATAAAACGTAATATGGAGAATGTGTGTGTTCGAGGACCCCATTGGTGGACATCCACCCGGGGAATTTGTTAAAATGGGGTTGTTGAGGTCAGTAGTGGAGTCTCCATCTAACAAAGAAGAAGTTAGAGGGAATTAGTAAAGTGATTATCAGGATCGTGGCAATGGAGTCCAAGATACTGATAACTTCATCATGGTGAGGAAGGCTAGTGATTAAAATAGTGATGTGGAGTGCGGAGCCGCACGGGTGTCCTTTCCCGGTAGGAATAAAGGACAAGATTAGGTTCCTAGATGGGGCATAGAGTTAAGAAATTTTGGTAAGCGGCGTGGCTAAATAAGTTGCGGTGTTTGTTAGCCCTAGACTCGTGTGTGTAATTTGAGCTTTGTGGCAGTCTCGATAACATTATATAATGAAGGCCTGTGTGTTTTCCACAGTAGCGGATTTTTATTTTTTGCATTCGCTATAAAGGCGGGTGTTTATATTTTGTATATATATTTGGCTTGTGATACTCTCTTTATATGTATTATACAAGTATGGTAATATGGTGAGTATAATACATTATGGTATTATCGGAGCGATAGAAGGCTAAGGATGGCAAGACTATGGTGTCCACGATTCCAGGGTGGAACAGGTTGTTGTTGCGATATCTCACCTGGATACATGTTGAGTTCACCTTTATTGTTATGGGTCAATGGAACTTCGATGAGCAGATGTTTCCTTATTATGATGTGAGTGCGTGGCGACCTTATAGATATAATTTAAGGCCCGCAGGATTTATTGTTGAGCTGTGAGTTTAAGCTCATTATTGATTGCGCAGAGACTGAGTGTAGTGCGAGCGCTTGGTGGTGTGACTCCTAGGTAGAGATAGGAGTTCAGACCACATTTTTGTAAAATAGGGGATAGGGTTATCTCGGTTGCATATTTGGAGTTAACGGACCTCCACGACAGATAAAGAAATTGATTTGAGGATTTGAGCCAGGCCTTAATGAAAAGGAAAATTTTGAGGAAGTATGTTTTGGGTATGATGATCGTAATGCTTTTACAGAGAGTTGTCACTTCGATTAGTTAGATTTCCTTTTCGTATAGGGGAAGGATAGAATAGTAGGCATGCGTTCGTAGGTTAGCGAGGTTGGATTTAGGACGTCCCGTTGGTGTGTCTTAGGTCGCTATATCTCGATGACCGACAACGCGAGGGAGTAGTATAACGGGAGGGTTCCTTGTCTGGATTTCTCTTTGCGAGACGTCCCATGCATGAAACCAAGCAAATGTCAGAAGTTGAGAAAGTCCTTGTGCACTAGGGATATACTTAGGATTATACTCATTTCGCGTAGGTGGGGAACGCCTAAATCGTAGGATTATTAGGATGTAAGTTCAATAGAGTTAGTGGCGCCGATGTAAGGAGAATTGAATTTCGCGGGTTGGGAGGACCCATATGTGAGTATGACAGCGAGGAAAGGAGACCCTTGTTTAGAGAGAGTGTTACGTGTCAGACGTTTATAATGCTTGTGCAGATGTGCACGAGTTAGAAAGGTGTATGGGCACCTTAGTGAGTTGGTTTTATATACTGCCTAAAATAGAAGGGGCGTAGTTTCTAAAGTTGAAGTTTATGCCATGAGGCAGTCACGGATGGATTTGGAGTGTGTTGGATGGAATTCCGTGCCCAAGATAAGAAAGGACACTGACTAGAGTGGTCGAGCGTTAGAGTAATTTCATTTTGGGGAAAATTAGATATCCATGTATTAACGAGAGAACGTTTAGAATCGTGTTTGGATGTTAGAGCGACGGCTATAGGCTTGTCTTTATACGTGAGGCACTAGAAATAATGGGTGCAATGTGATGCTATTGGAGTCACTTTACAACCGTGGTAGTCGTATAGTGTATGGTTGGGAACCATTGGGTTAGTATCGTTCCCCTTGAGGTATTAGGATTTGGAGCGATTCTAGGATTGGTGATGTAGGTTGTATCTGAATTTTGAGGATGAAATTCCATTGTAAGGGGGGGGGGGGGGGGAGTATGTAACAACCCGTCCTTTTGGAGATAATTAAATTCCATAATTGGGTATAAATTGGAACATTGAGAAATTTCTCGGAATAGAAATTTTTGGAATTTTCGAGGATTAGATGATTATTAATGGGTGTTGTATTTGCTTTTGGGATTAAGTGAATATGTTGGAGTATTTTAATTACATGTCGCCATTGAGTAAAGTGACAAAAGGTAAGATTTTAATTGGAAGACCCACGTTGAGATGTATTGGGTTAAAATAGGGGGTTGCGGTCAAGTACCTTGGATGGAAATTTTGACTGCACCGTGAGTCTCCGAATGGCCGAGATAGTCGAAAAAGAGTGTTCGATTGTCGAAATTGAGTTTTGGGGAATTTTAGAGCAAAAAGTAACTCGTAATCGAGTAAACGAGTCGTTTTGGAGTTTTAAGGTTTAAAACCCTTTTTCTACCTATATAAGGAGGGAAAGGGGGAGAGAAGAGAAGGAAAAGAGAGAAGAGAGAAAGGACAAGAGAAAAAGAGGAGAAAATGGGAGATTCTGGCCAAACTCCGCAGGACTCGACTCGGGATCGTCGAATTTATCCACGAGGCAAGTGTTTACCTGCTTTATTTCTTTTGAGCATAAATCTCATATCATATATTGGTATTAACAAACCCTAAAGATTTTGGGTTGGGTTTTCGTGGATTAAACGCGTTTTCGGGAGTTAAAATGAATAAACCCGAATAATTTTCCAATTCGAGAAACTTAGGATTTAATCGAAATTAGTTGTTGGTTTCGGGTTATAGGATCTTTAGAACCCTTGTGATACGTGTATATGTTGCTGGTTGAGATGGGGGGAGGTTAAGAGAAGAAACAAAAAGCTTGGAGGTATGTTAATGGCCGAAACAGTCTCGGAGAAGACAATGAACAGTGACCTGCATCCTTACCAAATCGATTCGGCCTAGGGACGAATCGATTCGGCTCTTGGTCAAAAAATAAAAATTTCATATCTTTTTGATACTGTCACGTGGGCACCGACCGCGTATTTTTTTGATTTTTTTTGGATTTATAATGATTTTTCTATGGAAGGCTGTCCGAGATCGAAATCGTTAGTTAGAAATTAAACCTGATATTCGGAGAATTAAGTCTAGAATTGTTTGGAGATAAATATTATGGGTTCCTAACAATAGAGTAGGGGCCTATAACTTATTATTTGGATGTGATGTAGTCCTTGGGTTCGCGGAAATAGAATCCACAACCTATTAAATTTAAGGGTATTGGGATAGTTTCAGTGGCCATTTTGGCCTATATGATTATACGTGCGGGATAACATAATTTTGTTGATGATGGTTGAGGGAATCCTATGAGATTATTAGGATGAATTGGAGAATATATATTTAGTCAATGTAAATTGGTATATTTGGAGATATCCACTAAATCCTTAGATGGGATTAAGGTATGTATTATTTATCAGAGTGCGGAAATACTTTGGGCATAGTATCATGCATATATGAATGCGTGATTATGATTCTTTGAGAGAATCTTTGGGATTATTGGTCATCGCTAGATGTGATTGGCAATTATGGTCATTTATATATATATTCGAGGAGGAATATATAGTATGTATACTATGAGATTAAAGTATATATAAAATATGATGCGGATGTGTAATATATAGTATATTCCTTGTGCATGAGAACAAGGTAATATATATGTCTATAAGAATAAGAAATGCATGGTTTAAAAACTTGGTACTTAATGAACAATTACAAATGGTTTTATGAATGTAAAAATGAATGTTTTCGAAATGGAAAATAAATGATTTTGATAAATGATAATTTATGTATACACACCTCTCTAAATCACTATCATAAGGGAAGTTGCACGCGTGAGGTGAAGCCCCCTGGCTAATGAATGCAGGGTGGATATAGTCCTAGGCCATATGTGCTATTATTTTATGTTTTATGCGCTGGTGAGGTAATTCTAGGTGTGGTTATGACTCTCCCGTAGGCATATGGCCGCTTCTCGACGTCTTGCGTTGTAGGATCCCAGGTTGTCTTGATTTATAGGCCCTGGAAGATGATAGCCATTTAGGGGTGGGCACAGTGGGGAAACCCGAATGAGCGGTCTTAGAAACGTTGTATGATATGTAATATAACTATTCTTAATAATGTGGGACATTATTGATGTTAAAACAATTTATGATAATAAATTGGCTTTAAATATGTTTCCTAGATGGAAGAAGGGAAATGGGATAAATGAATTGGTTTTATATACATTTCCTAGATGGAAGAAGGGAAATGGGAGCATATAAGATGAAAAAAGCATTTTTATGTTAATAAAATTGGATTTTAAATACATTTGCTGGATAGAAGAAAGGAAATGGAAAGTTTTGAGATAAAAAGAAAATAAAAAATGAAATTGGTAAACATTTTGTAAATGAATTCTAATTCCGGGAGATATACCTGGAAGTGTAACATGATGCGTATATAAAAGATGAATATCAAGTAAACCTCAGTCTGGGAGATATTATCCAGATGTATGTTGAATTATGTATATTAGAGTAAGTATGTTATATATATCTTTACATAGTATGTATATACGCTGTGTACTGAGGGTCTAATAGATCTCGACGAGCGACCTTGCCGCGTAGTAGTGTATAGGGGGTTCCTTGTTTGGATTTCGCTCTGCGAGACACCCCACACACGAATATGTCATAGTGTTGAGACTGGGGAGAAGTTTAGCCCTTAGTACTTGGAATAACTAGGGTGGTTAGAAGATGGGTGATTGACTAGTTAGGCAGGGGTAGCTTGACTCGGTTATTTTGTTAGGATGCGCTAGGTGTGCACCATTAGAAGAGAGGTGAGGGGTATCTCATGGGAGTGCGATACCAATTTAAACATGAGATAAAACCTTTTTCTAAAAATAAAGCATTTATGCACTTGCAAAATATTTTCACAACTCGGGCTCTGTCCCGTTTCTATATTTTCCTTTCTTGCTATATATATATACTAGCGAATGCCCGTGCCCGAGGGCACGGTGATAAATTTGTCCCATGATAAAACCCAGCCCATAATAACCCGTCATTTTTTAGAAAAAAAAACTTTTAAAAAAAATAATTTTTTTAAAAATATTTAAAAAAAATTATTATTTTTTTAAATATTTTAATAAAAAAATTAATAAAATAATAATGTATGTATGTATGTATGCATGCATACATGCATGTGTATGCATGCAAGCATGCAACACATAAAATGCCATGCATGTTTATCATGCATATCTTATCATACACGAGTTACTATTCATAACACCATTGTCCCATATATATATATATATATATATATATGTTTCTAGACACAGGGACACCTGGATGACACTTCATTCGAGTCAGACGCCTGCTGCATCATCTGTGGATACATGCAGGTTCTCGATAGATGCTTCCATTCTTGTAATCTAGATAGGAGGTATTGTGTACACATTCGGGTTAACAACCCAATTGTATTTATTAATTCTTTTACCGCCTTTTTATGCGAATTCGATTTTGTTGTATTATATTTAAACCGAGTGTTCGGTTATTTTATTTCATTTCAGTTTCATTTGTATAAACTGTGTGGATGTTTTAATTTAGTAGTTGTTTAAAAAGAGTAGTTAGGTAGCATTTTGACGCCAGCCTAATAGGTTATTAGTAATTAAATTGGTTTTTGACAGTGATGCTAAGAATGATCCATATGCGACTCCTGTTTTAATTTGATATAGGAGTAATCGCCCGGTATTTTATTAGGCGGGTTGTCACACTTCTTTTATGTTAAATCCAACAAACGCTTCTTTAAACTTGCTTACACATTTAATGTCAAAATACTACAAGTTTATGTTCATGAGAAAATGGATTTTTTTTAACTCAAAAATCCCGTTACACGGTTTGAACATATAATTCACCAAATATTTACCAACAAATCACTATTTCCAAACATTTTATTTGATAAAATGTTTAACACCAATATTTCTAAAAATGCCCATTTTCATAACATCCTAAACAATGAAATATAAACTTTTTCTATAATTTCAACAATTTATAATTTTCCAGCACTTTTATTACCATAAAAATGTTTATTATTCCATTTCACCAAAAATACACGAAGATGACATTTTCTTACATTTTTATTTCATAAAAATATTTATTATCAAATTTATTGGCAAACACACTAAAATAACATCATCTTATATTTTTATTACGATAAAAATGTCAATTATTTTCTTCTTACTAGGAATACACAAAATAATCCTTTTCTAAAATTTTATTCCATAAAAATATTTATTTTTATTTTACAAGTAAACTACATAAATAACATTTCCTTACATTTTATTTCGTAAAATGCGGAAGAATATATTATGAATTTTTTTTCATGTCTTAAACTCATTAAAAATCATCTTTTGAAACCCATTTAGCTATGAAATCATCAAAACTCACTAATCTATCTCATGGATGCAAACTATTCATAAATCTTACATATATTAAGCATAATATATGTAAATAACTAAATAAATTTTACTCATCAATAAAACCAAACCAAGGTTAGTAGATCCCACCTCTAAGCTCTCCAATGGTGGTGTTGGTGTAGGAGGAGCAACCCCCACCGCCAAAGGTGGACCCAAAGGGATTGTCAAAAGCTCATCCAAAAGCTCCATTTTGAACTCCAAGAAAGACCCATTTCATCTCAAAACCCATTTCATCTTCTCCAAGAAAAACCCCAAATATAACTCCAAAATTCGTAGCTCTTCCTTATCAATGATGAAAATGGGTGTACAAGGCTTATATATGGTGGATCACTAGTAAAATATAATGGCATTAGGTGTGGAATGGTGGTATACGGTGGCTTGTGGTGGTTGAATGGTGGGAGAGCTCTCAAGGCTAGAGAGAGAAAGGGAAAATCTGATCCAACATGCCCAAATTGGCTAACATACACTTATATACCCCTTAAAACCCTAAGGGGTGAAATTCCCCAAATACCCCTCACAAAATGTTCATTTGCGTCACTTTCTCTCTCTAAAATATTTTTTTTCTTTTTTTTTTAACTTTTAACTTGAGATTCATATTCCTTGCATTTTTTTGGCTAAAAAATCATATTTACAATAGTCATTGCCCTCTCGGATTATCTTATACAAGAGGGGCAAGAATCGGGACCTCCGCGCAAAACATATTTTTTTTTTTCTTCGTATGGTAATATTCCTTATATTTTTATGAGTCTAAATATATGGTCGGAATATTTTTTTGACTTACCGATTGTCCTAAACAATTCAGGCAAGTTCGCGTCCAGCGTGACGCGTGCGTGCTGACGAAAATTCACCTAAAATGGGTCTAAATATTTTTTTCCGAAGACGTCGAAGAAAAGAAAGTTGCTCGAAATTAAATTTTAAATCGATCTAGAGATTTTTATAATTTTCTGAGCACTTTTATTTTTTTAATGAAAATTGTTTTTTTATTTATCATTAAATACTTGTTTTCTAGGATGGGGTATTACATGGTGAATGAGATGGATCGTGACCATAAAGAAAGTTGGCCAAAAATATATTTTCAAGACACAAAGTGCCTCTATAAGTACTTATTTTTCCTTCATCAAATGTTCCCTGAAAATCACTTTCGAGTACAACACGTTAAAGAATATGATTATACGATGTATGGCTTTAAACAAATCCTTATTACCCACAAAGGAATCTATAAGTAACATCGAAAGAAAATGTTGCATAGTCATGTGATAGTCGAGAAACTTAAGGTTAACAAATCTTGAGAGGTATTCATTGAACCTATTGTGAAAGATAGATGAAAACCTGATCGGCACCTTTAACATTTTTAAGGTGCCATAAAATGGCTTTTATCTTCTTTTCCTGAAGCAAAAGGAGATTGAGGCATTCGTCTTTTAACACCACCCTTAACGTCTTGCATCCAAAATTCCCATTCAAACTAAATGGATCCTTTAGCTCCTCTAGTGCTTTGATTGTATCCTCATTTAACACCCTGTTCACTCATAAGATTTTCCAAAATAGTCTCAATGACTTTATTCTTAATATGCATGAGATCAATGTTATGGTGGGTATCATGATATTTCTGGTACTTTAAATCAAACAAAATGGACCTCTTTGAGAATTCTTCAATACTTGTGGAATCCTCATCATTTCCCTTGCTCAATAAGCCAATCAACAGTTTCATTTACTTCCATCACTATTGATTGTTTCTCATCCCCTTTCCCTTTTTGATCTCGTGTTGTTTCTTTAAGACTTTTTCGAGTGATAACTGACACAATTTGATCAACCTCCACACCAGTTAACTTGTGTGGAGCTATATCAAAATCTTGTTTTCCATTGAATGTGTTCTTTCAAATGTCAATCCTATAATGACAAAATTGATGGAGGAACATACGAGATCAAAGATAAAAACATTTCCCAGACTTCGGGAGATATTCAAAAGGTATGTGTTTAGAGAAAACTAGTTAATCATAATGACCTTAGGTTACACGACCTGATAATATCTCATAGGCAGGAAAATCATGAATACCCCACATTAATATGGCCTTTAATTGGAAAGTTTCTTACTTACATCGCACGATTGAGCTCTAGCCCACAGTCTAGTCAACTCATCGACCAATGGTTAAAGAAAAACATCAACATTGCCTTTTCTAACTCGGTCCAAGTATCAACGTTTCAATAGTGAGAACTCACTCTTGATGCATGATGAAGGGGGAGGTTGAGAGGTAAATTATGATCTACTAATAAATATAACTTTGATCGAATATATTTTTCGGGTGAAAACCATTAGTTGTTATTACAAGTCAAATATTTCTCATCTCCTGAGAAAATTCCTTCCATAAGATGTTAGTAGTTTCCCAATCTGCGAAATTTTGAGGATGTCTAATAAATTCCACGCTATAATTTGATTTAGAGTGCCAAGTAATTTGTTATGCTATCCATTTTATAGTGTACAACCGCATTAATCTAATAATGAGAGGAAATGGTATAGTTACTGTAACACCCCGTAATTTTGAGAATTTAATATTTAGTTATTTTTGGGAGATATAAAAATATTTAAATTGGAGAAACTTAAATTTATGATTTAGAGAATTTAAATTGAGTGGGAAGAATTATTTATATTTAGCGACTTTAAGTTTAATTGTTCGAAATTTCGTGTGTCGCATTTTGAAGTCAAAATTGGAGAATATTATAAAGTGTTTCGGATGACAATTCTGCGTGCGCGGTTAAATCCGGAAGGATCGAGATCATCAGAAAAGAGTACCCGGGGGTAGTAATCGGGTCTCAGGGCATTTTTGGGCATAGCCGGGCCCACATGGAGTAATTCGGGCCATTTTAATTAGGCCCATGTGGCCAAAAACGGGATTAGGGGTTTAAACCTAATTGGAGAAGTGTTGAACGACAGTTGACACAAATGCTAATCCTAGGGCTTGAGAGGGAATTTGGGGAAAGAAAATCAAGAGCCAATTAGGGATTTTTTGAGCCAAATTAAGGGACAAAAGTGAGTGTTCTTCATCAACACCTTAATTACACCAACCGATCAGACACTACGAACAATTTCAGGCAAGTGGTTAACTGTTGTAATTATTCTTGATGATAATCAATTCATATTATGTGAGGTGTAAAGATTAATGTTATAGAAGTATTCAGTATTGATTGGATTAAGAATCATAATAGAACACTAGTGTTAGAGTTGAATTTATTGTGATTGTGGGATCAAATTCGTGAATGATAATTGGGAATTTTACCATAGGAATTTGTATTCCTAAGTGGGTAAAGATTCGTAATATCAATGATGCTAAAAGGTTTAGATGATGATTATAGTTCATGATAGATGTAAAAAGATAATAAATAGGTTGAATTGAGGTTGGGATTTGAGAAACGAAACGTTAGATTTTCGTCAATGGCTGAACAGCAAGCCGAAGAAGAAAGGGAACTGGTCGATCGATCGATCGACCCAAGGGATCGATCGATCGATGGTCCCAGAATTCTGGCAGGTCCGCCAATTTTATATATAAAGGGAAATTAATTTAGATTTTTCTCCTACTTCTTATTTAGTGGTAAATTCATATGTGGCACATATTCCTTAACAATTATAATGGGATATAATTGGGTTTAGGAGGGTGATAATTGTATGTCACGGGATGATTAAATTTTGGGAATAAATTCGTAGGTATTGGTTTTAGATCGAGGGAAAATGTTCGAGTATTGTAGTTGAGTGGCACTACATTATTAAAATAATTGAGGTGTGATTAATTAATTATTGAGCGGAAAATAGGATTGGGTATTAACGATGGTACGGACCAAGTGAGCAAGTCCGGGTATATTGGTTGGGAGACACTAATTGTTAAATTTATTAATGAAAATTTAATTAAATAAGAGTCGGACTTTAGACTCGAGAAAGTAATAAATTATTAATGAGAAATTAATTAATTTAGAGTCAGGCCCTAGAGTCGGGAATATACGGGCTAGTGTTACGAGTTTTAGTACACGGTAAAGCCGGGATTTATATTATATATATACGGTGGGGTGATAGTATATATATGTTTGTGTACTTTGTGTGTGCTATTAAATATCAGGGACTAGATATTTATTTAATTTATATACTCTAGTGCTATCAAGGGAGGTTGCACGAAGTGGGTGAATCACCTAGACTGAGGAGTAGAGTGAGTATATACCCAGGTCATAGCATCCGGTATATGGGTGAGGGGTTTATCTCACTTTTAGGGAAGGAATATGACCGCCTCCACTATGTTTATATTTTGGGCCAGGTTGGTGAGCGATTCCAAATTGGGGAACTAGGTTATGTGAGCACACCTAGTGAGATAGCACTTTAGAGGGAATCATCCGGTGAGGGTATACTCGGAGGGATGGATGTACATATATATGTGTGGTTGTTCTTAGTAAAGGTACGTATATAATGGTAGTAAATATTATATGCAGGAAATAATACAGTGTGTGATGTATATACTTGATATAACTTGTGTCACGGTTATATGTTATGGTTTAAAAGAAATTAATTAAGTTAATTGGTGAGATAAATTATAATCCAGGAATTATTATACTCGGGTTAGAGTAGTATGGCAAGGGGAGATTATACCAGGACTAGTTGGACGGGGTAGTACAACTAGGTGGGGTTAAGGTAACCGTTAGGTGTGCACATTATTGGAGGGGTGAGTATGTCCTCAAGGGAGTGAGACACTAACTTAAATATGAAGAGCATTCATGCATTTTAAATAAATGCAGTTAATTCACTTGCTAAATATTTTCAAAATATTTTGGGTTCTAACCCTTGCTATAAAACTATTTTAAAAACTTTTTAGGTGTCCAGCCACAGGGACGCCAAGATTGATATTCTACTCCAGGGACACGGATCTACGGCATATGTGGATGCTAGCACCAGCTTGGATCAGACGTATCATTCATTAATTCCTTCCTAGAGTAGGAATCATTTATCAGTTTCAGTTTTACTTAGGGCTTGTCGCCCAGACTCTTCAGTGCAGTTTTCAGACTTATTTATTCAGGTGTTTAATGTTTGTATTGGACTATTTACTTGGGTGACCGATGGTTTATTCAGAATGTACTTTTTATTTATTCAGTTGATTTAATTCAGTCGTGGTGTATGACTCATACAATCTTTACGCATGTTATTGGTTGTTTAATTAAAAAGATAAAATTTGGCACCAACGTTTTGGAATACTAGGTGGTTAGTAAGTATTAAAAAGGTTTTCGATAGTGATGCTAAGGATGAACCAACTGGGATTCCTGTTTTAATTTGGTATAGGACTGATCACCCAGTAATTTATTAGGCGAGGTGTCACATGTGGTATCATAGCATCAGGTTCTACTGTCCTTAAGATCTGTGCGGCTTTTCACATTTCAGCTTAGCGTCCTTTTTTGTATAGCCTTATCATAGGATTCTTGTATTCTTATACGTATGCGCATTTATGTTCTTCTTCCAATTACTTTATATTTGAGGGTGAACTCATACGTTTCGATTCTCATTTCAAATTCCGCCCAGGAGAGAGAGAGCATGTAGGGCAACATGGGGAGGTGAGAGTAGAGAGGCTCATCAGGAGATAGAGTTACCGCAACAACTGCCAGAGATGATTTCAGTTGCACATGTAACTGAATTAATTGCACAGACAGTTCAGGCTACGATGATCGTAATGGCAAGGTACTTTCCATGAGATCAGCCACATGCGTTACTAGTAACGGATGTTCAAGTCCACCAGGGGCCGTCGAACTTGCAGCAAGTACGAGAGGTCTTTCGAAAGGGCCACCCACAAGAGTTTTGACGGGGTTCAGATTTGATGCTAGCGTGTCAGTGTAAGAGAGATATCCAGCGTCACCTACGCATGGTAGATTGCAAAGAGGTGCATAAGAAAATTCTAGCCACTTTTAGGTTAGTGGGAGAAGCGCTACGGTGGTGGGAGTCGATCACCACAGTTGAGGAAAGGGATACACTAACTATTCCAAAGTTTTGGGTTCGGGTCGACCGCCAGTATTTCCCACCAACAGTCGAGGCTGAAATGAGGAGAAAATTCAGTAAGGTGACTCAGGGGGACCACTCAGTGGTCGATTATGAGGAAGAATTCAATCGTTTGGCAAATTTTGTACCAGATGAGGTACGCGATGAATAAATAAAGAAGTCAAAGTTCATGGATGGGTTAGTCTGGAGGATCAGACAACATTTGATTGGTAATCCCGCTTTATTAGCTTATACGGACGTCATTAATGCAGCACTCCTGCATTGCCAGGAATATAGCTTCCACACGAGAGGAAGCAAGAGGGGAGTGGAACCCAGTTAATTGGATAAAGCAGGAGGGAACAATACCAGTGGGGAATCCCTGCAGTAAACAGGGGGACATCAGGGATAGGATTTCTGGTAGGGGAATCAGGCCAAGCTATTTAGATCTAGGGGCAATCGATAGGATGGGCAGGACTACCGACAGAGCCAGCAAGGAAGGGATCAGTGGCAGGGTGAATTTATTAAGAGGTGTTTTGTTTGTGGGGAAGTGGGACACGTGAAGAGAGATGGTATTAAGCGAGGTAGGGCTCAACTACAGGATGAGGTCCTGGATGTACAGCCACTACAACAAGTTATGGGTGCGTTTGGGCAGGGGGAAGCTGCTCAAGAACCTGAGGATTAGCCATTACATCTGGAGTATGGAGGTAATTATCTTTTATCCTATGGGCATGGGGTATGTTTTGAGTGATAGTGTGGGTGTCACAATATAAAAATTATTTTCACTAGAGTTCGTGGATAAGTCGAATGTAGTGGGTGCGCTGGCTATAGCAACCATATTACATGTATATTTGTGTGGGATAATGGATTTATTTAGTGTTAACCACGAGAGAGTGGGTGTATGCACAGATATGGGATTGGTATTATACGAGGGGTTACTACTTTCGAGAATTATGGAAGTAGGGTAGATAATTTTTATATCGGCTAGATAGCGATGGATTTGAACTATTGTAAATAGTGGGGGTAAGTTTTGGTTTTTGCGACACCAGGGTATGAATGATTTTTACTAGGTACCACCTGAGAGGGCGTCTAGCCTATATATATATATATGTATATATGTTGTATTGTGTGGTGCGATAGACACATAGTGAGGTCTTGTGTTCTCATATTTTATCCCGGTAAGTAGGGGAGTCTACTGAAGTGAATCAGGGTGGTTAAATTTATTTTCGAGCAGGGAAAGATAGCTTGGGATTTATTTTGCACAAGAGCTAGCGATAGTAAGGGCGCGGTATTTTATGTTGTATTTTGTAGCATAAGAGTAGGCGTGTATGCTTATGTGTTAATAGACAAGTATTTAGGGGTACGTACTAAGGACTAGGGTCTAACAGATCACAATGCCCGACAATGTTAGGTAGTAGTGTATCGGGGGGTTCCTTGTTTGAATTTCTCTTGCGAGACGTCCCACGCATGAAACTTAGCGCAATGTTGGAAGTGGGGAGATGATTGGTCGTTAGTACATGGGTTGGGTACCCCGATTATTATTCATATATGTGATATGACTATGGGTTGGAAGTTATATTATGGGATACGGCTAGCATAGTCGGGTAACTTTTGTGCGGTTAACCACGGGGATAGATTGTATGGGCACCCTAGTTAATAAGGGTAACTTTCGTGCGGTTAAGAACGGGTGCAGGGTGTATGGGAGCCCTGGGTAATTAAAATACATAATTGTGTAACTCATAGTTAGAAGTGGGAGATATAGATGTAGCGAGCTTAGGGGCACAGGAATAGGGAGTGATATTCGAGACACGGAACACTAGGCTCATCTTAATTTCGAGGATGAAATTCCTTTGTAAGGGGGGAATTATGTAACACCCCGTAATTTTGAGGATTTAATATTTAATTATTTTTGGGAGATATAAAAATATTTAAATTGGAGAAACTTAAATTTATGTTTTGGAGAATTTAAATTGAGTGGGAAGAATTATTTATATCTGGCGATTTAAATTTAACTGTTCAAAATTTCGTGTGTCGCATTTTGAGGTCAAAATTGGAGAATGTTATTCGGATGACAATTATGAGTGCACGGTTAAATCCAGAAGGGTCGAGATAGTCAGAAAAGAGTACCCGGGGGTAGTAATCGAGTCTCGAGGCATTTTTGAGCATAGCTGGGCCCATAGGGAGTAATTGGGGCCATTTTAATTAGGCCCATGTGGCCAAAACCGGGATTAGGGGTTTAAACCTAATTGGGGAAGTGTTGAACGACAGTTAACACAAATACTAAACCTAGCGCTTGAGAGATAATTTGAGGAAAGCAAATCAAGAGCTAAATGGGGATTTTTTGAGCCAAATTAAGGGACAAAAGTGAGTGTTCTTCATCAACACCTTAACTAAACCAACGGATCAGACACTACGAACAATTTCAGGCAAGTGGTTAACTATTGTAATTATTCTTGATGATAATCAATTCATATTATGGGAGGTGTAAGGACCTAAATTCGTTTTGGGTGGGCTACTGCGTGAAATGGGTTTTTATGGAATTTAATTTGTTGGGTGATTTGACAGTCAAATTTATGTTATAGAAATATTCAACATTGATTCGTATAAGAATCATAATAGAACAACAGTGTTAGAGTTGAATTTATTGTGATTGTGGAATCATATTCGTGAATGATAATTGGGAATTTTACCATAGGAATTTATATTCTTGAGTGGGTAAAGATTCATAATATCAATAATGCTAAAAGGTTTAGATGATGATTATAGTTCATGATAGATGTAAAAAGATAACAAATAGGCTGGATTGATGTTGGGATTTGAGAAAAGAAACCTTAGATTTTCATCAATGGCTGAACAACAAGCCGGAGAAGAAAGGGAACTGGTCGATCGATCGATCGATCGATGGTCCCAGAATTCTGGAAGGTCCCCCAATTTTATATATAAAGGGAAATTAGTTTAGATTTTTCTCCTACTTCTAAATTAGTGGTAAATTCATATGTGGCACATATTCCTTAACAATTATAAGGGGATATAATTGGGTTTAGGATGGTGATAATTGTATGTCACAGGATGATTAAATTTCGGGAATAAATTCGTAGGTATTGGTTTTGGACCGAGGGAAAATGTTCAAGTATTGTAGTTGAGTGGCACTACATTATTAAAAGAATTGAGGGGTGATTAATTAATTATGGGGCGAAAAATAGGATTGGGTATTAATGATGGTACGGACCAAGTGAGCGAGTCCGGGTATATTTTTTGGGCGACACTAAGTGTTAAATTTATTAATGAGAAATTAATTAAATTAGAGTCGGACTTTAGACTCGGGAAAGTGATAAATTATTAATGAGAAATTAATTAATTTAGAGTCAGACCCTAGACTCGGGAATATACAGGCTAGTGTTACGGGTTTTAGTACACGGTAAAACCGGGATTTATATTATATATATACAGTGGGGTGATAGTTTATATATATGTGTGTAATTTGTGTGTGCTATTAAATATCAGGGACTAGATATTTATTTAATTTATATACTCTAGTGCTATCAAGGGAGGTTGCGCGATGTGGGTGAATCTCCTAGCTTGAGGACTAGGGTGAGTATATCCCTAGGTCATAGCGTCCGTTATATGGGTGAGGGGTTTATCTCACTTTCAGGGAAGGAATATGACCGCATCCACTACGTTTATATTTTGGGCCAGGTTGGTGAGCGATTCCAACTTGGGGAACTAGGTTATGTGACCACACTTAGTGAGATAGCACTTTAGAGGGAACCATCCGGTGAGGGTATACTCGGAGGGATGGATGTACATATATATGTGTGGTTGTTCTTAGTAAAGGTACATATATAATGGTAATAAATATTATATGCAGGAATTAATATAGTGTGTGATGAATATACTTTATATAACTTGTGTCACGATTATATGTTATGGTTTAAAAGAAATTAATTAATTTAATTGGTGAGATAAATTATAATCCAGGAATTATTATACTCGGGTTAGAGTAGTATGGGAAGGGGAGATTATACCAGGACTAGTTGGACGGGGTAGTACAACTAGGTGGAGTTAAGGTAACCGTTAGGTGTGCACATTTGTGGAGGGGTGAGTATGTCCTCAAGGGAGTGCGACACTAACTTAAATATGAAGCGCATTCATGCATTTTAAATTACTGCAGTTAATTCACTTGCTAAATATTTTCAAAATGTTTTGGGTTCTAACCCATACTATAAAACTATTTTCAAAACCTTTTAGGTGTCCATCCATAAGGAAGCCAAGATTGATATTCTATTTCAGGGACACGGAGCTACGGCATATGTGGATGCTAGCAGTTGCTTGGATTAGACGCATCGTTCATTCCTTCCTTCCTAGAGTAGGAATCATTTATCAGTTTCAGTTTAACTTAGGGCTTGTCACCCAGACTCTTCAGTACCGTTTTCAGACTTATTTATTCAGGTGTTGAATGTTTGTATTGGACTATTTACTTGGGTGACCAATGGTTTATTCGGCATGTAGTTTTTATTTATTCAGTTGATTTAATTCAGTTGTGGTGTATTACTCATATTATCTTTCCGCATGTTATTGGTTGTTTAATTAAAAAGATAAAATTTGGCACCAACGTTTTGGAATACTAGGTGGTTAGTAAGTTTTAAAAAGGCTTTCGACAGTGATGCTAAGGATGAACCAACTTGGATTCCTATTTTAATTTGGTATAGGACTGATCACCCGATATTTTATTAGACGGAGTGTCACAGTTACCTTATGAGAAATATTATGAAACCTCATAGACCCCTTACCATCTATGATCTTTGCCCCATCATAGTCTTGTGAAGTCGCATTGTATCTATTCGCCCCATATTTTAAACATTCATGAATGTGTGTGTGCTCCTTCTAGAATAACATGCAATTGTTAATGCACATATCATACATCATATAATCCATACCAAAATCTTTTATCTCATTCTTCATGTAAGGGAAAATGGTTGGCAAGTTATTCCCCTAGTGAAGCAACTCAATTAATAATCTTAAAATCCCTCCAATAGCACCATTTGACAAATTAAATTGTGTCTTCAAATCATTTAACCTCAAAAGATCATACAATATTGTATAATGTGATGCGTCGGTGGAAGGGTGAAAATCCATTTAAAGATGCACCTTTATTTTTTTTTGATAATTTAGAACCTCAAAATTGATAGTTGAAGGGTTGAATTCCCTCGTCAAATTCTCATAAGCATCATTCACAAGGTCATCAAATTAGGTAAATCGAATTCGTCAATATGCTTTATGGGTTGTGGTGATTATTGGATTCGATTAACAAACATAGTCTCCTCATGGAAATTCAATATGGTATAATCTTTATCCATACCATATTTCATCAAATGGCCAAATATATCACCCACGTCAATTTTCCCTCTCCCATTTCCACAATGCATATATGGACATGAATGTTTATTGTCGGGTACATTTTCTGCTAATTACTTTAGAAACTCGAACACTCCATCCTTATATTCATCAGTACCAAAGTTATTTTATTTTATCTAATCTTTTTTATCATTAAAGACATCACAAAGGAGTTTTAAGGAAAAAATAAAATATATGAACATCAAGGAATCATAAGATAAAATAAACAAAACAATATAACTACAACATGTCATGTGCCATCGGTACGGTTGTATTTTTCTATCTTTATCTCTGACACACCATTGCAGCATGAATGCAATATGTCATGTGACTCATTTAAAGAATACTTATGGTGCTAACGAAATATTTATGCATCACACCTAAGTATTCCCATGCCTACAATACTATTGACATCATTTTAATGCATTATTTACCTGCTACGACCAATAATTATCAATAAGTCTATCAATTATTACATGATTACTCAGAACCATGAATGTATTTAAGTCCTTGTTTATGACTAGTTATCTAATTAATTAGGCATACAACATTAACCAAATTCTTAACATAGAAAATTACTTGTGCTTGCTTTATATTATTATTCTGGAATTATCCAAGATCACAATAACATAATGTGTTCACATTTATAATCTTTGTTGAACTCGAGCTTAGTTTGTTCCCATTTCAAGTTCTTTCTAGTAACAAAATACCCATTTTAACAACACATGGCCACCCTGTATGGAATATTTGTTTTGGGAAGTAATAATCTTTGGTATAATCCCTTCAATAGATTCCTTAAAGTCCAAAATTCAAAAAGTGGTAAGGTTGGACATGTATAATCTTCAATATAGCATTTTTTTAAGAATAAATCACTATATATTCAATTGAGATAGGATAAAAGCCATTTAATAATTCTATTAATAAAATTATGGATGTATTACCAAAATGACTAAGAGGAGATTTCTATTTTTGGTAATCTATAAACAAATAGAGGATACATGTCACTATGAAAGGAAATTCCTTTCAAGTCTGTAGCTATATTCCTCTCATATCCCATTAACCCAACAGATGGCAGAGAACAACATAATGAAGCTTAAATGGAATGAAGCTTCAAGTCTGTAGCAATATTCCTTAAGGCTTCAATGGGAGATAATAATAAAATGAAGTTGAAGAAATGTATACAATAGATATTACACAAATGTTTCTCATATCATACACTAAACATAAAATGAATCAAAACCTAAACCATAAAATATAGATATGTGTGTAGAGGTGTCTCCAAATAACAAAGTACAAGTCATGTCCTTCCATAACATGACACGTGCCTCCTCGGGGTACAAAAAGGCATGTCGCACTAGTTGAGCATAACGAATCCTTAAATGCAACAAAAAATGTAATGATAACAAAAGATTTATTTAAAACCCAAAAAGTAAGTTTTAGTGCACAACTCTCTCTTTTTAAATGAGCGAGAGACTTATGAACGAAGGGACTAATATAGAGGGTTATAAAAGTAATTCTTTTGCTACCAGTGGGTTATGAAAGTAGTATCCAAGAAAAGAGGTTGCATGAGAAACCCCTAAGATACAAGAAGGAAAAGTTCAAGAATAATTAATACATAAGCATCCCCTATGCATTCCCAAAATTATGCGAGTAATAACAGCAAGGGGATTGCCGAGTAACCCTAAGTCAAAAAAATCCCAGAATAAGAGCAAGTGCACGAGTAAACCCTAAGCTACAAAAGGGTTAAGTACAAGAAGAATGAGTGCACGAGAAACCCCTCTGAATTTCAAAAGTTATGCGAATAATACCAATAAGGGATCAGTGTGGGCAACCCCAAGTCACAAAGCTCTCAGAATAAGAAAAAGTTCATGAGCAGCCCCGATGCTACAAAGGGGACAAGTACAATAATAATGATTTCATGAGCATACCATTTGAATTCTAGAGGTTATGAGATAAATACCATCAAGGGGACTACGTGATCAAACCCAAGTGACAACTCTTAAAACAAGAGTATGTGCACCCCTAAGCTATAAGGAGGAAGTGAAAGAAGAACGAGTGAAAAAGTAACCCTCTACATTCCATAAGTTATGCGAGCAGTATTAACAAAGGGACCATGTGAGGAACCCGAATCCACAAAGCTCTCAGAATAAGATCAAGTACAAGAGCAACACCTTGGCTACCGAGTGAAATAAATTTTGAGTATTCACTCCAGCAACACAAAAAAAAGAGGACGATTACTTGTATTATTAACACTCAATTTTTCTATTTTGCATAGGTTCACTCAGTAAGAAGCCTTGGTCGACCAAGTAGGGCTTGAGAAGATGGCCAGTTGGGAACCCTTGAGAGTTTTGGTTTGGAGGCTGGGAGGTAAATCTGGTTAAGTATGCTAGGAATCAAACACTTCAATATCTTAGGAAAGAGAGAATATGGAGGCGAGGGACCCAAGAGGTCACTCACACTCACTCACATTACACATGCCACATTTACTTATTAGCAAGTAGTCATTGACTTGATCACAAGACATTTTAATAAAGCAAACTCGCAAATTTTCAAAAAAATTTACCAAGCAACCGTTTATGAATAGAAAAAATTAACTTTTGTTGCTACGGAAGGCAACATTACTTTTATCCACTATTATACTAGATATCACTCCATGACATAGAAATCATGGTAGATAATGAAAAATAGTAACAACGACAAAAGTATTTTTTGTATTTTACTCTAGGGAAATATACCTTTGGCGTGCATGTGCCACGTCAACACTAAAGTTTTACTATATACAGAGCACTAGGGGTATAGTTACTAATAGACAGAGAAAATAGAATCAACACTTTTACTCTACGCAAATTACTAAAGATATATTCTCTCCCTGATCTCTCCTAGACATTGAGGTGCTTATCTCTCCACTCTCGGAGAATCACTTATGTGAAGTTGTTCATTCCTTTATTTATTATCGAAAAGTTACATTTAATCATTAGTTGCTTAATGTTGTAACTAGAAACATCATTATTATATTGAAAAGTTAATTTTTGATCTCCGCTCTTGTTCTTGAAATATTACTACCTTGAAGATAGTTTACATTAGAGTAGGTCACGCCTCACCCATTTACATTTATTCATAAACCCCAGTACCACAACCCTCCTATATTTGAGACTCCGTTGGGGAGGTATCCTCATTACCATGGATAAAAATGGTCACAATGTTTCCAAGTAGTTGGTGTTTGAAGACACTCCGACAGATAATGGAGTTCAATTTAAAGAGACCAAACCAACAATGAAGATGTTGTTGTTATAGGAACGAGAGGTCCAATTTTATTTTGTGGGTTAGACGAGCAACTCAGTTGCTCCACAGTTGAGTAGAATGGATCTTATGAGTTTGTTTTTCAATTTTTTAAGGCAGTACAATATGGATATGGAAATTTTGGATCAGGTCTATGCGACACCGACGGTGGCTCCTACTGGAGGATCATTTGCAGTAGAGGTGGAACCGACCATGAAGGTCGCGGCTGAGGAGACCTCAACCCTCGTTGCCTCACCAATGGTAAATAAAGTTAATGTGGAAGAGTTATCCGCATAGGTAGTGACATTGGGGGATATAAAGAAACTCTTCTCACTCAAAAAATAATCCCCTTTCTTATATGAGAAATTAAAAACCCTTACCCAAACGGTTTAAATGAGATACCATACCCCTAGGGGTATGCTCCGCAAAAGTTAATAAATTTCAATGGAAAATAAGATAATCTTAAAGAGCAAATCAAAAGGTTTGTGGAGTACCTTGGCTTGCACTGCAATGACAAGAATATGAGGCTGAGAGATTTTTTGAAAACGTTTTTTGGCAAAGCTTACTCAGGGTATTCCACTTGACACCAAACATCATCTCTACTTGGGAATAAATGCATAGGCAGTTCCTTGAGAATTTTGTTGGCCAAAGATGATTTTACTTTTTAGGCACTTAGCTCAAGAAGTGCATGGTTATAATTAAATAAGTAAACACATTTTCTCCATTTAACAAGTTTATCCATTCTCGCAATATTATGAGGGGATATACTTGCATAGTTAAAATTGAATATAAGAAAAATATAGTGAGAATATCAATGAGTTCCAAAAGAATAAGGGAAAATATTTTACTGAGCAATACTTACTTACTCGCAAAACATGTTAGTGATCACAAAGTTGTGCCAGCAGGTAGTCCTACGGTATAAGGGAAAGACAGTAAAAGAGTAACAATACTTACTCGTAAAATGTTTTACAAAATACAAAGTTTTGGGAGCAGATATCCCCACAATGGAAGAGGAAAGAAAAAAAACAGTGCAAAGTATACGTACAAATAATTTTAGAGACCCATGCCATTTTCTCAAAGCAATGAAAGAAAATTGCAAAGTACACACACAAGATAAACAATAGATTTGACATTTCATTTTACAAAAATAGCCTGGTTGAAAGATAAGAAAAGATATTACACGTGTTAAAAACAATACAAATAAGATAGCACATAAGAAAATGATCTCTTGTAAAATAGTCACAAGAAAAAACAAGAAAGGTAAAAGCTTGCCTCATGCCCCACAAGCATGGGGTGCTCGCATTGTCAATCTGAAAATAAAGAAACTTATTGAGCAGAAGAGCAAGTATTTGCAAATTACAGGAAAATAAATAAATAAATAAAGGTACGGAAATTTAGTACTAGAGGCTCCACATGCATAACAGCTCTCCCAGAGTCAATATGAAAATAAAGAAACAGATTGAGAAGATGTGAAGTATTTGCAAAGTATAAGAAAATAAATAAAAAAGGGATGGTACGATAGTTTAGTATATGAGTCTCCACAAACATGGGATAGCTTGAAATGTTCACCTAAAAACAAAGAAACGGGGTGAGAAAATGAGCAAGTATTTGCACATTATGAGAAAATAAATAAACGGTACAATAGTTTAAGTACCTGAGGCTCCACAAGCATAGAAGAGCTCGAAATGTTCACTTAAAAATAAATAAACAAGATTGAGCATCTGAGCAAGTATTTGCATATTATGATCAAATAAATAAAAGGTATAACAATTTAGTACCTGAGCCTCTATAGGCATAGGAGCGCTCAAAATTTTCATCTGAAAACAAATAAACATGATTGAGCAGCCGAGCAAGAGTTTGCAAAGTATAAGAAAATTAACAATAACAGGCATAATAGTTTTGTACCTAAGGCTCCATAAGTATAGGAGCACTCATAGTACTCACCTGAAAATAAAGAAATATGATTAGTGAACGAACAAGTACTCGCATAGTATCATAAAATAAATAAAATGATATTATGGTATAAATACCTGAGTCTCCACCATCTTGGGATCACTCAAATATGGAATATGTGTAACCTGAAAACAAAGAAACAGGTTAATCACATAAGGAAAAAAATTTCAAGTATGTGCAAAGATTAAAGAAAATCACTAAGGTTATATATACCTAGATTCCCTCAGACCTAGCGATGCTCATATCTAGCATAACCTCAACCTAGAAATATTGAAATGAGTTTAACACAAGTACATAAAGTTTGCAAAGAATAAGAAAAAGAATGAAGTATATCTAATTTAACCTCCACAGCAGAACAAACGCTCGATGAAGTCACCACGTTTGGTTGAGGCTCGGTAATATGAAGTGACTGGTCACTTGTATCCACATGGTCAAAAAATAAAAATAAAAATAAGATATACTAAGTAATTTCTTAAATAGAAGACAATAAAGATCAAATTTTCCTTTATCATAAAAAAAATAGAATAATAGAGTACCTGATTAAAGAAAGAAACAAGGAGTGAGGGTCACTTAAGCAATAAACAAGATTGGTTGAGTGAATAAGGCATGAATTTGAGGTCTCTTGTCCATAGGCAAGCATACCCTTGGGACAGATATCCTGCCCAAGAGGGGTATAATGCTCACCCCAGTTGGAAATAGAATGCCCCTAAATGAAAGGGGTTACTCATCACAAGTCCCTAAAAAGACAAAGTCATGAATTATTTCGTGTAAAATTAAAAATGTCTCAGGAAAAAGATTAGGAAATTGGATAAAATTACCTCAACCAAACAAGTAGGGGCATTAGCTGGGAGTTGAACTTCTCGCCCCTTGAGGAGAAATGGGACCAAGAGCAGAAGGTAATGGTGCAACGAGCTTCTACCAACCAAGTAGAAATAAAACAAGGTATGTCAGTTTAGTACCTAAGTCTCCAATGGCATCGGAGCGCTCGTAGTATTAACCTAAAAATAAAGAAACAGGTTGTGCATGTGAGAAAGATCCAAGTACAAATAAAACAAGGTATGTCTGTTTAGTACTTGAGGCTCTATGGGCCCTAGAGAAATTGTAGTACTAACTTGAAAGCAAGGAAATGGGTTGTCTATACAGGGTAGTGGCAACAAATAAAAAAATGTATGCGAAGGGCATAAGAGTACTCGTAGTATTAACTTGAAAATATAGAAATAGGTTGAGTAGAAGAGAAAATTATGAGTATAAATAAAAGAATAAAAAAGATCAAGAGAGTTATGTATCTGGGGTTCTAAGATTATAAGACCGCTCGTGATGTTAACCTAAAAACAAAGAAACAGGGTGAGCAAACGAGCAAGTGCAAAGTATCAATAAAAGAATAAAAGAAGTACAAAAGTTTAGAATCTGAGGATCCACGGCTATAGGAGCTCACATGATGATCACCTGATGATAAAGAAACAAGTTGAGTTTTTGATCAAGTATCTGCGAAGTATGAGCAAAAGAACAAAGAGGTAGGACAACTTAGTATCCGAGGCTCCACAAGAGTAGGAGCACCCAAAATCAATATATTTTTAGCCTGAAAATAAAAAAATTGGTTCATCACATAATATAAAAATTTGAAAAAATTGATTGCAAAAATTATAAGTGCCAGTAAATATTATACCTAGGACTCCACACATATACGAGTACCTGATACAAAAGTTTTAGCACTTGCTTTAATCTAACAACAAAGAAACATGTTGAGAAATGCTACCAATTTAAAAGCACAAAGTAAACTTGCAATCAATAATGTACTTAGGACTCTGTAAACATTTCATTACCCAAGACATAAGGCTCAACATTAGCCTTAACCCGAGAAAATTGGTTAGTGTTACAAAGTAAACATAAAAACAAAGATTCCAGAAGTTAACATACCTAGGGCTCTAAAGGTATGCGAGCACCGAAATTAAATAATTTCTACACTTATATCAACTAGGAAATGAGTTGAGCAATGAGATCAAATGTCAAAGATTATTAACACATTGGTATAATCTCTTTTTTATTTATAGGGCTCCAAAGACGAGTGAGTACCCAAGATAAAATCTCTAGAAGCATCTCCAACCTAAAAATTAATAGCTTAAAAATATTTTGAGCAAGTGTTTAAAAGAAAAAGTCACAGAAGTATATACACAAAAAGACAAGGTGTTTGGGACTCCAAAGACAAAGGACAACACAAAATATTAAATTGGTTTATGCACATGTAATTTGCACAAGGGGACTAATGTAGACATCTTCTCAAGAAAGTAAAAAAGGAGAGCTTATAATCATAAAATAGTTGAGATTTTGTACAAAGCTCTCTTGACAATACAAGACATTTCTACTCGAGGGGGCCATTGTAAAGGAGTCCCCAACAAAAAAGTGAAATTATTTTCCCACCTAAACATGATACATGTCTCCTTAGGGTACAAAAAAGCGTGTCCCACCAGTTAGGCATGACTAAAATGATGACAAGATTGTTTTAAAACCCCTAAAGTGACTTTCATGCACGAATCTCTCTTTTCAAATGAACAAGAGACTTCTGCATGAGGGGACTAATGTATAGGGGTACTCGAGAGATTCCTCAGATACTAGTGGGTTAAACGAGAAATAACAAAGAAATGAGGTTGCACGAGCAAACCCTAATCTACAAGGAGGAAAAGTGAAAGAAAAATGAGCGCACAAGTAGCCCCTTTGCATTCCAAAAGTTATGAGAGCAATACCAGTATGGGGATTATGCGAGAAACTCGAAGCCATAAAGCTCTCAGAATAACAAGAAGTGCATGAGCAACCCCTAAGCTACAAGGGGGAGAATTACAAGAATAATGAGTGCATGAGCAACCTCTCTGTATTTCAGAAGTTATGCGAGTGATACTAGCAAGGGGACTGCGCAAGCAACCCAAAGTCATAAATCTCTAAGAATAAGAGTCGGTGTATAACCAACCCCTAAGATATAAGGGGATAAGTAAAAAAATACTGAGTGAAGGAGAAACTCATATGAATTCCATAGGTTATGCAAGCAATACCATCAAGGGGACTGCATGAGCAACCCTAAGTGAAACCCCACAGAACAAAAGAAAGTGCATGAGTAACCCCTAATTTGCAAGGGGGACAAGTGCAAGAAGAACGATTGCACAAGAAGCCCCTTTGAATTCTAGAATTTATACAAGTAATACCAACAAGGGAACTATGAGAGAAACCCCGAGTCACAAAGCTCTCAAAATAAGAGTAGGGATGGAAACGAGTCAAGTTTGGGTGGGTTTGTTACAACCCGAACCCACCTTGTGAATTTTTATAAACTCACCCCGTCCTTTGACCCGTGATGGGTTTGTTTATCCCGCCTTGAACCCAATTAAGTATAACTACCTAAACTCGAACCCACCACACTTACATTAAACTGGTCAAAAACTCGCTCGGGACGTGTTAAAACCCGCATGTTAAACCCACATACCTCATACGTATCTTATACATATAAGGTTTTAGAGTAAATAATACATAAAATAAGGGTATTTAAGTAAGTATAAGAAATAAATGGGTCGGGGCGGGGCGGGTTGTCCATATATATAGTAAACTCAAACCCGCCTCGTTTAACTAACAAGTTTTTTTTATAAAACCCATGCCTAACCCATTTATTTTAAACGAGTTTTAAATCCACCCCATTAGGCGCTGGGTGGGACAGGTTAAATTTCCATCCCTAGATAAGATCAAGTACATGATCAACCCCTTGGTTGCTTAATGAAGTAAACTATGACCAATCACTCTAGTAACAAAGAAAATAGTGGACGAGTACTTGTATCACTAACATTCAGTTTTGTTATTTTCCACAGGTTCACTTAGCAAGAAGCCTTGGTCGAGTAAGTAGGGCTCGAGCAAATAGCTAGTTGGGACCTCTTGAGAGTTATAGTTTGGAGGCTGGGAGCAAGTCTTGTTGAGCAAGATAAAACCCAACCACATCAATATCTTAGGAAAGAGAGAATACTGAGGCGAGAGACTCAAAAGGTCACTCTCACTCACTCACATTACACAATCCGCGTTTACTTATTAGCGAACTGTTAATGACTTGCTCGTAAGACATTTTAAAAAAGAAAATGGTGAGTGAACCTCAAGGTCACTTGCAAGTTTTCAAAATTGTTCAACGTGTAATCGAATATAAACAAATAAAATATTAACTTTTGGCATTATGGCTGATAATATTATTTTTTGTCCACTTTTACACCAAATGTCACTCTATAACAGAGAGATCATGGTAGACAATGATATAGAGTTATAAGGAAATAGTTTTTTCATATATTTTATCCTAGGGAAGTATCCATTTGGTGCTCATGTGCCACATCAACCCAAAAGTCTATATAAAGAGAGAGAACTAGGGTTACAATTACAAATAGATAGAGAAAATAGAATTAACATGGTTACTCTGCTCAAATTACTATGCATATATTCTCTCCCTGCTCTCTCCTAGATATTGAGGTGCTTATCTCTTCACTCTCAGAGAAAAACTGCTATCAAGTAGTTCATTCCTTTATTTACTATTAAAAAGTTGTGTCAATCATTAATTGCTCATTGTTGTAGCCAAAAACATCATTATTATATTGAAAAGTTGGTTTTTGTCCGCTTCTCTTATTCTTGAAATATTATTACCTTATAGATAGTTTCCATTAAAACGGGTCACACCTCACCAATTATAGTTATTCATAGACCCCAGTACCACTACGCTTATATATATATATATATATATATATATATATATATATATATATATATATATATATATAGAGAGAGAGAGAGAGAGAGAGATAGAGATAGATAGATAGATAGATAGATAGATAGATAGATAGATAGATAGATAGATAGATAGATAGATAGATAGATAGATAGATAGATAGATAGATAGATAGATAGAGAGAGAGAGAGAGAGCGAGAGAGAGAGAGAGAGAGAGCGAGAGACTTGTAGTGGTGTCAACGAAGGTCGAAGAATATGACTAGAGATGTGTGTGTGTGTGTGTGTGTGTGTGTGTGTGTGAGAGAGAGAGAGAGAGAGAGAGATAATTTGGAGAGGGAATTTATTTTGAGTGGGATTGTGTGAATGGGATTTGTCTATTTGGGTGTGAATGTTTGTATAATATGGTCAATGGTGTAAAAAGGAAAAGAGGGAAATATGACTATTTTGTCATGGTTTAAAACTGTGCCAAATTTGGCATATTTTAAAACCGTTTCAAATTCGCTAATAGAAGTGCTAAATTTTTGCACGACTACGAACCGTGCCAATTGAAAACACTCAAAGCGTTCAAATTTTAATGTTTTCGTGTAGCATCACCAATATATATTTCATCACTAATCAAGGACCTCATTAATCATACACAACACTTACAAAAATTAGGATGGTCATCAAGGAACTCGTAATTCTTTATACAAGGTTCTCACCTCAAGAAAGTGATTAAAAATGATTAGTAAATCCCCACCCCGAGTAGAAACTACCTAGATATCCTTCTCCAGGCCATAGAAGGGTCTAGACCATCTCATATATGGTTGACACACCCTCATCACTCCATAATAGAAACCTCAAGCTCATGAGTTCACAAAACAACCAAGTAATGCTTCTTTACCAATCTAACGGGTTGGTAGAAAGTATATTTAGTGTTTTATCAACCCCCACTCACCATGTGCAGTTTTTCCTAGAGCATTTAATGTGACCAAAATCCATCCTTGCCTTCCTGCAACTACTTCCCCCAACCCTTTACCTCCTTACTATAGTGGTACAGATAAACCATTATTGCCCATCCTTTATACATCACTTCTCACCAACTCCCAACATTTGAATATATAAGGGACACCTGGGGGAGGTTACAAAGATCCCTATTCAAGTTATCTTAGTATATTATTAATCAAAATTGATATATTTGACATTTACAAGAGAGTTATGACCATTTCCTTCTATTACATTGAAAATCAAGAACCATATTTAAGTAACTTAACATTATTTCACTCTAGTTAGTCCTAAGTGAGTTTAAAGTATTTAAATACTCCAACAAGTTATAAGACACCTCTTTTCATTAGAAATACCTCAAACCCTAAAAACCTCAACCAAAACCTAAGAGTGGTCATATTTGTACTATTCCCACTTATATTGAATAAACAATAGATAAATGCCATAAGAGTGGATATAGGTACCTTGGTAGAGGTACTCGACAGCTATATATCCTCCTGCCCTTGTAATCTTTACTTAAGAACACCTCATCGAACTCCTACGAGGCATATTTTGTGAGGCAAAGGTCTTAACCAAAATATCCACATAATAATGTTTTAGATGTAGTGCTTAAGTGATAGAGATTAAAAATTCATAATACATATATGTGAACATCATATTCTTGGAAAATGGTTTAAAATTTAGATATCTTCACAAAGAAAGAAGATGTGAAAGACCTCAAAGACCCATAATGAAATCCTATGCTAGTAACTATAAAAATTAGCCATTTTCACAAAGAAAGAAGACATAAAAAAACCTCAAAGATTCATAATCAATACCTATGTCAATAAAGAAAAAAATTGATCGATTTCCCATTAGGTAAAACATCTAGGGTTGCAGCAAAGAGAATGTTCATGTATGAAAATTTCAACATAAGTAAACAGTTCAATACATATAATAAATGATGATGCTGGAAATAGCACCACCAGTCAAGGTGTTTGTAAGCTCAAACTAGTGATAACAATGGCAGCACAAGAGTATACTAAATATAAAAGATTGAGGTGAGGAGAAGAGGATGAACACTTGAATGTAAGTGGTTCAACCAATTTGGCATAAGTCCTTTGTGAGTGTGTGTGAGTAATATCACTGAATGAAGGCACTAATGGCCATGGATACAATCTCTCAAGATTTCTCTCTCTACTGTATATTTGGAGAGAGTTTCAGCTAGGGTTGCTTATTTTGGATCCACTCCAAGAAGGTGAAGATAGTTATATATAGTACGTGGGGGTGTAATGCACCCCCTATGCATGCAATGAGCATGTGTGTGCTGATCTAGCCAATCTGATGAAGACATTTGTCATTGTCACACGAAGAGCATGATGACAAACTATTCCCCCACGTGAGGGGATTGATTTGTTATAACTGATTGTGTATACGTGTTCCCAACCATACATATGCTAATAAAGGCTCGACCATCTGTAATTTATCCCAAGCTCGACCTAGAAGAGTACGAGGTTGGTGAAGTCTGGTTGTTGCCCAATCCGAGATTAATCATGACGGCCTCGACTCATATGAGGCCGAGGTAAGACAAGTGGTGCCCTAATGTCAGCCTGGGCCGAGGTTATGGAGGAGTGGCCCAGTAACAACGGCTGACTCTCTGCCGAGGTTGGTTATGATGATAGAGTATTTCGTGTAACCTCGGCCTGCACCCAATCGAGGTTGCCAGCCGTGGATGACCTGATGAATAACTGCCCCTATGGATCATGAAGACCTCAACATTTGTCTTACTGTGAGGTAACTAGTAACGTCGTACATGGCCGACCTTGCTTAGGACGAGACCGCCGGTTGCTAATCTAAGGCCCTTCTAACCTCGACCATCTCCCTGGCTGAGGTTGATGTCTCTGAGCTGTTGGGAACATTTACGACATATCAATCACGCCTAGCCCTTAGTTACATGTGGGAATAGGTGACTATGGGGTGTGCAACTCTGAGGTCTTTCTTCTTCGTGCTAATATTCCTTTGACACTTGTCAATGAGTGAAGTGGGAAGCATGCTTGGCAAGTGTGTGATGGCAGGTGTCCTTTGGGCTCCCAAGGCAATAATGGGCCTTGGGACGCATGTGGTGCTATTTGAGGGTTAAACCTTCATTTCCTTTCTTCCTCCTTTATTTCTTTGTTTTCTCATTTTTTGGTTTTCTTTGCAATTCTCTTTCTCCACCAGAGCTAAGTTGGACTTCTCAAAGGTCTTTTCACCACCAACCATCTTCTCCTTTGCCAAGGTTTCTTTCAGGTACCCTCTTTTCTCTTTTTTGCACTCCCTTTCAACCTTTAATTCTGTTTTTTTCATTTTCCAGTGACTTCTTTAGGGTTTTCCGGCAACTGTTTGATTTTTTTGGTTGACTTTGTTCTTAACTGTTCTTGTTTAAAAACCCAGTTTAATCCTTAGTCTAATTGATAATTCTGTTTATTTAGGATTTAGAGTCGTAAGTGTAAGGTCTGACTCATATGCTCAGGCCATTTTATCAACTCTTAGAGGAATTACCCTCTCTTAGGGAGCAGACCTTAGATAAAATTAGGCAAATAGAAAGATCCCAAGAGGAAGCTCTCATGGCAGAGGCATTCCCCCTCAGACCTATCTTTCCACCCCCTCTGAAGGTCATATACCCTGAGACAGCTGAACCAGTTAAGTCAGCAGAGGTCCCAGTTGAACCTACTCCCATGTCTGAGTCTGAGTCGTCCACCTCAGATCCTATGTCTGTGGACTCTTTTCAAGAGGCCATGGACTTTTCCATTCAGTACGAATAAGTCCCTGATCAAGTCGAGGTTTCCAGCCGTGCCTTATCTCATAAGAGTTCTAGCACATCGCACTCTTCCTCTGACATTGAAATTCTAGGACCCAGCATAGCTATTCCTCCCATCCTTGAAGCTATTCCCCTATCATCCATTACAAGAGCTAAGTTCACTCACAGGTTCCCAAGTGGTGCTCCATCGTCTGCTCAGGTCGACGTTGAACCGGATGAGGATGATGGTAGTGAAAGCGATGTTGACACCTCTGAGGCGGCTGAGATAGAGAGCATTGTCAGTGAGGTTGACCTTCTAGCCTTTAGACATATGTATTCTATAAGTCCCTCTATAAAGCTTAGGAGGCCTTCGGTGGCCGAGACGATGAGATCTGCTTATATGAGCAGATGTTTAAGTTAGGGTTTTGTCTTCCCATTCATCCCATAATCAGGGCTATATTGTCCTACATCAACTTGGATCCTTCCCAACTGTCGCCCAATACCTGGAGGGTGATAATTAGAGCTATTGCCTTATGGAGGGCAGTCCATCATTCAGACCTTCCCGTCCAGGTCTTCACAGGGTGCTACGTCCCCTCATCTTCCAGGAATCATCCTAGCTACTACCATTTCTTAGCTCAGAAGTCAAATAAAAAGATGTTGCAGGTTACTCAAACCTTGAACCATAATAGAAACCACGCTACTTCTTTGCATTAGGGCCATGGGTGTTTGGTCCTTGTGCCCCATCTTCCTCCCTAGAGCCGAGAATACCCCTGAGATGGGGAAAGGTGACAATGGCTTCTAGGGTCGACCCTGTGCTAAGGCAAAATAATCTTTAGAAGGTCAAAGACCTTCAGGATCAAGGGGAGCATGGTCTGCTAGTCAAGTACGAGCATTTGATGACTCCCTACTATCTCTCCAAGACTGGCCTTGGGGGGAGTCCTTTGACTGAGCTCCGTAAGTTGCTTTGTTATTTTAACAAGTTATACCTCTGAATTTGTGTATCTCTACTTTTTAAACTCAGACCCTTCTATTTTGTAGAGTGCCTAAAAGGGATTTTTGATGAACTTTGGGAGATGGAAACCCCTAGTCTCACGAAGCTTGTGAAGAAAGAAGGTCTGAATGCACCTCCTCCCCCTCCAACCACCTCAAAGGCTGAGGCCTCCAAGAAGAGGAAACCTATCGACCCTACCCCTGAGGATCAAAGGCAGAAGAAGAAAAACCAAAAGGGGGATCGTGCCATCCCCATTTCATCTGAGGACATATTGATTGCTCGCTTAGAGTTTGGTGACACTCTTATTAGCCATAGTCTGAAGGCCCTAATTACAATCGGAGATTCCATGACCGACTCTGACAAGCGCTTTTGTCACTCTCTGGATAGGCCTCTGTTGGCTGAGTTCTCTCTCCATCTCTCTATCCAAGTAAGACTTTAAACTTTTGCTTTTATTAACATCGGTTTTGAACTATACCGGGACTTAGACTGACATCTTTTCACATGTTCCATGGGGTCTCCTCACCATGCACCATTTTGTTAACTGGACCTTGGGGAAACTTCCTCTGATTGAGAAGGGCTAAAAGGCCAAGAAGAATGAGGCCACTTTAAACGCTGAAGTAGAGCGTCTGAAGGCCTCTTTGGAGAAGTCTGGGGCCAGCGTGAAGAGGTTAGAAAAGGATATGGATAAGATGAGGAAGGATCATAGCACTACCTTGAAGACTCAGGCTGACTCCCTTCAACATAAGGTCGATGTGGCTGTGAAGGCTACCTTAAATGATGCCTCCAAGAAAATCTTAGAGGAGTATAAGGTCTCTGATGAGTGTGTTAACTTTGGCTTCGAGTACCTGGAAAGGGGTGTAAAGGCCACTAGCAAATGGGCTACCATGAAGGAGAAGGAATCAGGGAGTCTTATAGCCTCTCACTTCATCGGTTTGGGTTATGTTGATCCTCGGTTTGCTCAGGCCTTATAAGAGGTAGAGGAGGAGGGAGGTGCAGAACCTACTGAGACTTCACCCCAAGATGACACCAGGACTGAAGATGTTGGTGCTCAGAATGATGGGGTGGAAGTGACCACCCTCGGCCAGGAAGATGGGGGCTTGGAAACTAACCCTGAGGCTGCAAACACTTGACTATTTTGTGAAGCTTTCTGTAACTTTAATTTTTATTTTGAACTATAAGGTCTGATGACAAACTTTATTACCTTGTAGTTTATAACTCTCAACTTATCTATATCAACCTCTGAGGAGGGCTTTATTTCTTTAATTACTGGGTTTTTCTTGGATGATTTTCTATATATGAAGTCTCAATATGATCGTCTAAGGTTTGAGGTTATCCAAGTATGATGTCTTACCCCAGACCTTGTCACCAAATTATGATGCTATAAGGTCTGAGGTCATCAACTAAGATGTTATCCCCATAAATAATTTTTCACCAAACTAATGGTCTAAGGTCTGAGGTCATTTGAGTATGATGTCTTACCTCAGACCTTGTCACCAAATGATAGTGTTATAAGGTCTGAGGTCATCAACTAAGATGTTATCCCCATAAATAATTTTTCACCAAACTAATGATCTAAGGTCTGAGGTCATCCAAGTATGATGTCTTAACTCATACCTTGTCACCAAATTATGATGTTATAAGGTTTGAGGTCATCAACTAAGATGTTACCTTTATAAATAATTTTCCACTAAAAGTAATGATGTCTAGGTGCTAAGGTCATCCAAGTATGATGTCTTACCTCAGACCTTGTCACCAAATTATGATGTTATAAGGTCTGAGGTCATCAACTAAGATGTTACCTTTATAAACAATTTTCTACCAAAAGTAATGATGTCTAAGGTTTGAGGTCATCCAAGTATGATGTCCCACCTCAGACCTTGTCACCAAATTATGATGTTTAAGGTCTGAGGTCCTCAACTAAGATGTTATCCCCATAAACATGTATGCACCAAATTAATGATGTCTAAGGTCTAAGGTCATCCAAGTATGATGTCCTACCTTAGACCTTGTCACCAAATTATGATGTTTAAGGTCTGAGGTCATCAACTAAGATGTTATCCCCATAAACAATTTTCCACCAAAAGTAATCATGTCTAAGGTCTGAGGTCATCCAAGTATGATGTCCTACCTCAGACCTTGTCACCAAACTATGATGTTTAAGGTCTGAGGTAATCAACTAAGATGTTATCCCCATAAATATATATTCACCAAATTAATGATGTTAGGGTCTGAGGTCATCCAAGTATGATATCCTACCTCAGACCTTATCACCAAATTATGATGTTTAAGGTCTGAGGTAATCAACTAAGATGTTATTCCCATAAACATATATTCACCAAATTAATGATGATAGGGTCTGAGGTCATCCAAGTATGATATCCTACCTCAGACCTTGTCACCAAATTATGATGTTTAAGGTCTGAGGTCATCAACTAAGATGTTATCCCCATCAAATTCTACCACTCGAGCATAATGAAACAAGAATTAACACAAGAATTGATCTTCTTATTAATAACCTATTCATAAGATGATACATTTACATGAAAGCTTTTGCAACATCATATGTAATACTTTTTTAGATGATCAGCATTCCAAGGATTGGAGAAAGGTTCCCCTTCGAGGTTTTCTAGCCTATAGTTCCCGGTACAACCTCCTCAATCACTTTGTAAGGACCATGCCAATTCGGGTGAAGCTTGTTTTCCTTCTATAATGTCTTCTTCAGCACTAGGTCTCCCACAGCTATGGGTCTTGATTTTACCCTTTGATTGTAGAATTTTTCTATTCTCTGATGATAAGCTGCCTGCCTAATTTCTGTGTTTTCCCTTCTCTCTTCGATCAAGTCGAGGTCGAGTCTTCTCTCCTCCTCATTCCTTTCAGGGTTGTAGGCCTGAACCCTATGACTAGGAAGTCCTACTTCTGTCGGTATGATGACCTCAGAGCCATGTGCTAACATAAACGGGGTCTCCCATGTTGGTGTCCTAGTCGTTGTTCTGTAGGCCCATAACACAGCATAAACCTCTTCAGTCCATCTTCCCTTAGCTTCTTCTAACCTCTTCTTGATCCCGTCCAGGATTGTTCTATTAGTGACTTCGGTCTGACCGTTTTGCTTGAGATCGGCCAGGAGAAGAGAAAAATTTATTTATTCTAACTCTTTTGTAGTTTTTTTCCAAGGAAGAGTTCTTGAACTGGGTTTTGTTGTCCTAAATGAGGGTGTTTGGAAGGCCGTGTCTGCATATGATGTTTTTCCAAATAAATTGGAAGGTCTTATGCTCTATAATCGTGACCATCGGTTCAGCTTCTACCGATTTGGATAAGTAATCAATGGCGACTATCAAAAATCGATAGTTATTTATAGCCCTTAGCAGGGGACCCACTAAGTCAATTACCCATACTACAAATAGCCAAGGGGAACTGATTGACATCATAAACTGATGAGGTTAATAGGGGATAGTGGAGAATCTCTGACATTTGTTGCACCTCTTTACGTAGGCAGCAGCATCCTTGGCCAAGGTCGACCACAAATATCCTTGTGTAATAATCCTCTTCGCCAAAGGTCTTAGTCCTATGTGATTGGAGCAAGAACCCTCGTGTACCTCCTGTAGGATGCGAGGAACTTCTGTGGGATGAACACATCTGAGGAGAGGTAATAGGAATCCCTTCTTATATAGGACATCTCCTACTATTGAGAACTTTGCAGCTCTGTACCTTAGTTTCCTCCTTTCTAACTTTAATTTTGATAGCTCTCCCTCTCTGATATATCTGATAAGGTGATCCATCCATGAGTCCCCTAGGTTCAAATTGAGGCAATTTTTACTGACCTCTTCTTCTTCAATGGTCACCATGGGCAAGATCTCAACTGGGACTGTCCTTTTGATATTTGTCCTTATCGCCAAAGCTAGCCTTGTTAATGCATCTGCGTGGCTATTATTTTGTTGAGGTATTCTCTTCATTTTTACCTCTTCAAAACCTTCTAATGTCACACTTACCCTCATCAGGTATTTGTCCATCCTTTCATCCTTGACCTTATAAACCCCCAACACTTGGTTAACAACCAATCTTGAGTCACTATGAAGAAGGAGTCATATTATCCCAAGGGTCTTTGCCAAGGAGAGGCCTGCTATCATGGCCTCATATTCTGACTCGTTATTTGATGCCTTGAAGTTAAACCTTAGGGCATATTCAATGTTTGTACCATCTGGGGCTGAAAGTATCAACCCCGCACCGCTTCCACTTTTGCAAGAAGACCCGTTGACAAAGAGGTTCCAGATGTATTTATCTGATGAGAAACCCCTTCGAACATGATTCCTTGCCTGAAGAGGTATCGGTTTTCCTTATTCTCGACTATTCCATCTCTGGCTCCCTTGGATATAACCTTTTTTGAGTCTTGGAAGACATTGCTATTTGACCTTTCCGCAGTATCTAGATTATTCTCAACCTCACCCTCTTCCTATGTGAACTCAGCGATAAAATCTACAAGTGCCTGCCCTTTAATGGTCGTCCTAGGCTGATAAGTAAGGTCATACTCCCCCAACTCAATGGCCCATGTCATCAATCTACCCGACTTCTCAGGTTTATGGAGGACCTATCTTAGTGGGGAGTCGGTGAGGATGATCATGGAATGGGCTTGAAAGTAAGGCTTCATCTTCCTAGAAGCATGTATCTGGGCGTAGGCTAACTTTTCCATCCGAGGATAATTTTGTTCAGACCCTTGAAGGGCCTTAATATTAAAATATACAGGCCTTTGGACCCCAACGTCCTCCCGTACTATAGATGCACTTATATCTGATTCAGAAACTGCCAGATAAACATACAAATTCTCTCCCATTACAGGTCGAGATAAGATCAAGGGAGATCCGAGGTAGGACTTGAGTTGGTTAAAAGCCTTATCACACTCTTTATCCCATTCGAAGGCCTTTCTAAGCACCTTAAAGAATGGAAGACGCTTGTCTGTCACCCTGGAAACAAATCTGTTGAGCACATCTACTGTTCTAGTGAGCCTCTGAACGTCCTTGATACTCCTTGGTGTCTTCATGTTGAGAAAATCATTGATTTTCTCAGGGTTCACCTCTATTCCCCTCTGATTGATAATGAATCTAAGAAATTTCCTAGCTCCTACCCCAAAGACACACTTCGCAGGGTTGAGTTTCATTCCGTACAGGTCCATGGTATCGAATGTCTTTTCCAGGTCTGCCACATGGGTGCATGCCTTTAAGCTCTTTGTTAACATATCGTCTACGTACACCTCCATAGTCTTTCCTATTTGGGCCTCAAATATCTTATTCACAAGATGTTTATAGTTTCCCCTACATTTTTCAATCCGAAGGGCATAACCTTGTAACAATATGTCCCTTTGTCCGTGATGAAGTATGTCTTCTCCGAGTCTTAGGCATCCATAAAGATCTGGTTATATCCTGAATACGCATCCATGAAGCTCATGAGATCATGCCCTGCAGTGGAATCTACCCTTTGGTCGATTCAAGGTAAGGGATAACTGTCTTTTGGGCAAGACTTGTTCAGGTTAGTAAAATCTACGCACATTCTCCATTTTCCATTGGCTTTGGGCATAATAACTGCATTTGATAGCCACTCCGGATATATGACTTCCTTGATAAACTTAGCCTCTTCCAACTTTCTGACTTCCTCGCGAATGATGTCGTACTTCTACCTAGAGTAAACTCTTCGTCTTTGTTTGATTGGCCTAGCATCCTTAGTCACGTTGAGTTTGTGTCACATAACCTCGGGGTTGAAGCCAAGCATGTCTGCGTGAATCCAAGCAAAAACACTCTGCCTCTTCCTCAAGAAGTTTATCAGCTCTTCCTTGATCTCCATTTTTAAGGCTTTACCGACCTAGATGTTTTTTTCCAGTTCTTCCTCATTGAGGACGATGGATTCAACCTCTTTCGCGGCCTATCCATTTTTTAACTTTGTTTCATCTCTAGGGTCAAGTGTATCAATGTTATAAGTGGTAGTTGATCTCTTATGGGCCTCTCTCTCTTTGGCCAAGTTAAAGTAGCATTCTGGTGCTATGGTCTGGTCACCCTGAACTTCCCCTACCCCATAGGGGGTCGAGAATTTTTGGCATCTGGTGGATCGTCAATGGCACGACCTCAAAATCTTTAAGGGCTACTCTTCCTATGATGATTTTATAGGTCGAGAAGACATTTTCATCCATAACAAAAAAATTGATCTTTCGGGTTAACCTCTTAGGCCACTCATCGGCCATTCGCACGTCCATCTCATACATGCCCAATGGATGGACCTTTTCTCCGCTGAAGCCAATTAACGAATGATAATAGGGTATCAGCCTAGCTCTGCAAAGTCCTAGGCTTTTAAAGCAGGTCCCAGGGCCAAAACATCACATCTGTAGAACTTCCTCCATCTACAATAATTCTTTGTACCTCACATCCATGAACTCTTGTTGTGATTACCAAAGGGTCATCGTGTGGAGCTAGGATGCCTTTGAAGTCGAGTCTGGAGAACCCAACTACGAGAGTGTCCATATCCACCTTCTTTCTATTCTCCGTTGTCTCGAAAGACATTAGATTTACTACTTTAAGTTTGGCAACTGACTTGGCCTCTGCCACATGAGCTTTTCGGTCAGCCACTTCAGAACCACCCCCTATAAGTCCTCCGCATATGGTGTTAACACCAAAGGAGATCATACCAACCCTTTTCACTGGGGTATTGTCATCTTTTGGTGCAAGGTACGGATAGTCTTCATCATCGCCATTCGGTCATCACCCTTTTTTACTGGGGTATCATCACGACATCTGTCATTTTTCTTCTTTTTAGGGTCATCTCTTCCCCTTTTAGGAGCCTTGCTATCAACGTACTTTCTCAACTTTCCTGACTTGAACATTTTTTCGATCTCATCCTTTAAGGCGAAGCACTTGTCTATTACATGGCCATGGTCTTGATGGAATTCGCACCATAAGTTCTGGTTCCTCTTATGTGGAGGAGCCTTCAGCTTCTTTGGACATCTTAGGAACCGGTCATTCTTGATCGCATTGAGGATGTGTTCGCAGCTTACAGTAAGAGGGGTATAACGTGCAAACTTGTCATCAAATGACCTATTCTTTCCATCCTTCTTTCCTTAGAACTTTCTGCTGCTACCGCCATTCTTATCCTCGTATTTTGCAGCCATGGCCTCTTTAGCATTCATGACCCTGCCCGTAGTTGCCAACAGCTCTGTCATGGACTTGGGAGGGTCTTTTGTAAGTTTCCATAACAACTTCCCTTTCTGAAGACCTCCTATGAGGGCGGTCATGGCTATATTCTCTTCGTATTATTCAACCTCAAGTTTATCTTTGTTGAATCTGGAAATGTAGTTTATTCGGCTCTCATTCTTACCTTGTTTGACATAAAACATATGGGTAGTCTTCTTTTGAGGTCTTACCCCAAAACAGAAATTGTGAATGAACCATTCAGCTAACCCCTTAATGTTCTCAATTGAATTCTTCGCAAGAGAAATAAACCAGATGTGTGTTGCTCCCATTAAAGTCCCGGAGAAGGCCCGGCACTTCATCTTATCTGGTATTGAATAAATGTTCATCGCTGACTGGTACATCTCAATGTGATGTACCGAGTTGGTGCTACCATTATACTAAAGAGACACCGTTGGTGCCTTGAACTTGGCAGGGGTAAGGAAGCCTACTATCTTAGCTATAAACGGAGAGCCTACTGAGAAACCTCTTTGCAGTGGGTCCTGACTTTTGATGGGGTCTCCTATCTTATCCTCAATACGTTGGATGAAGTCATTCCATGGTCTTGCAATGTCGGCCTGGCCGAGGTTGTCCCCATCCGCCTCCAAAAGGTGGATCGAGGGTTCCCCAATTATAGCACAACATCGGTTGTTAACCTCTTCTTAGTCCCTAGTCCGTCATGTGTTAGGTCGGCCTTGATGAGGCCGACATTGGCCCTCTTCCCTTTGTGAGTAGGCTACACTCCTCGACCTGGATAACCTCTGTCGTAGGTCATTTACTGGGTCGAGCCTTTCAAAGGCCGACCCTCTGCTTAATCGAACAAACGATGACCCACTTTACAGGGCTTCTTCACCTCTTCGGCCTCCATAATCTCGACACTTCTGGATAGGACGTACAGTGTTATTTAAAACCTCATATGGTTCCCAACAATCTTCTGGAGCATCTTCTACCTCCAAATCATCATACCTATCCTCAGGGCATAGGTGTACCTGCCTCCCCACACACAAACGTATAGGGTCAGCAACGTCCCTCCTCCACTGAGGCGTAGGTTGGTTTTTCCATGGTGCCTGGAGTGGTCCCCTAGCATCGGGATGGGGCTGAATGGCCTTTAGAGTAATCATCTCCGGTGAGACCCCCGGTGGTCTCATCATGTTTTGACTGAATTGTGCAAATTACTCTTGCATTGCTTGCTGCGTTGCTACTAAGGACTTCAAGGTTGCCGCCACCTTAGCCATTTCGGACTGGGGTGGTGCCTGGATTGAACTAGGCCCTCCAGCACTAGGTGGTAGATGAGGTGGTAGTAACTCCGGTGCCATGTGTTAAAACTAAAGAGCTTGTGAAGGAAATTAGCTTAATGCCTTAAAGGACCTCTTTCAATGGTGAAATAGCTCCACGCAAGGGGTGAGGTCTGGTTCACCACCAGAGTCTCCGGTGAGGTTAAGCAAACAATGAGGAAGAGATAGCTTCTTATTCCCACAGACGGTGCCAAAATGATGATGCTGGAAATAGTACCACCCGTCAAGGTGTTTGTAAGCTCAAACTAGTGATAACAATGGCGGCACAAGAGTATACTAAATATAAGAGATTGGGGTGAGGAGAAGAGGATGAACACTTGAATGTAAGTGGTTCAGCTAATTTGGTCTACGTCCACTGTGAGTGTGTGTGAGTAATATCATTGAATGAAGGCACTAATGGTCATGGATACCATCTTTCAAGCTTTCTCTCTCTACTGTATATGTGGATAGATTTTCAGCTAGGGTTGCTCATTTTGGATCCACTCCAAGAAGGTAAAGACAGGTATATATAGTATGTGGGGGGTGTAATGCACCCCCTATGCATGCAATGAGCATGTCTGTGCTGATCTAGCCAATCTGATGAAGACATCTGTCGCTGTCACATGCAGAGAATGATGACTAAATATTCCCCCACATGAGGGGATTGATTTTTTATAACCGATTATGTACACATGTTCCCAACCATACATATTCTAATAAAGGCCCGTCCATCTATGATTGGTCCCAACCTTGGCTTGGAAGAGTACGAGGTTGGTGAAGTCTGGCTATTTCCCAATTCGAGATTAATCATGACGGCCTCGGCTCATATGAGGCCGAGGTAAGACAAGTGGAGCCTTAATGTCGGCCTAGGCCGAGGTTATGGAGGAGTGGCCCAATAACATCGGTTGACTCTCTGCCGAGGTTGGTTATGATGATAAAGTAGTCCTTGAAACCTTGGCATGCACCTAGCCGAGGTTACCAGCCGTGGATGGCCTGATGAATAACTGCCCCTATGGATCATGAAGACCTCAACTGCTGTCTGACTGTGAGGTAACTAGTAACGTCGGCCATGGCCGACCTTGCTTAGGATGAGACTTCTGGTTGCTAATCTAAATCCCTTCCAACCTCATCCATCTCCCTGGCCGAGGTTGATGTCTCTGAGTTGTTGGGTACATTTAGGGCATATCAATAAACAATCAAGATCAGTTGAGATTTTAGAAGACATAAAAATTATAGATTGAACCACAAATGTTATGTGGGTTTGTTGTTTCCGACATCTTGGTAGTAAATGGTTTGTTATTGGTGGAAGTGATGTGCGGCAATTGGATTTATTTTGCAGAAGTGATGTGCAAAAATTATTTACATCATAGTAATCACAATTTTCACAAAAATAAGTGACACAATATCTATTAAATAAGTTATCATGCGTGTGACATTTAATCATATAGTTGATGTGCATTATTAAGAACTTATGAATAACATACAATTACTTCCATTTTAATAGAATTACCACAACACCTCCACCCCGATTTGCACTGGCCAATAATCACCACAAAAATCTAATTATAAACTACTCACCCATATCATCGACTCTCCATAAAACCAATGCGTTTTTCACCCACAAGCATTCATGCTTTTGGAATAATTATAATGCGAATGATGGATATGTTGGAGAAGTTTACCTTGAAGTTGACAATCAAGCTACTATTGGAGAAAATAATCAATCGTATATATAAGTTGAGATTAGTCTACAACTCCTACTCTTCCACACTAGACATCTACTATTATCTTTTACTACTTGAAATCAATGCCATGCTTACTCGCCAATATTACCGTTAATCTTTATAATTGAATGTTCTTAGGGAACACTTTGCCAAAGAAGAAATTGAAACAGGGGGAATAGAATAGAGAAAAAAAGGCAAAAAGTCGAAGAATGAACAGACGTGTAAAAGTTGGAAAAAAAATCTAGCAGATTGGTTTGATGAAATAAAAGAAACACTTGGCAGTCATAGAGTGAAGCGTGGTGATAAGTGAAAAGGGGAATAATGGAATTGGAAAGGTTTCAAAGTGAGAAAAATATGAGTCGTATTTCATAAACTAAGGGATTGTGACTCATCACAACAAAATTTATTTAGTGCAAATTAATGAAGGAAAGGTTTCGGCTTGGCTTAGTATTGAAAAGAAAGGAGTAAGTAGGTGAGACACTTATATAGAAAAAGGGTCAAAATTTATTGAAGGCTTATGTATTAGAGTTAAAATATAGATAATATTTAATGAGAGTCATTTACGCCTGATGTCATCTCCCACCCACATTCATACCAAATATACCCCACCTATCCCTTACACTAAGTAATCCTTAACTATTCGGATCTAACCTAGACTTAATATACTAAAGCTATCATCCCCCATAAAATGACTTCTCATAAATTACCAAAAGCAGCAAGTCTAATAATCTGTCCAACCCAATACTATATATTGTAACCTTTTAACCCTGTAACCTCTCACCATTACTAACTTATGACACTACCATTTCATAACCTAGTACATCGTACTCAAAAGCAATATACATAAATGAATCCCAAAAAAATCTACCACTAGATACATACTAAGAGTCTTATGGCTAATATTTCCTTACTCCCGACCTGTAATGGAGAATTTTAAATAATTAATTATCTAAATTGGAGAATTTTAAATAATTATTTAAGCTGAAACTTGGATTTTATAAAATTTAGAGTAGAAAACAAAGTTTTATAACACCCTTTGAAGTTGAAATGAAATTATTTGAAAATTGGGAAAAGAATGAAATTTTGGTTTTTAATTTTTAAGGACAAATTTTCGAATAGAGCCAAATTGTGTGACGTGGTTTGGATAAAATTCTTTGAGTCATATGTTAGGACTGGAGTGTGTTGGCTTTTCAATCCTATGATGTGGTTTCTTGAAGATGTAGCGACCAAGTTAGAAGATCTACATGAACATGTCATGTTTTGGGCTCATTTTTGTCTTCACGTTCCGAGGATCTCTCTGGTATGAATGCCTACATATTTGATCAATGGAGATACTGTATTTGGTTGTTAGTTTTTAATAAAATTGTTTTTAAAAATGTTTTTAAATGATTTTATACTTTCAATATTTTTTAAAAGAAATTTTCTTTCACAAGGTTATTATAACAACATTTCTATGTTGTTCGAATGAGATATGGTACCTTGTTAGAACAGGTTCCAATGAACTTCGAACGAACCATCTTTGGCCTTTACTCAAATCTCATTTGATACCTTATTGGATACGTGTTCAAACAAGATCTTATATGTCGTTCAAACGAAGTTCAAAGTCATTAAAACGACCCGATGCATTTTTCAATATTTTGGCAATTTCTTCAAAGTGTTTTATCCCAATCTCGTTTTTTGAAAACCTTCTACAAATAGGAGTGCAGAGCAACTATTTTATTTGACATAAAATCTTATATATGGATTTCACGAACTCTATCAAAAATCTCTTATTTACATCCAAGTTTTTTAGGATCTAAGTGGTCAACATATTATACTTTGAGATCCTATTTTGGACACCAAAGGTTTATTCTCTATGTCTTTCGAGAATCATTTCATACAGTGTATTATGTATTTGTTGTTTACACACGGTGGACTCCGTGTTTGTGGTGTTGCGGTGAAGAAATGCTGGATTTCGTTATTTGATTTGTAGACAATTGTTGAGTTGTTCGGTAGATATCGAGTTAAGTGTGAGGACTCACGCATTGTGGCAGTTTCATGGGTGGATTCATGCGTGTCATTATACGGAGGTTTAATAAAAGAAGAGCGTTAAGGCTTGTGACGGCGTCGAGTCCGTGTTATAAGTTTATTGTAGTGTCCTTTATAATTCCATACATAGTGAATTTACGTGGCTGGGTCGTCCGAGATTTTTTCCATTGTGGATTTTCCTTGTACATCAGACGTTAAGGTTAATTTACTTATTTTATCCTACACTCACATAGATTCATGTTTAGGTTAAGATAAAATTGATTAATCTATTTAAGCACAACTTGTTTAAAATTGGTGCAATGTTTTACTTTAGGCTAGATTGTTTAAGTTTAATAATTAATTAGAAAAAGATTAAAGATTGGATTTTGTTTCGACCACTTCGTATATATTTGCAATTTCAAATTGGTATCAAAGAGGGAACACTAAGTTATTGTGTAGATCCCTCTTTCAGGATTTAGAGTTATTTGTCTATTTATCTCTCTCTAGGGTTTATTTGTTTCTCTTGATGGCTCATCATAATGATAAGCTTCTGATGTGCTTAGCAATGACGATGACTTTGATATTTGAGAGGAGTTTAATGAGCTTCATAATTGTGAAGAAAACTTTTCTCATTTGAATTTAAAATTTATAAAAATAGTTAAATTTCATGAAAAATAATTTTTGTTGTTTTAAAGATGAAATTGAATTTGACGAACTGTTCAAACTCAAAGATATATCCTTCATGAGAATCTTATGGATATGATTTTTTATTTTATTTTTTTAGAAGTGTCCAAGAAAGAGAGTGATGATAGAGTTCGAGTTTTAGAGAATGAAATATAGGACTCTAAGATGTTTGAGGCTATGGCGAAAGAATGTGCCATTAAGGATAATGATAAATCAATAAAATCTTTGATGTTACGTGATAAGACTCTTAGGGATAAGTTCAATTACATTGAGGGGGAGAGAGATATCCTTTTATGTATTATTGAAAATTTAAAGAAAGAGTCCCTAACATTTGAAGAGTCTAAGTTTTTTCTTGAGTGTAGAATTTTCATGTTAGAAAATGATCTAAAAGACTCAATTAGGGACGTACTCGCTTCGATAATCTAAATACTTCCACTGTTAAAGACAAGACCAATGTTTTTTTAAGAGTGCCAACTGTTGCCCGGGACATTAGAAAAGGTTAACCCAAAGGTAGTTTTCCTCATGTTTACAAATGCTCGCATTGTGGTAGGATAAGTCACCTAAGGATAGTTTGTTATGGTTTTAAAAGGGGTCCTAGGAAGTCTCAATATAATGTCACCATGGTTCCGAAAACCAAAGTCGTAAGTATTTATCTATTTGGGTTAGGAAATAGGTTTTGGAGGCATTGAATATTAGACTGTTTTATTCTTTAATGCTTCCACATGATACTTCTCATGCTAAATCTAATGGTTGATCGTGTTCACATGTTTACATACACTAGCTTATTTACTTCATGTGATATGTGTGTGTGCGCGCGCGCGCCTGTATGTCATTGGTATATTTTTCATATTTATATATATTGTATAGTTTGTTTTTAGTCTTTGCATTTACATTTAATCCATGTTTCCAAGTTATCTATATTTGAATGAAATTTCCATGTTATATGATCATATAGGTATCTCTTGTTTCTTGTTTACATTAGTATCTCATGCTTCATTTTGTATTGAAGCTAGTATTATTTTTGGATCCAAATTGGTATTAATTGATCATTATATGGATTAGGTGTGCTTTGTGTTGCCATGTTGTGTTTGTCAGACTTTAATCCATTCCAAGATATTATTCTTTCATCTATATTACCAATTAATATCACATGTTCTCACATTTTGGGGTAAAAATTATTAATGGGAGAGAAATGATTTATTATGCATTCTTTCTTTGCCTATTCTTTAACAAAAAAAGGGGAGAAATGGTATCTTTCACCTTAGTTTTAGGAAGAGATCTTTACCTTAGGGTGATATGTCTTACCTAGGTGTAGATCATTAGATCTAGGGGTAGTTTATTCTTATGCAAAATTTCTGTATTGATAAATTCTCTATTCATTAGAAAGTGTCTTTATGTAGGCAAGTTTCAACATGCGGTAATGTTATAAGCGTGCAAAACTACTTAAGTTTTATTAGACGATCAAGTAGTACTTTTTCCTTTTGATTTTGGGGATTGAGTCTTAAATGGGCTTGGCAACCCATATGAATTTTTATTTTTGGTTTTTTCCCAGAATATCTAAAGGGGGAGATTTGTTAAAGACAAATTTTCAAATAGAATTAATTTGTATAGTTTCGCTTATTTCGTGTTTGGATTCAACTTTTTAAATCATAGGTTAGGATTTGAGTCTGTTGACCTTTCAAGCCTAAGACATGGTTGTTTGAAGACGTATCCTCTAAGTTGTAAGATCTACATCATCTTGTAGTGTTTCATGCTCGTTTCTGTCTTCAGGTTCCGAGGATCTCTTAGGTATGAATACATAAATATTTTGATCCTCAGAGATTTTATATTTGGGGGTCAAGTTTTTTGAAAAAAAATTAAAAATGTTTTAAAATGATTTTATCCTTTTTAATATTTTGCAAAATAAAAATATTTAATTTTGCAGGGTCGTTAGAATGACATTGGTATGTCGTTTGAACAAGATATGGTACCTTATTAGAACTGGTTCCAACGAACTTCGAATGAACCAACTTTGGCCTTCGCTGGAATCTCGTTGGATACGTGTTCGAAAGAGATCCCATACTTCGTTCAAATGTGGTTCAAAGTCATTTGAACGACCCAACACATTTTTCAAGATTTTGATCTTTTTTTTAAAGTGTTTTATCTTAATCTTATTTTTGGAAAACCTCCTATAAATAGAATTACGGAGCAATAGTGTAATTTGAGAAAAAAAACTTATATTCTGAGTTCCCAAACTCTATCAAAAACCTCTCCCAAATCCTTGTTTACACCCAAGTTGTTTAAGATACAAGTGTTCATTATATTATGATATGAGATCCTATTTTGCGCAATCAAGCTTTATTCTCTACATCTGTGGAGAATCGTTTCATACAATGGAATTTATTCTTTACACATAGTGGACTCCGTGTTTATGGTGTTCCGATAAACAAGCGATGAAATTCATTTTTTGATTTGTAGATGGTTACTAAGTTATTCGATTGATACTGAGGTGTGTGTAGACTAACGCGTTGTGGTAGTTTTACGGGTGTACTCCTGCATGTCGTGTGCTAAGGTTTAAGGAATAAAGAGCATTAAGTCTTATGAGGGTGTCAAGTCAGTGAAGTAAGTCTATTGTCGTGTACTATGTAATTCCATACATAGTGAATTTCCAAGGTTGTGTCGTCCGAGATTTTTCCAGTTGTGAGTTTTTCACGCACATCGGGCATTGTGGTTGATTTACTTATTATATCCTTCACTTACCTATATGCATGTTTAGGTTAAGATAAAATTAATCAATTTGTTTAATCACAACTTGTTTAAAATTGATGCAACGTTTTACTTTGGGTTAAATAAGTTTAATATTTAATTTGAAAAAAAATTAAAAATATTTCGTTTAAACCATTTCATATATATTCACACTTTTAAATTGGTATCAGTGCAAGAACACTAAGTTACTTTATAGAACCCTATTTTGTGCTTTAGGGTCATTTGTTAGTTTATCTATCTATATAGTTATTTGTTTCTCTCAATGTGTCATTATAGTGATAAGTTGTTTGTGATGACTTTAATATGCGAGAAGATTTTAATCAGCTTTATAATTGTGCAAAAAATTTAACTCATTTGAGTTTGAAGTTAGAAAAAAGAGTTAAATTTCTCAAAAAATAAATTATGTGTTTTAAAGATGAAATCTATTTTTTTTGCGAATTGTTCCAGCTGAAAGAGATATCCTTCGTGAGAAGCTCATGGACAAGAATAGTTCTCGTAAATTTGTAGAAATTTTCAAGAAAGAGAGTGATGATATAGTACGATTTTTAGGGAATTAAATAGAGGACTCTAAGATGTTTAAGTCTAGGGTGAAAGAACATTCCATAAAATATTTAGAGGCATGTGAGAAGACTCTTAGGGATAAGTGATGTGGTGGAAACTGTGTGTCCGTGTTGATACGCAAATCGTTGTTATCGGCTTCCGACTGCAATACAAAAAACCTAAACTATGACTACACTCAACAAAGGGAGTATAGCGGCAAGTCCGGATATCGAGAAACCACAGGGAATGTTGGACAGATTGTAATAGATTTATTACTTCTAAAACAAAACTGTAAAAGGTGATATGGTGAGATAAGAGAAAAAGCGAAATAAGAGAAGCTAATTTCTAATTAAGACTAAACAAGAATGAAAAATGGGAATAGGGTCACATCCCCACCATGGGGTAAACAACGCATAATTGGGATTTGGGTTCAAAAATATTTAATTGAGCATAATAAATTAATTATAAACATCACATGAGAAGGAATTTAATCCAAAAAGGTGAGATAAAACATTTAATAAAAAATGGTCACGCGTGGATTAAATTCGAAATATCGCAATAAACACCAACGTTGCGCGACAAAGAAAGTTAAACACATAACATTTCAACTTTAATACACGCGGTTTCAATCAAATGAAATTTTACCAGAAACCTAATTTTTGGATCTCAACGCTCATCAATGGCGAAAACATGAACCAACCCCATAAACTAACTACAATACATGATTAAACCTAGCAAAACAACTAATTAGTAAAGAAAACAAGAATTAAACTACCAACAACTAATCAATCAAAGTAATAAATCAAGAGAACAAAGCTTAAATAAAGAAATAAAGCATTTATTAAAGGAAGAGTATGAATGAATAGTAACTTACATAAAAATGGGTATAAACCCAAAGAAGGGGAGAAAGGCCAAAGCTCCCAAAACGAAGCCCTAAAACTCGTTTATATGAAGTATATAATGAATGTCCAACTTAAGGGAAAATTTTACCTTAAATACCCCACCAACAACCCCTAAAAATAGTTATTTGCGGACATTTAGACATTCCAAATTGATTCGTAAAAATGGCCGAATCGATTCTCCACTGGCAGGTCTCATTCTTCATTTCGGATCAACATACGACAAATGCCATAACTTATTCGTTATAAATCGAAATTAGGAGCGGTTGGAAGCTAAACGAAGCTAACTCGGAGGGATAAAACGTTCAAGAAGACATTGGGCGAAAAACTCAAATAATAAAATAACTAAAACTCCCTTGAATGTCCTCTTGATGATGAAACTTTCTCAAAATGCGACCAAACTTCACGCTAAGCACCATAATACCTACAAAATCTCAATTATACCTTATAAATAGTGTAAACATATAAAATGGAGGTTTTATGGTTAACAAGCATAAATATCAAAATTAATGTACCCGAGGGGGCTAAAAGACATAAGTATAATGGGTGAATAAATGTAATATTCGTGCCAAATCAATAAGTCTCTTAAATTGATGGGAGCGAAATAACTTTCTAGGTAATATTGAAAATTTCAAGGAGTCCCTAACGTTTTATGAGTCAAAGATTTTGCTTGAGCCTAGAATTTTCAAGTAAGAAAATGATCTAAAAGACTGAAGTAGTGATGGTACTGGATTTGATAATCTGAAACCTTTCGTTGCTAAAGCCAAGACCAACATTTATTTAAGAGTGTCTTACCCAGGACATTAGAAAAGGTTTTTCCTCATGTTTACACATGCTCGCATTGTGGTAGTAAATGTCATCCTAGGATGTTTTGTTATGATCTTATGGGTCCTTGGAAATCTAGATCATGTGTCACTATGGTTCTCAAAATTCAAGTCATTAAGTATTTATATATTTGGGTTAGGAAATTGGTTTTGGAGGCAATGAATGTTAGACTCGTTGATTCTAGAATGCTTGCACATGATACTTCTCATGATAAATCTAATGGTTGATTTTGTTTGTATATTTACGTACACTAGATTTTGTAGCTCATGTTATATGTGTTTTTTATTTGTATGTGGTTTGAGTCTTTTGTATTTCAATTTTTCATTTTGGGTCATATTGTGAAAAAATACAAAAAGATTTTGTTTGTCTTTTGATACATTTTGAAAAAGATTTAAAAAAACTCAAAAAGGGTTTTGTTTTTATGTAGTTTAGTTTAACACATTTTGGTGGCATATCGGTGTGTTTGAATCCATTTCATTCCGTATTTCCATATGTCTAGGACATTTGATTATGATTTCCAATGCTTAGATTGTTCTTAATCATTCTTGCACGGATTGGTTTGAAAATGACATGTTTAATGAATTCACTTAGTATATGCCTTCTCATACGCATGCACGAACACTTGGATTTTAACTTCATATGTTACATGAGCTAAATGAGGTTTTCTCCTAACAAGCTTGTCGTATACATATAGGGGGATTTTTGCATGCAAGAACTATTGCCCATATGTGCTTTTATTAAAAATAGAAGTGCGTATGAGAAAGGGCGACGAAGGGAAAAATCTTCCTTGCATGAGAGTCCACTATTGTCAAGATCCTGGAAAATTAAATGGCAAGAGAAAAGAAAATATTATCAAGGCCAAGTTTTACTACATTGATTCTTCAATTAAATTGGTTACTTTCAAATATGAGAAAGAAAAATGATATATGTACAATTTTGAGGGTGTTATAAGTTAAGGATCAATGCATTTGCACAATGAGTACAAGTTAATTCATGTTTGGTGCTTTTGATTTGAGAATCATCATCATTTTTAAAACTAGTGTGCATTGTGTTTATTTGTCCATTATGAGTGCACTTTATCTGTCACTACCAGGACATTTCTTTGTTTGATAAAATTAATGTAATAAAATATAACTCCTTGGACATTTTTTACGGATTGGGTTATAATTTTTTATTTCCAATTCACTCCATACCACCTATATTTAGACAGATTGATATTATGCTAGTGTATAAAGCTTATGTGTTTTATGTTGTTATGTGGTATTTATACATACATACACGCATACACACATGATTTGTGTGCATGTCTTTGATATATTCTGCATATTTATATATGTGGTATCGTTTGTTTTGAGTCTTTGCATTTGCATTTAATCCATGTTTCCATATGATCTATCTTTGAATCAAATTGGCATGTTATATAATCATATTGGTATTTTTTTATTACTTATCTCATGCTTCGTTCTGTATTCACGTTGGTCTTATTTTTGCATCAAAATTGGTATTGATTGATCATTGTTTGGATTATTTGTGCTTGTGTTACCATGTTGCGTTTGTTGCGCTTTACGCCATTGCAAGTTATTATTATTATTTAATCTATATTTCCAATTGATATCACATGTTCTCACATTTTGGGGCACAAATTGTTTATGAGGAAGAAATGATTTATTATGTATTCTTTATTTGTTTATTCATGAATAAAAGGGGGAGAAATGTTTTTTCACTTTAGTTTTAGGAGGATATCTTTATCTTAAGTGGAGACGTCTTACCTAGGTGGGGACCTTTAGAAATGGGGGGGGCTATTATTATGAAAAATTTATATATTTTTATCTTCTCTTTGCATTTGAAGGTGTGTTTACGTGCAGGTGTTTTCAGCATGCGGAAAAGTTACAAGTGTGCAAAGTTACTCAAGCTTAATGAGTCCCTGAAGTTGTACTTTTTTCCTTTTAGGGTTGGAGATTGAGTCTTAGATGATAATGATAGCTTCTAGCAGTTTTTATTTTTTTTGGTTTTGTCCTAAAATAGCCAAATGTATATATTTGTAAGGACAAAATTTCGAATAGAGTTGATTTGCATGTTTTGGCTTATTTCGTATTTGGAAAAAAATGTTTTAGTCATAGGTTAGGACTTAAGTGTGTTGACCTTACAAGCCAAGGATGTGGTTTCTTAAAGACGTAGCGGCCATGTTAGAATATCTAAATCATCATGGCATGTGTCATGCTCATTTTTGTCTTTATATTCCAAGAATATCTCAAGTATGAATGTGTAAATATTTTCACCCTTGGAGATTTAACATTTGGGTGTTAGGTTTTATAAAATTATTTTTTTTTAAATTTAAAATGATTTTATCCTTTTCAATATTTTTCAGAAGAATTTTTTTTTTCAAGGTCGTTAGAGTGACATTGGTATGTCGTTCGAATGAGATATGGAACCTCATTAAAACAAGTTCAAGTGAACTTTGAATGAACTAACTTTGACCTTCGATGGAATATCATTTGATAGCTCGTTGGATACGTCTTTGAACGAGATCATATACTTCATCCGAATGAGGTTCAAATTCGTTCGAATGACCAGACACATTTTTCAAGGTTTCAAGATTTTCTTCAAAGCTTTTTATCTAATTTCATTTATGGAAAAGCTCTTATAAATAGGAGTACGAAGCAACAGTTTTATTTGACACAGAACTTATGTTTTTTTCCCCAAACTCTATCAAAAAGCTTTACAAAACCCTTGTTTACACCTAAGTTATTTAGAATCTAAGTGTTCATCACAATATGCTTTGATATCCTATTCTTGGCACCGAAGTTTTATTCTCCACATCTGTTGTGACTCGTTTCTTACGGTGGACTCTGTATTTTCTATTTACACGTAGTGAATTATGTGTTTTTAGTGTTGTGGTAAAGAAGTACTAGACTCCATTGTTTGATCTTTAGACCTTTATTGGGTTGTTCGATGGATACCAAGGCATGTGTGGACTTACATAAAATTAAAATTTCGCAGGTGGAGTCATGTGTTCACTATATGGAGGATGAAGGAATGAAAAACACCAAGGCTTACGAGGGCATCAAGTATGTGCTTTAAGTCTACTGTTATGTCCTTTGTAGTTCCATACATAGTGAATTTTCATGGTTGGATAGTTCGAGGTTTTTCCTATTATGGATTTTCCTCATACATCAAGAATTGTGATTGTTTACTTATTTTATCATGTACTCACTTATAAGCATGTTTAGGTTAAGATAAAATTGATTAATCTTTTTAATCACAACTTGTTTGAAATCGGTGAAACGTTTTAATTTTGGCTGAAAAATTAAAAAAAAATCTTTTATTTAAACCATTTCTTATATATCTGCACTTTCAAATTTGTATTAGAGATGGAACACTAAGTTATTGTCTAGATCTCTTGTTTTTCTGTCTTCTCTCTATTTTTAGAGTTTGTTTGTTTTTTTCCATGGATCATCACAGTGATAAGTTATTTGATGTGTTTAGCAATGACGACGACTTTGTCATTCAAGAGAATTTTACCGAGATTCATAATCATGTAAAAAAATTAACTCATTTGAATTTAAAGTTTACAAAAAGAGTTAAATTTCTTCAAAAATAAACTTTATGTTTTAAAGCTTAAATTGATTTTTTTTGAATTGTTAAACTCAAAGAGATATCCTTCTTGAGAAACTCATGGATAAGAACCATGATTTTTAATTTTTATAAGTGTCGAATAAAGAAAGTGATGATAGAGTCTGAGCGTTAGTGAATAAATTAGAGGACTATAAGTGTAACAACCCAGGTTTTTTAGCGACTATTTTATATTATTTTGCCTGATGGGTTAATTTTATAAAATAGGGGATGTTGGAATAAATATTATTTCCCATGATATTTAGGGGATAATATTTACTACGTTTTGTCAATTTGTCGTTATGAGAAGGTAAATGGCATTATATTGTGTTTTACTTTGATTTAAAGAGAAAATGTAAGTTAGTTGTAGTATAGAAATGATGTAGTATGAATAATTATTGCTGATGTTGGAAGAAATCAAGAATTTGAGGGTTTTGGGAATTTAGGGTTCATACAACCCGTAGCCCAAATTGGGCAAAATTGCAGGGCCGAATCGATTCGGCTCCCAGGCGAATCGATTCGGTTAGGGGGAAGGATACATGTCTGGGAGACCGCATCGATTTAGGTTAAGGACGAATCGATTCGGACAGAGGCAGAATGCCAGATTTACTCACCGAATCGATTTGCTTTTGGGCGAATCGATTCGCAACGAGGGGAGAATCGATTCGGTTGCCCTGTTTTTGTGAAATTTTTCCTACTTTGATTTTTTTAACCCTTTTTCTTTTAGGTCCGAGCTTTAGCACCCTTCCTTTGGGAAGTAATGAGAGTTCCTAGAGGGTTGAGTTGGGTAGGCAAATGTCCTAGGCTAATATGGGGATATTAAAGCTTATCCCAAGGGCTAGTTTATCGAGGTTAAGGTCCGAACGATATAGGAAGTTAACCTAAAAATAAATAGAAGATAAAAATGTTAATGTTGAGAATTTTGGGACTCTATTATTGAGGAAGACTCATTTTGATGATTTATGGTTTTGTGTTGGACTCTTGGAGACTAGAGTGGGTCTATTGGCACTTCGGGTCTTAGGTCATTAATAAAATATGACTTAATGAGAATGAAATGCATATTCTAAAATGTGGTACTAAATGGATAAGTACAAATGATTTTTGAGAATGTAAAAATTGATGTTTTCAAATGGAAAAAGTAATGATTTTCATAAATGTTAATTTATGGATACACACCTCTCTAAATCGCTATCATAAGGGAAGTTGTGTGCGTATGGTGAAGCCCCCTGGATAATGAATGCAGGGTGGACATATTCCTAGACCATATGAGCATTTATTGTATGTTTTCTGTGCTGGTGAGGTGATTCTGGGTGTGGTAATGACTGTCCCGCAGGCATATGGACGCTTCCTGATGTTTCGATAGGATCCCAGGTTGTCTTGGTGATAGGCCCTGGAAGATGATAACCATTTAGGGGCATGCAAAATGAGGAAACCCGGACGGGCGGTCTTAGATTGCGTTATATAATATGATATATAACTATTGACAATAATGTGGGACATTATTGGTGATTAAAGCATTTCATGATAATGAAATGGCTTTAATTTACATTTCCCGGATGGAAGAAGGAAAATGGAAGATATGAAATGAAAAGGTAAAGCATTTTTATGATAATAAAACTTGCTTTAAATATTTATTTTTTCCTGGATGGAAGAAAGGAAATAAAATTGGTAAATAAAGTTTTGAAATGAGATTGAATTAGTAAACATTTGATAAAATGAAATTACCTTATATGTAATTCCTAAAGAAAATAGGAACTGTGCCTTTTGATGATGAATGGATTTATTTTGTATCTCCTTGAGTAGTTGTAGATGAGACATCCCATACATATATATATATATATATATATATATATATATATATATATATATATATATATATATTGATTACGTGCTGAGGGTCTAATGATTCTCGATGATCAGCCTTGCCTAGTAGTAGTGTATCAGGGGGGTTCCTTGTTTGGATTTTGCTTCGCGAGACACCCCACGCACGAATAGGGTATAAGTGTTGAGACTGGGGAGAAGTTAGTCCTTAGTACTTAGGTTAACTAGGGGATTTCATTGATATTGCGCTAGGTTGTGCTTTTAGATTGAGAGGTGAGAAATATTATGTTAACTGCGAGAGAATTACGCACTTAACTGTCATGCATTTTAGTCACATGGTAATCATATCAAACCGGACCCTAAACCGTCTATATTTCTTTGTTTTTGCATATATTCCTTGTCGTACAGGTTCTCTACCGCAAGAACACCCATATTTACATTTCAATTCAAATGGTCATGGAGCTATAGCATTTTGCGGATGTTATAGGATACTTGTATTAGACGTTTCTTTCCATTGTACTCTAGTTATGTTCAGTTATTTATTCGGGGGTGTTGCCCAAGCATTGCACTCATTTATTATACTGTAATATTTAAAGTGTAATACACGGTGTAACAATTTGTATTGGTCTGCTAACCGACAACTTATTCGGCTATTTATTATATTGTCTTTCCGTTACTCGTTGATTTTTTATATTACCGTTTTTACAAATTGGATTGTCTAAGTGTTTTCTTCTATTTACGAAATTATAAATTTGACAGTCCGTTTTCTAAAATGATTGGTGGTTATCTCGTACTATTATTTTAATCGACAGTGATGCTGAGAATGGACCTGTGACACCCCGACTAATTAAATACCGGGTAGCTACTCCTTTATTAAATTAATACAAAATGTCAAGTTGGTTCAGTTAACAACATCACTGTCGAAAAACATTTTAATCAATACTAATCACCTAGTATTTAAAAAGTAAGATGTCAAACTTTAAATTAAGTCTGATTAACATACATAAAAGAATTATGAAAGAATATCATAACCATACACCATAAAGTCTCAACGAAGTAACCAACAAATAATAATAAGTCCGGAAGAAAACTCCTCACAACAATCCCACCACTGAAATAAATAAAACAGTATATCCTAAATTAATTACATGCCAACAATCTGAATAACTGAAATATGAAATGTCTCTAATAGAAATGGGCGACATGCCCTACAAATGATGAAAACTGAATAGAGTCAAGACAAAAGAAGCATCTACTAGAAAGGCCCTGTAACTTCCATAATAGCTACAGCTCGTCACCTGAATGGAAATACTATGCATGGTGTCCTTGTGGCTGGGCACCTAAAAGGTTTTAACAAAAATAGATTTGAAAGCAAACGGGTCAGAGCCCGAAAGTGGAGAGTATTTTAAAAACAGCAAGTGCTTTAATAACATTAAAACAAAGAATGCAAAATACATGTTAGGACGTGCTCTCGCATGAAATACACACCTCTCGTCTAATCGTGCACTCCTAACGTACAGTACCCATCTAAGTGGTATTTATATATAACTAAACCGACATAAGTTCTAACCCATCTACTCGATTCACAATATTAATTCCCAATGTTATCACTTGAATAGATAGCTTTACTTAAACTCGGATTCTCAATTATTAGCATTACCATTTACTGGAAGTTATCCCCTTATTTATCTTCTCAAGGAGTTATTATAAATTATTCTCATAATTTAACATGACAAGTCTGTTCATTTAACCGTATATCATTCACATCATAAATATACAATACAAGCACCCCGAGACTAAGTTGCGGTGCACACATACTCTGCTATCCATCCCGGTACATCACGTACATAAGGATCACGCATTCCGAATCTCTCAGGAATCGTTCTCAGATAACAACAATCACAATCAATGGAGGCGAACACAGTCACATCACATGGGTCACACACATACCTACGCTCCCACGATCAGCAGACTTATTAACTTCCCAATAAGTCCTTCTCTGACCTATGTCCTCGAGGTACCAATCTATATCCCCCTGTAGGCACACAAAGATTAGATGGTCCTAAATGAACGCAAACCTCCCGTGATAGCAAGTATGGTAGGTATGTCATACACATAAGTCATATACTAAGCATTCACACATCTTAGATATCTCATTATTAATAAAGGTATATTCTACATCCTTATACCATTATTCCAATTTTATACATTTTTAAATCTTCCGATAATATATAATGTAGACTGTCGACACATCTCACGTCATAGTTTCTTGTACTTAAAACCTATCTCAAAGGGATTACTAAGTCTCCTATTATTCCCACATATAACATCATTATTCTTAAGATCCTTACTTCTGCCCCAAACCTCATTTCATCAAATTATTCGAATTTACTCCTTTAACCCTAATATTATCTCACTCATCGAATTTTATTAGATTTCATAATAATTCCTCAAATTGAATTCTAACGCAGGTCCAAATTTTATAACCATGCCTACTGGTCTTCCTTAAGTCTAAGGATATTCATAAAGTCTCCATTAATAATTTTCTAACGGTTAACATCATTAAAATTTAACTAGGGAAAATATTTCTCATTCTGGGAAGGTCGATCGATCGACCTTGAACATCGATCGATCGATGGTGGTCGATCGATCGACTGATGAATGTCGATCGATCGATTGCACCAGGTAAGTTACGGACTGCTTCGTTTTGCAGTCCTCAAATCGTCCCAAAAATCCATTACAATGCATGAAACTTCATTCTAACGTTATAATATCATCAAATAATCATCCTACAACATTGTTAACGTTCTAAAACTAATTAATCATCACCCAAAGGCCTTATTTAGATCAAAATATCATCAAGAACCCTAGTTTTCTATTTCTTTCAAAATCAACAATATTCCTCTTCTTAAATCTGTTTTTTGAATTATCAAGGGCTATAGTATGAATTCATAATTCATCCAGAATATGTATACATGCAAATCCTAACATGGTTTATAGTTTTAATCCTCAAATTCATGGGTTTTTATCAATCTCCCAAAACAATGCAATTTTAATAAGAAACATTCGTTCCAAATAACGTAATTAAACCACTTGCCTTGGATTTTTCTCTGAATTTGGTGTTGAATTGATGAAGGTTGCTCTCTCCTTTTTCTCCCAAGGTTTAAAGTTGAAGATGGAGGTTGTTTTTCTCTTTTGGGAACTTCTCCTAACCTCTCCTAAAACTCCCGTTGCCCTCAACTCAGTTAATTTCTGGTAATGGGTTAGTGGGTTATAAAATTCCCTATTTTAAACTCCCAAAATTCGTTGGTCATAAATCCTCAAATTCCAAAATTACCAAAATACCCTTTTTAGTTGTCGGTATGGCCTACAAATGCCCCGGAACCCAAACTAAACCCCCGGTTAGTATTTTCTGACTATTTCGACCCTTCCGGACACGTTGGCGTACTCAAAATGACCATACGGTTGATAAAAATAAAATTCACTTTTTAATTAAAATAATTATATTCCTGATGCGACTGTCCCCCGCGTTCCAACAAAATTTCCAAATTGCCGTATTTCTATCTCACGACAAATTCAATATTTTCAATATTCATATAACGTTATAATCAAATACCAACTCACATCTCGTTATTATTTTATCCGGATTAATTCACATTTAATTTAATTAACCCCATAAATAAATATCCATAAAAGTACAGGGTATTACAAGACCATCTATGATTCTTGTGATTATTAGAGTATTGGGCTAGCCACCTATTATTTTAGTAGGCGGATTGTCACATATGGTATCAGAGCAGTAGGTTCTAGATTCCTTACGAATCTATGCGGACATACTACGCCTTCTGCGTTTCTTTTGATTTGATATAGATCTTTAAGACTAAGATCGTTGATTTCTCTTGTGAGATTTCGTTCTCCTGCTATGATATGAGAACCCCGAAATTTTTTTTTTCACGTTCGTGTGAGACTCATAAGTCGTACGAGGAAGGGCATCGGAGGAGGCCGTTGTGAAGGCATCACGAGATGGTATTACTAAGAACTGTAAGTGGTAGTCGGGGATGAGGGCCGCTTTGGAGGTCTCTCCCTTTGTAGCGTTATCTTATATTGCTACCGCGACTACTAAGTACAATAGATATAGTATTTTTTCAAGTACCACTAGAAGTAGAGGGTGGTACTAAGATTGGGATTCCAAGCGATATTAAGTTGGAGTTGAGAGGTTCTTGACGAGGACCACATGTTGAGGTTCGGTCGGATGGAGGAAGTGTAACCTCGTTCAGTGGAAACGCATGGCCCAAGAGTTTTAGCCTAGAGAGGGGTATAAAAGTGCCCAAGTGCGAAGATTGGAGGAGAATCTTTCACCTATAGGAGTAAGGTTGAAATTGCGAAAAAGGTAGTCGCCATATTTTGGTGAAGTTGGAGGTTTTTCCCAGGGAGAAACCCGTTAGATATGTTCAACGGCGAGTTTCTCTGGGATGTCAGGAATGATGAGAAAGTAGATTCTCAAATATTCACACGAGGTTCAGTCAGAGGCCGACAGTGAACAAAGAGTTTCAGGGTTAAGGAAACCTTGAATCAAAGTGGGTTGATAGAGGAAGAGAGAGCCCTTCGGTGGAGATGATAGGCTCACAAGTAAGTGTTGATAACACTCTTAGAGAAGTGGTGTTCTTGAGACCCCATTTTTTTACATCCACCCGGGGAAGAGTTATTGAACTAAGGCCGGGGAGGCTAGTAGAATGTTCTCTTTCTTGAAGAAGTTAAGGGAACTACGCATTTTGATCTTGTCATTTGGAGAACAAGGGCAAGAATAGGGTGCCTAGTTAGGGCATTAATGGAAGTAGCTTAGTTCAGGTAAGACTAGAATGAGGTGTCTTGGAACCATTGGTAGTGGCCAGAGATTGGCATGTATGTTGAAGGGAATTTCCACCTTAGTTGGGGGTGGATCGTTCCTTATGATAAGATGGAGTAGTATTGTACTTACCCTAGATTCGGGTGTGTATATCGGGCTTGTGGTATTTTCGATATTACTATAGTGAGTATATCTATATGACTTCCATGATAGGGAGGTTTTATATTTTCTTCGCTCGTTATAAGGCGAGTGGTGATATTCTAGAAGTATATGTGTGGTATGTGCTACTCGTATTATATGTAATACACGAGTGGAAATATTCCTAGTTTGGTTGGTGCGATAGAAAGCGAATGAATCGCGAGGCTATCCTATGTCTAGTTTAAAAGTGGAACTAGTGGTTCTATAATATCTCTCCTGGATACATGTTGAGACTTTATAGAGGTGATTTAAGGTATACGAGGATTTTCTTTTCATTTTATTTCATTCTTTTTTCATGCATGATTGTTGCCTTATCTCCACGACCAACAAAGTTAAGTAGTAATGTATAGGAGGGGTTCCTTGTTTGGATTTCGCTTTTGCAAGACCCTTCACGCATGAACCTTAACGACGTTGGGAGTGGAGAGACATTGCATTTTTTTCTTCTTTTCTTCTTTCTTTTGATGGTTGAGATGCTGGGTTGGAAGGTTTAGCTGAGAATCACGTGATTGAGTGATTAAAGGGTTGTTAAAGTGCAAGATAGAAGCACTGTAATTGTTTTTCCTCTGATCGATGTGGGGAAGACTAAGATAAGAAAGTCAGATTGAGAGTTATGGTTATGCCTTAATGAGAAGGCCATTTATAAAGATATATGTGTGTATATTGGGATAAGGCATTTGTGGCATCTTACAGAACGCAAATGCCAGGTTAGTTAAATTTTTAGTTAATTTGAGGTGGTAAGACATAGAAGTAGAAGTGAAGTAGTAAAGTTACGAGTTAGGATTTTAGCGATCCCAATCATGTGTCTTAGACCGTTACATCTCGACGACCGACGATGCGCGGTAGTAGTGTAACGAGAGGGTTCCTTGTTTGGATTTTTCTTCGGCGAGACGTCCCACACATGAAACCGAGCGAATATCAGAAGTCGAGAAAGGTCTTGGACACTAGGGATATAATTAGTATTATATTTATACGACTTGATTAGGATATAGATCGACTTTAGGATTTTTAGGACCTAAGGCCCTTAGGATATGCGACATTATTTTAGGAAGGCGGTAGGGAGATGACCACAATAGGTTTGTGGGTTAACTCTAAGTAGGATTAAGTCCCTAGAATTAAGAAGAATGGGATATCGAGTGATTCAGAATATTAGGCCAAAGGAGGCGAGGCCTCTCGTAGGTAGAGTGTTACGTCGGTAACACATCTTTAGGGGAGTTAAAATGATGAGCTGACTCTTACTCCTGCACTCGTGTTGTTAAGATCGAGAGTGGATTTAACGAACGAGTCTCTGCTGGGAACGGGAAGTATTAATACGGGAGCATGGACCCCTTGTTTATGCGTCTCACAGACTTCAACTCCGTGAGAAGTATTATCCCACGCTTGATTTAAAGTTCGTAGCGGTAGTATTCGCCTTAAAGAAACTGGGGCACTACTTCCTGGGCAGGAAAATTTGGTCTTTTCATGAGCAACAAGTTGGAGTTTGTAAAGGACTATCAATTAGATATTCCCTTTCGCTAAGGAAATGCGAGTGGGGTAGCCGATGTGCCGAGTAGAAAACCGTCGGAGATATTAGTTGAGTTATGGAATGCCAAGTGGAACGAGCTTCACTCAGGGGATGCTATAGTAAGAGCGTTCATGTTTGTGATTGATCAATTCACCTACTAGTGTGAAGAGACTAGTGGTGGGACGAGGAAGGATGGGAGTAGTAGCTTGTATGGATCAAAATTTTTGTACAATATTTAGGATCGTTTTCTATAAGTATGGTGCCGTGTGTGTGACCTAGTGTAGTCGGCTGAGTACCTTGCCTGCTCATTGGGATGGAACCAATAGATAATATATTCTTTGGGCTTGAAGTGGTCTGAGGATATTTCTTTAATCATTGGGCTCATTGAGCCGCATACTTTTAAAGGGCTACGCCAATGCAAATAGAAGTAAGTAGTGCTGGGGTGATCGATTCTATGTTAGTGTAGTTATTCCCTGGCAAGGGTGGAATGTGATTTGGGAAGAAAGGCAACTTGTGCCGAGATATGTAGGTTTCATCTTCCGTTGTAGAAGGGTGATATTGATAGTTCACGAGGAATAATTTGGTGCAATGTTAGAGCACTAAGAAGGTTGACTAAGATTGAATAGTGATGACCTTAGTCAGAGTCCAATGGGGACGCCGCACTGCCGAGGGGCTTGCTAACAATGATAAAACTATAGTTTGGAATAGTATACCCTTTGTATGATTATTGGGTACGCCTGAATTTTGAGGGCAAAATTCCCTTCTAAGGGGGGAGTATGTAACAACCCATGTTTTTGGGCGACTATTTTATATTATTTTGCCTGATGGGATAATTTTATAAAATAGGGGATGTTGGAATAAATATTATTTCCCGTGATATTTAGGAGATAATATTTACTATGTTTTGTCAATTTGCCGTTATGAGAAGGTAAATGGCATTATATTGTGTTTTACTGCATCGTTAAAAGACCCATATATAAATTGGAGTACAATTAATGAAATATAATGAAATTTGAACACAAAAATAGTTCACGTTACTCCAAATGCCAAAATAGGGGGTGCGGTTGTTTTTATAATAGTCGAGATAGTCGAAATAAGTGTCAAGTTGTATTTTTGAGTTTCGGGCATTTTTAACAAGTTATGGCTCAATTATGTGGATGCGAGTCATTTTAATGGTGTATTAGAAATTACAAGAGGGGAATTAATGTTTAGAAACCGTTTAAGTCCCCCACCCCTTTTTATTTCCCTTATCTTGTGTTAGAAGCCAAGAGAGAGAGAGAGAGAGAGAGAGGGAAGAGAGAGTTGCGAGAAATGGAGAAAAAGAGAGAAAAATGGAGATTTGAGGCTGAAATTCGTTGCTACCGGAAGAGGATCTGAAACTACAACCTCGAGTCAAGTTTCTTACTTGCTAGATATCGATTTAATGTGATAATTTGCATGTATAGTTAGTTTTTGGGAGATTTAAACAATTTATGGGTTTTGGGTGTTTTTGGTGTATAACCCTTAAATCCTTGTTTTAATTTGATTTGAAGAGAAAATGTAAGTTAGTTGTAGTATAGAAATGATTTAGTATGAATAATTAATTTTGATGTTGAAAGAAATCAAGAATTTGAGGGTTTGGGGAATTTAGGGTTCATACAACCTGTAACCCAAATTGGGCAAAATCGCAGGGCCGAATCGATTCGACTCCCAGGCGAATCGATTTGGTTAGGGGGTAGGATACAGGTCTGGGAGAACGAATCGATTCGGATTAAGGCCGAATCAATTCGGACAGAGGCAGAATGACAGTTTTACTCATCGAATCGATTCGGACAGAGGCAGAATGCCAGTTGCCCAAGCATTGCACTCATTTATTATACTGTAATATTTAAAGTGTAATACACGGTGTAACTATTTGTATTGGTCTGTTAACCGACAGCATATTCGATTATTTATTATATTGTCTTTCCGTTACTCGTTGATTTTTGATATCCACCGTTTTTGCAAATTGGATTGTCTAAGTGTTTTCATCTATTTACAAAATTTGACAGTCTGTTTTCTAAAATGATTGGTGGTTATCTCATATTATTATTTTAATTGACAGCGATGCTGAGGATGGACCATATATGATTCCTATGATTATTAGAGTATTGGGCTGGCCACCTATTATTTTAGTATGCGGGTTATCACAATAAGATGTTTAAGTGTAGGGTGAAAGAGCGTGTCATTGAGGATAATAGTAAATCAATATAAGTTTCGTGTAACAACCCGTCCTTTTGGAGACAATAAAATTCCAAAATTGAAGTATAAATTGGAATTTGGAGATTTTCCCGGAATAGTGATTTTTGAAATTTTTGAGGATTAAATGATTTTCGATGGATGTTGATATAATTTTTGGGATTATATAGGTCGGAATATTTTAATTATATGTCGTCGTTGAGTAAAGAGACACGAGGTGAGATTTAATTTGGATAAACCCCCATTAAGTCGTGTGGGGTAGAAATAGTGAGTTGCGGTCAAGTACCTCGGATGGGAATTTCGACTGCGCCGTGAGTCTCGGAATGACCGAGATAGTCGAAAATGTCTGATTGTCGAAATAGAGTTCCGAGAAATTTTAGAGTTAAATGGGCCCGTAAATTGAGTAAACGAGTCATTTTGGGGGTTTTAAAGGTCAAAAACCTTTTCTCTATATATAAAGAGGAAGAGAGGGAGAAAAAGAGAAAGAAAAGAAAGAAAAGAGAGAGAAGAGAGAGAGAGGAGGAGAGAAAAAGAGGAAAAAGGGGAGATTCCGGCCAACCTCCGTGGGATTTAACTCGGGATCGTCGAATTACATCCACGAGGCAAGTGTTGACTTGCTTTATTTCCTTTTTGAATAAATATCTCATATCGTAGTTTGGTATTGCTAAACCCTAAAGATTTTGGATTGGGTTTTCGTGGATAAAACGGATGTTCGGGAGATAAAACGATTAAACCCCTAAAATTGGATAATTGGAGAAATTAATCGAAATTAATTGGTGATTCCGAGTTCTAGGATGTTTAGAACCCTTATTATAAGTATATTTGTTGTTGGTTGAAGTTGTAGGCCGTTGGGTGAGGACGTGAAAGCTTGGGTGAAGCTTTCATGGCCGAAACAGCTTCTCGGAGAAGAAGCTTCCCGTCGTGATCAATCGATCGATCATGGGGGCTCGATCGATCGAAGTCATCGAGCAATCGACGGCCATGGGTCGATCGATCGACCCCTGCTGAAATCTTGGGAATTTTTCTAGGGTGTTTTGGATGGGATCGACTCCAATTGACATTGCTTGGGGGCTAATTATGGGTTAATATGAGGGACGCGTTAGGAGTATATGGTCCTCCAGCTGAGGAAATCTAGGAGGGCAGGGTGAGGGTTTTAATGTATAACCCTTAAACTATATTTTTGAGGAAAATAGAATAGTTGATAAGTTAATATTTTTGGGTTCCTAAAATAAGGTGGGGATCCCTAAAGGACTAATTGGACGAGATGTAGTCCATGGGTTTATGGAAATGAAATCCATAACCCATTAAATTTAAGGTTGTTCAGGAAAGATAAATCCCTAGGATATTTCGGTGGGCATTTAGGCCTATATAATTATGTGTATTGGAAGCATAATTATAATCGATTGTGGAGTTAGTGTATCCTACAAGATAATTAGGATAATTTGGGAATATAGATATATATATTTCACTTAGAGTGAAATGGTATAATTGGAGATATCCAATAAATCTTTAAGAGATGATTGAGGTAATTAGTATTAAACAAAGGAAGGAAATACTTTGGGTGTAGTATCATGCTTATATGAATGGATGATTATGATTCTCTGAGAGAATCTTTGGGATTATTGGTCATCGCTAGATGAGATGGGCAATTATGGCCATTTATATATTCGAGGAGGAATATATGGTATATGTATATACTATGTGATTAAAGTATATATATGATATGAGGTAAATGATTTTGAAAATATAAAAATGAATGTTTTCAAAATGTAAAAGTAATGATTTTTCATAACTAATAAATTATGGTTACACACCTCCCTAAATCACTATCATAAGGGAAGTAGCGTGTGTATGGTGATGCCCCCTGGCTAATGAATGCAGGGTGGATATATTCCTAATCCATATGAGCGATTATATTTTTTACTGCGCTGGTGAGGTGATTTTGGGTGTGGTCATGACTCTCCCGCAGGCATATGGCCGCTTCCCGGTGTTGGTAGGTTCCCAGGTTGTCTTATTTGATAGGCCCTGGAAGATGATAGCCATTTAGGGGCGCGTCTAGTGGGGAAACCCGGTGGGGCGGTTGTATATTTGTTAAAGCATTTTATGATAATAAAATGGCTTTAAATACATTTCCTGGATGGAAGAAGGGAAATGGGATAATTGATTTGGCTTCGGATACGTTTCCTGGATGGAAGAAGGGAAATGGAAGCATATGATATGATGAAAGTATTTTTATGATAATAAAAATGTCTTTGAATACATTTCCTAGATATAAGAAGGGAAATGGGATGTTATAAAATGGAAAAGCATTTTTATGATAATAAAACTGGCTTTTAAAAAGTTATATGATGTGTTAAAGAGATTCATGATAATGAATTGACTTTTAAATATATTTCCTAGATATAAAAAGGGAAATAGAAAGTTTTGATATGAGTATAGAATACACCTCAGTCCGGGAGATAGATCCGGATGTGTATTATAAAGTTGTATATAAAGTAAACCTCAGTCCGGGGGATATTATCCGGATGTATATGGTAAAACGTACATAAATTGAATGTGATATGTATATATATATATATATATAAGAATGTATTTATACATTAGTTTTGTACTACGGGCCTAATGGATCTCTACCATTAACCCTGCCAAGTAGTAATTTATTGGGAGGGTTCCTTGTTTGGATTTCGCTTCGCGAGACACTCCACGCACGAACTTAGTGCAGTGTTGAGAATGGAGGGAAGTTTAGCCCTTAGTACTCGGGATGGATGGGTTTTCCAGTAGACGAGTACATAAGACTAGTTAGGCGGGATAGCTTGATTAGGGTATTTGTTAGGATACGTTAGGTGTGCACCGTTAGAGGAGAGGTGAGGGGTATCTCATGGGAGTGCGATACCAAACTTAAATATGGGATAAAATATTTTTCTAAAAATAAAGCATTTATGCACTTGTAAAATATTTTCAAACTCAGGCTCTGACCCGTTTATCTACTTTTCCTTTCTTGCTTTATATTATATATATATATATAGGTGTCTAGACACAGGGACGCCTAGATGGCACTTCCTTCGAGTCAGACGTCAGCTGCAGTAGCTGTGGATGTGTGCAGGTTCTCGATAGACGCTTCCATTCTTGTAATCTAGATAGGAGGTTCTGTATAAACATTTGGGTTAATAACCCAATTGCATTTATTTATTCTTTTAGTATAGCATTCAATATGGTTGTATAATTTTGACCGAGTGTTCAGTTATTTTATTTTATTTTAGTTTCATTTACGCAAAACTGTGTGGATGTTTCAATTATCTTCGCTTAAAAAGAGTAATTAAGTAAACTTTTGACACCAGCCTAATAGGTTATTAGTAATTAAATGGACTTTTGATAGTGATGCTAAGAATGATCCATATGAGACTCCTGTTTTAATTTGATATAGGAGTGATCGTTCGGTATTTTATTAGGCAGGGTGTCACAGATGGTATCAGAGCATTAGGTTCTAGTGTCCTTAGGAATCGGTGTGGACGTACTACTCTTTTAGCGTTTCTCTCTATTTGATATAGAGCCTCAGGATTAGGATTGTTGATTTCTCTTGTGAGATTCCGTTATCCTGCCATAGCATAAGATTATAGTAAATCCTTTGCGTGCTCGCTCTAGGATCGTGTGCCGATCGAGGAAGGGCGACCAAGGAGGGTCGTGAGGAGGACAACGGGAGGCGAGGATTAGCTGGGGCGACTGATAGAGGTTGGGGAATGAGGACCGCTGTAGAGGTCACTCCCCTTATGGCAGTTGTTAAGGATGGTTGCAACGACTACTAAAGTATAGTAGTTATGAGCATCCAAGTACTGCTCTAATAGAAAGTGGTACTAAAGTTGAATTTCCAAGTTCCGATAAGGGTTCGAAAGGGATCTTACGGATAGTTTTAACCGTGAGTCCCCATTATTCGGCAGAAAGGAGAAGAATGGTATTTTGGATTATTCACATAAGGATCGTCCAAAGGCCGACAGTGGATAAAGAGTGATATGGAGAATCGAACCATGTGCCTAGGTGGGGTAGGTACAATGAAGAGATAGTCCTTCAGTGGAATGATGGGCTCATTAGAGGAGTGTTGTTAACACTTATGAAGAATGTGTGTATTCATGGACCCCGTTGGTCGAAATCCACTCAGGAAATTTGTTGAAATAGGATTGTTGGAACTGGTAGTGGACTTTCCTTTTAACCGAGAAGTTAAGAGGACTAGTAAGATGATTGTAAGGAGCGAGGTTATAGAGTCAGATGGTGTTGACAACTTTATCATGGCCAGGAAGGCCAGTGATGAAAATAGTAAGGTGGAGTGCGGAGCCACACGGTTAGTACTTTCCCAGTAGGAATAAAGGACAAGGTTTGGGTGCCTAGATGGGGCATAGAGTTAAGAAATTCTAGTAACAGGTGTGGCTCTATGAAGTTGCGGTGTTCGTTAGCCCTAGACTCGTGTGTGTAATTTAAGTTTTGTGGAGATATCGATAACAGTATACATTGTATGTCTATATGTTTTTCGCGATAGCGGAGTTTTGTTTTCCTTCATTCTCTGTATAAAGGCGAGTGTTGATATTTTGAATATATATATGTGTATATATATATATATATATATATATATATATATATATATATATATATATATATATATATAAGTTATGGTATATTCAGAGCGATAGCAGGCTAAGGATGGCAAGACTATCGTGTCCATGGTTCCTGGAGGGAACATGTTATTGTTGCGATATCTCACCTGGATACAGGTTGAGTTCGCCTTTATTGATATGGATAAATGGAACCTTGAAGAGCAGAGGATCTATTATTATGGTGTGAGTGTGTGGAGACCTTATTGATATGATATAAGGCCTCAGGATTATTATTGAGCTGTAATATTAAGCTCATTATTGGTTTGCACAAGGACTAAATATTAGTGCGAGCGCTAGGTGGAGTGACTCTTAGTTAGAGATAGGAGTCCAGACCACCTTTTGTTGAAAGGGGATAGGATTTTCCCGGTTGAATGTTTGAAATAACGGACCTCCATGACCGAGGAAGTTAAATAGTAGTGTGTGGAGGGGTTCCTTGTTTGGATTTAGCTTTGCAAGACGCTCCACACATGAACCTTAATGGCATTGGGAGTGGAGAGATGTTATAGGATGCAAGGATGTCGGTTTCATGGAAAAGTCTTATAGTGTGTCTGAACCACTATAGACTTTGAGCGATGTGATGATAGTATGTTTATGGAAATCTTGTGCTATGGAAAAGCACTAAAGTGGTCCTCTTAACACAAGTGAGTGGGTGTAGTAGGACTTAGAGAAATTGATCTGAGGAGTATGGCCAGGCCTTAATGAAAAGGAAAAATTTTGGAGAAGTAATGTTTTGGGTATAATGACCGTAACATCTCATTAGAGAATAGGCTCCCGATGATAGGATGGAGTGTATAAATGCGTTCGTAGGTTAGCGAGGTTGGATTTATGACGTCCCGCTGGTGTGCCTTGGGCCGTTACATCTCGATGACCGACGACGTGAGGGAGTAGTGTAACGGGAGGGTTCCTTGTTTGGATTTCGCTCTGCGAGACGTCCCATGCATGAAACCAAGCAAATGTTGGAAGTTGAGAGAGGCCTTGGGCACTAGGGACATATTTAGTATTACCGTTTCACGTAGGTAGGATAACGCTTAGATCGTAGCGTTATTAGGATGTAAGTTCAGTAGAATTAGTGGCGCCGAGGTTAGAAGAATTGCATTTTGTGGGTTGGGAGGACACATGTGTGAGTATTACACGGAGGAAATCAGACCCAAATTTAAAAAGAGTGTTGCGTGTCGAACGTTCGCAATGTTTGTGCAGATGTGCGCAGGTTACAAAGGTGTATGGGCACCTTGGTGAGATGGTTTCATATACCGCCTAAAATAGGATGGGCGTAGTATATAAAGTTGAGATTTATGCCGAGAGGCATTATAGATGATGGGTAAAATGTGACGTTATTAGAGTCACTTTACGATTGCGGTAGCCGCATAGTGTATGGTTGGGAACCATTGGGTTAGTATCGTTCCCCTTAAGGTATTAGGTTTTGGAGCGATTTTAGTATTGGCGGTGTAGGTTGTATCTGAATTTCGAGGACGAAATTTCGTTGTAAGGGGGGAGTATGTAACAACCCGTCCTTTTAGAGACAATTAAATTCCAAAATTGAAGTACAAATTGGAATTTGGATATTTTCCCAGAATAGTGATTTTTGAGATTTTCGAGGATTAAATGATTTTCGATGGATGTTCTCATAATTTTTGGGATTATATAGGTCGGAATATTATAATTATATGTCGTCGTTGAGTAAAGAGACACGAGGTAAGATTTAATTTGGATAAACCCCCATTAAGTCGTGTGGGGTTGAAATAGTGAGTTGCGATCAAGTACCTCGGATGGGAATTTTGACTACGTCGTGAGTCACGGAATGACCGAGATAGTCGAAAAAGAGTGTCTGATTGTCGAAATAGAGTTCCGAGAAATTTTAGAGTTAAATGGGCCCGTAAATTGAGTAAACGAGTCGTTTTGGGGGTTTTAAAGGTCAAAAAACTTTTCTCTATATATAAAGAGGGAGAGAGGGAGAAAAGGAGAAAGAAAAGAGAGAGAAGATAGAGAGGAGGAAAGAAAAAGAGGAAAAAGGGGAGATTCCGGCCAACCTTCGTGGGATTCAACTCGGGATCGTCGAATTATATCCACGAGGCAAGTGTTGACTTGATTTATTTCCTTTTTGAATAAATATCTCATACCGTAGTTTGGTATTAATAAACCCTAAAGATTTTGGATTGGGTTTTCATGGATAAAACAGGTTTTTGGGAGATCAAACGAATAAACCCCTAAAATTGGATAATTGGAGAAATTTAGAAATTAATCGAAATTAATTGGTGATTCCGGGTTCTAGGATGTTTAGAACCCTTATTATAAGTATATTTGTTGTGGGTTGAAGTTGTAGGCCATTGGGTGAGGAGGTGAAAGCTTGGGTGAAGCTTTCATGGCCGAAACAGCTTCTCGTAGAAGAAGCTGCCTGTCGTGATCGATCGATCGATCATAGGGGCTCGATCGATTGAAGCCATCGATGGATCGACGACCATGGGTCGATCGATCGACCCCTGCTGAAAGCTTGGGAATTTTTCTAGGGTGTTTTGGATGGGATAGACTCCAATTCACATTGCTTGGGGGCAATTATGGGTTAATATGAGGGACCCGTTAGGAGTATATGGTCCTCCAATTTAGGAAATCTAGGAGAGCAGGGTGAGGGTTTTAATGTATAACCCTTAAACTATATTTTTGAGGAAAATAGAATAGTTGATAATTTAAGATGTTGGGGTTCCTAAAATAAGGTGGGGATCCCTAAAGGACTAATTGGATGAGATGTAGTCCTTGGGTTTATGGAAATGAAATCCATAACCCATTAAATTTAAGGTTGTTCAGGATAGATAAATCCCTAGGATATCTCGATGGGCATTTAGGCCTATATAATTATGTGTGCTGGAAGCATAATTATAATCGATTGTGGAGTTAATGTATCCTACGAGATAATTAGGATAATTTGGGAATATAGATATATATATTTCACTTAGAGTGAAATGGTATAATTGGAGATATCCAATAAATCTTTAAGAGATGATTGAGGTAATTAGTATTAAACAAAGTAAGGAAATACTTTGGGTATAGTATCATGCTTATATGAATGCATGATTATGATTCTCTGAGAGAATCTTTGGGATTATTGGTCATCGCTAGATGAGATTGGAAATTATGGCCATTTATATATTCAGGGAGGAATATATGGTGTATGTATATACTATGTGATTAAAGTATATATATGATATGTGGTAAATGATTTTGAAATTATAAAATGAATGTTTTCAAAATGGAAAATAAATGATTTTGATAAATGATAATTTATGTATACACACCTCTCTAAATAACTATCATAAGGGAAGTTGCACGCGTGAGGTAAAGCCCCCTGGCTAATGAATGCAGAGTGGATATAGTCCTAGGCCATATGAGCGATTATATATTTTACGGCGCTGGTGAGGTTGTTCTGGGTGTTGTCATGACTCTCCCGCGGGCATATGGCCGCTTCCCGACGTTGGTAGGTTCCCAGGTTGTCTTGTTTGATAGGCCCTGGAAGATGATAGCCATTTAGGGGCGCGTACAGTGGGGAAACCCGGAGGGGCGGTCTTAGATTGGTTAAAGCATTTTATGATAATAAAATGGCTTTAAATACATTTTCTGGATGGAAGAAGGGAAATGGGATAATTGATTTGGCTTCGAATACGTTTCCCGAATGGAAGATGGAAAATGGAAGCATATGATATGATCAAAGCATTTTTATGATAATAAAAATGGCTTTGAATACATTTCCTGGATATAAGAAGGGAAATGGGATGTTATAAAACGAAAAAGCATTTTTATGATAATAAAACTTGCTTTGAAAAGATTATATGATGTGTTAAAGCAATTCATGATAATGAATGGGTTTTTAAATATATTTCCTGGATATAAGAAGGGAAATAGAAAGTTTTGAAATGAGTATAGAATACACCTCAGTCCGGGAGATAGATTCGGATGTGTATTATACAGTTGTATATAAAGTAAACCTCAGTCCGGGGGATATTATCCGGATGTATATGGTAAAACGTACATAAATTGAATGTGATATGTATATATATATAAGAATGCATTTATACATTAGTTTTGTACTACGGGACTAATGGATCTCTACCATTAACCCTGCCAAGTAGTAGTGTATCAGGGGGGTTCCTTGTTTGGCTTTCGCTTTGTGAGACACCTCACGCACGAACTTAGTGCAGTGTTGAGAATGGAGGGAAGTTTAGCCCTTAGTACTCGGGATGGATGGGTTTTCCAGTAGATGGGTACATCAGACTAGTTAGGCGGGATAGCTTGACTAGGGTATTTGTTAGGATACGTTAGCTGTGCACCGTTAGAGGAGAGGTGAGGGGTATCTCATGGGAGTGCGATACCAAACTTAAATATGGGATAAAATATTTTTCTAAAATAAAGCATTTATGCACTTGCAAAATATTTTTCAAACTCGGGCTCTGACCCATTTATCTACTTTTCCTTTCTTGCTTTATATTATATATATATTGGTGTCCAGACACAGGGACGCCTGGATGGCACTTCCTTCGAGTCAGACGTCAGGTGCAGCAGCTGTGGATGCGTGCAGGTTCTCAATAGACGCTTCCATTCTTCTAATCTAGATAGGAGGTACTGTATAAACATTCGGGTTAATAAACCAATTGCATTTATTTATTCTTTTAGTATAGCATTCGATATGGTTGTATAATTCTGACCGAGTGTTCGGTTATTTTATTTTATTTCAGTTTCATTTACGCAAAACTGTGTGGATGTTTCAATTATCTTTGCTTAAAAAGAGTAGTTAAGTAAAATTTTGACACCGGCCTAATAGGTTATTAGTAATTAAATGGACTTTCGACAGTGATGCTAAGAATGGTCCATATGAGACTCCTGTTTTAATTTGATATATGAGTGATCGCCCGGTATTTTATTAGGCAGGGTGTCACATTTCGAAGGCTTGTGAGAAGACTCTTAGGATTATATTCCTTAAATTGAGAGGGGGGAGATAACCTTCTAGATATTATCAAAACTTGAAGAATGAGTCCCTAAAGTTTGAAGAGTTCAAGTTTTTGCTTGAGTCTGGAATTTTCAAGTTAGAAGATGATCTAAGAGACTTAATTAGTGATGGTACTGGTTTCGATAATCCAAATTCTTTCGCTTCTGAAGACAAGACCAACATTTGTTTGAGAGTGTCAATTGTTGCCTAGGACATTTAAAAAGATCAACCTAAAGTTCATCTTCGTCATTTTTATACATGGTCACATTGTAGTAGGAAAGGTCATCTTAGGATGTTTTGTTATGATCTTAAAAGTGTTCCAAGGAAGTATAGATCTCATATTGCCATGGTTCCCAAAACATGATTCATTAAGTACTTTTCTATTTGTTTAATAAATCAGTTTTGGAGGCATTGAATGTTAGATTAGTTGATTCTCGAATGCTTGCACATGATACTTCTCATGCTAAATCTAATAGTTGATTATGTTTTTATGTTCATATACGCTAGCCTTTGTACTTCATGTTATATATGTTTGCTATTTGTATGGGGTTTGAGTGTTTTATATTTTGATTTTCCTTTTTAGATCTTACTATGACAAAAATTCAAAAAGGTTTTGTTTGTCTTTTGAGTCATTTTGAAAAAAAAAATGAGAAATGCAAAAAATGTTTTTTTTTATGTGTAGTTTTCTCTTACACATTTTTTGTGGAATATCGGTGTGATTGAATCCACTTCATTCCATGTTTCCATTTGTCTAGGAAATTTGATTATGATTTCCAATTCTTAGAATGTTCTTAATGATGATTGCATGGAGCAGTTTGAAAATGAATGGTTTAATGGATTCACTTCGAATATGCCTCTTAAAACACATGCCTGACCTCTTTAAGATTTTAACTCCATATGTCACATGAGCTAAGTGAGGTGTTCTCCTAACTATATTGTCATATACATATATATTTGATTGGAGGATTTGTGCATGTAAAAGTCATTAACTGTAAGTTTGTGCATTTATTGAAAATACAAGTATGCACAAGAAAGAGCTACAAAGGGACAAATATTCCTTGCATGAAAGGACACCGTTGGCAAGAGCCTAAAAAATTAAGCAGCAAAAGAAAAAAAATATTTCAAGGCTAAATTTTGTTTCATCGATTCTTCAATAAAATTGATATATTCAAAATATGAGAGTGAAAAATTATATATCTATAATTTTGAGGGTGTTATTAGTTAAAGATCAATGGGTTTGAACAATTAGTCCTAGTTACTTTATGTTTGGAGCTTCTGATTTGAGAATCATCAATATTTTCTAGGATAGTGTGCATTGTGTTTGTTTGTCCATTATGAGTTCAATTTATTTGTCACTATGAGGCTAACTCTTTGTTTGATAAATTTAATTCAGTCAAATAGAAGTCTTTGGATATTTTTGAGTCAGTGGGTAATAATTTTTTTATTTCTAGTTCACACCCCTTCACTCCATATCACCTATGTTTAGACATATTGATACTATGCTAGTGTGTAAATCTTATTGTTTTGTGCCATTTTGTTGTGTTTATACATGTGTGTGTATGTGTGTGTGTGTACTACTGAGATGAGAACAGCATATTCGACATAAGATAAGCAAGTATAATGTTCAAAAAGTCTATACATGTATGCGATAAAGGTAATAAAAAGTCTAGCATGAAGAAAGTAATCATCAATGAATAACGAAATGATATCCACGCATTATTAAGCACATTCCAGAATCAAAGCCATGTATCAAAATACCATGAAAAAATCACATGAATGGATGGAATGAAGTTGTGATTCGAACATCTTATCCATATATTTTGAAGAAGAAGATACAAAATCTTTTTGTATTTTTCAAAAATTTTATCAAAAATAAAATCTTTTTGGCATTTTTTAAACGTTTTCTTAAAAATTGTAAATCTTTTTGCATTTTTTCAAGATTTTTCAAAATAAAAGCATAAAAATACAATCTAGTTATAGCGACAAATAATATGAACATGTTAATCACCCTATACTAGATAAAGTATCCAAACTCAATCATTGGTCAGGGAGGTGTTCTCAACAGGATTAGACATCCTTCGAAATTCCTCCATAAAATTTGCGAAATTTTGACCAAAAACTCAACTTGCTCTTGCAAATTCATAAAATTTCTATGATCATGCATGAGTAACAACATGTGTGATAGCACATGCAGAAACACGTATGTGAACTCGTATGGGAGCATTTTGTAGAACACGTGTGTGAGAAACTCTCCCTAGTTTAAAACAAAATTCCATAAGGTGACCTTTTTATTTGCAATGGGAACATTCATAAATAGTCTTGTGTCGACCTTGGTCAAACATTTAGGATGTGCTCTGCTTAGTGGGTTAGGTCGAGGCGCATATAGATCCATCACAAGACTAGCAACAATGTTGGTCAAATCAGTCTTTTACTTACCAACCACAATGAATTGCTCACACAAAAAGACTTTGAACTTCTCGAGTTGACTCACCGACGCCTCACACTCTCTCAAAACTTTCACCTTTTTTCATAAATCAAACCCCCTAAGATTCAAACTCCTATTTTTATTTTTATTTCTCAAAGACTCTTTTTAAAGTTCGTCATAGGCGTGTTGGAGTCCACATTCACCCTCACTTAAACTCTCCTCATCACTCTCACTCTCTCCGAAAAGGTTCGACAAAGTGTCAAGACTATCACATTTAGAATTGTCCTCATCGGCTTAGGACAAACTCAAAGTACTAATGTGACTGGCCATGAATGTAAGATAAGCTTCATGCAGTGGTCATCACCAAAATTTATCGACTCGACGTCACTATCGCTAAGAGTTGCTTTGTATGTAGCTTTGCCTTTGCTCTGTCACTTTACCCTAGTGGGAAACTCATGGACTTTGCCACCTTTCCACTCACATTCATAACACCTCACTTCATCCTCACAAACATTCTTGTTGTCGTTGCCATTTTTATTTGTCTCAAAACTTTTTTTCTTTCGAAGAATTTACTTTATTAAATTTGAGAAATGTTTTGAAATTTTTCACAAATAAGGCACGATCATCAAAGATCAGAATCAAACTCAGAGTCAAAATTTAAAATATTTTCTTTGTTTATAGTCTGGTCTTTCAAAGCAATCTATATTTCCTTTTTCTTTTTAGTTTTAGGGAACCTATCTATTTCAAAAGTTTGAAGGTCTCCTACAAGTTCTTCTAACCTAAGAGTATCTAAGATTCCCAATGAATTAAGGACCGTGACTTTAGGGATAAAACAGGATGGAAGGGATCTCAAAATATTTTTCAAAACTCTCATCTTAGAAATTCTCTTACCCAAATTAAAACTAGAATTGACTATATTTAATAATATAGCATAAAATCAGAAGTCTCGGATTCTAGCATAGTCATAGTTTTAAACTGTGTGATGAGATTGTGTAGCTTAGAAACTTTCACAGTATGGGTACCCTTGTTAGTGAGTTGGAGGATATTCCACGCTTCATTAGATGTAGTACACATCATAATCCGATGAAACTCATCGGGAGTCATTGAACTAGAAATTTCACTCAAGCTACGTGAGTTAAAATTACTCCATTTAAAATCATATCATTCATCCAAGCAGTGATAGACTTAAGACTTTCGACATTGTCGTTAGTCATAGTGGGTGGTGTCGTCCCTCTTTCACAGACAATCCGGACTCTCTCGTCAATCGAATTATGTGTCGACCTCATTTTATCTTTCCAATATGAATAATTTGACCAATAAAGGTAGACGATTATACAAATTATCTATATAATTCCAAATTTAAAGATTACATAATAAATTATTACAACCGGATCTGATACCAATCTGGGAACGCACAAGGCACAAAGGTCTATATGGAATTGACTTATATCTTAGGCCAAACACACAAATTCACTTTTACCAAATTTTATCTTGAATTAATTTGAAGTGAACATGAAACAGTGATGTGAAACCAAATTCCAAACCAAATCATAAAGAATAAGAAAAATCCCTTTCGGGCAAAACGTTTAATTCATCACTATCAGAATTGATAGACACATGATAACTTATAGACTACTTAGAGTTCCAATAAGTATAACATAATAGAGTCTTCAAATCTTCAACAAAAAATGGCACAGTCCATCCCCGCCCATGTAATACCCCGTACTTTTGGCTATATTTACTTTTGGGATTAATTAATTAAATGCGTATTAATTGGAAATTAATCCGGGTTATAAATACTAACGATATGCGAGTTGGTATTTGATTATGTGCATATATGATTATATATGAATTTGGAATTATGAAATTTTTTCGTGAGATGTATATACGGCAATTTGAGAATTTTGTTGAGACGCGTGTGACCGCCGCGTCATGGTATATTATTTTAATTACAAAAGTGATTTTTATTTCTATTATCCGTATGGTCATTTTGAGTGCTCCAACGCGTACGGAAGGGTCGAGATAGTCAGAAAACACTAGCCGGGGGTGTAGTTTGGATTCCGGGGTATTTGTAGACCATACCGACAACTTAAAGGGTATTTTGGTAATTTTATATTTTGAGGAATTAAAAGTGACGAAAATTGGGAGTTTTAATCTGATGTGGATTTAACCCACTAAACCCACTAACCAACCCATATTAACCCATTAAGCTACGGAGGCTATCATTAGGTTTACAACTTTCCCAAAGAAAACCCTAGCCACCTTAAGCCACCATTGGAGAAGAAGCTTGGAGAGAGAAGAAATTCTGCAGAAAAGCTCTATCAAACCATCATCCAAACTCAGAGACAATCAAGGCAAGTGTTTTAATTATATTTAAATTCGTAGAATGTTCCTTCCATGTTAGAAAATTGAAGAATATCTAGTGTTCTTGAAAGATAATGAAAACCCATGTAGTTTGGAACTTAGAACTTGAAAATCTTGAGGAGAATTACATGTAGAATGATAGGTAGATGAGTATTCCCATAATATTTGTGATTGGAAGAAATTAAAACGGATTTATATTGGGTAAATTCATGATTCAAAAAGTTAGGGTTCATGTTCTTGAAGAATTGGGAAAAAGTGTAGAGATTTGTAAATTTGGTTGATGTTAGGATGGATTAATCCTTCAAAACGTGTTAGGATGTGATTATAATATGTTTAGGATTGTTTAGAGACCTTAAAACGATTGTTGGGACTTAGTTTAGAAGAGATTTTAGGAGTAAGAATGGTGAAAAAATGAGATTAGACAAATCTGGGACGAATCTGGTAGGTCGTTAGAAGCCCCTGCCCAAGTCGTTCGAACGAACTCGTTCGAACGAGCTTCTAACGAACTCGTTCGAACGAGCTTCTAACGAATTGACCAGTCGTTCTAACGAAAGGTAGCCTCATTCGATAACTTCATTCGAACGAGATCTCGTTAGAAGGTACAGTTCGTTCGAACGAACTGGATCTCGTTCGAACGAGACTTCTAACGAGCCGACAGTGGAATCTCGTTCGAACAGCCTCGTTCGAACGAGACTTCTAACGAGTTGACAGTATGGACCTTTTTGGACTGTTTTGATTTTTGGAGTCCCGTAAACTTGTTCGAGAATATAGTTAACATTCCAATGATGATGTAATGATAGAATTGGGACTTTTGGGTATTTATGAGAAGGAAATTATATACGAGAGTTATATTAAATGGATGGTTTGGGTTGAGACGTGAGTGTCTACTACGACGTGAGAATAAATTATAACGCGTATGATTATAAACCGGAATAGTGTAAATTATGATAATTATAAGTTGGTACGAGAATGAGAATAGTACTACGATTAAACTACGGGATTACTAAGATGTGTGTTTACTTAGTATTGGTATATGAATTGTGTGTATGACATACCTACCATACTTGCTATCACGGGAGGTTTGCGTTCGCTTAGGGCCCTCTAATCCTTGTGTTGCCCGGATTTAGACTAGTTACCTTGATGAACATAGGTCATAGAAAGACTTATTGGGATATTAATAAGTCCGCTGATCGTGGGAGCGTAGGTATGTGCGTGACCCATGTGATGTGACTGTGTTCGCCTCCATTAGTTGTGATGTTGTTATCTGTGAACTATTCCTGAGAGATTCGAAATATGTAATCCTTATGTACGTGATGTACCGGGATGGATAGCAGAGTATGTGTGCACCGCAGCTTAGTTCTCGGGGTGCTTATATTGTATATTTATGATGTGAATAATATACACTTAATTAATGGGAACCTTTATGTTAATATTGTGAATATAATTACAGTATTGTTTTGAGAAACATAACGGGTTAGCCGATAGTGAAATATATTACATGATGAGTAGCTGAGTTTACGTTAAACCCCTATTTAATTACGAGCGTTATATTGTTAATAGAACCGAGTAATAAGGGTAGGACCTATGACAGTCTAGCTAGTTATGATGTCACTTAGCTAGTGGTTTGTGTCGTTATAGATGGGTACTTACGTTAGGAGTGCACAGTTAGACGAGAGGTGAGAATATCATGTGAGTGCACGTCCTAACATGTACTTTGCATTTAATGTTTTAAATGTTTTTAAAGCACTTGCAGGTTTTTAAAATATAACTCCACATTCGGGCTTTGACCCGTTTGCCTTTCAAATCTATTTTTCTTGTAAAACCATTTTAGGTGCCCAGCCATAAGGACACCATGCATAGGATATTCATTTAGGTGACGAGTTGTAGCTGTTTGTGGAAGCTACAGGGATTTGCTTGTAGACGCCTCTATCACTTGGATTCCAGATTCATTATCTATCAGTTGTAGGGCATGTTGCCCATCTCTATTAGAGTTACATTTCCATTACAGTTTTCAGACTTTGGCACGTACTCTTTTAGTTTTCGGTTTACTTATTTCAGTTGTGGGATTGTAGTGAGGAGTTTTCCTCCAGACTTTATTTACATTGCGTGATGGTTATTCTATTTACTTCTTTATGGTGAATGGTGTTATTTAAATTTTCATTACACTTGTTGCATGTTAAGACTTTAATTAAAATTTGGCACTTACTTTTTAAATACTAGGTGGTTAGTAATTATTAAAATGTTTTTCGACAGTGATGCTATTAACTGGACCAACTTGGCATTTTGAATTAATTTAATAAAGGAGTAGCTACCCGGTATTTAATTAGTCGGGGTGTCACAGCCCACAGTAAGAAAATCTTGCCTCGGTATCCACCGATCAACCTCGGAAATCGCAATTCCTTTTTTCTCTAGTCGTAGATCCTCAACTCCATAAATCAGTAGTAAAGAAAATCTCTACAAGGGTTTTAGAACTTTAATTGTGTTCTTCTGGATTTAGTAAAGTGATCTTCAAATATCCAAGGGGTTTGGATGAAACAATATTAGAGTTTGATCACAAAAAGAACTCTAAAATCTATTGCATATCTCTATTTATAGAGAAAGTTGTTGCAAAGAGATAGGGATTAAATATTTGGAAAATATTTAATGAAAAATCAAAAACACGCGTACTCATTCGAATGATTTACCCTATCTCGTTCTAATGGCTTCCAGCAAAATTTCGAATGGCATTCTAGAGCGAATCCAAAAGGTGACATTCCATACCTCATTCGAACATGAAAACCTCATTCTAACAACCCTACACAGGTCGTTCGAATGACATGTCAATCTCATTCTAATGAGTCAGCGAGTTTTTCAAAATTTCTCTTAAAAATATTTAAAAGCAATCTCTTTTAAAATAACCCCTAGATATTTAGAGTTGTACCAAACCACCTCATAAATATTCTCGAGTAAAGTTGTAATATATGACCTTCAATCTTTGCTAATGTTACCATATTTGAGGATTTGAGAATGGTCATGAAGGTGCAATGGGGTGTAACAAGATAAGCCAAATAAAAATAAAATAAGCAGTCATAAAACTTGCCCTTATACGGTTACAATCAGTTGAGGGTGCGAGAGGAGGCTGTGCATAAGACAAACTTCTTAACACATTATGGCTCTCATGAGTTTTGAGTTATGGCATTTGGGTTGACCCCATTTGTATTCATGGACTTGATGAATCGGGTGTTCCAACCATATTCGGATCAAGTCATCAGTCTTTATTGATGACATTTTCATCTATTCATGAGAAAATAAGGAGCACGATAGGTTATGGGAGCATAAGATTTATATGAATTTCTCCAAATGCATATTTTGGAAGTGGGAAGTGAAATTTTTGGGCCATTTCGTGTCACCAAAAGGATGGTTAGTGGACCCAAGTAAGGTGTCCGCCATATTGGACTAGGGACAGGCCATGACACCTACTCAAGTTCTCAGCTTTTGGTGTTTGGGAGGTTATTACAGGAGATTCATTTGGGGGTTCTCAAATATAGTCATGATGATCGAGCTAACAAATAATAGTGTGGTATTATTTTGGAGTGAGAAGTGTCAGCAAGAGTTCGGCACTCTCAAGGAGAAGTTGACTTTTGCATCAGTTCTTGCCTTGACTAGGAGTGGAGTTGAGTTTTTTAGTTTGTAACGATGCTTATCTACAGGGACTAGGTGGGATATTGATGTAGGAGGATACGATGATTTCTTACACCACTCAAATTTAAATCCGAATAAGGCTCATTCCCCGACTCATGACTTGGAGTTGGCACCCATTGCATTTGTGGTGCATATGTGGAGGCATTATCTTTGGGGTTAAAAGTTTAGACTCTTCAATGATCATAAGAGTATACAGTGTCTGTTAGATAGAATGATCTCAATATAAGGCAACGGTGATGGTTTGAGTTCATCAAGGATTATTAATTCATGGTCCATTATCACTCAGAGAATGCTAATGTGATGGCAGACATATTGAGCCGATGATCGAGTGGAAGTCTTTGAGACCTTTATAAAGATGAGTGGGGATCAGTAGAGTTGATTGGCGAGTTGACCAGGACATTCATAAGTATACTTAGGATGACTCCCAATATCATGGTACAAGTGATTTAGGGGCGGTCATAAGATAATATGTGTAAGGGGAAGGTGATGGTGCTTCTCGTTATCGGTGTACTTCTTTTTCAGTGGGATAATATTGTAGATTATGGTAAAAGGGTAGGTTTGTGGTACCAATGGATGAGGAGTTAAGACATGTTGCTATGGAGGAGATGCATGGTTCGCATTTTACTGTACATCCAGGAGGGGATAAAATTTACTAAGATCTGAAGTGTCTGTAATGGTAGGCCGATATGAAGAAGGATGTGTCTGAGTTTGTATCGAGATATACTACTTGTTAGATGGTAAAGGTGGACCAGTCTGGTATTCTTCAGCCTCTACCCATTTCCAAGTGAAAGTGGGATAGTATCTCAATGGATTTCATCACGGGTCTACGTTTGATGCCTCGACATCAAGATTATATTTGGTTGGTTAGTTACCACCTTACAAAAGTGTCACATTTTTCAGCATTTTGTACAGATTATTAGATCAAGCGGCTCTCACAATGTATGTGATCGATCTTTTTTATTTACATAAGGTTACATTATTGGTCATTTCAATTCGAGGCCTCACATTTGTGGTGCACTTTTGGAAAATTTATCAGCAAGCCATGGGGATTAAGTTGCATCATAGCATGACATATCATCCATAGATGGATGTCCAGACTAAGATGATCAATCAAGCGTTAGAGGATATACTGAGATTATGTACAATGGACTTCAAGGGTAGTTATAAGCCCATTTTTCATTGGCAGAGTTTGCATATAACCATAATTATCAAAAGTCCATTTTTATGGCCCCTTATGAGGCACTTTATGGGAGACCAAGCCGATCATCGGTATATTAGTTAGACCCAGGCAAGGGTAGATAGTTGGTATCAGATTTCATCACGAATAAGAAAAGATAAATTGGATTAAGGAGCGGATAAAATTCGCTTAGTATAGTCAAAAGAGCTATGATATTAAGAATAGGAAGTTGATGGAAATTTCAGATGGGGAAGCAGATTCCACTGTGGGCCTTCCCTATGAAACGGGTGATGAGGTTCGAAAAGCAGGGGAAATTGGCTCCTTTTTATATTGGGTCGTTCATGATTATGGAGAAGTTGGGGAAGGTTGCATATCGTTTAACCCTTTTGGACCACCTAGACTGGGTGCATAATGTGTTTCACGTTTTCCTACTATATCCATTTTTACACCATAAGGATGGATATCATCATATTGATTTGGGTTAGATTAATTATACTCAGATGCGTCATACAACGAGCACCCAGTGAGTATTTTGGATGAGCGAAGCCAAAAGTTACATTCCAAGGAGATACTGTTAGTGGGTATGCAGTGGTACCATCATAATGAGGAGGAGTCCACTTGGGAACGCAATGATTTGATTAGGTGTTAGAATTTTGATTAATTTATAGACGGTGATTATTTTCACTTATTTATATACGGGGATTATTTTGAGTCATTTATATATGAGATAATTATTTGGACTCGTTTATATAAGGTGATTATTTTGAATTTTTATATAAGGAGATTATTTTGACTCATTTATATGAGAGGATTATTTTGACTCATTTATAAATGAGGGGATTATTTTAACTCATTTATATGAGGGTATTGTTTTGACTCATTTATATATGAGGGGATTATTTAGACTCATTTATATTAGGGGATTATTTTGACTCATTTATACGATGGGATCATTTTGACTCATTTATATGAGGGAATATCTTGACTCATTTATATTAGGGAATTATTTTTTACACATTTTATATGAGGAAATATTTTTTTGCTCATTTTATATTAGGAGATAGTTTTTTATTCATTCTATATAAGGATATAGTTTTGACTCATTATATGAGGAGATAATTTTGAATCATTCTATATGATGAGATATTTTTTTACTCAATCTATATGAGGAGATAGTTTTGACTCATTTTATATGAGGAGATAGTTTTGACGCAATTTATGTAAAGAGATAAATTTTGACTCTCTATATATGAGGAGATAGTTTTAACTCATTCTATATGAGGAGATAATATATTGACTCATTTTGTATGTGGTGTTAGTTTTGACACATTCATATGAGGTGTTGGTGTTTAGACTCATTTATATGAGGTGTTAATATTTTGACCATGTTTAATGAGGGATTAATTGTGAATTCCAAGTATATAATTCATTATGTTGGGGGGATTATAATACCCCATAATTTTAAAAGATTTTTAATTAATTAATTATGTAAATTGGAGAATTTTAAATAATTATTTAATTCAAAACTTTCATATTATAATTTTTTAGTAGAAAATAAAGTTTTATAACAAACTTTGAAGTTAAAATGGAATTATTTGAAATTTTGGTAAAAGAAGGAATTTTTGGTGCTTAATTCTAATTTATTTAAATTAACGATTTTACTTGTTATTAAAGTAATTAAAGGATTAACATGGGGGTAATTATAGTAGAATCATAAGGATAGTTATGGTAATTAAGGTTTTCTTTGTGAGCAATTAAGGTTTAAGGGTAATAAGGGAAATAAGTAATAAAAAGAAAGATCTACGGTTAATCTGATGGCCGACAGCTGAACCAGGAAGGAGCCACTATAGCGGGGTATGGTCCGCTATAACGGTGTTAATAAGATGTTATGTCGACCTTAGGAAGGGTAGCAGTCATTTGGTTTTTGAGGACAAGGTTTCAATTATTTTTCTTGTTTTTTACATAAACGAATGTTCATGTTCCATCCCTTCTCATTATCTCTATAGCTAAATATAAAAATCAACTACCTCTGAATTATAAACCAAGTTTTCACCCTTGAACCCCAATTAAATTCCATATAAAATATATATTTCAAACTACAAATTATCCCCTTTATTTTATAAAACTCTAAATTTCTTTTGGGGATAACATTTTACCTAATTCTAAAAGACTCTTAGAGATATTTTGGAGGGAAAATTAAACTACTTTTCAAGGGGGTTCTATTCTACACAATTGGGTTTTTCTTTACATCAATTGAGGACCAAAGTAGGAGCAATTGTAGGGAATTTTCAAAGGGAGTTCTTTCATCATGCTTTTGGAATTTATATTCACCACTTGAGGCAAGATAATTATACTTTATCCTTTCATGATATGAATGATAAACTTCTATTCAAATAGTTTTTATAATTTATAAAATTTATGTAAAACTAAATGGGGTTTATCTTGTATTTTCCACACTTTAAATCTTGTGATTTTTGAAAATAAAGATTGAAATCAATTTAGAGAATTATATGTTTAATTAATTTACTTTAAATTAGTGTAATTGAATTTAGTTGAATAATTGTGTATTCTTGTTAGAATTTTCCCATATACTTGAAATCACTTGTTGTAGACTACCCTTTTAATTGAAATTTGGATTTCTCTTTTAAAAATCTAATGATAAAATTGGGTATTGAATTATGTGTTAACTTCTCATTAACAAAATATGGGAAATTAGGCAATTAAGGAAGGGTGGTCATGTTATTTATTTGAAATTGTATATTCCACTTTTCTTTATAATATACGACGTGTTATAGAATGAAACACTCCTACGAATAATTAATTCTTATAATTCCTTAAAACTTAGTAAGGATAATGGATTAGTGGGTAGTGTTGGATTACGGATATATGTATACCAGTCGTGATGACATGAGTTCAGCCTAAGAATAATAATACTCTAAAACATTTAGACATGATGTTGAACTTAGCCTCCGGGTATATCACATATGTTATTCATCTTATTCGTAAAGGGTGGATTAATATTGATTAAAAAATTAAACTAATATTTTGGACATCCTTAGGCTGAACATTATGGGCCTAATATGATATTACAAGGCTCGATTTAGATTCATGGTTTTATTATACTTTATATTCCTTCAGAGGTGGGCATTGGGATGTGCCAGTTTATACCTATATGGGTATGACAATATATCTATAGCAAAGTTGTTTGGAATACTCCCCAGTTATAACATTATATATGTTCCAATTACTAGTTGTCTCTTCTTATATAGGAAATAGTGGGGTCTTAAAATATGATCATTGAATAAATATAATTTAAAGGATTAGAAACTGGTAAGAGTGGAGATAATAGTTAATCTATACTTGTGATTGGTAAATTTGTTACTTGAGTGCGTAACTACTATCTTGTTATGTCGGGCCTGACTCGCCACATTTTTCAGGTTTCTAGTGTACTCAACTTAGTTTTCCACTTGTGCATGCAGTCTTCCATTCTAGTCACCACCGAGACTTGAAGATGTAGGCATTGGAATTAGTTTTGGTTTTATTTTACTTATGACAAGAGATGTGAGAGTTACGTTATTCCTAGATTCTGTACTCAATTGTAAAGATAATATTATTTTGGAGAGAGGTGTCTGTATCAGTTATTGTCAAATAGTATTTATTGTATTTAGTGGTGTGGTGGACTGTTATTCATTATATAACTCTATTTAAGGATTTCTCATATTAATCTTTACTTTGGTTTATCATTATTCATTGATTCTTGTTACATACTAAGGATGATATATGATTGTTTTAACAACCGGTGTAATTTTAATAGATAGACTTGATCAACCTAATTATTAAAAATATATGGGGATGTCACACGACCTAACTACAATCCATGCGTTGGAAGTCTCACGAATGAAATCCAAACAAGGAACCCCCTATACACATTTGTTTAGCTGGATCATTCATTAGAATCAATGGCATGAGACCTCAAAGAAAATACCAATAACCCCAACCTACCATATACATATTGATTATCGTATATCACTAACCTTTCTCATATGCCATACAAGTACCAAATAATATTATAACCATCCTATCATAGAGGAATTAACCAACTCCAAATCCACCCTATGCTAAGGAGTATACAACATATTTTAATTCTTACATCGGTTCAGAGTAATCAACCAACCCTGAATCGTCCTAAAATAAGGTACTCGCCTAACTCTCCTCGTTATATTGTTTGCATAAATAAACCAAACCCTAACCATCCTATGACCGATTAATAACCCAACAGTGTCCCCATCCTAAACCATACACAGAGTTTAACTACTCTAAACGAATCCATCGTCTGGGAATGTACCATAAACATATAATTTTAATCGTTATTTATTCATTATAATTAACCCACAATAAGAATGAATTTTAACATTATTAAATATGTTATTTAGATTTTCATAAAGTTTAGCATGTATATACATATTCGTAACACTAGTATAAGTGGTCTCTGAAACTTGTGTATACCCCTATGAATATACACCTAACGTGTGTCATCCTAACCGTACCCATTGAACACATATATCTGAATAGACATAAAACCCTACATTTTTTACGACTCTAACCTTTATTACTTTTAAATAAATTGAAACAATCCAGCATCCAAACACCTTCCTAGATTATTCGTAAACCATCCTTAAATCCTTACCAAGAAGACCCTAATACAAACTAAGCTTACAACCCTTTCTCTCAGTGCACGGGCTTGTTTTGTTATCGTGTGCACAACATCCCGGTTTGGGACTTTCTTCCCTTATCCGTGCGCACAGTTGTGTTTCTACGGTCGGCGAACCCAAAATGACATAGTTCCATGTTTCTTCTTCCCACTACAAAAAAAAGTTGCTTTTAAGACCCTATTTTTTGAGACAGACAAAATATAGTCTTTAAAACATACTTTTTTATACGGATATAATGAGCCGTCTCAAAAACTATTATTTTTTGGGACTGCTAATTATATCCGTCAAAAAAAGGTCATTTTTTTATACGGTTAATTATACCCGTCTCAAAAAAGGTCACTTTTTGATACGATTAATTATATCCGTCTTATAAAGTAAAGCAAATGAGACGGTAAATACTTACTGTATCAAAAGATAAACCAAAGAAGACGGCTAAAAAAATTTATTCCCACCACTAATTGTTTTCATCTCCTGCTCTAACACTTTAACCTAACTTCCCACCTCAAAAAAATGAAAAATGAAAAACAAAAAACATAAACAAACCAAAGACTGAAATCTCGTCTCCAACAAATCCAAACCGCCCCCCGTCGCCACCCCACCCACCCACCCGCAGCCGTTTCTTCTCCACCCACAGCGGCGCGCTCCGCCCCCCCCCCCCCCCCCCCCCAGCTGCGTTATCTCTCCCGTTATTTTCTTTTCATGGTAAGTTTTCATCTTTACTTTTTTTTTGAGGAAAACATCATAGAAATTATTGTTATTAATTTATTTATTATTTTTCTTCTTCAAAATATGCTCCTGTAAATAGTCTGTTGCACAATGGTAACAATGGGTGATCAAAAATTATTCTTTAGACATAATTAATGATGCCATATACAAAAAACAGTAAATAAATAACCATATGTGTAATACTTATATAAAATGTAAATAAAGAGTGGATGATTATTTGTTGATTTTAATTTTTTTGTAGCTTTCAATGTGACCTAATAAGAAGATCTATAATAGGCTATTTATTTTGTTTGATGTTATATAGCATTATGGTTCATGTTGGCTCAATGATTCTATAATAATTTTTTATTTAATTTTTAAAGAAATTCTTAAATGCATGAACCAATTATTCAAAGATCCTAAAATTATTCTTCTCCCAAACCATTAATGTGTTTTTTTTTATGTATTTGAGGTTTGTAGAACGATTGATTAGGTTTTTGATGTAAAGTTATGATTGGTAGATCTTTTTTTTTTATGTATTTCTAAGAATGAAGTTAAATGATATTGGGTTTTATTACTACAAAGCTAAAGGCAAGGATAAAAATGATTTAGGGATCGTTTGGTTCGAGGTTTAGAAAAGGGATGGGAATTCTTGATTCCAGGAATTCTAAGTTCCTGGAATCTTGAATTCCTTTCCATTGTTTGGTTCGAACGGGAATTCTTTTTTTTTCGGCATCTAAATTATTTTCCCATATTAGGAATAAATATCATTTAATTAAAATACCCTTCTACTTGATTTGAGTGTGTGCGCGCGAGTGTGTGGTGAGTGTGTGTGTGTGTGTGTGAGTGAGTGAGTGTGTGTGAGAGAGTATATGTGTGTGTGTGTGTGTGAGAGAGAGAGAGAGATAGTGTGAGAGAAAGAGAGAGAGAGAGTGTGTGTGTGTGTGTGTGTGAGAGAGAGAGAGAGAGAGCGTGTGTATATCTGAGAGAGCGTGTGTGTGTGATAGAGAAAGAGATTATGTGTGTGTGTTGTGAGAGAGAGAGAGAGTGTGTGTATGTGTATGAGAGAGAAAGAGAGAGAGAGAGAGAGAGAGAGAGAGAGTGTGTGTGTGTGTGTGTGAGAGAGAGAGAGAGAGAGAGAGAGAGAGAGTGTATGTGTGTGTGTGTGTGTGTGTGTGTGTGTGTGTGAAAGAGAGAGAGAGAGAGAGAGAGTGTGTGTGTGTCTGTAAGAGAGAGATAATGTATGTGTGAGTGTGTGTGTAAGAGAGAGATAATGTATGTGTGAGTTTAAGTGAGGTGGTATTTTTGTCTCACCACAAAAGTAAACTAGAATGCCCAGGAATATAGGATTCCCCCATTTTAGAGGGGAAATGAGAATTCCAATTTTGTTGGAATTATAAAGTCCAGTAATTCTAAGTTCCTCCCAAATTTCCAACCAAACATTGTAATTCTAGATTAGGGGAATTCTAAATTCCTTTTCCAAACCTCGAACCAAATGAGTCATTAAAGTTCTACAACTACTTTGGGAGCAAGTATAGAAATGAAATTAACATGTTAAAGAAGTAGTATGAGTCTCATTCCTTCTTTAATTACATATCTTTTCTCAGAAAAAGTTTGTGACAATGAAGGAGTACGAGAAAGAAAAGAGGAAGAGAATAGAAGAGAATAGAGCAAAATTGAAGGAATTGGGAATACATAAATTGTATTCGGCACTTCAAAACAAAGATAAAAATAAAAAAAAAGTGGTTCAAAGAGTAAAAAAAATCATTGGTGATGATGACGAGTTTGTGCCACGTAAAGAAGAAAATGAGCATACGGATTCAAACGAGGATGAAAATGGATATGTGCCTTGTGAGTTTTTTAATGTGTAAATGTTTAGTGACGTAGATGTTAATTAGTTGATTGTGTGAATTTTTGTTTGATACTTTCCATTATCACGCGTGCATTAATACTTCAATATTTCAAATTTGAATTGCTCGGTTTAGTTAGCCATAATAATACTTAAATTGATGTGATGAATTATGTTCTTATTTTATAGTTTGTTCTCCTTTTATGTACTAATCTTTTTAGGAATTCATGTTTGCCATTATTAATCTTTTTAGCTTTTCATCATCTTACGAAAACATTATTAATCTCTTTATCTTTATATTATGAAATATAAACTTACTCACATTTTTTTTTAGATTCATAGATGGGAACCATGGATAAGAGTTGGATTGATTTTCGCGATCAGTGTTCAAAGGATTACATTAATGGGATTGAAGGGTTTCTTAACTATGCATATGCTAATAAAAACATTGAGACAACGAAAATCTATTGCCCCTGTAAGAGATGTGCAAATCGAGTGTACCACGCCCGACAAACTGTGAGAGATCACCTTGAGATGCATGGTTTCGACAAGACGTATAAGGTTTGGATTTTTCACGGAGAAAATTTTGGTGGTGTAAGAAGCAATATAAATACTCCGGGGGATGATATGTTAGTTGATGATATACATATACCTGTTGAACTGAGTGCTCGAGATAACATGGTTACAATGGTTCAAGAGGGAATAGGTATTTCCCACGTGCATGACAATATGCGTGAGGAGGAATATAACACCGAAGATGTCTTTGAATCTGATAGAGATGTTCCAGAGTACTATAGTCTTATGAAAAAGGCTCAATGCGACTTTTATGAAAATTGTCCGCCTGGGATTACCGAATTATCATTTGTTGTTGAACTCTTGCAAATGAAGCAACTTCATGGTTGGACAAATTGTTCTCTCACGGCTTTATTGAAATTTTTGGGGAGGATGTTTCCGCATGCTAGAATTCCCAAGTCTTTCTACCAAGCCAACAAGCTAAAAAAAGACTTGGGATTCAAGTACGAGACATGGGATGCATGCCCAAATAACTGTATGTTGTTTCGTAATGAAACCGAGGGTCTTAAAAAGTGTGGCATATGAGGATCTTCTCGATATAAAGATGAGGACTCAAGTATTGATGGTGTCCATGGTCCGAAGGTAGCCATAAAGAAAATGAGATACTTCCCTTTGAAACCGAGATTGCAGAAATTATTTTGGTCATCCTATTCAGCTCCTTTAATGAAATGGCATGCTGAAGAAAGGATCGACGATGGTGTAATGAGACATCCCGCTGACTCTCCTGCTTGGAAAACTTTTAATGAGAAAAACTCTTTTTTTGCGAGGGAGATTCGCAATGTTAGACTTGGGTTAGCTGCTGATGGATTTAATCTGTTTGGTAATATGAGCATTAAGTACAGCACATGTCCAGTTATCCTCATTATTTACAACTTACCTCCATGGTTGTGCATGAAGCAACCTAACTTGATTTTGTCTATTCTTATAGATGGACCAAAAGGACCCGGAGATAAGATTGATGTATTTTTACAGCCATTGATTGATGAGTTGATTGAGCTATGGGTTGATGGTGTACGCACTTACGATGCATCATGTAAGGAGTTATTTCAGTTGCATGCATCATTGTTGTGGACCATTAACGATTTCCCCGCTTATCCGATATTATCGGGATGGAGCACAAAAGGTACATTTGCTTGCCCTTGCTGTAACGAAGACCACCAGTCAATGCGATTAGATAAGGGTAAGAAGTTCTGTTATTGGGGTCATCGTCGATTCTTAGACTCGCGCCATAGGCTTCGTAGGCAGAAGGCACCATTTAATGGGAGGGTAGAATTACGTCCAGCCCCACTTAAACTTTCGGGCTTACAAGTATTGCAACAGTTGAATGATCTTGACGTTGAATGTGAATATAAGATGGAAGATGTCTTTAGAAGGAGGGAAAGAGAGGCGTTAGAAAAAAGTAAACAAGTAGTTCGAAAATGTAGATTTGGTTGGAAAAAAAAGAGCATTTTTTTTAATTGCCATATTGGAAGGATAATCTTATTCGCCATAATCTTGATGTCATGCATATTGAGAAAAACATTTGCGATAATGTCCTGTTTACATTGTTGGGTACTAAAGGGAAGACAAAAGACAATTTACAGGCTCGAAAAGATCTAAAAAAATTGGGTATTAGATCAGAGCTACATCCTCAACCACGAGGGTTAAATCTAGAGTACCTCCCCCCAGCAGAGTACACGATGAGTAACAAAGAGAAGGAGATTTTTTTAAAAGTGTTGCAGAATGTTAAAGTTCCTGATGGCTACTCTTCAAACATTTCACGGTGCGTGAACATGCAAGAAAGAAATATTTCGGGATTAAAGAGCCATGATAATCATATTTTAATGCAACAATTACTTCCAATAGCCGCGAGAAGGGTATTGCCCACTCATATTGTCAAAGTCTTGATTGAATTGAGCAATTGCTTTGTTATACTGTGCTCAAAAGCAGTTACCGCAGCTGATTTGGAAAGGTTTGAAGATCGAATGGCCCTTACACTTTGTAGCCTTGAGAAGATATTCCCTCCGAGTTTCTTTGATGTGATGGAACATTTGCCTATACATTTGCCGGACGAACTCTTAATTGCTGGATGTGTCCTTTACCGTTGGATGTATCCGCTTAAAAGGTACCTCCACACTTTAAAAGGCTACGTTGGTAATCGGGCTCATCCCGAGGCCTCGATTGCCAACTCTAATATTCTTCAAGAATGCATGACTTTTTGTTCCCAGTATGTGGATGTGGAAACTATGTCTAACCGACCGGCTATAAATTATGACTGGGGGCATATAAATGGTCGTTCAATTGGGAAAAAAGTTCAATTTGAACTTGATTCTGTAATGTATATGTAAGCTCATCGGCACGTTCTTACCAACACTGAGGCAGTGGCGCCATTTGTTGAGTAAGTTTGATTATAAGTAATTGGTGTTTTTGAAAACCATTTTTATATTTTTTATGGAATTGACATATGGCTATTTGTTTACTTGTAGAAAGCATCTTGCGGAACTTTTATCGAAGTATCCTCAAGATTCACAAAAGCATCGTGTTAATCGTCTTCACAACGATGAGTTCCGCAAATGGTTGAAGGATTATGTAAGCTAAAATATCATAACTAATAGTTGAATTATGAATAAATACTATACTTTTGTATTGACATTTACTTTAATATACTGTAGGTTATTAAATTGGGACGTGACGGTGTGAAAATATCCGAAGAAATCAAATGCTTGTCTTTAGGTCCTCTTAAGGATGCGGTCAGATTCAACACTTATATTGTTAGCGGTTTTAGATTTCAAATAAAGAGACTTGATAAGGGAAAGAAAACTCAAAATAGAGGAGTTTTTATAAAAGCCGAACAAATGAGTTATTCTAGCCGGAAGGATAAAAACCCCATTGTGGGTGATATTACATACTATGGGGAACTAACGAATATTATTGAAGTTCAATATCTTAATGGCATGAAGTTTGTGTTATTCAAGTGTGATTGGGTTAAAAATCGCATGGGTACAAAAGTTGACGAGTTTAACTATACGCTGGTGAATTTCAAGCATTTGAAATATAAAGATGATCGAGAGAGTAACGAACCTTTCATACTAGCATCCCAAGCAGAACAAGTATTTTACGTGTGGGACCCTATCGATACAGATTAGCATGTTGTTGTTCCCATGACACCAAGAGACCAATTTGATAGGTACACGATAGTTCAAGAAACTGGAGAAGAATTGTTTCTTAATGGAGATGAGCCATTTGTCATGCAAAATTTGAATGAAGATCACAACTTACGGTGGGTGAGGGATGGAGATGGATTAATATTTGACACTAGTGTTATTGAAGCTAATGATCGCGAAGATGCAGATGCAGATGCAGACGAAGATGGAGATGAAATTTAGAGGGACAATGCTTGAGGGAGATATAGTTATAAACTAGTTATTTTTGTTTTTGAACTGGAGCATTTGTAGTTTGGTTTTGTACTGATGCATAACTGAGTAGTGTTTCTTATAACAAATGCATAACTGAACAGATAGTTTGCTGCATATCTGAACATATATTTTGTTAGTTTTCTGAATTAACTAGTTTGCTGAATTTGCTTTGTGATTACTGAATTCGCTATATCATATGCTTTATAATTAATAGTTGTTGAACGTTCACTAAAAACTGATCATACTTCTCCTTAATCTCAGTTCTGGCCTTTTCATAATTAGCTTGCGCAGTCTTCAGTTCCTCAATCATGGATTCATGGTCCCATGGTGGGTAAGGAGCATAGAATTGGCCATAGGTAAAGTTAGAGTCATCTCCTCTATCACATTCACATGAAATCTATTATCAGGGTCTCGCAACCTTGAAGATACAATTTGGTAAGGATATACCATCAAATAAGTTGTGTTTATGATAAATATTCATCAAACAAGAAGTTTGAAATTTCACAAGAAGAAAGTCTGGGCCCTCGCTCGCTTTGAATTTGACGTCTGCCCTGTCAAGATTAGTTGTAGAGTAATACATGCCACGATAAATTGGCCAGACAAAAAGGAACTTGGTTCTCTAGTAGTAGCAAGTCGTGTTTCATTATAAGGAGATCCAAATCCTCAATGAATATTGGGTGCGTAACATTATGCTCACGCGTCACTGACCTTCATAGAAATTCAAGTATGAAACAACCATCAGCCAACATTATTTTTTCAAAATCCACATTTTCATATTTGAATACTTCTTGCATGAGCATCGGGTGCCAAATATGACATGCCATCCACACACACATAGTATATCATCTACATTAAATTGGATCGCTTTAGCGATTCTGTCCAAGAGGCCATTTTGTTGTCATGTATACATGGGAGGGGATCATCATCTATGTGCAAAGTCCCAATGGACACCACACCATGGGCATATGCACTGGCATTTATCTTACGAAGACCTCAAAACCCTATAAATGGAGCGTCTAATCTGTTGTGTAGAAGGCCCTTTGTCGTACTTGTTATTCAAAGGCCTAATTCCATCATATCTTTGATGGAATTTAAGCCTGATCACTTCTCAATGCCATCAGATTCTAGTTTTTTGGTCTCTGATATCTTTAGCTCCTTGTTGACTTTTCTCTTTTCTCTTATGTTTAGGAGGTTTGATAACGTATATTCTTCCTGTAATATTCCCCTACAAACGCACACCTGAGCTGGTAGAGGATATTTTTTCTAACTCCACATTCACATCTATTTTTCCTTGATACTTTTACTTTTTAAATTCTCAACATTGCATAATGGGATATGAAGAACATGTTCTAGGCTTTAGCCCCACCCCTCTCGACGTTTCAACCACTTGCTTCCGATTAAGTCTCTTTGTTAGAGGGACTTCACATAATCAGCGGTGCCTTTTAAGTACTTGGCTACTCTCTTCTCTGTGTAAATATCAATTCTGGTACTCCAAAATGGTTCAACAATTGGGGAAATCATCTGGAGTGCAAGAGCCTGTAATTGAGAGACACTCGGAGAAATATTCTGTGTTAGATTCCATTCTTCCATTTCTTTTTCCAGCTCTTGGCGGATTATTATATGGCTATGATATTGGTGCCACATCTTGTGCAACCATTTTCATAGAGACAGCCACATCAAGTGGGATTATAGGCTATGACTCGTCTTTCGTGGAAGTTGGTCTCATAACAACTGGATCATTATATGGGGATTTTATTGGCTCTGTCCTTGCTTTTAATGTTGCCGACTTCCTAAGAAGAAGAAGGGAGTTGATTGTGTTGGCTATAGCGTATCTTGTTGGAGCAGTGGTAACAGCACTGGCACTTGTCTTGCTGTTATGGTGATTGGTCATTTTGTATAGGAATTGGCCTAGCAATGCATATTGCTCCAATGTACACTGTCAAGACAGCTCCAAGTTGGATACGAGGTTAACTAATTTCATTCAAAGAGTTCTTTATAGTTTTCACAATGGTTGTAGGTTAAACAATTGGTAGCATTTTGGTTGGTGCGATTGCTGGTTGGCGTTATATGTATGGAGCTAGTGTCCCTATAGCAGTGATTATGGTAATCGTGATGTGGTGGTTACTCGCTTTACCTAGATGGATTCTTCTACGTTCTGTTCAAGGAAAATGAAATATTCAGGTGTAAGGGAGATTGCCATATCTTTCTTGTGCCGAGGCAAAGCTATGAGTGAGTCAGCTCTTGAAAAAGTAGATGAAATTTTGGCCGCGCTCTCTTCTATTCCTCGAGAAAATGAAACTACACTAGGGGATATGTTCCAGGGGAAATGCTTGAAAGCCCTTATTATTGGGGCAGGATTAGTCTAATTTCAGCAAATTATAGGGCAACCTAGTGTATTGTATTATGCTGCAATAATTTTTTAGACTGCAGGATTCTTTGTAGCATCCGATGCTACAAGGGTCTCCATTCTTCTTGGGGTGTTAAAATTGATTATGACTGGAGTTGTCGTTCTGATTGTTGATAGACTTGGGAGAAGACCTTTACTAGTTCGAGGTGTCTCTAGTATGGTAATCTCGTTATTCCTTCTGGGGTCATATTACACATTCCTAGATAATGTATCGGTTATGGCTGTAGTTGTGTTGTTATTGTATGTCGTATGTTATCAGTTATCATGGGTGTGGTTGTTAGTACCCACGAGAGCCCAAAATCGCAGATCTTTACAGTCCAATGCTTATTCATAAAGCAATTTGCACTTTTCAAATCACGGTGTGCTATTTTCATCTGATGTATGCACATAAGGCCCCTGTATATATCACATAGCATTTTCAGTCTCTTTCGCCAGGTGAGTTCCTTTTTCTTCCCACTCAAATGGAGAAGATAATATAGTGATCCCCTCTCCATATATTCGGTAACCATGGACAATTGAGGGGGAGTTGTGCAAGCACCAAGGAATAAGATAATGTTTGGGTGGCGAAGACGGCTTAGGATAGATATTTCATTGCAGAAGTCTTCAATATTCTCACAAGTTAAATCTTGTTCAAGCAAGACTTTGATTGCAACCTCAGTTCCATTCCAAATGCCACGAAAAACTTCCCTAAAAAATCCAATTCCAACACGGGATCCAACAGTTAATTTGGAGAAATCAATATTCCATTCTTGAAAAGGTAACAATGGTTTGTTCAGGATCTTTGATGATTCAAGAACTTTATTCCATGTCGATTTCATATCAGCATTTGATAAAAAATCTGTTGTCTCACTCCTCTCTGAAGTCTGAGACCTACAATAAAGTGGGGATGAAGGTAAAGAGATTGCCTTCTCAGAACTGATTTGCTTCCCGTGGAGAAAATAGGCAGAATCATTTTCACCAGTTATTGCATCATGATCATCCAGATAAAATTTTGGAACATTTTCTTGAGGACCTGAGCTATTGTAAGCTTCACCAATAGAAGAAATTGTAATTCCATCAACTTGTTGAAGACGATTTCATTTCAAAGTCTCATTCATTGCTCGCACAACCCTTACAACATCATCACCAATCTCTGGAATAATGCTAATACTGCGCCGTCATCTTCTGCGAGATTCTACGGGTGATGCACCAGCAGACCTTGATGCAGTCATTTCATTTTCATACTCCCTGAAGGAATATTTATGACCACCAAGAATAGATCTTCCATGCCCTCGAAATAAAGGATGCTCTAGACTTGAATTGGTCGTCCTTTGTTCAGCAATGACTTTCTTTTGTCTATGCCTCCAAAACGCATTTGATATATAAGTTTCACTGTGTAATAAGCTTAGCTTTCCCTCTTCAATCCCCAGATTTGATCGTAAGACCATGTCCCGTGGAGATTGACTAGTTACATTCGTATATGCTTCTAGTTTAGACTGATATGATGTTTGAAGACTCTCATCGTTCTCAGTACCTTCAACATCTATTTGATCTGAAAACCCACCACATACAGGACTGTTTGGATCAAGAGGTGAATCACAAGAGTCATTCTCTGTAAAGTCGCTATCACCAGTGATGGAGATATGAGACATAAAGATTGCTTTGGTAGAGCAGGGCATCAGCTTGCCTGGATAACGCACAAGATCAACCAAATGTTCCACAGAATTCAATAACACTATCACAGACATGTGCTTATGCGAGTCTGTTCTCTCCATTACTCCGTCCCTAGGTAAACCAACTACAATGCTACAATCAAGGCCTAGAGTATCTGCAAGAACTTTGAATAAGATTGCTCGGGAGTGGCATGAACTGTGCCTTATTTGACCCAACATCTGAATACCTTGATTATCCAATGCATGAGAGACTTCCTCTAGCTCACCTTTCACATTATTTATTTCCATAACTGGTCATTTATAAAAATCAGAAACCAATCCGGCTATCTTTTTTATCACGGCAACTGGGTTTGAATTCAATCCTTTCACCAAGGTCAGAGTCAGCTGCTTAAGCATGAAAAGATTCTTATCTTTATGAGTATCAACAAGAATTGCATCAAGTCGAGGATCTTCCGAATCAAACGAGTATAGCTCATTTAAGGAAGGAACAACATCAACAAGCTCCTTGAGTCTTCTTTCTGGAACAACGGAATAGAATCCATTGGGAATCGGTTCAGAAAGCGTTCCAGTTGACCACAGGGTCTGAGATGCTCTCTGTGCTGTCAAACCCTCTTCCTTGTGCTCACTATTTGAATCCTTATGGTTTAAGGTTTGTACTGAAGAACCCAGAGATATTGACTGTAATTTTTCCAAAAAGTCTGAATTCCACCATGTAACATTAGAATCCACTAGTTCCTCTGTTCCGATATCATCTCGTGTCTCCTCTATTTCCTCAACGATTCAAAATATATGATCATTTTCCCCCGCTTCTTAGGCCATGAATGTCAACTGAAACCCACTTGATCTCCTCGGCAGAAGGTTCACAGTGAACTACGTTTACAAATTCGCTAGCTGGGGTATTATATGTCCATAGATTGTACAAATCCTTCGCTAACATGGGTATCCGATTTAGCACCATAAATCCAGAGTGAAAATCCTCCAATTAAGTAATCAGGAACATAATTAATGTAGGGCAGTGACCACATGAACATCCAGCAGATCTAAGGATTTAAATCTCGTAATGATTCCGCATAGGTTCCAACATCTATATCCGACTGCACCGGATCCTCTTGTTGGCGTTATGCGTATATTTGTATACGTATGGGTGTATGTATTAACTGTAGTGGTTATTCTTCTAATACTTGAAGAATAATGTATCATATTAGATTTGAAGTGGAACCTCACATTAGCTGGTTGATTGGTAGAGGACATGTTAATTTCTGGAGAGACCAATGTTTTCCAATTCGTTGTTTACCTGATGCTATAGATCCTCTGCCTCACTGACCACAAACGGTTCATTCATTCATCTATGATAATTAATTTAATCTAACTCTTTCTGGTTAATTCATTCTTACTAGTGTCATATCAGAGATTACTAAGATATATCCCAATATTCAAAGGTACGAGACTACTATTTTGGAGCTTAATTCTAATGGTCTTTTCTCTGTTAAATTTGCATGGGAGTGTATTAAAGAAGAGATGTTCATCTTTTTCATATTCCCATGTTTGACACCAGAAATTACCATTTAAAATCTATGTTTTTGTGTGGAGGCTTCTGCAGAGACTCATCCCAATGGATAATTAACTTATTAAGCATAATGTTAGATCGTATTCAAGTGTAAATGTTGTGCAAAGTTTCTAACATGGAAACTGTCCAGCATACGTTTTCTATAGGTGATTTTGTAGCATCTATTTAGTCACATTTTAAAAGTGACTTGGGATTCATGTGCAGTCATTTCTTATTAAACTTAGACAGAGTAATTGGTGAATTCACGCAAATTCTTACTCAGTTTAAGGTATTATTAACTAGATCCTTCCTTCTATTACAAGTTGGGAGCTGTGGAAAGATAAAATAGGTTTTTTATGGGACTTCTCCTTATGACCCTCTGGTATTAACAATGTGATATTTTTCAATGGTAGATGTGCTCAAGTGTAAAAACTTACACAAGATTATTCCATATAATGATTCCTGCTTCAAAACTTCATTTCCACCAATTCAAAGAAAGATGCTTATTATTAGATGGATTCCTAGAAAGCATATGTGTTATAAGCTTAATTGTGATAGTAGTTCTAAAGGAAAGGGTTCTGTTTCAGCTTATTTGTTCCACGCTTTAGTCTCTAGTGGGCTGTAATTGAGATATTTTCTTGGGGTTCAACATATTTGGGTTAATCTAAAACCTTAAGTGGTTGCCAACTTAGTTTTTGGACCCAAAAATGAGAGGTTTATTGTGTCTCAGATAAAAAATCCAAAATTCTCAAAAATATTTGTTTTGGTTGTATGGCCCATCCAGTTTTCCACGAAAGCTTGAGTCGAGATGTTTTTATGGAGTAATATTTTAAAGGAGGGAAGAATGATGTATATGATAATGATGCTAATGGATTAAATCAATATCTCTATGACTCAAATTAATAAGTATTTATCAGTAATGGGTTTAAGTTGTTCCTCTTATTCTTAGAAATGATTTTGAAATGAACATGATCATTTTAATGTAATGATCGATCATTTTATATTTTGTTTCATGTTTGATTAGTTTTATAACCGATGTTGAAATGTGATATATAACTGAAATGTAACATCTTGCTATGATAAATGCAAATATACAGATCCATGACATTGAGGCGGCGACGGTTGACTATGTCCGACCTCATAGGCGAGGAAAGACTACTCGAGAAGCAACCACTCACAACTCCAGTGAGAATGATTTAGAGAGGACATCTCAAATTACTCCCGTGCAACACAACATAAGGGACCATGGAAATAGAGAGATGCAACCACAACTTTCACCAAATATTGAATTAACATACCATAATACACACCTCAACTCAAGAGCTCAAGTTTCTTTATTTCAAACACCTACACGTCAACTTTCCCCAAATATTGAGCAGATTGATAATTCAGTTGGGAATGCCAATCCTCCATCCGCTTTAGATGGTGAGGATCTCACAGGTATGCTGTGTTACACAGTGTTTGTATATCTCCATTTGTATTACTATTATGTTTATATTCATATTGAATAAGATGTATAAACATTATTTATCAACTTTTTTTCCAGGTACAATGGCTACCCTTACTAGTAAAAAAAGGGTTAGAAAGGGGGCAAGGCCTTGTCTCGAATGGAATGATAACAAAAGGAAGATATTGGAATGGAATGAACTTTGTCAGCCAGTTTGTAAACTTGAAAGTAAATTGATGTCACATTTAGGTTATTACGCAAGGTGTGGAAATTTATTTCCATTGACAATGTTGGATTGGAGAGAGGCAGACGAGGAAGCACTTGATAATATTTGGAAGGAAGTGAAGGTAACTTATTAGTTTGATTTATTTATTTGTTCTGTTGTACATTAGCGGTCAAGTTTTAACTAATTTATTCTTTTTGTTCTTAGAATAACACAAATGCACTGGAAGGTTTTAAACAAATCTGCTTTGCAAGGATGGGACTTGCGTGGAAGCAATGGAAGCATCGAGTGAAGGCGAATCACTATAAAAAGTTTCAAACAGATGAAGAGCGGTTGAGTTATACGCCTGAATGAGTTGAAAAAGATCAGTGGCCTGAATTGGTGAAATACTGGGGTCTAAAGAAGATTAAGGTATAAATATCATATTTATTAAGAATTTTATACATACATTCTTCTTCACTAGTATCATAATTTTTATTTTTATTTATTCAAATATTTAGGATATTGCCGATCAAAACACTAAGAACCGTGAAGTTGAATGTGCTTACTCAAGGACAGGACGAAAGCCACATGCTAAAATAGCCAAGGAGGTTGGAATTTTTATTATTATAAATATTTCTGATTTTAATATAAGAGTATTAATATACATACATTATTTTTTTCAGAGGATAGAACTGGGGGAGCCCATCGACAATATTAGCATGTGGAAAGCCACTCGAGCTCCAAATAATAAAACTTTTAGTGTTGAAGATGGATCATTTGATAGAGCGGTATGTATAAATATTAATTCGTAAGAGATGATTGAAAGATTTATTTAATATTTGTTATAAATTGTGTTCTTGAAAATTATTTTATGTTCATTAATAATAATATTAATTCAATTGGTAGAAAATGCTTGAAAGACGACTAAATGAGCTACCAGAAGAGCAACAAAATGACCCAGAAGTGCGGAACAAGATTTTTACCGATGTAGTAGGATATGGAGGGCATGGGTATGCTTTATTAAAGGGAGCAAGTATTAGGCCAACGTCGACAAAAGCATGTTCATCTCAGTTATTATTGGAAGAAATTAACCAGTTAAAGAAAGAAGCTGAAGATCGAGAGACTCGACATCTACAGGAGCTTGAAGAGTTCGAGATTCGCAACCAACAAGCTTTATTACAGATGAAGAATGATATGCGAAGTGAAATGCAAAGTTTGTTCCAAAGTTTTACCCTTCAGCAAGCTTCCACTACCTCGACGATTCAGTCAGACTAGGTAATACAATATAATTCATACATATAATTACTTATATATATATAATGAAAAATTCTCTTGTTTAAAGTTAAATTTTCAATGGCGGTGGGGAAAATTTGTTATGGTGGTGAGAATTTATTATGGTGGTGGTTAAAATTTTCTGCTGTTGGTGTATATCATTCTTAGAATCAATAATTTTGATGTTTAAAACAGGTTGGCAACCTGTGGTTTTCATGAATAAACAAAGGAGACTCTACCGAATTTTTTAAAAAATAATAATAGTTGGATATTTATATTGTTAATGATGAAAATATACTATATTGATTCATTTTTCACATTGTATTGTTGCCGAGGGGAATTAATTCTGACATGATCGAAACTATATTTTTTTTGTGCAGGTGACAATTTTTGTAGAACATGCAAATGTTAATTAGTGGTTTTGAAGGTCGTACGCTTCAGTGTTGCGGAATTAGTTTGATAAAATCATTTCATGTTTGGAGTATTAATAAATTAATGTATTTTTTTTGTCAAGTCAAATATTTGAACTTAGTGTTATAATTCTTGTTTTGATGAATATTTGGAGATGGTTGTAAGAACTCTATTTAATGTTGAATGAAAATGATTCGTTCTGTTGGTTGAAAATCACCTTATGTATTACATTTTATGATTATTCGTTGTTTGTGTTGTTTCAAATGTAATTAAATTATATATTAAACTTTAGCGGTAGATTTTATTCTCCACAAAATATTGGTGCAAAAATTTTAAGATCCCTTCACCTGTTTTGGGGTGGATAAAACTGTCCCAAAAATATATTAAAGAAGACTATGTTGCCGTCTCAAAAAGGTTTTTTAAAATAGTTATCTTTTGAGACAGATTAATTTTCGTTTCAAAAACAATCTTTTGTGACAGCTCTTGTGCCGTCTCAAAAGGGTCATATAAAATGAGGACATTTTGAGACGGAGCTGTTCCTGTTTCAAAAAACTCTTTTGAGACGGTTATGGCATCACAAAAAGTATTTATAACCCTCTATCAAAAAGACCCCCCCTAGCCGTCCCAAATAGCGTCACAAAAAGTATTTGAGACGGATAAATGATCTTTTAGGACTGTTAGGCCACCGTCTCAAAAGCTATTTTTTTTTGTAGTGTCCCCAACCCCAAATTACAATTTTAGAACACTAGTCTACCATTAAAGACCATTCCAAAGATCCTAAGACCTCTCAAATATAAATAATAACCCCACCTTTAAATGTTTATAATCTATTTTTAAATCCATTTTTAAGTGGCAAAAACATTAAAATAATATTTACTTTAATTAGTCCAATTTTACACATAATTTACAATTAATTAACACAAATATTCTTTAATAAACATGTGGTTACACATTAATCAACAACTCAAACTATAAAACCAATTAAATCTCCAATTATCATTAAATCAATACAGATTATTCATGGGTTTTCAAAAATTGATACAACATTGTGTAACTTAGACATGATAATTAGTATAACCACGAGTTTACTAATTTAATAAAGTCAAATATACAATGAAACAAGTTTTATAATCATATTTACAAGTCATTAATATGATTTAAATACAACATGTTTCTAAAAATTGAGAGATTGCTCTATTGGAAAAATACTACTTGAAATAAAACATACACCAAATTAAAATTTTGTTTTAATTTTAATCGATGTCAAAGACAACAAGTACAACCTAAAGGTATAAATAAAAAAATCTATGAATGATTTAATGCACATAATAAACATTAATATACATTAAGCATTTGAAATATAAATCATGCGAAAAAATAAATCGTGCTACAACACTATATGTACGAGTAAAAACATAATAATGGGAAAAACCTTAAGCCCCAAGCAACAATCTCATTAAAACTTGGTATAGACTTACAGAGGGGATACGTATTTTTTAATCACACGACATTCTAACTCACACCACGCCTTCTTTCCACCAATCTTAACAAGACGAAGACCACTGTAATTTCTACGAGAATCTCAACACACAGATGTCATGATAAAACGATCAATAAGGTTGCCTTGAACCAACTTCAAAGTTTTCTTGTAAAAAACCACATGATCACTAGAATCTCCAAAGTTTTTTTTAAAAAAAAATGATGAAAAAAGTGTTTTAAGTTTCACAAATTTTACTTCTTCTTCTTTAATATTGATCACTCATAAAATAAGAATGATAAAATGAAAATAAGATAATAAAGGAGAAGAAATAATAAGTCTTCTTTCCTAACAAGTTTAGGTTATTAAAATGAAGAATAAAAATTCAAAAGCTTTTTCTCTTAAGGAAATTTTTAGCTTTGAAAATATTCAAGATCCATTAATGAGATATAGATACTAAGCACATGCTCCCACTAGACTTGGTAGATAAGGAAATAGTAGAAAAAGATTCCTTCAAGCCTTAAAAGTTCTTTTTGAAAATTCTTGGAAAAATATTTTATTTTGTAAAAAGGTGAAAATCTGCTGACGGGATTCGCTGGTCATTCGTTGTAGCGACAACTTTTGTCATTGACACGAAGCATCTGTGAAGGAAGGTCTTGATATTTTCTAGTGATTTTCTATGAGATAAATATCTTAGGCACAACCAGAGAAGATTTACTATCGTTGTAGCAGAGTCTGTCGCTACAGGAAATCACCTGCAAAGTAGTTCACGCATATGACCAACATGATTTTACCTAAATCCAGGGGCACTCAAGACCAGTGAAGGTAACCTTCACTTCACCAAAAAATCCTAAGACTCCAAAAATGTCTTTTTTGACAAAATAATTTTTCATAGAAAAAATACTACGATATTTTGGATCTAACAAAATGCTCAAAATCACTTACTAGTATTTTGAAAAAGATATAAACAATTTGAATTTCAATAACCATAAAAAATAAATCTACTAGATCACGTTACCTTCATTCTAAAGTGATCAATGTAATGTAGGGATGAAAGAAGTTGGCTTTAAAGTCTTTAAGGTGGATGAAGCTTTCGGAGACATTTATAACACAAAGTTTTTTGGAACCTGGAATAAGACAATCATTGAAGTGAGGGTACAAGGAGTACATCATACTCTTATAATCTCACCCTTTCTTTATTCTGTGAAAAAACACAAAAGATAAGAAACATGTAAATAAACCTAACACCTATAAATATCCAAGCCAAAGGCACATAAGATAGATCTCATCACACGAATTTTGGAAAGAACGTGACACTCTTAAAGGTTTAATGGAGCACTTGAACACTGTTTTTCTACACACGCTAGAAAAATATCATCAACGAACTAATGTGTAAAGAGAAAAAATTATGCTCAAAATAAATATCAACACAAAATATAGATAATAATTTTTGTTCATATCTCTCATCCTAACTAGCATATTCTTATAAATTACTCCCATTGAATAAGGTAACACCCATATGATAATCTGTCCACTTCTACCCATATAGTTCTCTCCATTTTTTGTCAAGCAATAGACACAGAAAATAAATCAAGGAAACAAGAAAATAAATCATAAAACGAGTTATACATAACACCAAGATTAAATGTTTAACAATGATCAAATCAGAGTAGAGATTGAATTAAATTAAGATGATGAATGACTTAAATAAAATATTTTGTAAGTAAAAGGATTTACAAGGAGACATCCACAAAGAAAAGCAATCAGACTCGAAAGCCATTTTGGATAAGGAAAGATATAAGCATATTTTATCCTACTTACCAACCGTTTGAGATAAATGACAATGTTCATAATCAAGGAAGGAGTATCTTAAAGGCTAATAAAATTATGAGTTCATATCAACCAATAACATAATATCATATCTCGTTTGTACAAAACAAAAATAAATGAAAACCATTGAGAGAAAGATCCAAGATCAAGCTTAATTAAGAATAATGAATCATAAAACAAATAACAAAAAGATTTGATTCTTGTGAAATCTTCAATATCTTTTTAGGAACATTTACAACTACCACTTTTTCTACTTGTCAATCTGATTGAGGGTGATAGGTAGTACTGAGATTAATTCGAGTTCCTAAAACTTTAAATAATTCTATCCAAAACTAGATTGTGAAGTTTTTATCTCTATTATACATTCATTGTACCGTGGAGTTTGTGGATATGATCCAAATAGAGTTGGGCAATAATGTATGAGTGTTTTCAAGGTATTAAATGAGATGATTTTGTGAACTTGTCCATTATCACCATCGCTGCTTCCATTCCTCCTAAGTGAGACCTTATACAAAGTCCATACCAATTTGTTCCCAAGCTTAAGAACGAATTGTGAGGGTTGTAACAAGTCCAGTGGGGGTGTGTGCTTTATCTTATGTTATTGATAATCAATACACTCCATGACTGGATTCTTTAAATCTATTTTCAACCCTAGCCAACTGAAATATTATTGTGCCCATTAATATGTATCCTCAATACCTGATTTTCATTTAATTTTTGAAATATGAATTTCCTCTAGTAGCTTATGTCTTAATTGTTTTCCCTGGCCTACCACCAATTAATTTTGTCTCTTAAGCATGCCTTGAATCACTAGTATATATTCATTTGAGGATTTGGGATCAACTAGGAATTGAGTGATCACAACGATTAGTTTCTCCTCATCTTCACATCTTTCAATGACTTTTTATATCCACACTAGTTGAACTATCGAGATAACACTCGGTGTAGCCTATTTAATGTGTCTTCTTGAAAGTGCATCAACCACTTTGTTATTTTCTCCTCTCTTGTATTGAATCTCATAATCCAAGCCTAATATTTTGGTCAGACATTTCTATTGTAGTTGGGTTGTGATTTTTTACTCTTAGAAGAACATCAATCTCTGGTGATCAGTAGATAATGAAATGATGCCCCACAATATAATTCTTCCACTTGGTCACCACTAGTATAATTTATAGATTTTATTTTTCATATAAAAATAGACCCATAGCTCTATGACCCAAAGTTTTGCTTCAGAAAATAATTAGTTGCCTATTTTGCATAAGGACTGCTCCATTTCCTTTACTACTATCACATGTCTTAATCATAAATGGATGTGTGAAATTAGGTCAAGCCATTACTGGTGCAATGATCATTGTTCCCTTCAATTCTTGAAATGACATTTTTTGTTCTTGGTTTAATTTAAAGGTATCCTTCTGTAGTACATTAGTTTGAGGTTTTGCAATAGTTCCATAAATCTGGATAAAAAAATTATAAGACCCATTAAAACCTAGGAATCCTCTTAGTACCATGAGGTTGGCTGGTCTAGACCAAGAATGCATAGCTTCCACCTTGTTTCGGTTGATGGATATTCCTTAATTTCTAATTATATGTTCCAAGTACTCCACACTTGACTGATCAAAAGTTCACTTTCTCCTTTTAGCAAAGAGTCTAGTTATTCATGTTAGGAGGTGTTGGAGACAGTTTGGAAGAAGTAGTGTTCACTACAGAGCATGTGAGTGTTTTTGGAGAAGGCAATGGAGCTTTTGGAGATGAGCAGAAGCATGGTTTGGGGTCCTAATAAAGGGGGACCAGGTGTTGTTAATGATCTCTACAATGTGGGGAATCATGAATTTCGAGTCCTAAAATGGAGTTGACAACTTTATATAAAGTTCCCCCTTGTAATATTCGATAGGGTGAGTCCAGTATCTTTTGACCTTACCCGATCATTGCCAATGTGTAAACGATATTTTCCACGTGTACATGACGAAAGGATTTCCTGAGGGACAAGTTGGCGTTTCAAAGGTTGGATTATTTTGGTTTAGAATTTTATCTTAATGCAATTCCAACGAGAGAGACCTTAGTGGGCAATAGGTCAAAGAATGAGTAGGTTCCTTTAATACAATGTGAGGACGCTACAAATAAGATATTCCTAAACTTTCGATTAGGAGTGTAAAGAATTCAAATTTCGAGGATGAAATTCCTTATTTATGGGGGAGGAATGTAATACCCCATATTTTTTATGCATTATTTAATTACGAAAATTAATTATGTGTGCTTGTGTGATGTCACTATATATATTTAGATTTATTAATTATATATATTTAAATCGGATTTAATATTCGGCAATTTATTAATTAAATATTTGAAAGTGACACACTGTTATAGGAGACTACGGAGTGTTCAAGGATTTGATATCGAGGGTTTCCTTGTTTTGATTATCCTCTAGGTGTTGGGTTCTACCGATCATAAAGTAGTCTCTTATATTGCAGTGCCCCACTAAACTAATAAATAATTAAATAATTGATATTTGGACTCATGTTGGTTATTATAGTGGATTATTGTGATAATTAATTAGTTTGTTTATGTATATTTTGGCTTGACATTTCGGATGCATAGAATGTCCATTTATGGATTGAAATTATGGGTTTTAGGCCTATCGGGTTAGTATATGGCTTGAGTAGTGTCTCATGCCAATTAGAGGTATATTTGGGCTCATTAGGTTGAGGCTCGTATGGAGATTAACCCTAATTTGGGGTTTAGTTTCCTTAAGGGACCATTAGGTTAAAAATAAAATCATTTGTTATTTAGGAGAAACCCTAGGAGGTGAGAGAGAAGGAGCACTCAAGAGGCACTAAGGGTTGGATAATGATTCGGGGATTGATTTCGCAATCAATCCATAACTTATATCAATTAAGAATCTAATTAGATTTGTGTTGGAATAGTGATAGTCATTGAAATCTAGAAGAAAACTTGGGTTCATCTAATTCATAATTTTTGTAATTGGGTTTAAATTGAGAATTTATCCTTAACCCTGTGTATACACCTGAGTAAATTAATGAATAAACCCTTGAATTATAACTTAAATTTGTGTAAATTGATTATATTAGTGTAAATCTGAATTAGATTGGTTGATTTCTAAAAATCCTTAAGTAATTTCATACTCGCATAAATTTTGGAGAAAAGATTGATAATTTATAATCTTAAAAGGTTGGGATGTGATCATAAAGGGTGGAGATATCATAATAGGGTGTTGTTGAAGTGTTAAAACCTTGGGTTAAGTCATCCAAACTATATTAGGGCTTTTAGGTTCGCAAGTTGGCGATTGGGGAAAAGGAAACCTATAATTTTGAATTCGGGTTTGTGTCATTCCATGCACACAGTTAATTTGTGGCATGCGAATAGAGGCATGAGCACAGTTATCATTTGGGGACTTGCACACGGTTTATACAAGTAGAATTATAGATAGTTTAATTACAAATGCATGGGCGTTGGTTTCGAATTTTTGGATTTTTATGAATTTCTTATGAATGTTTTACCAATAGTGTGTAAGGTAGAAATATTGGGTTGGTGATTTTAGGTTTGGACTTTGTGTTGTAGTTGGTTGGTTGGGGTTTTAATTGGGGGGTTATCTTGGTTTTGCAATCAATTGAGATGACGTTGAGTATTGAAAGCAAGCTTAAGGATATAAAGATTTGAGTTGAAGTTTGTTAAGTCGGATAATGGTTATCGATAGTGTTTATAATTTATGATGTGGGGATGGGGTGGTGAAGTACCGAATATGATATCTGGAATGATTCTTATGGCCGGTAAGAGAGACAAAACCTAGACTTTGAGAGCCTTTGGATCTTAAGCTAATAGTATATATAGACGATTATAAGTTAACCTGCATATGAACATGTTATTAAAAGACTTTATGTGTAACCCGATTGAGTGGGATTTTATATTTGTTTGTTTTGCCCGATTTCATAGGGGTATAATTATTTACTATATTTATGTGTAGAATCATTCCATGGTGTGTGAGTCTTGACTCATAGAAGTGGGGATATATTTTATGGGGCACACATGACGTAGACCGCGCTAGTACCCGGGTGATGGAGACAGGAATTACCTTGGTCATTTTATCCCAGATAATACGTGTTGATGTAATTGTGTTATCCTATGGTGATAAGATGTGGGAATCCTTCACATAGCTTGGATATGGGGCCATATGATCGGTGTGAAGATGTAATCATTATACCTTATTGATATTTTGAGGTTATAGGTGCGGGACAACCTATAACTATGCCTCGTATGTGCGAGTGATCCCAGAAGGCGTTAGGGGTACGACTTCATTATGTGTGGGCATGAGAATAACCCACTTAAATTTTACTTGCCAGGAATCGTACTTATATGTGGATGTTAACATAGAGATTTTTTTCCTCTTACTTTATGTAATTTCGTGTTCCGGTACTATGTCACCCCATCTAATAAAATACCAGGTGATCAATCCTATACCAAATTAAAACAGTCTCATATGGTTCATTCTCAGCATCACTGTCAAAACCCAATTTAATTACTAATAACCTATTAGGCTAGCATCAAAATTTTGTTTAACTAGTCTTTTTAACCAAACCAACCAAATAAATCAATCACAACAGTTTATATATACGAAAGTGAAATGAAATAAAATAACCTAACACTCGATTTAACATAATACAACCAAAGCGAATAGTCGTAAATAAAAATGCAAAAAAAGAATAAATGAATACGATTGGACTATCGGCCCAAATGTTACTATAATGCTTCCTATCTAGATCACAAGAATAGAAGAATCTAAAATAAACATGCATGCATCCACGGCTACTGCAGAAAATGTCTAACTCGAAAGAATCATCATTCAGGCGTTCCTGTGTTTGGATACCTAATATATATACATATATAGCAAGAGAGGGGAAAATAGGGACACGGGTTAGATCCCAAGTTTGAAAATATTTTAGCAAATGCATAAATGACATATTTTAAAATATGAAAATCTCTCATATTTAAATTGGTATCGCATTCTCATGAGATACACCTCACCCCTCTTTGAATAGTGCACACCTATCGCATACGTTTTAAACAACCTAGTTAAGCTACCCTGCCTAACTAATCTATTTCACCCATATTCTAAGATCCCCATAGACCCGAGTACTAAGGGCTAAACTTCTCCCCATTCCTAACATTGTGCTACGTTCGTGCGTGGGGTGTCTCGCGAAGTGAAATCCAAACAAGGAACCCCCCCCCCAATACACTACTACATGATAATGTTGATCGTCGATATCCATTAGGCCCTCAGTACATAACCCATATATAAAAACTCATATATATATATATGTGTGTGTGTGTGTGTGTGTGTGTGTGTGTGTGTGTGTGTGTGTGTATGTGTGTGTGTGTGTGTGGTTCTGACTAGACCCTACGGTTCATATTCATATAAATTCGGATATAAATCTACCGAAAGGGAAATCATTCTTATTCAATCTTTTCACTTTACACAAGTTTACTTTATATGATAATTCATCTTCATATACAAACAATATACTACACACAACAAGTATAATTATGTCTATCACAATCATAAGTATAATAACCATCCCACCGATCTATAACTCGAGGATGCAGCCTCATAGTGCCTATCTGAATCCGAGTTTACTCACTCAACCATGGTACCAAGACAGACTCACTCATGGTAAAAAAATACACAACGGTGGAGGCGGTCATGTTCCCTCCTACGAGTGGAGTACACACATCGGACTCATATACGGGACGATATAACCTGGGGATATACTCTCCCTGCTCCTCAAACCAGGGGATTCACCCACATTGCGCAACCTCCCTAGATAGCACTAGAGAAAATATATAATCTGTCTGTCCAACCCTACGCCCTGGGAAGCCTGTGGAACCAGCCTCTAAAGTATAATTATACCAATCACACACAGATATATTTATTCGTATCATATTATATATACTATAACCACATTGTATATATAATCTACATCACTTCTCAAATATATATATATAGCTATAATTTCCAATCTCATATAGCGATAACCAATATCCCAACTATTCCCATTCGTAATAGTATATAAGTATTCGCACACTTAAAATAATAAACCGATAAGTATTCTCTTACTTAATATATAACTCCCACCTTAATCACTTTTAAGGATATATATATATATATATATATATATATATATATATATGATCCCGAATATATCAATTTTAGCCCAAATATATGATCCCAAATAAGTATATTATCAACTTATTTTAGCCCCATAGGTATCGCATTACCTATAACAATAGTCGTCAATAGACGTATCGGATAACCGCTCAATCATCTTGAGCCCGTATCCTTAATTCCATCCTAACCGCATCCTAGGATTTACTCAATTACAATCGGCCCATATATATTCTAACCACATAAATATATCTACATATGTTTGCCGAATACTTCCCATGAATGTTATTCATACATTCATTAAACCCATATCTCGGATTGTACACCAAATAAACCCGAGGTTCCCTCTTTCGATCCAAGGTTTACTCACCCTCAATACCATTATCTAGGAGTCCTAATATCACTTCTAGAATCCCCTAAAATAATCTCTAAACAATTTAACCTTAATTCTCCCAATATCAGGTTTGATTTCTAGCTAACGATTTCGATCTCGGACATCCTTCCGTAGAAAAATCATTATAAATCCAAAAAAATTCAGAAAAATATAAGATTGGCTCCCACGCGGCCGTATCAAAAAGATCTACAAATTTCATTTTTTGACCAAGAGCTGAATCGATTCGCCTCATGGCCGAATTGATTCAGAAAGATGTTGAATTACTATTCATCATCTTCTCCAAAATTCCAAATATCAACCCAACCTCCATTCTTATGGTTTATAATCTCAACCAACATCACCACAATCATTCTAGCACTGATTTATAACTAACAAATCAATTTATTTGTGGTATTAAACCATTTCTCTTAGATTTAAACCCTAAAATCATTAAAGCCCAAGTTTTATCACTTCTCTAATTTTAATCCATATATATACACCATTAACATGGGTTTAACACTAGAAATCATTAAGAGTTTACCATACATCAATTTGTAAAATTAAACTCAAATTTCACAAACTTATTTTAATGGTTCTAACCCAAAATTATATAGTTTATCAACTATAATATGAGATACACACACTCAATTAAATAAAGAAAGTAAACACTTGCCTCGTGGATAAAACTCGACGACCTTCAGTCGAATCTCGCGGAGTTTGGGCCGGAATTCCCTTTTTCTTTCTCTTTTTCCTTCATCCCTTCTATTTCTCTTCTTTCTCTCTTTTTCTTTCTTTCTCTCCCTCTCTCTGGCCTTATAAGAGACAAAATAAGGGCTTGTCCCTTATAAACCAAAAAATGACTCTTTTACTCAATTGTCAGTTCCTACTAGTCCAAAAGTCCTGGGAACTCAAACACTACCCCCGGGTACTCTATTCTGACTATCTCGGCCATTTTGAAACCAACCGTTCACTCGAAATTTCCAGGTACTTGAGTTGACCATACCGGTTTATATATATTTTGTGTTATGGTACTTGAATTGGTCGTATTGGTTTATATATTATACTAGAGATGTATATGATTCATACAAGAGAAGTATAACTATAGACATATGACTTGGGAGTTATGTAACAAGTGTATTAGAGAGGTATATACTAGTTTAGTGGCATGAGATGACTTTAGTACTTATAGAGTCGAGACACGTGTTTAGTATCCTATCTCGATTTTGTTAAAGATATGTTGATTAGTTAGCAAGATGAGATTAAATTAGGATATTAATGTAAGATAATCAATCCCTAATATAAAAGATTAAGTTAAGAACTATAATATAAAAAATATGGAACTAAGAAGTGTATTTAACTACATGGTTCACATAAGAGTTTGGGAGCAGAACCACATATCTATTTTAGGTAGTTTAGGTTGGGTAACTTAACTAACTTAAAATTCACTTAAAACGGAAGGAATATGTATTACTATTATTATTGTGACCCAACTTCAATTAAATTATTAGTATTTGTAAACTTGATGTTAAATTGTTATATCTATTTTTCACACGTCTTAGGCTATTGGTGCTGCTGTAGACTTGGGCTGATTGTTGGAGAGGTATCTTTAGTAACATTCTACTCAACATTCTTACGATGTAGAAGTTGAGCAGTGTATCTCACCTTCTTCTTTGTGTTTATTTACTTTTTCGTATAGACGGTTGTATTTTATAGTTCATCCCGAGTTAGAGTTTTTACATATGGTATTTGTATTTGAGAGTTAGTTATTATATTAGCAGATATTGGTATCAAATATATTGGATTTGTTTCAGTAGACGTTATCTTGTTATAATTTTATTTATTTCATTTTTATTCATTTCGTTATGCTAAGAATGTTAGCAAAAGTTTTTATTCCTATAATTTTTGTGCTAAACTTGATCAATCTATTTATGAATTTTACGCTTAGGGGGTTTCGCACCATTGTTCCAAACTAATGATTCGAATAGACCAAAATGTATTAAGAGGGTTTCTAGTTTAGATTTACTTTTTCAGATGTCCCATGCATGAGGTCGACTTTGGTTGAGAGTTAGGGAGTATTGGGAATGAAACATTTAGTAAGTGTTTAGCGAAAGGTTCGAGAGTAAATATTTTCACTCACCATCCGTAATAGCATGAGATGTAAGTTTTTTTAAGACCTCATCTGGGCAACAACGTGGTAGCCAATACGAGAAAGAGTTCAACTATATTTCTCTTTCAACACCATGAGAGATTTATGTGAAAGCGAATAAGGATAATCATGTAATCAGCTACAGCGTGAGTAGACTTTTTGTGCAGTCAGAAACTTTAAATGAAAGGTTTAGCAAGTGTTATTGGGTAACCTGCTCTTCACTACTTATTCTCAGGTGGTGTAAGTTACTTTCTTACATCACCAGGACCTTCACAAGTATCTGAAGGGTAAAAATTCCTAATATTGAAAATATTGGTGCTAAACTAAATCTAAAATATTTGAGATGGTGTAGTGTTACCCCGAGACGAGGAGGACCTCACCATCAGGAGTAAATTGCACAAGGGGCACATACCCTAAGAGGGTTTCAAAAATAGATAATCAGAGTTGAGGTGGACAATGAAGCCAAGGAAATTATGACAAATTGGGTCACGGCTAATGAGAATAGGGCCAACATGATTTGTTTTAGCAGTATAGACCGTAGAGGAAGGTCAATAGGGTCATCGGTAGGGCTTATATTTCAATAGTCCCTTTGGATGAAGATATTACACTTGGAGAGAGTGAGGCCACTTGGAAATAAATGCCTTAGGATAAACAAGTATTCTGGGGTACTGCCCAAGGGATGATTACGGGTATGTTTATGGCTCACGCACATGAGTCTTACTTAGACATCGAGGAGTTATCATTCTTTACTAGTAATGTGTTAACTACGATTATGAGATATATAGATTTTGTTCACAAAGCATTAGTTATATATGGATACTTCGGTAGGTGGGAGGCTGCTTTACGTCGTGATTCTAGAAACGTGATAATTTGTTCAGTCAGTTTGGTGTGTAGCCGCTTTATTGAATTTTTAGATGAGAGATCATCGTATTTTTTAGCTTGTTTGGATAGCTATGTACTATGATTATATCAAATACTGGGAGCAAACCTTTATGTTTGCTATTTTTAGACAGGGGATGTTTTTATGGCTATGCCTAGGATCGGGAGACGGTCTAGCACACACTAATGTATAGATGATAGCACATTAAGATGGGACAACAATTTCATGGGGATGTTACCAATAGTCCAAAATTTTTATATATATCCGAAGAGGTACCGAGTTACCATCTACATAAGGGAGTAGTTATAGCCTTTGAGTTAAAACTAATAATGGGCCCGTTGCGTGGGCATCGTATTGGGTTTACTCCATTGGACATATAGTTTATCTTAGGATTAAGCTCTATAACGTTTGAGCAATAGGTTAATAGAAGAATACATCATTGTGGGCAAAACTCTCAAAAGATGAATGGTTCACTGAGTTGATGTGTGGACCATCTGAAACTAGGTAAGGTCATGATACGGGATGAGTGTTCGTTGTTGCATATCAAAGACCTGTTGGAACAGTCAAGGAGATCGATTCCTTTTTGTGAATGAGTTATCACAAGTGGTGGAATTAGGAGGAGAATTTTTCGAAGGAGGTTTTATGATGCAATATAGAGCATGCGCTTCATGTACTGCATTTTGACCGCAACGGATATTAATTCGCTATGATTGTCAAGGATATTTTGTTAAAATGAGAGTTATATAGCAGTATTGGATGCTACACCCAAATTTTAGTCATGGCTGGTCCAAACTGAAGCGTTGAATTTTCTACCAGCATATAGTATTCAAGCCATAATTGGTAGGAGTTTCCTTTCTTCGTTCGATGACAAGAGAGGGTTATTTTTCCATCGGAGATTGTTTATGATATAGGGTCCCAAGCTACGAGAGGTAGTTTTGACCAAGGCGCGTGCTTTGTGATTTACTTGACATTCTAGAAATGATTGGATGTACAGTAACTAGGGGAGTCCGTATTGTTGGTACAGTGAAGCAGTTTTAACATATTTTTGTGTCGAGAGGGTATTTTTTCTAGTTAAGAAGATAGAACACCGAAAACATTCATCGAGCTACAGTTTTAAAAATACCAGTATGGAAGTGGGGGAGTAGGCCTATTAATTTTTATTATAACTAAGATTCAGTTAGTTCTTCTTGTTAGTAGGTGCTCGAGACACTTCGAAAGAAGTAGTGTTCAGTATAGAGCATGTGAGTGTTTTCAGAGCAGGAAAGGGTTATTTTAGAGACGAGCAGAAGCATGATTTGGTGTCCCAAGAAAGGGAGACCATGTGTCGTTAAAGATCTCTCTGATGCGGGGAATTATGAAGTTTGGGTCCCAAAAAGGAGTTGGCAACCTGATATGAAGTTCCTTATTTTAATCTTGGATAGGGTGAGGCTGGAATCATTTGACCTTACCCAATCACCATCAATGTGTGCACGATGTTTTCCACAGGCACATGACGGAAGCAGTTCCTAAGGAACAAGTTGGCATTTCAATGATTGGATTAGTTTGGTTTATAGAGTATTAGACGAATGATATTTACAACAATAAAGACCTTAGTAGGCATTAGATCCAAGAATGAGTAGGTTCCTTTATTGCAGTGTGAGGATGCTACAGGTAAACTATTATTAGACTTTCGATTAGGAGTATAAAGAATCCAAATTTCGAGGACGAAATTCCTTTTTAAGGGGGGGGATGTAAAACCCTGTATTTATGTGCATTATTAATTATAAAAAAATTATTTATGTGTGTTTGTTGTGAAATGTGATGTCACAATTAAGATTTAGATGTATTAATTATTCATATTTGAAATTGGACTTAATATACGGTAATTCATTAATTAAATATTTGGAAGTGACGCGATACTATGGAATGATTAGAGATTTTCCATTGAGGATTCCCATGTTTGAACTATCCCTTCGGTGTTAGGTTCCACCGATTATAAAGTAGTCTTTTATAGTACAGTATCGCGCTAACCTAATAAATAATTCAATAATTAATACTTGGTTCGTGTCGGTTATTATAGTGGATTATTATGATAATTAATTAGTTGGTTTGTGTTATATTTTAGCTTGACTTTTGGAACGCGTAGAATGCCCGTTTATGGATTTAGATTATAGGCTCTAGGCCTATTGGGTTAGTATATGGCTTAAGTGATGTCTTTGGTTAATTGGAGGTATATTTGGGCTCATCAAATTTGAGTACCACATGGAGACTAAGCCTAATTTCGAGTTTTACTTAAGGGACCATTAGGTTAAACATAAACTCATTTTTCATTTAGGAGAAATGGTGGGAGGTGATAGAGAAGAAGCAGTGAAGCGGCACCAATGGTTGGATGGTGATTGGGGGATTCATTTCTCAATCAATCCATAAGGCAAGTTTTTATCAATTAAGAATGTAATTGGATTTGTGTTATAATAGTAATAGTTATTGGAATCTAGAACAAAACTTGGGTAAATTTTGATTTCTATACATCTAATTCATAATTTTTATAATTGGGTTTAAATTGGGAATTTAACCTTAATCCTATGTATACACCTGAGTAAATTAATGAAGAAACCATTGAATTATAACTTGAATCTATGTAAATTGATTATATTAGTGTAAATCTGAATTATATTGGTTGATTTATAAAAATCCTTAAGTAATTTCATACTTACGTAAATTTTGGGTAAGAGATTATTAATTTAGGATCTTAAGAGGTTAGGTTGTGATCATAAAGCTTTTAGATATCATAATAGGGTATTCTTAAAGTATTATAACCTTAGGTTAAGTCATCCATAGTGGATCAAGGTTTCTAGATTCATAAGTTGGGGTTTGCAAAATAGGAAGCTCGTATTTTTTAAGGCAACTTTGCGTCATACTACGCGCACGGTTAATTTGTGATGTCCAACTGGAGGCATGTGCACGGTTATCATTTAAGGGGTGCGCACTATTTGAAAATATAAAATTGTAGATAATTAAATTACAAATGCATGAGAGCTGGTTTCGTATTTTTTATGAATTTTGTATGAATATTTTACCAATATTGATAAGGCTGAAATTCTGAGTTAGTGATTTTGGGTTTGGGCTTTGTGTTTTGATTGGGAGGTTTTTTTGGGTTTAAAATCAATTGAGATGAGTTTATAGGCAGTGGGTTTGAGTATATAAGCCAATCTTAAGGACATAAAGATTTGAGTCGAAGTTTGTTAAGTAGGATAATGGTTAATAATAGTGTTTATCATGTATGAGGTGAGGATGGGGTGGTGGCGCACCGAGTTTGCTAGAGGTTGTTCTAGAGTGATTCTTATGGATGTTAGGAGAGACGAAACCTAAACTTTAGGAGTCTATAAAGTTTAAGCCAATAGTATATACAGACAATTATAAGTTAATATGCGTTTTAACATGTTATTAAAAGACTTTAAGTGTAACCCGATTGAGTAGGGTTTTATATTTGTTTGTTTGGCCCGGTTCCTATAAGCATAGATGTTTACTAGCTTTATGTGTTGAAGCATACTATGGTGTGTGTGTGTAACATGATATATGTTCTATAGGGTATATCCTTTATGGGGAAAGACCTCGACCACGCAGGTACCCTAGTGATAGAGACAGGCTTTACTTGGTTATTTTACTTCGGGCATTAGGTGATGATGTACTCGTGTTATCCCATGGGGATATAATTGGGGGATACCTAATATATCTAGGGTATGGGGCCATATGATTGGTGTGAAGGCATAATGATTATCTCTTGTTGATGTTTTGGGGTTATAGATGCAAGATAACCTATAACTCCGCCTAGTAAACCAGAGTGATCACCGAAGGCATTAGAGGTAGGCCTTCATTATGTGCAAGCATGAGAGTAGCCCATTTAAATCGTTCGTGCGGGGACCATACTTATATGTGGATGTTAGACGTTGATATTGTCCTCCTCCTACTTTATGTAATTTTGTGTTGCATTGCTTCAGTTGGTCATAGCGATTCATATATATTTTTTGTTGTAGTACTTGAGTTGGTCGTAACGGTGTATATATTATACTGGAGATTTATATGATTCATACTAGAGAAGTATAACTTTAGACATATGACTTGGGATTTATGTTACAAGTATATTAGAGAGGTATATAGTACTTTAATGGCATGAGATGGCTATGGTATTTATAGACTTGAGACACGTGTTTAGTATCATATATAGAGATTGTTAAAGACGCATTGATTAGTTAGCGAGATGAGCTTAAAGTAAGGGATTACCGTAAGATAATTGATCCCCAAAATAATATATTAAGTTAAGAACGAGAATATAAAGAATATGGAATTAAGAGATGAACTTTAACTACATGCGTCACATACAGGTTTGAGAACTGCATATCTATTTTAGGTTGTTTGGGTTGGGTAACTGTAATACCCCGTAATTTTATTGATTTTTATTTAATGGATTAATTGAATTAAATGAGAATTAATTTGGAAATTAATCTGGAGGTAAATACTAGCGAGATGTGAATTGGTATTTGATTATGATGTTAGAATAAAATATTACTCAGAATATATGGTAATATATGAGTATTGAAAATATTAAAATTATCGCGAGGCAGAAATACGACAATTTGGGAAATTAAGTTGGGGACGCGCGTGCCAGTCGCGTCAGGAATGAAATTAATTAGATTAAAAAGTAAATTATATTTTTATCAACCAAATGGTCATTTTGAGTGCGCCAACGTGTCCGAAAGGGTCGAAATAGTCAGAAAACACTAGTCGGGAGTTTAGTTTGGGTCCCGGGGCATTTTTAGGCCAAACCGGCACCCCAGAAGGGTATTTTGGTAAGTTTAAAAATTGAGGAATTAAGACCCACGAATTTTAGAGTTTAATTATATATTATTAGAGAGGCCACTAAGGCCATTATCAGCAAAAGACAAGAGAGTGGGCTACGGGGGTTTTGAGAGAAATTGGAGAGAGGTTACAAGAGGTCCAAACCAAAACCATCAACCATCACCACCATTCTCGAAGGATTTGTGACAAGAAAGAGGAGAGAATCAACCTATAATCACCGAAAACAAATCTGAAGAACAAACCTAAGGCAATTGTTTTGATGTTATTAATTTCAATGAATATTTCCTCCATGTTTAGTGTAGAAACTTTTTATGCCTTGAAAGTTTTGATGAAAACCCAATGGGATTGTTGTGAAACTCATGATTTTGGATAGGGATTGCATGTAGAATGGTTAAGGACGAATTGTATACCCAAAAATATAACTTGTGATGATTTGAAAACGGATTTATAAGGAGCCTTTGTATTCAATTAAATTATGGGTTCATGTTCATAGGGTTTGGGCCAAGATATGGGAATTTATTATTATTACATGTTGATTAGTAAGATTAGACCCCAAAAATATGTTAAGAAATTACCTAGGATGACTTAGAGTAGTTTAAAAACGTTAAAACTTAATTGGTATGAACTTAAGATGGATTTAGAGCAAGAAAAATAAGGGAAAGCGAAGTTGGGGAAATTCTGGGCATTCTCTGCCATCTCGTTAGAAGACCAACCCAGGTCGTTCGAACAAGCTTCTAACGAGATTCCAGTACCCCTTCTAATGAGTCCATAGTTCGTTCGAAGCCATTCGTCGAACGACACTCATTCGAACGACCTCGTTCGAATGAGATTTCAGTGACTTCTAACGAGTTTACAGAATGGTCTTTTTCGACCGATTTAAGTTTCGAACTTTCCGTGGGATTATTTAATTGAGTGTTATTCTTCTCTTGTTGATTAGTGAAAATATTTGTGAGTATTCGATGACGTTTAGGATTAAAACTTGAAATTTTATAAAGGCTTGGTGACATCTATGGGTTAGATTGTAAGTACCGAAATTTGCGACATGAGAAGTGTTGGGGATCTATATTGTATATTATCTGTGGACTTGTAAATGTATAACATCTATTGACGGTATAGAAATGAAAAATATACCTCTATTAATAATATAATATATCTAATATGTGTGAATGCTTATTATATGGACTTATATGTGTATAACATACCTACCACACTTGCTATCACGGGAGGTCGGCTTTCGATCAGGGCCATCTAATCTTTGTGTGCCTACGGGGGGATTTAGATTGGTACCTCATGGACATAGGTCAGAGAATGACTTATTGGTGAGTTAATAAGTCAGCTGACCATGGGAGCGTAGGTATGTGCATGACCCATGGGTATGTGAACTATGTTCGCCTCCATTATGTGTGTTTGATACTTATTGAAACGGTTCCTGAGAGATTCGGAATACGTGGTCCTCATGTACGTGATGTACCGGGATTTGATAGAAGAGTATGTGTGCACTACAGCTTAGCCTAGGGGTGACCTTATTGTATATCTATGTTGAGATTAATATACTAATAATCGAAATGGACTTTTATTAAAGTATGATTGTGAATAATTGTGACATTTTTTAGTAGAGTTAAAAATGGAAAATTCTTAGTAATTCTTATAACTAATTTTGAGTAATAAAAGTAAGACTCTCGGTTTATATTAAGATTTCGGGAATTGAACTTTGAATTTTAAAGTAAAGTCAGGTTATGGATTCGACTAGTTAGATAGTAGAATAACTAGAATAGGAACGGGTACGATAGGCGTGCACAATTAGTTGAGAGGTGAGGAACTCATGTGAATGCACTCACTATCATGTATTTTATATTCATTGTTTAATGATATTAAACACTTGCTATATTTTTAAACTGTTTTCACAATCAGGCTCTGACCCGTTTGCTTTCAAATCTATTTTCTTGCAAAAACCTTTTAGGGGCCCATCCACAAGGACACCAAGCTTAGAAGTCCCATTCCAGTGACGTGTTGTAGCAGCTGTGGAAGTTACAGGATCTCGATAGTAGACGCCTCCACTTTCTTCTTGACTCTATTTCAGAATTGTTCATCTTTAGGGCATGTCGTACCTTTTCTTTTAGAGACATATTAATTACTCAGTTCTATTTCTGTTTTGGATTTAATTAATTAGTAATTCAGATTTTGTATTTGGTTGTATTCAGTATTCGGATTATTCAGAGGAGTATTCCTCCAGATTCAGTTTATTACATTGTTATTCTATTGTGACTATGATGTGATTGTGGTATTAGTATTTCATAATTTAATTTGGTTGTATGTTAATCTAATTTAATTAAAATTGACAACTCACTTTTTAAATTTAGGTGGCTAGTAATTGTTAAAAGTGTTTTCGACAGTGATGCTATGAACTGAACCAACTTGACATTTTGTATTAATTTGAATAAAGGAGTAGCTACCCGGTATTTAATTAGTAGGGGTGTCACAGGTGGTATCAGAGCATCAAGTTCTAGTGTCCTTAGGATCTGTAAGGCTTATTATGTTTCCGTTGAGCGTTCTTTGATGTAGAGCCCTGTATTTTAGGATTGTTGTACTCTTTTGTGTACGCTCTTCAGCTATTTTGAGATAATAACTGTAGAGTTATACGACTTATTTTTCATTTCAGATGCCTCCACAACATGCACAGCAAGTTCCCAGGGATTCTCAGGCCGAGCCACAGCCTGCCCCAGTTCAGGGAATCATGAATGCCGCCGAGGTTGCCGCTATTGTGGCCCAAGAGGTAAATGCCGCTCTAGCAGTTGTGTAGCAGGAACCGCCTCAGGCACCGGTAGTATCACCAGTACAGTATCATGCATTCCCATCTGCTTGGGAACGTGTTTGTGATGCTTTTCAGAAGGCACACCCTCCAGAGTTTGCAGGTAGCTCCGGCGTCATTCTGTCCAGTCAGTGGAAGAAGGACATCCAAAGACACTTGAGGATGTACGAGTGTATGGATGTACAGAGACAGATACTGGCTACTTTTAAGCTGGTAGGGTCAGCGTTGCAGTGGTGGGAGTCCGTTACCACCGCGGAGGAGAGGGATGTTCTTACTATTCAGGAGTTCTGGGTGTGGTTCGACCGCAAGTATTTTCCCTCAGCCGTTCACACCGAGATGAGGAGAAAATTAATGAACCTCAAGCAGGAGGGGAGGAAAGTTGCTAAATATGAGGCCGAGTTCACAAATCTCTTGAACATCGTCCCCGATGAGATTCCGACATAGGAGAAGAAGATACAGAAGTTCATGGATGGGTTGACTTAGAGGATCCATCAATATTTACTAGGAAATCTCTTGTTGGCCACTTATTCTGATGTGGTTAACGCAGCCCTGCTTCACTGCCAGGACCACCGCTTTCACTTGTCAGAGGGTAAACGATCAGGAGAGTCTAGCCATCAAGGCAAGGCAGGAGGAAATGGTGCTAACGGGGAATAATCAGTTCAGGGTCAGCACAGGCAGGGTGATCAGAGTTCCCAGCATGGGATTCTAAGATATTTCGATATGGAGGTTTCAAAAATAGTCAGGGAGGTTTTTGTCATGGCCAGCAGGGTTAACACGGCCATCAGGGTCAACAGGGTCAGCATGGCCAACAGCAACAGTTTCAGCAGCGCCAGCATAGCCAGTAGAGGAATGGCAACGGTCATCAGGGCCGTGGGCATCAGGGTCAGAGAGGGGGAAACTCTTCGGGGAAATTTTTCATTTGTGGCCAGATTGGCCAAAAGCGCCAGGAGTGTCCTGATAAGGGCAGGACCCCGCAGCAGCAGCAGGGTGCTCTACATGAGCCCCAGAGACCTATGTTTCCCACTGCTCTCCCAGCACCACCGCGGATGCCAGCTTTGCCACCCATCCCAGCAGTCCCAGTTCAGCAGGGGCAGCTTCAGTACGGGCGAGTTTATCATCTCCAGCAGGTCGCAGGCCCACAGGATCCACCCGCTATTAAGGGTATGTTCTCTATTCAGGGAACTATGGGGCATATTTTATTTGATAGGGAGCCACACACTATTTCATTTCCACGATATTTGGACGCATTATAAGGTTTTTAGACACTACAAAGAGCACGATTACTTGCATAGATTCACCGTTGAGTAGGGGTTCTGTGATTTCTCTTATTTGTAGAGGTGTGGGTATAGAGATTGGGAGGTTTACTTTGCCTGCTGATATGTTAGTATTCGATATAACTAAGTACGATGCGATCGTTGGTATGGATTGGCTAGTTGCGTATCGATCCATGATTGATTGGTTCAGCAGGAGTATTATTTTTTCCATACCAGGGCAGTAGATTTTCTTAGTTGCGATGCCTCGTCCTGAGGGAGGATCGTCCACTCACTTGTATTATATAGAGGAGGAGACCTCTAAGGAAGTGGTAATACCACTCGATTCGATTCCCGTTGTTAGTGAGTTCGCTGAAGTATTTCAAGATATTCCGGGGTTACCGCTTAGTAGGGAGATAGACTTTATTATCGATTTGATGTCGGGCACTCGGCCAATAGCCCGTGCACCTTGCCATATGGCTCCAGCAGAGATGATGGATTTATGAGATCAAATAGAGTAGCTGTTGGGTCAGGGGTTTATTCGTAGGAGTACCTCTCCATGGGGTGCCCCTAACTGTTTGTGAAGAAGAGAGATGGATCATTGAGGTTATGTGTAGATTATCGAGAGTTGAATAAATTCACGATACGGAACAAATATTCGTTGCCACGAATCAATGACTTATTCAACCAATTGAGAGGAGCAGCCTTCTTCTCAAAGATCGACTTGCGATCAGGATACCATCAGTTGCGTATCAGGGAGAAAGACGTTATGAAGACTGCCTTCCTAACGAGATATAGTTCCTACGAGTTTTGAGTTATGCCTTTTGGTCTAACCAACGCTCCAGTCGTGTTTATGGACTTGATGAATAGGGTATTCAGAGAGTTCCTAGACCAGTTCGTCATTGTTTTCATTGATGACATTCTGGTTTACTCCCAGACAGAGGAGGAGCAGGCCGAGCATTTGAGGCAGGTTTTGCAGACGCTACGTCAGAACGAGCTGTATGCAAAGTATGAGAAGTGCGGGTTTTGGCTGAAGGAGGTTCAGTTTTTGGGGCATATTATTTCTGACCGGGGGATATCTGTTGATTCGAGAAAGGTATCCGCGGTGAGGGAGTGGGGATAACCCACGACACCGACTGAGATCCGTAGTTTCTTGGGCCTAGCAGGATACTACAGGCGGTTTATTCGGGGTTTCTCGAAGATAGCGGGTCCTTTGACACATCTGACTTGCAAACGTGTGCCATTTATCTGGAGCGATGCCTGTCAGATGACATTCGATGAGTTGAAGGATAATTTGACCTCAGCACCTGTGTTAGCGTTGCCCAGACCGGGAGTTGAGTATCTAGTTTACATCGATGCGTCCTTACAAGGACTCGGAGGTGTGTTGCAACAGGAAAGTCAGGCCATAGCTTATGCTTCCCGTAAGCTTAAGCCTCACGAGAAGAATTACCCCACTCATGAGTTGGAGTTAGAGGCAGTTGTATTTGCCCTTCGGATTTGGAGACATTATCTCCTGGGGGAAAAGTTTCGATTGTTCACGGATCACAAGTCTCTACAGTACCTCTTCACGCAGAAGGAGTTGAATATGAGTCAAAGACGGTGGCTTGAGTTTGTGAAGGATTATCAGTTTGATATCCAGTATCACCCAGGGAAGGCTAACGTGGTAGCAGACGTGTTGAGCCGTAGGCCAGTAAATGAGGTGGCCGCGATGTGGAAAGAAAAGTGGAAGGAGTTGGGACACAAGGAGGCAGTAGCCCGATCGTTCATGTCTGTAATGAATGTTACACCGCAGATTGTTACGAGAGTGGTAAAGGCCCAAGCAAATGACTCGTTCTGTCAGGAGCAGATAGTTCGATTACTAGCGGAGGGAGCCGATTCCTATACCGTTAGCTCAAACGGGGGATTACGCTTCAATGGGAGACTGGTTGTTCCAGAAGGGGAAGACTTGCGGCACAAGGTAATTTCAGAGTCGCACGGTTCTCGATTCACAGTACATCCTGGCGTAGATAAGATGTACCAGGACATGAGACGACAGTACTGGTGGAGAGGGATGAAGAGAGATATTGCATAGTTCATTTCTAAATGTGCCACTTGTCAGCTGGTAAAGGTGGACCATCAGAGACCGGCAGGACTTCTATAGCCATTAGAGGTTTCGATGTGGAAATGGGAGAGTATTTCTATGGATTTTATCACGGGGTTACCTACTTCGCAGAGGGGTCACGACTCCATATGGGTAATCGTGGATAGGTTGACCAAAGTTTCTCATTTTCTGCCAACCCGAACAGACTACACTACAAGAAAGTATGCCCATATTTTCATAGCGGAGATAGTGAGACTTCATGGGGTGCCTCTCAATATTGTGTCTGACCGAGACAAGATATTTTTTTCAAGATTTTGGGAGAGTTTCTAGGAAGCCATGGGTACGGAGTTGCGACTGAGTACGGCATATCAACCACAGACAGATGGAAAAATCGAGCGGACTAATCAGATGTTGGAGGACATGTTGTGTATGTGCATCCTAGACTTTGGAGGTGGTTGGGAGCAGTACCTTCCACTGGTGGAGTTTGCTTATAATAACTCCTATCAGTTCACCATTGGCATGGCTCCATTCGAGGCGTTGTATGGTAGACCTTTCCATTCCCCAGCATGTTGGTTAGAGGTGGGGGATAACAAACTCCTTGGGCCGAAAGTGATTCAGGATACTTCGGTAAGGATAGAGATGATCCGGAGCCGTATTCGGGTAGTTCAGTACCGAAAGAAGAGCTATGATGATGCCAAGAGGTTCTTCAGAGAATTCAAGGTGGGGGACCAGGTGCTACTCAAAGTATCTCTGATGAAGGGGATTATGCGTTTTGCTAAGAAGGGAAACTGGCACCAAGATATGTGGGGCCATTTCCTATTATCGAGCGGATTGGACCAGTAGCGTATAGACTTGGGTTACCGAAGCACTTGCATAGGATTCATGGCGTGTTCCCTATTTCCTCGCTAAGGAGATATCTTAGGGACAATTTGTCCCATACTCAAATTTCTTTAGAGGACATCGATCTACAGCCCAATAGTTCCTACAAGGAGGGGCTAATTTCCATTATGGACCGCAGCGAGAGAAAACTGAGGTCGAAGATAGTAACATTAGTACGTGTTCAGTGGCGGCATCATAATGCCGAGGAGTCCACATGGGAACGCGAGGAGGAGATGCGCGAGCGTTATCCAGAGTTATTTTTACGAGGTATTATTTAGTTTCGAATTTCGGGACGAAATTCTGTTATTAGGGGGCAAGTATGTAATACCCCGTAATTTTATTGATTTTTATTTAATGGATTAATTGAATTAAATGAGAATTAATTTGAAATTAATCCGGAGGTAAATACTAGCAAGATGTGAATTGATATTTGATTGTGATGTTAGAATAAAATATTACTGAGAATATATGGTAATATATGAGTATTGAAAATATTAAAATTATCGCGATGCAGAAATACGACAATTTGGGAAATTAAGTTGGGACGCGCGTGTCAATCGCGTCAGGAATGAAATTAATTAGATTAAAAAGTAAATTATATTTTTATTAACCAAATGGTCATTTTGAGTGCGTCAACGTGTTCGAAAGGGTCGAAATAGTCAGAAAACACTAGCCGGGAGTTTAGTTTGGGTCCCGGAGCATTTTTAGGCCAAACCGGCAACCCAGAAGGGTATTTTGGTAATTTTAAAAATTGAGGAATTAAAACCCACGAATTTTATAGTTTAATTATATATATAGGCCACTAAGGCCATTATCAACAAAAGACAAGAGAGTGGGCTACGGGGGTTTTGAGAGAAGTTGGAGAAAGGTTACAAGAGGTCCAAACCAAAACCATCAACCATCACCACCATTCTGGAAGGATTTGTGACAAGAAAGAGGAGAGAATCAACCTATAATCACCAACAATAAATTTGAAGAACAAGCCTAAGTCAAGTGTTTTGATGTTATTAATTTCAATGAATATTTCCTCCATGTATAGTGTAGAAACTTTTTATGCCTTGAAAGTTTTGATGAAAACCCAATGGGATTGTTGTGAAACTCATGATTTTGGATAGGGATTGCATGTAGAATGGTTAGGGACGAATTGTATACCCAAAAATATAACTTTTGATGATTTGAAAACGGATTTATAAGGAGCCTTTGTATTCAATTAAATTATGGGTTCATGTTCTTAGGGTTTGGGGCAAGCTTTGGGAATTTATGATTATTACATGTTGATTAGTAAGATTAGACCCCAAAAATATGTTAATAAGTGACCTAGGGTGACTTAGAGTAGTTTAAAAACGTTAAAACTTAATTGGTATGAACTTAGGATGGATTTAGAGCAAGAAAAATAAGGAAAAATGAAGTTGGGGAAATTCTGGGCATTCTCTGCCATCTCGTTAGAAGACAACCCAGGTCATTCGAACGACCTCGTTCGAACAAGCTTCTAATGAGATTACAGTACCCCTTCTAACGAGTCCATTTTTCGTTCGAATCCATTCGTCGAACGACACTCGTTCGAAAGACCTCATTCGAACGAGATTTCAGTGACTTCTAACGAGTTTAATGAATGGTCTTTTTCGGCCAATTTTAGTTTCAAACTTTCCGTGGGATTATTTAATTGTGTTATTCTTCTCTTGTTGATTAGTGAAAATATTTGTGAGTATTCGATGACGTTTAGGATTAAAACTTGAAATTTTATAAAGGCTTGGTGACATCTATGGGTTAGATTGTAAGTACCGAAATTTGCGACGTGAGAAGTGTTGGGGATCTATATTGTATATTATCTGTGGACTTGTAAATGTATAACATCTATTGACGGTATAGAAATGAAAAATATACCTCTATTAATAATATAATATATCTAATATGTGTGAATGCTTATTATATGGACTTATATGTGTATAACATACCTACCACACTTGCTATCACGGGAGGTCGGCTTTTGATCAGGGCCATCTAATCTTTGTGTGCCTACGGAGGGATTTAGATTGGTACCTCATGGACATAGGTCAAAGAATGACTTATTGGTGAGTTGGAGCGTAGGTATGTGACCCATGGGTATGTGAACTATGTTCGCCTCCATTATGTGTGTTTGATACTTATTGAAACGGTTCCTGAGAGATTCGAAATACGTGGTCCTCATGTACGTGATGTACCGGGATTCGATAGCAGAGTATGTGTGCACTACAGCTTAGCCTAGGGGTGCCCTTATTGTATATTTATGTTGAGATTAATGTACTAATAATCGAAATGAACTTTTATTAAAGTATGATTGTGAATAATTGTGACATTTTTTAGTAGAGTTAAAAATGGAAAATTCTTAGTAATTCTTATAACTAATTTTGAGTAATAAAAGTAAGACTCTCAATTTATATTAAGATGTCGGGAATTGAACTTTGAATTGTAAAGTAAAGTCAGGTTACGGATTGGACTAGTTAGATAAAAGAATAACTAGAACGGGAACGGGTACGATAGGCGTGCACAATTAGTTGAGAGGTGAGGAACTCATGTGAGTGCACTCACTATCATGTATTTTATTTTCACTATTTAATGATATTAAACACTTGCTATATTTTTAAACTATTTTTACAATCGGGCTCTGACCCGTTTGCTTTCAAATCTATTTTCTTGTAAAAACCTTTTAGGTGCCCAGCCACAAGGATACCAAGCTTAGAAGTCCCATTCTAGTGACCTGCTATAGCTGCGTGGAAGTTACAGGATTTCGATAGTAGGTGCCTCCACTTTCTGCTTGACTCTATTTCAGAATTGTTCATCTTTAGGGCATGTCGCCCCTTTTTTTCTAGAGACATCTTAATTACTCAGTTCTATTTCAGTTTTGGATTTATTTAATTAGTAATTCAGATTTTGTATTTGGTTGTATTCAGTATTCGGGTTATTCAGAGGAGTATTCCTCCAGATTCAGTTTATTACATTGTTATTCTATTATGACTATGATGTAATTATGGTATTAATATTTCATAATTTAATTTGGTTGTATGTTAATCTAATTTAATTAAAATTGACAACTCACTTTTTAAATATTAGGTGGCTAGTAATTGTTAAAAGTGTTTTCGACAGTGATGCTATGAACTGAACCAACTTGACATTTTGTATTAATTTGAATAAAGGAGTAGCTACCCGATATTTAATTAGTCGGGGTGTCACAGTAACTTAACTAACTTAAAATCCACTTAAAACAAGAGGAAGATGTATTATTATTATTAGTATTATTATTATTATTATTATTATTATTATTATTATTGTGGTCGAGCTTCAATTAAATTCTTAGTCTTTGTAAAGTTGTTGTTTAGGTTGTTGTTACATCTATTTTTCACAGATCTTAGGTCGTTGGTGTTACTGTAGACTTGGATTGATCGATTGAGAAGTATCTCTAGTGACATTCTACTTAACATTCTTAGGATGTAGAAGTCGAGCAGTGTAGCTTAGCTTCTTCTTTGTGTTTATTTACTTTTCAGTGCAGATAGTTGTATTTTATAGTTCATCCTGAGTTATAGTTTGTATATGTGGTATTTGTATTCCTGAGTTGGATTATTATATTGACAAAGATTGGTATCAAGGATATAATATTTGTTTCAGTAGACGTTATTTTGTTGTAATTTTATTTATTTCATTTTTATTCGGTTTCATTATGCTAAGAATATTACCAAAAGTTTTAAATTCTCGTGATTTTTTTACTAGACATGATCAATCTATTTATGAATTTTCCGGGATCACATAAACTCTAACTATACACTGAGATACCATCAAAGAACATTAATACAAATAAGGTTTGAAAACCTCCTTCATAAGTTCTTGAAAAATTCATGGGGCATTAGTAAGGCCAAAAGGTGTTACTCTAAATTCATAATGGCCATAGTGGGTGGTGAATGTTTCAGTTGTCATTCTGTTTTAATGGTAGTCGAACCTTAGTTCCATCTTTAAAAAATATTTGGCACTAAATAATTCTTCCAAAAGTTCTTCAATAGTTAGAATGGGGAATTTGTTTTAAGAGTTGCTTCATTTAGCTGCTTGTAGTCAACCCAAAATCTCTAGCATCCGTTATTTTTCTTGACCAGTAAAACTAGTGAGGAAAATGGACTCTGACTGTCTTGAATCACTCTTAAATCCAACGTCTCTTGTACTAGTTTTTCTATAAAAAAAAATCCAAAATATGACACCCTGTAAGGTCTTTGTTGTTGTAATAGTCTCTTATTTTAACACAATTTGGTGGCTATGGTTCCTTTGAGGTGGTAACCCCATGGGTTCTTCAAAAACATCAACATATTAAGATAACATTTGTGATATTATAGGTGGATGGGTACCTCAGAATGTGTTGGACCCTCATTTGTGGATTTTCGTCCTGTGAAACCATGGGTGGTATTTTTCAATATCTTCTTGAAAGAATTCCTAGTCATCATTTGAATCTTGACCTCCTGAGTGGTCCCTTTTTGCAGTACTTTATTATCTTCCTCTTGCAAGTTAAATTTGGTGTCTCAAAATAAAATAAGATAAGATTGTATTTCTTCATCCAATCCATCCATAATATCATGTCATGTTCCCCAATTTGTAATAACCTCATACCTGCCTTGGTGTTCATAGTTCTCAAGGTTATATCTACTCTTAGAATTGATCCTATCTGACCCTTCTCTGTTCAAAATTGTAATGTAGTTTCATATTCTCTTTCTTCGTTCCATTCTTGAACCTGTGGTTGTCTGGCTAGCATAAATACCACATTTTATTGAAAGAGCTTCATGTCCATCTCCATTTGTTTCAGCCTTTCTTTCACCTGAGTCGCTATTTATTGGATTTTCTCATCTCGTTTCTTGATCGTATCTTGCATACCCTTGTACCGTGTACCCTCCGTTATCTTCTCCAATGGAATTTAGGTCTCGGCCGATTCTGATATCAAATTGTTACAACTAATTGAAAATCAGTTCTAATGGATTTTGGGAAAATTCAGATAATTGTATTCAAAACTATAAATTGATTATACAACAATGGACATCCTCTGTAATTACATTCATAAGATATTTATAATACTTTTCATTTTGATCCAAGTGCTCGCATTATCGATTAATACTTTTCAAAATCCGATATATATATATTGTGGGTACCTGAATTTGCCATCATGGGCCCGGACGAGTAGCCTAATAAAAACGGCCCAAAGTCCGGACCCCTCGCACCATAACAAAATTCCATTATGACTTAGTCTTCTCCTAGGATATCGTCTAGAGATATTCCAGGAAAAGAATATGGATGTGGGGGAGTTCAACACCCCCACTCCTCGAAAATAAACATGTATATAATGAACTCTAAGCCTGGGGCAAGAGGCACACACAGTATTCTCTGTAAACGCTCCCCGGAGTATATAGAAATAATACTGACTGCACCACCATGGACGTAGGCATCCTTGCTGAACCACGTACATTACTGTGTTATGTTATTGGCACTTTATGTTCTTTATTTTCTTTCGTGATTGCGCTTTTCTCATTTATTTGTGTTGAATATAATTGTCACCATAATTGGCGCTGTCTGTGGGAATGTTTGTCTTCCCTGAGAAAGCCCTCACCAACAAAGAAGTTTGAAATGTCTGGTCACAGCAGTAATGATCCTTAGACATGAGATATCCAAGAACAACCTGCTCCTCGCAGGATCAGATCTGAAGTTCGGCGTTTAGATCAGAGAGCTCGCCTAGAGAGGCCAGGCTCAGAGGAAAGCCAAGGACCAGCGAGGTCCACGCAAATCTCCAGACTGATTGATGCCTATGAGGCAAGGCTCCAAGAGAAAAGGGAGTCCTCTCACAAGAAAGAGGCAGAGAATGCTCGCCTCAAAAGGAAATTAGAAAGGATGGATGAAGAGCTCCATCGCAGCACTAGGCGACGTCCATACCACACTCCTAGCCCTCAGGCGAGCAAGTCTCCCAGCCGAGGAAGGAGCCCAAGGCGTGGATCCCAAAAGAGTGAGAAGCACGAGTCAAACAATGACTCTCTCAAGCACCAGCGACCAGATCACCGTTACAGGAGCCCAGCTCGCAGCAATGAGAACATACGAAATTTGGCCCGATGGGAGATGGACCAACACCCAGCACATCGCGACGCAAGATCGACTAGGGAGCTTGCTAGGTGAGCTCTCAAGACCCAGATGAAATCCCCTTTATCAAGGGAGATAGAAGAAGAGTAAGCCCCCAAGAAATTTTTTATTCCAAGATTCAAGATTTATGACAGAAAAACTGACCCCATTGATCACGTTAGGCTGTACAGGCAAGCCATGATTCTCTGGAACCACCGGGATGCACTGATGTGCAGGATTTTTCCCTCAAGCCTACATGACGTGGTGCAGAAATGGTTCGAAAGGCTCCCTCACAGGTCTATCAAGAGCATTGAACCCCTGGTCGAGCTCTTTACGTCCCACTTCATTACTAGTAGCTCCTATCCCAAAAGGATGGATGCTTTACTAACAATGAAAAAGATGCCTCAAGAGAGCCTACGAGACTATGCAAAGAGATACTGGGAGTTATTCAATGAGGTCAAGGACTGCTCGGAGCAGGTAGCAGTGGCCTCTTTCAAGATTGAGCTGCCTAGCTCTTGCCTTCTGCACTAATCCTTGATGAAGAAAGAGGCCACGACCATCAACGACTTGATGGATCGCATCTAGAAGTACGCCAAAGTGGAAGATGTGACCCACCTCAGTACAGGAGAAAATGGTCGAACTAAGCTCGCCGCCAAAGGCAACGACAAAGCAGAGAACCAAAAGAAAGGAGGCAAGAATGGGGGCAAGAATGGCTCCAAGAACGGAGGAAGGAACGATGTTTCAAAAGCATTTCAAGCAGTCAACACTGTCTTCAAAGAACCAATTTATAAGATTCTGGCGAAGATCAAAGACGAGCCATTTATTAAGTGGCCCAGAAAGATGGGAGGAGATACCTTAAAGAGAAACAACGCGCTGAGATGTGCTTTTTATAAAGAGGGAGGACATAAGACTGAGCACTGTAAAGATCTTAAGTCCCACCTCGAAGAATTAGCCCAGTCTGGGCACCTGAACGAGTTTGTAGAGAAGAAGGCAGAGAAAGTTACAGCTAATGGAGAAATGAGACCCGACAACGTACTCGAAGATGATGTTAGCCATGAATTTGCGATAATTCATGGAGCATCTGATATGAAGCAGATTCAGGGGAATTCATCTCGGATGGAGGTAAAAAATCTTACAACTGTAATGCAAGCTTTTCAGATCGATCCAGCAAAGACACAATTAAGAAAGCGTCGGCGAGCAGATGACGTCGACTATAGCAAACATATCGTGTTCACAGATGAGGATCTGGTGGGAGTGAGAACCCCACATCATGACACCTTGATCATTATGCTCAGGATAGCGAACTATGACGTCGACAAGTTGCTCGTCGACCAAGGAAGCTCATCCGAGGTAATGTATCTCGACCTATTCAGAAAATTGAAGTTGAGCGTCGCCGACCTAAAGGAGGCCACTGTCCCTCTAGTTGGCTTCGCTAGAAAAGTGACTATCCCACTGGAAAAGATTGTGTTGCCGGAAAGGGGAGGAAGTATCTCCAAGTTGATTGAGTTTCTAGTAGTCGACATTGACTCGCCATACCAAGCTATCCTATGTAGAGGATGGCTACATGCGATGAAGGCAGTTCCCTCGACCTACCATGAGAAACTCAAATATGTGACCGAGCGAGGAGTAATGGAGATCCATGGCAATCAAGCAATGGAAATAAGGTGCTTCATAGTGACCATCCACCCTAGATCAGAGAAGAAGTCCGAGAAGCCCAATGAGAAAGTCGAGGAACAAGAAGGTCCTATACCTTCAAAATAACAGTTAAGGTACGGAAGACCCGGAGTGGAGGAGACTAGGATCCTCCCCTCTGAGCAGGTCATGGAAAACCTGGAGGAAGTTACAGCTAGTGGTAGCAAGAAGGAGAGGGTATTCTTGATTGGAGCTTCTCTCACAGATTAAGAAAAGAAGGAATTGACGCTTCTGTTCAGAAGAAACGTAGATGTTTTCGCATGGGAACCATACGAGCTACCTGGAATTGATTCCAGTGTCGCTTGTCATCGGTTGCATGTCGACCCCACCTTCAACCTATCACACATAAGGCACGACGAACTGCGCTCGAGAAGGTAAAAGTCATAGAAAAAGAAGTTGAAAAATTTCTAGATGTAGGGTCCATACTGGAGGTTCAATTCCATAAATGGTTATCCAACCCAGTCGTAGTTCCAAACAATAACGAGAAATGGAGGGTTTGTATCGACTTCACTGACCTTAACAGGGCTTGCCCTAAGGACAGTTTCCCTCTCCAAAAAATTGATAAATTGGTGGACGCCACAACAGCTCACGAAAGAATGAGTTTTCTGGATGCATATTCGGGGTATCATCAGATCCCTCTGTATGCACCAAATAAGGACAAGACGGCATTCATCACCACCATCGGATTATACTGTTACAAAGTCATGCCCTTCGGGCTCAAAAATGCAGGGGCAACCTACCAGTGGCTGGTCACCAAGATGTTTAAAGACCAAATGGGAGACACCATGGAGGTCTATATCGACGATACGCTCATCAAGAGCAGGAATAAGGAAGACCACCTCTTAGACCTATCGAGAACCTTAGAAATCCTCAAAAAATATTGAATGAAGCTTAATGCGAGAAAGTTTTCTTTCGGTGTCCAGTCAGGAAAATTTCTTGGGTACTTGGTCAGTAAGAGAGGCATCGAGGCTAACCCGGACCAGATCTACGCAATCAACAGGGTACAAGCCCCTCACACAATACGGGACGTACAGAAGCTCACCGGCATGCTCGCTGCCTTGAATCGTTTCATCTTAAAGTCCTTCGAGAAATGCAAACCATTCTTCCATCTCTTGAAGGGAAATAAGACAGTAGAATGGAATCCAGATTGCTCGCAAGCATTGAACGAACTTAAGCATTACCTCAGTTCACCACCACTTCTTGTCATACCTCAAGAAAGAGATTCCTTGTACTTGTACCTCGCCGTTTCTAACCACGCCGTCAGTTCTGCACTGGTGTGGGAGAAAGTAGGAATCCAGTACCCCATTTATTACACGAGTAAGACCTTATTAGAGTCTGAGCAGCGGTACCTAACGCTAGAGAAGCTTTCCTTTACACTTGTAGTAGCTTCAAGGAAGTTGAAGCACTACTTTAAAGCTCACATCATCATCATTCTTACATCGCACCCCCTTAAAGCAATCCTAAGGAAAGTGGATTTATCGGGCAGACTGACTATATGGTCGGTCAAGCTCGAACGATTTGACATCCAATTTCAACCAAGGAATGCAATCAAGGGACAAGACCTTGCTGATTTCATAGTTGAATTCACAGGAGAGCATCCTCTAGATGAACTCCAACCCATGAAGCAAAGTGAGAACCACGCAACAGAGGGAGTTTGGCAATTATTTGTTGATGGAGCCTCCAACTCAAAGGGGGAAAGAGTGGGCATTGTGCTTGTTACTCCAGAAGATACAATCCTCAAACAGGGAATTAGTCTTGGATTTGAAGCCTCCAATAATGAGGCAGAGTATGAGGCTTTGATTGACGGCCTCCGGAAGGCACACATTTTAGGGGCAAAGCAGTTACAGGTGTTCGACGACTCACAATTAGTCTCCAATCAGATAAGTGGGGAATACAATGCAAAAGATGAGAGAATGGAAGCCTACCTCGCCTTGGCAAAGAGGCTAATGGCCAACTTCGAGGAAGTCAGTATCCAGCGATTTCCCAAAGGACAGAATAGCCATGCTGATGCCCTGGCAGCCCTGAGTTTGGCAATCAATTTTGACTTGAAAAGAACGATCCCCATCGACTTCCTTGCTCGCCCGAACATCAACCAGAGCTAGGAGCTGCCAGGCGTGGAACATGTTCTACAGATTGAGTCAGCACCCAGTTGGATGGACCCTTTAAGGGACTATTTAAAGGATGGCGCACTTCCAAGAGATAGGAAGACCTCTCATCAGATAAGAGTCAAAGTTGCTCGCTTTCACTTATCTCCTGAGAGCAAGTTGTATAAGAGATCGTTATCGGGCCCTTACCTACAATGTGTTCGCCCGAGGGATGTCGAGAAAATTTTGCCCAAGCTCCATGAAAGAATCTATGGAGGCCATATTGGAGGAAGATCACTAGCTTTTCGAGCTATGAAGGAAGGCTACTGGTGGCCATATATGTAAAAAGATGCGGCAGTGTACGCTCGCAAGTGCAAGAAGTGTCAATTTCACGCCCCTATGGTTCACCAACCTGCCAGTGACCTCAAATCACTCACCATCCCCTGGCCTTTCGCCCAATGGGGAATGGACATCGTAGGACCACTTCCTACCGCCACCGGCAATAGCAAGTATATGTTGGTTGCAACGGATTACTTCACTAAATGGATAGAGGTAGAGCCACTGGCAAACATCCGAGATGCAGATATGATGATATTCATGTGGAAAAACATAATTACCCATTTTGAAATCCCCATAATCATCATCACTGACAACGAAAAACTGTTTGAGAGTGTCCCTTTTCCAGAACTTCTGCGATGAACATGGGATCAGGCACTATTTCAGCTCGATGGCGTATCCTCAGAGCAACGGTCAAGCTGAAGCTTCCAACAAAATAGTGATCGATGGGTAAAAAAAATGATTAGAGTGAGCCAAAGGTGCATGGGGTGAACAAACTATAGCATATTCTATGGGCCTACCGCACTACACCACGTCGGGCAACCGGGGAAACCCCATTTTCACTAACATATGGAATAGAAGTGGTCATCCCATTAGAAGCATGCCTACCAACTATGAGATCCACCCTTATCGACCAGAGCCAGAATAATGCAGCATTGCTCGTTGAACTCGACCTAGCCGATGAACGCAGAGAACTTGCCTTAGTGAAATTAGCGAGCTATCAGCAACAGCTCGCAAAACACTATAACAAGAAGGTCAATCCAAGGGCATTCCAAGTTGGTGACTATGTCCTAAGAAAAGTCCTTAGCAGCGCAGTAAAACCATCAGATGGCAAGTTGGGGCCCAATTGGGAAGGACCATTCAAGATAACAAGAGATGATCTACAAGGAGCCTATCACTTAGAAACCCTGGAGGGCATAGAGATACCCCGGGCATGGAATGCGGCAAATCTTAAGAAATTCTATTTCTAGTTTTTTATTTTGCTTTTTACCAGATTTATGAAAATGGCAGCTCATTTACTTGTGATTAATAAAAGTTGTTTGGCAGTTGCATTCTATGAGGTGTTAGTTAACTAGTATATAAACTTTATAACTTGCACACCCTTTCCAAGTGACAGGCACACTACTCAGTACGCGATAGCAGGGAAAACACTCTCCTTAGGTTTTCGTTATGAAGCACGAATAACCTCTTTTCATTGCCCCTGGCAGTATATGAAGCCCTACTGGAGATCCTTAGGCAATTCGGCCAAGTCAAATTGGTCGCCAAATAATGTTTAGTTAACAAAACCCTGATCGGATAGAGCATCCAACACCATGTGTGTCCTCGCCAATTTCCACACTTAGGCCTAAGGGAGTGTGACGACACGACCTAAAAGGTAAAGTAAGGCAGAATGGTATCTCATAAGCATACTGGACTGGAGGGATACTTAATCGACAATGCAAACTTACCAATCTAGTCGGCCAAGAGAGGCCCAAGATTATTAAGCAAAGAATAAATGATGTAAAAAATATAGAATACTCGTTTAGTCGGCGAGTTCGCCCAAAACATAAATTTCATATTACTTCATCACATTTACAACAAAAACGTACAACCCATGTTTAATCGGCGAGATCACCCAAAACATTAAAATTGCATTGCTTCATTACATATGTATACAAAATTACAACTGGTAAAATCCTAATGAGGCTGAGGCCTCTGAACAAGGTAATCAGCCACTTGTACTCTTCGACCATCATCCGGATGAGGATCTAATTCCTCCCCGACTTCATTCCCATCTGACTCCAATAGCTGTCGAGGGATGGCTACGATAGGGATCCACTGATCATCCCTCCAGAAGGGGTTAGGCCTTAAAGTGGAAGGAGAGATCTCGTGATGATACCAGAGTATTGAGTTCCTTGGAACTTGCAGCTCCTTTAAGGCACTCAACCATCCCCTGATGAAGGCAAGCTCTTCAAACTCTGTCAGCCTCGTCGAAGCATCTACTCAACCTTGGTCGTAACCATCAGCCCATACTCGCCGAGGTCCTCTCTTAAATAGATGCCTCAACTGCGTGACATCCCTTTGAAGCCCAGCAGTAATCACATATGCTCGACGGACATCTTCACGGAGCTCATCCATTTCCCTAGCTGGACTTATCACGTTTGTACCAACTCGCGGAATAGTCGATGGGGTAGAACCTCGCAGCACCGGAGGAACATCGCTTGGTCCTGTGCCATCTCGTGATGAGGAAGAAACCCTTAAAACACGAGGCGTAGTGCTTGGCGCATGCTCCCTGAGGTGCAACACTTCCCTCCTCAAGGACTCATTTTCCTGTTACATAACTTCTACAACTTGGTTAATCTCAGTAGCATCGAGGAGTCTTGCTCTAAAAGTATTCACTTCCTCTTGAACAGAAGCTCCAACTTCTTTCATCTCCGAAAGCCTGTCTTTCAGCTTAACAACGAGATTCGTCTGCTCTATGAAATGCTTATTCCTCAATTACAACGATTTGCAAATTCTTACGAAGGTATGACGAACTTGAGGACTCACATCAGGACCAAGCATTCTTCCCAATTGAGAAGTGGCTGGTATATAGTCATCTACATCAATCGACTACAAGCCATAAAAGAGGAGTAAAGGATAAAATGAATCAGTGCACTAAGGGAAAAAGTCTTTTCATTTCATTAATACATAAAGGATCAGAGTACATTGAGAAACAGAAAGGAACATTACAAACAAAAATACAAAAGAAAATCCTAAGAATAGATTAGCTGGCGACCTCGGGTTGTTCAGAAGAAGCTGGTTGCTTCCCCTTGTCAGCAGCAGTGGGAGCATCTCCCTCAGTAGGGACAGCTTATGTCGCCCGAGTAGGAAGGGCATCAACAGGAACTAACTGGGAAGCAGGGTCGACACCTTTGACGATTGGGGCAGGAGCTTCATCTAAGATAGGCTTTGGGCCTCGATCGTGCTCATCGAACAAGCGAGAGGCAACGTCCACCTCGGTAGCTAAGAGGGCCTTGCTCCAGCCCTTCTTGAAGTTCAAACGGCTGATGTAGCCTATCTTAACCTCAGCATCTTCATATGAGGTAGCCCACCCAGAGTTATATGAATCTTCTTAATAGTGGCTACCTCGAACTCCTTCTCGTTCAGCTTCTTCGTTAGCACCTTATTCTACTCCACCAACGCTAGCTTACTCGAGCAGACCAAATCATAGGCCTGCCGCAGTTCATTCAGTTCTTTGACTGCTGCCTCCCTCTCTTGATTGGCTTTGATAAGGGCCAGATCAGAAGAAGTCCGATCAGCATCAGAGGCCTTCAAGCTAGACTCAATCTAGACACTCTTCACCTTTAGAGCAGTGTTCTGCTTCTCCAACTCACCATTCTTATTAACCAGCTCATCAGGAGAGCGATAGAGCACGGCAAAGTCGGTCACAAACTGCAAGTAAAGGAAGACATTAGAAGGGAGAAACAAATAGAATCTGACAAGCATTAGAAAAGAGAAACAGACAAACCAAAGCTAGCCTCTAACTCGCTTGCAAGGTTAACTGGTCAGTCCCCATCGCCCTTTGGCGATCAGCAGGAAAGATTGCTCTCTCGAGCAGCGCAGGGGCCAGTTGAGGAGAAATGGCAACCGAGGCCCCCTCTGACAATACAGACACAGGCACTAAGGCCTGCCCAGCCTTCGTCCTCGCTTCCATTCTACTCCTCTCCTCCTCCTTATCCTTCTCCTTCTCTACCTTCTTCCTCTCCTCAACCTTCTTTTTCTCTTATGTCTTCTTTCTCTCATCTTCCCTCTTCCTCTCTATCACTCTCAACTGCTCTTCTTTTTTTCTCTTCTTCTCCTGCGCCTGAGCAGCAGATCGAGAACCAGTGGCAACAGCCCCACTGTTGGATTTCTGCTTCTTTGACCTCTGAGCAAGAAGCACATCATCATCGTCATCATCACGGATAAAATTTCTCCTTGGGAGAACCATTTCCTCGCTAGAACTACTGGATGTACTTGAAGACTCTTGGGCTTCAGAAACCTCTTCTGGGCTGGAATAACTATCACTGTTGGAGCTCTCCTCACCAAAACCACCTTCAGCACCCCCTCTAATATCACTCTCAGAACTACTCTCTTCCTCGTCCAACGAAATGGAATCGACAGCAGCTTCTTCAGAAGTATTTAAGTCAAGAATGCTATCCACAAGCCTCACAATTAAATTGGACCCGATGTTCTTATACTCGAGCAGGAAAGCAGCAGACCGGGGATGTTCACCGTCAGCCAAAGATTCCCTGATATTCTAAGCTTTAATCAGCTCGGTAGCTCAAACCTCGCTAAGGGCAGGTTCTAAGTTTTTTGTCCTCGCTGAAAAGAAAATAGGAAAGTGTCAGAAAAATCACACATTAACAAGGAGATCGAAAGAGCATAGCAAAGACTACATATGTACTCTTCCCCATAAAAGGGAACAGTGAATCTATCAGACCTCGCCCCCTCGATCTGGGGGGAGAATTGCCAATTCCTAGCAAGAAAGTCATCCTGTTAGTAGTCTTTGTAGGAATCAGGTAAATTTACTACCAATACCTTGTCAGGACTCCTGGCCTTGAGGTAAAGAAGACCAGAGCTAGTTCGAGAGACGGAATAATAAAAATAAACTTCAGCGAGCCCTAATTTAGTGCCATAAAGTTGATTTATTCTATGGACACCATTGATTATCTTCCATACGTTGGGCGAACACTGTGCAGGGACAATGTTGAAATAACCAAAGAAATGCAGGAACAAATTGTTTGGAGGAAAATTAAGCCCCCTTGAGAAATCAACAGGACATGAATCCAATGAGCGCCCTCTATCTCTCTAACATTTTTAAGGAGAGAGCGCACTCAATCTCTACCCATTCAGGGATATTATAAAACTTCCTGAACTCAGACACTGATCTATTACCTATCTTTGACATTTGTAAATCCTAAATTGCAAATTCAGAGAAAACTCAACAGAGAAAGCACAAAGAAAGAGCAAAAAGGACTTACGAGATGAAAAGTTTGACTTGGACGATGCAAGATCACGAGGGAGATTGAAAGCGAAGAAAATGAAGGCTTGGAGAAGAGGACACAACAGCTAAAACTCGCAGAAGATGAGGGAACACTAAGAAGTTTGAAATGACAACTATGGAACGTTGCTCCAATTAACTTTTAAATGCTCCCAATCATCGCGCACAGGACACGAAGTAACTGTCGCCTAAATCAGTTCTCAACTTTGGGAAGAGTTTCACGACTTACAAAAGAGCCATTATGACAAATCATTTAAACTTATTAAGCCCAAATTGTGGCCGAACAACTTTAGGGGCAATTGTGGGTACCTAAATTTGCCATCATGGGCCCAGACGAGTAGCCTAATAAAAACAGCCCAAAGTTCAAACCCCTCGCACCATAACTAAGTTCCATTATGACTTAGTCTTCTCCTAGGATCTCGTCTATAGATATTCCAAGAAAATAAGATGGACGTGGGGGAGTTCAACACCCCCACTCCCCAAAAATAAACATGTATATAATGAACCCTAAGCCTGGAGCAAGAGGCACGCACTGTATTCTATGTAAACGCTCCCTGGAGTATATAGAAATAATACTGACTGCACCACCGTGGACGTAGGCATCCTTGCTGAACCACGTACATTACTGTGTTGAGTGATTGGCACTTTATGTTCTTTATTTTCCTTGGTGATTGCTATTTTCTCATTTATTTGTGTTGAATATAATTGTCACCACACACACACACACACACACGTATATATATATATAATAATGCTCCTGTGCGGATTAGTCCGTATTTTAAGAATGAGGATCGGACATGTGTCATGTAACGGCGCCCCTAAAAATTATCACCTAAATTATAGGCACACTCTCTCTCTCTTTTCTGGGCTCACCGCCAGGTGACACATGTCTGGTCTGCACTCTTAAAATGCGGACTAGTTCGCACAAGAGCAGGACTGTATATATATATACTAGGGTGTACCCGTGCCGATGGCACGATAAAAATATAGAGTATTTTGTAATTTTATACACAACGATTATCAATACATTGATTCGAAATTGACATTTCTAAAAAATATTTATGTTGAGATTTACTTACATGAATCTGTCATGTTCATTTCAAAATTTTCACTTGTGTTAGTGATGTGTGAGAGATGGTATTTCAAATAGATTAGCATGATAATGTCAAAAAAACTGAAGTTATTTTTTTTAAAAACATAAATAGTTCTAATAAAAATTGAAGTTATTAATTTATTTTAACTATTAAGTGGGGACTTATAAATTTTGATACAATGACACGACATGTATATCAGCAAACTTATTCAAATTGGGATAAAATGACATATTTGAGTCTAGATATTCTCATTTAATTTATAACCGTAAAACTTGTGTTAATTTGTGTTCTTACATGTTTAATTGTAAAGAAAATATTAATTACCTAATTCGTGTTTAATTGAAGAACATTCGTTATGGGGCCTTTGTGTGGCAGTGAGTATAAAAAATATTTTCCATTTTTACTTTACATTTATGATGAGATGAAACAGAGAGACTTGCTTGTATATATGTGTAGAGCTATGGGGAAAGTCCCCATTTAACAAAAGAAGAAAAAGAACACTTAATTAATAATTAAAAGGGGAAAACATGTATTATACATTTACTTTAATACATTTTTACTTTGCAAATTTAATCTATTGTGAGGTGATATTATTTGGGATGGACCTATTGTGAGGTGATACTGTTGGAATCTTTTCCACATCTTAGTGTGCATTGTCAAATATTACCCGAGTGGAACTAAAAAAACTGACATTTTAATGTCATTTATTTAAACTGCTTGACTTATTATTTGGGATGGACCTATTGTGAGGTGATACTGTTGGAATCTTTTCCACATCTTAGTGTGCATTGTCAAATATTACCTGAGTGGAACTAAAAAACTGACATTTTAATGTCATTTATTCAAACTGCTTGACTTATTATTTGGGATGGAAAATTTGAAATAACAAAAATAATGTATAATACTTTTTGTGTCGAACTAATTTTTAATTATTGAACTGAGAGAATTTCAATTCAAATATTTAAAGTAAACTCCATCAAAAACAGATTTATACAGTTAGATAGTAAATTTTATATCAAATATATTTTTTATCGACTTTGAGTTAAAGTTATCTAGTGCTACTAAAATTCAATTATTTCAATTCACACCATAAATTGTTAAAAGTTATCTTAATTCAAAACTAATTTCTGATGTTGTTGAGTAAATTATTTGAAAAAAACTTAATGAAATTTAGAGAAATCTTACATGTTTTGAAAGATTTTTCCTTTGAATATAAGTATGCATTTGTCAGACTTTGGCACCGAGCCTTGAGCCTAGTTTGAGCATTGTGCCTTGTCCTTTAGAATAAAGTCTACATCTGTCAACTTTGACCACTGATGGATAGTAGCATACCTCTACTATCCTTATCTATTATCCCTAAGAAGTATTTACTATTTAGACAAATCTATTATCTCAGTGAGGATAAAAAAATATCACAAACCATTTGTTATGTACACCACACAAATGATTTAAGATCTCAGTGATATATTTTTTAAAATATCAAAATTGACTTTCCTAGGACATTTCACTCAAAAGTGTGTTGATTTCAAAATGAGTGGAGAAAGTAATAACAATGCAAAACATTGAATATACAGATCCGTTTTGCACCTTTATCAATAGTAGTAAATTTCAAAATTTCAGAAAACAAACTTTAAAATGAAAATAAATAAATAAATTCATATAATAAATAAAAATTGAACTGAATAAAAAATGATGTTAATATATTTGTGTTACATTCACCAGTGCAACATGTTTAAATCATTTCCCATTTCTCATATGAAAAAAAATATAATTATGATACACCAATTAACTCTAGTGATACTCGAGAAACATTCTTGATATGGAGATGCTATCTCATTCTTCTGCAACACAAATTCATTTATAATCTACTTTTTCAGAAACAAAAAATAAAATTGAAATTAAAAAGTCATTGAAATTAAAATTAATTTCATAAACCTAAAACAAATCTAAAATGAAGCAACACAGAGGTGGAGAAGGAGTTTTAAGAGAGAGACAACTTCCATGTCCAATACAGAGGTGGAGGCAGTCATAAATTAAGAGAACTTCCATGTTCAAATAGGTATGAACCTACAGCGTATGTGGTCCCAACCATCTCCACGCACAAAACCCAAATAACCAAACGACATACCTAAATATTTTTCACCGCGCTTCTCTAGCTAACTCACCGACATACCTCATATCTCCGATATGGGTTTTTCTATCCGATATGTCCTTATCTTTGTGATTTGGTTCTTCTATCTGAATCTGTACATCCTCTCATACTTGTAGAAGAAAAGGGCAGATGATTCTTGCAATTAATAGATTATTTTTGTTGAAGGAGATAAAGAGGGGTCATGAAGGGAGATGAAATTTGGATGGCCACGATGCATCTTGGTGTACCCTATGGTGAAAACAAAACAATCCTTCAATGGCACTTTTAAAAAATTTTAAAACATTGAGAGAGAGAGAGAGTACCCACGTCAGACTCCTTTCATAAAAACACGGAGGCACCAAGAATTAAAACAGTACTAAGCTGAATCATAATCTCAGAACATCCAAGAATTAAAACAGTACCAAGAATTAAAACGTAGATAAGTCAGGAAAAAAAATAATCACCGTGTATAAAATTATAAACGTAGAAACCTCCCAATTAAAATTACCCTTTTACATAATATTTGTGTCCAAATTTAAATATAAAATGGGTAACTTTTATTTTCTAACTTTAAACAACCAATATTTCATTTGTTTCTATCTCAATGGTTCATCTGAAGACTATTGTGGGAAACACAAAAAATCGAAGAACAATATAAATTCATAAATAAAGTAAAACACACGGTTAGGACTTTTATCAAATATCAAATACCTCTCCGGTCATAAATAAAGTACTATTGAAGACGAAGCACTGAACTGAACTATACTTAAAAAATAGATGTGGAATAAGGGTTCCTTCAAAACTGGGATAAGACTCCATAGATGGCCGAAGATGGGGACGCTAGGGATCGATACGCCGGACTTCGCGTTGCTGGAAATAGGGACGCCGGAGTTTGGGTTACCAGAGATATAAGACTCCATAGATGGCCGAAGATGGGGACGCCGGAGTTTGGCCGAACATGTTAGATCTGCACAAAAAAAAGTGATATTAGAAAAAAAACCAATTAGATCAGAACAAAAAATGAACATTCATAGCAGTTAGATTTGAACATATGTAACCACTGGAAACCTTCAACGGGGAGTTTAATACATATGTAACCCATTTTGAGTGAACAGAGTAATGTTTCTCAGAGATAGAACTGACATACGATATAGACAGTTATGGAGCTCGAAGAGAACCGCCTTCAGTGAGGGACTGAGAAACGTCTCCGGCGAGGAACCATACGAACGGAATAGCTATGGAGCTCAGCAACAACTGTCTTCGGCGAGGAACCTTACGAACTGTAGAGCGTGGTGGGTGAGGGAGGCCGAGGGCTAGAGAGAGAGAGAGTATGTGATGAATAGCGATGATCTAAAATAATGAGAGAGAAAGGGGTTGGGTTAGGGATATTCAAAGCCATCTCGAGCCTTGTGCTCGGGTAAGGCATTAATTACCTTGAGCCTTGTGATGTTGGTGTAAATGATCTCTTTAATACATATAGATACACAACTTGTTTATATAACTTTTATATACAAATTTATATGATGTGGCATGAAGTTGTATGACGTGGCTATATGACGTGGCAAAGCTTGTATGGTGTGGCAAAACACCCTCCTGCTTTATTATATAGATATATATATATATATATATATATATATATAGAGAGAGAGAGAGAGAGAGGCTCATGTGCACACTAAGTTTGCACATGATTTTTCTTAAATAGTAAAAAAAAAATTGAGTTGATTTTTTTTGTGTGATATTTAAACATTTCAACGGATCCATGTAAAATAATCAGCTCAAAAAAACTTTTTTACTATTTTTAAAAAATGGGTCAAACTTTTGTTACTTTTAAGCACTTTAAAAGCTGCGAAGGTTTGACCGATTTTTAAAAAATGGTAAAAAAAAGTTTTTTTGAGCTGATTTTCTTTATATGGGTCCGTTGAAATGTTTAAATATCCCATAAAAAAAATAAACTCAAAAATATATTTTTAATGCTTTAAAAAAATTGGTGTGTGTCAGCTCTGTGCAAACTTAGTGTGCACAAGAGCTTGCCCCTATATATATATTTGTTTACTTTTTGTTAGTGTTTGTAGTTCTTCAATTGATCTATTTTTCAAATTAAATTTTCAGGATTTTATTTTGGCATTGAAAATTTAAATAATTTCGTTATGTTTAAATTTTAATTTTTTTCTAGATATTGGTTTTTTCTGTAATTTCCTAAAAAAATTCAGTAATTTCCATATGTATAAACGCTTTTTCAATAATTCCATATTTATTAAATGGTTTAATGTATTGTATTCCAGATTCGATGATAGTTTTCCTAGAATCTAAAAATATTCTAAATGTTTTTATGTAATTCCAATTTTTTGAGATATGCATCTAAAAATCCATATTTACGTAAATGTTTTTCAAAATTCCCTGATTTGTAAAATGCTTTTATGCAATTCCATATTTTTAATTTTTTTTCTACAACTTCAAAAATCATTTTAAGATTTTTATAAATAAAAATCTAAAATTTATTATATTTTCTAAATTTTTTAAAGTAATTTCCAGATAGTTCAAATGTTTTTTCTGCAATTTTGTAATTCTCTAAATATTCTAAGTAAATTTTGCAATTTCTACAATTTCCTAGTTTTTAAATATTTTTTCGTCATTTCGAGATTTTTAAATGTGATTTTCCAATTCAATTATTTTAGAAATTTTAAGTTTACAGGCTTTTAAAACATTTTTCTACAGTTCTCTTTTTTTTTAATGTGCTTTTCTAATTTAAATATTTAAATATAAACTTTCCCCTTATATTAGTTTGGACAATAATATTCTCATGTGCCATGCACATGATCAATATTTTGTCCAAAAATTTAACACCGTTGGGATTTTAGGTAAATTGTATTGTATTAATAAGGTGAAGAGGTTATGTATAAAAAAAATCTAAGTTGGAGTGATGAAGTGAAAATTATGTCCAAACTTGAGGGGGTAAAGTGTAATTAACTCATATGTTTATGTGGCAATATACATGATGGTAAAGAGAAATTCTTGGGTTGCCTTTAGAACCCAAAAAAAGAAAAGGGTATTTTTATTTGAACCCAAGTTTTCTTCTATAGACCTTACTTTGAATAAGCCCCTATTAATGGGATAAAATACATTTAACATGCCCAACAAAAGGGAAAACTCGTATCTAAACATTCTCGACTTTTAGAATTCTTTACCTCCCTCGTGCATTGATCTTCTTCACACTGATGTGTTTCTATTTGGATTCAAATGGTGAGGTCTTCATACCGCTGTAAGAGTTGCCTCTTTCATATTAAAGAATATATATTTTCAAGGCTAGTAATCAATGGAGGATTCAAGAATTGGACATTTGGGGGGTGGGGGGTAATATAGAAATAGTAGTGACAAAATGGCCCCCAACCCATATTAGCGCAGTCATTTAAAAGTTAGAGTCAAATATGGTGCCCATATTTGAAAACTATGAATCAAATATGGAGTCCATATGGAATCCATTTTCAAAAGTTGAGAGTCAAATACAAAACCTATATTATAAAGTAAAGAGTAAGCTATGTTTTTTTTTTACATATATTTGAAATTATAATACTTATTTTGGAAGCGAAAAAACGGGTTGATCCAACTCAGATTTGGCCCAACCCATATTTGGCCCGTCCACATTAGGCCCAACCCATAGTTTGGCCACTACTATGTAGAAATATCATTAATTTAAGGGGCTTATATATTAGTCCCATTTAAAATAGTTTTCATCATATTAGTCCTATTAATATAGAAACTATTAAATAAATCCTACTAACCTAAATTAAAAAATACACATGACAAAAATACCTTTAACAAGGGCACCCAAAAATAACTCCCAAGTACCACAACTCTTTTTTTACTACAAAATACCACTTAATTTTAATAGTTACTGTGGTGACAATTATTATGCAACACAAATAGATAAGAGAAAAGCAACCACCAAGTAAGAACTAGGAATATAAAATGACAATCACACAACAAAGGATGTACGTGGTTCGGCAAAGGAGTGCCTACGTCCACGGTGGTGCAATCGATGTTATTTCTATATACTCCGGAGAGTGATTACAGAGAATACAACTTGTCCTTTTGCCCCGGACCTAGGGTTCAATATATACATGTATGTTCAGGTAAGTGGGGGTGTTAGATTCCCCCACGTCTTCCATCTCTCCCTTCATGGGAACGTGGGAAGAGATCGGGTAATTTAAATGAGAAATGAGGGTCCTAGACTTTGGGCCGCTAGAAGTGGGCTACTCGTCCGGGCCATGGTCTCAATTCTGGGTACCCACAATTGCCCCTAAGTTTGTTGGGCCATGCTTTTGGGCTCAATAAATTTAAATGATTATCCGTAATGGATTTTTTCCCATGCTTCGAAAGCTGTGAAGTTGATTTTGGCGGCACCCGCTTTGTTTCTTGTGCATTATGATTAGCATAATTTGAAGGTTTGTTGGAATAGCCACTTTTCTACCGTCGCTTCAGTCTTTCCAGCATTCTTCCATTCTCTGTGAGCTCTAGCACTTCATACCTTCTTCTCTCAGTCTCCATTCTCATCGCTTCCTAGTTGTTTGGGCTCGTGCTTCTTCATCACTTGAATGGATCTTCTATTTTGTAAGTTTCCTGTGCCTTTTCTTTGTAATTTCTCTTTGAGTTTGTAGCTTTTCTAGGGTTTTCCAATGGCGAAGATTGGAAATAGGTCGATCTCTGAATTTAGGAAGTTTTATAACGTCCCTGATTCGGTAGATATTGAGTGTCGCGCTTCCCCTCCTAGAAACGTTAGGGAAATAGATAACGCCCACTGGATCCATGTTTTGTTGCTTTCCCAGGGGGGATTCACCTTTCCTCCCAATGATTTGTTCTTGCATTTCTTTGGCTATTTCAATATTGTTCCTGCATAATGCTCGCCCAATGTGTGGAAAATAGTTAATGGCGTACATAGAATAAACCAGTTGTATGGTACTAGGTTAGGTCTCGCCGAGGTCTGTTTTTGCTATTCCTTCTCTCGAACTAGCTCTGGTGTCCTCTACCTCAAATCATGGAGCCCTGACAGGGTATTGGTAGTAAATTTACCTGATTCCCATAAGGACTATTGGCAAGATGGTTTCCTTGCTAAAAACTTGTAGCTTTCTCCCCAATTTGAAGGGTTGAGGTCTGAGAGGTTCACTGTTCCCTTTTATGGGGAGGAATATATAGGTAGATGTTGCTCTGTTGTTTTGACTTTTGTTGATTTGTGATCTTTCTAACTCTTCTTTGCTTTTTCTTCTACAGCGAGGTCAAAGAACTTGGAACCTGCTCTCAGCGAGGTTCGTATCTCGGAATTGGTTAAGGCTTGGAATATCAGGGAGCCTTTGGGTGACAGCGAGCATCCCAGGTCTGTTGCCTTTCTTATCGAGTACAATAACGTTGGCTCCAGCTTCATAGCAAGGCCTGTGGATAGTATCCCAGAGTTTGATTCCTCCGAAGAGACTGTTGCTGATCATATCCAGTTGGACGAGGAGGAGAGCAGTTTTGAAAGTGACATCGTAGGTGCTATAAGAAATTTGCGGGGAGAGAGCTCTAGCAGTAGCAGTTCCTCTGATCGCAGGGAGGTTTCTGAAGCTCGAGGGTCGTTGAGCACTTCTAGCAGTTCGAGCGAGGAGATAGTTCCTCCAAGGAAGAACTTAATCAGGGATGATGATGAGGAGGACCACGTGCTTCTTGCACAAAGGTCAAAGAAGCAAAAAGCTAATTCTGGGGCTGTGGCTACTGGTTCCCGGTCCTTTGCTCAAGAGCAGGAGAGAAAGAGGAAGGAAGAGGAGCAGGTAAGGGAGAGAGAGAGAAAAAAGGAAGAAGAGAAGAAGAAGAAGATGGAGGAGAGGAACAAGAAAGAGAATGAGAGAGAGGAGGAGAAGAGGAGGGCCGAAGCGAGGACGAAAGCCGGCTAGGCCTTGGTCCCGGTGTTCGCGCTGCCCGAGGGGGATTCTATTGTAATTTCCACTCAGTTGGCCCCGTCTCTACTCGAGAGAGCTATCCTCCCAGCTGATCGCCAAAGGGCGGCAGGGTCAGAGCAATTGGCCCTTCAGGCTAGTCAAAGGCTAGCTTTGGTAAGGTTTTTCCCTTCTCTCCCATATTTTTATGAATCCCCTCATTTCCCTCTTTTAACATCTTCTTCTTTCTGCAGTTTGTCACTGACTTTGCCGTGCTGTATCGTTCACGCGATGAGCTGGTGAAGAAAAATAGTGAGCTGGAGAAGGAAAATGTTGCCCTGAAGCTCAAGGGTAAAGAGCTCGAGGCTAGATTTAAAGCCGTCGACGCTGCTCGGATTTCATCCAACCTAGCTTTTGCTACTACCAACAAGGAGAAAGATGCGGCAGTCAAGGATTTGAAAGAGTTGCAATAGGCCTATGACCTGGTTTGTTTGAGCAAATTAGCGGTTGTTGAGGACAACAGGGTGCTGTCTGAAGAGCTGAAGAAGAAGGAGTCTGAGGCTGTTACTGCCAAGGAGGACTGATACAATTCTGGTTGGGCTACAGCGTACGAGGATGCTGAAGTTCAGATAGGCTATATTAGCCGTCTGAACTTCAAGAAGGGCTGGAATAAGGCCCTTTTGGCTATTGGCGTCGATATCGACTCTCCCCTGTTTGACGAGCATGACCCGGGTCCGAAGCCAACCGTGGATGAAGTCCCTGCCTTAGCTGTCGAGGGGGATGATCTTGTCCCCCAGATGACCTCTGCTGATGCTTCCCTTGTTGTGGCGACAGAGATTACTCCTGCCGAGGGCGGTGCTCCTGCTGATGCCGACAAGGGGAAAGGGTCATCGACCTCTGGGCAACCTGAGGTTGCTAACTAGTTAGCTGCTAAGACTACTTTGTATTTTTGCTTTTTACAGTCTGTAAACTTTCTTTCTACTGTTCGATGTAACTTCCATCTTTATTAATGAAAAGACTTCTATTTTTCAGTGCACTGATTTGACTCTTTCTCTCCCTTGTCTTTCTATTGATTGTAGTTGAGTGATGTTGACGATTACATTCCTTCTACTTCCCAATTGGGAAGGATGTTGGGGCCTAATGTGAGCTCCGAAGTTCGTCACACTTTTGTGAGGATCTGCAAATCGCTGCGATTGAGGAACAAACGCTTTATAGAGCAGACAGAGCTCGTCGCCAAGCTGAAGGACAGGCTTCAGGAGATGGAGGACATTGGTGCCTCAATCCAAGAGGAGGTTAATGCGCTGAGAACAAAGCTATTGGAGGCCTCCAAGATCAACCAAGTTGGGGAGGTTCTTCAGCAGGAGAATGAGGCTCTGAGGAGAGAAGTCTCACGACTTAGGGAGCATGCGCCAAACACTGCTCCAGCATTATTACAAGGTTCCTCATCATCGCGAACTAGAGCTAGTCAGAGTGTTACTCCTCCTGTGCCGCGAGTTCCCACTCCCCCCCCCCCCCCCGTTCCGCGAGCTGGTAGGAGCACCAGGAGCCGAAATAGGGAAGCGAAAGATCTTCGAGATAGGGAAATGGAAGAGCTCCGTGGTGATGTCCAGCGAGCATATGTGATTGTTGCTGGGCTTCAAAGGGATGTCACTCGGTTGCGGCACTTATTCAAGAAAGGTCCTCGGTAAGCTTGGGATGAAGGTTACGACCACGGTTGGTCGGATGCTCCAACAAGGTTGTCTGAGTTCGAGGAGCTTTCTTTTATTAGGGGGTGGCTAAGTGCCTTGAAGGAGCTGCAAGTCCTGAGGAACTCGATGCTCTGGTATCGCCATGAGATGTCTCCCTCTACTCTGATGCCTAACCCCTTCCGGAGGGATGATCGATGGATCCCCATCGATGCCATCCCTCGGCAATTATTGGAGTCGGATGCGAATGAGTTTGTGGAGGAGTTAGCTCCTGCTCCCGATGACGGACGAAGAGCTCGAGTGGCTGATTATCTCGCTCAGAGGCTTCCACCCCATTGAGATTTTGCCAGTTGTTATTATTTTTTTTTTTTAATTTTGATAATGTGAATGCTTTGGGCGAGCTCGCCGACTAAACATGTATTACCATTGTTGTAAATGTAATGAATTAATGAAAAGTTTGTGTTTTGGGAAATTTTACCGACTAAATGTGTGCATCATATTCTTCATATTCTTGCTGCTTTATAATCTTCTAAGTTTATTTTGTCATGCAAGTGTCCTCCCAGTCCAGTATAATATCGAGATACCATTGTGCTCCACTTTACCTTTTAGGTTGTGTCGTCACACTCCCTTAGGCCTAAGTGGGGCAATTGGCGAGGACACACCTGGCGTTGGATCTTTTATCCGATCAGGATTTTACTCAACCGAAGTAGGTTTGATGACCAGTATAGAATTTGATCTTATTGCCTAAGGATCCCCTGTAGGGCTTCATATATTGCCAGGGGCAATGATAAGATGTTCTTCATGTTTCGTAACGATGACCTGACGAGGGATTTCCCCTGCTATAGTGGTGTGATCAATGTGCCCGTTACTTGGAAAGGATGTGCGATAAATGCAACTATTACTAATCAGAATGTAATCAATTAAATAACTTTCATTAATGATAAGGGAAATGATCTCCTAGGTTTCATAACAAAAAAATAAAAGAAAGATCTAAAAATAGAATCTCTTGAGATTGGTTGTGTTCCATGATCATGGTATTTCTCTGGCTTCCATCATTTCCAAGTGATAGGCGCCCTGCAGATCGTCTTTGGTTATCTTAAAGGGTCCTTCCCAGTTTGGGCCTAGCTTGCCATCTGATGGTTTCACTGCGATGCCCAGGACTTTCCTCATAACGTAGTCTCCAATTCAGAATGTCCTCGGGTTAACCCTGTTGTTGTAATGCCTCGCGAGCTGCTGCTGGTAGCTCGCTAGTTTCACTAGGGCTAGCTCTCGGCGCTCATCAGCTAGGTCGAGCTTAGCGAGCAATGCTGCATCATTATGGCCTTGGTCAATAAGGTTGGACCTCATTGTTGGCAAACCTACTTCGAGTGGGATGATTGCTTCCATGCCATATGTCAGCAAAAATGGGGTTTCCCCTGTTGCTCGCTGAGGCGTGGTTCGGTATGCCCATAGGATGTGGGGTAGTTCATTTACCCATGCGCCTTTGGCTCGCTCCAATCGCTTCTTTAATACATCAATAATAGTTTTGTTGTGAGCCTCATCTTGGTCGTTGATCTGAGGGTAGGCCACTGAACTGAAGTGGTGTCTGATACCGTATTCGTTATAGAAGTTCTGAAAGGAGCCGCTTTCAAACTGTGTTCCATTATCGGTGATGATGGTTCTGGGGATGCCAAAACAAGTGATTATATTCCTCCATATGAACCTTATCATATCAGCGTCTCGAATGTTGGCCAGGGGCTCTGCCTCGATCCATTTCGTAAAGTAGTCAGTCACGACCAACAAATATTTGCAATTACCGGTGGCGGTAGGCAAGGGTCCCACGATGTCCATTCCCCATTGGGAGAATGGCTATGGGCTGGACAGGGATTTTAGATTGTTGACGGGTTGGTGGACCATAGGAGCGTGAAGTTGGCATTTCAGGCATTTACGGACATACACTGCAGAATCCTTTTGCATATATGGCCACCAATAGCCTTCCTTCATTGCTCGAAAGGCTAGAGACCTTCCTCCGATATGGCTTCCACAGATTCCTTCGTGAATCTCGTGTAGCACTTTCTCGACATCCCCTGGGTGGACGCATTGGAGGTAGGGACCGGAGAAGGATTTCTTATACAAGTTGCCTTCTGGGGATAAGTGAAAGCGAGCAGCTTTGACTCTTATCTGGTGGGCAGTCTTCTTATCATCCAGGAGCGTGCCATCCTTCAAATAGTCCCTTAAAGGGTCTATCCAGCTGGAAGCTGATCCCACCTGGAGTACATGTTCCACGTTTGGTGGCTTGATGTCACGGTTAATGCTCGAAAAAGTGAGGAAATCAATGGGGATGACTCTTTTTAGGTCAGAGTCAACTGCCGAACTCAGGGCTGCTAAGGCATCAGCATGACTGTTTTTCCCCCTGGGAAACTGCTGGACATTGATCTCTTCAAAGCATGACATTATTTTTTTCACTAGGGCGAGGTAGGCTGCCATTCTTTCATCCTTTGCATTGTAATCTCCACTTATCTGATTGGAGACTAGTTGGGAATCGCCGAACACCTGTAAATTTTTTGCTCCCAAAGTATGCACCTTTTGGAGGCCGGCTATTAAGGCTTCGTACTCTGCTTCGTTGTTGGAGGCTGCAAATCCAAGCCTGATTCCTTGTTCAAGGATTATGTTCTCTGGGGTAATGAGGAAAATGCCTACCCCTGCCCCCTTTGAGTTGGAGGCTCCATCAACAAACAGTTTCCAGATTTCCTCTTTTGTTGGGTTCTCCTTTGCCTTGTTGGTTGATTTTGGTCGGAGGGTTCTTCACCCGTGAATTCGGCTATGAAATCAGCTAGGATCTGACCCTTGATAGCTGTCCTTGGTTGAAATTGGATGTCAAATCGACCGAGCTCGACTGACCACTTAGACAGTCTGCCCGACAAATCCGCTTTCCTTAGGACTGCCTTAAGGGGATGCGATGTAAGGACGATGATAGTATGAGCTTCGAAATAATTCTTCAGCTTCCTCGAGGCTATTACTAGTGCAAAGGCGGGATTCTCTAATAGTAGGTACCTTTGCTCGGCGTCGAGTAAGGTCTTGCTCGCGTAATAAATGGGGTGCTGGATTCCTCCAACCTCGCATATTAGCGCAGAGCTGACAGTGTGATTGGACACGGAGAGGTGCAGGTACAAAGAATCTGTTTGTTGTGGTATGACGAGCAGTGGTGGAGAGCTTAAGTAAGACTTGAGCTCGACCAATGCTCGCAAGCAATATGGGCTCCACTCTATCGTTTTCTGCCCTTTAGAAGCTGGAAAAAAGGCTTGCACTTCTCGGAGGATTTGGAGATGAAGCGATTTAAGGCAGCAAGCATACCAGTGAGCTTCTGTACGTCCCAGATTGTGCGAGGGGGTTGCACCCTATTGATTGCATCGATCTGGTCTGGGTTATCCTCTATGCCTCTCTTACTGACCAAGTACCCAATAAATTTTCCTGAATGGACACCGAAGGAACACTTGCTCGCGTTAAGTTTAATTCGATATTTCCTGAGGATTTCGAAGGTGTTTGACAGGTCGGAGAGGTGATTTTCCTTGTTCTTACTTTTAACGAGCATGTCATCGATGTAGACCTCCATGGTGTCTCCCATCTGACCCTTGAACATTTTGGTAACCAGTCACTGATAGGTTGCCTTTGCATTCTTGAGCCCGAAGGGAATAACCTTGTAGCAGATAACCCAATTGTCGTGATGAACACCGTTTTGTCCTGGTCTGGGGCATATAAGGGGATCTGGTGATACCCTGAGTATGCGTCCAGGAAACTCATTCGCTCGTGAGCTGCGGTGGCGTCTACTAGTTGGTCTATTTTTGGGAGGGGGAAACTATCTTTAGGGCATGCTTTGTTGAGGTCAGTGAACTCGATGCAGACTCTCAACTTCCCATTGCTCTTCGAACCTACTATGGGGTTGGACAACCATTTGGGAAATTGTACCTCCCGTATGGATCCTGCATCCAGCAGTTTTTCTACTTCTTTTTCAACCGCTTTAGCCTTCTCGGGTGCAGTTTTTCGTGCCTTCTGCGTTATTGGCTTGAATGTGGGATCGACGTGCAATTGATGGCAGACCATACTAGGATCGATTCCAGGCAGCTCGTATGGTTCCCATGCGAAAACATCTACGTTACACCTCAGCAAGGTTGTCAATTCCTTCTGTTCTTGGTCGGTGAGAGATGCTCCAATCAAGAAGACTCTATTACTTTCGCCTTCCCCGGCCGTAACTTCTACCAGGTCTTCGATGACCCGTTCGGAGGGGTGGATCCTGGTCTCCTCTACTCCAAGTCTTCCGTACTTTAATTTCTATTTAGAAGGTGTTAGACCTTGTTCAACCTTCTCGTTGGGCTGCTCGACCCTCTTCACTGGCTTTGGTCGGATGGCTGCTATGAAGCAACTTCTCGCCATTGCCTGATCACCGTGGATATCCATTACTCCTCGCTCGGTTACATATTTGAGTTTCTGATGGTGGGTTGAGGAGACTGCCTTCATCGCATGGAGCCATCCTCTGCCGAGGATGGCCTGGTATGGTGAGTCGATGTCAACTACTAAAAACTCGATCATCTTGGAGACATTTCCAGCCCGCACTGGTAGTACAATCTTCCCCATGGGCATAGTTATTTTTCCAGCGAAGCCAACTAAAGGGACAGTAGCTTCCTTTAGGTCGGCAACGCTCAACTTCAATTTTTGAAATAGGTCGAGGTACATCACCTCGGACGAGCTTCCTTGGTCGACGAGCAGCTTATCGACGTCAAAGTTAGCTATCCTAAGGGTAATAATCAGAGCATCATGGTGTGGGGTTCTTACTCCTACCAGATCTTCATCTGTGAAAACAATATGCTTGTTGTAGTTAACGTCATTTGCTCGTCGACGCTTTCCAGACTGTGACTTTGCTGGATCGATCAGAAAAGCCTGCATTACCGCTGTAAGCTTCTTCATCTCCATTCGAGCTAAATTTCCTTGGATCTGCTTGGCATCAGATGCCCCATGAATTACCGTGAACTCATGTCCGACATCATCTTCGAGCACGTTGTCAAGTCTTGCTTCTCTATTGGCAGCTACCTTCTCTGCCTGTTTCTCCACAAACTGGTTCAAATGCCAAGATTGGGCCAGCTCCTCGAGGTGAGACTTAAGAGCTTTGCAGTGCTCAGTCTTATGTCCTCCCTCTTTGTGAAAAGCGCATCTTAGCGCATTGTTCCTTTTCGAGGGATCTCCTCCCATCTTCCTGGGCCACATGATGAATGGCTCATCTTTGATCTTCGCGATAATTTTGTAAATTGGTTCTTTGAAGACGGTGTTGATCGCCTGGAATGCTTTCGATATATCATTGTTCCCTCCATTCTTGGAGCCATTTTTGCCCCAGTTCTTTCCTCCTTTCTTCTGGTTCTCATCTTTGTCACTTCCCTTGGTAGTGGGTTTAGCTCGACCATTTTCTCCTGTACTGAGGCGGGTGACGTCTTCCACCTTGGCATACTTCTCGATGCGAGCCATTAGGTCGTCGATGGTTATGGCTTCCTTCTTTGTCAAGGACTGGTAAAGAAAGGAAGAGATTGGTAGCCCAATTTTGAAAGAGGCCACTGACACTTGTTCCGAGCAATCTTCGACCTCATTGAATAACTCCCAGTACCTCTTCGCGTAGTCTCGGAGTGTCTCTTGAGGCGTTTTCTTCATAGTTAGTAAAGCATCCATCCTTTTTGGATGGGAGCTGCTAGTGATGAACCGGGCCGTAAAGAGCTCGTCCAGGGATTTGAAACTTCTGATGGACCGGTGGGGGAGTCTTTCGAACCATTTCTGTGCTACATCATGCAGGCTCGAGGGGAAAATATGGCACATCAGTGCATCCCGATGATTCCAGAGGGTCATGGCCTGTCGGTATTGCCTGACGTGATCAATGGGGTCAGTCTTACCATCATAAATCTTAAGCCTTGGAATGGAAAATTTCTTGGGGTCTTCTTCTTCCTCAATTTCCCTCGTGAAAGGTGACTTCATCTGGGTTTTGAGAGCTCGCCTAGCGAGTTCTCGGGTCGATCTGGTACCGTGGTGGGCAGGATACTGGTCTATCTCCCTGCGGACCAGGTTTCGTATGTTCTCGTTGCTGCGAGCAGGGCTCTGGTAACGGCGAGCTCTTCGCAACTGCTCGCGGAGGTCGTCTTCTGATTCGTCTCCCTCAACCTTTTGAGGTCCTCGCCTGGGACTCCTTCCTCGGCTGCGAGACTTTCTCGCCTGAGGGCTAGGAGTGCGGTATGGACGTCTCTGGTTATCAGGATGAAGCTCCTTCTCCATTCTTTCCAGTCTTCTTTTCAGGCGAGCATTCTCGACCTCGTGTTTGCGAGACGACTCCCTTTTCTCGTGGAGCCTTGCCTCGTATGCATCAATCAGTCTGGATATCTGCGTGGACCTCGTCGGTCCTTGGCTTTCTTCTGAGGCTGGCCTCTCCAAGCGAGCCCTCTTATTTGAACGTCGAACTTCAGACCTAATCCTACGAGGTGCAGGTGGTTCCTGAATATCCCCTGCCTGGGGGGCATTGCTGCTGTGACCAGACATTTTAAACTCCTCTTGGTGTGGGCTCTTCTCAGGAAAAGATGAACGCTTCCCACAGACGGCGCCAATTGTGGTGACAATTATTATGAAACACAAATAGATAAGAGAAAAGCAACCACCAAGTAAGAACTATGAATATAAAATGACAATCACACAATAAAGGATGTACGTGGTTCGGCAAAGGAGTGCCTACGTCCATGGTGGTGCAGTCGATGTTATTTCTATATACTCCAGAATGTGATTACAGAGAATACAACTTGTCCTTTTGCCCCGGACCTAGGGTTCAATATATACATGTATGTTCAGGTAAGTGGGGGTGTTTAACTCCCCCACGTCTTCCATCTCTCCCTATAACTTCCCTTCATGGGAACGTGGGAAGAGATCGGGTAATTTAAATGAGAAATGAGGGGCCTGGACTTTGGGCCGCTAGAAGTGGGCTACTCGTCCGGGCCCATGGTCTCAATTCTGGGTACCCACGGTTACTTTTGAATACCACAAAAGGGCTATCACATATTTAAAGTTTAAAAAATCATTTTACCCACTTTTCCTCCTTCTCTCTACACATTCAAACCTCTCAACTTCTCACCCTTTCAACTTTTCAACCTCTCAACCTCAACTAAAAATTAATTCCATTGTCTAAACCTCCAAATCTTCAAATATCTTCATCAAATCATCATCCAACACCACACAAGCAAGATTGTAGTCATCAAAACATATATAATAAATATTATTTAATATATTATTCATTATGAAAAACATGTTAAACTTATTAAAAACATGTTGAACAACAATAATGTGTTAATTTTTGTTGCAAAGAACGTTTAATACCCTTCATATGTTGAGAAAATACCACGTAATCAATAAACCCTAGCGTACAAAACCCTAGCTGATAACCCAGTGATTCGGCATAATCATTCTGAATAGATGCATTTAATTCTGCATAATCATCCCGAACAGATGCATTACATTCGGCATAATCACCCTGAATATATGCATTCCATTCGGCATAATCATCCCGAATGAAAAAATTTCTTCAAAAAAAATAATCAACTTTCATTCGGGATAATCACCCCGAAAATCATCACCTTCTTTGGGGGCCCGATACTGAACCACTGAAAATTTTCTTTTTCGGGTTTAATTTTTTCTAGGGTAAAAAAAATAAAAATAAAATATATTTGTGTAGCAAAAATTACCTCAAACATAATATTTTGGCAATTTTCATTAGCTTTAAAGTTGCCACATCCATTGTTAACACTTCAATTAGTTACTGTAACTTCAATATGGTAACTTCAATGACTAAAAAACCCTAATTATTATGTTGTTTCACTAATTAATCTGGTAATTTGTTGATGAAGTTTGTATAGTGTTTGAATGGGAAGTTTATGTAGGGTTTTGAGTGAGATAATGGTTGAGAGAAAGTTGTGTTGAGAGAGAAAATGTTTTGGAAGAATGATTGAGAGGAAGTAAAAAATATATATATACTATGTGGTGGTCCTTAGCAAAAACATGTAAAAAATCTCTTGTGGTATTTTGAAGTATTTTTTGTGGTGCCCTTAGAAACACCCTTAAAAAATACTAAATTCTAAATTATCTATCAATGGTGACACTGTCACCACCATCACATGATGTTGCCACTGCCACCTGTTGTCGCCGCCATTTGTCCCTTCGACCACCACATGACGATGATGACACGACCACCATCTGTTGTAGCTATCACTGCCACCACCTGCTCCTACCACTACCACCGCGGTACAACAACCATTATTGTTCTTACAACCACCATAACCTACCCAACACTGCTCCCACTATCTCCACCAAATCTATCAAAGTTATATTTAAAAGAAGAAGAAGAAGAAGACTTACTCTAAATATTTACTCTTATGGTGCCTTTGATTGCAAACATGAAAAATGCGTGAAAAATAGTTCTTTTGGATGAAAAGTTGAAAAATGAGTAGAAAAATATACGAGTTTTTTGTCTAACCTTTTCTATTTTCTGTAACACCCCGCCTAATTAAATACCGGGTGGCCAGCCCCATACTAAATTAAAACAGAATATACAGTTGGCTCATTCTTAGCATCACTGTCGAAAGCATTTACAACTCACCCAATACTCAATTAAGCTGGTGTTAAAAACTTTTCAAATTTTAATTTCAACAAACTCCATTTTCAGTTTAAGAATAACACAACACATTTTTATTCTACAACACTGATAACCAAATAGATAACACAAAAGAATTTAAATGCAATTGGAATATACATTCCCAAATAATATAAATCCATTACAGAAATCCCAACAATATTAAATGTATTAAAATGACACGAATACCATAGTATTTGACCCCGATAGCAAAGAGATAACTGAATCCTTTGGGCGACATGCCCTAACTAAGAATACTGTGAATCAAAAAGAGGATAGGCGTCTAAGCAAAACTCCATAGCTCCATAGCCTGTCATAATCCGCTAAGGTTGGCGTCCTTGTTGCTGGACACCTGATATAGAAGATACAATAGAAAAGAGATATGCAAGGAAACGGGTCAGAGCCCGATTGTGAAAATGATTTTTAAAACAGCAAGTATTTAACAAGTGCAATAAAGCATTTATTATGTACATGTTAGATCCAACTCTCACTTGCTATTCTCACCTCTCAACTAAAGTGCACACTTAACGTTTCCTATTGACCTCCTAGTTAATGGTTCCTCTTTTCTAGTCTCCATATTATAATTCCATTCCCATATCATAACCCCGTATGTCCCATACCATACGTCGTATAATCATTCATTTACATTATTCATTTATATGAATCGTTTCTCATTAATATGAATTAAGCTCTTCAATAAATATTCATTAACTTATTTCAATTCTTTTATCAATTCACCGTTTTCTACAATTATCACACAGTAGATGATTTAACCACAATATCACCATTCGTACATTTAATTAATTATATATATATATATATATATATATATATATATATATATATATATATATATATATATATATATATATATATATAATACGGCACCCCGAGTCATAGCTGCGGTGCAATGCATTACTCTGCTATCATGTCCCAATATCGCGGGTTGCCGAATAGGAGACAAAAGGTTCAGTAAGAATTCCTCAAACCACAAACATCAACAAACAAATTGGAGGCGAACATAGTTCTCGTATCCATGGGTCACGCACATACCTACGTTCCCACAGTCAGCGGACTTATCAACTCCCCGATAAGTCTTTCATAGACCTAAGTTCTCGAGCGACAAATCAAAGATCCCATGGATTCATCAGGATATGACTGCCCTCACGCGCAAACCTCCCGTCGATAGCAAGTAAGCTAGGTATGTCATACACATAATCATAAATCAATCAAATAGGTATTATTATACCTATAATATAATATCAATAACGTACTCACATTACCCTTAGATAATTCCCATACATAGCATTATATCTTTCAAATCCTACGTATTAAAATATCATATCTTTACTCATAATTTAATTATCCTCGCATCCTATAACATCTCTCCACTCTCGGCGTCGTTAAGGTTCATGCACGGAGCGTCTCGCAAAGCGAAATCCAAACAAGGAACCCCTCCAATACACTACTACTTAACTTTGTCAAACGTGGAGGTCCGTCAACTTCAAATACGCGATCGGGATAACCTCATACCCTCTTTCAACCAAATGTATTCTAAACTCCCATCTCTATCCAGGAGCCATACCACTACGCTCTGGAACTACACACAGTCCTTGCGAAATCAATAATGAGCTTAAACTCAGTCCTTGGTATTCAAATTGTAACCCTAAAGCTACCCTCACTTATATTAAATCTTCCCTACTGGACCTATCCTTAATCCGCATGCATACCAATTAGAATCCAACACGTGAATCTAGCAATCGAAATATCTTTCACTTTTATTATCATCATTCTAATCAATTAAATCCCAATCACATTAATTCAAATCTTATCAAGGGTCTACTGATCTTTTCTAAGTCCTATAATATCCAATTAATAATCACCAAAGATCTACAAAAGGTTTGGGATAAGAACCAACATTTAAAAGAAACAACTATAGGAATTCTGGGGAGGTCGATCGATCGAAGGCAGGGGGTCGATCGATCGATCCCTCAGGTCACAGCCTGGTTTTTCTGCATTTCTGCAACTACGGGTTTCACCATTTTTGTTCATTCAATCCTTCATATTAACATCCCAAATGACTTATAATTATTACTACGTGATATATCAACATATATGAACGATTTCCAATACTCTAAACATCCTAGAATCATCAAGGGATTGGATTAAAAAGCATGTTTATCTCCTCTTTTTCAGAAAATTATATAACTAATATCCTCAAGAACACAACAATGGTTTTCAGAGTTTCCTCCATAGATATATGATTATTTCGTGGATTAATATCATCCTACAACATGAGTTTACTTCCTATATCATTTCAGTTTCCAGAAATCTATTTAATAACTCCATTATTTCTTCTAAACATGAATAATCTTCTCTTTTCATAACTATTCTAACATGGACAATATACAAACTTAAATTGCCATTATCAAACACTTGCCTTTACTAAAGTTCTGATCCTTTGGAGTTGAATAACATAGGTGGTGATGGTGGTGGTGACCTTTGACCTTTGGTTCTCCTCCTTTCCAAGCAAGCTTTTCCCTTCCCAAGCAACCTTTCACTCTCTCTAGGAAGATGACTTCTCTAATTTGTGAAGAGGAGATGTATAACCCACGTACACTTAATCTACCAATACTTATAATAAGACAAAATCCGAAATCACTATTCATCCCCCTTGTAAAAATTACCAAAATGCCCTTTTGGGTTATCTTTTCATTTCCCAATGACCCGAGACTCAAAATTAACATCCAAATAGACTTTTCTAACTATTTCAAACCTTTTGGACGCAACGACGCAGTCGAAATGACTATAAGGTCGATAGAAAATAAATTTTCTTTTTTAATTTAATAAATTTGTCCTGACACGTCCCATACCGCGTCTGACTAAAAATTCAAATTACTGAATTTATATCACACCGTCATATCAATGACATCACATTCATATATTACCTAAATATCTTTAAGTATATTCAGAATCCTCCATTTTAATATCCACAATTCGGATAAAACCCAAATGAATTAATTAATAATAAAATCTAATTATTCCATTAATTTAAAATATAATCCATTTTAAAAAGTCATAAAAATCACGGGGTATTACATTTTCCATGGAAACTAATTCTTTGGTAGGTTGATAATAAATATTTTTCACTAAAAATGAGGTTTGAGATAGAACCCTTGTTATGTGAATGAGTTTTGTTTTTATATGAAGTATTTGTGATCAAGTTACTACAACGGAAAAATATGAGTCAAAACAACTATTTTTCATGGAAAAAATTTCATGTCAATCAAACACACCTTTAGTGTAAAATTTGGACATTTTTCTCATTGTTATTCTTCTTTTCTCCACGTTCTTCTCCTTTTTAGTAAATAGTAAATATTTACTTAGAATACTTTTATATGTACAACACAATATCAAACCTAACAGAACATATAACTTCACGAGTATGTCTTTCTCTCACCAGAACAGGGTCGGCTCTAGGCATAGGCGGGTTAGGTCGCCGCCTAGAGCCCCCGATTAATTGGGGCCCCTTCCGGGGAAAAAAATTTAGGTATAAAAAAAAAATTGGTTTAAAAAAAATTAGTGGTAAAAAAAAGGCCCCCAAAAAAATTAGTTATGAAAAAAATTTGAGTTATCACTTAAAAAAAGGCTCCCAAAAATAAATTTGTTCTATTTAAAATAAACTCATACTCTAAACCCAACAACATTATAATAACTCACCCACATACTAAAAAATAAATCCACATAATAAACCCACCATCATAGCGCAACCCAACCCATTTACTTATTCTATTATAACCCTAACTCTTCTATTTCTCTCACCCACTTTCTTCTCTCACTCTTCTTGGCTTCCTCTCTTATTCTCTCTCTCTCACTACTCTCTTCTCTACTAACCAAAGCAAGAATAAACCCTATCTTACCCCCCCCCCCCAAAAAAAAAAAAATCCTTAGCCACCACTGCCCCACCCTCACCACCCCCCACCCACCCCAAAAAAAGTAATTTTCGGCAATCCCCCACCCCCCCAAAAAAACGAGCAGTCCCCCCCCCCCCCCCCCCTCCTCTTTTTTCTTGAACTAATCTCATCAAAATAAGGATTAAAAATCTAGGGTTTCAATTTCTTCACTTTCAGAAAGTTAGCGCTTGATTGGAGATTGGTTGGAGCTTGTTTGTGTAAGTATATATTATTCATTGCTTTGTTACATTCCCACTATATAAATTTGTTTTTTTTTGTAGATTCCAATTTGTTATTTGGGCATTTACAAATTAAAATTTGAGATTGCTCTCAAATTGGTTACAAATCAGGTTTTATTGTTCCTCTTTAGCATTTTTCTTTAATATTGTTTGTTAATATTGTTGAGAATCTTGTGATTTTGTGATTAATTTTTATTTTTGTAAATTACACTTGTTGTTGTGTGAATATGTCTACTAGAAAATATCTCACGGGTCACGAAAAAAAAAGACAAAAACAAATTGAAGAAGAACATCAAAACTAGCGGGTTCACTAAATAAATATTTTAACAAACAAAAAAAATAGATGTTGAACATCAAAATATAGAAGATTTAGATAATGAAAATCTTGTTGAACATCAAAATTTAGAAGAATTAGATAATGAACAATTAGAAAATGAACGTGTAGAAGCTTTACCACTAGATATTTATGATCCGGTTAATTGAAAAAATATGTTATCAATTGAAGAAGATTTGTTAACAACAATAAATTTTGATGATTTAATTAATAGTTTTGCATCGAAAAATGCGGGAAGAACACATTTTCTTTAAAAAAAATATATATAAAGGGTCCTAAATTAATTGTTCGCCTAGGGCCCCTAAAATTTCTGAGTCGACCCTGCACCAGAATACACACATATATACACCGAACAAACATATACACACCGAACACATAATAAATATTTACTATGAGTGTACATGTTTACTTAAATAAAAAAAATCAAGTGAAAGTAAATATTTACTTTCAATGCAAATATTTACTATCATAACAACTAACACTAACTACATTCTTGAAAATGTTTTTATTTTCTACTTTCTTGTTTATCTTATTATCCTCTTTGAAAATATCTACTTGGAGTGTAAATATTTACTTTTTGAGTTCAAACCTAAATATTTTCACTTAATGTGGATATAAATTACTGTACAAAAAAAAATCATCAGTAGCAAAAGAAAACATCAGTAACACCTCTTAACACTCTTTACTTTTTTCTCTCTCTTCTATAAAATGAACAATCACGCACACATACACAATCACACATATATATACACTCATACGTGTATATTAATATATACACATGTACACAGACATATAGACATGCGTACAAATAAACACACTCGCACACAACTATACACACACTCCAACTCATATATACATATACATACACACACAACCACACACATATACATAAATTGCACACATATATACATACACATGCACTCACACACACATTATACGGTAAATTGGATATTTGTGAACGGAGAGAAAGAGTGAGTCAGAGATGGAAAATTGAAAAGTGACAGTGTTGTTCAAATGGGTTAGGACATGCAAGTTATATTTTAATGGGTACAATAGATATTTTAGTTTTAATATATTTTAAAAATAGGACCGATATACTAAAAAAATAAGACAAAAAAAAATTAACCCTTAATTTTAAGGGGGCAAACTTATAAAATAATTTTTTTTTTTCGCTTTATTTCGCTGAAAAAAAAAACACTATTTCAAAGTACTAAAATTTCTGATTTAAAAAAGGATCAAATACCAAAAAGTCCCTCAAACATTTGTTAATACACATTTAGTCCAAACCTTTTATTTTGTACCAAAAAGTCTCTTATTCTCTTATCTTTAAAAGTCAGTAAAACCTTTTTGGCATGGTGCAGGACTTTTTTGTGCAAAATAAAAACGCTTGACTAGACGTGTATTAAAAAAAGTTGGAGGGACTATTTGGTATATGCCCCTTTAAAAAATGTGGAAGAGAGACTCACCCCCAACCTCTGGGTTTTCAAATTTTTACAGAATCACGAATGGTGTCCGCCTTCACAAATTATAGGGATCAGTTTTCAATATTTTCTGTGTTTTTGTTTTTAACATATAAAGATGGTTAACATTTCAGTTCGTTTTGTTGAGTCCTACTAGAATGAACATCTTCCGTTCATGAAGATATAATATAAATGTTTCAGTACGATCGGGGTGTTGTAAAAGGCGTATTGAAGTCTTTTTACAAAACTCATCATTGAAATCTAAAAACCCCAACTCGGGGGGTCTGAAGAACGATAATGAGAGTTCAAATAAAAATACCCAAAGAAAAAGAAGAGAATAGAAAAGATAGAACGAGTGCACTAATGTATCAAGGATTGTTTCTTCCTGAAAATTTTATCAATCTATCTAATAGGTCATATGTCAGGCAAGCACTTGGAGAGGCATTGGATACAAGTATCCATTGCAGGGTACTGGCTACCTGAAAAGGAAATGTGTTTCTCCCACAATTGTAGCTATAATTTGTGAAGGGCAACTTGAAGGAAGCAATTCAATTCAAGCGCGGGGTTATCCTCCCAATTAAGAAGCTTTTATACGAACAAGGCAATGGGTTGACTGATTGACCGAAACTATTGGTATGAGGGGTCGTTACCTTATTCCTTTTGATTATTTTCTGAAATATGACAAAAAAATGAAAAATAAAAAATTATTGCAAGAGAATCCCACTTATCAGCAGAATTCTCCAACTTGCATAGATGGAGTTCAGACCATCTTCGACCTCTTTACCTATCTGAGCAAAATTCCTCTCACACCTCCTCCCTGTTTGGAATGAGCATAAACTTGAATAGACACTGCTTCCTTGTTAAGCATTTTCATTGTTGATGTAAAAAATTAGATCGCTCTAATTATTCAATCACAGATAAATAAAAGGAAACAAAGATTTTTAAAGTGGTTCAGCCTTATAAGAATGGCCTACGTCCACTGTTATGTTATTGTTGAGTGTTTGAGAATTCTTGATTACAAGTTCTCTCAAGAAATTCCGGTCCCTTTGAATGAGGGTGATACAAGGTATTTATAGCCCTTAGGCTGTACATGAAATGGTTGATACATTAAATGATATACATATGAAAGGGTAATACATTTAATGCAGCGTGTGTGTCAAGATCATAAACATTCAATGAATAGTTGAACTGTTGATTATCTGGAAATTAATGCTACGGCCGAAATGCAGCTCGGACCGCCTTAGTTGCTCGTTGCTCAGGAGTTCCTCGGAGCGCTAGAGTACATCGGAGTGCTAAAGTTCCTCGGTGTATCCTCGTTGCTCGGAGAGAACATGAGTTGGTCGGGGAAATGAACTTCCTCGTTGCTATTGTGCCACGTAGATTGACACGTGTCTTCGTATTATTCGTCCATATCAGCATATTAATTTTGGTATCAACAGAAGCCCCCAATGTTTCATATTTCGAACTTTGAGGAGTATGGAACATTCTTTCTCGGTATATGGCAATATTAAATGACTTTCCTGGGTTTTAGGAGCCTTTTCTTCATATTTGAATTTCCTTCCAAATTCGCAGAATCCGCCATTTTGCTTCGGTCTTCGTGCCCTTTTTGTCCTTTTAGCCGCCGGAAGTTCGATAGTTTCTTTTTGTAATCATTTCTTTCGCCATTTCCCAAGGCACAGTATTTAAACTTCCCAAGCGATCATACCGTCCTCTACCTTTTCCAATTTTCTTGCTTTCGAATTCTCCATAGTCTTTCTTTCTCTTGTGCGTTCATCCCTGTTTTCGTTCGTTGTCAACAGATCTCCTTTCTTCCTGTAAGATCTTCTTCCTTCTTCTTTTATTCACCATGGTTTATATTATTGAATCTATTGAAAAATTCCGTTCTGATTATTCCATTCCGTCTTAGGTAACTTTGGAGAATCTTTCTGAACCCTTTGATTATTTTCGTTTGGCTGAGGGACATTGGTTCCCCAGCCTCTTTATTGCTGAGTGTGGATTTTCTTTTCCACCCAACTCTTTATGCTTAGAATTCTGCCAACATTTCGATGTTGTTCCTGCAAAAGTAGCCCCCAATACATGGAGAATAGTTAATGGGGTGCATAAATTAAATCAAACTCATGGAACTCGCATAGGAATTCCTGAGATTATGTATTCCTATAGATGGGCTGTTTTAGACAATGTTTATTATTTAAAAACCAGATTTTTGAATAGAGCTTTAGTAGTTAACCTCCCTGATGCCAACAGGGATTATTTTGAACATGGGTTAGTTTTCAAAAATTGGCAACATGCTCCTTTAGTCGGAGACGGAGTGTATGAAGGTCCCAAATGACCCCCATACGGCAATGGGATAGGTTATTTTCATTTTATTTTATTCTCGAAATTGTGACTTCATCATGTTTGAATAAATGCATGATTGACATTTCAAATGGTTTTTATTTGCAGTTAACAGCAAGAGAAAAACTCCTAAAGAATCAGAAGTTCATATAAGGCAATTGAAACATATCTGGAGCTTGCATCAGAAGATTGCAGACGAGCACATCAAGTCTGCCTCATACTTGTTGCAGTACAGGAGTTATACGTCGTCTTTTACTGCTTGCCCTGTGGTCAGCTCCAGTGATCCAGTGCAAATTCCTGAAGACTCTGATCCGGAATCTCATATTCCTTTGAGCCAGAAAATGGGCAAGAGAAGAGTTCCTACTCTCTTCGAGGAGAGTTCCTCTGCTGGCGATGGGAAGAAAACCAAGGTTAATGTTCCAAAGGGGACAAAGAAAATTGATGATGCTACTTTTGTTGCTGTTCAGAAAGTTGCCGAGAAGCCCCCAGTGGATCCTGTGCAGAAGGATGCACCTGTTGAGGTAATCACTATCTCACCAACCAAAAGTTCCTCTTTGGTTGAGGTTGCTGAAAAGGCACCGAGGAGATTGAGGAAATCCTCCTCGGTCAGTATTTCTGGAGCCATTCCCCCACTCCCAGCTGGTGGAGATGGTGTTCCAATTATTGTTCCTCCGAGCTCTACGATGAGTTTGGCAAAATTTTCACCCATCCCCGAGGTGCAAGGTACTGAAGAAGACCTTACTCGGGATGTGGTTACTTCTCTGGATGCTCGTCATTTGGCTTCAGTAAGTATCTCTACTCCGAGATTTTTATATTTTCCTTTGTTGTTTCCCATGTTTGTTTCTGATTTCATTTTCCTCTTTTGATTGCAGTTGACGAGTTATTTCAATTTAATCCTTAAAAAGGATGAAGCAATCAAAGCTTCTTGCTCCTCGTCCACTGTGGAGGGAGCACTGGAGAAAGCTATTAAATCTGTGAGTGAGTCCCGTCAGAAGTATGACGATGATAAAACTGAATGGGAGAAGAAATTGGTTGCGTCTGATGCAGAGAAAGTACAGCTGGATAATAAGGTGAAGGACTTGGAGAGAGAAAATAAAGATTATGCCGAGAAACTTTCAGGCTTTGGGGAGCTTGAAAATAAATTGAAATCGGCTGAAGAAGAGCTGACCCTCCTGCGAGAAGTAAATCGTCAGAAGGAGGAGGTGGAGACCAAATTGAAGGCCACCGAGAATCTTATGTCCGAGAAGCTATCCTCGAAAAAAATGAAGAGAAAAACAGCTGTGAAGACGTCCTTTAAAACTGGTTGGGACAAAGGATGGGACAGGGGGTGGCAGCTATGACGACCCAGGTGAAATATGGAAGTCTGAAATATTTTCATGATGGTTGGGTTGCAGCACTGCAGGAGTTGAAGGTGAGTGAGGACTCAGAGCTATTTCAACATCTCCCTGGTCCTCCTCCAGTTATTGAAGATGAGTCTTCAGACGAAGCTGCATCTGAAGAATCTTCAATGACAATGGGTGATCAAGTCCTTGTTCCACCATCCAACCAGACAACCACTGAGGAGATTTCGTCATTTCCTGCTCCTTTTGAGCAAATCCCAGCTTCTACTAATCAGACCATTGTTCCTACCGAGCAACCAAGCTCCTCGTCCCAGCCTCCCGAGAAAGTTTTGGGAGACAAGGAAAATGTGTGAAGTTGTTCGGTACTCTTTTTTTGTTCTTCTTTTACTTATCCTCTGTATTCCAAACGATGTAATCTTGTTGATGATGTAATAAAATCACATCTTTTTGTTCCTCTTCATTGTTGATGCTCTGTCTGTTTTTATTTATTAACTCTTGCCTTCTCTTCTTTATTAGTTTGTGTCTAGAATGGAACTGATATCTGCACATGATACAAAGCTGATGCAGCAATGCCATGAATATTATAAGGCTGGTCATACAAATTTGAGTGTATCAGAAATTGCTGATATCCTTGGCCATGATGCTTCAGAACAAGCAATTGAGGCTTATCAGTACCTGAAGGATTTACTTGACCGAGTTGTGGCCAACAACGTGGCCTACTATGACTTGATTGAGGAGCTTCATTATTCCTTAGAAGATCTACAACATCAACATAATGAATCAACTGCTTTGCTGCACAAGGAGTATGAAAATAGATATCAACAGCTTTCTTCTGAAACAGGCCATAAAAAGATCCTTGCTGGATACGATATTAGGGAGAGAACCCTAAAAGGTGAAATTGAAGCCTGTAGGCAGATTGCTGAGTTGCTGGAACAAGAGAACAATAATTTGCAGAAAAAGTTGGCACAGTATGAGTCTGCAGCTTCATCTTCCACTTCTTTAATACCGGTTACCGATGAGGGTTTCTCGTTCTTAGAGGTTGAGAATGCCAAATTAAGGCAAGAGTTGGATACTCTGAGAAGATCTGGTATTTCCACTACTGCTCGGGGACAAGGAAGAGGGTCTCGTGGGCGAGGAAGAGCTGTTCAAAATGTTGTCGAGGAGCAAAATTCTCCACCTGCTCGGAGTCGATCAAGAGTTCTCAGCCGTAATGTTGAAGAATCTCGTACTCTGTCAACATTGGAAACTCAAGCATACCAATTGAACGCCAAAGATCGGGCTTTATCTGAAATGTCCAAGAGAAATCTATCTTTGGAAGATCAACTTACTGCAACGAAGTCTGCTTTGAATGATAAAGATGTTTTTGCCAGGAACCTTCACGAGCAACTAGAGAGAATAACTTTCCAATTTCACAAACAACCTCGTGAGTTTTGGATAGCAGGCTACAATGAAGCCCTTTGTCAATTGGATGCTCGTCTTGAAAGTGCCAATAACGAAGGTTATAAACAAGGATGGTTGAATGCCCTGGGTGTGTTAAAGCTAGAGCAGGGCCATTTCTTATGGGATTATCATGCTCCCGGGCTACTAGACTTGCCTGTACCACCTTATAAACTAGACATGGAGTGGATCCCAGCTCGTGCCATTCCTCGGAGTTTAATTTCAAAATACCTTGGCGATTATAGTCTTCATTCTCAGATTGAATTATCTCGTCCTAAACATCTACTAGACACACCTTCTGTAATGAACGTCAGAATGCTCAGAGATATTAACTTCATTAATTCTCCTCTTTGCTTGGAAGACCCTCCTGCTGGCGAGGAACCTGTTTCAAAAGCTAAAGGAAAGAAACCAATAGAATAGGTTTTTCAATGTAACAGTTAGCACATATATGTAGCTTGTAATACATTTTGACCTTAATGAAAGAATTTCATTTTTGTTTGCAAATTTGTATTGCTATTGTTCTGTGCTAAACACTAAGTATGTATCTGTTAAAAAGATAACAATTTTGTGCTTTTCATCAACCAACTTAGTAATAAACAGTTACAAGTATCAATGTTGCTCAATCACTTAATAATAAAGTAAAAAATGTTAAAAATTTCCCAACCAACCAAGGTTGTTAAATTGTGCTTGTCGACCAACTACAGTTGGTGGGCTTTTATCCTCAACCAGCCATACTTGGTTCAATTTGAAGTATTTTCTCCTCGTCGACCAAATACAGTTAGTGGGTTTTTATCCCTGACCAACCATACTTGGTTCAGTTTTGAAATTCTCGCCTTTAAAAATAATAACCAACATATTTGAGCAATAAAAATAATTTTATCAAAAACTTTATTTTCCTCCATTTTCCAGAAATTAATTAAAATAGTCCAAAATTACGCGAGTTGTTACACTTCCCCACTAACAATGGAATTTCGCCCTCGAAATTCGCCGAATGCCTAACTCTCAAAAATCAGGCTAACAATCTCGAAAAATAATTTCGTCTCCAAAAATAAATTCCTCACATCTAATCTCGAAACCTATCACGAATATCACCTAAAATTTTCTATCTCCAAAAATTGCTAACCACGCAATGAACCCAAAACTCAAGCCCGAGGGTTGCCGTATACCTAAGCTCTGATACCATTTGTAACACCCCGCCCATCAGGGTATATATTGAAGAGGGAGAATTGCCAGAGGATAAGCTCGCTGCCAAGAAATTGAAGAATAAAGCTGCTCGGTATGTATTAACTAATGGAATTTTATATTGACGAGGAATTATGGCAGGTTTGCAGAGATGTGTACATCCCTCCGAAGTGAAAGAATTGATTGAAGAGATTCATGAAGGGTCTTGTGGAGCTCATGTAGCAGGTCGAACACTTTTGCAAAGGGTAATGACTCAAGGATACTACTTGCCGACGATGAGGGCTGATTGTATAGCCTATGCTAAGAAATGTGACAAGTGCCAACGATTTTCCTCCATCCGACGAACTCCACAAGCATTGTTGACACCAATAACTTCCCCTTGGCCATTTGCCATATGGGGAATTGATTTGGTTGGACCACTGCCGACCACCCGAGGAAGATTCAAGTACCTCGTCGTTGCAGTGGACTATTTTACTAAGTGGGTAGAAGCTGGGCCGCTTATTGATATGACATACGAGAAGGTATACCAGTTCGTTTGGAAGAATATCATCTGTCGATATGGTCTCCCTCATGCCTTCATCACAGACCATGGAACCCAATTTGATAACGAGGAATTTGCTACCTATTGTCATCAGTCGAACATTTTGAAGGTTCATTCAGCACCAGGCCATCCTCAAAGCAATGGACAGACTGAAGTGACGAATAGAACACTGCTAAATGGTTTGAAGAAAAGGCTAAGTGAAGCTAAAGCTAACTGGATTAATGAGCTACAATCAGTATTGTGGGCTTACCGAACAACTCCCCGAGCAGTGACTGGAGAATCACCATATATACTGGCATTTGGAAGTGGGGCTGTAACACCTACCGAGTTGGGTCTTCCAACGCATAGAGTACTGAATTTCAATTCTCCTGTCAGTGACTTGATGAGAAGACTGGATTTGGATATGCTCGAGGAGGTCAGAGAAGAAGCAGCCATTAGGAATGCTGCTTATCAACAACGAACAGCTCTTTTCTACAACAAAAGGGTGAGGAAATGCGATTTAAAGGAAGGAGATTATGTGTTAAAGAAGGTAATTCAAAAGCACAATAAATTGGAGGCAAACTGGCATGGGCCTTACCGAGTTACAGAAGTTGTTCGACCAGGAACTTACCGAATAGCAACTCTAGAAGGAGTGGAATTCAAGAATGCTTGGAATGCTGAACACCTTCGCAAGTATTATCAATGATGTAAAATGTACAACGGTTCCATCAATATGAATAAAACGATGATGTTTATCACCATTTTTCTCTCCTTTGTTTGAAAGTTTTTCGGGGAATACTAGTGTTGTACACTACGCTGCTCGACAGCAAGAAGAAGACGATAGTTCAAACCCACGACCAACTCCGGTTGGTAAAAGGGCGAGAACAACTGATATACTCCTTTGGTTAGGAGTCGTACACTTGCGTGATCAACTTCGGTTGGTAAAAGAGCTTGTGGACAAGATAGTTCGAAAGAACCTGATAGTTCGAGCGTGATCAACTTCGGTTGGTAAAATAGCGAGAGCAAATTATACTCCTTTGGCTAGGAGTCGTACACTTGCGTGATCAACTTCGGTTGGTAAAAGAGCTTGTGGACAAGATAGTTCGAACGAACCTGATAGTTTGGACCCACGACCAACTTCGGTTGGTAATAGGGCGAGAACAAAATATACTCCTTTGGTTAGGAGGCAATAGTTCAAACCCACGACCAACTTTGGTTGGTAAAAGGGCGAGAACAACATTCTTATAACACCAATCTCGATTGGTTTGAAAACAAAATATGCTCTCAAATACCAACTTATGTTGGTCGGGAGGTAATATTATTACAAAAGTTCCTCAAAGAACAAATGGTTCTTTGAGGTATGGGGTTTTACACAATAGTACTCAGACGGTAGGGGGACAATTTTAGAAACAACACGAAATTGACACGATATGTCGTGTTCGCGTCGTATTTTTTTCATGTTCGTGTCTGAATTATGAGTTGTGTCGTGTTATCGTGTTTTTTAGGGGTGAAATTTAAAAAATTCTGATATTCGTGTCTTGTCGTGCCATGTTAATTTTTATTCGGATTGTATTCGTGTCAACTAAAAAAAACACGAATTCGTGTCGTGTTCGTGACTGAAAAAATCTTGTCGTGTCGTGCCATGTCGGCCCGAAACACGACCCGTTAACGATCATTTCCAAAATCTTATGAAAGTTGATACGCAAAATTTTCCTAAAATCCACTTAAGGGTCCGTTTGGCAACCCAGTTCCAAGTCATGAAAATGGAATTCAAAGGCCAATTTTAATTCCACTTAATTGAAATTAACCTTCCAATTCCAAGTCTTAAAATTGAATTGCCAAACGGACCTTAGACCAATGCTAAATTCTCTATTCCATTTTTCCACCCACAGCCGCAAAACCAACCAGCAAACATGGACCCATGATGCTGCTTCTTTGTCCATGACTGCACCGGTGAAAACCTGACCAACCACGTCACCAAGATGACGAGACTTCAAACACAAGTTTTGACAAATCAAGTGGAGCAAAATGCCATATTTTTCGAAGTGAAATATTAGAGAATACAAAATAAATCAATTTCACTTTAAATTCAAAACACCATAATATTTCTATTTGAGTTTTCCGAACTTAATTAAATTTGCAAATTTGAAAAACGAGAGACTTGCAACTCTTGGTTTGAAAATAATACGTCTTGCATTCAAACACAAAATCCCATTTGTGTCCTCTACCATAATTTCTTCCAACAAAACATTCCAAAATTTCCAGTCTCTCTCATTTAATCGAATTAGAACACAAGTTTTAATAACTTAAAAGTTCCAATGGATTACAATAGTACAAATGGAATTGCATACATTTAATCAGCAGCATCACCACAACCATTATAGGCAATATCACTGCTATATACCTAACAACATACTAAACATATGTTACTGGCAAACCAAAAGGCTAAAAAAAAAAAAGTACTAAGCTAGTAGTACAACATTAATCTCCAAAGTACAAATGACGAGATTCTTTGGGCTCTACATTCGGAAATCTAAGATGCAAACAACATTGTTTGCAAAACAAGCAGCAATTTTGTCACCTTCTTTGTTCCAGCATACTTCAAATATCCCACCACTCCCACTATATGTTTTCACAATCTTAGCTTCCTTTACAGACCATATGTGCAAGCATTTATCTAATGATCCACTAGCCAAATATTCACTGTTGGGGCTGAATGCGACAGAGTAAACGGGTTCCCTAGGATTGCAATGATTTAGAGAAAAAAATTAGACAATAATAACAAGCGGTGCACGATATTGCCATTAAAGAATAGTTCATGGTTTAATTCTCTCATAAATTTTATTTTTCATTTGTTGTTGACAAGGCCCCGTTTGATTCAGGTTAAATAAATAAAAATACTTTCACCATTTTACTCTTTACCCGAGTGAAAAAAGTTTCCTCATAACTATTGTTCTATGTAGTCATGACAGGGGCTTATATAGTTCCCTTGTGTTCCATTCAACACGAAAATACTACACAGATAATTGTGTTACCTGTGGCCATTTAAGCTGTATAGGAGGCTCCCTGATTCCACGTCCCATAGCTTGATGGTGGAGTCAAATGACGCACTATTCATGAAAACATAATTATAATCCAAAGGAAGATACTAAGATAGAGCTATAGCTAATGGACAAATGGTTCGAGGTAAAGTTTCCCATTAATAACGATGCCATTGCAATATATAGACCAAGGCCAACACAATTGTTAAAATAAGTACCTGAATTGTAGGATAGTATAATTATTCTAATTACACTCTGAGAGTCATCTCAAATTATTTCATAATTATATAGATTGAAATAACTTTAATCTTTCATTTATCTGATTGATTTGAGTAATTTGATTATTTTTTTCCTCTTAAGATTCCCTTATCCAACTTTATAAATAAGGGTCCAAGCCTCGTATATAAGCTGACTTCAATATGACTTTTGGATGATGATGATATTTTAGGATTCTCATTGTATTTGAGATCATTTTCATGGGTAAATAGTTTCTGTATATATATATATACACATGCGCACACACAAGTACGCTTCAGCCACATAACAATAAAATTGGTATAAAAGTTTTAAGAGCTTGGGAGTCGTCTTCTCTTTATTGCATGTAATATATACATCATATCGTTAAAAACTACTTTGGAGAGATCACACCCCTATTTGAGATCATGACTAGTTTTGGATTAGTGGAGTCTGGAAAGAAATGGGCCGCAACATTTCCTGGGAATGACAAGAGGCTCGGCAGAGCTGGGCCAGGTTATCTTCGGTATATAAATTGTATACGTTTCTTCTTATACTGTATATTTTCAAACAAGAAAGAAGCAGGTAGAAATAGATGAGAGAGAAAGGGAGTTGTTAGCTGTGAACTCTCACCAGATCACTCAGAAGTGGTCAATGCCGCTGGAGATAAGGCTGTTGACAGCGCGAATTGTCGGAAGGTATTTGGAAATATGAAGTACAAGGGAGACAAGTGGAGCTAAAAGTACTAATCTCAGACGGTATTTTAGTTTCTCACAAAAGGTAAAAGTAATTTGATTGATCAGTGTACACAACAGTAATATACACACACAAGGCACAAAACCACGAAAAAATTCTGTAAATAATATTCAATGATTAAAAATAAGAACAAAAAGGCCTATCTACATGGTCGTCAAAATCGTCCGATTTCCAATTCGAATCATCCGATTCGGTTCGATTCCCTTATAAAACGAGTCGAATCAAGGTTAGACTCTTAGGGGAATAGAAAATCGTTGCGATTCGGGTGTGAATCGTGAATCGGTTCCAATTCACAATTACGATTCATGAAACCGAGTCTTTTTACCCAGCTGTGTTGCAGCGCACGTGTCTAAATGGGGTTTCTTTAAAACACAAAAAAATCGGCACATTTCTTGTACACAAAAAAAAAAAAAAAATCTAAAAGCCAAAAAGTACCTTTATGAAGCTTCTTGTACCCTTTTCAAACCCTTTTTCAGCCGAGAAAAATAGAGAGTTTGAAAACCTTTGGTCGAAACCCTATTTCATACCTTAGGAACCAGATTTCCGAGATTTTTTTTTCATACAAACCCTCTTTCAAACCTTTACATACCTTGTTTAACCTTCTTATATCACGAAAAAGAGATACAAAACACAGTGTTTAGTTATTCCGAAACCCTCTGTTCACAGAACAGAGCCTTTTTGCTGCTTCTCATTGACCATAGCTTGAAGGGCTTTATATTGTGGAAGAAGGAGCTCATTTGCACCCCTGTTTTGTTTTTTTGGGCAGTGGTTTTGTAAGGACTCTGTGGTCCTTAACTTTTTTTTTTAATTTTTTTATTTGTGATAAAATCTTAGTGTTGAAGTTGTACCCACTGTTTTTTCGTGTGATAAAATTGTAGATGGTATTTTTGTTGTTAATATTTGGACATAAAAATGGTTAAGAGAAAAAGTACAAGGATAGTGACCCTATTTGGGCTCATTGTAGTAAAGTAAATGAGGACAATACAATGCATTGAGATGCAATTATTGTGGAGGTCAAAGATGGGGAGGTGTGTTTAGAATGAAACAACATTTTGCCGGTACACATAACAACGTAATCGTATGTGATCAATGTCCGGAAGAAGTTGGAACATTTTTTCAAAATTAATTGGGTCGAAAAGATGGTAATTCAAAAAACAAAAGCATTGAAGTGAAGTTAATGTTGAAGATGATTGCTTTCAAGTGGAAGATAATGATGATGAGTTGAAGGGCAAGGCTAAAGTAGTGATGGATAAGTATGTTTTGAAGGAAAAAGGCAAAGCTAAACAAAAAAAAATGAAATGCTCAAGAAGAGGGAGCCGTTGTGTCATTTGTAGGTTATCTACGGGCACGCTTTATCAATTAATTTAGTAAAGAGCCCATTTTTGAACAAATGTTAAAATCGGTTGGTGATTATGGTAAGGGGTTGAAGCCTCCTAGTTATCATGAAACTAGGGTAACGTATTTGAAAGAAGGAAGTTGAAAGTGTGCATGAGATGTTGGCAAAATATAAAAAAGAAGGGAAAAAAAATGGGATGCACACTAATGTCGGATGGGTTGACCGATGGAAAATCAAGATTCCTCACTTTCTTGTTAATAGCCTTAGTGGGATGGATTTTTTTAAATCCGTCGGCACCTCCATTATCAAGAATGCGGATAAGTTGTTTGAGTTGCTTGATTCGATGGTGTAAGAGATAGGGGAATAGAATGTTGTGCAAGTGGTGACGGATAGTGCTTCAACTTATGTAGCCGCGGAGAGGTTATTGAAAGCGAAGAGGAAGTTCTTATTTTGGAACCCATGTACCGCTCATTTGATTAATTTGATGCTTAGTGACATAAGTGATTTGCCAATTTTTCAAGGCACAGTAAGAAAAGCTAAAGAAGTCGGTGTATATTTATCGGCATATATGAGCGTTTGACATGTTTAGAAGATATTCAAAGAAGAGGGAGCTAACTAGAGCGGGAGCTAACGAGATTCGCTACATCTTTTCTTACATTGAAGAGTTTTCAAGAGAACAAACTTCCACTAAAGCATATGTTTGCATCAGAAGATTGGGCAATTGAACCTTATGCCAACAAGGGGGATGCAAAGAAAGTGGAAAGCATTATTTTGGGTGATCCAAAATTTTGGAAAGCAATCAAATATTGTTTGAAATGTGTGGCTCCACTTTCCAAAGTATTAAGGCTTATGAATGGTGATGCGAAACTGGCGATGGGTTACATTTATGAAGCAATGGATCGAGCAAAAAAGCAAATTGCAACAAACTTCAATCATGTAGAGGAGATATGCGAAGATTTGGAAAATAATTGATACAAGATGGGATCTACAGCTTTATATGCCACTTCATGCGGCGGGGTATTATTTAAACCCAAGGCAATCTAATTTTTTTTTTGTTTCATTATATTTCTACTTTAACCTTCTTTGAATTTCTAACTTACAAGTCCATGATGTTTATTTGAAGATTTCATTCTAGTGATGACTTCAAGGCGGACAAAGAAGTCAAAAGAATGTGTCAGGGCACTGATACAATAATAACCGTCTCGGAACAAAATGGATAAATTTAAATCTGGTGTGGGATTGTTTAGTAGGAGCGTTGCAACTCTAACAAGGGATTAAAAAAAAAAAAACAGGTAAGGCTGTTTTGCTGTTTTCTAATGCTGTTTTTTTCTCTGTTTTTGCTGTTTTTAAATTCTGTTTTGCTGTTTTTTAATGCTGTTTTTAATGATGTTTTTTAATGCTATTTTTTTAGTATAGCTGTATGGTGGGAAAGTTTTGGTGAAGATGTTCCGGAGCTTCAAAAGGTTGTTATACGAGTTCTTAGCCTCACATGTAGCGCGACAGGTTGTGAGAGAAATTGGAGCGCATTTGGTCATGTGCACTCAAAAAAAAGACATCGTTTGAGCAACAACGGTTGAATACTCTTGTTTTCGTGAAGTACAATCTTCAACTTGAAATGAGACGAGAAGAGAAAACAATGTGGTGGGGACTTGTTTGATCCAATATATTTATCCGATATGGAGTCCGATGATGAATGGATCATTGAGAAAGAGGAACCATATCTTCCGGTAGACCATTCATGGATGGACATCAATGAATGCTTCAAAGATGAAGGACCGAGCAATACGAGAAAGCGAGGTAGAAATAATAATTGAAATTGAAAGTCTTATTATTTATTATTAATATTATGATCTTATTTTTAATATTTGCATAATTATTTTGTGTTTCACAAGGCCAAGGAATTTGAATGCCAACAAGAAGGGAAATGAATTGTCAATGAAAATGTTGAAATTATTGAGGAGGAAGATGAAGAGGAAATAAAGGAAAGGAGGAGGACGAGGACGAGGGCGAGGGCGAGGAGAAGAAGGAGAGGATTGTTGATGTGAATCAAGAATGCGGAAGCGTTATTGTTACACTTGCACACCAACTACTAACTACACAACACCCCCAGCAACAAAAAAAATAAAATAAAACTAAACAAAGAAAATCTTTTTCTCTTTACATTTTTTTTATCAATATTCAAGTTGGGATTACGAATGATGGCCAAGGGCCTATTTATAGGATAGTTTAGCTTGCTAGCCAAGCTAATACCCAAAAAGGCTAAAAAGGGCAACTAATAACTAAAAATAACTAATAAGTCCTTAACATGCTTGGAGACCAATTAAACACTGAAAATAAAAGAAAATGACAATAAATCCTAGACTAAAAATGCAAAAATAAAAGATTGTCGTCTCCGGGAGCACAACCACGTGCCACGTGTCACGATGGATCACCAAACACATCATTCTCTCCGGCTTCGAAAAAGCTCGTCCTCGAGCTTGGAGGGTGACTCATCAATCCCACATGATATGAACCAAGAAAAGCTTCAGATCTCGATCAAACTCAATCAAAAGTGGGCAGCCCAACTGGAGTTAGTCCCATGTGTACGAAACTCATCAATAATGGGTCTAATAAACCCAAATCCCGGCGATGTCCCTCTACAAAATCCGAGCAACCAAAAACTGACGACCATATCCGCCTTCTCTACACCACGAGTACATGGTTGCAACTTGGAGTGGTGAACCCTTGAATCTGAACGGGCGGGAACTCCGGCGACAGCACCTTTGCGAGTACGATGGTGAAACAAGAGGACTGAAGACGGCGACGTTCCGGAAAGCCGGACTAAAAATGGCAAATAGTCAGAAATAGGCCCCAAGTGGGATGAATTTTTCATGGAAGTCATAAATTGTGCCACAAATAGGCCTTAGGACCAATTTTGACCGGATTTAAGGTCAAATAGGGGGTGGGGAATTGGATCGGAGTAGGGAAGCCCATTTTTGTTGGGTTTGATTGTCGTTGGGCATAAATGAGTGGGGGAAAGGGGGAAAATAGGGTAAAAATGGGGGGGCTACGGTTTTGGTCGGATGGGTTCTTGGATGGTTCTTGGGTGTTTTTTTTAGGGTTAGGGTTTGGGGAAGGGTAGGAGACCGTGTTTTATTTGACGAGGTGGTGGTTGTGTGGTGGTAGGAGGTGGAGGTGGAGGTGGAGGTAGACGTGGAGGTGGAGGAGGCTAAAAGTGTTAGTATCCCCCCTTTTAGCGGTGATGGAATTTAGGATTTCCATCCACCCGATTCTCATTTGGACTTTATCAATCTAAAGATTGAAGGGTCGCCGGAGTTGGAATCACAACTCGATACCCACCTCATGCACCATGACGAACACCAAGAACAAATGCAGTTATGATACCAATTTGATGTGAATCAAGAATGCGAAAGCGTTATTGTTACACTACACATCAACTACTAACTATACAACACCACTACCAACAAAAAAAATAAAATAAAACTAAACTAAACTAAGAAAAAGGGTTTCTTTCTCACTATATTTTGTTTATCAATATTCAAGTTGCGATTACAAATGATGGCCACGGGCCTATATATAGGAGAGATCAGCTTGTTAGCCAAGCTAATACCTAACAAGACTAAAAACGGCAACTAATAACTAAAAATAACTAATTAGTCGCTTGCTAGCCAAGCAAATACCCAAAAAAACTAAAAAGGGCAAATAATAACTAAAAATAACTAATTAGTCCTAAACATGCTTGGAGACCAATTAAACAGAAAAAATAAAAGAAAATGACAATAAGCACTAAACTAAAAATGCAAAATAAAATAGTCTTCTCCCGCGAGCACAACCACGCACCACGTGTCACTATAGATCACCAAACGCATCAATTGTCATAGATGATGATGATCTAGAACTCGATGATGATAATGAATGATAAATGAAGATTGATGGCCTTTTTTTATTATATTTTTGTTAATGATATTGTCGAGAATAGATTGTACATGCATAGTTGCATGCCATCTAGTGACATTATTAAAGACAAATACTTTATAGTTTCTTTTTTGGATATATTATATTGTGTGTATGATAAGCATTTTATACCGATTCAATTCACAATTCACAGAATTTTCGATTCACGATTTGACAACTATGCCTATTTATAAGAAAAACTGGAGACCTGAACTTACAAAAATACTTAAGTTAATTAAGAAATTGTCTCTTACTATTATCCTAGTAACTTACGCGTAAAAACTCGTCGATCCAGCTGACCTTTTATTTAGGAGATAACCAGGTCTATGGTTGGGCTCATCCACCCAAGACAAAACCAATAAACCAGAAAATAAAATAAAAAAATGTTAAACAATTAGAAAACTGACTCACCACTCCCCCTCACCCCAAAAACAAAAACAAAAAAAAAGTTTGTACCCAGTGGACAAGGCTCCCATTTCACTGCAATATCTTGGAGAGGCAGATGTCGGCTGGCCTTACCCCCATATATGGAGAAGCTGACCGCCAACCAAAAAAAGAAAGAGCTCGTTTATGAGCTCACAATGGGTCATCATTGGTATCGGGTGGAACCAAATTGCGCGTGGTGAGCATGACTCGTCGAATGACCTCTAGCACCAGTTCAGCCACTGTTATGCCATCTGCTATGAGTACAATTCAGTTCTTCATCTTCAATGGCTAGTCTGATGCTCGATGGCCGATCAGCTCACAATCATAATATTTAAAGTTACAGCAGGTGAGCTGCTTCTGCACTCTTCAGAGCTGCTGAAATCAGAACCCCGCTGGAATTGTTGTCTGTAGACCTGGCTGATCTAATGTAATTTTCTACCCTTAGTCCATATTCGATGGCTTGGCATAATGAGGTGACTGCAACCAGGGCCGGCCCAAGGGGTAGGCCGATGAGGCAACCGCCTTGGGCCCCCAAATCTGATATAAAAATATAGGCCCCAAATATTGTATAGGTGTGTATTATATAAGTTTCTAAAAATAGGCCCAAGCCCAAAATATAAACTTAAAATCCACCCACCAACAACTAACCCTTCATCTCCATTTGTTCATTCATTACACTCATTTAAGAACTGAAAAAAACGACTCTCACCCCACCCAAGACCAACTTTCCAAATTTCATCCAACTTCCAACCATTTAAACTCTCTTTCATTATCTCTAAAAAAATCAACCCTCTTTTAAATGCTTACAATACTCTCAAGTTTTAGCCCAAAAAATTCGAGAGGTTTGTATTTTTTTTATTCACCCTCTCTCATTATCTCATGTTAATTTTTTAGATTGAAATCTTCATTGTTGTTAAATATAAATGTTATTTTTTATTAATTTATTGAACACTTGTAAAATAATGTTAATTTTTTTGTTAAGTTATTCTTGTTCGTATTTTTTTTAAATCAAGAAATGTAAATGTCGTTTTTTTACTAATATGTTAAACTCTTTTATTAATTTTTTTAAAGGTTGTCATTTTACTAATCTAAGATTTAAAGTGTATATAAAGCTATCTCTTCTTATTGTCATTTTTTACCTCTTCTTGTTGTCATTTTGTTAAGTTTTTGTTGCCATTTTTTTTATTAATCTGTCATTTTTTAATTATAATTATTGTTGCTAATTTTTGGATTTAAATGCTGTTTTTTATATTTTTGAATTTAAATGTTGTTCTTGTTGTCATTTTTTTTTTATATTTTAAACACTTAGATTAGTACAAATAACATTTATATTTAAAGATTTAAATAATGTAGTTTAAAAGTGAATAGAAAGTTATATGTTCTTGTTATCATTTTTTTGTTAATATGTCATTTTTTTTATGTCATTTTTTTTTTATTATAGTTTTTAGTGTTAATTTTTTTTGTTAAGTTCTTGTTATTAATCTTGTTGCTCCTTTTAATCTGCTATTAATTTTTTTATTCTATCAGCAAAACAGGTTCCATTATTGTTCCTTTATTTTTTTGTGGTCGAAAATTTTTAGATTGATTGTTGGGTTGTTGTGTATTCTATTTTGTTTTTTTCTTGTTAGCTTGTAAAAATACATATTATACTTTTCGGAAAAAAAAATTATATAAAGGGCCCCATTTTACAAGTTCGCCTTGAGCCCCCAAATCTTTCGGGCCGGCCCTGACTGCAACTCATGTTAGCATCTATTCTCAAAAATTACGAGAGAGAGCTCTTGCTTGGGTTCAAGCATTCAAGCAATTAAATGTGAAAGAATATTCCACATGATTCCAACTCTTGTGGACGAGCAAAGAACAACAATTCGAGAGGGTCATAAAAGGCCTATCGGTAGTGATACTGAACGGATGTATCTGTGGCAATTGTTACTCCTCCTGGTCAAGAACAAGTTGATTCCACCACCCCTTTGAATAGCCCTCTAAGGTCGTTGCTACTAACTTGACACATTTATACCCGGTTATGTTTTTGTAGTTGAAGATCTTCTCAATAGAGTGGATCCAATCTATGAATGCGTCCGGGTGCATATGTCCATTGAACATGGGCACATCCACTCAAATATTCCCCTCCATTTATTTCTCGAGGAAGCCCAGGTAGCATAAGGACCATGTCACTGTTGTCCATTGTCGACAACCTCATCCTCCTATTCCTCTACGCTAAGGGTACCGAAGGCACATGGTTTGTAACCCAGTGGGAGGTCCTCTTGGGGCTGCTATCCTGAGATATTTCTCACTGCCATTGCTCCAACTGAGGCTTGTTGGGACACTCCATGATCATCTTCCCTGCTTATTTCCATGTGAAACAAACCCACTCGGTTACCAGAACATACGTACCATCCATTCTGAATTTCAAGACCCCTGGGTACCAATCTTCTCGCCTCACTTCGTCATAATCACCCAAATTAAGAGAATCTGGCTTCGGTCGTCGCACCCAACTGCAAGTACATCTGCCCCGATCCCAGTTGTTGCGAACTTGCGATTAGTAGGTGGGGCTCAAGGTTCAAAGACTCGGTCGAGTCAACTCGAAAGCGGCCGAGTTGCCTCGGACTCGGCAGGCAACGATCCGATTCCGGATCACGATACGAAAAAAATAAGAAACGTATGAAATCGGCATAACTCGGCGATATATCGACCGATCCGAGTTGTATGGGCGAGAAAAAAGCCGAGAAAAAGAATATCGGCCAGAGAGAGAGAGATTCTTCATTTTACTAACCTTTTGCAGATGATTGAGAGGAACAGACAAATCCGGGTCACGAGTTGCTAACCCACTTTTGGCCGGAGAAGAAAACCCCTTGTTTTCCGCCGAGAATCTCTCTCGTGGGTTATAGTTTTGGGGTTTGTGAAAGACTGTTTTGTTTATGCGTGGGAGTTTATTGGTAATTCTGGGTTCAGTGTTATGTGTCTATGGGCTTAGTGGTAATAGAGATGCACGTGGGATTAACTCTTAACTGAAATGTATATAATATATCTGAGTGGGTTTTTTATAATATTTCTCAGTCGGTTAATGTCAGTGGGGCTAATGCTTGTGGTGTAAAGGCTGTCTTTATTGTCTCGTCTTCTGGTTTCAGTGGGGGTGCAATTATTACATTACATTATTATATCATGTTTGTCTTAACGAGTTCTGTACAACAATGCTTTACAATATATGGATTATATAATATTACGTTGGTCTTAGTCTTATTAATTGATTTTTGTACAAATAATGTTTAGAATGCTTAAAAATAATGTTTAAAATATGATAAGTACAAATAATATTATATGTCCTAAAAATAATGTTTCGTACAAAATTCAATTCTAAAAATTCCTAAAATAAATGTTTGTTCAAAATTTATAGAACTTATATATAAATAATGTTTAAAATGATTCAAAATAATGTTATTTTGTAGAATGGTTGAAAATGAAGAAACATTGTTGTTGATACCAAATTTAATCTGCTAACATGGATCAATCAACAGGTGTCAACTTACATGGTAAATACGAATACGCCATACGAGCAACTCATACACTCCAAGCAGCTCAAGCGTACCGAGCAACTTAAGCGGCCCGAGCAACTTAAGCGTGCCGAGCAACTTAAGCGGTCCGAGCTACTTGGCGTACAGCGCACCCAAATCAAGAGAATCAAAGAAGACGAATGCGCATTAAATGTCCTTTATTATCGTACAGATGTATTTGTCTACTAAATGACAGCGCATTGTCCTTTCATTTGTACAGCCTCATGGCTATAAATACATTGTAACCTCCTCATTAGAAAGGGACTCGGAATTTCTTGGTAAACCTATTATCGAGAATTCCAAACAAACAGTCAGCAATAACAAAAACAGTGGACGTAGGCCATTCTTACAAGACTGAACCACTTTAAAAATCTTTTGTCTTATTTATTTTATCTGTGATTGATTAATTAGAGATAATCTAATTTTTTACATCAACAGATTGGCGCCGTCTATGGAAAACGACTGTACTCATCGTTTTTCACCAAAACAATTCATCATCAATAGCTGATAATCTGGAATCCAGTAATCGAAACGCTGGAATCCCTCTAAATCCATCTACTCCCCCAAATGTCCAAGATTTGGTTGGTATAATGGCTAATTTGGCCCAAGGCCAGACGTCCATGCAACAAACCATGCGACAACTCATACAAACTGTCCAGGGTGGAGTGTCGGCCCAGTCAGGACAAAGAAGTATCCAAAGAAATACCTGCCTACCCTCTTCGCGAACTAGGCGAACGTTATTTCCAGAGGAATCTCGATCCAGACGTACCGACTCATATCGTACTGAGAGATCTAACGATCTTTCTTATCAACCTGGTCGAACTTCATCAGTACGAGCTACAGACACTCAACAAAACGTTACTTTATCTTCAGAAAGTACCAGTGCTCTTGAAAGGTTAAGTAGAGTCTCTCCTTTTGATTGTTTGGGCCCTAAGAGGAATAGAAGTCCCCCTAGGATTGTGTCGAGGAACTCTCAACGACCATCCGATCTAAGGGAAGGCTCTGCCCAATCACGGTCAACTGCTCGTATTGAAAGATCACAAGAGGTAAATTCAACGCGATCAATTGCTCGAACAAATAGCCCGAGGAGGGAAATGACGCATGAAAGGATTCTATTCAGAGGTTGGAAGACAGGTTAGGGGAAATGGCTAAGGCTAAGAATCCTTTACAAAGAACTTTTGTTCAAGGAACACCCTTTGTACAGGCGATTGTGGATTTTCCCACACCATCAAAATTTAAAGCTCCTGTGGTGACGCCTAAATATGATGGAAAAACTGACCCTATCCTTCATATAGAACAATACCAAGCTGCTGCTGATATCTATGCAGTTCCAGATGAGATGAGATGTAGGGCATTTTCAGGAACTCTTACCGGATCTGCTCAAATATGGTACAACGATCTTCCTCGGGGGAAGATTGCGACTTTCTTTCAACTGGTCGAGCTCTTCATTGGGAACTTTTTTTTGGAGCAAAACAAGTTAAACGAGTAGCACACTTGTTAAGCGTTAGACAGAAGGCAGGTGAGAGCACCAGGGATTATATTACTCGTTTCAATAATGAGAAGCTCGAAGTTATTGATTACGAGGAGAAGACAGCAATCACTGCTCTGATGAGTGGATTGTTGCCAAATAAATTGTACTACACTCTAGCCAAAGATCCGCCTAGAACCATGGCAGAAGTAATGGCAAAGGCAGCCAAAATTATGAACGCTATCGCTGCAAAGAAGAATATGGACACTAAGGAGACCAAAGTTGAGGCTAATAAAGCTGAGAAGAAGGAACGGAAGAACAATGGTGGCAACAAGCAGTTAAAAGCAAAGCAAGCATTGGAACAGTTGAAGAAATTTGGAAACTATACTCCTTTGAAGCTAGATATAAACCACATTCTGGAAGAGATCAAGAACAGCGAGGAGCTAAACTGGCCAGAAAAAATGAAGGCGGATCCTGACAAGAGGAACAAGTCCAAATATTGCGAGTTCCATAAAGACCATGGTCACACGACCAAAAACTGCATAGCTCTCCAGAATGAAATTAAAGAGCTCATCGAGGAAAATTGACCTAGTATGTGGATCGCCGAAATGGTGGAAAGGTCAACGACCGAGCAAGGCAGAGGTCTAGATCTCCTCGACGAGCAAAAGAAGACAAGAAGAGAAATCATGAAGAAGACTCAGAAGATGACCAAGATGACCCCAATCTCCCCAAAAGACCAAAACAACCAGAACGTGAGGTATTTTCAATTCATTTTGGATCATTTGAATGTAATGTTATTACAGGTGGAGATGCAGGAGGTAGAGATATGACTGCCGCGAGAAAAGCTTACCTCAATGAGGCTCAAGCTTGCTCGTGCATTCAACGAATAAATCTAGCTGAAGATGATCGCCCGAGGAAGGTGAATAAGGACAAACTGGTCATTGGGTTCTCTAAGAACGACCTGGCATGTGTACTATATCCTCATGATGACCCATTGGTGATCAAGATGAGAATGAAGGAAGTGGTGATTTCACAAATACTGGTGGATAATGGTAGCTCGGCAGATATCATGTTCTATCCATGTTTTGATAGTTTGAATCTGAAGCAAGCCAGTTGGAACCATATCATAGACCCCTCGGTTTTACTAGCGAGAAGGTTTTTCCGCTTGGGACGATCAAGTTGGATATGCTTATCGGTACTTGGCCTGCTTGTCGAACAGAAAGAGTACGGTTTTTTGTCATGGATAAAAACGTCCAATCAGCCTACAATTTCATCATGGGAAGGGTAGGTCTGAAGAAATTCGAAGCAGTACCATCTACTGTGCATCAATGTTTAAAATTCCCAACCAATTTTGGGGTGGGAGTTGTGAAAGGTGACCAAAAAGTAGCTCGGGAATGCTACTATTCATCTGCTGAACAGGAGGAACGTGAAGAATCTAGGCAGAAAACTATCACCTATCAAGTGGATGAGATGGGAGATGCAGAGATTGAAACATTAAATCCTAGAGACGAGTCGACGAGCATCCAGAACGAACAACTCAAATTGGTGCATCCTTAGATGTATCGATAAAACTGGAATTGATAGCATTCCTAAGGCGAAGAAAGCAAACTTTTGCATAGAGTCATGAAGACATGCCAGGAATAGATCCGAATTTCTTGTGTCACGAGCTCAATGTGAACAAGGAAATTAAGCTAGTGAAGCAACGAAGAAGAGTGTTCAGTCCTGAGAAGAATCAAGCCATACAAGAAGAAGTAGAGAAGCTGCAAAAAGCCTCTTTTATTGAAGATGTCAAATATCCTGATTGGCTAAAAAATGTGGTGATGGTAAAGAAGAAAAATAACAAGTGGAGGATGTGTGTAGGCTTCACTGATCTTAATAAGGCGTGTCCAAAGGATCATTTTTCTTTGTCCCGAATCGATCAACTGGTGGATGCTACCTCGGGGCACGAATTGCTGAGTTTCATGGATGCTTATTATGGTTACAACCAGATTAAAATGAAACGTGAGGACGGGGAGAGTACCTCTTTTATTACCCCGAGGGGAACTTATTGTTATAATGTTTTATGCCTTTTGGACTTAACAATGCAGGTGCTACCTATCAGCGGCTGATGAACAAGGTCTTTGCAGAGCAAATCAGTTATAACATGGAAGTTTATGTTGACGACATGCTGATGAAAAGCAAGAAAGCTGATGATCATCTAGTTGACTTGAGCCAGACCTTTGATCAATTAGAAAAATATCAAATGAAGCTGAATCCCACCAAATGCATATTCGGAGTACGAGAAGGCATGTTTCTCGGATATATCGTTAATCAACGAGGAATTGAGGCGAATCCTGAAAAGATCAAGGCTCTATTGGAGCTACGATCTCCAACGACGAAGAAGGAAGTACAAAGCCTCACAGGGCGAGTTGCAGCACTTAACAGGTTTGTGTCACGAGCAAATGACAGATGCCTCCCATTCTTCAAAACACTCCGAAAGACTTTTGAGTGGAATGATGAATGCGAGAAGGCCTTTCAAGAATTGAAGAAATACCTGGGAGCACCTCCATTGTTGTCCAGACCAGTGATGGGAGAAAAACTATACTTGTATCTAGCAGTTTCATAAAACACAGTGAGCTCGGCGTTGATAAGAGTGGAGGATGGAGTGCATAAACCAATTTATTACACTAGCAAGGCCTTCCGAGGAGCAGAGATCTGATATCCAAGGCTGGAAAAGTTGGCACTAGTGTTGATCGAAGCAAGTAGAAGAATGAGGCCATACTTCCAAGTTCATACCATAGTCGTGTATACTGATATGCCGTTAAGGCAAGCTCTTCATAAACCAGAAAAATCAGGAAGATTGATGTACTGGGCAGTAGAACTTGGTGAATATGACATAGTTTATGAGCCTACATCGTCGCTTAAAGGGCAGGCAGTGGCAGATTTTATCGCAGAGTTCACCTATCCTGACACCTCCGAAGAGCAGAAATTGAATACCGACCAGCCTGTGGATGTTACAGGATCATCAAATTTAAACCCCGACCAACTTAAGTCGATAGACGAGCAGGAAAAGATGGTCGACGAGCAGCAAGAAGTGCTAGAGGACATAAAGAAGCAACAAATATTCCACCAAGGAACTATGTCCGATCAAAAATTTGATGATGAAGTACCTATATGGAATCTATATGTGGATGGTTCATCTTGCACTACAGGCAGTGGAGCAGGGATTGTTTTAAACAGCCCGGATGAAATCGATATGGAGTATGCTCTGCGCTTTCAATTTAAGGCTTCTAATAATGAAGCTGAATATGAAGCTATGATTGTAAGTCTCAGTTTGGCAAAAACCATGTTGGCGGAGCAGGTCATTGTATTCAGTGACTCACAGTTGATCGTAAATCAAATGCTGGGTGTATATGCAGCAAAAGGAGAATTAATGATCAAGTATCATGCGAAGGCAATGGAGGTTGTATCGAGTTATAATGTCGTACAGTTGATTAGAATACCGAGATCGGAGAACGCAAGAGCAGATGCACTAGCTCGGTTCGCATCAGCCACACGCACCGAGCTAAGAAGAACAATCCCAATAGAAATCCTAGCTGATCGGAGCATAAACAAGGATTTAATGATGAATTTTATTGCCCTTGATTTAGGACCATCTTGGATGGACCCCATCCTCGCCTACATTGAAGAGGGGGCTCTGCCGACTGACAAACTCGCAGCCAAGAAATTGAAGTTTAAAGCTGCTCGTTATGTATTGACCAATGGCATTTTATATAGGCGAGGAATCATAACAGGGTTACAAAGATGTGTCCACCCCTCCGAGGTGAAAAATTTGATCGAAGAGGTTCATGAGGGGTCTTGTGGAGCCCATGTAGCAGGTCGGACGCTTTTACAAAGGATAACAACGCAGGGGTATTACTGGCCGACAATGAGAGCTGATTGTGTAGCTTATGCCAAGAAATGTGATAAATGTCAACGCTTCTCCTCTATCCGAAGAACTCCCCAAGCATTGTTAACACCCATCACGTCTCCTTGGCCATTCGCCATGTGGGGAATAGACTTGGTCGGGCCACTTCCAACGACCCGAGGAAGATTTAAATACCTCGTGGTCGCTGTGGATTATTTTACTAAATGGGTGGAAGCTGAGCCTCTTATTGATATGACATATGACAAGGTATATCAATTTATTTGGAAGAATATCATTTGTAGATATGGTCTTCCCCATGCTTTCATTACAGACCATGGAACTCAGTTCGATAACGAGGAGTTTGCTGCGTATTGCCATCAATCCAATGTACTGAAGATCCACTTTGCACCAGGCCATCCCCAAAGCAATGGGCAAACTGAAGTGACAAATAGAACGCTGCTGAATGGTTTGAAGAAACGACTAGATGCTGCAAAGGAAAATTAGATTAACGAGCTACATTCTGTGATGTGGGCTTATCGCACCACACCACGAACAGCAACAGGAGTCTCCATACATGATGGCATTTGGAAGTGAAGCTGTCATACCTGCCGAATTGGGACTACCTACACATAGGGTGCTTAATTTCAATTCTCCTGTCAGTGACTTAATGAGAAGATAAGACATTGATATGCTCGAAGAGGTCAGGGAAGAAGCTGCAATCAGGAATGCAGCGTATCAACAACGAACAGCTCTGTTCTACAACAAAAGAGTGAAGAAATGTGATTTGAAGGAAGGAGATTATGTGCTGAAGAAAGTAATACAAAAGAATAACAAACTGGAAGCCAACTGGCATAGACCCTACAGAGTAACAAAAGTTGTTCGTCCAGGGACATACAGAATTGAAACGTTGGAAGGAGAAGAATTCAAGAATGCATGTAATACAGGGCATCTACTCAAGTATTATCAGTAGTTGGAATTACTATGTAATGCAGTTTTCTTCAATATGAATAAAGTGTTGAATGTTTCTCTCTTTTTGTTGAAATTTTTCGGAGTATTAGTGCTACCCACTACGCATCAAGTTCAGAATCAATCTCTTCCAACTCCGGTTGGTCAGGAACAAATCTCTTCCAACTCCGGTTGGTCGGCAAATAAATCTCTTCCAACTCCGGTTGGTCGGGAACCAATCTCCTCCAACTCCGATTGGTCAGGAACCAATCTCCTCCAACTCCGGTTGGTTAGGAACAAATTACCACCAACCCCAGTTGATCGGTAAGTCAATTGCAATCAACTCCGATTGGTTAAACTAAGCAGGATCATGGGATGTAAGTTGTTTCATTGCTTAGAATCAAAGAGTGATAAGTTATTATAATCACAAACAAAAACATTCTGCAAATTATTTAGAAGAATATGGAATAGCAGAAAACTAAATTTCTTCATTCAAATCAAAAAGAATTACATATGATGTGAAAAATGTACTTCATTACATAAAAAATCCTATTCTATTGGTCTCTTCCCTTCTGCCTTTGAAACAGGTTCCACCCCGGCAGGAGGGTCATCTAATGCATAAGGGGAATTTATAAAGTTGACATCTCGAAGCATTCGAACATTCATCACTGATGGCCGATCAAGCAAATGCTCTGGGCGAGATATATCAACGTTGGCATGAATGCTGTAGTCGCCAAGATACTTGGAGATCAAGCCTTGAGGAATTGCCCGAGCAGGAATCCAACTGACGTCAAGCTTAAAAGGAGGCACGGGTAAATCGAGCACACCAGGATCATAGTAATCCCATAAGTAGTGGCCCTGCTCCAATTTCAGCACGCACAGTGCATTCAACCACCCTTGCTTGTAACCCTCATTATTTGACTGCTGGATCCGATCATCAAGATGGTAAAGAGCTTCGTTGTACCCAGCCATCCAAAATTCTCTGGGTTGTTTATGGAATTGATAAGTAACCTCTCCAATTGCTCGTGGAGATCTTCACCAAAATTTCCTTACTTTCTAAGGCAGAACTCTGAGTAGTAAGTTGCTCGCTGAGACTCAAAATTTTCTTGGACATTTCTGCTAAAGCCTGGTTCATCGCTACCAATTGAAAGGCCTGATTTTCCAAGGCTGCTTGAGTTCTAGCTTCTTCAATGGTGACCCGACCAGCCCTAGCTCGTCCCCATGAAGAAGATCTTGCTCGTCCACGAGTAGAGGTGGAAGGTCCAGCTCTTTTCAAAGTTTCCAACTCATCTCGCAAGTTGGCATTTTCTACCTCCAAGAAAGAGAAACCTTCATCATTAACAGGAACCAAGGCTCCCGAGGAAGAAGCGGCAGATTTAAGTTGTTTCATCTCTTCTTGCAAGGCGATGTTCTCTTGCTCCAACAGTTTAGCAATATGCCTGTGTTCCTCGATCTCAAGCTTTAGAATGCTCTCTTTTTTCTCGTGAGCAGAGATGAATTTATCATATCCTTTATCAGCAGTGCTGATATTTCTTCCCATACCCTTGGTGCAATAGTGTAGAGGACTCTTTGTACTGCTACTGGAGTTCCTCGATAGTTCCTTGGAGGTCCTCAATCATCTCATAGTAGGCCACATTATTGGCAACTGCGCGATCAAGCAAACACTTCATATACTGGTAAGCTTCAACTGCTCGTTCAGAAGCATCTGAACCCAAGATATCAATGATTTGAGCCTCATTCAAACCTGCACGACCAGCCTTGAAGTAGTCATGGCATTTTTTCATCAGTTCTGTGTCATGAGCTGATAAGAGCTCCATCCTGGCCAAAAACTAGCAAAGAGAAGAAATAAAAAGAATCAATAAGAATGCAGACAGAGCAGGTATAAGAAAAGGTCAAGATGAACAACCAAAAGTTCGAATTTTTATTTCACCATAAGGGAAAGTACTAAGTCTGAGATTACATTCAGGAATAACAAAATAAACACCCAAACTACTCTACACCTTTTCTTTGTTTCCTATAACGTCCTCAGAAGGTTTTGAAGAAGAGACTGGTTGCTCGATGGATAAGATTAGCTGCTCGGCAGAAGTACTGGCTGGTTGGGGCTGCTCGGAAAGATGAACAACAGGGGCAACAAGGACCTGATCTCCAGTCATCATTGAAGATTCGTCTGAGGCAGCTTCATCCTCTTCTTCTCCAGGAGAGGGAGGAGGACCATGAGTGTGTTGCTGGAACATTTCAGAATTCTCAGCAACTTTCACAATGCAGCCACCCATCCATCCCTAAAGTATTTGCGGCTAGCATACTCCATTTGCGAAGACATGGCAGCCAGGCCCTTGTTCCAGCCCTTATCCCAACCAGCACTGAAGAATTTTTTAACTGCCTTCTTTTTTGCCTTCTCCGAGGAGGCCCTTTCCCTAAGGAGTTCCTCGGCAACCTTCAATTTCTTCTCCACCTCCACCTTCTGACGTTCAGCATCCTGAAGTCTAACAACTTCCTCTTCGGCAAACTTGAGCTTAACTTCCAGCTCCTTGGTGCTCTGCTCTAAGACTTTGTTGCTCTGCTCAGACTCTGTCAATTTCTTCTCCAGATCCTTGGAGGCATTCACAACCTGATTTCTTTCTAGCTCGATAGACTTGAGTTGCTTTTCCCAAGCAACTTTATCTTCCTCGTACTTGACGAGAGTCTTTTAAAGACTGAGTCAGACCAACAAAAGCTTCCTCTACACCTCCCGAGGAACTTGAAGCCTTGATAGCCTCATCCTTCTTCAGAATACTGTTGAAACACGTTACTAGCTGAAAAAAGAAATAACTTTGAGTTAGTACAAGGACATACTATAAAAAGTGAAAACTCAGACTAATAATACTTACTGATGCAATATGTTGAGCAGCCAAAGTAGTGACTCTATCACGAGAAAGAGTGTCTTCAATACCTTGGATTTCTGGGATAATCCAAGACTTCACCGAGCCCATAACAGAGCTCGGGGGAACAAAAGTGGGAATACCACCTTCAACATTTAAAGATTGAGAGACAGGTTCAACTGGTCAAAAGAACTTTTCTTTAACCTCCTCGTAGGAGCAGGAACATTCTCAACCAAAGACATTTGTCTTTGTTGGTGAAATAACAATAACCTCACTTGGAGGAGAAACAACAACAATCTTGCTCGGGGTCACTGGGGGCTTTTCAACAGTTTTCTTGGCAGCAGCAGGAGGGGGTGCATCAATGTTTCTTGTCCCTTCCTCTGGAACATCCTGTTTATTTTTCTTTGCCTCCACATTTGCAGAGTCTGATTTGTCAAAGAAGGCAGGAGCTCTTCTTCTCTTCATTAGATTACTGATGGGAATATTCGATTCAGAAGAGGAACCTTCCACACCAGTTTCAGAAGCTGGTACTTGGTCAATGTCAACCACCACTGGACGAGCAGTGAAGGATGAAGTATAGCTCTTGTATTGCAATAAATAAGAGGCAGACCTAATATGTTCCTCAGCAACAGATTGGTGCAAACTCCAGATAAGTTTTAAATGCTTCAAATTAACGTCAGCTTCTTTTGGAGATTTTCTTTTACTGTCAACTGTAATGAACAAAAACAAATGTCAGTGAAACGTTTTATCAAACACAAAGAAAACAAGATTTCAAAAAATAAAAAACAACCTATTCCATTGCCATAAGGGGAGGCACCTAGGACCTTGATATACAGCATCTCCATTTAATGGAGCGTGTTGTCAATTTTTCATAACAACCCCATGCTCAAATAATCCCTATTGGCGTCTGGAAGATTAACAAATAAAGCCCTATTCAAAAACCTTGTTTTTAAATAGAAGGTGGAATCAGTGGCAATCCATCTATAACAGTACATAATCTCTGGGATTCCTAAACGGGTTCCATGGAGTTGATTCAATCTATGAACGCCATTAACTATCCTCCAGGTATTTAGAGCTATTTTTGCAGGTACAACGTCAAAATATTGACAGAACTCCAAACATAGGGGATTTGGAGGAAAAGAAAAGCCACATTCGGCCACAAAGAGACTTGGGAACCAATGTCCCTCAGCCAAAGAAAAATAATCAAAAGGTTCAGAAAGTTCTTCCAAAATGACCCATGAAGGGATTGAAAATTCAGAACGAAATTTGTCAAGAGATTCAACAAGGTAAACCATGATGAACAAAGTAAATAAAAGAGGGAAGAAAATCTTACAGAAAAAGAAAGAATCAGTTGACAACGAACAATGGAAGGAACGAAGGCACAAGATAGAGAAGAAATGAAGAGTTCAAAGATACAGATTTGAAAAGTGAAAGACGATAGGATTTTCTGCCGCGCTTAAATACTTTACCTCGGGAATAAGGAAAGGTAATGACTACAAAGAAAGACGTTTGCGTATCCGGCGGCTAAAAGAAGAAAAGTGGGCACAAATATCGAAGCAGTCATGAAAATTTAAAATATTTACGAGGCCTAATACGGTGCACTCAAATAGGAGTTACATACAGCGAAAGCTTTCCTAAAAATTATACAAACCAATAATCTATGCAATTTCCAAAGCAGAATGTTCCACATTTTTCTTCAACATCAAACTACGAAACATTGGGGGCTTCTGTTGATACCAAATTTAATCTGCTAATATGGACCAATCACCTGAAGACAGGTGTCAACTTACATGGTAAATACGAATACGCCATACGAGCAACTCATACACTCCGAGCAGCTCAAGCGTACCGAGCAACTTAAAGGGCCCGAGCAACTTAAGCGGTGCGAGCAACTTAAGCGGTCCGAGCTACTTTGCGTACAGCGCACCCAAATCAAAAGAATCAAAGAAGACGACTGCGCATTAAATGTCCTTTATTATCGTACAGATGTATTTGTCTACTAAATGACAGCGCATTGTCCTTTCATTTGTACAGCCTCATGGCTATAAATACATTGTAACCTCCTCATTAGAAAGGGACTCGGAATTTCTTGGTAGACCTATTATCGAGAATTCCAAACAAACAGTCAGCAATAACAAAAACAGTGGACGTAGGCCATTCTTACAAGGCTGAACCACTTTAAAAATCTTTTGTCTTATTTATTTTATCTGTGATTGATTAATTAGAGATAATCTAATTTTTTATATCAACAATTGTAATCATTTCTATTTATCTTCAATGCATGGGTGGATCTAGGACTGGGCCCACTAGGGCTACAGCCCAGTTCAAATTTTTTTTTTTCGTTAACTGCTATTAGCCCAGATGATTTATACATGTGTAACCCAGCATTAGCACGCCCTAATATACACCCATGTACAGCCGTGGTTAAATAGAAGGAAAAAGATGTTGGGGTTAGAGTTCAACTCAACTTCAAGAGTTGAACTTCAAGGGATGAGATGGTGAGGCCAAATCTTAAAAGTTTACCAAGTGGCAAATATTTTCATCCACATAATTTATTAAACTAACTTCTCTATTTTTTTATTTTTTTTCTACCCCTTTTTCCCCTTTCTTTTTTTCACCTTACTGTTTTTTTTCTTTTAAGATTAAATTACAAGATTTTTTAAGCATCCCATTTATACGTTAAATTAATTGATTAATTATTTGATTTAGATTAAAAAAAAAAATTATTCTTCTGAAATATTAGAATTTAAAGTTTGAACTTTTTAGATTGATTACCATTTATGATTATGATTTTATTTGTAGGATTTATTTGTTTATATCAATCTACTAATGATTAAGTTAATTAACACTTCGTATTTCAATTATTTGTTGAACTTTGTAGGGTGATAATTGTGATATTTTCTCTTATATATTCTGATTGCTCGACTCTTTTCCTTGAATGAGACCTCACTTTGAGTATTGATTTAGACTCCGATGAATTTGAATCATTAAAGACTGGTCGAGCAAAATTTCAATAAAAAATTTTGTAATCAATGAATGTGAATATTTAGAGATTAGGGTGAACAATTGCGTTGAAACTTCTTTATTTAATGGTGAATGAATTCTATTATTGAACTAAGTTTTGTCATGAATTTTTTTCTTTTTTTATTAAATTTTTTATGGACTTTCTTTTTTTTTTTTTTTTTTTTTGTTTTTTGATAACCCTGAACCTCCACACGAACGAGCCCTTTGGACTCCCTCGTGAAAGCTAAACAGGGGGGGCACTGCGCATGTCCACCTCACACACGAGCCCCGCTTAAATACTGGTAAACCCTGCGGGGGATCGAACCCACGACCGTGCGCCTAACCACACAGCCCTGAGGAAGCCCTCCAACAGGGGTAGGTATCCGTGGGGAGGGATCGAACCCATGACTTGTTGTTAGTCCAACCCTTCGAATAATTCTGGTTCCGCCCTTGCTTCAATATAAATTTCTTATCAAGTTCTATGTGTCATTACATTGTTTTTCAATATTAATATTGGTTTATTATGGAATATTGAATTGAATCTGACAAGTCCACCACGCTCAAGTATAACCAATTTGACAATGCAATGCATATTAAAGGATGGTTTTGAACGTATCTAATTTGTCCACATTGTCTTATTTGTTTTAAATTTCCTATATTTTTTGGAATTTTTTGCGCTCTCTAAATAACGTAACTTTGTGTATCGCCCGATACCGCGACCGAATTGAAAATCGTGTGTCCGATACCGAGACTTTCAACCATAGTGGGGCTGAAACCAAGAAATGAACATCAATGGGATGTCGGTTAATTTTCAGACCTGCCTCGCCACGTTATTGAGTTCCTAGGAACGAACAAGAAAGATTTTGAGCCCCAACGACAAGCAAACCTGCGGGCAGGGCCTTTTTGGAAAGTAGCCCGCTTCCCATTACTCAATAAATGGGATATTCCTTCGATTAAAACGACTTCCAAATTCTGATGAGTGCTGAAAGTTTCTGCCATTGGTTTTTTTCCCTCCGCCCTCCCAATCCAGGCCCACTGTCGAACCTCCACAGCGTCAAAGGCAGCGATAGCGGCTTGGACAGCCCGTCTGTGCTGTGTCACAGGTTCCTGGGTCGCAATTCTGGGTCCTGATCATGGTCCGGCTCTGACCCTCATCGCTCCCCTTGCTGTCACGCTGCTACTGGGCACAGGGGGACTCGCCGTGCATCGCCGAGGAGTGGAAAACTCTGTCTGTGCACTGGTTTGATCTGAACCTTTTGGGGGTGGCAACCACCTAGAGTAGTCAGTCCACCCCCTCCCTGTTGGCTGCTTCGCCACAACTGAAGCTTCAGTCAGCCTCCTTGGCCCAGAATCAATTCTGCCCGCCTTTGTCGAGTCGTTCGATTTATTCATCCACACATTGGTCAAGGGAGCCGAATTTTCAAGCGAGATTGGCCAAGGCTCCTTGAATGATAACGAGAGTTTTGTCAGCCTTGGTGGTCCTTTATCCCTTTGGCGACATCTTGGCGAGTATAAAAAAACACTTGCACTTACTTTTTGACTTCGAGAAGCGTTGTCTGATACCACTTTAATGTAGTCAGAGTACACAACAGAAAAATACACAAAAGGCACAAACCAATAAATAATTCTCTCAATAGTATTCAATGGTTAAAAATGAGAACATTAGGCCTTAATTGTAGAAAAAACTGCTCCTATACTAATAAAATAACCAAGTATAGCTAAGGGATCATCTCTTGATATTATCCCTAATAGCCTGTCCCTAAAAACTCTCCAACCCAGCTGACCCATTATTTAGGAGATAACCAACTCGGTGGCTGGGCTCATCCACCCATGCCAAAGACAACAATCCAGAAAATAAAACATAAACAACTCTGACTCGGTCATTAATAAATTTCACCATTGACCCCTATCTAATGTATTCTTGTTAAACCAAATATTAGTTTCCATAGCATAATATATTAAAAAGTTCTATTAAAAAAAATTATACAGCACATATAATTTTTATCCTCCATACAGAATTATGATACTTCATATTACAACAATTTGATCCATAAAACCCACAACCTACACAATCCTAAATTCTGAATATCTTTGTTATTAGATGCATGGAAAAAAAAAATAGAACCCTTGTCAGAAGGATAACCATGGACGTTGGCCATTATATCTCCCAGATACACAAAAAAATTACTGATCATATTCAAGATGGTCACCAAATACCATCTTGAATTAAAATAGATACCACACCTTAATTTATTAAGCGTATTATGAAGAAAAAATAAAGATCGTATAATATAAACAAATATCACACTTAATTTTATTTTCTTTACAAGTTAACCAAACTGACTGTACAACCATAAAAAAAATTATCAATTTATCCAATCAACATTCTAATTGTTCAGAGACCAGCATTCTTACCTTGCCAGCAGTAACTGCTGATTAGGGTTGTTTGTACCGGGCCCTGTTGGACTCCATTTAATGGTGTATATCTCCTACATTTCAGTACATTTTACGTCAGTAACATTGATGCAGGTGTTAATTACGGAAGTTTTTCTATTAATGAATGATACTTATAAAATAAAGGATCAATTGCAAAAGGACATAAACAGGGAGAATGCGTACCCTGGAATGTTCCTTCAAATCATGCAAGCAGGTGTCCTGTTTCATACTCCATATCTGTAGACATGGTTTCAAATAAGTTGTCAATCATCAGCCAAATTTTATCAACATTTTTTACTCATAGAAAGCACACATTATGAAGAATCCTATGTAAAACAAATCGTTCCTAGGTGTACAAGGAATTGTGAAGGGTATATAGAAGGAGAAATAATGACGAAAACTCATAAGAAAAATTACACCTCTTGAGAAATCAGAAGAGAAGTAAATTAGTCCACATCATGTAAATGCTTGGTGTTACGTGAGAAAATACGAGTTAAAAGAAAATGGATAATCACCTTGGCAGTGGAATCATCGGAGCATGAAGCCAACAATGAACCTGTAGGATCCCATTTGATAGCATTAACTTCACCCTGAAGTAGAAAAGTTTCAATAGGATTTAATGAATAATCACTTAGCAACTATTACTATTTACAAATTTGACACCACAAGAATTGACAAAGTCTCTGGGAGGATCTCTCCATTGTATTTCACTTAACTCTCTATATTCTCTGAAAAGCAATTAATAAAAGTAAAAGAAAGAGATTACAATGTGCTATGATTATTAAAGAGTGACTTGTTATATAATATAGTTAATCCCCATAAGTAAGCCATATACAAATGCAAAACTGAAATGGTCAAGGATATGATAAAATCTATTGTGACAGAATTCTGGTCAACCATGAGATCTTGACGCTCTTCTCCAAAGCTAGAGTTATTACTCATACCCCATGTTCCAAGTGGGGTATGCCCAATCATTATTCATTTGAGTCACTCAGTGCAGCACTGTCACAAACCTTAAAGGTTTCTTAATACACAGTCTAATCATCCCACCGTTCTCCGAACTGTGGAGCAAAGCGTGGAATATCCGGGTTGAGGACAACCCCATGTTCCAAGTGGCCTAAAAGCTTAAAGTGGTCAAAGAGGCGCTGAAAAGTTACAACGTTACCACCTTTGGCAAAATAGATGTAAGAATCAACGTCCTTAAAGATGAGCTGTGCGAGATCCAAACCATTCTTGTGAAGGACCAAGGAGATGAGCAAGCAGCGATGGATGAAACTGAAAAACTAGATGAACTTATTAACGCTATTCCTGACGTGGACGGGTTTCTTATGAGACAGAAATCTCGGGTCCTGTGGTTGAAAAATGGAGAGAGAAAACCGAGAACTATATGAGCATGGAATGCCAACAAAAGCTACCATGCAATAACCATGTATTATGGAGCTGTAACTATTGTAAGAACAACAACTAGAGATAGTAATCAATTTCCAATTACGATAAGGCTACATTAAGGTTCATCTCCAAGTCTATATTTTTGCTCTAGTTAGGGACGAATTGATAAGAAGAATCTACTAGTGCATTTGATTCGAAGATGATATTATTCTAGTGGGTGAAACTACGGCATTGATTAATGTTAAAATAGAAGTATTGAGAGAAACCCTATTAGCAAGAAGGCTTAACATAAGTAGGAGTAAAATTGAGTATGCTTGCAATTTTAGCAATAATAGGAGCACAATGAGGATTTAGTGAAGTTTTAGGGTCAAGAAATACCTAGAGGTGATACTTTTGCTATTTCGGCTAATAATAACAATGATGTTACCCATATGATGACTGCACGTTAGGTCAAGTGCAGAAGTGCTACTAGAACATATCATACATGTGAAGTTGAAGGGAAGTTCTGTATGATAAATGGAACAGAGTGTTGGGCACATAGTACTAGATTGTGACCACTAAAAGTGGTGTCCCAATTTAGCCATCAATAATCATAATGATGCAACATTTAATTTCAACCAAGGTTCTAAAAAACGCGGGGCATGATCGAGGCGTGGAGGCCAAGTCTTAAGCCTTAGAAGCCTAGGCGAGCCTTAGGCGTAAAAAAGCGTGAAAAGGCGTTTAGGCCTTCTTAGTATATTTTAATATTTTTTAACCATAACAAGGGTATTAAAATACTAAAATTGTACATATCATAAAAATATGTCTGAATATATGCAAATTAAAATACTATTTGATTATTTTGGATGAGATAATGGTCCAATTAGTAAAAAAAATCTTTAAAAGGCGATATCATTTCACTAAAGCATGGTTGTTTTTAGGAAAAAGTGCGCCTTAAGGGTTTTACCAAGAATAAGGCGTGAAAAACTTAAGGCGGGGCGTTTCTCCCAAGTCTTGAGCCTAGACATGCCTAGGTGGAGCCTAGGCGGGTTTTTTAGAACAGTGATTTCAACAAAGAAATAAATGGGGAAAAACTTCTCAACTAAAGGTAAAAGTATACAAAATTATTGGACCTAATGACGTTTTACAAACATCCCATAATCTGAAGTAGCAAACCAACTAAGCCTACCCTGCAGTATCGCTTATCAACAAAATCAATGTATCCCATAATTGTATCGCATTCCAAAGCAACTCACACAGATAACATTGGTTGGGCAACCAAAAACGTATTGGAATATAAGTGTGGCGGAGATGCAAATATTAAGATGAATGTTTGGTAAAACTAAAAGGTTAAATATATTCGTGAAACCGTAGAAGTAGTTTCTATACAAATTGAGGAAAAACTGTCTTAGATTGTTTGGACACATCAAAATAGACTAATAAGTGCAATATTGATGATTATGTCAAGAAAAGAGGTAGGCCGAATTGACTTGTGAGAAGATTGTAAAGAGGAACATTATAGCTTGTGGTTTAACTGGAAAAAAAATAGGATTTCATATACCAACCCCAATCAAATTAGGAAAAGGCTTCGTTGATTTAAGTTTGGCAATGACCCTCAAATATTAAGTCTGCCTCCTAATTAATTGATTCCAGTAGAAGTAAATAATATTAGTGTTAAAGTTCTAGACAAACCTGATGTCCTGAGAATGTTTTGATTGGTCGATTCTCTCCTACTTTACACACATATATCATGTTATCAGTGGAGCATGTTGCAAATGACACATTGTTTCGCCAATCGACATCAAGAGTAGGAGCTGACATATAATAAACAAAAGGGTAAAAACTACACAAAATTGTAAAATAATATACACAAAAAATAGTTAAAAGCTGGCGTGAATAGAAAAAAGGGCAGTGAATAACCTGAATGAAATTCAAATTGTTGTTTCCATTCCCCCGTCTTTACATCCCACACAATTGCAGTCTTGTCCACGCTACCACTCAGAAGATAATCACCCTTCTTGTTCCACTTCAAAGAGAAGATTGGCCCTTTATGTTTATTTAAAGTACTTATCAAATCCCCTATAGAAAGATACAATTGGTTAATAAGTTATGACATGCAGAATCATTTGAAAGTTGTAAAGAATTGACATAACTATTAAATATAAAATCACATTAAAAATTAGATATAATGGACGTGATGGAGACCTAATTTTTATATTCATAATAAAAATTGATGATAATGAAATGTGAGTGCAAACATAATTTTAAGATTCACATTTTAGATATTAGAAAACCAAGGTTGTCCACATATACCTTGCATTTTTTATTTCTTTTTTGGCGAGCAGCTCATTTTCCTTGCTGGAATTTAAAAGGGTTGAATATTAGTTGATTTAGTCCTTACTACATGATACATCAACATTTCAAAATGTTAATAAATAGAAAACAATTGTTTGCTATCCTATCATTATTCATCTTCACCATTTAAAATATTTAGGTAGCATTTAAATTTACAGGCATTCATGATTGGCTAAATCACTGATACAAACAATATCTAGATATCAATGCTGTCTTCTAAACCTCCATAAGCAGGAGTGGAATAACATACATATATATATATATATATATATATATATATCGTACGTGTACGCAGGGGCGGACCCAGCATAGGCCGAGGTGGGGCGGCAGCTCCAGTTCAAATTTTAAAATAAAAATTAAAAAAATAGGGGGTTTTTTTATTTGCAAAACAGGTATATTTTTTATATTTCTTTTTTATAAGTATTTTTTATGTGCAAAACAGGTATATTCTATATATGTATTTTTTATAACTCCTGCTTGATTCTGTTTAAATTTATATGTATTTTAAAATTAAAATCCCTAGATTGTGTTTAAATTTGTGTGTAAAACTAGTACGAAATTATTGTAAATATATATAGGAAGTCATGGAGAAATTTTTTAAATGGAAAAGAGGAGACAACACACAACCCGTTAGAGTAATATTATGTTGAAATATTATAAAAAAATCCACGAACAAAGTAGGAATCCAAATTTAGCTAATTACTACCTCAAACATTTTTAAGGTTAAAAATTGCAAAAAAATAGTAAAAATAACCCCAAAATATTGGCTCGGGGACTCCCCCCATCCACCCCACCCCACCCGATCTTCGTTAGAAATTTCCGCCCCACTTGACTCAAATTCCTGGATCCGCCACTGCGTGTATATATATATATATATATATATATATATATATATATATATATATATATATATATATATATATATATATATATATATTCTCATGTTATCCCGTGCTATCACATGTAAACTATTGGAAGTAAAATGAACTTTACTCTTGGAGCAGTTCCAAAAATTTTGGTAAAAAAGTCACAATGGATTTTTAGCTACTACAATATATAGCATATTATACATCTATTTATATGAAATACTTCTTACATAATACTAATTACATGTAGTTATACAAAAATATGTGCATAAAATTGTACATTACACACATATATATTATATGTATACTGTCAATATAGTAGGGTAAGCCAGTGTTATCAGATTCTCTCCCCGTCATAATTACCGTAATGTTACGTCCATTTTTGTTTCTCGTTTGGGTTCTTTTTAATTCTATATGGAAAAAAAACAAGAGAGGACTACATATAGAATATGGTAGAAGATGTCATACACACACACATGGAGAGAAGAGAAAAGACAATACAAGTTCCAAAGTTCTCTCTATCTACTCCATATCAAGTTGATATTTTTTCTCTATCAATATGTTGAACAAATCTATTATTGTCGCAACCCACGGTGATTAAATAGGACTTGTATCTATGTTGTGCATGATTAAAGAAGACTTACATCTGTGTTCCTTCTCATAATATTGAATTTTGGTTGGTGATAAAGTGAGAAGCCTGCGGCTTGTGACTTGTGAGAAGACAGTCAATCATTCACAGATTTGTCATCATTTCAAATCATAAACAAGATATGACTTATAGCTTTAATGATATTTGGTTCGCTCGTAATTTTCATGTATCTAAAATCCAATAGCAAGTGCCTTATATGCAAAGCAAAAGTAAAGAAGCATAAATATTATTTGAGTATGTGTGTTTGGCTCCATATTCATATGCACATATATATGGTACCAGCAACGATCCGCATAATAGTTCTCAAGTGAACCGTGAACTGAAAGAACCTTTCACCTAAGTCTCCCCCAACATAATGCATACCAAACACAGTAATGTACCACGTAATTCTTACATCAGCAAGAGGGTAGCCCTAACTGTAACATCATTTTAATAAAAAGTTTTTATTATCCCCCTGAATGTTTCCCCTCATTTTCTTCACTGGAAGAAAGTTATTTTGCCTAAAACAAATGGAGCCCTGATGAATTTGTACCTTCAATTCCTTCATTGCTAATTATTTCTAATTATTGGTTTATTTTCTTGCCCTTTTGGTTGAAAAGCGTTGATCTCCCATCATTTTATTTACTCAATTTTTTTAATAGGTACCTGTCCTGTTATTTTATTTTTTTCACAATTTCAAAGTTCTTTTTCTGTAACCGTCAAGAGTTCAAGTTCAAGCATAATAAAAATTTAATAGATAAGACAAGTTACCTTCTCTATTCCATATTCTTGCTTGGCCATCATAAGAACCTGTGGCAAGTAATGTCCCCTCGCCCTAGAAATAACATTCATAGCAAGAAAAAGCATAAGTATATCATGTTCAAATCCTAACCTATAGCATCCATTTGATGACAAACCTCAACATAAGAAAGGAAAAAGAAGAAGAAATAAATAAATAAATAAATAAATAAATAAATAAAACAGAAAAATTGAAATTTTTGCTGATAAGGACTATTAATTTTGCTAAACAACTTCATCGAACTATATAAAGAGTTGCAAATACCACCCTCTGACATTAAAAAGTGTTTTTAGTGATGTTTAAAGCGACGCTTTGGGGGGTATTGCAACTTTTCTAATAGTCTAGAACATATTACAAGGGAGTACTTGCAAAGTGCTCAATAGTTAAAAGGGGTGTTTCTGCATTATGCCATAGGATGAAATACATGGTCCTAATCAACTCAGTATCGGCCGAATTGACTCGGTCTCGCAGGTGGGTGAGACGATACTAAGAGGCGATAGAAGTTTGCTGCGAGATTAGGCTATATTGTTGCATAGCACCGAGATACCAACGAGACGGTATCAGTGTTTTAAAAATCGTGCACATATAGAGCGCGATCGCACATTTTTGGGCGAAAAAGCGACGTTGCTCTTCCAGATTTGCACGATGCACAGATAGAGTGCGCTATTGATGACGTGGCACGCTATTTGGGAGTTGTTTGCACTATTTGGCGCGATTTGAACGCTATTTCTGTTCCAAGCTTACTTGATAAAAAATCATCAAAGCTACGTAGTTTTGATATTTTCTTGACTTTTTTTTTACTTTTAGAACTTGAGAAGCCAACTCATCAAAACACAAACCCACCTCACTTAAAGCACAAAACAGCAAACCCTACCTTTGTTCTTTAGAAAAACACACCCCCGACTCAAAGGAAAACTCTACGTCTACTTTTTTTTCCTTTTTAGAACCCTTCCGCTCTTTCTTTTTTTTTCTGTTTTAGCTTCAGTCCTGCTCTTTTTTTTTTGTTTTTTAAAAGCTGATTTCTTTGTTTCTTTTTTTAAACAACCTATTGTAAACCATGCCAAAAAAATATCTTTGTTTCATTTTTTAAACCAAATATTGTAAACCATCTTTTTTAAACCAACTATTTTAAAAGTTGTTTTCTTTGTTGCATTTTTTTTCAGTAAATAATGTCAAAAAAAGATTTTTGCTGGAAATATGGTTTTGAAAAAGGGGAGAAAATGGCATATTTAGCAAGTGTTGTAATCAAGATCGAAGGGAGGTATAACTGGTTTAAAATATCATTTGGCCGATACCCATACATGGGTGTTAGAATGTAAACAAGTGTCCAAGGATGTGAAAAATGAGGTTACTCGAGCTTTAAAAAGTTCAACCAAGTTAAAGAAAAAAATCTGAATTGCTAGGAGAAATACAAGAGAGTAAACAATCTGGAGTTCATATTTTGAGTGACGATGACACTCGAATTAGTGGTGGAAGTAGCAAACCCTATGTTGGTTCAATAGATAAATTTATCAACCATCAACCTAAACAAACTACACTGAATTCAGCTTTGAAAAAGAATTATAAGTGAGGGTTTGTAGGAGGTTTCGCCGTTAGATGTATTCTGCTGCTATTCCTTTTAATGTTGTTAATGATGTACTTTAAGCCTGCGATTGTTGAGTATGGGTTGGGATTCAAGCACCCCTCAATGCATGAATTAAGGACATGGATTCTTAAGGCAGAAGTTACGATATCAATATTACTTTTGAAGAACATAAGAAACATTGGAAAGATTTTGGTTGCACCATTATGTCCCACTGATGGTAAAAGTAGGGCTTTAATTAATTTTCTTGAGAATAGTCCCGCCAAGACTTTTTTTTTCAAGTCCGTTAATGTTTTCGACACCATTAAAATGGGGAATTGATTTTCAAGTATCTTGATGAAATTATTTGTAAGGTTGGCATGGAGAATGTGATTCAAATCATCACAGATAATACTCTCAATTGTAAAAATGTCGGGAAAAGGCTTGAAGAGAAGTGGAGAAATTTTTGGTGGACTCCTTGCATCGCACATTGTATAGATTTGATGTTGGAGGATATTGGGCAATTAAAATGACACAATTGAAAAAGAAAAACGATTTGTTAAGTTCATTTATCACCATACAAATCCTCTTTCATTAATGCGTCAACCATAGTTGTCAAATCGTGAATCAAATCATATATCGGAAATTCTATTAATCGTGAACCGTGAATCGAATCGTGTATAGAATATTAAAAATCGGTATAAACGAAAAATATGTAGAAAATAATATATAAATGAAAAGAGAACACATTAAGAATACATAATAAAATATATTATGACCTAAAACCAATTATAAGACATGATTTCATTAAAATATATCTAACAAAATGAACTTCCATGTCGAAATTATGACCAAATTTTAACATTACAGTACAATGTCCAAATTTAAACACGGCGATATTGTGCAATATAATAACACAAATAAAGATTAAACATAACACCATAAAAATACATTATAATAATAATACCATCCAATATAACTTATAAAATTCTTGCACAAGATTTGTTGGTTTCAATCGAACGCAAAGCTACCTCCCTCTCTCGATCAGCTTCAAATAGGTTAGAAGTGAAGAAAAAAGCGATCGCAACACAAAATAGAGGAAATCGCAGCTTCGAACAAGTTAGAAGAGAAGAAAAAAAGTTATCGCAATTTAGGTTTCGTTCTAGTGTGTGTGCTAGTCACTCTCTCTTTCGTAAAAGGTAACTTAAGTTTGTACTAACTTCTTATTATTATAATAATAATAATAAAATATTTTTTGGGGTTATTTTAAAAGGAACAAAAAACAAGCACGAGTTTTAAGTCGGTTGAAAATATCCACATCCTCCGAGAAATATGAATCATACCCAAATCGTGAATCTGTGCAATTCACGATTCAGCCCTCGAATCGATCGATTCAGCCCGATTTTTGGAACCCCTTTGATTTTATTCCTGATTCGTATCGATTAGTATGTGAATCGGATCAAATCGTACGAATCGAATCGTGAATCGTAAGATTCTGACAACTATGGCGTCAACATACATATGGAAGCGAGCTTCTTCGTCTGGCCATAACTCGATTTGATTCAATATATCTCACCCTCCAAAGCCTCTATAAGCGAAAAAGACCACTTGAAGTTATGTTTGCTTCAGAAAAGTGGGTTGTATGGATTTATTTTAAGATTTCATGTGTTGGTTGTATGGATTTGTTTACTTTATTTGAGATAATGTGATAGTGTGGTCCAAAATTATGTAGTACTTTATGAACCTATTACTCTATTTCAGGCGATGTGTATTTAGTTTGGAATACCTTTTGGAAGTTACTTATTTGTGTTTTTAATTATAAAATTGAAATGCTCGAATTGCTTACCCGATTTATGCGACGCGATTTACGCGACGCACATCCTAGACCAAAACGCAACCCCTTGCACGACCGCAATTTAAAACACTGGATGGTATTATTGCCGAGATATCAGTCGAAACTAGCTAAAATAATAGGGATTCTTACCTGTTGGCAGCTCATTGAAGAAATCGCAATCTTCAAAGACGTTTCTTAGTCGAGACCTTGTATTTCTTCGACCCTTATATCTGTCACAACTAATTAGGGTTTTCATCTATTTCTAAACAGAATGGAATGGAAAAATAGGATTCATATAGCCCATAGTTGTTGAAGGCGCGTCTAGGCGCACCTATAGTGCCTTGCCTAGCCTTAGGCGAGGCAACTTCAAAGAGGCGCGCACTTAGGGGTTCAAGGCCCAAGGGGCACGCCTAAGCGTGCCTGGTTAAAGTTGCCTTGTACTAAAAAAATATTTTTTTTAACACTTTTTGGTTTTTTTCCTTCTTTTCTTCATTGTACTCTTTAGGTCTTTTTTTATTTCTACATGATGCTATTTTTCATTTCGTAAACGTAATCTATGGTTGTGCTCATCTTTTTTCTTTCACCGTTTCAATTATTTCTCTCCTTTCTCTTTTTCCTTTTTGATGCTCTGTTTTGTGTGTTGTGAAGAATTTTGAACAAAAAAAACAAATATTTGTTCCATTTTCATGAATTTTTTATGCCTCATTTTATTCTTGGAAATGAGTGGGAAAAATGACGCCATATATCTTTTTGAAGATTGAATTAACGGACTGATTTTTTACACTCATTTGTTGGTTCTTTAGTTTTGTTCTCAGACTCGTATTTGTTGGCGGTGGTTGTCTTTTTATTTATTTTAGGACTTGCACTTGTTTGATAGTCTCAAAGTTATTATTGTGTTAATATACTTTATATATTGAATTTAAATTTTTTTATATAATTTATTTTCACCATAAGGTGTGCCTTGTTTTGTAATCAATTAGAATTTTATTTTTTCATCTTGGACTATGCATTAAATCAAAGATGTATATCTAATATAAATTATTAGTGATGGTACGATATAATAACATTAGTATATATAATATATAAATAAAATATGTTTTTTGTATTTTCTGTAAAAGTGCGCCTTGCTTCGTCGCCTAGGCTCCGGGGACGCCTTTGCGCCTTGTGCCTTAAACAACTATGATGTAACCGGCCCCATATAATTGGGAAAAGGCTTTGTTGTGTTGTGTTGTGTTGAGTTGAGTTGAGTATCTGTTTGTATGTGGGCTTTTGCTTTGGATGACCCGGTTCCTTCGTAAAGTAGGTTGTGTTTTGTTGTTTGGGGTTTATTAAGGGGAATAGTGTAGGGGATGTTTGGGATTACGTCTTACGTTTTGTTTATTTGTTTTTATGTTTGTGTTTTACAGCTCACTTGAAGTCTTTTTATATATTTAAAAGGTACAGTTCACTATTGTTTTAAAGTTCATTATTTTGTATGAGATACAAGTTCATCATTTTGTATAAAATAAAAGTTATTATGCCTTCTATTACACTTGCTAAAACTGTTTTCACACCTCAGGCTCTGACCCGTTTATATTTCTCTCTTGCTACATATATTGTATTAAATTTTAGATGTCCCGCCGCAAGGATAAAAAAAATTGTTCTACATTTTTAATAAGTTGGTACTTTTCCTTTAAAATATCTTATAATTTTTTTATACAATAGTAATAAATTAGTAGTATTCATTAGTAGTATTCCTTAAAAACTTATTTAGTTTTTTTATACAACAGTAATTAAAAGTTAAACTAGTTTAAATTTTTGGTTTACATTTGTTTAACATTTTTCATATGATTACAAAAAACTTTTGTACATTTTTAATAAGTTAGTAGTGTATCTTAAAAAATTGTTGTACAGTTTTTTATAAATTATCACTAGTATTCCTTGAAAAATTGTCAATATATGTAATAATTTCTGTTTAGCTTCTATGTCACTTCTTTATGAATTTTTATGTGCCATTAGATTTTATAACTTACTGTTGATTTGTTTTGGAATATTGAAGTAGACAAGTCGATGTGCGTTTGTATAATCAATGAGATAATAATATGCATATTAAAGGATGGTTTTGAACTTATCTAATAGATCCACATTATTAATCTTGTTTCCTATATTTTTTCCAAATTTTTTTGGGCTCTCTAAATCGTGTATTTGTGCGTATCGGCCAATACCATGACCGAATTGAAAATTGAGTGCCTGAGTCGTAAACCCTGACCAAGATTTTGCACCATGATGAAATGTAATAAAGGGGAATAACATCAAGTTTACGGGAAACATAGATACGACCAACAAAGAGTTATATCAAGCACGTCAACCATAATCACACAATTAAAACTTACATTCCAATCAAGTGTTGTCACGTCCTTGCTTTTCTCATTGGTTCTACCTTTGAAATGCTTCAAAACCACAACATTTACAGGTCCATTTTGCATAGTAGAGCTACAAGGTCCATCTCCAACAGTCCAAATACGAGCTGTTGAATCTCCCGACCTACATATAGAGAAATGATAAATGAATGTTAAAAGAGTATATAATAGATTTGGGCTGCAAGGAACCTAAACAACTCTCAAATCGCTTCCATCCATTTGGCTTTACAAATTTAATATCTCAGAGAAGGCACGAGAAAAAATGAATGTAACAAAACACGTAGGGCAAACAGCAGGCATTCTATGCAATGTGTTTATGTCATCATAGGAAAAATCTATATGTGAAGAACTCACCAAAGATAGCTGAAACCAAAGTGTAATTTCCAAAGTGATCTTAAGACTACATACCAAGCTAGTTGCTGGCGATTATGAATAAATGTCATCATCATCTTCCAAACTTATCACATTTGACTCGTTATTAAGATCGAAATTTTCACAATTTCCACGTCTTCCAGGCAATTTGCAAACACAATTAAATTCAATTTAATCGAAAAAAAGGGTATGCGCTTGTACACTGAGCCTGATATATGCACCAAAATCGGTACTACCGAAAGATTAAAATGGTCGTACAATAGTGGAGAAATGGTTGTACCATGATGGGTCCACACCATGGTATAACCATTTCCAGCTTCCGGACCGAGCATTCAGTGCATACATCATTTTCCGATTTTAAATGGTCCAGATAATGAGAATCATTTCTGAATAGGTAGATAGGATAACAAGAGGAGAAAGTGATCATTAATTATAATTTTGCCTGAAATAACCATTTTTTTAAGGTAATACACGTACCCTGATGCAAGAAGGGAACCTGCTGGACTCCAGGCACATGCGAAAACCTGTCACAGCGAGGCATAAGATCATCTATTCATAAAAGAACATTTATTGACATATTATAATGGAAAGAGAAATGTAGTAAAACGAGATCATCCTCCACCTCACCCCCTAAAAGAAAAATAAATAAACAAATAATAGTTTCAGAAAATATCCAGTAAAAACTTTCATCATTTGACATATGTTCAAAAGTAAGTCTTTTCTGAGTTATATACAGTTCAGCCTCCCAGTAATTTGAAAAATTCATTCATTACTAGCCCTATACACAATTTCATAAACAAACCCATTTGACCAAGTACATAATTGCAACATTTGGTATTAATTAAAGAGCCCCAACTACATTTGTTTCGTTCAATTGTATGAAGTTTTTATACAATCTCTTACCTGGAAAAATCGATTCCCCATGTTTTCCACTACTATACATTTTCTCATTTTATTAAGATGAATGCCTATTATGACAACTTAACAATGAAATAATAGCATATTTGTCACTTTTTTTCATTGCACATGCTCTCCTCCAACACCTCACCCCACTCTATCCCGCCCCCACTAAAAATTAAAAAAATAAAGTCTGTCCTAGTCACCCAAGAATAGGAGATAATGTAAAATGAAAAGAAATCGCAAAATAAATATAGTATAAAATAAATTGCATGAGCAGAGGTGCATTCAAACCTCAGAAGTATGGCCTTCCAAAACGGTCACATCACAACTGGGAATTACACAAGGCAAATGTGTCGTGCTTGTTGAGACCTCCATCGGTTCAATTTCCATTGGTTCTGGTCCTATTATGCATGGTCAAAACAAAACTATGACGTACATTTTTTAAACTTGCATTACAAATAGCCACACCAAGAGCATGCAATATATATGCACCAACTTAACACTAGCCATTTTCTTTTTCCTTTCCCATTTTCATTTTCAAGTTTGCATATATATGTGGAACTAAATGCAAGTGAAGTCATATATAGTTTGTCTACTGTAAGATTCATCATCAAAAATAAATACATAAATAAAAGAGATTCACCTGTTCCATTTTCCTCATGTCTGATGTTAATTTTAACTCCACCTTGTCTTGTATTAGAGAGATCCTCATGTGGCCTTTCTTTGTCTTTACCCTTTTCTCTCTCCCTCTCCCTCTCCCTCTCTATCTTCTCTCTATCTTGTTCTCGTTCTTTCTCCCTCTGTTGTTTTTCCTTCTCCCTTTCTCGAGCATGTTCTCGTTCATTTTCCTTCTCCCTTTCTCGTGCATGTTCCCTTTCACTTTCCTTCTCCCTCTCTCGAGCATGTGCTCGTTCATTTTCCTTCTCCCTTTCTCGAGAATGCTCCCGTTCATGTTCCCGATCAGCCACATTATCTTCTTTTTCCTTTTCCCTATGCCTGGCTTTTTGAAGATTTTCTTTCTTCTCTTTTATGATCTTTTGTAGTTCATCGACATCCTTTGTGATGAGATCCAGAGGTTGTAGGAATGAGAAATCTTCATCAATGTCTGCATCATTCTAGAGACCTTAAGAAACAATCAGTAAGTCAAAATTTTCTCAAGTGAGTGTTATATAAGAGCAAATTAACAAAATTGTTAAATAAATGTGCTCACACAATCCAAGTTTGCTTCAAGCTCAAGATATTGAATTCCTTTCTGCACAAATGTAACAAGAGCACCTGGAGGGACCAAATTGCCATCTATTGTGCTTTTATTGATCCCTGCCTCATATCCTAGAGCAAAAGCTGAATGTGTAAACCCTGATACATAAAAAGAAATAAGCAAAATCAAGGAACAATAAGAAGCACTTTGTTTTCAGTTTTAGACAAAAAGGCAATTTCATATTTCAGCTCCAAACAGACAAAAAGACAATTTCATATTTCAGCTCCATATCATCACGCATCCTTATGGGATCTCAGAACCATGTAACCATTACCAGTTACATATCTTGGAAGAAGATAGTGCAAATTCAACCTTTCAAAACAATGGGTAAATTACACGTTGCACCCTCATATTTTCACAAGATTCTCCACTTAGCCCCTAAACACTTTCTTATTGGTTTCACCCTTACCCATGTAAAAGTTCCAATGAATCCCCGAGTCAAATGGAATGGTTATCTTCTCTGATAACTTGAAATGTGCTGAGCACGACCCGTGGTTATGAAGGATGATTGTATTATTTCCAGCCTTTCCCACCCAAAACCGTCATGTGCTGAGTGATGAAGAATGATAATGGAGATACAAGAAGATAGAGGATGGGGAAGAAGAAGATGTCCATGGGCAAAGCTCACAAGCTTTAAATTATAAGTACAAGATTCTACAGCCTTCTTTATAAGCTAAAAAATCCTAATTAAGGTTAATATCCAATTCCACTTGATAACTGCCAAAATATCCTATTAACTAATAGATACATACTAATTAACTAAATCAATCCTAATCTACATCAATTTGATGTAAACGCAACAGAATTCATAATCAAACACACAATGTTAGAGATTTCTCCTCAATTCTCAATAATATTCATAAAAAGTAAAGTGATTACAACAAGACGTGGCCAACGAATAATTATTTAATTTGTTTGAGAGATAAATCCAAGAAGAAAACTGCTAATAATAATCCACTACCTATATATCTCATAAATAATATCCTATTACATACCTGATGACAATAAACAAATTAAATATAACAACTATTATTTTCCCACGCATGGATGGAGTGACGTGAGGAGAGTGGGGATTTGAGCCCCCCCCCTGAATTTTAAAGAAAATACAAATGTGCCAATAGAAAAAATTTAGTGGTATAATAAAGTTTTTACAAGCTCTGGGATGTGTTTGAGTACATAGTCAAAAGCCATTTAGAGAACCAAATTCTGTAGACAAAAAATGAGAAAGGAAGGGAAAAAAAAGGAGCTCCAAACCAAACATTGTTCTCTCTCTCCAATCAGAATATAAGATCTTTTCCAGGGCAGGCGACCAAAGTACATCTGATTTCTCTCTTCTCCTTCTCTCATCTCTCTCTGCCTAGCTATCTTGTGATTCCTCTCTTCTCTCCCTCGCTCTACCTATTTATTTCTCTATCAATTTATAGAGCTAGACTTTTATTTAATTTTTGAATGAATTTTCAGTATTTCGATTGTTCAAATCTTTATTGTTTATTCACCTAAAATCCCCTCCAACTTTCATGGGTACGTCCTCCCTCTCTCCCTCTATCTCTTGATATTAAATTTGGGGTTATTTATTGGGTATTGATTCTAATTTCGATTGTTAGCATTGATTTTGATGGTAAAAATTTTGGGATTAAATTTGAATTTAGGGTTCAAATTATAGGGTTTATTTTGGCTGAAATGTTTGAAGTAATGTATATTGTGATTGGTTGATTTACAGATTGAAATTTTATAGAATGATGAAATGTTAATTTACAGAATGAAATTTGAGGGTTAATTCTAGTCTTGATTGTTGCTAATTTTAGGGTTGTTAATTTCAGGGTTAAAAACATTGAATATTTATGATTTTACAAATGTTAAAAAAGTTTTAGGGTTGCTTTATAGTTATGTTGATTTAAATTTCAGGATTAAATGTGAATTTATGGTGAATTTAGTGTTCCTATATAGTGAAAACTGGTTTGGGGTCATTGGCTTGAGTTGAAGAGATAGCTGGGCTGGCCTGAGTTCAAAAAAGGAAAATAGGTTGTCTAGAGGGAGTTGTGGGCCTTTATTTGGGCCATGTAAAATCTTATTTAAAATATGAATACAAGACTAGACTGGGTTAAATTATTGAGTTGCTCCCTATGATGTGAATTTGGGTGCGGAAGCGTAAAAAGAAGAAGTTATTCTACACAACAACTAATCTACACAACATCTATACTACACAACAACAACAACAACAACAACAACAACTAAAGAAACGAAATGGGTTTCTTTCTCTCTCTATTCTCTATTTTCCATATTAAAAGTTGAGTACAAATGAGGGCCAAGTGGCCTATTTATAAGAAGAGTTAGCTTGCTAAACAAGCTATTACCCAAAGAGACTAAGGAAGGCAACTAATATCTAAAAATGACATATTAGTCCCAAACATACTTGGAAACTAATAAAGCTCTAACATAAAGGAAAATTACAATAACAGCAAGAAAATACTAAAATAAACTCTCATTCCCATCATTCTCCCCTGCTTGAGGGAGCTCGTCCCGAGCGATAAAAGTGTGGGTGAGGGCAGCATCCGGGGGCTCCCGTACTTGAAAGGGAAGTCGTCCTTTAAAGCATCCCGCATAATGACTCGCAAAATAGCCTTGAAGGGAAACCACAAATTGACGCCATGGCCGATGAATATGAAGGCGGCCTCTAATCCGTCCACATGAAGAGTCAACACAAGATCGACGCGGAGAAGGCCATTGATGTCAAATTTCGTCCAAATTCCCCGTAAGGAGTCGCCGTAGCATAGAAATCTGTAAATGAGTAGTTGAGCGCTCCTCATAAGGAACCCAAAAGGGGTCCACAAATTACACACCAAGCGTGATCGGCCTACACAACATATACTCCTCATAGGAAACAACCACCAAACCATCATGACCAAATATTGAAAAGAAATCCGCTAAAGCAAATATTTCCACCTCGCGATAGTGAGTGCGAGTCTCCACCCCGTCTTCAACAAATAAATCGAAAAAATCACATAGGAACTACCCCTCATCTTCTATCCCAAAGATAGGGAAGAAGTTCACAATCGCAAATGCCTCCAAATCTCTATATCGTATGCGAGTGATCCATCCAACCTCCTCGAATATGGGGAAAAAATCACAAGGAAAGAATGCGAAGTCACTATCAAGCATCATAGGGGTTTCAACAACCGCGACGACATCCTCGTGAAGCAAATCCGAAGAGATAGTATCATCGGTGTGAGCCGGAATGACATCGGATGTAGGAGGAGGTACACCGGTAGACAAGTACTCCAAATATGGGACCAAATACCTCGCTCGTGCACGTATCCCTTGTTCACGTGCCATCTCCATCTCATAATACTCGAGCCGACATCTATGTAGTTGTTGATAGTACATCTCATACTCTCCAATAAAATAAGCACTATATGCCAATGTGTGAAGCTTTTGAGAGAGATATGAATCCGTCTCGGCCCAAGAAGCTTGAAGACTTTGGAGTTCCTTGATGATGGCATAACTAACCGTGTCAAAATCGGTACATGCATTCATATCGAGGCCCTATTGGGTACCATCCCACGAGAATTTGTAAGAAAGGTATTCTTCGGGTGAGGGAGGGATTAAATCGTAAGACCTTGATAGAATTGGGGCAGATTTGTAATTATTGGAAAATGAAGGGGCTGAATTGTAATTTTCAGAAATTGGTTTGGGATTGATGTGGTGAAGAGGTCCGGGTGGTAGGAAAGTTTGATTATGGTTTGTGATGTTGTGGGAGGTTGCCGGGGTTGAATATGAATGCCAATTAGCGTTAGGGTTTTGAAATGGAGTGGGTTTTGGGGTTTCTTGAAAATGGGGTAAATAAGGTTTGGAATTAAAAAAAATTTACTGGAATTGGTTAGGGTTTGCGATAGGAGGAGTTTTGGACAAATCTCGATGAATCTTGGTTTGATTGGGATTGTTAGATCTTGAATCTTGGTTGTTTTGAGGGTATTCTGAATTTTTTTGCCGATCTTGAAATTGTTTCTTGTTTCTTGGTTGAGTTCTTGCGTTGAAATGGTTTTGTAACAATTCGGGTTGTTCCATAGGAGAAGCTGTGCTGTTCCGAGATATACCTAGGCAGAATTGACGTGCCGAACCTGCTGATGAAGTTGCGGTTGCTCTGCTGCTGGGCGAAGGTTGTCCGCTCTCTTCTGGTGGTGTTTTGGTTAACTTCAGTGGGCTGCTGCAGGCTGGTTGGATGCCGGCATGTCCTGGTGGGAGTGGGTCACTACTTTGCGTTGCGTCGGCACCTTTTATTTGGCAGAATTGGGTGAAGGAAGCGGGGTTTGTGAAATTAGGGTTTTTTGGGGGGCAAAGATGTAGAATGGGTGGATCTTGGGGAATTAAGGTTTCGATGGTGGGACTTATTGTACGTAGGATGAAATCGGAATGATCCCAACCTGAATCTGAATTGAGTTGATAATCATCCTCGAGCCAAGAACAAACGCGGCTTTGATACCAATTTGATGTGAATTTGGGTGCGGAAGCGTAAAAAGAAGTTACGCTACACAACAACTAATCTACACAACATCTATACTACACAACAACAACTAAAGAAATGAAATGGATTTCTTTCTCTCTCTATTCTCTATTCTCCATATTAAAAGTTGAGTATAAATGAGGGCCAAGTGGCCCTATTTATAGGAAGAGTTAGCTTGCTAAACAAGCTATTACCCAAAAAGACTAAGGAAGGCAACAAATATCTAAAAATGACATATTAGTCCCAAACATACTTCGAAACTAATAAAGCTCTAAAATAAAGGAAAATTACAATAAAAGCAAGAAAATACTAAAATAAACTCTCATTCCCATCACCTTATTTAAGATACGGGTGCAGGACTGGGTTAAATTAATCCTTATAAAGAGAAAGGCGTGCTCGCCAACCAAGCCTGAAAAGGGGAAAACAAAAAGGGACTACTAAATAAGGAGTATTCCGTATACTATAAGTACACTAAAATATATTAAATATGAGAGAGAAGATGACCACTAAAGCAATAAAAGGACAATTAAGCCCATTACTTTCTCTCCCCCGTAAAATGAGCTTAAACACTAGTTGAAAGATCGCCTTGATCTCGAGGTAAGCGTGAACCACCTGCGTCATAAGAGCATTACCACGTGCCTCCCCTGCCCCATTTTCCACTATTCACTAACACAAATCCTTCCTTTTTTTCAGGCACTTGGTTACCACTGGGTGGACAAAACTCCACACTCAAAGCATTTGAATGACGATGGCGTGGTAAGTGTAGTCTCGACTTGTGGGTGTAGTGGTCGAACATTCCATCAAATGTCAATGGTGTGATAGGTATGAGATCTTGGTAGCCCCGCCTGAATTACTCCTCAACCTTGAGGGGGTACTCAATTGTGTTCCCTAAAGTAATGATAGTCCTTGCTTTCGATGATATCAAATCTGAAGTCCTTACATGTGCAAGGCAAATCTTCCTCTCAATGATCTTCTTCAAGCCAACGCTAGCGCACTGCTCCAACTCCTGGTACCCCTTCAGTGATATATTACCATGACAAAGCCCCAAAAGAAAGGTGAACACTGAAACTACTCCCTCATCTCCAGCCAACAACAAATACTAAATAGGACTTGGGAGGTGGAAGCGTGGAATCGGACTTTGTTCCACCATATGACTCATATTAGTCTCAAGGACGGCCAAGACTCAACCTGCTTCGTTGAAGCCATCCTTCTATATATCTTACAAACCCAACCAATTGAAGAAAATATTCCGACCAAAAAGGTACTATTTTAGTTCAGATTTGACTGATCGTATGACAAAAAGGGTTATCGATTTTATGGATATATAATTGAATTTCCTTCTTCGTTTTGTCTTTTTTGACTATCTCGAAATGATACGAAAGGAATTGAAGTCGACTCTACATGTTGCACAACTTCTACCTTTCTTGAGCCCACTTCTTCGACATTAGCCAAGATAGTGACTAGCTGATCATCGTTTCGCAAGCCTTTGTCATTGCCAGTCAACTAAGTAGGGCTGAGGCCCCTACGAATCTGTAACTCTGAGGAGCATGCCGCAACAAACGGAGGGTCCCCTTGCATTTCATTCTTTCCGGAAAGAGCGCATTCGGCCAAGGGAGAAATTGATTGACATAATGCCCCTCCGGGGTCGTGGGCTACCAGACAGAAACTTCGGAACCGAGTCAGGTGTGACAGCCAGTGCTTGCTCAACTCATTGCTCGATCGCTCAAATGCGCAGAACTAGCGTTCCTTGTTCGTTGTCTGAGGTACTGGCATATCCGACTACTCGTCTATCTCTCTCTCTATCTCTATGTCCATCTCTATATCTTATATATATCATTCCACAACACTTTTGCATACCTTTACAATTTGGTACCTACTAAATTCACACTCCTAGGATCAGTGATGTTCTAGTAGTTAGCAATCGTCTCTACAGAATCAAGTGACAAAAGCATTTGGGTCCATGTGGCCATCATACACGGGAACATCAAACTAAATGTCTCCCAATATGTTGTCCTTCGTAATTTCTAACCATAGCAGTTGTTCAAATGAAATTTTATGTTGTTTAATTGGTTTCCTTCGTTAGACAAAAGTCATGGAGTGCTTGGGATTGAGATCGACAACAAATTGTAGGTACCAGCATTTGCATGCACCCCCTCAATTTGAGCCTTAGAATTGTCTTAAGTCATATGACGAGCAATCAAGGATGATTTTGTTACATTTCCACCAAACCAGCAAAATGAGAAATGAAGGAAAACATTATCTCCCTCATTTACGTAAGGTCCTCACATATGCCTCGATCCCATTCGCCTATTGCTTCCATCTTTTGATCAAATCTTTCAAATGACCCTCTATTTTTGTTTGTCTATAAGCCTTCGGCATAATTTAACAAACAACTGAATATACACAATTAGCCTCACAAACACACACTAGACACCGTCTCTATCTCTGATAATTATTTAATGTAAAAACACACGCAGCATATTAATAAAAAAATAAAAATACTCGTAGATACCTAAAAGGACCAAAGTATCTTGATAATATTCAATATCAAACAAAAGATGCAACACACGAATATAAAGAAAGAGAGTCGCTCACTAATCAACCGTAAAAGAGCATAAAGTCTAAAAATGACTACTACATGGGAAATGTTATCTATTCCTACACTGAACATATTAAAACAAGAAGGGCGGGGACCACTAAAGCAGTAATGTGGCACTTAATCTCATCAAGTGCATCTATGGTTTAAAGAAGTTGATGCCAATGTGACCTCTAAAGTGCCCAAGACACCAAATTCACAAGAAAATAATTAATTATTACATGAGCATATCAACAGTCCATTCTATGGTTTGTGGTTTGTGTGGTCAGCCCCAACACAGTTTAGAAAATGAGTCATATCTACATCTACAAAGCCCAATAACAAACCGTTTATTGCATTGGATTTTATACTTCCAAGGCTTTCTTTTCTATATGGCAGAACTCCTAATTCGAAGTACACAAAGAACGACATGCTCAGGAATACAAGCCAAATTTCAAGATTGAAACTGTCTACCAACAAATTCTTTGAACCTAGCCTATTTTGGTGGTGTCATCCATTTTTTTCACTCCAAGTTTCTTCATTAATTGTTGTGCATGTACCTATGGCTGGAGGGATATCCCAAAGCCCCCTGTAATTCTAAGATTGTATGAAGCAAATACAATAATGTGATAATTTTATAAGAACATGTGTACTTATTTATCCATACTCTCAAGGGCGGATCTAGGGGTGAGCCCACCAGGGCTGTAGCCCACCCCTCCCAAATTGAAGAAAAAAATCTATAAGGGTTGAAAGTTGCTACTTGAATTTAAATTGTTATTAAAAAATAACCCCAAAATGCGCAAGGGTTAAAAATTGTTGGAAAATAAAAAATAATATAGATAAATAGATACAAATACTTCATAAATGTCTCCTCTTGGGAAATCGCCCTCAACCCCGGACACTGGTCGGAACTTCGGCCTCATTAAAAAAAATTCTCGGGTCCCTTTTTAATTTTAGCCCACTCCTTCAAGGAATCCTAGCTCCGCCCTTGCATACTCTTAAACATTTTGGTGGATTTCAATTGGTAAAGAGTGTTGTACTCCTCTCTTTGGTGGATTCCATTGAGTGTGATTGTGAGTATTACTTTGAGTGTTCACTTATGATCTTTCCTCTTTCATTAAATCTGGTGCCAAATTGGTATCTGAGCTTTGGTTGGGATGGCCAACCCTCATCGTCGTGGCCCGAATGTTAAAGCACCAGTACGTGATCGAAACCTTCATGACGTTGAAATGAATGATCTAAGGAGACACGTGCAGCTCCAACAGCGTTTGGAACGCTACAAAGCTTCGAAATGATTTGAAGAATGAACAATCGAATGATGGCGAGGAGATTAATTCCTTTCACCACGCTGACAATGAAGAGGATCTTATACCCCGTCAACCTACATGAAACCAACATTTTCAAAAGGAATTCAACATCAAACTTGAAATTCCAAAATTCAAAAGAACAAGGGATGAGTTTACAGATTGGACCAGTACTACAGAGAGGATTTTCTAGAATTATATTGTTGAAGATCTTAAGGTGAAGCTTTTTGCAATCAAATTGCAGAAACACACTTCATTTTGGTGGAAACATCAGAAGAGGCGACGTGCTCGCGGAGAAAAGGTAGAATTGTCACTTGGGAGAAGATGAAAAAATACCAAGGAAGAATTTGTTGGATCACTATCAATTAGATTATTTTCTTAATTTCATAATTTGAAGCAAAGTGAATTGTCCTTGGCAGACTATAGTGCTGACTTTGATAATCTTATGATGCATTGTGACTTATCGGAGCCCAAAGAACAAACTACTGCTCGCGACCATGGTGGGTTTAGGTAGGAGATCCATAACATTGTCCAATTATAGTCTTATTGGGCGTTATTGAGCGTATAATGATGTTTTTAAGCTAGCCATAAGGTGGAGAGACACTCTATTATAGCAGTATTACTCCTACATGGTATCGTGGGATTACTTCCAATATGTGGATGTTTCAACTTCAAAGTCTTCACCTACAAAGAAGGCTACTACCCCAAAGCTCCCCCTAAGAAGTGAAATGAAATTTTTACGAGTTTTTTTTACTTAACCCTTGCAATAATAGCGCATTTTGACCTGCAAGATAAAAATTAGACATAAACCCCTAGATTCTAACACCGTTACTTTTCCGTTAATAAAACTCTTATTCTGTAATTTGAATTTACCCCCTCATTTTATTTGAACAAAAATTCCCTTCTTCTCCACTTCATCTTCTTTCCCCAAATTTATCAACTCCAAACCGTAATTTCAAAAACCCATTTTCTTTATTTCTTCCCCATTCAGTTAATCCAACCCACTACAAACCACCATCACCTCCAAGAACCAACACCTATTATTTTGTCTATTTTATTTGTTACGACAACTATTATTTTTGTAAAGATGCAAATTTTCATTGGGGTTTTTGTTTATATATTTGTATTTGCGTATCAGTTTCTGATTAAGAAGAAGCGAGTAGTATCTTCCATATGTTACGAGATTATTCATTTATTAATTTTTGGAAAGAATGATTTGATGGTATGTAGTGTAAGCGTTTTGTTGTGTGTATTTTATATTAAAGAATGAGATCCGTTGGATTTGTCAAGAATTTTTCAAGGGATATTTGATATTTTAAGCTTTTTTCTTTCTTGTGAGTGAGTGCTTTTATTTTGTGAAGAATCGGATTCTCTGAGCAACAAGGTTGAAACCTCATTCTTTCTTTCTTTCTCTCTTTCTTCTCTCTCATTTTTATTTTTCTATTCTTTAAAATGTAAAAATTATGAAACTGCGTGAGTAAGAAAACCCAAAACCCCAACTTTTTCGCACATTTTTTTCCGACTAACTCTTTAGTAACAAAACAAATGAACGAAATGCCCATTTTTTAAGGATCTGATGGATTTGAGTTTGGAGGGTTCTTTTTTTCGAGTGACAATTTTGTTATCTCAGAAATGGAAAACACTTTAGAAATATGGTTGGTGGTGGGTGTTGATTATTTTCAAACTCCCAATCCTAATTTTTCCGACCTTGGCATCAATTTTAGTTTGCCGATTTCCAAATTTTCCGAAATAAATTGGAATGGAATGGGAAATCATTTGTGAATTTCTGAATTTTCCAATCACATCGATCCAATTTATCCAAAATATTTTCCGAAATAATATATATTTATTTATTTTAATATTTTTTATTTGTCATTTTTACAACCCTTATTTATATATAAAATTTATTATTTTTAGTTTAATCAGGACCCTCCATTTAAAACAATCCCAATCATTAATTTATACCAATATATATACTAACTTTATACATCTCTAACCCTAAGTTGCTTTCACAAAATCAAACGGTAGAAGGAACTCTCTCTAACTCTCTTCTCCTCTTCTCTTCCAACTAAAACCAAATGAACCCTCAGTCGATCTCTCTCTCTCTCCCTACTACCAATATATATACTAACTTTATACATCTCTAACCCTAAGTTGTATGACTTGTGTTTGAAATCTGTGTATGTATTGTTATGTACGTATTTTTGTATATGGATGACTTGCGTGGAAGAAACCCTCGATTGGCTCCCTACCATTGATGGAGCATTGTTGTGTATTGTTGACCTTATGTATATTAATTGATGTTTAGTTGTAAGGTGGTCCTCATATATTATAAATTTACCATGGTTTGCTTCACATAACCATATTCCCCTCTTCCTTTGAATGGCATCAAGCTCAAGTGAAGGTCTTGATGCAACAATGGATGGGATCAAATGGGCAATTGACCACCTAAACAAGGCGTGGTCAGGTGTTTGACGTGGATTTAGATTTACTAGATAAGGTAGCCCCCTTCTAATCAATATTCTGCATTTTTAGAAACATTTAGGGAATAAGTGAGTACCACAATTACACTGAAGAGAAATAAGTTATTATTTGGGAAAATTTGAATTAGATGGCAGGTAATATTATTTTTTTATAACCCTGAACCTCCACACGAACGAGTCTTCGGACTCCCCCATATGAGCTAAACAGGGGGGACGTTATCTTAGAGTCACCCTAACACACAACCCGCCCCGCTTAAAGTCTGATATCCGCGAGGGTTTCGAATTCGAGACCTTTGGTTTAAACGAGTCACCCCTTGCCATTGGAACAACCCAAATAGATGGCAATAATATGAAAACAGTAAATGTACAAAAACAGACTTAGTAAATATGGTTTTTTTTCGAAATTTTTCCGAATAATAAAATTCATGAAACTTCCTAATATTCCTAATATTCCGAATCAGCCGAATTGTAAAAAATATGATTTTTCAATTTTTATTTTTTCCAATTTGGAAGGGATTTTAAAATTTCGAAAATTTAGGAAAAATTTTCAAACACCCTATTCCGATCCGATGTGGCCGAAACACGCCCCTAGTGGTGATGGTGGTTCATAGTGGGTTGGATTAACTAAATAAGGAAGAATTAAAGAAAATGGGTTTTTCAAATTAGGGTTAGGAGTTGTTGGATTTGGGGAAGAAGATGAAGTGGGGAAGTGCAGCATTTTTATTCAAATAAATTGAGGGGTAAAAAAAAAACAGTGTTAGAATCTAGGGGTTATGTCTAATTTTTCATCTTCAAGGGGGTTAAGTCAAAATACGCTATTATTGCGAGGGTTAAGTCAAGAAAGCCTATTTTTTATCGAAAAATGTCACGATCCGGCCCTGTCAATGCATCTGCGGTAAAAGAATTCTATAAATTCACTCAAGTGTTTGTTGGGGTTGTGCCATACATGTTTGGAAACCTCTTTCAAATGACTACAACTTTGTAGTCTTGAGTTTTCCCGAATTCCAAAGTTTTGGATGCCTAGAATAAGCTTGAAGTTGTTGTTGTAATAAAGTGACGAAAATTGGCTTATATATTAATATGGAGGTCAAAGTTCAAAAATAAAGGAAGTGAAAATGCCAAGCTCGAATTGTTCAAAAACATTGTTAAAAAAAATATTGAAGGCCTATTGTATTAATTTGGAAGCTTTATTTCACAATTTATAGAGAAAGAAGACAATATTTATAATTTGGTTCAATGTTTAATGAGAAGTAATATTTCATCTTGCAATTACTTCGTCTAAATTATGTTTTTAAGCTTAAATTAATAACTATTATTAATGATTATTAGTTGCTGGTGATGTTTTAATTCAAATAACTCCCTATTAAATCAAACCACGGCCATAATATCTTTTCTAGTTGGAAAGTTTAATTTTAACGTTAATATCAAATTTCCTTGGATCGACTCATACTTGCATACCTATATAATTAATAGCCCGTGCACCTGGGGTAACACAACGTCGTCTTGCAGAAACGAAGGAGCTATGCATTGGACGCTACATTCTTGGCCTACAGTTGCGCATTCGGCGCGAGTTGAGCCTATGAGAGCTACCCACGCTTCAGAGAGCCATAGATTACGTCGTTTGCCAGGAGATTCCCACCTCAATTGCTCAAACATCTCATAAGAACAACTGACATGTTCAAGTATTTGTAACACTCCGTATTTTTGTGCATTTAATATTTAATTAATTCAGAAATTTTAAATTACTTGTGTGTTGTAATTTTAATTGTATTAATTATGGCAATATATATATATTTAATTATTAACCGGGGAGTGAATGGTTAATATTTAGAGAAATTTATTTACTAAGTGAACAGTAATAGTTAATTACGTCATTTCGGGTATTAATGACGGGGTATACACTTATCTCAGCCGAGAGTCGGTATAGACTAAATTGGGTGTGAGATAAGAATTTTTATAAATTAATTCGGACGTCAATTCTGAGTGCGCGGTTGAGTCCGGATGGGTCGAGATAGTTAGAAAAGAGTACCCGGGGGTAGTAATTGGGTCTCGGGGCATTTTTGGGCATAACCGGGCCCACACGGGGTGATTTGGGCTATTTTTATTTAGCCCATTAGGCTAAAAACGGGATTTGTGCTTTTAAACCTAAACCTAAGAAAAGGAAAATGAGCAGCCAACACAATTCTAACCTAGGGTTTGAGAGGGAGATTGGGGAAAACCGATCAAAAGCCAAATTGGGGATTTTGGAGCAAAATCAAGGGGCTACGACAACGGATCAGACCCTACGAACGATTTCAGGCAAGTGGTTAACTGTTTTTACTCCTAAAGCGTGATATCCAATTCATATTTTAGTGAGGTGTATACTAAAATTCGTTTTGGGGATAAATGGGTACAAAAAGGGGGTTTTGTTAATGGAACCATTGAATGGAATTTAAGGAAAGAATTAGTTGTGATATATAATTCTGAGTATGATTATCTAGTTTGAATGAGAAAAATCGGAATATAAAAGGATGAAATTTAAATTTTAAATTGGGATTGTACCCTAGAAATTTTGTGTTCTTGAGTGGGTCAAGATTCATAGTGTTAATGATGTTAAAAGGTTTAGATGATATTTTTAGTTCATGAGTAATGATATAAGATGATTAAAATGCTGATTTGAGGTTGGTTTTTTAGGAAAAGAAACCTTAAAGCTCGTTAATGGTGGAAATTTCCGTGGGGAAGAAGAGCTGTCACGAAGGGATCGATCGATCGATCGGGGGCCATCGATCGATCGACGATGGGAAATTTTGGGCAGTTCGGCCAGGTTGTTTATAATGAGGATTTTATTTAAGTTTTAATTCCCTTAATTTTATTTGGTGAGAAATTTATATGGGACACATATTTCCTTAACAATTATAGGGTGGCATAATTGGGTTTAGGAGGGTGTGAACGGTATGTCAGGAGATGAACGAATTTGGAGAAATAATTCAATTATCGATATTGGGCCGAGGAATGATATTCGGGTATTGTAATTGGGTGACACTACATTATTAAAGGAATTTAGGCGAAATATTTAATTATGGACCAAGTGGGTGAGTCCGGGTATGTTAATAATTATAGGCAAATATAATTGGAAAAATTATAGAAATAAAGGTGTGACACACTGTAGGCGAAAATGTGGGTATGATATTATGAGATGTAAATTGGACCAAGTGAGCGAGTCCGGGTATGTTGGTTAAGTGACATTTAAGTATTAAATTAATTATTGAGAGAAAGTAATTAGTTTGGAGTCGGAACATAGACTCGGGAAATGTTGAGGTACGGGCCAAGTGAGAGAGTCCGGGGATAATGGTTGGGTGACACCAAGTTATTAAATTAATAAGCGTGATAATTAATTTAATTAGAGTCGGATTGTAGACTCGGGTAGGATTAAATTAATAAATGTGATAATTAATTTAATTAGAGTCGGATTGTAGACTCGGGTAGGATTAAATTAATAAATGAGATAATTAATTTAATTAGAGTCGGATTGTAGACTCGGGTAGGATTAAATTAATAAATGTGATAATTAATTTAATTAGAGTCGGACGATAGACTCGGGGAGGTATTAAATTAATAAGTGTGTAAATTAATTTAATTGGAGTCGGACCATAGACTCGGGGAAAATATTATATAAATTGAGGTATGAGTTAAATATATTAGAGTCGGACCATAGACTCGGAAAGACGATAAATTATTAAGTGAGAAAATTAATTACGTTGAGTCGGGCCACAGACTCGGAAAATTTCGGGCAGTGTACGGGATATTTTGAGTACACGGTAAAACCGGGGTTTATATTATATATATACGGTTCAGTGATAGTATATATATACGTGTTTATATTGTGTGTGATATTAAATACCAGTGACTAGATATTTATCCAATTTAAATACTCTAATGCTATCAAGGGAGGTTGCGCGATGTGGGTGAATCCCCTAGCTTGAGGAGTAGGGCGAGTATATCCCCATGTCATAGCGTCCGGTATATATGGGTGAGGGATTTATCTCACTTTCAGGGAAGGAATATGACCGCCTCCACTACGTTTATATTTTGGGCAGGTTGGTGAGCGATTCCAACTTGGGGAACTAGGTTTTGTGAGCACACCTAGTGAGATGGCATTTTAGAGGAAATCATCCGGTGAGGGTATACTCGGAAGGATGGATACACGTATGATATATGTGTGGATGTTAGTAAAGGTAGGTATAATATGGTAGCAAATATTATATGTAGGAGATAATACAGTGTGTGATGTATTTACTTTATATAACACGGGTTACAGTCATATGCTGTTAATTAATGAGAAATTAATTAAGTTAATCATTTGTGAAAATAATACAGAGTGTGACGTATTAAATTTATATAACTTGTGTTACGGTTATATGATATTCATTAAGAAGGAATTAATTACGTTAATCGTGACATAACTTATAATTCAGGAAATCATTATTCTCGGGTTAGAGTAGTATGGCAAGGGAAGGTTATACCAGGACTAGTTGGACGGGGTAGCACAACTAGGTGGGGTTAAGGTAACCGGTAGGTGTGCACAATAGTGGAGGGGTGAGAATGTCCACAAGGGAGTGCGACACTAACTTATATATGAAGCTCATTCATGCATTTTTAAATTACTGCAGTTAATTCACTTGCTAAATATTTTCAAAATGTTTTGGGTTCTAACCCTGGCTATAAAACTATTTTTCAAAACCTTTTAGGTGTCCAGCCACAGGAACGTCATGATTGATATTCTATTCCAGGGACACGGAGCTGCGGCATATGTGGATGCTAGCAGGAGTTTGGATTAGACGCATCATTCATTCATTCCTAGAGTAGGAATTACTCGTTCCAGCTTTATTTAGGGCATGTCGCCCAGACCTTCAGTTCAGTTTTCAGATTTGTTTATTCCGATGTTGAATATTGTATTGGATTATTTTACTTTGGTGGTCGATGGTTTATTCGCCATGTTGTGAAATTAATTATTTCAGTTGAGTTTTATTCAGTTGTGTGAATGGTTTATATTTATTTCCGCATGTACTGTTTTGTTTAATTAAAAAGTTAAAATTGGCACCAGCTTTTGGAATACTAGGTGGTTAGTAAGTTTTAAAAAGTTTTCGACAGTGATGCTAAGGATGATCCAACTGGGATTCCTGTTTTAACTTGGTATAGGACTGATCACCCGGTATTTTATTAGGCGGGGTGCCACACTATTGAGAAGTTTGATGGGCAATAACATTTGAAAGTAGGATCTTATATTGACTCAAGCTGAATTTGTTTACAATAGATACTTGAGTAGAATTACCGAAACTAGTCTTATTGAAATGGTTTATGGGATGAATCTTAATAGCCTACGTGGCGCCACTTCCTACAACTCATAATTTTACTAGAGATGTTGAAGAACAAGCCAAAAGTATAAAAATTCACATAAGCAAGTGCAAGATCACATCATCAAGAAATATGAGAAATATTTAAATCAGGCGAATAAGCTTCAAAAGCCCGCTGCAAGGAGATTTGGTTTGGATTCATCTTTGAAAGAAAAGATTTCGAATTGGGGACAATACTTACAAGATCGAACTTCCTGGTGTTTATCCAACTTTTAATGTGGCAGGTGCCGAAGACACCAAATTCACAAGAATTTAATTAATTGTTACATGAGAAACTCAACAGCCCATTCTCGGATTTGTGTAGTCAACCCAAACACAGTTTAGTAAAACAGTCATTTCTCCCTGTACAGAAATTCAAATAAAGAACTGTTTGTTGCATTGGATTCTAGACTTCTGAGGCTTTTTTTTTATATATGGCACAGCTCCTAATTCAAAGTAAACGGAGAACGACATGCTTGAAAACACAAGCCAAATTTCATGACTTAAACTTTATCTTCTTACAAGTTCTTTTAACATAGCCTCTTTTGGTGGTTGGGTCATTCATTATTTTATTAACCCTAGGGTCTTCATTAATTGTTGTTCATGTATTTATGGTTTGAGAGATATTCCCAATCCCTATATAAGTCCTAATCTTGTACCAAGCAAAATAGTGCATCTGATATTTCAAAATTGTATAAAAACAAGTGGAAAAATATTGATAACGAGTATCAATCCCTCTCTTTAGTGGATTCCGTTAAGTGTAAGTGTGCTACTTTGAGGGTTCACTTAAGTTCTTTCATCCTCTTCCATTATATACATACATTATATACAGTGTAAGAAGTTGTGTCGGTCTATGAATCAGCATCCCAAATTTTCAACTCAATCTCATTATCGATATTGATATTGGGCGACACACAACGAAATGTTGTTTAGAGAGCCCAATTTACAAAAATCAAAAATAGATATAATACTATGAATCAATTAGATTAGTACAAAATCACCATTTCAGCTATTTCGAAAGGAAAAATAAAAATTAGCCTCACAGGGGTTGAGGGGATATATAGGTGTGAGAAACGTTTTTGGATCAATGGGTACCAATACCTAGTCAACGTGGACGTATTACTTTGAACCGTGATTACGTCACAACTTTGTAGAGTGTTTAAGTCACTGCTGTTCGTGGGTCTAATTTAGAGCTCTTTTCCACATACTGATTCATAAAAATTGTAGTTATGTACAATAATGACATGGTTTAGAGTGGTAGCAGTAATAGCAGCAACAGCTTCCACTCTTCCATGTTTGTTAGTAGACTTTTATTATTTATCACTGTTTGTTGTTGCAGGTTTTGGTACGAGTGTAATTTTGTATTTAGGGGTTTTAGCACTTCATCCCCTTCTAGTATCAACTAATCACATACATCTGCCTCACAAAAAAAAGGATCACGTTGAGAAACACAAAGCATAATAAAACATAGACAAAAACTATATCTCAAAGGTTCCCCTATTTGCTTATAGTTCAGTAAGCTTTATCTTAGATAAACCTACAATAAGAAATTCATCAGGCAGCAGTAAAGCTAGAGCTCTGGTCATACAAACTAAAGCCCATTCACAAGCATCCAATATTTGAAACAACCCCTAACAACTCTATTTTATAGAAAGGGGAGTAAAGGAGAGTGAAAAAAGAGCAAACAAAAAATCAATTTTCGCAACGAGTGAAAGAAATACCTGATTCATGAAGATAACGGAAGACTAAGTAGTTCAATTCTGTGGAAGTAATGGAGATCATGGTTGTAAATCGCCTGAATATAAATAAATAAATTTGGGGGTATGTTTGAGCTGTTGTTAGATATGGGTGGGTAGGGGTAGGGGTAGGGGTAGGGGTAAGAACTTAACTTCGACTGGGTTTTGGAGACCGAGTTGTTCGGTTACTGTCCAAAGTGACCTTTTATGTGGAGTGGAAGGGGGTTTGTAATAAATTGGTGTGTATTGTCTTGAGAGAAACTTTAAATGTATCGCCACTTGGAACCGCTCTCGGACCGCATCATCATTTTTTTTTTTTTAAGTTTTTCATTCTTTTGTTTATAAGAACAGATATAAAACAGTTTTTATATTAAAAAACTGTTTTTTATAACCAAAAAACAAAATAGTTTTCCTACTAATATAAAAAAACAGTTTTTTATTTTATTCAAAGTAAACAGTTTTTTTATTAAATTTTAAATTAAAATTAAAAAAATAATTTTTCATAAATAATAAATAATTATGTTTGTTGACATACTTTTTATATTAAAAATAAAACAGTTTTCTTTTTTCTTTTTATAAGTTTCTTATCCTTATGTTTTTAATAATTAATATAAAATTAGTTTTTTATCTAACAAAAAAAACAGTTTTTTTATAAGTATAAAAATATAGTTTTTTTTTAAGTAAACAGTTTTTATTAAAATTAAAAAAATATTTCTTCATAAATTAAAAAATATATATGTTTATTGACATAATATCGCGATTAATTAGTGCCGCTGGCGCGGTCCCACATTTCCGGACCAAAATCATTTGTTGAATGTAGGTCCGCGCCAGCGGCACCAATTAATCGCGATATTTTATTGAAAAAATATCGCGATTAATTAGTGCCGCTGGCGCGGACCCACATTCCCGGACCAAAATTATTTGTTGAATGTGGGTCCGCGCCAGCGGCTCTAATTAATGGCGATATTTTTTCAATAAAATATCGCGATTAATTAGTGCCGCTAGCGCGGAACCAGTCAAAAAGATCACTAATTAATTGCGATATTTAATTAAAAAATTGTTTAATTTTAATAAAAGATGTTTAATTTTAATTAATCGCGATATATAATAAAAGATGTTTAATTTTAATTAAAAAACTGTTTAATTTTAATAAAAAAATTGTTTTAATTTTAATTAGAAAAAACTGTTTTTTAATATTAATACGAAAATTGTTTTTTTTATCAATTGTTAAGAACAAAAGAATAAGAAAAAAAGGGGGGAAAAAGGAAAGATGCGGTCGTCTGGCGGTCATAAGACGGTTCATCTAGAACCTCTTTTGTCTTGAAAGGTCCGTTTCATACCAACTTATGACGCGTCCTATAAGGAATCTTTTTCATTTTTTTTGTTTTCAGACGATTTGACAGCAATTATTTGTCTAAAATAATTATAATTTACATTAAGGTTATTTTTTATGAAAAATTTTTATTTGAACTCACATTTTAAATTTGGAGTGCTCTATTTCCAATGCATTCTATGAAAATAATTAAGTGTATATATAAAAAGGGAGTTGTTATCTCCACCCCAATTTTAACTTAACACTCTAAAAAGATATTTTGTTTACTTCAATTGGGCTTTGGAGAATGGGTTGTTCGGTTAATGTCCAAAGTGACCCCAGAGTGACCATTTTTATGTGTCGTAAAAAGGCATTTACTGCTGTGTCCACTCTCCACGGGTACGATTTTGACTAATAAATTGGTGTGTATTGTCTTAAAAGAAACTTTACATGTACCGCCACTTGGAACCGCCTTCCCGCAGCATCGTCATTTTTTTTTTAAGTTTTTCATTCTTTTGTTTATAAGAACTGATATAAAACAGTTTTTTATATAAAAAAAACAGCTTTTATTAAAAAAAAAGAAAAAGTTTTCTGACAAAAAAAAAGATTACTTTATTGAAAAAAAAAGAAAGTAAACAGTTTTTTTTATAAAAATTAAAAAAAAAAATTCTTAAATAAAAAATAATTATGTTTATTGACATAGTTTTTTATATTAAAAAAAATAGTTTTCTTTTTTTCTTTTTATAAGTTTCTTATTCTTATGTTTTTAATAATTAATATAAAAATAGTTTTTTATATAACAAAAAAAAACAGTTTTTTTATAACTATAAAAAAATAGTTTTTTTTAAAGTAAACATTTTATGAAAATTAAAAAAATATTTTTTAATAAATAAAAAAATATATATTTATTGACATGATATCGCGATTGATTAGGACCCACATCAGTTGTTCAATGTGGATCTGCGCTAGCGGCACTAATTATCGCGATATTTTTTCAATAAAATATCGCGATTAATTAGTGCCGCTGGCGCGGACCCAGTCAAACAAATCACTAATTAATCACGATATTTAATTAAAAAAAATTATTTAATTTTTATAAAAGATGTTTAATTTTAATTAATTGCGATATTTAATAAAAGATGTTTAATTTTAATTAAAAAATTATTAATTTTAATTAAAAAAAATTGGTTTAATTTTAATTAAAAAAAATGTTTTTTAATATTAGTAGGAAAATTGTTTTTTTTTATCAATTGTTAAAAACAAAAGAATAAGAAAGAAAGCAAAAAAAAAAAGGAAAGATGCGGTCGCGGGGCGATCATAAGACGGTTCATCTAGAACCTCTCTTGTCTTAAAAGGTCAATTTCATACCAACTTATGACGCATCCTATAATGAATCTTTTTCATTTTTTTGTTTTCAGACGATTTGACAACAATTATTTGTCTAAAATAATTATAATTTACATTAAGGTTATTTTTTATGAAAAATATTTATTTGAACTCACATTTTAAATTTGGAGTGCTCTATTTCAAATGCATTCTATGAAAATAATTAATTGTATATATAAAAGTTGTTATCTCCACCCCAATTTTAACTTAACACTTTAAAAATATATTTTTTTTACTTCAATTGGGCTTTGAAGAATGAATTGTTCGGTTAATGTCCAAAGTGACCCCAGAGTGACCAATTTTATGTGGCGTGAAAGGGTGTTTACTGCTGTGTCCACTCTCCACGGGTACGGTTTTTACTACTGTAATAAATTGGTGTGTATTGTCTTAAGAGAAACTTTACATGTACCGCCACTTGGAACCGCCTTTCGACCGCATCATCATTTTTTTTAAGTTTTTCATTCTTTTGTTTATTAGAACTGATATAAAACAGTTTTTTATATTAAAAAAAAAACAGTATTTTTATTAAAAAAAACGTTTTCCTACTAATATAAAAAACAGTTTTCATTTTAAAATTTAAATTAAAATTAAAAAAATATTTTTTCCATAAATAAAAAACAATTATGTTTATTGACATAGTTTTTATATTAAAAAACAGTTTTCTTTTTCTTTTTATAAGTTTCTTATTCTTGTGTTTTCAATAATTAATATAAAAATAGTTTTTTATATAACAAAAAAAATAGTTTTTTATTAAGTATAAAAAAAATATTTTTTTTAAGTAAACAGTTTTTATTTAAATTAAAAAAATATTTTTTCATAAATAAAAAAAATATATGTTTATTGACATGATATCGCGATTGATTAGTCTCGCTGGCGCGGATCCGCTTTCCCGGACCCACATCATTTGTTGAATGTGGGTCCGCGCCAGCGACACTAATTATCGCGATATTTTTTCAATAAATATCGCGATTAATTAGTGCCGCTGGCGCGGACCCACATTCTCGGACCAAAATCATTTGTCGAATGTGGATCCGCGCCAGCGGCACTAATTAATCGCGATATTTTATTAAAAAAATATTGCTATTAATTAGTGCCGCTAGCGCGGACCCACATTCTCGGACCAAAATTATTTGTTGAATGTGGGTACGCGCCAGCGACACTAATTAATCACGATATTTTATTAAAAAAATATCGAGATTAATTAGTGCCGCTAGCGCGGTTTAATAAAAAAGATGTTTAATTTTAAATCTCGATATTTAATAAAAGATGTTTAATTTTAATTAAAAAAATTATTTAATTTTATTTAAAAAAAGCGGTTTAATTTTAATAAAAAAAACGGTTTTTAATATTAATAGGAAAATTGTTTTTTTTTATCAATTGTTAAAAACAAAAGAATAAGAAAGAAAGAAAGAAAGAAAAAGGAAAGATGCGGTCGCCTGGCTGTCATAAGACGATTCATCTAGAACCTCTCTTGTCTTAAAAGGTCCGTTTCATACCAACTTATGATGCGTCCTACTGTAATACCCCGTATTTTTATGCTTTATTAATTTGGGGATTTATTAAATTTAATATGAGTTATTAATTTTATATAAACCCGGAAATTAATTACTTTATAATTATTAACGTGATGTGAGTTAGTAATTATGGGAAACTTGTTGAATATTACTAATGAGTAGAGTAATATATAATATTGGTTCTATTAAATGTCAAAAGTGAATAAAATGACAATTTTGGAAATTTGAGTCGGGACGCGCCCGTGTCGCGTTTGGACTAAATATTAATTTATAATAGTGAATAAATTATCAGTGGCTCGTATGGTCGTTTTGAGTGTGCCAAAGTATCCGGAAGGGTCGAGATAGTCAGAAAAGTGTACCCGGGGGTTTAGTTTGGGTCTCGGGACGTTTTTAGGCTTATTTAGCACCCCGGGAGGGCATTTTGGACATTTTGTAATTTTGGGCAATTAAACCCACGAATTTTCAAGGGTTATATCAGATGTCTAAGGTTGCCTTCTAGGGTTAACACAACCAAAGACAAGTGACGGCCATAAGAGAGGGAAGGAGAGAGTTTACCAAGGTGTTCTAGGCCGAAAATTCATCCGGTTGCACCGCCACCACCAACAACGCGTAGATCACGCGACGAGGAACGCAACCACACCAAATTCGTCCACAAATCTGAACTCTGAAATTTCCAGGCAAGTGTTTATCTTGCTTATTTTCGTTAATGCATCACTCATGTTAGTCTAGGGTTGATTAGGATGAGTTTCATGGAAGAAAACCCAAGTTGGAGATAGGAATTTGCATGTAGTAATGATATAAATGGAAATCTGGAAATCCCCCTTCATATGTAGAGGTTGAACCACGGATTTATGATGTTTTAGAAGAAGAAATTCTGGAAAAATATTGATTAGAACAAGGTTAAAGAAATTTCTAGGGTTCATGAGGTTTATACAAGTTTTGCCCTTTTAATCTATGGTTATTGATGAAAATTCGCATGCTTTACGTAGAAGATTGTTAGTTTGGGTTTATAATGTTTGTAGTACGAATTTTTGGGAGTTTGGGTGTGAAAAATCTGGATTTGATTGAGTTTGGATTATGAAACCCGTAACTGTTAATCTGCAGAATTCGTCATACCTGTTTGATCGATCGATCGAACCAGGAGTGTCGATCGATCGACGCATCGATCGATCGAGCTCCTGCCATCGATCGATCGACCCCTTCTAGCAGACTCATATTTCCCCTTTGTAAATAGTTAAATTCAAATTAAATGAGTAAAAATATTTGGACATCCCTATTAAAATATTTTGGAAGGTAAAGAAGACTAGTAGGACTTATTAATAATTATGAGACCTTTAATGTAAGACGAGATGTACATTTTTGGGATATTTACATATAAGGGACGATGGATTGATGTATAAAGGGAGAGACGCGTAAGATAGTTACGTTGGAAATTAGATGAGTACCTACTAAATTCTATACTTGGGAGGATATAGTCCATGAGTGTTACGTAGTAAGTTGGATTAATCCCTCAATTAAAGTAAGAGACGAACCGTTATACGTGATAACTAAAGATTGATAAATAATGATAAATATTATATTATGGGTGATGAAAGGTACCTAAAGAGATATGGTAATAGTAGTATATTTATGTGACTGTGTTTATGCATATACTATATACGTGTGAAAGTCATGCCCACGCTACTTGCTATCCTTGAGGTTATCGCGCTGGGACAGTCTTATCTCGAATGCGCCTTCATGGGGGATATTGACTCGTACCCTAGAAGATAGAAATCCTAGGTACGGGCTATCGGATCGATAGTCGTACGGTCCTAAGAGACGTGAGGGTATGTACTGACCTCTTGGACTTGGAAACTATGCTTCGCCTCAATATTATTTTTGTTTCGTTCAATACAGTTCGAGAGTGATTCCGAACTTGTATTTCCCTTAGTACGAGTGATATGGGGATTGGATAGCAGAGTATGCTCGCACCATAATTATTATGTGGGGTGCCGTTAGAATATATATATTATATAAGTATTTAATATATATATTAAATTCTGGAATTTGGGGAACTACCTACTGTGTTTATAGTAAGTAAGAAATGTATAATTATTACAATTGAGAAAAATGTGTTTTAAAAGTATAACAGGCTACGGAGAAACTTTATTAGCGATTAAGGTTTAAATGAGAGCTTTGTTGTCAAATGAAATTACCCTCTTAAATAGTTGAATTGTTCAGTTTAAATCTTACGGGTAAACTAAGATAAGATAAGTTAAACCGTTGGGAAGGTTAGTGCGATAGGTGTGCACATTAGAAGAGATGTGAGAATTTCTCAAGGGAGTGTCGCATTAATATGTTGTTGCATTGGCCTGTAAACATTTTAAATACTTGCTAAGCAAATTTTAAAACGTTTTCACTATCGGGCCCTGACCCGTTGCTATTTTTCTTTTCTCTCTTTTATATATATGTATATATTACAGGTGCCCAGCCACAGGGGCGTCTTGCATAGGATCCTTTGGAAGGAACGCGCTGCAGCTTAGGTGGGAGTTGCAGGCCTCTTGCATAGACGGCCTCACTTCTTGATTCCACTCCTAGCATATTTATTCAGTTGGGCATGTGTCGCCCGTTTCCATTATTCAGTTATTTAGCGAACTTTGTGATTCATTTATTTCCAGTATTTTATTCCTTGGAATTTATTATTGTCAGGATGTTTTCATTTAAGTATTAAGTGTTGGATTCAATTAGTTGAATGTTTGATTATTTGGATTGTATATTCCAGGATAGTTGTGGTGTGACTATTAAATTGTGAATTATGCAAGGTTTTAAATGTTGGTTTATTAAATAAAATTTGGAAAGTAATGTCTAAAATGGTTTTGACACTTAGCTTAATTATTTAGGGTGTTTAAATTGGAAAAATTATTTTTACGACAGTGATGCTAAGAATGATCCAACTGTTCACCTTGATTTTAATTTAATAAAGAAGTGATCGCCCGGTATTTAATTAGGCGGGGTGTCACAGGTGGTATCAGAGCATCAAGTTCTAGTGTCCTTAGGATCTGTACGGCTTATTTCGCTTTCAGCTTAGCATTTTTGCTATAGAGCCCTATTTTAGGATTGTTGTATTCTTGCTTTTACGATTACGTCTTCAGCTATTTGAGATTTGGTAATAACTATAGACTAATAAATTTCTTCACGTTTCAGATGCCTCCGAGACGTGCACCAAAGGATAGGCGTGCCCAAGCCGAGCAGCCAGCAGCTCCGGCTCAGGGTACGATGAATGCTAATGAGGTAGCCGCTATTGTTGCCCAGGCGATGAATGCCGCATTAGCAGTAGTACAGGAGGCTCCACCCCAAATTCAGGCAGTGGCGCCAGTACCTGCATAGCTTCCATCATCATGGGAGCGGGTTAGGGATGCCTTTCAGAAGGCGCATCCCCCTGAGTTATCGGGTAGTTCAGATATTGTCATCGTCAGCTAATGAAAGAAAGATATCCAGCGGCATCTTCGTATGTATGAGTGCACAGACGTGCAGAAACAGTTGATGGCTTCCTTTAAGCTTGTGGGGGCCGCTTTGCAGTGGTGGGAGTCCACCACCACCTTGGAGGAGAGGGATACTATCCCGATTCAGCCGTTCTGGGAGCGGTTTGACCGCAAGTATTTTCCACCCGCCGTGCAAACTGAGATGAGGCAGAAATTACTGAACTTGAAACAGGAGAATTCTACCGTGGCTGAGTATGAAGAGGAGTTCATGAGACTTCTCACCATAGTGCCAGATGAGGCACCTACTGAGGGTAAGAAGATAATATTGTTTGTGGACGGATTAGCTTGGAGGATCCGTCAGCATCTTATAGGGAATTTATCTCTGAGTATCTTCACAGATGTACTCAATGCTGCCTTACTACACTGTCAGGATCACCGCTTCCATCTGCAGGGAAGCAAGCGAGCAGGAGAGTCCGGCCAGTAGGGCAGGACAGGGGGTAGTGGCGCTGGTGGAGCACCGACATCCCAGGGACAGACTCGTCAGCATGAGCAGAGTTCCCATCAGGGGGACCCTGCCAAGCGCTTCCGATCAGGTGATTCCAGGCAGGGATTTGGGGGTTATAGGCAGGGCCAGCCTAATCAGCAGGGCCAGTAAGGCCAACACCGTCAACAGCAGGGCCAACAGCGTTTTCATCAGGGCCAACAGGACCAGTGGCGGGGTGGTAACGGCCAGCAGGGCCGTGGTCAGCAGGGTCAGAGGGGAGGTAACTTCAGAGGCCGTTGTTTTGTGTGCGGCAAGCATGGCCATAAGCGCCAGGATTGCCCAGAGGGTGATAGGGCCCCACAGCAGCAGGGTGCCCGTAATGAGATACAGAGGCCACTTTTTTCAGCCGCCCTCCCAGCACCAGCCCAGGTACAAGCCCTACCAGCCATTCCAGCAGCTCCTGTGCAGCAGGGGCAGTTACAGTATGGACGTGTCTATAACGTCCACCAGGCAGCAGCTCCACAGGCACCACCCGCGATTGAGGGTATGTTTCCTATCCATGGTACTATGGGTTGAGTTTTATTTGATACTGGGGCGACGCATTATTTTATAGCTACTCATTTTGCGAAGGCCTTAGGGTTATTAGCCACAACGGAGAGCACTGTGACGTGTGTAGACTCACCACTGGGAAATGGTTTGCTTATTTTCTTTATATGTCGGGGTGTGGGGGTAGAGATTGGTAGCTTGGTATTACCTGCAGACATGTTAGTCTTAGATATGCATGAGCATAACGTTATTATCGGTATGGATTGGCTCGCTGCTTACAGGGTCATGATAGATTATTTTAGTGGGAGTATTGACTTTGCCATTCCGGGGCAAGAGATGTTTGTAGTGGCGATGCCTCGCCCAGAGGGAGGCTCGACCGCTCATTTGTATTATATAGAGGAGGATACCTCTAAGGAGGTTGTGATTCCCTTAGACTCGATCTCAGTTGTTCGTGAGTATTCCGATGTATTTCAGGAGATACCAGGGCTACCCCCCAGTCGAGAGATAGACTTTGTCATAGATTTATTATCGGATACTAGACCTATAGCACGCGCTCCATACCGTATGGCTCCGGTGGAGATGCGAGAGTTAAGAGATCAGATAGAGCAGCTGTTAGGTCAGGGCTTCATTCACAGGAGTACCTCACCTTGGGGCGCTCCAGTCTTGTTTGTGAAGAAGAGAGATGGTTCACTGAGGCTATGTGTGGACTACCGGGAGTTGAATAAGGTCACGATATGGAACAAGTATCTGTTGCCTCGAATCGATGATCTGTTCGACCAGCTGAGGGGAGCAACTTTTTTTTCGAAGATAAATCTGAGGTTGGGGTACCATCAGCTACGCATTAGGGAGCAGGATGTTTCAAAGACTGCTTTCTTGACGAGATATGGGTCCTATGAGTTCAGGGTGATGCCATTCGGACTCACAAATGCTCCAGCTGTATTCATGGACTTGATGAATCGAGTGTTCAGAGAGTTCTTGGATCAGTTCGTTATTATTTTCACAGATGACATTCTGATATATTCACACTCCGAGGAGGAGCATGCCGAGCACTTGAGGCAGGTTCTTCAGACTCTACGAGAGCATCAGCTGTATGTTAAGTACGAGAAATGTGGTTCTGGTTGCGGGAAGTGCATTTCTTGGGACATGTTGTTTCTGAACAGGGGATAACAGTTGACCCGGGTAAAGTGTCAGCAGTGAGGGAGTGGGGACAACCCACGACACCGATGGAAGTGCGTAGTTTCTTGGGGTTAGCCGGATACTACAGGAGATTCATTCGGGGATTCTCCAAAATAGCGGGTCCATTGACGAACCTGGCTCGCAAGGGGGTACCATATGTTTGGGATGATGCTTGTCAATTGGCTTTCGACGAGCTGAAAGACAAGCTTACTTCAGCACCGGTCCTTGCTTTACCTAAGCCGGGTGTGGAGTACCTGGTTTACACCGATGAATCTTTAAGAGGACTTGGGGGAGTACTTCAGCAGGAGGAGAAGGCTATAGTTTTTACCTCCCGCAAGCTTAAACCACATGAGAAGAATTACCCCACCCACGACCTGGAGTTAGCAGCGGTCGTTTTTACATTGAGGATATGGAGGCACTATTTATTGGGGGAGAAATTCCGTTTGTTCACAGACCATAAGTCACTGCAGTACCTGTTCACTCAGCGAGAGTTGAATATGCGTCAGCGCAGATGGTTAGAGTTTGTGAAGGACTATCAGTTTTACATACAATACCATCCGGGGAAGGCCAACTTAGTTGCTGATGCGTTGAGCCGTAGACCGGTAGACGATGTAGCGGACATCTGGAAAGCAAAATGGAAAGAGTTGGGTCACCAGGACGCAGTAGCCCGATCTTTCGTATCTGTCATGACAGTGACACCCGAGATTATTACGAGGATGATACAGGCACAAACCGCAGACCCGTTTTGCCAGGAGCAGATTGTACGACTTTTAGCTGAGGGTGCTGAGTCCTATTCTGTTAGTTCTGATGGGGGTTTGAGGTTTGATGGGAGATTGGTGGTCCCAGAAGGATCAGAATTACGTCATGCAGTGATGACCCAGTCTCACGGGTCCCGATTTGCGGTACATCCTGGAGGAGATAAGATGTACCAGGATATGAGGCGGCAATACTGGTGGAGTGGGATGAAGAAGGACATTGCTGAGTTCGTGTCCAAGTGTGCTACCTGCCAGCTAGTAAAGGTGGACCATCAGAGATCGTCAGGGTTGCTTCAGCCATTGGAAATACCCGCGTGGAAGTGGGAGAGTATTTTCATGGACTTTATTACAGGGTTGCCTACATCACAGCGGGGCCACGACTCTATCTGGGTGATTGTAGACCGTTTGACCAGGGTGGCTCATTTTTTTCCGGTGCGGACAGACTATACCACGGGTCAGTATGCTCAGTTGTTCATTGCTAAGATTGTCAGATTACATGGGGTGCCCCTGAATATTGTGTCAGATAGAGATAAGATTTTCATGTCGCATTTCTGGGAGAGCTTTCAGGAGGCTATGGGTACAGAGTTGAGGTTGAGTTCAGCTTATCACCCACAGACAGATGGGCAAATAGAGCGTACTAATCAGATACTGGAGGATATGCTACGCATGTGTGTCCTTAATTTTGGAGGAGGTTGGGAGCCACATCTTCCACCGGTAGAGTTCGCTTATAATAACTCTTATCAGTTCACGATTGGCATGGCTCCATTCGAGGCTTTGTATGGCAGACCTTGTCGTTCCCCAACTTGTTGGCTAGAGGTGGGGGATAACATGCTGCTAGGACCAGAGGTGATTCAGGAAACCTCTGCGAGGATTGAGATGATCAGGAGTCGCATTCGAGTAGCCCAGAACAGGCAGAAAAGCTACGCCGATGCGAAACGGTTCTTCCGGGAGTTTAATGTGGGGGACCAAGTATTACTACGTGTATCTCCTATGAAAGGAGTGACAAGGTTCGGGAAGAAAGGGAAATTGGCCCCGAGGTACGTGGGACCATTTCCCATTATCGAGAGGATTGGGCCGATAGCATACAGATTGGGACTGCCAGAGCATTTACATCGCATTCACGATGTATTCCACATCTCGTCGTTGAGACGATATCTTCGAGATGACATGGCTCACACCCACATCGCGATAGAGGAGATAGACTTATAACCTGACAGCTCTTACGAGGAGAGACCGGTGGCTATCCTAGACCATAGCGAGAGGAGATTGAGATCGAAGGTAGTTCCACTTGTACAGGTCCAGTGGGAGCATCATAATGTGGAGGAATCCACTTGGGAGCGTGAGGCAGATATGCGTGAGAGGTATCCAGATTTATTCTTACCAGGTATGCCTTATTTTCCGAATTTCAGGACGAAATTCAGTTATTAGGAGGGAGTATGTAAAACCCCGCATTTTTATGCTTTATTAATTTGGGGATTTATTAAATTTCATGTGAGTTATTAATTTTATATAAACCCGGAAATTAATTACTTTATAATTATTAACGTGATGTGAGTTAGTAATTATGGGAAACTTGTTGAATATTACTAATGAGTAGAGTAATATATAATATTGGTTCTATTAAATGTCAAGAGTGAATAAAATGACAATTTTGGAAATTTGAGTCGGGACGCGCCCCTGTCGCATTGGGACTAAATATTGATTTATAAAAGTGAATAAATTATAAGTCGCTCGTATGGTCGTTTTGAGTGCGCCAAAGTGTCCTTAAGGGTCGAGATAGTCAGAAAAGTGTACCCGGGAGTTTAGTTTGGGTCTCGGGGCATTTTGAGGCTTATTTAGCATCCCGGGGGGGCATTTTGGACATTTTGTAATTTTGGGCAATTAAACCCACGAATTTTCAAGGGTTATATCAGATGTCTAAGGTTGCCTTCTAGGGTTAACACAACCAAAGATAAGTGATGGCCATAGGAGAGGGAAGGAGAGAGTTTACCAAGGTGTTCTAGGCCGAAAATTCATCCGGTTGCACCGCCACCACCACCAACGCGTAGATCGCGCGACGGGGAACGCAACAACACCAAATTCATCCACAAATCTGAACTCTAAAATTCTCAGGCAAATGTTTATTTTGCTTATTTTCATTAATGCATCACTCATGTTAGTCTAGGGTTGATTAGGATGAGTTTCATGGAAGAAAACCCAAGTTAGAGATAGGGATTTGCATGTAGTAATGATATAAATGGAAATCTGGAAATCCCCCTTCATATGTAGAGGTTGAACCACGGATTTATGATGTTTTAGAAGAAGAAATTCTGGAAAAAGATTGATTAGAACAAGGTTAAAGAAATTTATAGGGTTCATGAGGTTTATACAAGTTTTGCCCTTTTAATCTATAGTTATTGATGAAAATTCACATGCTTTACATAGAAGATTGTTAGTTTGGGTTTATAATGTTTGTAGTACGAAATTTTGGGAGTTTGGGTGTGAAAAATCTGGATTTGATTGAGGTTGGATTATGAAACCCATAACTGTTAATCTGCAGAATTCGCCATACCTGTTTGATCGATCGATCGAACCAGGAGTGTCGATCGATCGACGCATCGATCGATCGAGCTCCTGCCATCGATCGATCGACCCCTTCTGGCAGACTCAAATTTCCCCTTTATAAATAGTTAAATTCAAATTAAATGAGTAAAAATATTTGGACATCCCTATTAAAATATTTTGGAAGGTAAAGGAGATCAGTAGGACTTATTAATAATTATGAGACCTTTAATGTAAGACGAGATGTACATTTTTGGGATATTGACATATAAGGGACGATGGATTGATGTATTAAAGGGAGAGACGCGTAAGATAGTTACGTTGGAAATTAGATGAGTACCTACTAAATTCTATACTTGGGAGGATATAGTCCATGAGTGTTACGTAGTAAGTTGGATTAATCCCTCAATTAAAGTAAGAGACAAACCGTTATACGTGATAACTAAAGATTGATAAATAATGATAAATATTATATTATGGGTGATGAAAGGTACCTAAAGAGATATGGTAATAGTAGTATATTTATGTGACTGTGTTTACGCATATACTATATACCTGTGAAAATCATGCCCACGCTACTTGCTATCCTTGAGGTTATCGCGCTGGGACAGTCTTATCTCGAATGCGCCTTCATGGGGGATATTGACTCGTACCCTAGAAGATAGAAATCCTAGGTACGGGCTATCGGATCGATAGTCGGACGATCCTAAGAGACGTGAGGGCATGTACTGACCTCTTGGACTTGAAAACTATGCTTCGCCTCAATATTGTTTTTGTTTCGTTCACTACAGTTCGAGAGTGATTCCGAACTTGTATTTCCCTTAGTGCGAGTGATATGGAGATTGGATAGCAGAGTATCCTCGCACCATAATTATTATGTGGGGTGCCGTTAGAATATATATATTATATGAGTATTTAATATATATATTAAATTCTGGAATTTGGGGAACTACCTACTGTGTTTATAGTAAGTTAGAAATGTATAATTATTACAATTGAGAAAAATGTGTTTTAAAAGTATAACAGGCTACGGAGAAACATTATTAGCGATTAAGGTTTAAATGAGAACTTTGTTGTCAAATGAAATTACCCTCTTAAAATTTTTAATTGTTCAGTTTAAATCTTACGAGTAAACTAAGATAAGATAAGTTAAACCGTTGGGAAGGTTAGTGCGATAGGTGTGCACATTAGAAGAGAGGTGAGAATTTCTCAAGGGAGTGTCGCACTAATATGTTGTTGCATTGGCCTGTAAACATTTTAAATACTTGCTAAGCAAATTTTAAAACATTTTCACTCTCGGGCCCTGACCCGTTGCTATTTTTCTTTTCTCTCTTTTATATATATGTATATATTACAGGTGCCCAGCAACAGGGGCGTCTTGCATAGGATCCTTTGGAAGGAACGCGCTGCAGCTTAGGTGGGAGTTGCAGGCCTCTTGCATAGACGACCTCACTTCTTGATTCCACTCCTAACATATTTATTCAGTTGGGCATGTGTCGCCCGTTTCCATTATACAGTTATTTAGCGGACTTTGTGATTAATTTATTTCCAGTATTTTATTCCTTGGGATTTATTATTGTCAGGATGTTTTCATTTAAGTATTAAGTGTTGGATTCAATTAGTTGAATGTTTGATTATTTGGATTGTATGTTCCAGGATAGTTGTGGTGTGACTATTAAATTGTGAATTATGCAAAGTTTTAAATGTTGGTTTATTAAATAAAAATTGGAAAGTAATGTCTAAAATGGTTTTGACACTTAGCTTAATTATTTAGGGTGTTTAAATTGGAAAAATTATTTTTACGACAGTGATGCTAAGAATGATCCAACTCTTCACCTTGATTTTAATTTAATAAAGGAGTGATCGCCCGGTATTTAATTAGGCGGGGTGTCACACCTACAAGGAAAATTTTTAATTTTTTTTTCCAGACGATTTGACTGCAATTATTTGTCTAAAATAATTATAATTTACATTAAGGTTATTTTTTATGAAAAATATTTATTTGAACTCACATTTTAAATTTGGAGTGCTCTATTTCAAATGCATTCTATGAAAATAATTAATTGTATATTTAAAAAGGGAGTTGTTATCTCCACCCAAATTTTAACTTAACAATGTAAAAAGATATTTTTTTACTTCAAAATACCAAAAGTAGATATTCTTTTTAATTTAATGAAGTTACTAAAATACTAATTAACACTAGAAAAAATGACAAAAAACAATTCATTTCCCTCTTAAAACCAATAGTAATTTTTCAACTTATCATCATCACACCCATTACCCCCTACGGCCAACACCACCACTACCCTACCACTAACAGTTTACTCCAATAATATCCTCCATCCTTGTTGTATTCTGGTTTTGGAAAGTTTTGTTTATTGTTAAACCCTAGTTTTTTGCCATGGAACTTCATAAACCTAACTTGGAAGAAGATGAATAAAAAAACAACATTTAGTGCTCCATAGACTCATTTGAGGTACGATGTCTAATTTTTCAACATTATTTTATCATCCTACGCCAAAAAAATTAAAATACAAATGTAGATCACTTTAGTTTCTAGGTTCCGTACATTCGATGATGGAAGGTCGTGGGTGGTAATATCCCTCGATGCCCTATCTCCGTATTTAATGTTATTAAATGGAAATAGTGCCTTAACTATACCACGGTGGTTTGAAAACGTGTGTCGTTAATAATCACGGTTACAACCTATCGTGTATACTAATTCATGGTCTTCTTCAACCGTGTAATCATCATTCACGGTCTCTAGTAACCGTGTGATTTATACATAATTTTTTTGCTATTACGCTCACGGTGACTCTTGGTCATGTGTTTAAACTATACGGTTAAGTGAGAGACTAGGGCTGTGTTTTTTTTCCGAACATTCCGATTTTTCCGATGTCCGATCCGATATTTTCCGATTTTGGAACATATATAAGGTTTCCAATTTCCGATTTTCCGATTTCCGATTTTTCCGAATTAAATTGGATAGGAAATTGGAACTATGTTTTAAATTCCGATTTTCCGATTTTTCCGATCCGATTTTTCCGATATAATTTCCGAATATTTTTTCCGATTAATATTCCGAATATTTTTTCCGAATATTTTCTATATATATTTTTTTACCTTATAAGTTATATCCTTATGTAATAAGAATGTGTACAATTTAGATTTCCTTTATTTTTTACCTTACCCCATATATTTATATATGCTGTTAGTAGAGAGCAACTACTGTTGTATGATATCCTTATTAAAATATCTCTCACATCTCTCTCTCTCTCTCTCTCTCGTCTCGCCCCTTTCTCCTCGGCGGTGCATATATCTCACATCTCTCTCTCGACCCAATCTCTATACGGTCGTCCAACCCCTTTCTTCTACTTTCGGCGGCGCATATTTGTTTACATCGTCCGACCCTTATAGTCTCGAACATAGGTAAGCCTTTTCTAGTTTATTTTTATCTGTTTATTTTTTTTATTTCTACTTATTTACAGATCTGTTTACATCGGTTTATAGGCTCTGTTTACATCTTGTTTACTTCTGTTTATAAGATCGGTTTACATCTTATTTACATATGTTTACATCTTTTTTATTTCATCTACTTATTTTGATCTTGTTTACATCTGTTGGGATCGATTTATAGGTTTAATAGGTTTGTTATATTGATCGGTTTATAGGTTTACAGATTTGTTTACATCGATTTGTTATATTGATGGCTGCGGCAGAACAGAAAAAAAACTAATTTCTAATTTCTCATACTGCCTTCATGCGGCAGAACAAAAAAAAATACCATATTTCTAATTTCCGATTTTTTCCGATTTTTTTCCGATTTTCCGATGTTTCCGAATTCGGAAACTTTTTTGATTTTCCGAAAAAATTGGATAGGAAATTGGAACAAATATTTTATTTCCGAAAAAAATGGAATTTTTTCCGAAAGGTCATTTTCCGATCCGATCCGGCCGAAACACAGCCCTAAGTGAGACCGTGATATATAACATGAAGGTCATATGAGTCCGTATAATGTCAAACCATTATGATAAGTAACCGTGTTGTTACTTGGTAAAAAAATATAAATTTTAGCACTTAAATATCACGATGACATGTGACTATGTAATCACTCACAATGGTGTCATGTCACCATGAAATCTATGCAGTGACTTTTCCCTTTTTTAAATCACGATTCTATGAGGCCGTGGGAGAATAGACCACGATTAAAGGGGATCGTGGTATGACAAATCATGGTCACATGTCACTGTTACATCTATGCAGGGAATTTTGCCTTTTAGACAAACGGTTCCTTGTGACCGTGAGTGGTTACGTGAAGGTTAGTTTGTACCGTAGGTTGTCCTACAACGGTGATATGTGACTGTGGTCTTTTACCAAACTGTGAGGTATAGTCATTATATATTCATCAACGGTTACAACAGGTCTTGTTAGATGAATCATTTACTGAAATGTATTGGACATGTTAACTCGTCAATTCTTATTGATGAATATCATTGTTATCCAGGTTGACTAGGCACTATTAAATGCAACATTTTGGCGAGATAGTGATAATTTATGTGTCCCAAGTGTCGGCACTCCTAAAAGGCGATCAATGAACCTTCTACACTAGATGATATTTAGCGAGATTATAATGACAATAGGGGTGGACTAAATTTACGTGATGAGTTCCCCGACCTTGAAATCAAAAGAGCAATATTTTAAAAAAAATATATATGTTTATGATTTCATAAACTTAACACTGTTTTGTTATTTATGATAGGATATACTTGTTGAAGAAGAAAATTCCCAACCCGTAGAGCAAGATCATTTGGTTGAATTCACTACCAATGAGGTACGGTTGTTGTAACGCCCCGACCCATATTTATAGGTTACGCGTAGTCAACCCGAGCATTAGATGTGAAGTGCAATGAAACAATCTATATAATGTTGCTAGTCCAATTTTTATTTTAATTAATGTTTCTCTTGTTTAGCTTTCGATTCTAATTTCAAGTTTAAACTATGTGAAAGACCCGTGGGAAGCATTCCCGGTGTCCAAGCATTCAGAGCTACTAACGTGAAATTAAATAAAACACTTACATGTATAACACTCTCAAAATACGAACCCACACCCACTACACCAAAACTGGCGATTGGTCACGGCCAAAATCCCTGACCAAAGTTGTGGGTCGCGGACTTGGGCCGTGACCATTTCGGGCGTGACCATTTTCGTGGGTCGCGGCCCAAGTTCGTGACCAAAAAATGGTCACGGCCGAGAGGGGTCACGGCAGATGGTCGCGGACTTAGGTCGTGACCCATGTCGTGACGGGTCGCGGCCCTCATCCGTGACCCATAACCGTGACAAATTGATCCCGGCCAAAATCCGCGACCCACGACCGTGACAAAAAAAATTTAAAAAAAAAATGGTCGCGGCCCTTATCCGTGACCCACAACCGTGACAAAAAAATAAAAAAAAAATGGTCGTGGCCCAAGTCCGTGACCCACAACCGTGACGAAAAAATGGTCGTGGACTTTGGCCGCGACCATTTTTATGCGTGACGAAAAAATAAAAATGGTCATGGACAAAGTCCATGACCATATTTAACTATAATTTAAAAAAAAAAAAAATTGGTCCAATCCTAAAACTGGGGGTCCTGTGAGTGCACCATCAGTTGCTACGTGTAACGTTTGACGCGTACGAGGTGTTACAAATATTTATTATTGGCAAAACAATAAAAAAAATCACAAATTGCGAATCGAGAACGTTGTTAATAAATAAATATATATACAAACTTATAAATATTACACGTCTTAATAATTCACAGACCAAAAAAAAAAAATTCGGCAGAGTTTCCTCTATTTTCTTGACATTCCAAAACCTGTAAATGTAAAACCTACTTATTATAAAGCCTGCACGGTCATAAAATTCAATAATCAAATTATAAAAGCCTGCACGACCATAAAACTAAATAATAAAACCCCGCATGGCTGACAAAATCCTGATTGTCCACAACATATACACAATCTTCATGCTGTAGACCATTGCCTCATTCGTTTGATCTGCGTGCAAAAATCCTACAAATGATAGGATACATAAAAAAAAATATCAGTAACCAAGTAGTTTTACAAAAAATTTAATCAAGCTGAAAAATTGCATATATGAGTTAAAATTATCAGTAACCAAGTAGAAATATACAAATTATCATCGTATTCTCAAACCGGGAGTTCCGCGGCTGTGGGGTCAGTTCCTACGAGTTACATTGGTCCCGTGGGAGGTGTCGGCGGCAACCATGGCGCCGTTCGGAGACTGTTTTGGATTTTCACCCTCTAACGCCATGTTTTTAAGCCTAAGCCTAGAAATATACAAATTATCATTATATTATCAATCCGGGAGTCCCGCGACTGCGTGGTCAGTTCCTACGAGTTACATTGATCTCGTGGGAGGTGATGGTGCCACCCACGGAGCCGTTCGGGGGTTGTTTCGAGTTTTCACCCTCTAACGCCATATTTTTAAGCGCAAGTCTAGAAATATACAAATTATCGTCGTATTCTCAAACCGGGAGACCCGCGGCTGCGGGGTCAGTTCCTACGAGTTACAGTGGTCCCGTGGGAGGTGTTGGTGCCACCCACGGGTCGTTCGGGGGCTGTTTTGGGTTTTCATCCTCTAACGCCATGTTTTTAAGCCTAACTCTAGAAATATGCAAATTATCGTCGTATTCTCAAACCGGGAGATCCTCGGCTGCGGGGTCAGTTCCTACGAGTTACATTGGTCCCGTGGGAGGCGTTGGTGCCACCCACGGGGCCGTTCTGGGGATGTTTCGAGTTTTCACCCTCTAACGCCATATTTTGCTTGAGTCTAAAAATATGCAAATTATCATCGTATTCTCAAACCGGGAGTCTCGCGGTTGCGCGGTAAGTTCCTACGAGTTACATTGGTCCCGTGGGAGGTGTTAGCGCCACCCACGGGGCCGTTCGGGGGCTGTTTTGGGTTTTCACCCTCTAACGCCATATTTTGAAGCCTAACTCTAGAATTATGCAAATTACCATCGTATTATCAAACTGGGAGTCCCGCAGCTGCGTGGTAAGTTCCTACGAGTTACATTGGTCTCGTGGGAGGTGATGGTGCCACCCACGGGACCGTTCGGGGGCTGTTTCGAGTTTTCACCCTCTAACGCCATGTTTTTAAGCCTAAGTCTAGAAATATGCAAATTATCATTATATTCTCAAACCGGGAGACCTGCGGCTGTGAGGTCAGTTCCTACGAGTTACATTGGTCCCGTGGGAGGTGTTGTTGCCACCCACGGAGCCGTTTGGGGGCTGTTTTGGGTTTTCACCCTCTAACGCCATATTTTTAAGCCTAAGTCTAGAAATATGCAAATTACCGTCGTATTCTCAAATCGGGAGTCCCGCGGCTGCGTGGTCAGTTCCTACGAGTTAAGTTGGTCTCGTGGGAGGTGATGGTGCCACCGACGGGGCCGTTCGGGGGCTGTTTCCTGTTTTCACCCTCTAACGCCATGTTTTTAAGCCTAAGTCTAGAAATATGCAAATTATCGTCGTATTCTCAAACTGGGAGTCTCGCGGCTACGCGATCAGTTCCTACGAGTTACATTGGTCCCGTGGGAGGTGTTGGTGCCACCCACGAGGCCGTTCGGGGGATGTTTTGGGTTTTCACCCTCTAACGCCATATTTTTAAGCCTAAGTCTTGAAATATGCAAATTGCCGTCGTATTCTCAAACCGGAAGTCCCGCGGCTGCGTGGTCAGTTCTTTCGAGTAACATTGGTCTCGTGGGAGGTGATGGTGCCACCCACGGGACCGTTCGGGGGCTGTTTCGAGTTTTCACCCTTTAACGCCATGTTTTTAAGCCTAAGTCTTGAAATATGCAAATTATCATCGTATTCTCAAACCGGGAGTCCCGCGGCTGCGTGGTCAGTTCCTACGAGTTACATTGGTCCCGTGGGAGGTGTTGTCGCCACCCACGGGGCCGTTCGGGGGCTGTTTTGGGTTTTCACCCTCTAACGCCATGTTTTTAAGCCTAAGTCTAGAAATATGCAAATTATCGTCGTATTCTCAAATCGGGAGACCCGCGGCTGCGCGGTAAGTTCCTGCGAGTTACATTGGTCCCGTGGGAGGTGTTGGTTCCACCCACGGGGCAGTTCGGTGGTTGTTTCGAGTTTTCACCCTCTAACGCCATGTTTTTAAGCCTAAGTCTAGAAATATGCAAATTATCATCGTATTCTCAAATCGGGAGACCCACGGCTGCGGGGTCAGTTCCTACGAGTTACATTGGTCTCGTGGGAGGTGTTGGTGCCACCCACGGGGCCGTTGAGGGGTTGTTTCGAGTTTTCACCCTATAACGAGTTACATTTGTCCCGTGGGACATTTCAAATGATTAGTTAGATAGCTTTGTTTTATTCAAGGATTGGCCTAAACAGACCCCAAATACTAACTTTGACATGCGAAATCTTGAGATAAATAAAGAGAGGGTTAAAATATACATGTTCTAAGTGTTGTGAATGTAAAATCAGTCCACATATAACCACATCCTGAAAAAACAAACCTATATACCACTTAGAGGTGTTTTCAGTCCACGTAAAATCACAACCTAAATAAATCAGTCCCCGCATAGCAGATAGGTGTTCTCAACACATTGTTTTGAGTTTAAATTTTTTATACCAACAATCTATATAAACAAAAAATATATAACACTAATCTATATAAAGATAGACGGGAGAACCACTGCTGTTTATATGGTATATATTATATACAAAACTGATGTTTATATACAAAATTGATGCATACCGAACTGCTGAAATGTATGTATTGTATCTACTCTCAAACAAAGTAATGATTTATGATGCTATAACTGTCAACCATGACATTTTGTTTAGAAATTTTTTCAAATAAAGTAATGATTTAAGATGATATACTTTTAAAACATAAGAGTAAGTGTGGTTATATTAAACTATTGTATTGATGATTTGTTAATACTCCATCCAGTCCACTCTTTAACAGGTGATATGATCAAAATTGGTAATTTACCTAACTACCATAAACCATAGCGTTGATTGTATGAGTGAATGGAATTTACCTATACAAACACAAATGAAAGCCCATATTGAAGTGACATCTTAGCTCACGTCTGGCGCCAATGCACTTATTTCGAGATCCGATGTTCAGTAAATCTGAAAATACAAATAAAAGTTTATGTATAGAATAATCATAACAACCATACAATCTCTATATCGAATAATAATGCACTGTACTTTTGATTTTTGCAAAATTACACCAAATATCTGCAAATCCAAATGTTTACACCAAAGTACAGTGCATTATTACACCAAAGTACATGGAATTCGGGAGCAAGCTTACTTGATGAGGAGAAATTAAAACCTGCTTTCTTCAAAGCCCATGTAACATGCTTTTGAGCCTTCTTAAAGTTAACATTACGTAGAAAAGGAACACTTGATCGCAGTATTGGCTTCCCACAGGTTATAGGCCCTGCCTGCGCACTATATATAACGAAATTCATCAATAAACAAATAGTCATTTAGTAGAAATCTACAGTTGTCATTTATAACAGAAAATACCAGAAACAATAAAGGTTAATCTCCGATGTTGAACTTACTTTATGGATAACAGAGATGAGCATGAACTTTTGGATTGTCATGGAGAGTGATGGTTGTCTACTAAATTCAAACATCACAGTAATATTGAAACCCTTGATGAGGAGATAACAAAATACCAAGAACTTTTGGAATGGCATTGTGTTTTTACCAGTATTGTGAATCGAAGTCATAGTTGATTGTAATTTATTTTTTTTAGCACCGAAGTGCTACATCATATATATTAACAGTACTATTCAGCATCTGATGGGGCATAAATTCAAGCTCATGAGTACGATGATACATATTCAAATTCAATGACCAATTGGTTCTGAATAACAGTATATAAATCTATTGAAAAAAACACTGTTGAAAAAACAACCAAATTAAGAAAAAGGAAGTGGGAAATGAAACTCAAGTTGTGAATTGTGAATCATAGTACAAACAATATTTGGGTAACTAATAATTGTGAATCATGTACATATCACAAAAAGCAATTAACTAAGATTGCAAATATGCAGTTGCATATATGCCATATGCATATATACATATTGCATATATGCAGATTGCATATATGCAGAAGATTTGTCCGAAACTCGATGAAAGAATGTACTGAATATATGTACATTCATTGGGTCCAAATCAGTTCCCGTACCTGCCAGTTCTCGCACCTGTGAGTTCCCACACTTGCTGAGTTTGAGTTTGCAATCAATCCAACTATAACCTCAAATCTTAACCCTAATAGCATCCCCCGACAGTTATGCAACACCAACTTCACCACTGACATTTTCATCATCAACAACACCATTTCTTCTCGCTACCACATAACTCTCCTATCAGATGATGAAGAATTAGAAGAAGAGCAATACAGTCAGAATCGAAAAATGCAAGAAATAAATGCTAATGAAACCTCAAATAACAAAAACTTTGATGGATAGTCAACATAAATGAACCACTGGAATACTGAAGAACTACCTAAACAGGAACCCGATCTGAATCAGCACCTCCTCTCTAATATGTATGTCCTTTTTATTGCATATATGCAATGCATATATGCATATAGTTTGGGGTGTGCTCCTTCCTTGGTTTCTAAAGATGAAAGAAATTACACAATTGTATTAGAATCAATCAAGTAAACAAATAAATAAAATGGGATAACTAATGGTGTATGAGATGAAAACAATTCTATAAGAGGGAAATATTTGTTTACTTGATGAAAACAATTGCATTACACAATTTTGTTTATGAGATGAAACCTTTAACTGGAATATCAAATAAAAAGGGTAAATATTCAACATGAGGAAATAGGAATACATATTGGCAACATGAGAAAATAGGTAGTTATCCGAAGGTCGGGTCTGCTGCCTAGGTGGTTCGAGTTGTGGCAGTTGGTGGTTGGTTTTCAATTGTGGAGTCGAGGTAGTTATGCTGATGGTGGTCGGTAGATTGGTGAGGGTAGTAGGCTGCTGGTGACTGGAAGATTGGAGAGATAATTATCTGGAGGTTTGCAAACGAAAATAAATATTGAAATCAATTGTAAAAAAGAAACAAATACCTGCTTCCAAAATATGCCCTCGAAATTATTTGTGTAGGTGTAATGCGTGACTGTTGTGAAGTTTGATTTTGTATCCATATGTTGACTATGGAACCATATCTGTCATAATACCTCTGTCATAATAGTTATAGGTGTTAATAGTAAAAAATTATAAGTAAACAATCTGCAAGAACAAAAAAATTACCCATATCTCTCATAATACCATCTAAGTTTGCAACATGTCCACACATTGTATAGTTAAGATACCAATCTTAACTATGCCAATATATCTGAAGATTAACAAAATAGAGAACTTGAGTGGTGCAATCGGGGCAAGGCTTTTCTGCAGATGCATCATCTGTGAGAGGTCTGGTTGGGGACACACGTGCGCTGCTGGTTCAAAACACTGCAATAACTTTTGTTGGTTTAGTCGTTGCTTTTGAAGCAAGCTGGGAATTGTCTCGCATTGTTCTTGTCATGATACCTCTAATAGGAATAAATGGTTATCTTCAAATGAAGTTCATAAGTGAATTTACTGCTGATACAACAGTAAGACTCGAACTTCATCTGTGGAAAAAAATAATAAGAATTGTAGTTCAAGGGTAATGCAAAACGGATAATTTACTAAGCAAACTGATCATTTACTGAGCAATTGGCAACTGATATTTGGCAACTGGTCATTTACTGAGCAAACTGATCAAGTGAGGAAGCATATTGCTCACATCAAGAGATAAAATTGATAAAGTTTATCTAGGCAGTTCAAACCAATTTTCCAAAAAACAAACTAAGAACTACAGCCACATTCACATCATATTACACATAGAACCAAGCTATCACTTGGCACTTATTTGTTAAGTGATGTAACCACCAATTGACTTAAACAACGGATTAACTTTTAGGCAGTCATGGAATGTAATAAAGGCTCATTGGGAACCATATCCAATTGTTGGATGGCTCGCTGGAATGTAACAAATGCATTAGAAAATGATGGAACATGTTTTTTGTGTTTTTGCATTCATTATAGGCAACTACTCAAATCCACATAACACAACGCAAAAAATAAAAACTATAGATTCTCATTCCTTATCTTCAAAAGTAGACCTTAAAGAAATTACTCCAAATAGTAGCACCTCTTATCTTAGAATAAAGACCAACCCAAAGGCATATATAAAACAAAAAAAAAATCATCAAAATAAATTGTTTAGAGATAATGAATTCTCGGCCTTATTTATGCTATTACACACCAAAATAAACATATAAGTGCCCTCCTTTTATAATCAACAGTCAGGTGGATCCCTTAACATCATGAAAATTAGAAGTTAGAGCATAACAACATTCTATCATGAATTAAACATTCATCATATTCATTTACCTCCAAACTAAATTAAACATTCCCCATATTTCACCTCTAAGCTTTGTTCCTACACATGGTCGCAGCATCACAAACCTGAAACATTAAAGATTCAACAAAAAAACATCATAACTGTTGGGCATATGAGTGTGTTTCTTAATAAACAGAGCATACAGAAAAATATAACTAAAAATGTGATGGACTAAATAAGTAAATGACATTCCCCACCCATACAATGTTGTAGGCTTATGGAAATCAGATATAAAACCTCAGTTATTGAATGAACCCTGAAAAAATTAACCAAACATGTCACTGTAAAGCACAAAAAAACATCAATATTCATAATAAAGATTATTTAAAGCAAATCGAATATAACAAACTTACAATCTTAATAATAGACATGCGCAGGAAATATTTCTCTTCATTCCGGTAGCCTTTTTTCCGTGCTTAAATCACGTCATACACTCAAATCGGGAGCCCCGTGACTACGCGATCGGTTCCTACAAGTCGCATTGGTCTCGTGCGAGGTGTTCGTGACTCTTACGGGACCATTTTGTGTTTGTTTTACGTTTTCACCCTTCGATGGCATGTTTTTATGCTTAATTATAACTTTTTGCAAATTTATGTCGTACACTCTAACCGGGAGCCCTGTGACTACACGGTCGGTTCCTACGACTTACATTGGTCCCGTGCGAGATGTTCGTGACTCTTGTGGGACCGTTTTGTGGGTGTTTTATGTTTTCACCCTTCGATGGCATCTTTTTTATTCTCAAGTCTCACTTTTTACAAATTTACGCCGTACACTCAAACTGGGATCCCTGTGACTACCCATTCGGTTCCTACTATTAACATTGGTCCCGTGCGCGGTGTTCGTGACTCTTACGGGACCGTTTTGTGGATTTTTTACGTTTTCACCCTTCGATGGCATGCTTTTATGCTTAAGTCAATTTTTTTGCAAATTTATGTCGTACACTCCAATCGGGAGCGCTGTGACTACGCGATCGGTTCCTACGAGTTACATTAGTCCCGTGCGAGGTGTTCGTGACTCTTACGGGACCGTTTTAAGGTTGTTTTACATTTTCACCCTTTGATGGCATGCAAGTCTAACTGTTTGTAAATTTACGTCGTATACTCAAACCGGGAGCCCCGTGACTATGTCGTCGGTTCCTACAAGTCACATTGGTCCCGTGCGAGGTGTTCGTGGCTCTTACCGGACCGTTTAGTGGCTATTTTAGGTTTTCACCCTTCGATGGCATGTTTTTATGCTCAAGTCTAATTTTTTACAAATTTGCGTCGTACACTCAACCCGGAAGCCCCGTTACTACGCGGTCGGTTCCTACGAGTCACATTGGTCCCGTGCGAGGTGTTCGTGACTCTTACGGGACCGTTTTATGCTTGTTGTACGTTTTCACCTTTCGATGGCATGTTTTTATGCTCAAGTCTATTTTTTTTTTTTGCAAATTTAGGTAGTACACTCTAACCGGGAGCCCCGTGACTACGCGGTCGGTTTCTATGAGTTACATTAATCTCGTGTGAGGTGTTCATGACTCTTATCGGACCGTTTTATGGCTATTTTATGTTTTCACCCTTCGATGGCATATTTTTATGCTTAAGTCTAACTTTTTGCAAATTTACGTCATACACTCAAACCGGGAGCTCCGTGACTACACGGTCGGTTCCTACGAGTCACATTAGTCCCGTACGAGGGGTTCGTGACTCTTACGGGACCGTTTTAAGGCTGTTTTACATTTTCACCCTTCGATGGCATGTTTTTATGCATAAGTTTATTTTTTTACAAATTTACGTCGTACACTCAAACCGGGACCCCCGTGACTACGCGGTCGGTTCTTACGAGTCACATTAGTCCCGTGCAAGGTGCTTGTGACTCTTACCAGACCGTTTTGTGGTTGTTTTACGTTTTTACCATTCGATGGCATCTTTTTTATTCTCAAGTCTAACTTTTTATAAATTTACGTCGTACACTCAAACCGGGATCCCTGTGACTACTCGTTCGGTTCCTACTATTAACACTGGTCCCGTGCGAGGTGTTCGTGACTCTTACGGGATCGTTTTGTGGTTTTTTTACGTTTTCACCCTTCGATGGCATGCTTTTATGCTTAAGTCTAATTTTTTATAAATTTATGTCGTACACTCCAACCGGGAGCGTCGTGACTACGCGATCGGTTCCTACGGGTTACATTGGTCCCGTGCAAGGTGTTCGTGACTCTTACGGGACCGTTTTAAGATTGTTTTACGTTTTCACCCTTCGATGGCATGCAAGTCTAACTTTTTGCAAATTTACGTCGTACACTCAAATCGAAAGTCCCGTGACTATGTCGTCGGTTCCTACAAGTCACATTGGTCCCGTGCGAGGTGTTCGTGACTCTTACCAGACCGTTTAGTGGTTATTTTAGGTTTTCACCCTTCGATGGCATGTTTTTATGCTCAAGTCTTATTTTTTGCAAATTTGCGTCGTACACTCAACCCGGAAGCCCCGTTACTATGCGGTCGGTTCCTACGAGCCACATTGGTCCCGTGCGAGGTGTTCGTGACTCTTACCGGACCGTTTTATAGCTATTTTACGTTTTCACCCTTCGATGGCATGTTTTTATGCTCAAGTCTATTTTTTTTTGCAAATTTACGTCGTACACTCTAACCGGGAGCCCCGTGACTACGCAGTCGGTTTCTACGAGTTACATTAATCCCGTGCGAGGGGTTCGTGACTCTTACGGGACCGTTTTAAGGCTGTTTTACATTTTCACCCTTAGATGGCATGTTTTTATGCTTAAGTTTATTTTTTTACAAATTTACGTCGTACACTCAAACCGGGAGCCCCGTGACTACACGGTCGGTTTGTACGAGTCACATTAGTCCCGTGCGAGAGGTTCGTGACTCTTATGGGACCGTTTTAAGACTATTTTACATTTTCACCCTTCGATGGCATGTTTTTATGCTTAAGTTTATTTTTTTACAAATTTACGTCGTACACTCAAACCGGGAGCCCCGTGACTACGTGGTTGGTTCCGACGAGTCATATGGGTCCCGTGTGAGGTGTTCGTGACTCTTACGGGACCGTTTTGTGCTTATTTTACGTTTTCAACCTTCGATGGCATCTTTTTATGCTCAGGTCGAACTTTGTGCAAATTTAGAAAGTATTCTCAAACCGGGAGCCCCGTGACTACACGGTCGGTTCCTATGAGTCGCATTGGTCCCGTGCGAGGTTTCGTGACTCTTACGGGACCTTTTTATAGCTGTTTTACGTTTTCACCCTTCGATTGCAAGTTTTTATGCTCAAGTCTAAATTTTTTGCAAATTTACATCGTACACTCTAACCGGGAGCCCCGTGACTACACGGTCGGTTCCTACGAGTCAGATTGGTCCCGTGCAAGGTGTTTGTGACTCTTACTAGACCGTTTTGTGGGTGTTTTACGTTTTCACCCTTCTATGGCATCTTTTTTATTCTCAAGTCTAACTTTTTGTAAATTTACGCCGTACACTCAAACCGGGATTCCTGTGACTACCCGTTCGGTTCCTATTATTAACATTGGTCCCGTGCGCGGTGTTCGTGACTCTTACGGGACCGTTTTGTGGCTTTTTTATGTTTTCACCCTTCGATGGCATGCTTTTATGCTTAAGTCTAATTTTTTGCAAATTTAGGTCGTACACTCCAACCGGGAGCGCCGTGACTACGCGGTCGGTTCCTACGAGTTACATTGGTCCCGTGCGAGGTGTCCGTGACTCTTACGGGACCGTTTTAAGGTTGTTTTAAGTTTTCACCCTTTGATGGCATGCAAGTCTAACTGTTTGCAAATTTATGTCGTACACTCAAACCGAGAGCCCCGTGACTATGTCGTCGGTTCCTTCAAGTCACATTGGTCCCGTGCGAGGTGTTCGTGATTTTTACCGGACCGTTTAGTGGCTATTTTAGGTTTTCACTCTTCGATGGCATGTTTTCATGCTCAAGTCTAATTTTTTGCAAATTTGCGTCGTACACTCAACCCGGAATCTCCGTTATTACGCGGTCAGTTCCTACGAGTCACATTGATCCCGTACGAGATGTTCGTGACTCTTACGGGACCGTTTTGTGCTTGTTGTACGTTTTCACCCTTCGATGGCATGTTTTTATGCTCAAGTCTATTTTTTTTACAAATTTACGTAATACACTCTAACCGGGAGCCCCGTGACTACGCGGTCGATTTCTATGAGTTACATAAATCCCGTGCGAGGTGTTCGTGACTTTTACCGGACCGTTTTATGGCTATTTTACGTTTTCACCCTTCGATGGCATGTTTTTATGCTTAAGTCTAACTTTTTGCAAATTTACGTCCTACACTCAAATCGGGAGCCCCGTGACTACGCGGTCGGTTTCTACGAGTCATATTAGTCCCGTGCGAGGGGTTCGTGACTCTTATGGGACCGTTTTAAAGTTGTTTTACGTTTTCACCCTTCGATGGCATGTTTTTATGCTTAAGTTATGTTCTCCCCCCCCCCCCACTGAAAGTGACAAGAAACAAATGCGCCAACAATACCCAAGCTATAGGGAACACAAAAGAATTAAAATTATGGGGTTTAGACATAAATAGGATCGAAACCCAAAATAATTAAAAAAAATTGAATCAATGCATATTTAACCTTAAAATAAAGTTCATCATAGGTCTATCCATTACCTGGATATTTTGTTACACCCAACGCCAATCAGAACCTTCTCTATGCCAGCAGCAATGCAATTTCAGATTATGTTTGATAGTAGTTCGACCCCAACATCAATGTATCCTATGACAGTGAAAAAATAATGAATTTTTTACAAACAGTTATATTCAATTAAAAAAATGGTAGAACCAAAAAAACAAATTCAAAACCAAAGGAAGAAAACCAGGGCTAGTTCTTTCGTCACTCACTGTCCCAACTTGACTCGTGGGAAACTTGTTTGAACTGAAATTCGTTAATCCTCATTGATATTTTCTTTCACGTATATAAGGATTACTACTGAGAAAAAAATTAGATGCACACATATGGAGAAGATTACAATTGATTTTGATTACATTTCAAAATCCAATACTTACAGAACAAAATTAACACTTACAGAATTCTTAAGGGTCTATTTGTTGCTTCTAACCCCCAACCCGATCTCCACCTGTCTCCACCGCATACTATTTAGGGTGGCACGCATATAACCCCCAATAAAATCACGACAAGGTGGATGTAAAATTTTTTACTCATTAAAAATCCATTTAATTATATTTTGTAAAAAAAAATACACACACATACAATCTAGGTTTATTGGCATAATCTATACAAACACACACATACAATCTAGGTTTATTGGCATAATCTATACAAACACACACATACAATCTAGGGTTTATTGACATAATATATACGTACACACACATACTATTTAGGGTTTACTAAACCCTAATATTTTTTTTGACATAAATCTATACATACACACACATACAATCTATACATACACACACATACAATATACGGTTTATTGATAAAAAAAACAATTTATTTGTTCATAGTTACACACAAAAACATATATATATATATATATGCATAAATCTATACATACACACAGATATAAAAATAAATCTATACATACACACACATACAAACATAAATCTACACATACATACACAGAAATTAGGGCTTTAGACAGAAATAACGAAATCCAAATGAATCAACACATACCAGGGTAGATTTATGTTTGCAAATCCAACTGAAATCCAAACGAAATCGCATGTGAATCGCTTAGACCTAACAGCCTTACACTGGTATGTATTTTCGTTTTTAATAAGAAATTAGAAGCAACAGGTAATTTTCATTTTTAACACCTGAACCTCATCACGGCCAAGAGCCGTGACCCCATGCACGCGACCAATAAAATGCAGAAAAAGTAGGGCTGGCTTCTTCGACCTGGTCACGGCCTAAAGTCGTGACCCACCATGTGCGTGACCAACAAATTGTAGATGAGGTATTCTGGCTTGTTCGAACTGGTCACGGCCTAGAGCCGTGACCCACCATGCTGGAGACTTTTCCATCCACACTTACTGCTTGAATGAGGAATGGTCACGGCCCATAGCCGTGACCCATACCAAGAAATGGTCACGGCCCGTAGCCGTGACCCTCGATCAGTGATGCGCGACCCTTTTCATCAACCCTAGTACTTGAATGGGGTATGGTCACGGCCCTTAGCCGTGACCCACACCAAAAAATGGTCACGGCCCTAAGCCGTGACCCCCAATATGTGTACTCTCTTCTTCGTCATGCCATGGGTCACAGACTTGGGCCGTGACCCATCCGTGACCAAGCTTGGAGGGAATTTTGGCGCGTGTTTGGCGCCAAGATGGTCACGACCTGGTCACGGCCTAAGTCCACGACCACTGTGGTCACGGACTTGGTCCGTGACCACTTTCCAAGCATCAATAATTTAGTGTGGTAATAAATATGGTCATGCCAAATATTGAGTGGGTCATGGACCAAGTCCGCGATCAACTGGTCGCGGACTTGGGCCGTGACCCACTTGGCGTGACCATTCGCAGGATTTGGTGTAGTGACCCAACCTACCGTAACAAAGACGAGGGTGTGAGTCAATGCCCAGTAGGAATATACATATGCATTATAGAAACGAACGGCAAAAAGGAGACTCTAACACGTTATACTTACGTGCATATGTAACTACCATGTCTGTGTGTCTCTCTCTCTATATATATGCATGAAATCGTTTTACTTCTGAAAATGTTATTTATCCCGATTAATTTACTTTCATCTCATAAAAGACTTCTTATTTCTTGACTTGACATTTATCCTTCTATTTAACGCACACAACTACACTTTATTTATCATAAACCATTTCTTTACCAAAATCACCATTTCCATTTAAACAATGAATAATAGTATTTTCATTGGAAATAACTTCTTTCAACACACGTGAACGTTGTGTTAGACAATGTAACACCCCGCCTAATTAAATACCGGGTGGCCAGTACCATACAAAATTAAAACAGAATATACAGTTGTCTCATTCTTAGCATCATTGTCGAAAACATTTATAACTCACCCAATACCCAATTAAGTTGGTGTTAAAACTGTCCAAATTTTAATTCCACAAAATCCATTTTTAGTTTACGAATAACACTACATATATTATTCTACAACACTAATAATCGAACAGATAAACACAAAAGAATTTAAATGCAATTGGAATAAAAATTCCCAAATAATTATCTAATACAGAAATCCCCACAATAATAAATGTATTAAAATGACACGAATACAAGAGTATTTGACTCAGATAGAAAAGAGATAACTGAATTCCTTTGGGCGACATGCCCTAAATAAAAGGACACTACATAATGTGAATCAAATGAAGATAGGCGTCTAAGCAATACTCCATAGCTCGTCATAATCCGCTAAGGTTGGCGTCCCTGCTGCAGGACACCTGATATAGAAGGTACAATAGAAAAGAGAATATGCAAGGAAACGGGTCAGAGCTCGATGTGAAAATGATTTTGAAAACAACAAGTATTTAACAAGTGCAATAAAGCATTTATTATGTACATGTTAGTATCCAGACTCTCACTTGTTATTCTCACCTCTCATCTAGAGTGTACACTTAACGTTTCCTATTAACCTCCTAGTTAATGGTTCCTCCTCACTAGTTTCCATAATATGATTTCCATCCCAAATCATAACCCCGTATATCCCATACCATACGCAATATAATCATTCATATGCATTTCCCATTAACATGAATCGTTTCTCATTAATATGAATCGTTTCTCATTAATATGAATTAAGCTCTTCAAATCTATAAGAATAACTATTCATTAACTTAGTTCAATTCTTTTTCTCAATTCACTGTTATCTACAATTATCACACAGTAGATGATTTAACCACTATACACATACATTTAATTCATCATTATATATATACATATATAATACGACACCCCGAGTCATAGCTGCGATGCAATGCATTACTCTGCTATCATGTCCCATCATCGCTGGTCACCGAATAGGGGACTAAAGGTTCGGTAAGGATTCCTCGAACCACAAACAACAACACAAATATTGGAGGCGAACATCGTTCTCATATCCATGGGTCACACACATACCTACGTACCCATAGTCAGCGGACTTATCAACTCCCTGATAAGTCTTTCATATACCTATGTTCTTGAGCGACAAATCAAAGATCCTATGGATTCATGAGGATATGACTGCCCTCACGCTTAAACCTCCCATCGATAGCAAGTAAGCTATGTATGTCATACACATAAATCATTAATCAATCAAATAGGCATTATCATCTACCTACAGATATAATATCAACTAGGTACTCACATTACGCTAAGGTAATTCCCATACGTAGCTTTATATCTCTTAAAATCCTACGTATTAAAATATTATGGCTTCACTTCTTAATTTAATTATCCCCGAGCCTCACTCATTATTCAAGGTTCAAATAGGTTTTTCCTCAATATTTTATTCAGTAAGAAATCACTAATATCCTACTGGTCCATATCACCTTATCTCCCGAATTACCACGGATTGAACTCGCCTTTAATTAGGGTTATAACCGATAATTTCTAATCTCTCGTAAACACATCTTCTATCAACTATGATTGAATACCATCATCACATGGCTCATAGTCTATAGTGTTTTATTCACACTATATGACTTATCAACAAAATCAACATCCTCGCATCCTATAACATCTCTCCACTCCCGACGTCGTTAAGGTTCATGCGCGGAACGTCTCGCAAAGCGAAATCCAAATAAGGAACCCCTCCAATACACTACTACTTAACTCTGTCGGTCGTGGAGGCCCGTCAACTTCAAATACGCAATCGAGATAACCTCATCCCATCTTTCAACCAAATGTGTTCTGAACTCCCATCTCTATCCAGGCGCCATACCACTAAGCGCTTGTACTACACTCAATAATGAGCTTAAACTCAGTCCTTGATGTTCAAATTGTAACCCTAAGGCTACTCAGGTGTTATATTAAATCTCCCCTACTGGACCTATCCTTAAACCTCATGAATACCAATTATAATCCAACACATGAATCTAGCAACCGAAATTTCTTTCAATTTAATTATCATCATTCTTAAACAATTAAATCCCAATCAAATAAATTCGATTCTTATCTAGGACTTACTGATCTTCCTTAAGTCCCATAATATCCAATAAATAATCACCAAAGATCTACAAAAGATTTGGGATAAGAAAAAGCATTAAAAAGAAATAACTTTAGGAATTCTGGGGAGGTCGATCGATCGAAGGCAGGGGGTCGATCGATCGATCGCCCAGATACCAGCCCAGTTTTTCTGCATTTCTTCTACTACGGGTTTTATCATTTTTTATCATTCAAACCTTCATATTAACAACCCAAATTCCTTATAAACTTTACTACATGATATATCAACATATGTGAATGATTTCTAATGCTCTAAACATCCTAGAATCATCAAGAGATTGATTTAAAGCATGTTTTTATCCTCTTTCTCCAGAAAATTATCAACATAATATCTTCAAGAACACATCAGTGGTTTTCAGAATTTCTTCAACAGATTTATGATTATTTCGTGGATTACTATCTACCTACAACATGAGTTTGATTCCTATATATTTTCAGTTTTCGTAAATCCATCATCAACTCTATCTTTTCATCTTCCAAACATGAAAAATCTCATCTTTATATCACTATCCTAACATGGACAATTTACAAACTTAGATTGTAATTATCAAACACTTGCCTCTAATGGAGGTCTGATCCTTTGGTGTTATATATCACAGGTGGTTCTCCCTTTTTCCGTCCAACTTCCGGTGGTGGTTGGTGGTGGTGACCTTTGACCTTTGGTTCTCCTCCTTCCCAAGTAAACTTCTCTTCTTCCAAGCAACCTTTCACTCTCTCTAAGAAGATGACTTCTCAATATTGTGTAGAAGAGATGAATGAACCCACGTACAACTAATCTCCAAATATTTATAATAAGACAAAATCCGAAATCACTATTCATCCCCTTGTAAAAATGACCAAAATGTCCTTTTGGATTGTCTTTTCATTTCCAAATGACCTGAGACCCAAAACCAACATCCAAATAGACTTTTCTGAGTATTTCAACCCTTCCGGACGCAACGACACAGTCTAAATGACTATAAGGTCGATAGAAAATAATTTTTCTTTTTAATTTAGCAAATTAGTCCCGACACGTCCCATACCGCGTCCGACTAAAAATTCAAATTACCGAATTAATATCACACAGCCATATCAATAACATCACATTCATATATTACCTAAATATCTTTAAGTAATATTTAGAATCATTCAATTTAATATCCATAATTCGGATAAAACCCAAATGAATTAATTTATAATAAAATCCAATTAATCCATTAATTTAAAATATAACCCATTTTAAAAGTCATTAAAATCACGGGGTATTACATACTTTCCCCCTTATAACAGAATTTTGTCCCAAAATTCAAAAAGATAAATCATACTGGTAAGGTCAACTCTGAGTATACATCTCACATCGCAAGTAATCTATGTCGTACCGCTTATACAGTACATTATCGAAAATCCTTATTGATGTTACACCAAGTTTCACCATATAGTTCCAACTGAATCGAATTTCAACTTTATGCAATCTTCCCTATACCATCCTCGTGACAAAGTTAAAAAAAAAATTATCCTCACTTATTAAACAAATAAATCCTGATGTCACAACTACTTACTATTTCACAATTATGAAACATACTACAATCCAACCATCCAAGGTGCCCATACACCCTATTGTACAACTTTCATTATAATATTTATCGCAAAGGTTATAAACTCATATCCTAAAGACCTAACTTATTTCGACTCTCAACGGTTATTAGTTTCATGCGTGGGGTGTCTCGCAAGCGAAATCCAAACAAGGAACCCCCCCGATGCACTACTACCTAAAGTAGTCGGCCATCGAAACTCCTCAGCTCCTTAGTCAATAGTTTATAACCTCTCTACAGGTTTTATCGATTTCAAATAAAGTCTACTCATCTATTCTCTTATTAAAGACAAGACGCTGGCTATAGTAGTCCATACGCTCTCATATACCATAAGTCAATTGTGACACCCCGCCCAATTAAATATCGGGTGATCAGTCCTTTATAAAATTTAAAACAGAATGTTCGGTTGGTTCATTCTTAGCATCACTGTCGAAAACATAATAACTTATTTAATCACCTAATAAAATTAAGCTAAGTGTCAAAATATTTTTCTTATTTATTCAAAACCATTTTTAATTGCCAAACCAAGTAATTTAATATAACACATCCATGCACAATTAATTAATACAAATACGAAATTAGAATTGCATGCTGAAATAAATAAGACTGGATAAAACATTCCAGTTCAAAACACTAAACCAAAATAATAGTACCCATCAATCCAAATGAAAGTAAACGAGAAATAGAGTAAACATAGTCTCTGAAACTGTCTAAAGAAGGGGCGACACATGCCCTACAGAAAATGTCATAATGAATAGGAATGAAATAATCGAAGCGTCTAAACAAGGTTCTGCAGCTCCCATAACAGCTACAACATACCACACAATCTGAAACTCTAAGCCTGACATCCCTGCGGCTGAGCACCTGATATAATACATATATATAGCAAGAGAGAGAAGATGCAAGAAACGGGTCAGAGTTCGATGTGTAAAAATATTTGTTTAAGCAAGTATTTAAAATTTGCAGTGAAGCAAGTATTAATCACATGTTAGTTCGAACTCTCTCTTGAGATTCTCACCCATCTTCTAATGTGCACGCCTAACACACATCTAAATTTTCTCCTTAGCTATACCTCCCAATATAACTAGTCTGAATCCATCCTAATAGTATTTACCCTCACTATTAGTATGCCCGTATCGCCCATACAATACGTTAACCAATTAGCCTATGACGAGAAGCTAATTAATACATTTTCCATTTCCATAATAAGTCAAGTATTCGATTAGAATTTTCTTAACAAATTTTCATGCCCATATTCATTACTATACACACTAGATTGATTTACAATTCTCATATATATATATATACATATAGTCACGTCTGCCCTATATATACATATATATATAACATGATACTGCACCCCCAGCTATATCCCATTAGTGCACTTAATCAATTATGTACCCCCGGGTTATCACCCTTTAGTACACTTACCCCCGGGTTATCACCCATTAGTACACTTACAATACATATTTGTACCCCCGGGTTGTCACCCATTAGTACACTTATAATCATAAGGTCCTCACACCCCCGGGTTATCACCCATTAGTGCTTTTAATATTAATAATACATAATAGGCATACACACATCCTATTATAATAAATAGGTATTTCCCTTACCTACATATGCTTCTCTTACGCATTTTAATTCCAACATTTCATAATAGTTATTGGGTTATTCTCCCTCTAGAAATCTCTACGGTACATTCTCTTCATACCCAATTCATTAAAGTATTTATCTTCTCATACTTCTTCTGAAATTCTGCCTTACTTAAGTTTATTATTATAAAATATATTTCTCATTTCTGAGTTAATAAACTCAAAACTGGCCTTAAAAGAAATTATCAAAACTTCACTCTGTCGCTCGAACGAGGTGGTAAGTCGTTTGAACGACTGCCACGTGTCGCTCGAACGACTTCGCGCGAGATTGCTATCTCGCTCGAACGACTTCTAGCGACTTCGCGCGAGAATTTGTTGTTCGTCCCCTACCCAGAATTTTCTATGTTTTTCACCATTTTTAACCTCAAATCTTCTCATTCAACACCCCAAACTCCAAATAAATAGTTCTATATCGAACCCCATCAATAACACATGATTTCTAACATCCTAGAATCATCAATTTATTATGAATCATTCATAAAACGTGAAATCCCCAATTTAATTTTATCAAAACCCTAGTTCTTCCAATACATGTTCAAGAAGCCATTATTTCCAGATTTGTTCTAGATATCAATTCCTTAGAACGTGATTTTGAGTCTACATACATTAAGGGTTTCAATCTAATAAATCACAGAACTTATTCTACGTTCAAGTTCATCAATTTCACCATTTGTATAACCTATAACATAATCCTAACAACCCTACACTAATATGAATCAAATTAATACCGAAATACAGCAAGTTATAAACACTTGCCTTGAGTGAGTAGTCTGATTTCTGGATGTTGTTGGTATGGGCGTGTTCCCCTCGTTCCGATCTACACGGTGGTGGTGGTGGTGCAAGGTGATGTCGATTTAGCCCTCTTCTCTTGGCAAAAGTCTTCCCTCACACTTCCTATGGACGTTCTTGCTTTCTCCAGCTTTCTAACCCTAATGAAATTGTTTTTGGCTGATTAATTAAGTCCTAATTTTCGTCCATTAATTGGGCCTAAAAATCCAATTTACCATAATGCCCTTTCGGGGTGCCGATTAGGCCTAAAATTGCCTCGGGACCCAAACTAAACACCCGAGTATACTATTTCGACTATTTCGACCCTTCCGGACTCAAAGGTACACTCAAAATCATCATACGAGTTACTAATAATAATATATATATATATTTATTCCATCAATTTAGTCCCGACACGACTCACACGCGTGTCTGACTTAATTCACTAAACTGTCGTATCACTATCTCTCGACAATTTATCAAAGTACATAGTTACATATTACATATCGCACAGTAATATTAAACTAATAAGTATTAACCCGTAGCACGCTAGTTAATATTTATTTTTATTTGATTCGGATTAATTAATAATTTAATTCTTCACATTTAAATTGAATTAATCCCACCGTAATAAATAATCCCATAATTATTTAAATCATAAAAAATGTGGGGTATTACATACTTCCCCCCTAATAAAGGAATTTCATCCCAAAATTCGGAAAAGAAAATAAGGTATACATGGTATGAATAATTCTGGATATTTCTCTCGCATATCCGCCTCACACTCCCAAGTAGACTCCCCCACATTGTGATGCTGCCACTGCACCCGAACAAGTGGAACTACCTTTGACCTTAGCCTCCTCTCACTATAATCTAGAATAGCTACCGGTCTCTCCTCATATGAACTATTTGGTTGTAGTTCAATCTCCTCAATAGCAATGTGAGTGTGTGCTAACTCATCTCGAAGGTATCGCCTCAGTGACGAAATGTGGAACACATCATGGGTACGATGTAAGTGCTCCGATAGTCCCAATCGGTATGCCACTGGTCTGACCCTCTCTATAATAGGAAATGGTCCCAAATATCTCGGAGCCAACTTCCCTTTCTTCCCAAATTTCATTACCCCCTTCATCGGAGATACTCTCAACAAAACCTGGTCTCCCACTGCGATCTCACGGAAGAACCTTTTCGCATAGGCGTAGCTTTTCTGCCTGTCCTGGGCTACCCATATGCGATTTCGAATCATCTCGATCCTGCTCGACGTATCCTGAATCACTTCTGGCCCGAGTAGTTTGTTGTCTCCTATCTCTAGCCAACAAACTGGGGAACGACAAGGTCTGCCATACAATGCTTCGAACGGGGCCATGCCAATCGTAAACTGATAGGAGTTATTATAAGCAAACTCTACCAGTGGAAGATATTGCTCCCAACCTCACCCAAAATCAAGATACACATGCGTAACATGTCTTCGAGCATCTGATTAGTGCGTTCAGTCTACCCATCGGTCTGCGGGTGATACGCCGTACTCAACCGTAACTTGGTACCCATAGTTTCCTGAAAACTTTCCCAAAAATGAAATACAAATGTCTTATCTCTATCTGACACGATATTAAGAGGTACACCATGCAGTCTCACTATCTCTGCAATAAATAACTGAGCATACTGTCCTGCTTTGTAGTCTGTCCTGACAGGCAAGAAGTGGGCTACCTTTGTCAACCGATCTACAATAACTCATATAGAATTATGCCCCCTTTGCGAAGTGGGCAACCCGATGATAAAATCCAAAGAAATGCCTTCCCATTTCCAGGTTGGAATCTCCAATGGCTGAAGTAAACCTGGTGGTCTCTGATGGTCCACTTTCACTAGCTGACAAGTGGTACACTTGGATACGAACTCTGCGATATCCTTTTTCATCCCGCTCCACCAATACTGTCGCCTCATATCTTGGTACATTTTGTCCCCACTGGGATGTACCGCAAATCGAGACCCATGCGACTCCGTCATTACTGCATATCTAAGGTCTTCCCCCTCTGGAATAACGAGTCTCCCATTGAAGCGCAAACCACCCTCAGAACTTACTGAATAAGACTCGGCTCCCCGGGCCAAAAGCTGCCTAATCCGATCTTGAGAGAACGAATCCGCTGCCTGTGCTTGTACTATTTGCGTAATGATCTGAGGTGTAACTGTCATCGCAGACTTGAATGACCGGGCCACAGCATCCTGATGTCCCAATTCCTTCCATTTAGCTTTCCACACCTCGGCCGTCTCATCGACCGGCCTGCGGCTCAATGCATCAGCAACCACATTAGCCTTTCCCGGGTGATAGTGTATTTCAAACTGGTAATCTTTTACAAACTCAAGCCACCGGCGTGCATATTCAACTCCTTTTGTGTGAACAAGTACTGTAGTGACTTGTGGTCTGTAAATAAGCAAAACTGTTCTCCCAATAAGTAATGCCTCCAAATAGGAAGCGCAAACACAACTGCTGCTAGCTCTAAGTCATGGGCGGGGTAATTCTTTTCATGAGGCTTAAGCTTTCGGAAAGAAAAAGCTATGGCATTCTCCTCTTGCTGAAGTACTCCCCCAAGCCCCTGTAATGATGCGTCCGTATAGACCAGGTATTCCACTCCCGCTCTGGGAAGTGCTAGAACGGGTGCTGAAGTTAACTTGTCCTTCAGCTCATCAAATGCCAACTGACATGCATCGTCCCAGACAAACGGTACGCCCTTACGAGTCAAATTTATCATAGGACCCGCAATCTTCGAGAATCCCCTAATAAACCATCTGTAGTATCCGGCCAATCCCAGAAAACTCCGCACCTCCGTCGGTGTCGTGGGCTGTCCCTACTCCCTCAATGCAAAACTCCGCACCTCCGTCGGTGTCGTGGGCTGTCCCTACTCCCTCACTGCTGACACCTTACTAGGGTCTACAGATACCCTTTTTTCTGATACAATGTGTCCCAAAAACTGTACCTCCCGCTACCAAAACTCGCACTTCTCATATTTGGCATACAACTCATGCTCTCATAGGGTCTGTAAAACCATACGTAAATGCTCGGCATGTTCTTCTTCAGTGCGGAAATAAATTAGGATGTCATCTATGAAGACGATGACTAACTGATCTAGGAACTCTCTGAATACTCTGTTCATTAAGTCCATGAATACTGCTGGGGCATTGGTCAGCCCAAATGGCATAACCCTGAATTCGTACGATCCATACCTGGTCAGAAAAGCAGTCTTGGCCACGTCCTGCTCCCTGATGAGTAGCTGATGGTACTCGGATCTCAAATCTATCTTCGAGAAGTGGGCCGCTCCTCTTAGCTGATCAAACAAGTCATCGATCTGAGGCAACGGATACTTATTCCGTATCGTGACTTTGTTAAGCTCCCGATAATCAATACAAAGCCGTAGGGACCCATCCCTTTTCTTTACAAATAGAACTGGGGCACCCCATGGCGAGGTACTCCTATGAATGAAGCTCTGTCCCAATAACTGTTATATCTGATCCCGTAGCTCCCTCATCTCTGTTGGATCCATACGGTAAGGTGCACGTGCTATCGGACGAGTACCTGGTGCTAAGTCTATCACAAACTCTATCTCCCTACTCAGAGGCAACCTCAGTGTATCCTGAAATACATCAGCAAACTCGCAGACGACCGGAATCGAATCGAGTGGAACCACGACTGCAGAGGTCTCATCCTCTATATAAAACAAGTGGGTGGATGACCTTCCCTCCGAGCGAGGCATCGCCGTTAAGAACATCTCCTGGACCAGAATGGCGAACACAATACTCCTACTGAAGCAATCAGTCATGGCCCTATACTCGACTAACCAATCCATACCAATAATGGCGTCGTACTCGAACATATCTAATACAAGCATATCAGCCGGTAAGATTAAACTGCCAATTTCTATGCCTACTCCCTGGCATATATAGAAAATCAATGACCCATTATCCAGTGGTGAGTCTACACAAGTCACTGTACTCTCTGCCGTGCTTAGCAACCCAGTGGCCTTTGCAAAGCTAGTGGCTATAAAAGAGTGTGATGCCCCCGTGTCAAATAAGATGCGACCCAAAGTGCCATGGATAGAAAACTTACCCTCCATTGTGGGTGGTGCCTGTGGAACTGCGGCCTGGTGGATGTTATAGACACGTCCATACTGTAACTGCCCCTACTGCATCGGAACTGCGAGTAAAGCTGGAACTGGAGCCGGCGCTGGTAGGGCGGACGAAAAAATGGGTATCTAGGGCTCCTGGTGAGCACCCTGCTGTCGAGGAAGTCTGTACCTATCCGGGCACTCCTGTTTCTTATGGCCAGTCTTGCCACAAGTATAACATTTCCCAATGAAGTTTCCTCCTCTCTGCCCCTGGTATCCTCGACCCGGTTGGCCGTTACCACCTCTACCTTGGCCCTACTGGCCCTGTTGTCCTCCCCGTTATTAACCCTGCTGCTGATTTTATGGCTGGCCCTGTTGATGGCCCTGCCTCCAACCCCCATGACCATGTCTGAACCCTCAAGAACGGAACCTCTTTGCAGACTCCCCCTGTTGGGAACCCTGCCTCTGACTCTGCTCAACTGGTACTCCACTGGCATTACCTCCCCCTGTCTTTCCCAACTGGTTGGGTTCTTCCCCTCGCTTGTTTCCCTTAGCATGAAAGCGATTATCCTGATAATGCAATAAGGCTGCATTCAGAACGTCGGTATATGAGTGTAGGGAAAGGTTACCCAATAAATGTTATCGTATCTTCCAAGTCAAGCCATCCATGAACATCTGAATGCGTTTCTCCTCAGTAGACACCTCCTCCGGTACCATGTTTGTCAATCGTGTAAACTCTTCCTCATATTCTGCAACGGTCTTCCCTTCCTGGGTGAGGTCTAAAAGTCTCCGTCTCATCTCAGTCTTGACGGCGAAAGGAAAATACTTGCGGTTAAACCGCACCCAGAAATCGTTGATAGTCATCCCATCTCGCTCCTCAGTAGTAATAGTGGACTCCCACCACTGTAAGGCTGCCCCTTTCAGCTTGAAGGTAGCCAAAACTTGCCTCTGAACCTCTGTACACTCATACATGCGAAGATGTCGCTGTAAGTCCTTTTTCCACTGACTCGCGGTAACCACATCGGAACTACCCGAGAACTCTGGGGGACAAGCCCTCTGAAAGGACTCTCTAACTCTCTCCCATGCAGTGGGAAACGGATGCACTGGAACTGGTGCTACTGCCTGAACCTGAGGTGGGGCCTGCTGCACCACCGCTAAGGCTGCATTTATCGCTTGTGCAACGATCGCGGCAACTTTCGTTGCGTTCATTGTCCCCTGAGCCTGTATGGCCGACTGTTCTGGCTGGGCCTGTCGGTCTCTTGGTGCATGTCGAGGATGCATCTGAGACGAGAAAGAACATTATTAGTCCACAGTTATTTCAAAATCTCAATAGCTGAAGACGTAACCGCAAAATATAAGATCACAACAGTCCTAAAAATAGGGCTCTATATCAAAGGACGCAAAGCTGAAAACATAGTAAGCCGTACAAATCCTAATGGACACTAGAACCTGATGCTCTGATACCACCTGTGACACCCCGCTCAATTAAATATTGGGTGATCAGTCCTTTATAAAGTTTAAAACAGAATATTCGGTTGGTTCATTCTTAGCATCACTGTCGAAAACATAATAACTTATTTAATCACCTAATAAAATTAAGCTAAGTGTCAAAACATTTTTCTTATTTATTCAAAACCATTTTTAATTACCAAATCGAGTAATTTAATATAAAACATCCACGCACAATTAATTAATACAAATACGAAATCAGAATCGCATGCTGAAATAAATAAGACTGGATAAAATATCCCAGTTCAAAACACTAAACCAAAATAATAGTACCCATCAATCCAAATGAAAGTAAACGAGAAATAGAGTAAACATAGTCTCTAAAACTGTCTAGGTCAAGAACTCCACCGTTTGCACCGCCGTCACCGCCAAATTGTAGATCGCGCGATGAGGATCACAACCACACCAATTTATTCCACAAATCTGAAACAAAGATTTCCAGGCAAGTATCTATCTTGCTTTATTTAGTTAATGCCTCAATTATATTAGCCTAGGTTGGATTAGAACTAGTTTTCGTGAAAGAAAATCATATTGGAGACTAGAATTTATATGTGGCATAGGTAAAAATCGTATTCTGGAAATCTATCTCATATGTAGAGGTTGAACCACAAATTTCCATTGAGTTAGGAGTAGAAAATCTGGAAAAAATAATGGGAAGAACTAACTTAAAGAAAATATTAGGGTTCTTGAGATTTATATAGATTTTTCCCTTTTAATTCGTTATACTTGATGAAAACTCACATGTCTTACGTAGAATATTAATTATTTGGGTATATAACACTTGTAGTATCATTTGTTGGGAGTTTGGGAATCAAATATGATGATTGGGATGAGTTTGGAATAGAATTCCCGTAACTGGTATTTCTGTAGTTTCGCCATAACTGCTTGATCGATCGATCGACCAAAGAGCATCGATCGATCGAATGATCGATCGATCGACCCACTTCCATCGATCGATCGACCCCTCCTAGAAAACTCATAATCCCCTTTTAAATAGTTATTTCGATTTAAATGAGTAGTAATCTTTGGACATTATGGTTAGAATATTTTGGGACATAAATAGGACCAGTAGGACTTTATAAAAATGGAGCATTTAATGTACGGCGAAATTAGGATTAACGGGGAGTGAATTACACTTAAGGAATAATGGAAACGAGTGTCTAACGGAGTGAGACTCGTAAGGAAGTTACGTCGTAATATAAAAGAGTACCAACTGAAATTACACTTAGGGAGATAGGATACTATGAGTGATACGAAGTAAGTTTGGAATAATCCCATAAATAAGAATAAAATAGACGAGCCGTTATACGGGATAATCTAATAATGTGTACTAAGAATAAATATCATAAGTATGGGTCATGGGTGTACCTAATTTAGAAATGTAAATGGTAGTATATATATATATATATATATGACTGTGTTTGTGCGTCAATTATATACGTGTGAAAATCATGCCCGCGCTACTTGCTATCACTGAGGTTACCGCGTCGGGACAGTCTTATCTCGATGGGACCTTTATGGGGGATATTGACTTGTACCCTAGAACATAGGAATCCTTGGTACAGGCTATCTGATCGATAGTCGGACGGTCCTAAGAGACGTGAGGGTATGTGCTGACCTCTTAGTGACTTGGAACTATGCTTCGCCTCAATTTGTGTGTGTTTTGTGTTAATATGGTTCAAGTGTGATTCCGAACTAGTATTTCCCTTAGTACAAGTGATACGGGGACTTGATAGCAAAGTATGACAGTACCATAAATTTTATGCGGGGTGCCAATAGTATATATATATTATGTGAGTGATTAATATATATACTGACTTGAAATTGGAAACTTTCTATTGTGTTTAAAAGTAGTTAAGTAATGAATAGTATTTCGATTTTGATATAAGTGTTTGAAAATTTTGAGGCAATACTGAAAGATTTTTTTTTTATGAAATGAAATACTTATGAAAACTTTACTCTCAGAAACTAATTATTTCAGCCCTAAAATTTATCGTCTTGAAACCTTATGAGGAATTTAAGACAAGTTTAACATATGGGGATTAATAGTGCGGTAGGTGTGCACATTAGAAGAGAGGGGAGAATTTCTCAAGAGAGTGTCGCATACTAATACGATTGTTGCATTAGCCGGAAAGCATTTTAAATACTTGCTAAACTAAATTTTAAACTGTTTTACAATCGGGCTCTGACCCGTTTCCTATTTTCTCTTCTCTCTTGTATATATATGTATATATTACAGGTGCCCAGCCACAGGGGCGTCATGCTTAGGATTCTTTGGAAGGAACGTGCTGGAGTTTAGGTGGGAGTTGCAGGTCTTTTGCTTAGATGACCTCATTATTGATTCCACTCCTAGTTCTATTTTATCCAGTTGGGCATGTGTCGCCCTTTTTCCTTATTCAGTTGGTTTTGTCAGAGATTGTGATTCATTTACGTTTAGTATTTTTACTTTGGTATTTGGTACTGTCAGGATGTTTTTCCTTTGAAGTTTTAAAGTTGGAATTAGTTATTTGAATGCTAAAATTGCTTGGATGATCTTTTCCAGTTTAGTTATTTGTGTGACTCTTAAACGGTGAATTATGAAAGATTTTATTATTGGACTCAAATTAAAAATAGAAATAATGTTTTAAATGGTTTTGATACTTAGCTTAATTATTTAGGGTGTTTAAATTGATAAGTATGTTTTGCGAAAGTGATGATAAGAATGAACCAACCATTCACCTTGATTATAATTTGATAAAGGACTGATCACCTTATATTTAATTAGGCGGGGTGTCACACTAAGTTGTTCGGTGGATATATATTTTGCCACGTAAGTTAACACGTGTCTTCATGTAGTTGGTCTATGTCAACTGACTAATTTTTGTATCAACAGAAGCCCCCAATGTTTCACAATTGAGGTTGAATTTGAGAGTGTGCAACATTATGCCCAGAAGTTGCTCGGACATATTTACACAGTCTTGTTGATGATTTTGAGCGTGAAATGGCAAACTTGTAAACATTTTGAATTTTCGACAGACGCTTGGGTATTTGCGTCTTTTTCATCATTTAGCCGCCAGAATGCAATCGTCTTTTCTAGTAATCATTTCTTTTCTCGCTTCCCGATGCAGTACGTTTAAAAGGGATAGAATCAAACCATCTTCCACCTTTCCCTTTATAGACTTCCGAACTCTTTATCTTCTCAATCTATATTCTTACGATCGTTCTTTCTGTCGCCCGCTTTAGCAGATTTCTCAATTTTCTATAAGAACCTCTTCCTTTTTCTTTCTTTGCGTTAGTCATCATGGTTTATCTTATCTAATCATTAGATAAATTTCGGACTGATTTTGCAATTCCCTCTTGGGTTATCCTAGAGGAACCTCCTTGCCATTCTAATTTATTTTCTTTAGCTGAGGGGAACTGGTTTCCCTCCATTTTTGTAGCAGAATGTGGGTTTTTATTTCCGCCCAACCTTTTGTGTTTGGAGTTTTGCCAATATTTCGATATTGTTCGTGCAAGACTAGCTCCAAATACATGGAGGGTAGTTAATGGCGTACATAGATTGAACCAAATACATGGAACTCGCTTAGGAATTCCTGAAATTATGTATTGTTATAAAAGGGTTACCAACGATACTACTTTTTATTTAAAAACTAGGTGTTCAAATAGAGCTTTAGTGGTCAATCTTCCCGATGCTAATAGGGACTATTTTTTTCACGGGGTTGTGATGAAAAATTGGCAACACCCCTCGTTAAAAGGAAAAGATGTATACCAATGTCCTAGATGTCCACTTTATGGCAATGGGATAGGTTGTTTTTAATTTTTCAATTTAGCTCTGTTTTTGTTTGATAAAATGCGTCACTGACATGTACGTTTTTATTTTACAGTTGATAGCAAAAGGAAACCTCCAAAAGAGAGTGACATAAATATAAAAAACTTAATGCTTAGTTGGGGTTTGCATAAATCCATTGATGGGGAGAACGTGAGCTCTCTTCTTATTTGTTGAGATACAAGAACACCACCTCATCTTTTATTTCCCGACCTCTCGTTCATCCTGTGGTTGATCTTGACCAAGTATCGGCATTTTTAGCAACTGTTGGAGAATCTTCTTCTGATTTGGGTACCTCTATTGCTGATTTGATGATGAAGAAGAAGAGGGTACCTGAGTTCTTTGCCAAGTTTACCCCTGGTGCTGAAGGGGCGAAGAAGAATAAGGGTGATGTTCCCGCTGACGAAACTAAGAAAAAGGATGTTGTTCCTCCTGCTAAATATATCAGCAAGAAGACCCCTATTGCCCTTAAAGAGGAAGAACCTTTGATTGAAGTTGTTGTCCCAAAAGAGGTAGCACCTTTGATTGAAGAAGAGGTAGCACCTGTGATTGAAGATGCCCCTCTGAGAAGATTGAGGAGGGGTCTTGCTGAAAGACCTGTGGATACTGTTGCCCAACCTACTGGAGTTGGGATTTCTACTTTGAGGGCTAGTCCTCCAGCTGTCCTTTCACCTGACTTGGCCAAGAAATGGATCAATTCAGGTACTCTTCCTAATTTTTGAGCTGCTGAAACATCAACTCCTCAGAATAAGGTTGTCGATGTGGCTTACCAACTCCTTACCTTAGTAAGTGGTCATTATACTTATCTTTCTAATTCTTAATTACCATGTACATGCTCTGATTTATGCTTTTTTTCTTTTTGCAATTTTTGGTGTACTTTGATAACATCGTAAAGAAGGATAAAGCCATTAAAGCTTCAACCTCATCCAGTGGAGTAGAGGAAGCCCCTGATGGGTTATCAAAATCTTTGGGGGAGTCCCGACAGAATTACGAAGAGGACAAAGCTGCGTGGGAGAATAAACTCCGATTGGCTGAGTCAGCTCATCAACAAGCTATAAATACCTCCAAGGAGTTGGAGGAAAAATTTAAGGTTGCTCTTTCCAGCCAAGTAGAAGATGATGGCAAGCTTAAAGAGGCTGAACGATGTAAGAAAGATCTTGAGGATAAGGCGAAGTCTGTTGAAGAGCTTCTCAGGGAGAAATCTTCTTCGGAGAGAACAAAGAGGAAAACTGTGGTGAAAGAGTCCTTTAGCTCTGGCTGGGACAAAGGGTGGAATAGAGATTTGGTTGCTATCTCTTCCCAGACGGAGTATGTAGGTTTGAAATACTTCAGAGATAGATGGGTCGCAGCTTTGAAAGAATTGAACATTGCTCATGATTCTGAACAGTTTCAGAAACACACTCATGTACCTCCTCCTACTATTGAAGAAGAAGAGGAAGATGAAGCTGCATCTGATGAATCTTCTATGGTGATAGTAGAATAAGCACCTGCTGCTACCCTTCTTCCATCTTTCGATCAAGTTCAGAAGGCAACAACTTCTACCAAGCAACTTCAAGTGCCCCCCGAGCGACCAACTCCTTCATCCAAATCGACTGAAGATGTTGTAGGAAATAAGGAGAAGCTGTAGAGTTGTTCGGCTCTTTAATTATATTATTTTTCTATCTTTTTTGTTTTTCCCTTTCATTGCAATTTTAGTTGTACCTTCTCCTCCTATGATTAATAAAATGAACTTCGTTATTTATTCTGAGCTATCTTCTTTACTTGCTCGACATGTAGTTGCACTGTTGTTGATTTATTCCTATTTTACTTGCTAGTTTATTGCCAGTATGGAACTCTTATCAGCTCATGATACAGAGTTGATGAAGAAATGTAATGACTACTTTTAGGATGGTCATACAGACTTTACTGAAGCTGAAATAGTTAATATTCTTGGACCTTATGCCTCTGACCGAGCAATTGAAGCTTATCAATATTTAAATTGTCTTCTTGATCGAGTTGTGGCCAATAATGCCGCTTACTATGAAATAATTTAAGATCTTCAAGGAACGATCGAGGAACTTTAACTTCAACACAAAGAAACCACTATACTTTTACATGAGGGGTATGAGAAGAAGTACCAACAGTTGAGTGTTGATCGGGGTTATAAAAAGTTCATTTTAGCCCATAAAAAGAGAGCAAGTGTGCTTAAACTTGAAGTTGAGGAGTACAGAGACATTGCCAAACTATTGGAAGAGGAAAATATAACCTTACGAGAATAACTGAAACAGTTAAAGTCTACTTCTTCTTCGGGAGATCTAGTCCCCGTCAATGATGAGGGCTTTTCATTTTTGGAAACTGAAAATGCTTCTTTGAGAGAAGAATTAAAAGCTTTGAAAAGAGCCAAAACTACATCTTCCTCGAGGGGTAGAGCAAGAGCTAGTTGGAGAAGCGTTCAAGTAACTAGAACTCAATAAACCTTAGCAAATCAGGCTATTCAACTGAAGGCAAAGACTATAGCATTAAATGAGAGGTCCCAGAAAATCCAAAGTCTTACCGAGCAACTATCAAACTAGAGTTTGCATTGGAGAATAAAGAGAACTTAATGAAAAAACTTCATCAACATGTGGAAAGATTGACATATCAATTCCATAAACAACCCAGATAATATTATATGGGGGGATACAATGAAGCTCTATGCCATCTCGATGACTGGTTGAGACAATCAAATAATGAGGGATACAAACAAGGATGGATGAACACCTTGACTGTGATGAAAATTGAGAAAGGAAATTCCTTATGGAATTGTTATGAGACTGGATTACTTGATCTGTCTGTGCTTCCCTTTAAGCTAGATGTCAGTTGGATTCCAGCTCGAGCCATTCCTCAATGTTTGATCTCCAAGTATCTTGGCGACTACCATCTTCATGAAGACTTTGAGATATCTAGACCTGAACATTTTCTTGATCGACCGAGTTCGATCAACATCAGAATGCTGCGAGATATGAATTTTATCAACTCTCCTTATGTTTGGATGATCCTCCCGCTGGAATGGAACATGTACCAAAATCGTAAGGAAAAAGGCCAATAGAATAAGAGATTTGTATTCAAAGAAAAAGTTCATTGTTTTGTAATTGTCTTTCCTTGGAAATAAATTTTAATTTTCTTTTGATAAGTATATACATTTATAAAGGGACAATTTGTCCTGTTTTGTTCTAATTGCCTGGACAATGGAACTTTACCCCATTTGTTGTCTAGTTGTAGTGACTTTTCACCCATAAGTGCCTAAGCAATGGAATGATTTTCATCCCATGGTCCTGATTAGCTGTAGCAATCTTATCTAGATTACCTTGTTGCCTAGTTTTGGATGCCCCTTGAGGTCACCCATCTTCTTGCCTAGTTTTGGATGCCCCTTGAGGTCACCCATAATCAAACAGGACTTGCCTTTTGTGATTGTTATGCCAACATTGTTGGTTAAGTTTAATGTTGCCGACCAACCTTAGTTGGCGATTGCTGATATCCGACCAACCGTAGTTAGTGGTTGTTGGTATCCAACCAACCGTAGTTAGTGGTTATTGATGTGCCGACCAATCGTAGTTGGTGGTTGCTGATGCCTTCTTGAAAAATTCAAGTGTAGTGTGTAGCACTAGTACTCCAAAAAAAATTGAACTAAAAAGAAAATGGGGAAAATATCATTTTATTCATATTAAAAGAACGGAATACGTGTGAATCTACATTACTAATAATATTTATGCAGATGCTCTGCATTCCATGCATTTTTGAATTCTTCCCCCTCTAAAGTTTCTATTATGTAAGTCTCAAGTCGAACAATCTATGTTACACGATAAGGCCCATGCCAGTTGGCCTCTAGCTTATTATGTTTCTTAATGTCTTTCTTGCGTACATAATCTTCCTCCTTAAGATCACATTTCTTAACTCTTTTATTGTAGAACATGGCATTTCTTTGTTGATAAACTGCATTCTGAATAGCTGCGTCTTCTCTTACTTCTTCGAGCAGGTCCAGATCTAAGCATATCATCAAATTGTTTAATGGAAAGTTGAAATTAAGCACCCGATGAGTAGGTAGGCCCAGTTCAGCAGGTATGACAGCTTCACGTCCAAAGGCTAACATGTAAGGAGATTCCCCCGTTGCTATTCGGGGAGTTGTTCGGTAAGCCCATAATACAGAGTGCAATTCGTTACTCCAGTTCCTTTTCACATCATCCAATCGTTTCTTCAACCCATTAAGCATAGTTCAGTTTGTCACTTCTGTTTTCCCATTGCTCTGGGGATGTCCTAGTGCAAAATGGATCTTCCGGACATTGGTCTGGTGATAATACACAACAAACTCCTCATTATTAAATTGGGTACCATGGTCAGTGATGAAAGCACGCGGCAGACCATATTTGCAAATAATACTCTTCCAAATGAACCGATAAACCCTTTCATAAGCCATGTCAGTTAGAGGTTCAACTTCCACCCACTTTGTGAAATAATCAACAACGACTACCAAATATTTAAATCGTCCTTTAGTAGTTGGCAGAGGACCGACCAAGTCTATTCCCCACATGGAAAATGGCCAAGGGGAAGAAATTGGGCTTAATAATGCCTGTGTATTTCTTCGTATAATAGAGAACCATTGACACTTATCGCATTTCTTGGCATAAGCTTAACAGTCAGCTCACATCGTTGGCCAATAGTATCCCTGCATCATCATCCTCTGCAGGAGGGTCCGACCTGCAACATGAGCTCCACAAGAGCCTTCGTGAATTTCTTCTATTAGATTTTTAACTTCTGATGGATGAACACATCTCTATAGGCCTGCTATCATTCCTCTTTTGTACATAATTCTATTGCTCAACACATACCGAGCAGCTTTGAACTTCAGCCTTTTGGCTACAAGTCATTTAGTTGGTAAAATTCCTTCTTCGATGTATGCTCTAATGGAATCCACCCATGAAGGTCCCATGTCCAAAGTGATGAATCTCACCATCATATCTTCATGAATGCTTCGGTCTGCCAATATCTCAATAGGAATCATTCTTTGTAACTCGGTGCAAGTAGCTGAGGCTAACCGAGCTAGTGAGTCAACCCTCGCATTCTCTAATCTTGGTATTCTGATCACTTGTACCGCTACAAAATTGGATACAATCACCATAGCTTTGGCGTGATACCTATACATGAAGTCTCCCTTTATTGTATACAACCTAAGAATCTTATTTATGATTAGCTGTGAATCACTAAACACCATAACTTGCTCAACTTTAAGCGTTTTAGCTAAACTGAAGCCCACAATCATAGCTTCATATTCACCTTCATTATTGGAGGCTTTGAACGGGAAATGCAAAGCATATTCTATATCCAATCCATCTGGAGTGTTAAGAATTATTTTGGCTCCGCTGCTTGTGGCACACGAAGAGCCATCAATAGACAAATTCCATATAAGTATACAATTATCAAACTCTTGGTCTGACAAAATCCCCTGATGGAATATTTAGTACTTCCTTTTATCATCACCCCACGTCGGGCTTTTATTAGGGGATTCTTATTGCTCGGTTACTATCCTCTTCGGCAAATCTGCTATCATCCTCTAGCGTTCATGGGTTGCTCTTTATTATACCTCTGTTGGTCGGAGGTATCTGGGTAAGTGAACTCCACAATGAAATATTCCACTGCCTGTCCTTTGAGCGAAGACCTTGGCTCATAAATAATATCCTACTCACCTAGTTCTACCGCCCAATACATCAATCTTCTGGATTTCTCTAGTTTGTGCAAAGCCTGTCTGAGTGGTAGATCGGTGTATACCACTATGGTATAGGCCTGGAAGTATGGTTTCATCCTCCTGCTTGCCTCGATCAATGCTAATGCCATCTTCTCCAACCTTGGATATCTAATCTATGCTCCTCGGAATGCTTTGCTTGTATAATACACCGATTTTTTCATTCCATCCTCTACTCTTATCAATGCTGAACTGACTGCATTTTTTGAAACAGCCAAGTACAAATATAACTTTTCTCCCATCATCGGCCTGGACAGCAATGGGGGTGTCCCCAAATATCGCTTCAACTCTTAAAATTCTTTCTCACATTCATCACTCCGTTCGAATATTTTTTTGAATGTCTTGAAGAATGGAAGACATCTATCCATTGCTCGTGAGACAAACTTTTTGAGAGATGCAACACGCCCCGTGAGGCTTTGCACCTCCTTCTTCATAGTTGGAGATCGTAGTTCCAGCAAAGCTTTAATCTTCTTAGGATTTTCCTCAATGCCTCGTTAATTTATAATATACCCGAGGAACATGCCTTCTTATACGCCAAATACGCATTTAGTCGGGTTCAACTTCATATGATATTTCTCCAACTGGTCAAAGGTATGGCTTAGGTCAGCTATTTGGTCAGCAGCTGTCTTGCTCTTAGTCAGCATGTCGTCGACGTAAACCTCCATGTTTCTGCCAATTTATTCTGTGAACACCTTATTCATTAGCCGCTGGTAAGTAGCACCTGCATTTTTAAGACCAAAACTCATAACATTATTGCAGTATGTTCCCCTTGGGGTAATAAAAGAGGTACTCTCCCTATCTTTTGGTTTCATCTTATTCTGGTTATAGCCAGAATAAGCATCCATGAATCTCAATAATTCATGCCTTAAGGTGGCATCTACTAGCTAGTCTATTCGGGGCAGTGGGAAGTGATCTTTTAGGCAGGTTTTGTTAAGATCCATGAAATCAACACACATACTTACATCCTCCATTTATTGTTCTTATTTTTAACCATCACGACATTATCTAACCACTCAGGATATTTTACATCCTCAATAAAAGAGGCCTTTTACAGTTTCTCAACTTCCTCCTAAATAGCTTGGTTCTTCTCTGGGTTGAAGACCCTTCTTCTTTGCTTCACCGGTTTGATTTCCTTATTAACATTGAGTTCGTGGAACAGGAAGGCTAGGTTTATCCCCGACATATCGTCATAACTCCATGCAAAATCTTGCTTCCTATGTCTAAAAAATGCCACTAATATTTGTTTTATCGTCGGATCCAGTGAAGTGCCAATTTGAGTTGTTCGTTCTGGTCGTTCGTCGTCTATAATGATGTTCTGCGTTGTTTCCATGACTTGACCCTTCACGATCTCTGATTCATCTCTTGGGTCCAATGTCTCAATATTTGCATCTTCAGACTCATCCACTTGGTAAGTGGTGGTCTTCTTCCTGGCTTCCTCCAACTCTTCTTATTCGACAGATGAATAGTAGCATTCCCGAGCTACTTTTTGATCACCTTTCACAAGTCCCACACCAAAGTTGGTCGGAAGCTTCAAGCATTGATGTACTGTGGATAACACTTCTTCAAACTTTTTCAGGCCTACCCTTCCCATGATTATGTTGTAGTCTGATTGGACGTTTTTGTCCATTACGAAAAAGTAAACTTTTTCTATTCTACAAGCAGTCCAGGTACCAATAAGCATGTCCAACTTGATTGTCCCAAGTGGAAAGACTTTTTCCCTGGTAAAACTAAGGAGGGGCCTATGATAGGGCTCCAACTGGGGTAGTTTCAAGTTTAAACTGTCAAAGATAGGGTAGAAGATGATGTCTACCGATCTACTATTGTCTACCAATACTCTTGAGATGATCACATCCTTCATCCTCATCTTGATCACAAAGGGGCCATCGTGAGGATACAAGACACCTTACAGATCACTTTTGGAAAAAACCAATGACCAGTTTATCCTTATTAACCTTCCTCAGGAAATCCTCTTCCGCCAGATTTATTCGTTGTATATAGGGGCAAGCTTGGGCCTCATTGAGGTAAGCTTTCTTCTCAACAGTATGATCCCATCCTCATGCATCTCCACCTCTAATCATATTACATTTGAATGAACCAAAATGGAATGAAAATACCTCACGTAATGGTTACCTTGGCATTTTGAGGAGGTCGGGATCATCTTCATGATTCCTTTTCTTGTCATCTCTTATTCGCCGAGGAGATTTAGACCTTTGCCTTTCTCTGTCGTTGGTCTTCCCATTATTCTGGCGATCAACAAACCTGCTCGATTTCCCTCGTCGAATGAGTGCCTCAATCTCAACTATGCACCGCTTGGTCATGTGGCCATGGTCTTTATGGAACTCGTAATACTTGGACTTGTCCCTCCTTTCAGGGGTTGTCCTCAACTTCTCTGGCCAATTTAGTTCTTCATTATTCTTGATCTCCTCCAGAATATGGTTTATATCCACCTTTAAGGGAGTATAATTCCCATACTTCCTCAAGTGCTCTATCGTCTCTTTGCCTTTCGATTGCTTATTGCCCCTATTATGATTTTGATCTTTTTTCTCCGACCTGCCCTCAGCTTTAGTCTGTGCTTTGGTCTCACCATTCTTGTTTGCAGACATAGCTTATTCGGGGTTCATTATTTTGGCTGCTTTAGCCATTAATTCCGCCATGGATTTAGGGGGATCTTTGCCCAAAGTATAATACATCTTGTTCGGTAAAAGTCCGCTAATCAGAGATGTAATGGGTGTCTTTTATTTGTAATCGATCACCTCCAATTTCTTATTGTTAAAACGAGTGATAATCCCTAGTGCTTTCTCCTGTTTGCTGCCTTACACTCAACAGGTGTGCTACCCTCTTGACTGGCTTCGCATCATAACAGAAATTTCCTATAAAGAGCTCTGCCAGTTGATGAAAAGTAGCAAACTATCCTCGCGGAAGGTTGTTATACCATATTTGAGACCCAGTGATAGTTCATGAGAATGCCATTCACCTCATCTCATTGGGAACTTCATAGATATCGACAGCATCTTAGTATTGCTCTATGTGGACAACATGATCAGCATTTCCATCGTACTTCGGCGTAACTACACGAGTCTTAAACTTCGATGGTGTGGGAAAATCCACAATCGCTTGTACGAAGGGTGATCCTTTTACAAAGGTTCTTTGGAGGGGTTTTCTGGCCTTAGCCATTTCCCCTAACCTATCTTCCAACCTCTAAATGGATCCTTTTCAAATGTCAATTCCATCCTCTGATATATTTGCTCGGGCAACAGATTATGCATAATTTTCCTCTTGGGATCTCTCTGTACGAGCGGTAGGGCGCAATTGGGCAGAACCTTCCCTTAGATCATTTAGTCATTGAAAATTTCCCGATGAAATTCGAGGAGGATTTTTATTCCTCTTGGGGCCCAAACGATTAAAGGGGGAGACTCTACTCAACCTCTCCAAGGTTCTTGTTTGTTCCAGGATTACAGTGACATTTTCTTGAGAGTCTATGACTCTTATGGGAGATATCCGACCAGGCTGATAGGACGGGTCACTGGACCTCTCTGTATGACGCGATTTAGTATGCTTGGACAAGGACACATGAGGGAACAGAGTACGTCTGGATCTTGAAGATGGCAGATAAGTGTTTCTATGAATGCTTCGCTGGCCTGACTAGGCATGCATTGCATTTTGAACAGCTTAGTTGAGTTGTCGCATGGTATCATGCATAGTTTTTTGTCCCCTGGCTAAGCTGGCCATTATTCTAGTGAGTTCATTGACAGTTGGAGGAACAGACGGGTTAGGATGAACTTTGTCATTGTTACTATTGATAGATTCTGGGATCTCAGCCATGTAGGATGAATGTTTTTGTGAAAAATGCTACGTATAGTCATTTTCCACAAACGACGTCAATGTGTTGATGTAAAAAACTAGATTTGATCTGATTAATTAATCACAGATAAATATGAATAAATAAATAAGACAAATGCTTTTTAAAGTGGTTAGCCTTAATGAAAATGGACTACGTCCACTATCTTGTAAAACTGGGTGTTTTGCCTTCATCTTAATTATGATCGCATGTGATCGATTGCCCCGTTATGGAGGGGGTTATAATGTATTTATAGCCCTTGGGCTGTCAATATGAATAGATAATATGCCGTTATTTAATAGACATATACATCTGTACATAATAAGAATGTTCATTGAATCTGTTGTTCATTGAATCTGTAATTGTTTCTTGATCTTCTTGATTAGATGCTCTGTACATTGAGTAGCTCGTCAAGTTGAGTAGCTCGGTGCACTGAGTAGATCGGTACGCTTAGTAGCTCGGCATGTTGAGTAGCTCGGTGGATATACATTTTGTCACGTAAGATGACACGTGTCTTCATATAGTTGGTCCATGTCAGCTGACTAAGTTTTGTATCAACAATACCAATCCCACAACTCATTTCCATCCTCACCCTTCATCATAGTCAAGGAATTCAACCATCCATGTTTGTATCTCTCATTGTTTGATTGTTGCAACCTCACATCAAGATGACATAAATCTTCGTCGTATCCTCCCATCCAAAACTCTCTGGGCTGCTTGTGGAATTGATAAGTCAATCTTTCAACATGATGATGAAGCCACTTCACTAAACTTTCTTTGTTCTCCAACGTAGAGCTCTGATTGGAAAGTTGATCGGTAAGATTTTGAATTTTTTGGGATATTTGAACTAAAGCTTGATTTTTTGCCTTCAGGTGAGCAGCCTGGTTTTCTAAAGCCTACTGAGTCGTAGTCTCTTCGATACTACTCCAACCAACTCTTGCTCTAACCCGGAAAGATGATGTAGGTTTGACTCTTTTCAAAGCTTATAATTCTTCTCTTAATGAAGCCTTTTCAGTCTCCAAGAAGGAAAAACCTTCATCACTGACTGGGACCTGATCTACTCTCAATTTTTCTCCTAAAGCATTATTTTCTTCCTTTTCAGTCTTCAAGAGGAAGAAGCAGATTTTAGCTGTCTTAATTCTTCTTCCAAAGCATTATTTTCTTCCTCTAGCAACTTGGCAATATTTTTGTGATCTTCAACCCGAAGCTTTAGCACACTCTCTCTCTTATTATAGGTTGAGATAAATTTGTCATTGCCCCGATCAACGCTCAACTGTCGGTACTTCTTATCATAACCTTCATGTAAAAGAGCAGTGGCTTCCTTGTGTTGAGGTTCAACTTATTCAATCATTCCTTGAATATCTTCAATCATTTCATATTAAGCCACATTATTTTCTATAACCCGATTAAGTAAACATCTTAAATATTGGTAAGCATTAATTACTCTCTCAGAGGCATCAGATCCAAGAATATCAATTATTTGTGATTCAGTGAAGTCTGCACGACCAACTTTGAAGTAATCAATACACTTGTTCATCAACTCTGTATCATGAGCTAACAATAATTCCATCCTTGCAATAAACTAGCAAAGAAAAGTAAAAACAGATCAACAACAGCATAGTTATAAAGGCAAAACTCGGAATAAATAGCAAAGTCCATTTTATTGATCATAAGAGAAGAGGGTACAACCAAAGGTAAAAAATAAAAGAGAAAACGGAGAAAAGTAACAAATTGTCGAACAACTTTACACTTTCTCCTCATTCCCAACAACATCCTCACCTGGTTTTGAAGAAGGAATTGGTTTCTCGATGGGCAGCTGGCGTTGCTCGGAAGAGATTGTTGCCTACTGAACTTGCTCAGAGGATTGAGTGATAATGGCAGCAGCAGTTTATTCTACTATCAACGAAGAAGATTCATCAATACAGCTTCATCTTCTTCTTCTTTTTCAATAGCAAGAGGAGGACCATGAATATGTCTCTAAAATAGTTCAGAGTCCTTAGCAATATTCAACTCCTTCAACGCTACAACCCATCCATCTATAAAGAACTTCAAACTTGCATACTCCATTTGGGTAGAAGCAGCAGTTATGGCTTTATTCCACCCGTTGTTCAAGCCAAAGCTAAAGAACTTCTTCACAATAACTTTTCTCTTCGCCCTCTCCGAGGAATTATTTTCCCTAAGAAGCTCTTCAACAGAGTTTACTTTCTATTCAAGATCTTTCTTACGTCGTTCAACCTCTTCAAGCTTACCCTCAGCTTCCCCCTTACTGGAAACGGCCATCTTTAATTTCTCCTCTGCCTCCTTGGAAACATTTACAGCCTCTTTTCGTGCTACATCAGCCTCTTGTGCAGCATCCATAGATCTATGTCGAGCTAGATCATCCTCTTGGGCTTCTTCCACAGCTTTTTATTGTTCTGCCTCAGCAGAATTGATTTTATTTTCCCAAGCAGCTTTGTTATCCTCATACTTCTGTTGGGATTCCTCCAAAGATTTTGACAACCCAACAAGGGCTTCTTCTACTCCACTAGAAGAAGTTGTAGCTTTGATAGCCTCATTCTTCTCCAGGATATTATTAAAATACACTAAAAACTGTGAGATAAAGAAAAGCTCAAGTCAGGAAATGAATGTTGTATGAAGAATCAAAATGACAAGTATAATGACACATACTAATGCAAGGTGTTGGGCTACCAGGTCAGTGACTTTCTCCCGAGGAGTAGAAGTCTCAGCAGCCAGGAAGAGTTCCATACCAGATAAATTTCTTGGCCAAGCCAGGAGAAATGAGTGCTGAGGAACTAACTCTCAAAGAAGGTACCTTAACCCCAGATGATTGAAAAGAAGCATACATGGTCTTCTCAGTAAGACCCATTCTCAATCTTTTCAGAGGAATAACTTCAATCAAAGGTGTTGTCTCTTCTCGAATAACAACAACCCCTTCAATCAATGGTTCTGCATCTTTTGGAGCAACTGGGGGCTTTTTGCTGACCTCCTTGATAGTTGTTAGTACTCCCCCAGATAGAGCAACATCCTTTTTCTTAGTCCCTTCAGTTGGGACATCTTCTTTGCTTTTATTCGCCCCATCAGCACTAGGAGCAACCTTGGCAAAGAGATCATGCATTCTCCTCTTCTTCGTCATCAGGTCAGCAATAGAAGTGCCAAAATCAGAGGAAGATTCTTCAACAATTGAAGAAGATACCGGAGGTTGATCAAGATCAATCACCAAAGGAGGAGCAAGAGGCCGAGCAATAAAAAAGGAAGTGGTGTTCTTGTATCTCAACAAATAGGAGGCAGACCTCACGTGTTCCCCAGCTATTGCTTGATGAGAACCCGAGATAAATTTCAAATCTTTTATATTAATAACACTCTCTTTTGGGGATTTTCTCTTGCTGTCAACTACAACATAAAGAATAAATGTCAGTGACACATTTTATCAAACAAAAACAGAGTCAATTTAAAAAACAAAACAACCTATCACATTGCCATAAAGTTGACATCTGGGACCTTGGCGCACGTCTTTCCCCTTTAGTGGGGGATGTCGCCAATTTTTCATCACAACCTCGTGTTCAAAATAATCCCTATTAGCATCAGGGAGATTGACCACTAAAACTCTGTTAGAAAACCTAGTTTTTAAATAAAAGGTGGTGTCGTTGGTAACCCATTTATAATAGTACATAATTTCAAGAATCCCTAGACGATTTTCATGAATTTGATTCAATCTATATACGCCATTAACTACCCTCCCTGTATTTGGAACTACTCTGGAAGGAACAATATCAAAATATTGGCAAAATTCCAAACACAAAGGATTAGGCGGGAAAGAAAAACCACACCACAAAAATAGAAGGAAAGCAATGTCCCTCGGCTAGATAAAATAAATCAGAAGGGCAAGAAGGTTCTTCTAGAATAACCCAAGTAGGAATCCCAAAATCGGCCCTAAACTTATCCAATGATTCGATAAGGTAAACCATGATGGAAAGAAGAAGGAAAGAAGAAGTTCTTACGGAAAAATTAAGAAATCAACAAAGGCAGATGATAGAGAAGATGATCGTAAGAAGAAAAGCGTGAAGACAAAGAGTTTGGGAATCTAGATGGAAAAAGGTAGAATCGAATCTGTTTTTATCGCCTTTATATATGTTGCTTTGTAAAACGGGAAAAGTAACGATCACAGAGGATGATAATTGCGTTTTCGGCGGCTAATCAAGGAAAAAGACGCAAGTACACAAGCATTCGCCAAAAATTCAAAATATTTACAAGTTTGCCACTTCACACTCAAAACTATTATGCTAAGAAAATTTCACAAGTGTTGGAGGTCGGTAACCAAACAGAACATGGGAAATATGCCCGAACAGCTTTTGGGTATAATATTCCACATTCTCGCATCCAACCTCAACTATGAAATGTTGGGGGTTTCTGTTGATACAAAAATTAGTCATCTAACGTGGACCAGTTATGTGAAGACACATGTTATCTAGCATGTCATAAATATATGTACCGAGCAACTTCAAGCGCCGAGCTAGTCAACGTACCGAGCTACTCAGTATACCGATCAACTAGCGGGGAAGATTAAATGACCAAGACAGATTCAATGAACATTCTTATTATGTACCGACGTATATGCCTATTTAATAACGGCGTATTGTCTATTCACATGGGCAGCCCAAGGGCTATAAATACGTTGTAATACCCTAAAGGAAGGGTAAGGTATCATAAGTGAAGATAATCAAGATTAAGGCAAAACACCCAGCAATACAAAAAAATGGACGTAGGCCATTTCATTAAGGCTGAACCACTTTAAAAATCCTTTGCCATATTTTTTTATTCATATTTATCTGTGATTAATTAATTAGATCAAATCTACTTTTTTACATCAACACATATGAACCTCATCATATCAGAGTACCGGATGTTTGCAAACGGTTCTGCCTCTACCCATTTGGTGAAGTAGTCAGTACCGACCAACAAATACCTGTGATTTCCAGATGCGTTAGGTAGTGGCCCTACAATATCCAAGCCCCACTGGGGAAAAGTTCATGGTTTGGTTAATGACTTGAGGTTACTAGCCGACTGGTGGATCACAGGGGAGTGCTTCTGGAACTTTTCACACTTGCGAACGTAAATTCCTTCATACTTTTTCTTGTATGGACATTAGTACCCTTCCTTAATTTCTTAAAAAAACAATGATCTTCCTCTTACATTACTCCCACAAATACCTTCATGAAGTTCACTAAGAACCTGCTCGATATCTTCTAGGTGAACGCATTGGAGGTAGGGGCCAGTAAAAGATTTTTTATAGAGTTCTCCCTCGAAAGATAAGTGAAAGCAAGAAGCCTTGACTCTTATATAGTGTGCCAACCTCTTGTCATCTGGCAGTGTGTCACTCCACATACAAGTTATGATGGAATCCATCCAACTGGGTGCCCTTTCTATGTGGAGGACTTGTTCAGCTACGACTAGTTGGTTGATGCTCGGATGTGCGAGTAATTCTATTTAAATGGTTCTCTATAAATTGGAGTAAATGGCAGAACTTAGAGTTGCTAAGGCGCCGACATGACTATTTTGTCCCCCGGGGAACTACTGAACATCAACTTTATCAAACTTTTCCATAAGTCCCCGTACAAGAACGACATAAGCTGCCATCCTCTCATCCTTGGCTTTTAAATCTCCACTTTCCTTATTAGACACTAGATTTGAGTCGCCAAATACCCGAAGGCACTTTTCCCCTAGTAGTTATGCTTTACGCAGGCCGGTGATCAGTGCTTCCTATTTTGTTTCGTTGTTGGAGGCTTCAAATCCCAATATAATCCATTGTTCAAGCACAATATTTTCTGGGGTAACCAATACAATACCTATTCCTTCCCCCTTGGAGTTAGAGGCTCCATCGATGTAAAGGGTCCAGTCAAAGTATTTTTCTTCCTCTTTTGTTAGTTGCTCAATTTCTAACTGGGCAGTAGGCTGGCTTCTCGTGAATTCAGCGATAAAATCTTCTAGAATTTTCCCCTTAATAGATGCTTTTGGTTAAATGTGGATATTGATTCTTCCAATCTCGATTGACTACTTTGATAGTCAGCCAGAGAGGTAAGTTTTCCTTAGAACATCTTTGAGGGTATGTGAGGTGATCGCGATTATGGAATGAGCCTCAAAGTAATGCTTCCGAATCCTCGAGTTTACCACTAAGGAATATGCGAGATTCTCTAGGGTTAGGTAACGTTGCTTGACATCTATAAGCGTCCTACTTGCGTAGTAGATTAAGTATTGTCCTCCTTCCTTCTCGTATACCAAGGGGGAGCTCACTGTATGGTCTGACATGGGAAGGTAAAATGTATGAGGGAAAAGAGACTGGGGTCTGGTAAGATACTGAATCGGTTGAGGCATGATCCACTCCAATGGACGCTGCCTTCATGGTTCTCACGAACTTCTGGCGAAGCTTATAGTAAAACCTTATCCTCATGGTAAAAAATGGAACTCAAGATGGAGATCCCTCCCTGCAAGAAGATGAACTTTACAACAATAATGGTAACTTTCCTCAAGAGGAACTCTTAAGAGTGATGACTGTCAATGGGGAGTGAAAGAACAAGAGACTCGACACTTAGAGAGAGATCAAGGAGAGAATCCTAGGAGGTTTTGGTGTTATTTTGACAGAGTAATAATGCTATTGAGTTTTTCTATCTAATCTTAACCTTTCCCAGGGATCCAATTTATACTTGGGCATTAGGGCTTAGTTGATACTTTTAGGTACCAAAACTTAGAGCATTTGTGAGGGAAAAGGTCTGCAGTGTACTATTTGTCCCTACCTGTATGCAGCAGCCTGTCCCCTCAGACAGGTGCCACTTGGTGTAAACCAAAGTCATAAAGCGAATATGTCTATGCTAGATGACAAAATGTTTGATTTGGTAAATATCTTACCAAACGATAACTTTTGGTACAAACTTTGTAAGCTTAAGAGGGTGGCCTCAAGGGCCACCTTCTCTGAAATCTTTATGAACTTAAGGGTGGTATCAAAGACAACCTCATCTAAAATCTTATAAAACTTGAGCAGGTCCTTGAGGATCCCCTTTTATCTAGAATCATTTTACAAACTACTCATTTCTTGTGAGCAACCCTTTGGCTACTCACCCTGGTTGTGTTTGACTGTGAGGTGTGTGAGGGTTGGGTAACCCTAGGGTCCTTATACTAGTATTCTCTCAATATTAAAGTGCTAAGTGGTTGAGATTTCTAAACAAACCTTGTTTTTTAGCCACCAAGCCAATACTCCCAAGAGATCCCAACCGACCTATTTGAGCCCTGCTTGCTCAACTAGGATACCTGTACAAGAAAATAAATATTAGTATTCTTATTCTTGAAAAGAATAATCTTTCATGATGATGGGTTGATCTTGGAAGCCCATTCCTCATCCGGACCTATTTTCTGGAAGATGGGGGACCTTAAGGGTTTTGCTTTCAATATTTTCTGGAAGCTAAGGGGGAGGGGCTTGAGGGTTCCTCACCCAATATTTTATGAAAGCTGAAGAACGTTGGGGGTTCCACGCTTAATATTTTATGGAAGCTAAGGGAGAGGACCTTGATGGTTCCTCCCCTAATATTTTCTGGAGACGGGGGAGAGGACCTTGAGGGTTCCTCACCCAATAGTTTCTTACACCTGAGAGATCTTGGGGGTTTCGAAGCCAAATATTTCCTTGCAGTTGAGGGGTCTAGGGGGTTCCACGCCAAAATATTTTCTTGCAGTTGAAGGGGTTGGGGGTTCCACGCCCAATGTTTTTTCTTGAAGTTAAGTGGGCTTGGGGGTTCAACGCCCACATATTTTCTTGCAGTTGAGGGAGCTTAGGAGCTCCACGCTTAACTATTTTCTTGCAGTTGAGAGAGGGAAGCCTTGAAATTTCATCACCCCGAAATATAGTGAGCAAACTCGACACACCCTTCTACATTAGCCCCTCGTGCAAAGTCTTTTGTATCAGGGAGAACTAAAAGGCTTTGTATGCACTAAATTCAATTTTCAAGAAAAAGGAAAATTGAGGACCCTAGGTGTTCCTCAACATTTCCCCTAGGGTCATTAAATGCATTGTCCCTTCATTATAGGTTTTGGGTTCTCGAGAATCCATGCGTCAGTGTGGGAACTAACATCTCATCATTTGGGAAAAAAATCTGATGGCCTTTTGGTACTCCTGCACGTTTACCCATTTGCATATAAAAGCTAATATAATTTTATAAAAGATTTTATTGTTACCTTCTACTTAAAACACTCATAGAGTTCATATTTTTTAAGTGAGAGAAATTTTCAAAAACTCTATAGCTTTTTTTCAAGCTTCATCATACCATAACAGCTACAGCATACCACACAATCTGAAACTCTAAGCCTGACGTCCCTGCGGCTGAGCACCTGATATAATACATATATATAGCAAGAGAGAGAAGATGCAAGAAACTGGTCAGAGTCCGATGTGTAAAACTATTTGTTTAAGCAAGTATTTAAAATTTGCAGTAAAGCAAGTATTAATCACATGTTAGTTCGAACTCTCTCTTGAGATTCTCACCCCTCTTGTAATGTGCACGCCTAACACGCATCTAAATTTTCTCCTTAGCTATACCTCCCAATATAACTAGTCTGAATACATCCTAATAGTATTTACCCTCACTATTAGTATGCCCGTATCGCCCATACAATACGTTAACCAATTAGCCTATGACGAAAAGCTAATTAATACATTTTCCATTTCCATAATAAGTCAAGTATTCGATTAGAATTTTCTTAACAAATTTTCATGCCCATATTCATTACTATACACACTAGATTGATTTAAAATTCTCATATATATATACATATAGTCACGTCTGCCCTATATATATATATAGATATATAACATGATACTGCACCCCCGAGCTATATCCCATTAGTGCACTTAATCAATTATGTACCCCCGGGTTATCACCCTTTAGTACACTTAATTAAATAATCTTGTACCCCCGGGTTATCACCCATTAGTACACTTACAATACATATTTGTACCCCCGGGTTGTCACCCATTAGTACACTTATAATCATAAGGTCCTCACACCCCCGGGTTATCACCCATTAGTGCTTTTAATAGTAATAATACATAATAGGCATACACACATCCTATTATAATAAATAGGTATTTCCCTTACCTACATATGCTTCTCTTACGCATTTTAATTCCAACATTTCATAATAGTTATTGGGTTATTCTCCCTCTAGAAATCTCTACGGTACATTCTCTTCATACCCAATTCATTAAAGTATTTAGCTTCTCATACTTCTTCCGAAATTCTGCCTTACTTAAGTTTATTATTAGAAAATATATTTCTCATTTCTGAGTTAATAAACTCAAAACTGGCCTTAAAAGAAATTATCAAAACTTCACTCTGTCGCTCGAACGAGGTGGCAAGTCGTTTGAACGACTGCCACGTGTCGCTCGAACGACTTCGCGCGAGATGGCAATCTCGCTCGAACGACTTCGAGCGACTTCGTGCTAGAATTTGCTGTTCGTCCCCTACCCAGAATTTTCTACGTTTTCCATCATTTTTAACCTCAAATCTTCTCATTCAACACCCCAAACTCCAAATAAACAGTTCTACATCGAACCCCATCAATAACACATGATTTCTAATATCCTAGAATCATCAATTTATTACGAATCATTCATAAAACGTGAAATCCCCAATTTAATTTTATCAAAACCCTACTTCTTCCAATACATGTTCAAGAAGCCATTATTTCCAGATTTGTTCTACATATCAATTCCTTAAAACGTGATTTCCAGTCTACATATATTAAGGGTTTCAATCTAATAAATCACAGAACTTATTTCTACATTCAAGTTCATCAATTTCACCATTTTTATAACCTATAACATAATCCTAACAACCCTACACTAACATGAATCAAATTAATACCAAAATACAGTAAGTTATAAACACTTGCCTTGAGTGAGTAGTCTGATTTTCGGATGTTGTTGGTATGGGTGTGTTCCCCTCGTCCCGATCTACACGGTGGTGGTGGTGGTGGTGCAAGGTTATGTCGATTTAGCCCTCTTCTCTTGGCAAACGTCTTCCCTCACACTTCCTATGGTCGTTCTTGCTTTCTCCAGCTTTCTAACCCTAATGAAATTGTTTTTGGATGATTAATTAAGTCCTAATTTTCGTCCATTAATTGGGCCTAAAAATACAATTTACCATAATGCCCTTTCGGGGTGCCGATTAGGGCTAAAATTACCCCGGGACCCAAACTAAACACCCGAGTATACTATTTCGACCCTTCCGGACTCAACGGTACACTCGAAATCATCTTACGAGTTACTAAAAATAATATATATATTTATTTCACCAATTTAGTCTCGACACGACTCACACGCGCGTCTGACTTAATTCACTAAACTGTCGTATCACTATCTCTCGACAATTTATCAAAGTACATAGTTACATATTACATATCGCACAGTAATATTAAACTAATAAGTATTAACCCGTAGCACGCTAGTTAATATTTATTTTTATTTGATTCGGGTTAATTAACAATTTAATTCTTCATATTTAAATTTAATTAATCCCACCGTAATAAATAATCCCATAATTATTTAAATCATAAAAAATATGGGGTATTACATCAATCCAGGCCGATAGTCACATCATGTTCGGACATGCCTAAAGTAAGTAATTCCATGATAAAAATCAAACCCACGTGATGACATGAAAAATATAGGTGTCCCAGAACCCCTCGGTGAGTTTACGTAAATAACAGTGCTATAGGCTAAGTTTTGCAACCCTTTTGCCCACACAATATTAATCGCTACAAAAATCAATACACGCCTCAAAATTACTTAGATAGAAAACATACCCTCATTCGTGGGCGGTGGTTGTTGACTCCCACTATATAACTTTGCTCCGATGAGTCAAGAAAAATTTTACCCCAAATTTTCAGTTCTAGTTCACCACACTCCACTATATGCCCAAGCCTTTGAATATATTGCCTTCGTTAGGTAACACGCAATTTTTTCATTTCAAAAACTTCTACTGATGACTCTCCTCAATTTTCCATAATAGGGGTGACCTCGACTACGGTCATCATACTCGAACATACTTCATAACCTCCTAAGTACGATCTCCGCTATCCGTCCAATGGCCCTATTCTGCCATACTTCTCGTACGAACCCGTTCGAACGAAAATAAGATTCACCAATATATACGGAATCTTACCAAAGAAATCAACAATCCTAAACATAGGGCTCTACATCAAAGAACGCTAAGCTGGAAACACAATAAGCCGTACAGATCCTAAAGGACACTAGAACCTGATGCTCTGATACCACCTGTAACACCCCGCCTAATTAAATACCGGGTGGCCAGTCCTATACCAAATTAAAACAGAATATAGAGTTGGCTCATTCTTAGCATCACTGTCGAAAATATTTACAACTCACCCAATACCCAATTAAGCTGGTGTTAAAACTTTCCAAATTTTAATTCAACAAAATCCATTTTTAGTTTACGAATAACACTACACATATTATTCTACAACACTAATAACCGAACAGATAAACACAAAAAAATTTAAATGCAATTGGAATAAACATTCCCAAATAATTATCCAATACAGAAATCCCCACAATAACAAATGTATTAAAATAACACGAATACAAGAGTATTTGACTCAGATAGAAAAGAGATAACTGAATTCCTTTGGGCGACATGCCCTAAATAATTGGACACTACATAATGTGAATCACATGAAGATAGGCATCTAAGTAATACTCCATAGCTCGTCATAATCCGCTAAGGTTGGCGTCCCTACTGCTGGACACCTGATATAGAAGGTACAATAGAAAAGAGAATATGCAAGGAAACGGGTAAGAGCCCGATGTGAAAATGATTTTGAAAACAACAAGTATTTAATAAGTGCAATAAAGCATTTATTATGTACATGTTAGTATCCAGACTCTCACTTGTTATTCTCACCTCTCATCTAGAGTGTACACTTAACGTTTCCTATTAACCTCCTAGTTAGTGGTTCCTCCTCACTAGTTTCCATAATATGATTTCCATCCCAAATCATAACCCCGTATGTCCCATACCATACGCAATATAATCATTTATATACATTTCCCATTAACATGAATCGTTTCTCATTAATATGAATCGTTTCTCATTAATATGAATTAAGCTCTTCAAATCTATAAGAATAACTATTCATTAACTTAGTTCAATTCTTTTTCTCAATTCACTGTTATGTACAATTATCACACAGTAGATGATTTAACCACTATACACATACATTTAATTCATCATTATATATATACATATATAATACGACACCCTGAGTCATAGCTGCGGTGCAATGCATTACTCTGCTATCATGTCCCATCATCGCTGGTCACCGAATAGGGGACTAAAGGTTCGGTAAGGATTCCTCGAACCACAAACAACAACACAAATATTGGAGGCGAACATAGTTATCATATCCATGGGTCACACACATACCTACGTACCCATAGTCAACGGACTTATCAACTCCCTGATAAGTCTTTCATATACCTATTTTCTTGAGCGATAAATCAAAGATCCTATGGATTCATGAGGATATGACTGCCCTCACGCGCAAACCTCCCATCGATAGAAAGTAAGCTATGTATGTCATACACATAAATCATCAATCAATCAAATAGGCATTATCATCTACCTACAGATATAATATCAACTAGGTACTCACATTACGCTAAGGTAATTCCCATACGTAGCTTTATATCTCTTAAAATCCTATGTATTAAAATATTATGGCTTCACTTCTTAATTTAATTATCCCCGAGCCTCACTCATTACTCAAGGTTCAAATAGGTTTTTCCTTAATATTTTATTCAGTAAGAAATCACTAATATCCTACTGGTCCATATCATCTTATCTCCCGAATTACCACGGATTGAACTCGCCTTTAATTAGTGTTATAACCGACAGTTTCTAATCTCTCGTAAACACATCTTCTATCAACTAGGATTGAATACCATCATCACATGGCTCTAGTCTATAGTGTTTTATTCACACTATATGACTTATCAACAAAATCAACATCCTCGCATCCTATAACATCTCTCCACTCCCGACGTCGTTAAGGTTCATGCGCGGAACGTCTCGCAAAGCGAAATCCAAATAAGGAACCCCTCCAATACACTACTACTTAACTTTGTCGATCGTGGAGGCCCGTCAACTTCAAATATGCAACCGGGATAACCTCATCCCATCTTTCAACCAAATGTGGTCTGAACTCCCATCTCTATCCAGGAGCCATACCACTAAGCGCTTGTACTACACTCAATAATGAGCTTAAACTCAGTCCTTGATGTTCAAATTGTAACCCTAAGGCTACCCAGGTGTTATATTAAATCTCCCCTACTGGACCTATCCTTAAACCTCATGAATACCAATTATAATCCAACACATGAATCTAGCAACCGAAATTTCTTTCAATTTAATTATCATCATTCTTAATAAATTAAATCCCAATCAAATAAATTCGATTCTTATCTAGGGCTTACTGATCTTCCTTAAGTCCCATAATATCCAATTAATAATCACCAAAGATCTACAAAAGGTTTGGATAAGAACAAGCATTAAAAAGAAACAACATTAAGAATTCTGGGGAGGTCGATCGATCGAAGGCAGGGGGTCGATCGATCGATCGCCTAGATACCAACCCAGTTTTTCTGCATTTCTTCTACTACGGGTTTCATCATTTTTGATCATTTAAACCTTCATATTAACAACCCAAATTTCTTCTAAACTTTACTACATGATATATCAACATATGTGAATGATTTCTAATGCTCTAAACATCCTAGAATCATCAAGAGATTGATTTAAAAGCATGTTTTATCCTCTTTTTCCAGAAAATTATCAACATAATATCTTCAAGAACACATCAATGCTTTTCAGAATTTCTTCAACAGATTTATGATTATTTCGTGGATTACTATCTACCTACAACATGAGTTTGATTCCTATATATTTTCAGTTTCCATAAATCCATTAACAATTCTATCTTTTCATCTTCCAAACATGAAAAATCTCATCTTTATATCACTATCCTAACATGGACAATATACAAACTTAGATTGAAATTATCAAACAATTGCCTCTAATGGAGGTCTGATCCTTTGGTGTTATATATCACATGTGGTTCTCCCTTTTTTCGGCCAACTTCCGGTGGTGGTTGGTGGTTGGTGGTGGTGACCTTAGACCTTTTGTTCTCCTCCTTCCCAAGTAAACTTCTCTTCTTCCAAGCAACCTTTCACTCTCTCTAAGAAGATGACTTCTCAATATTGTGTAGAAGAGATGAATGAACACACGTACAACTAATCTCCAAATATTTATAATAAGACAAAATCTAAAATCACTATTCACCCATTGTAAAAATGACAAAAATGCCCTTTTGGGTTGTCTTTTCATTTTCAAATGACTCGAGACCCAAAACCAACATCCAAATAGACGTTTCTGACTATTTCAACCCTTCCGGACACAACGACGCAGTAAAAATGACTATAAGGTCGATAGAAAATAAGTTTCCTTTTTAATTTAATAAATTAGTCCCGACACGTCCATATCGCGTCCGACTAAAAATTCAAATTATCGAATTAATATCACACAGCCATATCAATAACATCACATTCATATATTACCTAAATATCTTTAAGTAATATTAAGAATCATTCCTTTTAATATCCACAATTCGGATAAAACCCAAATGAATTAATTTATAATAAAATCCAATTAATCCATTAATTTAAAATATAACCCATTTTAAAAGTCATTAAAATCACGGGGTATTACAGACAATACTTCTTTAACCTTTGGAAAATATTTTCACAACACACCCTTGTGTTAATCGCGATTACACATTTATAGGGCATTTAACTCACCCATTTACCATTATATTTTTTCTTTCGTTTAATTTATGAACATTAATCAATTTACACATTTCCTGTCCACTTTATCATTTACCGGAATATTCATTAATCCATTCAAATTAGGTCATCTTAACACGTTTTACCACACAATTATTTTCTTGACATGTTCCTTATTCCTTTATCTAATTCTCAAAATCTTTCAATAAACCGCGTACTTTAGTGGGCCCCACACCATCGGTGACCCCACCATATACTCTGGCAGTGGTTTGGGGTCTTTCACCCTGACGCTCTGGGCCCTCCTTAATTATCTCGGTGTCATCCGAGTTATTTTTATGTGTTTTAACATTTTACAAATGTCCACATTATTGCTTCTTTCCATTTTTACCCGGCAGAAGCCAAACCCAGGGTTTCACCCAACTCGCGTTACACTTGAAAATTATCTTTTCATGTCTCTTACACTTTAGCCTTGATTTTTATTTCAAAAATCATGTTCATTTGGAATATCATGTGTATCACCCTTTCCAACATTTTTATTTCATAAAAATATTCCTCTTTACATAAAATTGCCATTTCCCATTTGTTTTCAAACTCACCTTTTACTCTATTTTCACAAGTGTTAATTTCTCAAAATACCATTAAGTTACCCACACTAACTTCTTACGTATTTTTTAAACACCTTTTAACATTTTTGGAGTAACTTTTCTTTCAATTGGAAACATTTTTATTCCAATATTTCCTTTTCAAATTCAAAAATGTTAATCTTTCAAAACATTATTAAATTACACACACCAACTTCCCAGTGTTTAACCATTAACACTTATCCAACACATTTACTAACCATATTTCCAAATTAGACATTCATTTACTTTCTTCATTCAAGAAATCTAATTACTCTTAAAGACTACTTTCATAAGAAAATAAAATTTCCCTTTTTATCGCTACATGTAGTCTTATAACCTTATATTCATCACCTTTTAACCCCTTTTTTACACATTTTGAAGAGTAAAATTTCTACTTTTCTTATTTCTTGTTTAAACCCATAAAACCCGGTTTCAACTTGTTTAGGTATTCATTATCAAAATAGTACAAGTCAACACACATGAGGAAATGGATTTTACTTTAAAATCCTATTAAATAGGTTAAACATATTTTTTTTTCTAGAAATTCATAATACTTTCAAAAATACACTTTCAAGTCAAAAAAGATATTTTTACTTCTTCAAACTCGATAAATGGCCATCTTTTATAAAATCTACTCTTTTACAAGAAACTTTAAAACATTATTTTACCAATATTTTAGCAAAATCAATGATCATTTTCAAACATTTTATTTCATAAAATGTTTAACATCAATTTTCTAGAAAATACACCATTTTTATAAAAATCCCAATCTTCATTTCAAGAAACTTTGAAATATTTATTAATCATTTATTTGTCAACAAAATAATATTTTTGCAACATTTTTATTTCATAAAAATGTTTATTACTTACTATACATGATTTTCATCATTTAATCAAAAGCATCCTACTCATGTAATCTAACAACAAGACTACAAATATACGAAATAGAGTCTTAATACTAAGAGTAAGACTTTCCACCTCAAATATGTAATACCCTGTATTTTTATGGAATTTAATTACGGGACTAATTGAATTAAATTGGGATAAATTAATTTAATATTAATCCCGATTTTAAAATAAATATTCATTAGCGTGACGAGAGTTAGTAACTATTGGTAAGAATTATGTTTAATATTACTAGATGAGTAAAGTAATATATATAATTGAATTTATTAAAATTGTCGCGAGAGAATATTACGACAATTATAGAAATTAAGTCGGGACGTGCATGTGTCGTGTCGGGACTAAATTAATGGAACAAAAAGTAATTTTAGTATGAGTCACCCATATGGTCATTTCGAGTGCGCCAATATGTCCGAAAGGGTAGAGATAGTAAAAAAAGTGTACCCGGATCGTTTAGTTTGGGCCTCAGAACGTTTTTAGGCCTAACCGGTAATTCAGGAGGGCATTTTGGTAATTTTTCATATTTAGCCTTAATTAATGACGAAAATAGAGAGTTTATATTTGTGGGAAGAGAGAGTCCTCGAGGGTTAGAAACTCTAGAGTTGCAGAAGGGCTAAGGAAGGGAGAAGAGATAAGGCTTCCAAGGGAGAGAATCGCCTACCCAACACCATCTTCACCAATTCCACCACCAACGTGTAGATCGGGGAACGAGGAACGAAACCATACCCATCATCATCAACAATTCAGACTTCCATTTCTAAGGCAAGTATCTAACTTGTTATTATTTAGTTGATATCACATCCATGCTAGTGTAGGAGAAAATTATTATTGTTTCCATGAAAATTAAATGATGTCTTGAAAATTATATTGAATTTCGAAATAAAAATCATGTTACGATGACTCCCTTGTTGTATGAAGATTGGTGAACACGAAATTTGGATGGCCAGTAGAGATAGGAATTTGAATATCCATGGAATTCTTGTGAAATAAAATAAACTTGGGTTAAAGGATAAATCCTTGAATTAATTTGTTTGATGACGGTTCTTGATGAATTAATGAAAGTTTTACGTTAGAAAATATCTATAAGTGTTTATATAATGTTCCTAATGTTTGGTTGGGAGTTTAGGACTTGTTAATGGCGATTTGGAGAAGTTAAATGGAAGAAACCCATAGGTAAAGAATTGCAGAATTTGGGCAAGAACTGCTCGATCGATCGATCGACTGGATCGAACGATCGACCCCTTTTCCTCGATCGATCGACTCCTCCTGGAAACTGAAACTTCCTCCCCCTTTAATGTTAATTCGATTCAAATGTGCGAGGACCCTTAGACATAATAAAACATCACAATGGGACATGGGAAGGACCAATAGGGTCCGGGTAATGCGACTTTATATGGGAATTAACCGTGGGATTTTGGGGAGTATAAATTGGAATGGGAAACCGTGCGTACATTAAATTAAGTTTTGTGATAATCAATAAGGACTTAGACCAGTAGGGTAGTGAGTGTAGTCCTACTGATATTATATTTAATCAAGATGAAACACTTCGAGAGACGAGAAGTACTTAGAATGTGGCGGTAATTGAGAATAAAAGGAAAGGTTTAATTACGTAGGACTCGGACGTTATGTGCCACATATGATTAGAATATTACTAGTATGGGTCGCGGGCGTACCTAAATGAACAATGTAAATATATATATATATATAGGGGTTTCCGCGCTGGGACATTCTTATCTCGATTGGACATTTATGGGGGATATTGACTCGTACCCTAGAACATAGTGTCCTTGGTACAGGCTATCTGAGAATGATAGTCAGATGGTCCTTAGAGACGTGAGGGTATGTGATAACCTCTTAGTGACTTGAAACTATGATTCGCCTCCAATATGTGTGATTTATGTTAATACGGTTCGAGAGTGGATCCGAACTAGTATTTCCCTTATTGTACGAGAGGTACATGGACTGGATATCAGAGTATGCCAGCACCATAAATTTATATGGGGTGCTCTATTGTATATATATTATATGTGATAAATATATGTACCGGTGATTCTTCTACTGTGCGTGTAAGTAGATGAAATTGAATAAGTGCTCCTAAATAAATTAAGTGCATGTAATCCCAAATCGGTATTGAGATATACTTAACTGACTTGAGTTATTCATAAGAAAAGTTATCGTAAATAAATCATAGACATACGGTCATACAGATAAAAAAATTGATAAGAGAAGAATTGGGTTAGACTAGTGAATTGAGTTAATATTATGAGTCATTATAGTAGTACGTTAGGTGTGCACACTAGTTGAGAGGTGATAATTCTCAAGTGAGTGTCGAGGTTCTAACATGGTTATAATATCAACTTGTAAGCATCTTAAATACTTGCTAAACTATTTTTAAAGTTGTTTTACACTCGGGCTCTGACCCGTTTCCTGTCATTTTTCCATTTTCTTGTGTATGTGTGTGTGTGTCTGTCTGTCTCTCTCTCTCTCTCTTTATATATATATATATATATATATATATATATATATATATATATATATATATATATATATCACAGGTGCCCTGCCATAGGAGTGTCAGACGTAGTTCATTGGACAGTGGACGTGCTGCAGCTTATGTGGGAGTTGCAGGTCCTTGCAGTAGACGATTCCTTCTTTGACTTCTCAGATCTCTATTTAGTATTTTTAGTTAGGGAATGTGTCTACCATTTCCAGATTCTATTTAGACTTGATACAGATTTTATACTCTTTTGTTGTTTCAGCATTCAGTTTTTATTTGGGATTGTTTCATCTATTACGTTGACCTTAGACGTGGATATTTATTTTGATTGATTAATTTAGTTGACTCATTTCACGAGGATGGTTTGATTTTTATCGTTAGTAGTATTCATAAATTGGTTTATGCATATAAGATTTTAACAATGGAGTTTAATAAATAAAATTAAATGTTTTGACACTTAGCTTAATTATTTATTAGGTGATTAATAAAGAATTTTTTTTTACGACAGTGATGCTAAGAATGAACCAACCGGACACTTTGATTTAATTTAATAAAGGACTGATCACCCGGTATTTAATTAGACAGGGTGTTACAGGTGGTATCAATGCATCAGGTTCTAGAGTCCTTTAGAATCTGTACGGCTTATTATGCTTCTAGCTTAGCGTATTTGATATAGAGCCCTATTTTTAGGATTGTTGTACTCTTGTTTATGCGATTACGTCTTCAGCTATTTGAGATTTAATAGTAACTATGGACTAATAAAATCCCTTCTTGTTTCAGATGCCTCTGAGACGAGCACGCCGAAATAAAAATGCCCAGCCCGAGCAGCCAACAACTCAGGCTCAGAGAATGATGAACGCAACTGAAGTCACCGTTATAGTTTCTCAGGCGGTGAATGCAGCGTTAGCAGTGGTGAAGCAGGACCCACCCCAGGTTCAGGCAGTAGTGCCCAGTGCCAGCACAACTTCCCACGGCATGGGAGAGGGTTAAGGATGCCTTTCAGAAGGCACATCCTCCGGAGTTCTTGGGCAGTTACGACATTGTCATCGCTAGCCAATGGAAGAAGGACATTTTGAGGCATCTACGCATGTATGAGTGATCAGATGTTCAAAGACAGATACTGGCTTCCTTCAAGCTAGTAGGATCCGCCTTACAGTGGTGGGAGTCCACTACCACCTTAGAGGAGAGAGACAATATGCCGATTCAGACTTTTTAGGTGCAATTCGATCGTAAATATTTTCCCTCTGCCATGCATACTCAGATGAGGCGGAGACTACTGAATCTTAAGCATGAAAGTATAAAAGTTGCAATGTATGAGGAGGAGTTCACGAGACTTCTCACTATAGTGTCGGATGAGGCACCTACCGAAGAGAAGAAAATCTTGATGTTCATGGATGGATTGACCTGGAGGATTCGTCAGCACCTCATAGGTAATATGTCATTGGGTACTTACGTTGATGTACTTAACACTGCTTTGTTGCATTGCCAAGATCACCTCTTCCATCAGTAGGGAAATAAGCGAGCAGGGCTGTCTAGCCAGCAGGATCGGACAGGAGGTAGTAGTGCTGGTGGGGCACCAGCAACTCAGGGACAGGTTCGTCATAGTGAGCATAGTTCCCATCAGGGGGACCCTTCCAAGAGATTTCGATTCGTTGATTCCAGGCAAGGATATGGGGAGTTTAGACAGGTCCAGTCTAGTCAATATGGCCAACAGGGCCCATATCGTTACCAACAGCAGGGCCATCAGAACCAACAACGTTATCAGCAGGGCTAGCAGGGTCAATGGAGGGGTGGTAGCGGCCATCAGGGCCGAGGTCAGCAGGGGAAAAGGTAAGGAAACTTCAGGGACAAGTGTTTTGATTCCGGCAAGAATGGCCATAGGCGCTAGGATTGCCCAGAGGGGGATAGGGCCCCACAGCAGCAGAGTGCCCGTCAGTAGCCGCAAAGACCGCTCTTCCCAGCCACCCTCCCAGCACCACCTCCGATGCTAGCTTTACCAGCCATCCCAACAGTTCTCATTCAGCAGGGGCAATTGAAATATGGATGTGTTTATAATGTTCACCAGCTAGCAGCACCATAGACGCCACCCGCAGTTAAGGGTACGTTTCTTATCCATGGCACTATGGGGCTTATTTTATTTGATACTGGGGCGTCACACTGTATTATAACCACTAGCTTTCCATGAGCCACAGGGTTATTAGACACGACAGAGAGTACAATGACATGTGTAGATTCACCACTGGGAAACGGGCCTTTAATTTGCTTTATATGCCGGGGAGTAGGTATAAAGATTGGTAGCTTGATGTTACCTACAGACATGCTAGTTTTAGATATGCATGAGCATGACACCATTATTGGCTTTGATTGGCTTGCTGCGTATATAGCCATAATAGATTGTTCCAGTAGGAGTATTAGTGACGCGACTAAAAATGTGTCTTAGAAGTGCGTACTCTCTAGGCTCAAGTGCAAGCCTGTCGCTCAAGTAATAATCCTATAAGTCGGGTATCGATCCTCAGAGAAATAGGACAATGGAATTGTAATGACGTTGGACAGACGAAGAAATCCTAACTTAGACTCTAAAAAGAAAATAAAAGAGGATTTGTTTTGAGAACCGACTACAACTAAATGCAATTGTGAAATTATGAAAGAAATGCAACTATTCTAAATTACCTAAAATACTAACGAGGAATGATTTAAAACTCGAACTAGATGATGAAGAAAACAGGATGGGAATACAATCCCTCAACTCTAGTGTATTGATGGTATAAAACTAATCGTAAATTTAAGTGATTAATTAGACCCAAAATTTAGTACTCCCAAGCATTACGTATATGAGGTTCAATCCCGCACCATACTTAATCATAGGGTGAGTAAACCGGTATTGCGATAGTTACATTCGAATTGCATTCTGAAGCATCCCGGTTACCCAAAAGCAACGAGATCCAAAGATCTACAATGGTTGTGTTGCTACATAATACGGTCGTAATAAATCATTAAATTTAGAGGACTAATTTTATACACATGCAACTACCACATCAGGTTGAGTTCATGCATCCCAACCTTTAAAAACCTAGCCTAACATGGTGAAATTAATGAAAACTACGTTATCTACGTTGCACGAACTCATAATTGCTTGGAAAGGGAGATGAAATATGAGAAATAATAATAAAAGTGATGGAAATAAAAGTTACTAATATTGAAGAACAAGAACATGCAAGAAGAAATCAAAGGTTGAAGAAAAACTCGAAAAGCTCTTGAATTAATGGTGCAAAGTATGTAAATTCTTCTCCTAGATGTTCCTACTTGTTATGGAGCTTTTACATAAATGAAATCTTAATAAAAAGAGTCCTAATGATTAAATATATAGGCTAGAGGTCGTTTACAAGAGTCTCCAAAACATAAAATTCTTTTGGCTAAAAGATAAGCACAAAATAAAAATCATGTATCCGGTAATTTGTCACACTCAGAAACCGTGACTAATTTTGTAACGGTTATGGAGCGTGACTAATGACCTGATCGGTTCTTTTAATTTTCATCAACTTCGATCCGTCTTCGGTCTGGGGTTCACCGGAACTTTGTATTTCGGATTGGTCCGATTTTTCTTTGACTTTTTCTTCTATTTTTGACTGCTCATAACTTTCACGCCGGGACTCCGATTGAGGTGCCGTTTTTTCCAGTGTTCTTGTAATTAAAATCTCTTCAACTTTCCAGTTGGCCCCACCTCCAGAATAAGGCTGCAAAATTACTAAAAGTCCCTTTAACTCCCCATTTCTTGGTTTTCTTTCACTGTTTTGAGTTATCTTTGGCACTAACTTGTATGAAATACCTGTAAAACACATAAGAGATACACAAAATATGAAATACTTGTCAAAAAGGGTTAGTAGCATAAATGTGAGACAAATCCAATCTATTTACACCGAACGGGATCATAAAAATACCGAAATTAGGGGATAAATGTGAAGAATTTATGCCTAATCAATTAGCTTTGCCATACCGGGCTAAGAGATGTTCCTGGTGGTAATGCCTAGCCCCGAGGGAGGATCATCCACCCATTTATATTTCATAGAGTAGGAGACCTCTAAGGAGATAGTGATTCCCCTGGACTAGATTCCGGTTGTTCGCGAGTATTCTGATGTGTTCCAGGAGATATCGGGACTACCTCCCAGCTGAGAGATATATTTCCTTATAGACTTGATGCCGGGCACTTGGTCGATAGCCCGTGCACCATACCGTATGGCTCCAGCTGAGATAAGAGAGTTACGAGATCAAATTGAGCATATGTTAGGTCAGAGCTTCATTCGTAGGAGCACATCGCCTTGGGGCGCTTTGGTGTTGATTGTGAAAAAGGGAGATGGTTCATTGAGGTTGTGCGTGGACTACCGAGAGTTGAACAAGGTCACGATAGGTAATAAGTATTCGTTGCCTCGAATCGATTACTTGTTCGACCAGTTGAGGGGAGCTTCCTTCTTTTTCGAAGATAGACTTGAGATCGGGATACCATTAGCTACGGATTAGGGAGTAGGATGTGTCGAAGACTGCTTTCTTGACGAGCTATGGGTCCTATTAGTTCAGGATCATTCCGTTTGGGCTGACAAATGCTCCAGTCGTATTCATGGACTTGATGAACCAGGTGTTCATAGAGTTCTTAGATCAGCTTGTCATCGTCTTCATGGATGACATCCTGATTTATTCACAGACTGAGGAGGAGCATGTCGATCACTTGATACGAGTTCTTCAGACTCTACGAGAGCATCATATGTAAGACAAGTATGAGAAGTGAGAATTTTAGTTACGGGAGGTGCAGTTTTTGGGGCACGTTGTGTCAGAATTGGGGATATCAGTGGACTCGAGCAAAGTGTCAGCGGTGAGGGAGTAGGGACAAGCCACGACACCGAGAGAGGTGCGTGGCTTCTTGGGGTTAGTCAAGTATTATAGGCGGTTCATCCGAGGGTTCTCGAAGATTACGGGACCATTGATGAATTTGACATACAAAGGGGTACCATTCCTCTGGGATGACACTTGTTATTTAACTTTCAATGAGCTAAATGATAAGTTAACTTCGACGCCGGTCCTTGCTTTACCCAGGCCAGGAATGGAGTACCTGGTGTATACTGACGCCTCTCTACAGGGACTCGATGGAGTACTTCAGCAGGAGGTGCAGGCTATAGCTTATGCCTCCCACAAGCTTAAGCCTCACGAGAGGAATTACCCCACCCACGACTTGGAGCTAGCAACGGTCGTGTTTGCCTTGCGGATTTGGAGACACTACTTGTTGGGGGGAGAAATTTCGCCTGTTCACAGACCACAAGTCACTGCAATATTTTTTCACTCAGTGGGAGTTGAATATGCATCAGCGTAGGTGGTTAGAGTTTGTGAAAGACTATTAGTTCGATATACAGTATCATCCGGGGAAAGCTAACGTGGTTGCTGATGCGTTAAGCCGTAGGTCGGTAGGTGATGTGGAAGAACTGTGGAAGGCGAAGTGGAAAGAGTTGGGACACCAGGACGCAGTGGCCCGATCCTTTATATCTGTTATAACGGTCACACTAGAGATTTTTACGAGGGTGATCCAGGCCCAAGCAGCTGATACGTTTTGTCAGGATCAGATTGTACGACTCCTAGTTGAGGGTGCTGAGCCCTATTCAGTAAGTTCAAATGGGGGTTTCCGATTTAATGGGAGATTGGTGGTCCCGGAGGGAGAAGATTTACGTCATGCAGTGATGACGCAGTCGCAGGGGTCCAGATTTGCGATATATCCCGGAGGGGATAAAATGTACCAAGATATAAGGCGGTAGTACTGGTGGGGTGGGATGAAAAAAGATATTGCGGAGTTCGTGTCCAAGTGTGACACCTGTCAGCTGGTAAAGGTGGACCACCAGAGACTTCCAGGATTACTTCAGCCGTTGGAGATAGGCCTGTAAATGGATCGAATTCAGACCGGATTAGGCAAATCCAAATCCATATCCGTTTGTGTTATACGGATTCAGATCCGATCCGTTTATTAATTGGATCGGATCAGGCAAATCCATATCCATTTATGTTAAACCGATTCAGATCCGATCCGATTATCCGATTATGTTAAACTTGATTTGCAACATTTTTATTTTCAACTCTTATTTCATAAATTTATTTTGTAAATGTTCCAAAAAAATAGATAATGAAATAAAGAACTATTATAATAAATATTTAAAATATTATTAAATACAATATATATTAATTAAAAGTATATATATATATATATATATATATATATATATATATATATATATATATATATATATATATTAAATATTAATCGGATCGGATTATTAACAGATCGGAGTATATTAATCCAAATTCGCTCCATTTAATAAATGGATAATTGGGTAATCGAATAATCGGATTTTAGGCATGATCCATATTCGCTTAAATGAATCGGATTCGGATAAAATCCGATCCATTGATAGGCCTAGCTGGAGATACCTACGTGTAAATGGGAGAGCATTTCCATGGATTTCATCACTGGGCTGCCTACATCATAGCAGGGTTACGATTCCATATGGGTAATAGTGAATCGATTGACCAAGGTAGCTCATTTTATGCCAGTGTAGACAAACTACACTACGGGCCAGTATGCTCAGTTGTTTATTGCCGAGGTAGTGAGATTTCATGGGGTGCCCCTAGATATCGTGTCTGACAGAGACAAGATTTTGTGTCACGCTTCTCGGAGAGCTTCTAGGAGGCTATGGGTACAGAGTTGAGATTGTGTTCAGCGTATCACCCACAAACAAATGGGCAAACTAAGCATACTAATCAGATGATGGAGGATATGCCACGCATGTGTGTCCTTGATTTTGGAGGAGGATGGGAGGACTACCTTCCTCAGGTAGAGTTCGCTTATAATAACTCCTACCAGTTTACGATTGACATGACCATTTCGAGGCATTGTATCGTTCTCCCACTTGTTGGCTAGAGGTGGGGGACAACAAGCTACTTGGGCCAGAGGTGATTTAGGAGATGTCATCCAGGATTGAGTTGATCAGGAGTCGCATTCGGGTAGCCTAGGATAGGCAGAAAAGCTACGTCGATGCAAGGCTATCTTTCAGGGAGTTTGGCGTGGGAGACAAAGTATTAATGCAAGTGTCTCCTATGAAGGGAGTAATGAGGTTTAGGAAGAAAGTGAAATTGGCTCCGAGGTACGTAGGACCATTTTCCATTATCGAGAAGATTGGACCGGTGGCATACAAACTTAGGTTTCCGGAACACTTGCACCGTATTCATGATGTGTTCCACATTTCGTCGTTGAGGCGGTATCTTCGGGATGATTTGGCCCACACTCATATTGCGATAGATGAGATTGATTTGTAGCCCGATAGTTCTTATGAGGAGAGACCAGTGGCTATCCTAAATCATAGTGAGAGGATATTGAGGTCAAAGGTAGTCCCACTTGTACGGGTCCACTGGGAGCATCATAATGTAGAGGAGTCCACTTGGGAGCGCGAGGCAGATATGCGCGAAAAGTATCCGAAATTATTTTTACCAGGTATGTTTTATTTTTAGAATTTCGGGACAAAATTCCATTATTAGGGGGAAGTATGTAATACCCTGTATTTTTATGGCATTTAATTATGGGATTAATTAAATAAGGATAAATTAATTTAATATTAATTCAAATTTTAAAATAAATATTTACTAGCGTGACGAGAGTTAGTAATTATTGGTAAGAATTATGTTGAATATTACTAGATGAGTAAAGTAATATATAGAATTGAATTTATTAAAATTTTCGCGAGTGAATAATACGACAATTATCGAAATTAAGTCGGGACGCGCATGTGTCGTGTCGGGACTAAATTAATGGAATAAAAAGTAATTTTATTATGAGTCGCCCGTATGGTCGTTTCAAGTGCGCTAATGTGTCCAGAAGGGTTGTGATAGTCTGAAAAGTGTAACCGGAGGTTTAGTTTGGGTCTCGGGACGTTTTTAGGCCTAACCGGTAACCCAGGAGGGCATTTTGGTAATTTTCCATTTTTGGCCTTAATTAATGACGAAAATAGAGAGTTTATATCTGTGGGAAGAGAGAGTCCTCGAGGGTTAGAAACTCTAGAGTTGCAGAGAGACTAAGGAAGGGAGAAAAGAGAAGGCCTCCAAGGGAGAGAACCGCCTACCCAACACCATTTTCACCAATTCCACCACCAACGCGTAGATCGGGGAACGAGGAACGAGGAACAAAACCATACCCATCATCATCAACGATTCAGACTTCCATTTCTAAGTCAAGTATCTAACTTGCTGCTATTTAGTTGATATCACCTCCATGATAGTGTAGGAGAAAATTATTATTGTTTCCATGAAAATTAAATGATGTCTTGAAATTATATTGAATTTCGGAATAAAAATCATGTTACGATGACTCCCTTATTGTATGTAGATTGGTGAACACGAAATTTGGATGCCCAGTAGAGATAGGAATTTGAATATCCATGGAATTCTTGTGAAATAAAATAAACTAGGGTTAAAGGATAAATCCTTGAATTAATTTGTTTGATGACGATTCTTGATGAATTAATGAAAGTTTTACGTTACAAAACATCTATAAGTGTTTATATAATGTTCCTAATGTTTGGTTTGGAGTTTGGGACTTGTTAATGGCGATTTGGAGAAGTTAAATGGAAGAAACCCATAGGTAAAGAATTACAGAATCTGGGAAAGAACTGCTTGATCGACCGATCGTCTGGATCGATCGATCGACCCCTTTTCATCGATATGTTGACTCCTCCTGGAAACTGAAACTTCCTCCACCTTTAATGTTAATCTGATTCAAATGTGTGAGGAGCCTTAGACATAATAAAACATCACAATGGGACATGTGAAGGATCAATAGGGTCCGGGTAATGCGACTTTATATGGGAATTAACCGTGGGATTTTGGGGAGTATAAATTGGAATGGGAAACCGTGCGTACATTAAATTAAGTTTTGTGATAATCAATAAGGACTTAGACCAGTAGGGTAGTAAGTGTAGTCCTACTGATATTATATTTAATCAAGATGAAACACTTCGAGAGACGAGAAGTACTTAGAATGTGGCGGTAATTAAGAATAAAAAAGAAGGGTTTAATTATGTAGGACTCGGGCGTTATGTGCCACGCATGATTAGAATATTATTATTATTATGGGTCGTGGGCGTACCTAAATGAACAATGTGAATATATATATATATATATATATATATATATATATATATAATATGTGAATGTATGTGTATAATCATAGCCGCACTACTTGCTATCACGGGGGTTTTTGCACCGGGACAGTCTTATCTCGATTGGACCTTTATGGGGGATATTTACTCGTACCCTAGAACATAGTGTCCTTGGTATAGGCTATCTGAAAATGATAGTCAGACGGTCCTAAGAGACGTGAGGGTATGTGCTGACCTCTTAGTGACTTGAAACTATGCTTTGCTTCCAATATTTGTGATTTATGTTAATATGGTTCGAGAGTGAATACGAACTAGTATTTCCCTTATTGTACAAGAGGTACAAGGACTGGATAACAGAGTATGTCGGCACTATAGATTTATGTGGGGTGCTCTATTGTATATATGTTGTGTGTGATAAATATATGTACCGGTGATTCTTCTACTATGCGTGTAAGTAGATGAAATTGAATAAGTGCTCCTAAATAAATTAAGTGCATGTAATCCCAAATCGGTATTGATATATTGATTTATTCATAAGAAAAGTTATTATAAATAAATCATAGAGATACGGTCATACGGATAAAAAAATTGATGAGAGGAGAATTTGGTTAGACTAGTGCATTGAGATAATCTTATGAGTCATTATAGTAGTACGTTAGGCGTACACACTAGTTGAGAGGTGATAATTCTCAAGTGAGTGTCGAGGTACTAACATGGTTGTAATATCAACTAGTAAGCATCTTAAATACTTGCTAAACTATTTTTAAAGTTGTTTTACACTCGGTCTCTGACCCGTTTCCTGTCATTTTTCCTTTCTCTTGTATATATATATATATATATATATATATATATATCATAGGTGCTCAGCCACTGGGGCGTCAGGTGCAATTCATTGGACAGAGGACGTGCTGCAACTTGTGTGGGAGTTGCAGTAGACGATTCCTTCTTTGACTTCTCAACTTTCTATTTAGTCTTTTTAGTTAGGGCATGTGTCGACCATTTCCAGATTCTATTTAGACTTGATACAGATTTTATACTCTTTTGTTGTTTCAGCATTCAGTTTTTATTTGGTATTGTTTCATCTATTACGTTGACTTTAGATGTGGATATTTATTTGGCTTGATTAATTTAATTGGCTCATTTCGCTTGGATGGTTTGATTTTTATCGTTAGTAGTATTCATAAATTGGTTTATCCATATAAGATTTTAACAATGGAGTTTAATAAATAAAATTAAATGTTTTGACACTTAGCTTAATTATTTATTAGGTGATTAATAAAGATTTTTTTTTACCACAGTGATGCTAAGAGTGAACCAACCGGACACTTTGATTTAATTTAATAAAGGAATGATCACCCGGTATTTAATTAGGCGGGGTGTTACAAAATGGAGTTCCAATAATAGTAGGCATGAAAGGTCAAAGAAGATGGCAACCTTCCACCTCCCAAGGTGGCTTCAAAGAGCTTGCCCCACTCTAAAAACATGATCCATCAAGTTTACAAGCAAGAAACCCCTTTAAACTCCATTAATCTTCCATTTCCATCTTCAACAACCCCCAACAATAACTCCATAAATTCTTATCTCTCCTTATCCTTGGTGGAAATGGGTATATATGGTTCAAATATGGTGGTTTATGGTGGTGGAAAGCCAACAATGGTGGAAGACTATTCCATCCTCTCTCTCTCTCTCTTCCATATCCTTATTTCTTTAAAATGTCCCAAATGAGCCAAAAAAAACCTTATAAAATCCTTTTAAAGCCTAAAATTCCCGTTCCTCCCAATCTGGGCTCACCAGACTCGACAACTCATCAAATCAAGGGTCCAAAATATGACAGCGCATAAGGGCAATCCGATAAACACAATTTCGAAATGCGTCATTCGAATGACATTTAGCCTCATTCGAACGAATATGGATTTTCATTCAATTGGGGCTTCTGGTGATGTTCGCGCGACCTGGAACTGTTTGGCAGTGGGATCTAGCTTGAATCTCATTTGATCCCTTATTTCAAGCAACCTTGTATCTCATTTGTAGCGATATTTATGTCGTTTAAACGACCCGTTTTCCATTTTCTCTTATTTCTTTTAATTTCGACCCACACCTTCCAATAATTATCACCAATCCTCCAAATAGATAAATCAGAATACAATCACACTCATAAATGTCCAAGTCCCAAGGTTCTCACTCTATTTCAACTTATACAGGGAAATTAAATAAGATATTTGGGTGAGGTATTGCAGTTATATTTACATGTCTCCTATTAATTTTCATGGTTTTAAATAATTATATTTCCACTTACATATATTTAAATAATTACAGGTTTTTAAATCTCACGTGTCAATGATAGATTTGGTCTAACAATGAGTTCAAACACTCAATGTCATTTTAATCACTTTGAAGTCAAATAAACTCATATCGGGAAAAAATCCACGTGTTGAACTGGGTTGTAAGAGGAGTGAAATACATCATAATAGGAGAGTTGAAGACGATGAGAACAAAAGAAGAAGAACTACTTCAACGAAGAAGTGCGATTGTTCGTTCTATTCAAAGGATGTCTCGTTGAAGGGGGAGTCAAGGAGGTTGGAATGGTATGTGGAGTCCATAATCATGAGGTTCCAATAACATTGGTTGATCACCCATACACTGGTCGATTAATTCGAGAATAATGGAAAATTGCCAAGGTGTTAATGCAAAATGGTGTAGGCTCTAAGGTGGTTCTAACAACCTTGAAACAATGCGTACCAACAAATTATTCACTACGAGAACAATTTACAATGCACAATATAAAATGAAAGCATATGAGATAAAGGACCATAATGAAGTTCTTCAACCCATGCATTTGCTCTTTAAGAAACATTATGTCCATTGACACTGGTGATGTGAGTGCGCCGATTTGCACACTCGACATTCGTTTATTTAGCCAAGTGTTTCTCAACTGTACTCATTATAGACTGCACTTATAAAACCAATCGTTATAGCATGCCCTTGTTTAAAATGATTGGTGTTACTTCCACGGGACAGTCATTCTGCATTGTGTTTGTTTTTTTGGTGACTAAGAAGGAAGAAAAATTCCAGTGGGATTTGGGACACTTGAGGAGTATCTATGAGCCAAAAGCATTGCCCGTAGTTATTGTTTCCAATAGACAACAATCTTGTCTAAACATAGTATGAGTCATTTTGCCTTCATCAACTACGTTGTTGTGTTTGTTCCTTGTCCAAAAGAATATGGAACAGGCGTGTAAGAAATATGGGCTCGCGTTAGAAGATAAAAAATTATTCGTACAAGTTTGGGTTAAGGATACTCAGTCTGAGATAGACCAAGCACTCAGTCATAGTTGGGAATGCCATGCACATTCATGGTCGAGATTTCCAAATCTCGTTGCATGTATTTGAAAAAATTGGATGTCGTTGAGATATTAATTTTCACATGCATGGACTAACAAGGTTATGCATAGTGGTAACCGAATAACCAACCAAGCGAAGGGGGCGCATGCGAAGTTGAAGGAATATTTGGATACTAAAATTGGTTCTTTTGTGACAGTTTAAAAAGTTACGGATGCCTTGTTGGATTACCAAGTGACACATATTAATACGGAATTTCAAAAGTCGCTTAAATTGATGAAGCATATGCACAACGACATAATTATGAGAGAAATTTATGGTAGAGTATCGCACATGGTCTTGGATATGATTGTGTGAGAGTTGGACATAATGAGGTTAGTTGTAGCCCAAAGTGTTGGGAACACACAATTTGGAGAGTTAGCATGCGATCACCTCTTGTGAACCATCTAAGGGTTGCCATGTGCACGCGAGTTGGCAATGTGGAAAAAATAAGGAAATATCATTCCAACATGGGCATTGGACTCCCAGTCGACAATTTTATGACTTGATGTAGCTGATTTAGGTGAAATAGGTTTTTGGGAAGGAGTTGATGTAGTTGAAGTATGTTTTTATGAAGGAATTACGCTAATTTTGTGAAGGACTTTTGTAGTTTTTTTTATAAAGGATACAAAGTAGTTAAAGTAGGTTTTTTATGAAGAACTTGAAGTAGATTTATATTTGAAGGACTTGATGTGTTTTTATTAGAATGTAATGATGTACTTTTGTGAATGATATGGAATTATATTTTATGGTACTATTCAATGATATTATTAAACTTGATTTCAATATTATGCATAAGTGAAGTAATGTTTCTATTACTTTCATGTTCTAACTGACACCACAAGAATGCCACAACACTCAATCAAATGGCACCGTGGCTATTAGTATAATGGTGATAACTAGCCGTGTAATGACACTGCATGATCACATGTCACCATGAAATCTATGCAATGTCTTTTGCCTTTTGAAACAATGGAGCCTTGTGACCGTAAAGGGATATGTCACAGCTACTGTATACCGTAGATTGTTAAATAACGGTGTTAAGTGATTGTGACGTTACTTGGTTACAAATATGAATTTTAGCACCAAAATCCCATGGTGACATGTGATCATGCAATGACCCAACACGGTGACATGTCACCCTGGTAACTATCCAAGAACTTTTCCCTTTTAAAAAACCACGGTGATAGGAGGTCGTGAGAAGATAAAACACGATTGAAGGGTATGGTATCATGTCCCTACACGGTGCTAAGTGACCATGCAAATACTTGGAAAAAATAGGATTTTTCGCACACAATTATCACGGTGATAATAATCGTGGTTTTTTTGATATGTGAAAGTTAGGGTATATCGTGGAGTGTTCAACTACGGTTTCATATGACTATGAAGTAGTACATCACACTTAGTGGAGGATTTATCATTACATGTCATGCATAAATAATTATCAATCGCAGCATACCATATTAATCAAAACATTCTTGATTGATCTTTGAAATCTAATATAATCATAAAACATAACATACTAAATGTTACAAACAAACACGCAATAACCTAAGAAACTTTTCAAATGTTACCAACATATACACAACAAACTAACTAACTAACTAACTTTTTAAACTCATTAAATTACCCAATAACAACTCAACCAACAAATTTTCTAACACAACATATTACCCCACTTACTAACCAAAAATGTTATATTGATAACAACAAATTACCCCACCACAAAATATCCACTTGACATCAAAATATTACAAGACATTAGAGGAGGAATCCAATTTATTTCTTCTTTGTATTCTTCAACACTAGATCATGTTGGGCCTTCATTTTTTATTCTCTGGCGGTTCTCTTTTTACCCTTGTCCTGGGTTATTTTTATTCCTTTTGCTTCGAGTAGCACTATGACTGTTACTCTTGCCGATTCAAGAACGTCTACTATGTCTTGGTCCTCGCCAGCTTCAATTGCATCTTGCAATAACTTAATGGCTACATCAATTCCATTTACCTAAAATAATTACGCCAGGTACCAATCAGCTTCTTTGACATTCTTTACAAATTCTAAAATAATAGTAAAATATTAGTTACTAACTTATCTGATTATTTGACTTTCTTTTTTAATAAACAATAGTCGAGATTTTTCACACTTAGATGGGAACATTCCAAGTACCAATCCATGTAGTCACCTACACACTCCCATGGATATTGTTGTATATGTTGAGATCGTCTACTTTTTGACAAAAGGTGGTCTATCCAATTTTTTGATACCATTTTCATTGTCAAACTTTGTAACGAGCCTGGGTTCTTCCCCTCTTTTTATGAAAAGGTCGTATCGAAATCCCCGGTATAGTCTGAACTCGACTGGTGTATCGACAACATGCTCGGGATAATACTGCTACACCATATCATAACAAATCAAGATGCCATTATAAAATGACACATCCTGATAAGGGTGTGATTTATGATTATCTTTGTATAGATCCCGAGCAATCTACATGTTATATAGTTAAAACATGTTAATAAATGAAAAATAAAGGATTACCAATTGGTTCAATGAACGCTTGGGATAGCACGGTTGTACTTACTTCAGTTTCATTTAAATTGTCAATGGTCTCTCCCAGCTCTAACATTTGGGCAAACGCATCCTCAGATACTATTTGCGCCTTTCATTTGCAGATACGGGGGTGCGTTGGTTAAAACTCAAAATTGTGGACACTTAGAAGTGATCGTAAATCCATGCATGCACCAATATATTGTCTTAATTATCAACATATACTTAATGTGTGTGTGTGTGTATATATATCTATATAATAAGGTATAAAACTTATGTATGCCATCAGCTTGGATGATAATGTCATCTATATGGCAAATGATGAGAAAATTTTGGGATTTGTCAATTGATGGTTAACATTGAATGTGGGGGATTTAAATCTAATGGTTGAGAGTCATTCAATCATATATGGTTCGAATTAAGCAATGGATTGTCGACAAGACTTCACATTTAGGGACTCACAATCATAGAGTGACTGACCGTACATCCTAAGATATGGACTTTATCCGTATCTTCACTTCAAATAATGTACTTCACACCATCTGCTACTAGACTCAAGAGACATAGTTCCAGTGGAAAATATCTTCATCGTTCGGAAAGCTAAAACTGCCTTCTGCTACTCACGGTGAGTTTGTGCTTCGTTTGTTAAAAATCTTCATTTTTTTGTGCAAACATAAATGGTTAGGACGACTGATATACAAAACTGATAAACCCAGTTTACGTCTTGATGCATTTTTCATCTTGATACAGTTTACATTGAAAACTCATAAACCCAGTGCAAGCTAAAGGTGCCTTCTGCTCCTCACGATGGGTTTGTGCTTTGTTTGTTAAAAATCTTCATTTTTTTGTGCAAACATAAATGGTTCGGACGACTGATATACAAAACTCATAAACCCAGTTTACGTCTTGATGCAGTTTACATCTTGATATAGTTTACATTGAAAACTCATAAACCCAGTGCAAGCCGAAGCTGCCTTCTGCTCCTCACGGTGAGTTTGTGCTTTGTTTCTTAAAAATCTTCATTTTTTTATGCAAGCATAAATGGTTCGGACGACTGATATACAACACTCATAAAATCAGTTTATGTCTTGATACAGTTTACATTAAAAACTCATAAACCCAGTGCAAGCTGAAGCTGCCTTCTGCTCCTCATGGTGAGTTTATGATTTGTTTGTTAAAAATCTTCATTTTTATATAGTTTACAAAACTCATAAACCGAGTTTACATCTTGATACAATTTACATCTTGATAAAATCTTCATTAGTCCTCAATGCGATTCATTTACCATCTTGATACAGTTTACAGCTGATAGAGTTTACATCTTGATATAATTAACAAAACTCTTAAACCCACTGCAAGCATAAATGGTTGGGACGAGGGATACTTGTTCTTACTAAACTGAGTTTTAGAAAATTCAAATCTTCATTTTTTTGTCAAACATAATTTGTTCGGACGGCTGATAGAATTTACACCTTGATAGAGTTTACAAAACTCATAAACCCAGTGCAAACATAAATGGTTGGGACGACTGATACGTGTTCTTACTGAACTGATTTTTACAAAACTCAAATCTTCATTTTTTTGTCAAACATAAATGGTTCGAACGACTGATACAGTTTACATCTTGATAGAGTTTACAAAACTCATAAACCCAGTGCAAACATAAAAGGTTGGGACGACTAATACGTGTTTTTATTGAACTGAGTTTTCCAAAACTCAAATTGTCATTTTTTATCAAACATAAATGGTTTGGACTAATAGTACAGGTATGAGCTGATAGTTGTTCGATTTGTATTTCTAGTATGCAACATGTATACAGTACATTCACAAGTCTATTACATGGATCCTGACTTATTCTAATTGCTCAAGAAATTGTAGATGACCACGATTTACTAACTGCTATAGCAGTTATATGTGGATGTGATTTAACTTATGACCATGGGAAGTAACTGCTGGAGTAGTTGACGTTGAGTGTGTGAGGGAGTTATGGTGTGAGGTGGTTAACACGGACGACTGATACAATTTACATGACATTATAAGTTTTGTAATGTTGATGTTAATATTTCATGAGTTGGCGTTGAGGGTGTGAGGAAGTTGCAGTAGCTTATAATGTTGATGTTAATATTGCAGTTCATATGAGTTTTGTAAAATCTATGACTTTACACGACTACTTATGTGTATGAGTTTTGTCTGAGTTTGTATGAGATTTATATCTGTACAAAGGCCTTCCAATTATATATATATATATATATATATGTTACTTGTGGTGTATGATGAATTGTATAATAAATAAGTCAAATAGGTATAAAAATGGGTATATAAATAGCGAACATGTATAAAAATGGTTATTAAAAACAGTTTGCTTTTGAAATGAGATTGGTATCTATACTCGCATTCTCACAATTCTCATAAGAAAAAGAGAAAGATATGTAACGTTCTATGTCTATATATAATACAACAAACAAACAAGTTAGTGTTAGAATAATATAACATTAATTATTATAAATAATAATTTTTTTTCCATCTATACTTTCCATCTTTCTTCAATCATTGCTTGTTCATATTCGGAAGGAAATATTGCTCTGTTGATTAAATGGGAGCAAGAAATGGATTATGTGGTGCACTTTTGGTTACTTTGTGATTAAATGAGTGAATGGTGGGTCCCATGTCATACTCTTTGCCATTTTCGTGTCATTTAAGGCGCGTAAAAAAATTGAATAGACGTCTTAAAATACTGGAAAAATATTATATAACTATTTATTTGTTATTATTATTATTATTATTATTATTATTATTATTATTATTATTATTATTATTATTATTATTATTATTATTATTATTATTAGTAGTAGTAGTAGTAGTAGTAGTAGTAGTAGTAGTAGTAGTAGTAGTAGTAGTATGGTCGATTAATGTATAGTCCCCGACATACATATATATTTCTTTTAAATAATGTACATATTCATTATGTTGGGTTAATTTTTGGTCCTTAAAATAGGTGGATAGTCTTATAAATAAAGAAAATTCTACCCAAAAATTTTAAATTAACGTACATTTTTTTTATTATAATATAAAATATTTTACATAAAATATAGTCGATTTAATACTTTGGAAGAATTCATCATGCCTTCAGGAAAATTAATCACGATTGTTATTATAATACAAAATTTTTATGACTTGACCACGATTGATAATTTGGAAAATTTGCATCGTGCCTTCGGGGACGGCCATACCTTAGTGTGTGTGTATATATATATATATATATATATAATTGGAATTTAGTGATACATACAAGAAAATCATTACTATAAGCAGATGGAGATATCCGGACACATATCTAACATCGATCCGTGATACAACTCCCAGTTATCGATACAAATGAGATAGCACACCCACACCCCAAGCAAAGCCTCAACATTTTTTGAGTTTCTTCAACGATTGTAGGTAATATATAAGAACTCTGTTACTGAACTTGTTCGGGAATAATAAACAACCAATCAAACACTGATGGGCATGCTCCTTTTTTGCCCTATCTCCTAGCTTCTTCACCATCCCTTTGCATTATTGCATGAGTAAGTCTATACGAACAGAATACATTGACTACATTCTCCCTTCACCTCATCTTCTGCATAACTTATATATTTTGTGAGACTCTTAAGCTTCTTGGACTTATCCCCGATCTTCTTAAACACCTCACTATAAAAACACTTCCCCTCAATTGGAACCTTCAACAAATGGTAAACATTGTTCAGTGTAATTATCATCTCACCGAATGACATATGAAAGGTATTAATCTCTAATTTCCACTGTTTTATGAAAGCGCACACACCCATGTGATCAATGTAATAGTAAGAATTCTTAACCAAACTCCGCAAACCCGAGTTTTGAACTAATTGAAGACATGCGGGTCTTCTTTCTCAATATCCCACTAAGAGAACTTTTTATAATGATACACACATTTCCTTAGTCCTCTCTTATCATCCTGATTCCATATTTCATAAGCAATATGGTTATTAAAGTGTTTTAGTAACTCAAGATTCTTTGGCGTTGAACCCTCGAAAGGTTGGGAGTCATTCCTTTTCACTTGTACTTTTACCATCTTCGTCAGGCTTTTGTCCGGAACCGATGAAGATGCACCCTTGTCTTCATCTTCATCATCAGTAGTTGCATCATCACTATTTTCATCAACACTAACACCTTTTCCCTATCATCGCTAATAACTTCCTTGGTAACTTTCTTCTTATCATTAACCTTCTCCTTCTCCTTACCATCACCTAGTTTCTTTACTTACTTAACCTCCTTTTCCCTATTAGCAATAACTTCCTCTACTTGATCAAACTCATCTCCTTTATCATCACTAGTTTTATCTGCTTGCTCAACCTTCTTCTCCCTCTCATACATAATTTTTTCTACTTTCTCTACCCCGTGCTCAGTCTCAACCTTGTTCAGCTTTACTACTTTTTCAGAACATCCACCCTCTTGACTCGGTGAGTAACCATCACTAAAGCTGTTGGATTTATGCTCAGGTTCATTCTCAATTGTTTGAGAAGCCCATGCCCTTATTTTCCTTTCAGAAGCAGTACGAGATTTACTTTCCTTTGCCATTTAAATTATGAAAAACAAAAATTAAAGAATTAAAAGTAATAAACATAGTATATATAGAAAATTATGTCACTGCATAAAACTACGGTGGGTTATAAACGTAAATAAGATCTATACGGTTATGAACAACTGTCTAAACCAAGGGTACACGGTCATTAACCAATGTGGGATAATACGGTAAGTTATAGCGTGTTATACTCAGTAACCACGGTTGCTAATGGCCGTAACAATAACACTTATGGTGACTTGTGCTCGTGTCAATACCTTATATGTTGTGTGATGGTCGTGTTTGTCATATCCACAGTGACAATTGATCGTGTTGTATATACATATGTGGGGTAATCTTACAACGGTGACTTGCCACCGGGGATATTAAAAGTACGTGGTCACATGTCACTGTCTTCCGTCGTCACCTACGGTGATGGGAGGCCGTGTATACAATTTACACTGGGTTTTTACCTAGTTTATTTTTTCTCTTTTTAAGTGTTTTTAGGTCACATTTGCCACATGTAAAGTTTTTGTTAGGTTTATACGAAATTCTCATAACCACAATTCTTATGACAAAATGAACTGACACACCTTTACTTAAAATTAAATATCGTACATGGTTTTTAGAATAAAACCCCAACAGTTCTAATGTGACATGTAGATGGATGTTAACTAGTAAGAAAAGATTTTAAAAAAATATTGGCATTGTGGAGTGAAGAGATACCTTGAGAGAGGTTAAAAATGAGTTTGGTAATATCATGATAATAGTTGATTTGAGGATGAATTAACGTCCTTAGAGAATGACTCATTTGCCTAGGCATATAAACACGTTTCTTGGTAATAGAGTTCTTTTAAGGAGAAAACATTGGGTTCCTTTGATAGGTAGACCTAGTAATGCCCCTATATAGAAGATACTAATTCCTCAAAAGAAGGTTTAGATGAAAAAAAGATGTAGTCTTTGTGCCTCTCAAGGATTCGGGAGAGGCAACGCCCACTTCTACCTAGATATGTATATTAATAGGATATCTAGGGTCTTTGTTGATTATAAGTTCCTTCCTAGAAACTATTGGATTTATTTGGTATCATTTGATGGGTGTAACTGATTTCATTATTATATTTGGAGCATTTACATACTTTTGTTGAGGATTTTCATGCATTTTTCATTTCATGCATTTTTCAATATGATTATAGTATGTATATACAACTATCATTATCTTTAAAAAACCAAAAAGATTTTGTGTTTGTTCTTTTTTGTTGTTATTCATTAAGTTTTATTTATACACGTGATTCATTATATGATCTTATTTTGAAAAGGATTAAAATATGGATTCATAACAATGAAATGGAAATGACAATATTTTCAATAACATATTTATAATTCATATAAAAATCATGACATGTCAAGTTTGTTGAGATCTTTGGTACTTATTTCACTTTACATATATTTGGATCACACGAGAATTTTACGTGAATTTAATAATTGCACGATTATTACATCATGATTAAATCCTGATATCTAATATTAGTAATTTTTTTTACAAAATGTTTATATGGAACGTTTGACAGTTTTGTGTGAAAAAATGTATACTTAATGGAGTTAATTGATGAGATGTTTTCAAAACTAAATAGGCTACCATTGGTGAGACAGCGTTGATTTTCAATTAAGTATCATCGATAGGTGGATACCAAATAGTGTATGAAATCCTCCATATAAAAATCCATTTGATGATGAAAATAACTAAAGGCAAGTGCTAGAAAATTCAAGGCCGAAAAACAAGATGGGGTTTTTAATCTCCCGTAGTATTTTTTAGTATCTACTTTAGGTCTTCTGCATCATTTTGAGGGTGGTTATATTATTATAATATACCATTTGAAGATCTCAAAAGTATGTTGATGAAACGATATGATTAAGCTTGAAGTGTAATTCATATGAAACAATTGCATGCATTAATTTGATTATGTGATTTATTACTTGTTCACATCGTGCTATGATTGATATGTAAAATTAACTAATTGATTTGATTCGAGTTTGAACTAATATGGTTTATTGATGATTGTTTTTACATTTTGAGTTTTATCCACGCCATTAATATTAGTTTAAAGAATTTTTTGCAAAAAATACATTTTATCATCGATAGCCTAATCAATATAACTTTACATGTTCTTGTGTTAGATGTGCATATGTGTGTGTTTAATTCTTTGAAAATATAAAAAAAAATTAAAAAAATAGTTTTCGAGAATACATATACATCTTACATTGCATATATTCAAAGAGTTTGCCTATTTTGGGTTCTTACTAAGTCTTTTCTATAGAAACTTCCCTGACTTGTGTATTCTATAAGAAAGCATGTGCATGGGGACTTATTGGTCATTTACTTGGAGGAGAAAATTTGGATTTCAGCTTACTTCCCATATTCGTTCGGGCGGATGCTTTTTCTCATAATATGTCTCTCGCTTGACTAATTGTTCTTGAGAATGTTTAAAGGCCGTTCACATGGCTAAAATTAAACTATGTGCATGGTTAAACCCAATGATGATTTCGTTGATCTATTTGACTTTTAAGGTTTCAAATCCCATTTAGACTCATTACAACTCACATATTCCCTCTATATAGCTTCACATTCGGTGTGTTTTTCACATTTACTTGTGATTTTGTTGACTATTCATGGATTCATACCACTTTTAGGCATTGATTTGAGGATCAAGGGTTTCAAAGATTATTTTTCATAGATTCAGGATTTTTTAGATTTGTCTTCAGATAACCATTCAAACTCATTTATTTGAGTTTCTCTAAGTTAACCTTAGGTGTATTAAAGTATTTTGACCATGTTCTTGGCATCCTAACATCTTTTAATCCATTTTTAGAAATTTTGATATTCAAGTGCATTTTTCTTTACTTTGCTCTTTGGTTTCATCAATTTGTCACTTGATTGAGTATCCTTGCTGGTGATTTGTTCTTAATGGTTTATTGACTACCATTTGGATGCTATTTTTTACATTTATTTATTTTTATGCAAGACACCCGAAATTAGCAACCAATAGATCCCCCCGAGTTGTCCTACTAGCACTTATAGGTCTCACAATGAGCCTAGTGACCCTATTGACATCTCTGGTAGATGTACGTTTCATTGTACCGATATTGTTACCGATTTAGTTATTAATTAAACAATTAATCTCCCTCATATTGGGATTACACAGATGGTATGTGATTAGTCACGAATATTGCATTTAGTGTCGTTTATTCTTACATATTCTATCATTTCCATATTTTTTAATTCCTATATTTAAGCTCTTATACTAAATAAACTTTATTCTGGATTTTTATATATTTTCAAGGTTTATTTGATATTTTATAGGTATTAGGGATGCATATTGTGAAGTTCAAACTATTTTGGGAACGTTTCATCACAACCTACAGCTTCATAGGTGCTTTCATAATTTTAGACTTCTGAATTTGACCTTTGGTTTCATGGTTATGTATCTTATGAAATTATCTTCGCGTGGTCCTTAACCACACGTTGTTCTGATTCCGTATGACAAAGTTATGGCCTTTTCCGTGAGACATGTCATAAGAAAAAGTATTTTCTCCAGACCCATCAATTGATCGATGAAATCGTCGATCGATGGACTAAATATGAAATTAAGGCATAACTTTTGAAGGGCATACCCATCTATCAATCAACGATTTCTTCAATCAGTTGACATCGTCAATGAATAGACAAAATCGTCAATTGATCGATGGGTTTGATGCCCATTTATCCAATCTGGTAGTTTTTCACTATTTTTCATTTTCTTTTATAATTAAATATAAATAGAACATTTTTTTTGTTAGTTTTAGGTCTTCTTGATCATTTTGGTAGATATTTTTGGCCTTTTGGTGGGAGTTTCTCTTTCTCCCACATTATGTAAGTGCATATTATCACTATTCATTATCTCCTTCATTTGTTATTTCTTTTATAGCTTTATTTCTAGGTTGTAACCTTGTTGTGATTTCAATACATATAACTTAATGGGTTTGATTTATCTCTTTATCTACTTGTTCTAGTTCATTTAACATATATTATGGCTAGTTTATGGTTTAGGAACATTAATATACCATTGTTGGATGTTTAAGCTTCAAATATAAGGTTTGGTTTTGAATCAGTTCTAATTAAAAACTTGTGTATTGATATTGGAGTATCTTAGCATTTCAACTCTCTTTATCATGCAATGGTAGTGTTTATGTATTTATTACGACATTAATCCATTTGTCACCATACTTAATTGAAATTTTAATCTTCATTTTTGAGTTTGGTGTCTTCATGTTTGATGCTTGATCTCAGTTGAATATGACTGGTTAAATGTGATTCGCACCGTTTACCTTTATTCATTTTTTTAATCCATGGTAGAAAATCACTACACCAAAAAGGCCAAATTGTAACCTGTTAGCCGACCAACCTTGTCACGGTCAATGATCGTGACAAAAAGACACACGTTTTTATTACGGTCATTGATTGTGACAAGTCCGTAACAAAGGCTTGTCACGGTCCTTGACTGTGACAATCTTATAAAGTTGTCACGATCAAAGACCGTGACAGGTCTGTGATAACTTTATCAGTAAAAAAACCCTTCCCCCCTTTTTTTCCCACCGTTTTCACTTCCCTCCCATTTTCTCTCTCTAAGTGACTGCTCTCTCTCTCTACGATTTAAGGTCTGTTTTCTTCTCTCTTTCTCTTTCCTTTGTATATGTGTGTATGTGTGTGTGTGTACAGGGGTGTGCGTGTGTGTGGTGAGGGGGAGGGGGAGGGGCGGGGGGTGGTGGGGTAGGGGGTATGGGGGTGGTGTGTGTGTGTGTGTGTGGGGGGGGGGGGGGTCAGGGGGTGGGTGGGTGGGGAGAGGTGTGTGTGTGTTGAAATTAATTGTTAATATTTAGGACTTGAAATTAATTATTAATTTAGGACTTGAAATTAATGTTTAGTTTAGGACTTGAAATTAATTGTTAATGTTAATTATGACTTGAAATTAATTTTTAATGTTGATTGGGGGAATTAAACTTAATATTTAGTTTAGGACTTGAAATTAATTGTTAATGTTGATTGGGTGATGTTAGTTGGGATTGAAATTAATAGGTATTGTTAATATTGATTGAATCTTATTGTCTAGAGAATAAAATTAATTTGACATTATAAATGTTGTTTCTATATTTTTATTTAGGTTTGAAATTGTTAATGTTGAATTAATTGAGTAAATGAATTAGAAGGAGTATGGGATACACATTTGTTGGTTTGTTGTCGTTGTTGGATTATATTGGACGGATGTGATTGGATATGGAAGTTGGTTGTTAAATTTTTTTAAATCCTTAATTTAATTCACACTAATAAATCCTTAAATGATTATATTGTCGTACTTTGTTGGGTTGGTTAATTTTGGAAGTGGCATGACCAGTGGATTATTGTAAAAATGGGGGGAGGGGGAGTTTTCAACTTTTTTCTAAAATTACTTTGTGTTACAACCCATTCGAGAGTGGCACGACCATGGACTTATCATAATTAAATAAAACATACTTGAAATTACACATTGTGCGCATAGATACTAGCGCTCTAGTTCTTATGCGTACGCATTCAATAGCCCTTAGACCCGTTCGAAAGTCATTAGCCCTGTAATGAGATCTCTCGAATTGTCCCGTTTGGACAGTTTGGAACTACATAGTTTCTATATAATAATATTCTTAGTGGCTTAAACTTGTTACTTTTGGAGGAAGTTCTGCAGTTGTATCTTAATGTTCTCTGGGTACATACTAGATGATGCGATGTTGAGTGTTATTTCAATTATCAATTGAAATAACACTCACTCTTACAAATCTATGTTGTGTACTTAGAGAACTATTGGGACATGTTGCCGAATTTTCCTCAAATTGGAACAATGTGCATGAGTTGTTAAGTATATTACAGAAATATGCGGTCTTAAATGGGATAGGACCCCTCACCCTTTAGAGGAGATGGAGGAAATAGGAATTAATATTATAAATTGAATTTGAATTTGAAATTTAAAAATCGAATATTAATAAGACATAATTAAATGAAGCATACTATATATTTTATACAACAAGTAATAGGTGATTGTTTATACTGATGGGAACTAAATGTTCACACTTTTGCTTATACTAATCCACGAATATACGCTTCTTACATATAATAGGTAATTGTTTGGAGTAGCTGTGATGGGATATCCTATATACAAAGAATGGATGGGTGAGACAAATAGATTAGGGATGTGTTTCACAGAGGTGCTAATGAATTTGTGAAATACGTAAAGAGATGTCATAATGATGAAGAGTTTTCGTGTCCGTGTGCTAGGTGTGAGAATTATAAGGTGTTTGAGTGGAAAACAGTTGAACTACATTTGTTAAGATGATGTATGGAAGATAGTTATCGATTTTGGAGTTTTTACGAGGAAGCGAAAGTTCCTTTTTCCTCGAGCAACCTCCACAACAACCTTCAATAAGTAGGATAGATGTACAAGGGGCCGACGTAGATCATACTATGTTAGAGGATTTAGTTAATGATGCATACAGAGTTTATAAAGTGGAAGAGAATGAGGTCACTGACGATGTACAAGGTTCAGGTGCTCATGAAGATATCGGGATAAACCTTGACGGTGACTACCAAAGTTTAAAATTTAAGACGACCCAACCGTTATACTCTAGCTGTGAGAAAGATCAAATCATTTTACATGCCATGGTTGGTTTACATAGTTTGAAGACCCAATACGGTTTGTGTGACAATAGCATGACAGGAATTCTGAATTGGGTGAAGGGCTTGCTACCCAAGGAGAATACGCTTCCCAATAGCTATCCTGTTATGAAGAACAGTTTAAAAGGTTTGGGAATGAATAATAAATCGATTCATGCTTGTGTGTATGACTGCATACTATATCTAAAGGAGTATAAAAATCTCGATAGGTGTCCAGTATGCGATGAACCTAGATATTTCCAATCTACTGGCAAGGAAGGCACAAGCTCAAAAGAGCCTAAAAAAGTGTTGAAATATTTTCCCATTGGGCTTAGATTAAAGCTGTAGACACCCCATTATGTTACCCCCTAACTCTCCTTAGGTCCCTAGTACCTCCTGTCGTCACTACAAACCCAGGTCACGTCCCGAGTACTGACCAAGAAGCCATCGGGCACCCCCCGGTTCAGTTTGACCCAAAAATAAAACTCTTCGTATCGATCGAGACTCAATGAATCTTCGAAGGGCACTGAATACGCTTTCCAACAGTCCGCCCCGTGCGCAATTCCGACTTACCATGCGGACGAACGATCCGTTTGCGTCCGAAACCTGATCTAGAGGCCATCGAGCGCTCCTGGGCTCTATTTGACCTTTGTCAACTCTTTAGCTCGACTGATGCTGAATGAATCTTCGAAGGTCACTAAATACCCTTTATAATGGTCCACCCCATGCACGATTCTAACTTTCCAGGCGGACGAACGATCCGTTTGGCTCTGGCACGCCACCGAATGCTTCCCGGGCTCGGTTGACCAAAGTCAACTCTTCGAACCGGGTCAAACTCTTTGGAATGTTGAAGTACATCTCCTAACCTTTCTAACGGTATGCCCCGTGCGTGATTCGGACTTACCATGCGGACGAACGATCCGTTTGCGTCCGCATAATTCCCCGTCCAATGGACCGACAAACGCTTTCGAGCCCTATTTGACCCAAAGTCAACTACCGAACTCAGGAGCGGTCTAAAGGACTTTCGAAGGTCTCTAAATTACCTTTCCAATGGTATGCCCCGTACGCGATTTTGACCAACGGTTTGGCTTCGGCGGTCGATTTTCTGAAAAAGCCTGAAACACACTGCCAAACGGCAGGTTCCAGAACCTGCCTATCGGCACCTGCCTGCCGATAGGCAGGAAAGGCTCTATGCCGATCGGCACCAACCTGGGCCTATAAAAGGATGCCTTCACCTTATTTGCAAGGAGATCCTAGATCTGATAAAAATCTCCTTGAACGAATCCCAGAAACCTCTCTCGAAGGCAACATGATTTCAACTTCCAAATCCCTTTTTTACTTCCACTTTTCATCATCCTTTTCATCAAAATTGGTGAATTAACCATTCTCCATCATCATCCAAGCTCAAGGGCTGCTCTCCAACATTCAAGATCAAGCTCAAGATCTTCAAGAAGGTCCAACTTTCTCAAACTCTCTCTTAAATTCTCTTGAATTCCCAATAACTTGTTTTCTTAATTAGCACTCTTATTATCTCATCTCACACATCCTAATATACCTTTTTATTTAGTATTATTTCACATCTCTTATTTTCATATAAAGAAAAACCCCAAAAACAAGAAAAAGAGGATTTACTCATAAATTCCAAGTAGGGATTCTCACACTTTTTCCACACTTTTCTCACAACTAATACACTTTTTCTACACACACAGACAGACACACACACACACACACACACACTTACAAATAAGAGATCCCACATTTGGATTTATGGGATAAACCCCACCCCTTTGCTTTGTATGCTAACTACATGGACTTTGATGCCTTTATAGGGTACGTAGGCGTCTCGGGGTAAAACCCGAGACTCGAGTCCTTTCTCTCACTTCTTCTCTCATTTTCTATTTTCTCTAAATCCATTTTTCTTATATTATATATATACTTATTCTTAGTGACGCATTACTTCATATGCGTTATCGTTCCCTTATAACGATCAACGTAGGGGTAGTCGCGTAAATCTTATTTTTCTAATATTACTTTTATATCTTCCTACGGATGACTCGCTTTATCTTTTCATGATACAAGTTGAGGATTACTACCTCCATTCTATATATACACATGCACACATATCACGGGGGGAAACATAAAGGAAAATAGCAAATATCCATGAGAGACCGAAAGGGCGGAATGGGTGCCTAACACCTTCCCATTTCGTAACTAAGCCTCCAAACCCTTCTCGAATCATCTTGGTTTCGCATTCACCAGTATGTCTTTGGATGCCACTCTTCGGGGTGGCTTCCCCTTTTTCTTTTGTCTATTTTGAGTAAAGTAGACTGGCGACTCTGAATCTCTCTACATTTTTCACACCACAAACGACGTCGACTGAAGCGCTCCCGAGAGGGACACGCGGGACCCGAAGGATCCTTTCCTCCACGCGCCCGCCCGCGCACGGACGAGGATCGGGGATGGCCACAGTGGCGACTCCGCTGGGGATATATGTTTTTTTGTGGGTTTGACTCTATTTACATGGATGCTATATTTGTTTATGTTTCCTCCCATATCCGCATGTTCCCCTTTTTCATGTATATCCCATGCTTACGCTTATGTTCACACACTTGTAGAAAATCCTCCATGTACACTTCACACCACGTGCACCTAGGATCACATATATCCCCATGTTTCACGCATCACCCATCCATGCTTGGTGTACCTTTTGGGGTACTTGTACTTTGCTCCCTGTTTGGCATAATCGAGAAAGGCATTCTCATCCTAAGATACTAATAAGAGAATCATGCATGATTCACACGATATCACCAAAGGGCATTGCTATTGACCAAATTTTACCCAATAACTGGAGGGTCACTTCGTGATGGGCGCTGGTCTGGCAGGTCGCAGTTAGCCTAAGCGATATGACTCTCACCTTCCATTGTCCAAGTACCTTTGACGTATATCGAACGGTTCCCCCGTATCATACTGCTTGACCGAAGTCATGACGGGCGGTATATCGCAGAGAATTCGTTCACGTACGTCGAGTATATCGAATTCGCTCTCACACGTACCGTCCCCACGAGGTATATGGTGAGGCAATTCACGTACACTCAGGTATATCAAATGGCTTGTCCACACGTACCGATTGCCCGCAAGAGCAAGCCATATATCGTGGAAGTCACGCCAAAGGGGGGAACCCATGCCGATTCACCCAACTGCATTCCCGCATATAGGTGTTAGACCTAGGACACGCACTTTAGATTGTCGGTTTCGACCCAAAACTCTGTCGAAATTCCGGGTCGATCTTCCGCCCAATTTTCACGCATTTTTAAAATGGGACCCTGTCCGTGAGCCTGGTTACAAGTCCAAACCGTAGCTTTTGCATATATTAAGAACCCCACTTTTTCAGGCTTGGGTCCCATCCGACATTGCATTTAGGAGAATTAAATACAAGTGAGAACATAATAATCATAATAATCATGCTGAGTTCCGTCTCCAAAAACATTTCTCCCTTCTTTATCAAAAATCCAAAAACATCTCTCCATTCTTTATTAAAAATCCAAAAATATTCCTCCCTTCTTTATCAAAAATCCAAATATTTTTCTTCCCTTTTTCTCAAAAATAAATCTCATCCTGCGCCTTCTCAGGTTGATCGCAAGCCCTTGGCCTGGCTCCCTATTGGCTTAGGTCTTCAGTCAAATCACCCTGGAGTTTCATCCATTCTTCTACTACTTCTTCCGAGTCTGGAATCCATCCATATTCCATGGAGAATACAGATCAAGCACCAGTCATACAACCGGACCTTTCGAAAGTCCTAGCTCAGCTCGTGGCCAAGATTGACAATCTTCAAGATGAGGTCCGAGAAATGCAACAAAACCAAGTTCCTATTCCTCAAGAGCCCGAGGCCCTGTTCCCTCATGCTATGGGTCCACTCGAGCCTATCTGGGTCCTGAAAGAATATCAGCACGCTCCACGTGCCCTTCCTGCCAATGGGCCGCCGCCTGCCCATCTTCCAATGCCAAACATTGCCCAGCCTATGGCTAACCTGCATGTGGTCGCTGATCCGAAGGAGGAGGAGTTGAATAAAGTTAAAGAGGATCTCAAGATGCTCACCAAGAAGTTTAACCAAGTCAGGATCTCTGGGAATTACATGGACTACACCCACATGTCTCCTTATCCTAAAGCAAGTTTACCCGAGAAGTTCAAGATGCCACATATCGAGAAGTTTGGAGGGAGTGGACCCCCGATTGTTCATCTCCGCAGTTATCATCGTTCCATGACTCTACTAGGGGATTCATAAGAAGTGATGGCCCAACTGTTTCAACAAACTTTGAAGGATAGTGCCCTTCGATGGTTCTTATCTCTTCAGGAATCCAGGATCCGTAGCTGGGAGGATGTAGCCCGAGAATTCATGTCGCAGTACAAATACAAAGAAGAGCTTGAGGTCACCCGTCGTGATTTGGAGTTGCTCAAATAGAACCCAGGGGAATCAGTCAGTAACTTCATAACTCGGTGGAGGGAACAAGCGGCTATCATGACTAATCGGCCATCCGAGGAAGAACAGGTGAACATAGTGAAGAAAAACTTCTTGCCCCATGTCCGAACAACGATGGGAGGACAATACTATCCCCACTTCCAAGCTCTCAGAGAGGCTGGAGTGGAAATTAAGGAAAGCCTCATTAAAGCAAAGATTGAACCAAAGAAGGTGTCCGGACAGTTCACCCCTAGAAAGAATGACAATCCTGTCAGTGCTACCGTCTCGACCATCAATAACATATCTTAACCAACCACATCATGGGCACCAGAAAGCCACACTACCCCCATCCGAAGGGAATACACTGAGCTCCATGCTCCCGTCTCCAAAGTTTACCAAGCCCTATTAAGCCGAAACCTCATCCACGTCCATTGCCAAATCCACCCCTTTCACCAAACTGTCGGTCATACCATCGACCAATGCTTTCACCTCCGAAACGTAGTCCAAGATCTCATTGACCGGGGTACAATTGCCCCACTAGCCAATCCTAAGCCAAACACTACTCGCAACCCACTCTCAAATCACACCAATGCCATCTTCTTAGAAGAAAATCCATATTTTGATCCCTCAACCCAAATCACATCCATATACCCTCCTAAACCTCTTCAAATTTGCCCATATTTCCTACTACACCCTACTAGACTCGCTGATCAGGCACTGTCGCTCCTTACCAGAGCATGTATCGCTGTCCGTACCCGTTCTAAAAATAGAAGCATGGAATTATTAGAGGTGTTAAACCAACTCCTAGAGTTTGGGCTGAAATTGCCCCCACATAGAGTCATCGATTACCAGAGATTAAGTACACTGTTCTTGGAAGCACGAAAGTGGGCCCGAGATTCAGACAATTGGGTGGTACCAACCGACGAAGTCAGCTTAGATGATGTTGTTCAGATCATGGCAGAATTATTCAGGCAAACCAATAGTAATTGCAGTATCACCGGGTTACTTGACGCTTTTAAGATACAAGGGCGATTGGTCCCTTCAACCACACATATCCCCACAAAATGGGAGGACTTGTATGAAGAAGCCATCGAAATTGTGGAATGCATCGACTTTACATGGAAAGACAAAATTATTGCCACCGGATGGGGGGAAGAATTCGAAGATTCAAGCGAAGAACAAGCTTTAGGAAGAGCTGGCCCAGTAACCGACATATGTGGGATGATATCATTCGAAGAACTCCTCGGAGAAATAGACAGGGTGGCAGAACAACCTGAGATTGACGAGGAAACGAGATTCATGTTCTTTCATTCTTCAGTAAATCACATGACCAGATCAGGGAGACATTACCAAGTTCCAAGCTCACTACCAGCAAATGACAAGGGGAGGGGCATTAAAAACCTTCCTATGCCTGAGATGACCATTGAGGAGAGCAAGATCCTTGATCAACTGAAGAAAACTCAAGCAAACATCACTCTATGGGGACTTTTAATGTCTTTCCAGCTACACAGAAATGCTTTGATCAAATTGCTCACTGGACCCATAGTTCCTCCCTCTACCACACCAGAAGAAGCGATAAATCTGGTCGGATCCTTGACCTCTACTCGAATGCTATCATTTTCTGAAGAAGAAATCCCCAGAATTGGGACGAATCACAATCATGCACTCAATATCTCCGTCGAAGTTATGGGGAAGGCCGTGCTACTTTCTCTTGTCGATAACGGATCCGCCTTGAACGTTTGCCCTATGAGAACCTTCAAGTGTTTAGGCCTGAAAGAAAGCGACCTCGCTCCAACCTCCGCCGCTGTGCGTGCCTATGATAATTCCCGTCGTGAGGTGATGGGATCCATAAAACTTGTAATAGGGGTTGGCCCTATAAACCCCGTCGTTGAATTCCAAGTCATAGACATCCCAACTTGTTTCAACCTGTTGCTCGGACGCCCCTCGCTCCACAATATCAAGGGTGTATCTTCCTCACTCTATCAGAAATTGAAGTTCTTCGCCGACAGGTAAGTCATTACCATTTTGGGCAATAACGAAAATGTCGAGGGTGCAGGCACTAGCAATCCAATCCTTGAGATACAGCACGGATCAAATGATATGCTCCTATCAGGATTCCAAGTTGAGCCACTCTTACTCCCGTCAGGGGACGGTTTTAAAGAAAGGGTTTGTCCAGAATATGACCCTCATGGCAATGCCAATGTGATTCAGATGTTCAGAAACACGCACTTCATGCCTGGACTGGGGCTAGGACAAAGGCAGCAGGGGATACTTGAGCCCATCGAGCTGAAGAAAGCTTTCCCTCCTTGCGACTTGGGGTATCAACCATCAGGACAAGAGCTTAGAATGATCCACCAATCGAGATCGAAGAAAAGATTAGACTACATCCCGACCTTCTCGGGAGATTCCTTAAATGGACGATTCATCAAAGAGGGCGAGGATTTCCCCTTTTGCGGGTTTCCAGAACCATGGTATGACCACACAGATAAGAAGATGAAGCCTGGATTGGAGATCTTTTTCCAAGACAGCTACCCATGGACCGAAAGTTTCCAACACCGCGTACAACCGCTCATCAAAGATGCCGAAGAGACTAGGAAAGTGATTTCGAAGATTCCTTTAACTTACAGATACTAAGGCTGGCACTCTGCATGGTTCATTCAGGCACTACATCAATGGACCCATCCCGTATGATCAAAGCTGCTGATATACCTCTCCTCAACTGGCATGCTGCACCAGTTCTACCTCTTGAAATCTCCCCTAACCCCGATGTTTACCCTGTTTCTTCTTCTGTTATCTATCCTTGCTCAAATGTAATCGAGACCTCTTTTAACGAGGTTCTCAATGCTGTTTTTCCTATCAATAAAATAAATGAAGATTTTGAGTATCTTGCTGTGCCTTACATTAACTGCTTGAATTCTAATAAAACGTTTGATGATGATGATTTTGCAAATGAACAATTCTTAACTGATCTAAATAAGGTTAATAATAAACAACATAACCGCGTTCAAGTTAATGAAGAAGATACTGTTGTTATTAATCTCGATTCTAGTAGCCAACTACGCGAGATTAGGATAGGGGCCACCCTTGACGAACATGAGCGTGCATAACTCGAAGAATTGCTGAAGGAGTTCGTAGATGTCTTCGCATGGTCCTATGATGATATGCCCGACATCGACCCTGAAATAACTCAGCACGAGATCCCCACTCTCCCAGATTACAAGCCGGTTAAACAAAAACTGAGAAAACTCCGCACCGAATGGTCGCTCAAGGTCTAAGAAGAGGTGGTCAAAAGTTGAACGTGGGTTTCATTCGGGTGATCGGATATCCTACATGGCTTCCCAACATTGTACCCGTGCCGAAATCAGGAGGGAAGGTCCGAATGTGTGTAGATTATCGAGATTTAAACAAAGCTTCTCTGAAGGATGATTATCCGCTACCCAACATCGACATGATCGTGGACAACACAACCAGCCATGCTCTCAAGTCATTTATCGACGAGTTTGTCGAATACAACCAAATCAAGATGCACCCAGACCACCAAGAAAAAACTGCATTCATCACCCGACAGGGAACCTTTTGCTACACCGTTATGCCATTCGGTCTCAAGAATGCTGGGGCTACCTATCAAAGGGCTGCCACAACCATCTTGCACGATTTGATTCACAAGGAGGTCGAGGTTTATGTGGATGATATGATTATCAAGTCCAAAACTAGAGAAGGTCATGTTCCCTCTCTCCGAAAGTTCTTCGAATGACTGCGACAGTATCATATGCGACTTAATCCACAGAAGTGTGTCTTCAGCGTTACAAAGGGAAAACTCTTGGGATTCATGGTCAGCGAAAAAGGAATAGAAGAAGATCCTGCAAAGCTGAAGTCCATACTTGAGATGCCACCACCCCAAACAGAGAAAGAAGTCCGAGGTTTTCTTGGAAATTACAATATATCGGCCGGTTCATCAGCCAGCTAACCTCCATCTGTGAACCGATCTTCAAGCTCCTCCGAAAAAATTCAACCAAGGTTTGGAATGAGTCCCGCCAAGAAGCTTTTGATCGAATCAAACAATACCTAACCCAACCTCGAGTACTCATGCCACCACAGTCTGGTCTCCCTTTGCTCCTATACCTAATCATAACCACCACTGCAGTCGGGGCTTTGCTATCCCAATACCTTGAAGACTCTCGCAAAGAAAGGACCATCGATTACGCTAGTCGCAAATTGGCCGGGTACGAGGTCAACTACACCGCTTTGGAGAAAGTATGTGTCGCACTTATCTGGGTCACCTAAAAGTTGCGACACTACATGCTTGCCTTCCCCATCAAACTTGTATCCCGAATGGATCCCATTAAATACCTGCTTGAGAAACCCGCCTTATCCAGTCGAATGGCCCGATGGTTGATGCTCCTAATCGAGTTCGACATCGTGTATATCACACAGAAAGCTGTAAAGGAAGAGCCATCTATGATTACCTCACTAATTACCCCATAGACGAAGCAGATGTTCAGATCTCTGAATTCCCGGATGAAAACATCCTCTGCACCACTCAAGACCGCCCTCGATGGAAAATTTTCTTTGACGACACTGCCAACAAAAAGGGATATGGCATTGGGGTACTCCTGATCTCCCCAGATGACTCCCACACTCCCATCGCCATAAAATTGAATTTCCCTTGCACCAACAACATGACGGAATACGAGGCATGCACAGTGGGCCTCAAAGTTGCTCTCGAAAAGGGTATTCAACACCTTGATGTCTACGGGGATTCTGCCCTTATCATCGGTCAAGTGCTCAGAAAGTGGAAAGTCAAGGACGAAAAACTCCAACCCTTTCATGCCCAATTAGAAGAGTTGGCCTCCCAATTCTGAGATATCACCTTCCATTACCTCCCCCGAGCAAAGAATAACCTAGCCGATGCTCTCGCTACCTTGGCCTCCATGGTCGACATGCCCGAGGGAATAACAATGACCCCCTTCCTAGTTCAAAAGCATGAGAAACCAACCCATTGCTACCATATTGAGCTTGTCTCCACTAAAGATCCCGAACTCGCCGATTACTGGTACTATGATATCTGGTGCCTCCTCAAACATGGTAGGTATCCCGAGGGCTCTAACAAGAAAGATTGAACGACCCTCTGAAGACTGGCCGCCCAGTATATCATTTGCTATAAAGCTCTACTCAAGAGAAACTTTGATGGAACTCATCTACACTGCATCGCAGGGGCTGAGATTGAGAAAACAATGCAGAAAATCCACAGCGAGGAATGCGGACCCCACATGAATGGTCACATGCTTTCCAAGAAGATCACCCGACAGGGCTACTACTGGACCACCATGATCCAGGACTGCGCCGCCTATGTCCGGAGGTGCCTCAAATGCCAATAATTCTCCAACCTTCAACACCTGCCTCCGCGAGAATTATACAACATGACCTCTCCCTGGCCGTTCTCCACCTGGGGTATCGACATCATAGGGAATGTTACACCAAAAGCTTCAAACGTACATGAGTTCATCCTGGTTGCCATAGATTACTTCACCAAATGGGTCGAAGCTGGGTCATACGCAGTGTTGAACGCCAAGAAAGTGGCCAAATTCCTCAAGAAAAATATCATCTGCCGATATGGGGTCCCGCACGAGCTGGTATCAGATAACGGGCTATATTTTGAAGTAGAAGTCACAGAAGTAGTCAACGAGTACGGGATTCAGAGACACAAATCTTCTCCCTACCGACCTCAGACCAATGGTGCAGTTGAAGCCACCAACAAGAACCTCAAATCCATCATAAGAAAGATGACCGAAAGTTATAGGGATTGGGCCGAGCGGATCCTGTATGCCCTATGGGGCTATCGAACCTCAATCCAAACCTCTACTAGAGCTACCCCTTACTCCCTGGTCTACGACATGGAAGCAGTTCTACCTGTGGAGCTGGAAATACCCTCTCTACGCATCATGCTCGAAAGCAAGGTTAGTGAAGAAGACTGGTGCCAAAGCCGTCTTGATGAGCTAACCCTCCTAGATGAACGAAGATTAAAAGCTCTTTACCACATAGAGGGGTACCATCGCTGAATAACGCGATCATTAAACAAGAGAGTCAAGGACCGCGGTGTCTGGGAGGGGGAGTTAGCCCTCAAGGAGATAATAGAACCCATCTGGGACCCTAGAGGGAAATTCATGCCTAATTGGAGCGGCCCCTACATCGTGAAGAAAATCTTATCCGGCGGTGCCTCCATGCTCACTGACCTGGATGGGGAAGAGATGGATCGTCCAGTCAATCTGGACCGTCTTAAGAAATTCTACCCCTAAGTCCGAAATCTCGACGCGCTACAACTCTTCTCACCCCCTTTCTATTCTAAAAAAAAACAACAACTCTTCATTTCCTCTACCCAGAACTACGTGGGCCTGATCCTCTACGAAAAACATTTTCAAACAGATAAAAACTTTTCAAAAAACCCCAGAGGTATGTAGGCAGCTCATACTCCCCACATGAGCGCGACCCTTTCTTTTTCACAAAATACTATTCTTTTCTGACCTCCGAGAGCGGCGGTTCATTCTAAAAATTATTTGAACAAAAGGATTATGTATGCCTTAGCGATCAGTATAGATAATTCAAAATACAAAACTCATTGAAAGGCACAGTTGGATGATCAGAAACTTGTTTATTTCATTAATAAGAAATTACAGTATGGATTACATAAGAAAAGGGACGGATAACTCCCTTCCCCCACTACCATCAAAAGCCAAATAAAATCCCCCACATACATTCCCCATTACATAAATAAACTCTCCAAGAGACCTACCCGTAGCTACCAGAAGAACCTACACCTTCATCATCTATATCCGGAGGTCCCCAAGTTTGCCCTGCCTGAATAGAGTGTCGTAAACACTTCATGAATCGATGAGCCTTAACCATCTTCGAAAAGACCACAACACTCCCTTCCATGGAGTCAGATAAAACAAACCATCTTTGTTCAGTCTCCACTGCCAACATCTTACTGACTACTTTCCTCCACAACCACTTCATATAATCTTTGGGGAAATGGCAAAAATCCCCGACAGACTGAGAGGGACGGGTCGATGGACATCGATTTTCCCACGGAGACCTAAGCAATAGACGCAGGCGCTCGGTCAAATCTTCTACCGGAAAGAAATTTGGTGCCCGAGGTGGCACAACCTGTGCCCAGCCGAATTGGCGCAAAAGCCGCCAACGAAAATAAAAGGAGGTTTGCCTGAGACCAACCAGCCGCACATATGAATACTCTCCTAGCTCCAGAATGGGCTGCAACTACCCCCACCAAGGCACTGACCAATACAGACCACGAGCCCGATGCTCCACAAACCAGTTCTCCCAGTTCTCAACATACAGGCCGACACGAATAAAGTAGCGTGAAAAGAAGTTATGTACAGCCGACAAGGGATATTCTGGAGGAGTCAACAAGTGGAATCTTTCAGACAACCACATAAACAGCATCACAGGGCTACCCCTCAAAAAGTCAAAACGACCTTCTCTCCAGGCATCCAGGCCATTCAGGGTCTCCGCCAGTATCACCGCCGCAGGATTGCGACGATATGACATCCATGAGGTAATGGCTGCAAGTTGTGGGTCCACTCGCACTTCTCCAGTCACCAGCAATAATTTTGAAACTAGACCCAGAATAACTGCTCCAGCATAGCCAGCATCACCTACTTCTCGTAAATGCACAGACTGCAGCACCGTCGGGAGGAAGATCATTCCTCCAGCAACCAATGACTTGGCCGCCGAAGGTGAGATATGAAGAAGCCCGGCCAACAAATCCCTAGGAGAACTGGAAAATTTGGGCAAAGCCGTAGCAACACTGGGATTCACACCCAGTATGGTAGAAAATTCCTCGTAAGTAGGACAAAATTCTTCCAGCCCAAAGCGGAATACATGATCTTCGGGGTACCAGAATTGTACCGCCGCTATCAGCATATTCCACTCAAAAGGCCGATTGCGCCACAAGGAGACTCGATGCATATTGAAGGCATCATAGTCGACATTATAAGAGCACATAGCTTCCAAGGCTTCGAGGTAATTGACAAACTCAATGCTACCAGGGAGAGACATCTTGCAAGACTAAAAGATGATGGGTAGGTATGTAAGAATGCAAAGGTGTGATGAAAACACCCCGCCCCTACCTCTTTTTGTACTTGAAAAACCCTCACAAGGGACATAATCCCTGCAGAAATCGGAGGGAATCCTACCCCACAAGGTACCAAAGGCCGAGGAAGGTACCAATTAAAGCCTTCAAATGATGGGACTGGACTAAATTGCCGATAGGCAGGTCAGGGTGCTTGCCGATTGGCAACCCCCCATTTTTGGAAATTTTCTCCTTTCCTCTTTTGTCAAATCAGAAAACTCAATAAAAATAAATTGATATTCTCAAAAGAATTTCAAGAATCTTGTTTTCTCCTTATAGGATTCCCCTTTTAAATAAAAGCTTTCCTTCGAAAATTCCAAAAATACTCCTTTTTTACGGTCTCAGTAGTAAAGTAAAAAGCACATGTGCATGCATTCATTCATCATTAATAAAAGATAATAATAAAAAAACTCCCATTGCATTGCATATATTTGTGTTCTGTGTTACATCAGTTTTGAAGGAAACAAGAAAAGAAAAGCCAAAAATAACGGGACTTAGCCCAAACCCACATTTCATTCCCTCTCTTTCTCTCAAGAGCTTCCATCCCCGCTACGCGCTCTCTTCCCCCTACGGCGAGACGACGTACCACCACTACTCGAGCCCGAGTCCTCTCCGGACGAGGCAGACGACACCAAGCAAGAAGGAACGGGCACCGCATCCCGAATATGGGCAGTTGTCGAAGATATCAGTCTCTGATGTCCCTGAACTAAGTGGTCGACACCCGAACTTGCTGCAAGAAAAGGAGAAATCACTATCAAAGCAAAAATGATCAAAATAGAAAAGAAAGAAAGAGAGGAACATAAAGGTATACCGCAGGTTGAAGGACCTCCTCTGTCAAACCCAACTCCTCCGGATCCATCGCATGAGGACGGTGCAGCATAGGCACCATCCCTCCATCACACCGCCGAATGTTGTATGAAGGGGTATACAACCGTACAAAAGGGACCTCTGAGGTCACCGCCGCCGCAGATTCCGACAGGTGACCACCGCTGCGAGAGGACCCCACCGTCCGACTCGAACCCGCCGGAGGGAAAGGCAACGCATCATATATGCTGGGCGCCATCAACCAGCTTGTCACAAAATCCATATAGTCATATGGCGAGGCCGTATCGGTGTACAGCAAGTAGGACTCGCCAATCATCCCCGCGATTCTCTCATCCTCCAACATCAGTCGCTCCTGCCTCATAGACATAGGAGGCTGCGCGAGTGGCACCACCACCTCCTCCTCAACAATCTGACGAACCACCCTCTCCCCAAGGTACCAAGAATGGCCGAACTCATGCGCCAGAAAGCTCATCATCTGCGCATTCACCCCGGTCACCCCTACATCCTGAATGACTGTCCCCCACGGGTAAAAGGTCACCTGAAAATATCCAAGCGAGCATAAATCAATACAAGATCAAAAGGTGCAAAAACTAAGACTGAAATGGAAAGAGTCTTACCCTACCACTGGTCAGGTCATTCAAGACCTGACGCACCACCTCCAGGAAGAGAGATCCCTTCGACTGTCGGTTGGCCTTACGCCAACGGTACAAGCGACAAAAGTCCCCAACAGTGTCGTCCTTCAAAGAAATCAGCGGGGTATTGCACCCAATCACCTCACAGAACCACGTCTGAATTCACAAGCAAAAAAAGACGCATAAGGCAAATGCGAATGACTCCCCACCTTCCCGAGGTAGCCCAAAAGCCCGTGCCATTGCCGAATGGCACCCTTCATACTATGCCGACTGGCACCCCCCTCAAATTTCATACAAAAATTCCAAAAAAATACCAGAAAGCCTCCAAAAATCCCCAGAAGGATTTAGAGACTTTTCACCAAGAAAGTTTCACATTCCCTCAAGCGGAACCCCTCTTCCCCCGCGGAATCCTCAAAAACCAAGTTCAAACTCCTCCCGACAAAGCTCCGGAGGATCCCTAAGGATCACCTGATCACTTCCCCAGCGAAACTCTTCTACAGCGCCCAAAATAGGTTGTTCCCCCCTGCGAGGTCTCCTAAAAGCTTCCCCAGCTATCGGCTCCCCAGCTCAGATCAAAATCCTAAAGCTTTTTCTCCAGCAGAATCAAAATCCAATCTTTATCTACTCTTGGGTCAAAATTGGCCCCGGTCTTGGATCGTCACCTTAGTTAGGTCAGAATTGACCTCGGTCCTCGGTCGTCACCACTCTTGGGTCACAATTGGCCCCGATCTTGGATCGTCATCTCAGTTAGGTCAGAATTGACCTCGGTCCTCGGTCGTCACCACTCTTGGGTCACAATTGGCACTGGTCTTGGATTGTCACCTTAGTTAGGTCAGAATTGACCTCGATACTCGGTCGTCACCACTCTTGGGTCACAATTGGCCCCGGTCTTGGATCGTCACCTTAGTTAGGTCAGAACTGACCTCTGTCCTCGGTCGTCACCGCTCTTTAGGTCAGAATTGACCTCAACTATCAGGCATTTACCCTAAGCCTGTAGATTCGACTTTGATCCGCCGAATTGATCATCCCCAGCACATTCCTTAGGTCCTCAGAATCGACCTCGACCCTCTGAATCGGCCGTACTCCCTCAAAAGCATTATGTGGTGTCTATTCGACGGTCATCATATGTTCCAAACTCACCCGTTGAGGGGCTCTGCAGACACCCCATTATGTTACCCCCTAACTCTCCTTATGTCCCTAGTACCTCCCGTCATCACTATAAAACCAGGTCACGTCCCGAGTACTAACCTGGAAGCCACCCCGGCTCAGTTTGACCCAAAAATCAAACTCTTCATCTCGATCGAGACTCAATGAATCTTCGAAGGGCACTGAATACCCTTTCCAAAGGTCCACCCCGTGTGCGATTCTGACTTACCATGCGGACGAACGATCCGTTTGCGTCCGAAACTTGACCTAGAGGCCACCGAGCGCTCCCGGGCTCTATTTGACTTTTGTCAACTCTTTAGCTCGACTGAGGCTGAATGAATGTTCGAAGAGCACTGAATACCCTTTCCAATGGTCTGCCCCATGCGCGATTCTGACTTTCCAGGCGGACGAATGATCCGTTTGACTCCGGGAGGCCACCGAATGCTTCCTGGGACCGGTTGACTAAAGTTAACTCTCTGAACCGGGTCAAACTCTTTGGAATGTCGAAGTACATCTCCTAACCTTTCCAACGGTATGCCCCGTGCACGATTCAGATTTACCATGCCGACGAACGATCCGTTTGCGTCCGCACGATTCCCCGTCCAATGGACCGACAAACGCTTTCGAGCCATATTTGACCCAAAGTCAACTCCCAAAATCGGGAGTGGTCCTAAGTAATTTCGAAGGTATCTGAATTACCTTTGCAACGGTATGCCCCGTGCACGATTCTGACAAACGGTTTGCCCTCGGCGACCGATTTTCCGAAAAAGCCTGAAACACACTGCCTATCGGCACCTGCCTGCCGATAGGCAGGAAGGGATCTATGCTGATCGGCACTAACCTGGGCCTATAAAAGGAGGCCTTCACCTCATTTTCAAGGAGAGCCCAGATATGATAAAAATCTCCTTGAACGAATCCCAGAAACCTCTATCGAAGGAAGCGTGATTTCAACTTCCAAATCCCTTTTTTACTTCCACTTTTCATCAAACTTGGTGAATTAACCATTCTCCATCATCATCCAAGCTCAAGGGCTGCTCTCCAACATTCAAGATCAAGCTCAAGATCTTCAAGAAGGTCCAACTTTCTCAAACTCTCTCTTAAATTCTCTTGAATTCCCAATAACTTGTTTTCTTACTTAACACTCTTATTATCTCATCTCACACATCCTAATATACCTTTTTATTTAGTATTATTGCACATCTCTTATTTTCATATAAATAAAAACCCCCAAAACAAGAAAAAGAGGGTTTACTCATAAATTCCAAGTAGGGATTCTCACACTTTTTCCACACTTTTCTCACAACTAATATACTTTTTCTACACACACACACACACACACACACACTCACAAATAAGAGATCCCACATTTGGATTTATGGGATAAACTCCACCCCTTTACTTTGTATGCGAACTACGAGGACTTTGATGCCTTTATAGGCTACGTAGGCGTCTCGGGGTAAAACCCAAGACTCGAGTCCTTTCTCTCACTTCTTCTCTCATTTTCTGTTTTCTCTAAATCCATTTTTCTTATATTATATATATACTTATTCTTAGTGATGCATTACTCCATATGCGTTATCGTTCCCTTATAACGATCAACGTAGGGGTAATCACATAAATCTTATTTTTCTAATATTACTTTTATATCTTCCTACGGATGACTCGCTTTATCTTTTCCATGATACAAGTCGAGGATTCCTACCTCCATTCTATATATACACATGCACACATATCACGGGGAGAAACATAAAGGAAAATAGCAAATATGCATGAGAGACCGAAAGGGAGGAATGGGTGCCTAACACCTTCCCATTTCGTAACTAAGCCTGCGAACCCTTCTCGAATCATCTTTGTTTCGCATGCACTAGTATGTCTTTGGATGCCACTCTTCGGGGTGGCTTCCCCTTTTTCTTTTGTCTGTTTTGAGTAAAATAGACCGGCGACTCTAAATCTCTCTACATTTTTCACACCATAAACGACGCCGGCCGAAGCGCTCCCGAGAGGGACGCGCGGGACCCGAAGGATCCTTTCCTCTTCCCGCGCACGGACAAGGATCGGGGATGGCCACAAAAGCGATTTTTCACAGTACCATGGATAGCGGAGGGAATGACCTGGAATGTTAGGGCAGCAGTAGGGGATAATCTCATGCGTCATCCTATTGATTCTTCAACTTAGAGGAGGATGAGTTATGAGTATCCCAATTTTGCTCGAGAACAGCCTAACATTCGCTTGGTAATATCAAGAGATGGTTTCAATCCATTTGGAAATTTAAGAACCAATCAGAGTGTATGGCTAGTGATCCTATACCCACTCAACCTCCCTCATTCACAGTGTATGAGACCTGAATTTTTGATGCTGTCTTTGTTGATACTTGGGCCAAAGGCACCAAGTGATGACATTGATGTCTACCTGACTCCTTTAGTAGAAGAATTAAATGAGTTATGGGAAGAGGGTGTGCAAGCATTTGACTCTTATAGAAAAGAAGAGTTTACGCTGAAAGCTATGTTTATGTGGGCAATTCATGATTTTCCAGCTTATGGGGCATTATCTGGTTGTGTAGTACATGATTATTTAGGGTGTCCTATTTGTGAAGAGGAGATCGAATCTCTTCGTCTCCACGCTAGCTAAAAAAATATATACAATTTCCATAGGTGGTTTTTACCCCCCAATCATAGTTTCAGATTTGAGAAAGGTTCCAATTTTTTATTGGGCAGGGTTGAACATAGGCTACCACCGAAAAAACTTTCAGGTTCAGAAATTGAAAGTAAATCTTCTGATTGTGGCCCTAATATGTGAGGTAAGAATCCTAAATTTAAGAATGTCAAGCATAAGAAGACCCCAACTGACAATGAAACTGAGACAAGAAATGCATGGTCTAGGAGGTCAATTTTATTTGACCTATCTTATTGAAAGAATGACTCGGTGCACCATGTATTAGATGTAATGCACGCAGAGAAGAACATCGCTGAACATATTGTGGGCACATGCCTTGGGGGGAGTCATTTCAAGGATGGAGAAAATGCACGAAAAGACCTTAAATCATTGAAACTTAAGCCACAACTATGGTTGAAAGAAGACAGTAGGGGAAGGACAATAATTCCCCCTAGTGCGTTTACTTTGACGAGTGAGGAAAAGAAGGTGCTTTTAGACACAATATATAATTTGAAGGTTCCATCTAATTTTTCGTCCAACTTGCAAAGGATTATAAATTATGCTACCCATGATTTACATAAGTGTAAGTCTCACGATTGGTATGTGATCATGCAATTGGTTCCTCTATCATTTAAGCATTATTTCTCCAAGCTCAAGGATTTGTGGAGGGCTATTATGTAAATTAGTATCTGCTTCTCACTTTTATATGAGAAGGTAGTCAATCGAGAACACATAGTTGCCGCAAAATTGGCGATTATCGAAGCGATTTGTATGTTAGAGAAGTAATTTCCCCCAGCATTCTTTGACATAAGTGTTCACTTGTTGGTACACCTATGCGGTGAGGCACTTCTTTGCAGTCCAGTTAGATATCGGTGGATGTATCTGTTTGAAAGATTGATGAAAGTTTTCAAAGATTACATCAAGAATACGCAATATATTGCAAGATCAATTGCAGAGGAATGCATAATCGTGGAGTCATCGATCTATACTCAGGAATATATGCCTAACTCGACCAATGTTGATGACATTGATGAGTTTGTCGATGAGGGTGGTCATATTGAAGGGCAAACGAGTGAAATTAATGAGTTTGCAACATGAACAAGTCACTAGTTATCTATTTGACACACATGAAGATGTTGAAGAATGGAAAAAGTAAGTTTAAATTATTTTAAGTATTACATTATTTTAGATTATTTTATACATGATTAATTTTGTAATATGTCCGTCACATTAATTTTATGGAGAAAATATGAAGCATGTGAGAACAATAAAAGATGAAAAATAATGGCACAATTAGACAACGAATTTAGGTTGTGGTTATCACACGGGGTAATTATAATGAAAATGGTTGTTATATAACGTTACATTATGATAAAACTGTACAACTAACCTAATTAATTTATCTATATTCTCAGCTCTTAAAGACGGGTGATGCGACATCAAGGCTTGCTTGTCTAGCCACTGGACCCTTATTCATGGCATAAAAGTACAAAAAGTATCGATTGAACGGTTATGTATTCGGCGCAAGGGTGTACGAGGAAAGTACAAATGTACAGAACTCAGACATTTCATACAAGGCTCTTACTTTCTTTCGAGCGAGCGTAAAAGATAAGAACCTCATTGAAGCTGAAATGACTTACTATGGTGTAATTCGAAATATATTTGAATTGGACTATGTAAGCTTCAAAGAGGTTGTATTTTACTGTGATTGGGTAAGAGTTGAGGATAAAAATGCTTGTAAAGTTGATTATGCACCAATTTGATCATGGTTGACTTGTCCAAGTTGAAGAGCAACGAACACGTGAGCGATGAGACGTTTGCTTGTTCATTTCAAAAGGTCAAGCGAGTGTTTTACTCGGAGTATATCAACAACGAGCCGTGGTCAATCGTCCTACATGCGCCAAAGCATCTAAACAGTAGTGTGGATGACTTGGCTGCTCCTACCGAATATCAATCCATTTTTTTATGATAACCCGAATTTGAAATAGTTTTTAGATTTGTAATAAGTATTCCAATTATCGTACAATAGTTTATGCTTTTAATTCATTTGCACTTGATCAGTTTAGTGCATGTAATATTTAGATTTAATTATTAAGCATTAATTCAAAGTCAATGTCTAGTGGGTGTATTATTCTAGTGTTTTATTATTATCGGACATCAATTTAATTAATGATTTTAATTCATTTGTACTTGATCAGTTTAGTGCTTTAATTCAAAGTTGCCAGTGTATTTTTATAAGATGGTTAGTGCTTTTTATTTTAATTCGTTTGGATTTGTACTAATAACAACAATTTTTACAGAAAATGTCTCATTTAGGGATTGGCGGTAGCGGAGGCGATGAGGGCTCCTCGGCTCCCAAAATGGGACAAATTGGGAATGGTCGTTGAGAACAAAATGGGCATATTAGCTAGATCCCTCAATCTGGCGAAGACGATTATCAGCCCAGGGTACACTAGTTGGAGGGAGGTGCCAAATGAGCTCAAGTTAGCTATTTGGGAGGCACTACAGGTAATGTATCTATATTTATATTTATATCTCAATTTCAATTTATATTTATTCGCAACTAACACTTACTTTTTTTTTGTATTTGTTTGATAGGAACAATTCAGCCTGCCCTTAGAACTCCGCGATTCCTGTTGGAGCAGTTGGGGGAGCAACACAAGACATGGAAGAATGATTTATGGGCTCGGTACTTTGGAAAGACCCGAGACTCCATTCTCAGAATACATGAGTCCGTACCGCCGAAGGAGCTGATCACATTGGAACAATGGCAATAGTTCATTGACAATGAGATCGAGGATCGACAATTGACATCTCACCAATCGGGGAGGGAAATCTGGGCAAAAAATATGGACGTGCACTATTACGGCCGCACATATTATGCCGAGGTGGATCACAAGATGGTAAGTTTTTATTTTTCTATAATTATAGAAATTTGTTATTTAGTATTATTTTACTTTGCGTTACTTACTAATTTTTCATTATTTTATTTCAAGGGACGGGGAGTGGCCCTTGGGAGGCCACATAGGCTCGATGCCTATGTGGTAATTCGAACGAAGAGGGACAAGGATAATGAGGTGTCCCCAAGCGTCGCGGCCACGATTTGTAAGTTATAAATGTTTAATTTTTATTAATTACGTTATAATTTTTTTATTTACTTAATTAACTAATTATTTGCTTTTTGTCGTTTCAGGCAAAGCTTAAGGAAGTGCATGAGTCGCAGTCTAATGCCGACAAGGCATCTTTGGCTATGGACACACTCAACCAAGTGCTCGACGATAATCATAAGGGGAGGATTAGGGTGTGATCTCACGGGTTGGCAAATCTAGAATCATCGGAATGGAAACGAGCAACACCTAGTTGGCTCGTCAGGTGGACACGCATGGCGCGAAGCTATTAAGGTTGGAGGTGAAGGTCCTAGATATGTACACATTCATGAAGCGCGAGTTGGGCGGAAGGGACAAGGGCAAGGGGAAGGAAAAGATGGCGGAGGAGGATGAGGACGTCATTGCTTCATCGCCGATACGCGCGGACTCACCGCTTGATGACCCAGTCCCTTACTTGGCTCCCGTCGAGCGGCCTATGTCAATAATTGGTTGGCCAAGCATATTTTTACTCGACATATATGATGGCCATCGGATATCTAGGGGATTGAGGGACCCGAATACCATCCCGGGTATGCCGATTCATGGACATATCCTTCAAAACATCGAGGCCAGGGTACTCATCACGCATGTGATAACCAACAAGGAGAACTCCGTATTTTGGTTGCGCGAATAATGCGGCGTGACGCGTATTGAGGGGTGTATCAATGCATATATCGCGTGGCCTTCCTTACTCCTCCAACCTACCCCAGACTCTATGGCGTGACATTATTTGTATCTATTTTTATTTGGACACTTGGATTATATTTGAATTATTTTGATTTGTTACATTTTGGTTTGGATATGGATTGTATTTTTATTTTATTTGGATATGAAATTATATATGCAATGATTTGGTGCATTATTTCTATTTTATTTGGATACATGATGTTTGAACATGTACAATTTTACTATAACAGGTACAAATATACTGTTAGGTAGTGGCAGTGGCCAAACTGCCCAGTAATGTTTTTTTAAATTCTGCCCAGATTTGTCACGGTCATTGATCGTGACAAGTCCGTGACCAATGAAACTTGTCACGGACTTGTCAAGGTCTTTAACCATGATAATTTTTTAGAGTTTGTCATGGTCTTTAACCGTGACAAAATTTGCTAAGGTCAAAGACACTAACAGGACCGTGACAAGTCTAATGAACTTGTCACGGTCTTTGACAATGACAAGTCCATGACAAAAACAGTTGTCACCCCTATACATGTGACGGTCATTGACTGTGACAATCCGACAGTTTTGATGCAGTGAATGTATATACTCTTTTATTATAATATAGTTTGATTAATTAAGTGTCAAAGCGTTTGAGTAATGCATTATCAAGGAAAAATGCTTAATTTCATATAGACGTTTGATAGAGATAGTCTTGTTCATTAGAAATCGGTGAACATTGAATATTGAAGATCATACACGACTTCTCTACATCATAGACTTTCATTGCCTCTCATTTCAAGACGTATCCTTTTACAATTGTTAATTGAACGTCTCATCTTATTCACACATACACACACACATACGTTTTTCATTTGAGTTTGATAAAATGTTGTTTTGAAATGAACAAGTGAATTTATATATTAATATGTGTCGTGTTTCATCTAAGGGAAAGGTTTGATTTCAAAAATTCAAGTTTAGGAGGAAACATAGTTTATATTTTAAACTATTTGCATAACTATGTTTCAAACCCGTGCATACGACCTGCAGGTTCTAGGCTTCTACCTGAAACTGTGCACATGATTGGATTTATATCCATACGGATGGTAACTTATTTTCTTTGCACGACTTAATTGATTCGTATCAAATATTGCATATTTTCGCCCTATATCTTTATGCATTCTAGCACTTTTACGGTTCTAATTGCCTATATTTATGCTCATTAACCAGACAACCTCGTATTTGGATATATACATGCTTTGCAGGGGTTAATTGTGCTTTTGTAGGTATTGGAACGCTAAAACTGAGGATCCGTTGCATTTCGGAGGATCCGTTGTAGGTAATTAGTTGTAGTTATTTATTTCTTGCTTTGATTAATTATGTTTACTTGCTTTCTTTCATTATATGTCATTTATCATGCTTTCTAGCTAAATTAGTCTAGGTTGTGTCGGATTGAACTTATTTTGGGTTGATATGTTGCTTTGCTTTGGCGATGGAGTTTACGGATTTATTTCGAGTGTGTTGTCCTAGTTATTACGACTAGGATATTTGACGGGGTATATCATGTATGCTCCATGCTTACGACCCTGCGTGCGTAATTTTCGGGGTATTTATTGAAGCCAAAATCTTATTAGGCTGTTATGCGAATTTAGGGGTGTGACAACTCTTGATTTAATTAACTGTCGAAACGAGACGCAATCATAATAACTCGTCGACCCGTGTAACCATTTTATACTAATTAACTCGGTTGAGGGATATTCGACGCAACCTATAGTTTTTATTTGCTTTGTTAATCTCGTTTAAATACACTCGCCTAGATTAATCATTTCCCTTTTTGCATCTTTTCCTTTTTTTGTATTTATCTTTTACACTTTTATTTTAGGAATATTAAACCAAGTAAATTGTAGCAACTCATCTCTGTGGATTTTTCGATACCCGGACTTGGCTGCTATACTCACCTATTGAGTGTAGTCATAAGTTTATGTTTTTGTATTAAGGCGGTGAACAGTCGCTTGACGCGCGCGGCTTTTCACCTTGATCATCAATCACTGCCAAAAAACATGTGCACGAACTTGTTTTTAGCCGTGCGCACAACGCAACCAAATTGGTATTTCTTTTTATAAATATATCATTTTCCTTCCAATTCAAAAACAAATTTGAATTCCTCTATACTTCTCATATACTGAGAGATTATTTTTTAGGTTGAGAACATATCAACTACATCCATTTAAACAAGATCACTTGTTCTTTTAATAATTGAAAGAAAACCTAGATATGTACTTTATTAAATTTTTGTGAGGAATTGAGAGTGTTTTGTGATGGAATCCACGTAGCTTAAATTCAATCTAATTGGTCCAAATCAAAATTGATGATAAAAACTGAGATTTGAAATAGGTGTTTAAGCTATTGGAGAGTTCAAGTATGGCGTGATCTTACAGAAGAGAATGAGATTTCCTCGTTCGTCCGATGGAACTTTGGGTGGATTACTCATTATCAATGGGGGAGAGTTTAATGTTCATTAAATAACTTCTTGTTAGGTAATAAGTTCCTTTGTTGTATAAAAGTTTTTCAAGTTGAATGAGAAATTAGGATTCATCGAGTTTTTTTACCCCTATGTGGGGGTCTTTCCTCATAAATCTATATTTTAATTTTTTATGTGTTATTTACTTTGATTAAAACATTGTTGGGACACACAATAACTAAATTTATATTTGATCTATAAAGATCCATTGATATCGAACCAAGGAATTGCATCTGTCGATTTTTGTCACAATTAAATTAGACTTCCTATTTGATTGGTTTAATTGGGGATCGAATTGCCTCGTCATCATCATTTCACCTACTTTTATATTTAACTAGGATTTCTAAAATTGAAGAAAATTTTAATATTATTAAAAATTGGTCAAATTCTAATGAGAAACCTATTCACCTCCTCTAGTTTTATTTGAGTACACACTTGAACAACCCGTAATTGGTATCATAACAATTGATCTTTTAGTTGACATTCACGTGCTTGAGGAGACCCATGCTTATTTTTGTTGCTTCGTGTGTTGGTTGTCTAAGATCTAGTTTGTTTGGTGTTTAGACCTTGATTGTGGACATGGCTAACTTGAGATATGGAGGTTCCACCAATAAATCACCTCCTTTTAAGGCACAGATTATGGCCATTGGAAATTTAAAATGAGAGATCATTTGAATTCTGTATATGAAAAAGTATGGATGAGTATTAAAGATGGTTGGTCATGCCCTAGGATTGATTTAAGAGGAGTTAAATCGGAGAAGCCAATGGAAAAATGGTCCAAAACTAAATATGTAGCTTAAAATTAAAACTCAATTGCCTCGAATGCTTTGTTATTCTCCGTTAGCACACAAAAGTAGAATTGAATACTTAATTGTGTAATGGAGAAATACGCTTGGTATATTCTTGTCACTGATAAGGGAACTTCTAGTGTTAAGAGAGTGAAGTTGCAATAAATTATGACTACTTTCATAGTTATGAGGATGAGGGGAGGTAAAACGTTTGATGAGTACTATACTCGTTCGATGAAAGTGGTTAATGATTAATTTGGCAAGAATTTGACCGTTCATGTGGGGTCCGCATTCCTCGCTGTGGATCTTCTGCATTATCTTTTCAATATCACCCCCTGCGATACAGTGTAGATGAGTTCCATCGAAGTTCCTTTTGAGCAGTGCTTTATGACAGATGATGTACTGGGCGGCCAGTCTTCGGAGGGTTTCTCGGTCATTCTTATTGGAACCATCGGGATACCTACTATGCTTGAGGAGGTGCCAGATATTATAATACCAATAATTGGCTAGCTCGGGATCTTTTGTGGAGACAAGCTCAATGTGGTATTGTTATTCCTTCAGGCATGTCGACCATGGAGGCCAAGTTGTTTGTCTTGCTTTTGAATTTGGAAGGGGTCATACATTGTTATTCCTTCAGGCATGTCGACCATGGAGGCCAAGTTAGCAAGGGCATCGGCTAGGTTATTCTTTGCTTGAGGTAGGTAATAGAAGGTGATATCTTGGAATTGGGAGGCTAGCTCTTCTAAGTGGGCATGGAAGGGTTGGAGCTTATCATCCTTGACTCTCCACTTTCTGAGCACTTGATCGATAATGAGGGCGGAATCCTCGTAGACATCTAGGCATTGGATACCTTTCTTGAGGAAAACCTTGAGGCCTACCGTGCATGCCTCGTATTCAGTCATATTATTGGTACAAGGGAAATCCAGCTTGATGGCGATAGGAGTGTGGGAGTTATCTGGGCCGATCAGAAGTATCCCAATGCCATATCCCTTTTTATTGGCAGAGCCATCAAAGGATATTTACCATTAGAGATTGTCTTGGGCAGTACAACGGATGTCTTCATCTGGAAATTTAAAGATTCAGACATCGGCTTCATCAATAGAGTAATCGTCGAGGTAGTCATAGATGGCTCTTCCTTTTATGGATTTTTGCGTGACGTACACGGTATCAAACTCAACTAAGAGCATCAAGCATCGGGACATTCGACTGGATAAGGCAGGTTTCTCGAGCAGGTATTTTATGGGGTCTATTCGGGATACAAGTTTGATGGGAAGGCAAGCATGTAGTGCCGCAACTTTTGGGTGACCCAGACAAGCGCGACACATGACTTTTCCAAAGCAATGTAGTTGAACTCGTACCCGACCAATTTACGACTGGCATAATAGATGGCTCTTTCTTTGTGGGAATCTTGAAGGTATTGGGCTAGCAAATCCCTAACTGCAGTGTCGATTATGGTTAGGTATAGGAGCAGAGGGAGAGCAGGTTATGGTGGTATGAGTATCGGAGGTTGAGTCAGGTATTATTTGATTTGGTCGAAGACTCCTTGGCAGGCCTCGTTCCAAACCTTGGTTGAATACTTTAGGAGTAGTTTGAAAATAGGTTCGCAAATGGAAGTTAACTGGCTGATGAACCGGCTGATGTGTTGTAATTTCCCAAGAAAAACTCAGTCTTCTTTCTCTGTTCGGGGAGGTGGCATCTCAAGTATCGCTTTCAGCTTGGCAGGATCCACTTCTATCCCTTTCTCACTGACCATGAATCCCAAGAGTTTTCCCTTTGTAACTCCGAAGACGCATTTCTGTGGATTGAGTCTCATCTGATACTGTCACAGTCGTTCGAAGAACTTTCGGAGAGCGGGAACATGACCTTCTCTAGTTTGGGATTTGATAATCATATCATCTGCATAGACCTCAACTTCTTTGTGAATCAGATCATGCAGGATGGTTGTGACAGCCCTCTGGTAGGTAGCCCCAAAATTCTTGAGACCGAATGGCATGACAGTATAGCAAAAGTTTCCCCATGGGGTGATGAATGCGGTCTTTTCTTGGTGATCTGGGTGCATTTTGATTTGGTTATATCCGACAAACCTGACGACGAATGACTTAATAGCATGACTGACTGTGTTGTCCATGATCATGTCGATATTGGGTAGCGAATAATTATCTTTTGGAGATACTTTGTTTAATTCCCGGTAGTTACACACATCTAAACCTTCACTCCTGATTTCGGCACAGGCACTATGTTAGCTAGCCACGTGGGATATTCAATCACATGAATAAAGCCTACGTTCAGCTGTTTGATCACCCCTTCTTCGACCTTGAGCGACCATTCGGTGCAGAGTTTTCTCAATGTTTGTTTGACCGTCTTGTAATCTGGAAGAGTGGGGATCTCATGTTGAGCAATTTTAGGATCAATTATGGGAATATCATCATAGGACCATGCAAAGACATCCACGGATTCCTTCAATAATTCTTCGAGTTGTGCGCGCTCATGCTTGTCAAGGGTAGCCCCTATCCTAATCTCGCGCTGTTGGCTACTAGAACCGAGGTTAATAACAACAGTCACTTCTTCATTAACTTGAACGCGTTTATGTTGTTTATCATTAACCTTATTTATATCAGTTAAGAATTTTTCATTTGCAAAATCATCATCATCAAAAGTTTGATTAGAATCCAAGCAGTTAATGTAAGGCACAACAGGATACTCAAAATCTTCGTTTATTTCATTGATAGGAAAAATAACATTGAGAACCTCATCAAAGGAGGTCTCGATTACATTTGAGCAAGGATAGACAACAAAAGAAGAAATGGGGTAAACATTGGGGTTGGGGGGGATTTCAACAGGTAGAACTGGCGCAGCATGCCAGTTAAAGAGAGGTGTATCAATAGCTTTGATCAGGTGGGATGGATCCAGTGATGTAGTGCCTGAATGAACCATGCAGTGTGTCAGCCCTACTGTTTGTAAATTAAACGAGTCCTCGGAGTCACCTTTCTCAGAATTTTCGATATCTTTGATGAGCGGTTGTACACGGTGTTAGGAACTTTCGGCCCATGGGTAGCTATCTTGGAAAAAGATCTCCATTCCAGGCTTCATCTTCTTATCTGTATGGTCATACCATGGTTTTGAAAAGCCGCAAAAGGGGAAGTCTTCACCCTCTTTGATGAATCGTCCATTCAAGGAGTCACCTGGGATAGTCTGAATGCAGTCTAGTCCTCTCTTTGGTCGAGACTGGCGGATCATTTTGAGCTCTTGTTCTGATGGTCGATACCCCAAACCACAAGGAGGAAAAACTTTCTTCAGTTTAATAGGCTCAAGTATACCTTGCTGTCTTTGTCCTAGCCCCAGTCCGGGAATGAAGTGCATGTTTATGAACATCTGAATCACATGGACATTGCCATGAGGGTCGTATTCTGGACAAACCCTTTCTTTGAAGTTTTCCCCTCCCGGGAGTAGAAGTGGCTCTACTCGGAATCCTGATAGGAGCATATCATTTGACCCGTGTTATATTTCGAGGATCGGACTGCTGGTACTTACACCCTCGGCATTATCATCGTCGCCTAAAATGATGATGACTCGTTCGTTGGCGAAGAACTTCAATTTATGATGGAGCGAGGAAGATACACCCTTGATATTGTGGAGCCAAGGTCATCCTAGCAAAAAGTTGAAACAAGCTGGGATGTCAATAACTTAGAATTCAATGACAGGGTTTATAGGGCTAACCCCTATTACAAGCTTTATGGATCCCATCACCTCCCGACCGGTATTATTGTAGGCACATACATCATCGGAGATTGGAGCGAGGTCACTTTCTTTCAGGCCTAAACATTTGAAGGTCCTTAGTGGGTAAACATTGAAGACGGATCCATTATCGACAAGAGAGAGTGGTATGACCTTCCCCATAACTTCGACGGATATGTTGAGTGCATGATTGTGGTTTGGCCTAATTCAGGGGATTTCTTCTTCGAAAAAGGATAGCATTTGGGTAGAGGTCAAGGATCCAACCAAATTTACTGCTTCTTCCGGTGTGGTAGAGGGAGGAACTGTGGGTCCAGTGAGTAACTTGATAAAAGCATTTCTGTGCAGCTGAGAAGACATGAAAAGCCCCCATAGAGTGATATTAGCTTGAGTTTTCTTTAGTTGATCGAGGTTCTTGATTTCCTCATTGGTCATTTCTGGCATAGGAAGGTTTTTAACACCCTTCCCTTTGTCATTGGCTGGTAGTGAGCTTGGGATCTGGTAATGCCTCCCTGATCTGGTCATGTGATTTACTGAAGAAAGGAAGAATATGAATCTCGTTTCCTCGTCAATCTCGGGTTATTCTACCACCTTGTTTATTTCTTCAAGGAGTTCTTCAAATGATATCATCCCACACATGGCGACTACCGGGCCAGTTTTCTCTGAAGCTTGCTCTTCATTCGAATCTTTGAACCCTTCCCCCAATCCGGTAGCAACAATTCTATCTTTCCATGCAAAGTCAATGCATTCCACAACTTCGACAGCTTCTTCATATAGGTCTTCCCATTCCGTGGGGATATATGAGGGTGATGGAACCAGGCGTCCTTGTAATTTCAGAGTATTAAGCAACTTGGTTATACTGCAGATATACTTGGTTTGCCTGAATAATTCTGCCATAATTTGGACGACATCATCTAGGCTGAATTCATCGGTCGGTACTACCAAACGGTCTTATTCTTGAGCTAATTTTCTTGCTTTTTAGAATAACGTGCTGAACCTCTGGCAATCAATGATCATTTGTGAGGGCAATTTCAGCCCAAACTCCAAGAGTTGGTTTAACACTTCTGATAATTCCATACCTCTATTTTTAGAACGGGTATGGACACCTATGCATGCTCTGATAAGGAATGACATCGCCTGATCAACGAGGCTAGTAGGGTGTAGGAGGAAATATGGGAAGGTTTGGAGAGGTTTAGGAGAGTATATGGGTGCGATTTGTGTTGAGAGATCAAATTCTGGGTTTTCTTCTAAGAAGATGGCATTGGCATGATTTGGGAGTGGGTTGTGAGTAGTGTTTGGCTTAGGATTAGCTGGTGGGTCAATGGTACCCCGGTCAATTAGACCTTGTATTACATTTCGAAGGTGAAAGCATTGGTCGGTGGTATGGTCAGCAGTTTGGTGAAAGGCGCAATGAGCATCTGCCTTGAAGTTTCTTGGGAGTGGATTTGGCAAAGGACGGGGATCCAAGGATTTGATAAGGTTTTGGCTTAACAGGGCCTGGTAAACTTTGGAGAGGGGAGCATAGAGCTCGGTGTATTCCTTTCGGACTGGGACAGGGCGGTTTTCTAGTGCCCATGATGTGGTCGGTTGAGAGACATTATTGATGGTTAAGATTGCAGCACTGGCAGGTTTGTCATATTTTCTGGGGGTGAACCGTCCGTACACCTTCTTTGGTTCAACCTATGTTTTAGCCATACTCTCCTCGATTTCTACTCCTGCTTCTCTGAGAGCTCAAAAGTGAGGATAGTATTGTCCTCCCATGGTTTCTCGGACATGGGGTAAGAAGTTCTTCTTCATTATGTTGACTTGTTATTCCTCGGAAGGCCGATTGGTCATGGTAGTTGCCTTTTCCCTCCATCGGGCTATGAAGTTACTGACTGATTCCCCAGAGTTCTGTTTGAGCAGTTCTAAATCATGATGGTCGGCCTCAAGCTCTTCATTATATTTGTACTGTGACATGAATTCTTGAGCCACATCCTCCCAGCTACGGATTCTAGACTCTTCGAGAGATAAAAACCATCGTAGGGCGCTATCCTTCAAAGTTTGCTGAAACATTTGGGCCATCACTTCTTCAGAAGCCCATAGTAGAGTCATGGAACGGTGATAACTATGGAGATGAACAATCGGGGGTCCACTTCCTCTAAATTTCTCGATATTTGCCATCTTGAAATTCTCAGCTAACCTCGCTTTAGGATAAGGAGACATGTGGGTGTAGTCCATGTAATTCCCAGAGATTCTGACTTGGTCAAACTTCTTCATGAGCATCTTGAGGTCTTCTTTGACTTTGTTCAACTCTTCCTCTTTCGGATCAATGATCATAGGCAAGTTGGCCCCATACTGGGCAGGTGGTGACCCATTAATAGGAGGGGCACGTGGAGCATGATGATATTCTCCGGGAACCCAGATAGGCTTGGGTTGACCCATAACATGAGGGAATAGGGCCTCAGGCTCTTGAGGAATAGGAACCTGGTTTTGTTGCATCTCTCGGACCTCAGTCTGGAGGTTGTCAATCTTGGACACGAGCTGAGCCAAAAATGTCGTCAGATCTGGCTTCACAACAGGTACTTGGTCTATGTTCTCCATGGAAAGTGGATGGATACCAGACTCGGAAGAAGTAACAGGGGAACGGACAGAACTCCAGGGTGATTTGACTGAAGATCGAAGCCAATAAGGAGCCAGGCCAAGGGCATGCGATCGACCTGAGAAGGCGCAAAATGGAATTTACTTTTGAGAAAAAGAATGAAAATATTTTTGACATTTTTTTTTAGATTGGAAGACAGAATATTTTTGGATTTTTGATAAAGAAAAGGAGAAATGTTTTTGGATTTTTGATAAGGAAAGGAGAAATGTTTTTGGATTTTTGATAAAGTGATTATTATGTTCTCACTTGTATTAAATTCTCCTAAATGCAAAATGAAATGTCGGACGGGACCCGAGCCTAGAAAAATTGGATTTGTAATATATGCAAAGCTATGGATGGACTTCTACCAGGCTCACGGATAGGGACCCATTTTAAAAATGCACAAAAATTTGGGCGGCAGGCCGACCCAGAATTTTGGGAGAGTTTCGGGTTGAAACCGACAATCTAATATGTGTGTCCTAGGCTTGACACCTATATGCGGGTATGTAGTTGGTTGGGTGAATCGGAAAGAGTTCCCCCCTTTGGCATGACTTCCACGATATACGTCTTGCTTCGTGGGCAATCAGTACGTGTGGACAAGCCATTTGATATACCTGAGTGTACGTGAATTGCCTCACCATATACCTCATGGGGAAGGTACGTGTGAGAGCAAATTTAATATACTCGGCGTACGTGATTGAGTTCCCTGTGATATACCTCCCGTAATGACTTCGGTCAAGCGGTACGATGCAGGGGAACCGTTCGATATACGTCGAAGGTACTTGGCCAATGGAAGGTGAGAGTCATATCGCTTAGGACAACTGCACCCCGCCGGACCAACGCCCATCACGAAATGACCCTCCAGTTACTGGACAAAATTTGGTCAATCACAATGCTCTTTGGTGATGTCGTGTGAATCATGCATGATTCTCTTACTAGTATCTTATGATGAGAGTATCTTTCTTGATCATGCCAAATAGGGAGCAAAGTACAAATGGTATACCAAGTATGAGTGATGAGTGCAACATGAGGATATATGTGATCCTAGGTGCACGTGGTGCGAAGTGTACATGGAGAATTTTCTACAAGTGTGTGAATAGAAGAATAAGTATGGGGGACACATGGAAAAGGGGAACATATGAAAATGGGGAAAATATAAAAAAACATAACACCCATATAAATAGAGTCTAGACCTCAAAATAATGTCCCCAGCGGAGTTGCCACTGTGGCCATCCCCAATCCTCGCAGAGGGCAGGAGAGTGAGGATCCTAGGTCCCGCACGTCCCTCTCGGGAGCGCTTCAGTCGGCGTCATTGATGAGGTGAGAAATGGAGTCGCCAGTCTATTTTACTCAAAACAGACAAAAGAAAGGGAGCCATCCCGAAGGACAGCATCCAAGGACATACTGATACATACGAAACCAAAATGATTCGAGAAGGGTCCGGAGGCTAAGTTACGAAATGGGAAGGTGTTAGGTACCCATTTCGCCCTTACGATCTCTCATGGGTTTTTGCTATTTTCCTTTATTTTCCCGTTATATGTGTGCATGTGTATATATAGTGGAGATAGGAATCCTCGGCTTGTATCATGGGAGATATAAAGTGAGTCATCCGGAGGAAGGTTCATAAACATAATATTAGAAAATAGGTTTTACGTGATTATCCTTGCGTTGATCGTTATAATGGAATGATAACGTATATGGAATAATACGCCACTAAGAAAAAAAAATATGCATATAAATATATGTAATTTTAGAGAAAATAGAAAACGAGAGAAAAAGTGAGAATAGGACTCGAGTCTCGGGTTTTACACCGAGACGCCCATGTAGCCTATAGAGGCATAAAAGTCCACGTAGTTCGCATACAAAATGAGGGGGTGGGGTTTATCCCATAAATCCAACCGGGGACTTCTCTTATTTGTGTGTTGTGTGTGTGAAAAAATGTTTTAGTTGTGAGAAAAGTGTGAGAATTCCCATTTGGAATTTATGAGTAAACCCTCTTTTTCTTGTTTTTTGTTTTTTTATGAAAATAAGAGATGTGCAATAATACTAAATAAAAAGTATATTAGGATATGTGAGATGAGAGAATAAAAGTGCCAAGTAATAAAAACAAGTTTTTGTGAAATTATGAGAATTTAAGGAGAGAATTGAGAATATTGGACCTTCTTGAAGATCTTGAGCTTGATATTGAGTGTTGGAGAGCAGCCCTTGCACTTGGATGATGATGGAGGGTAATGAATTCACAAAGTTTGATGAAAATGATGATGAAAAGTGAAGGTTGGAAAGGGATTTGGATGTGGAAATCAAGCTGACTTCGAGAGAAGTTTTCTGGGTTTGCTGAGAGTGATGTCTATCAAATCTGGGCTCTCCTTGAAATGAGGTCAAGGCCTCCTTTTTATAGGCTTAAGGCATTGACGATCGACATAGCCCTAGACCTGCCAATCGACATGTGCGTTTAGGCACACTGTCGATAGACACGGTCTGGGACCTGCCGTTTGGCAGTGACTATGAGGCCTTTTTGGAAAATTGGTCACTGAGCGCAAACTGTTGATCCGAATCATGCACGGGGTGGACCATTGAAAAGGTAATTCATAGACCTTTGAAAGTCCTTTGGATTGCTCCCGGGTTGGGGAGTTGATTTTGGGTCAAATGTGGCTCGGAAGCGCTCATCGGCCTTTTGGATGGGAAAACTTTCGATGCAAACGGATCATTCATCCGCATGGTAAGTCACAATCGTGCATGGGGTAGACCGTTGGAAAGGTTAGGAGATGTACTTCGACATTCCAAAGAGTTTGATCCGGTTCGGGGAGCTGACTTTAGTCAACTGGTCCTTGGAAGCATTTGGTGACCTCTCGGAGTAAAACGGATTGTTTGTCAGTACCGTAAGTCAAAATCGCGCACGGGATGGATCATTGGAAAGGGGTTTCAGTTACTTTTGAAGATTCATTTATTCTCAATCGATCTGAAGGGTTGAATTAGGTCAAATCAAGCCCGGGAGCGTCTGGTGGCCTTCTGATCGAGTTTCGGGGGAAAATAGGTTGTTCGTTCGCATGGTAAGTTAGAATCGCGCACGAGACGGATCGTTGGAAATAGGTTTCAGTGCCCTTTGAAGATTCATTCAGTCTCGGTCGAGCTGAACAGTTTGACTTTTTGGTCAAATGGAGCCCGGAGCGCCTGGTGGCCTCTAGGTCGGAACTCGGGGTATGACCTGGGTTTGCAGTGATGAAGGGAGGTGCTAAGGACCTAAAGAGAGTTTAGGGGGTAGTAGAATGGGGTGTCTACACTGTCGAAAACCAAATTAATTACAAAATAACCTATTAGGCTGGCGTCAAAATTTTATTTAACTAATCTTTTTAAACATACTATAAAAATAAAACATTCACACAATTTATATATAATATTGAAAATGAAACATAATAACCGAACACTAGGTTTGATAATAATACAACCCTATTAAATTCCGCATAAAAGGCGGTAAAAGAATAAATAAAAGAAGTTGGGTTATTAGCCCAAATGTTTATACAATACCTCCTATCTAGATTACAAGGATAGAAGCGTCTATAGAAAACCTGTATGCATCCACATCTACTGCAGCACACACCTGACATGAAGGAATCATCATCCAGGCATCCCTGTGTCTGGACACCTATAAATATATATACATATATAGCAAAAGAGGGACAATATAGAAATGGGTCAGAGACCGAGTTGTGAAAATATTTTGCAAGTGCATAAATGCTTTATTTAAGAAAAATATGTTTTATCTCATATTTAAATTGGTATCGCACTCCCATGAGATACCCCTTACCTCTCTTCTAATAGTGCACACCAAACGTATCCCTCTAAACATCCTAGTCAAGCTACTCTGCCTAACTAATCCGTCACCCCCAAACTCTAAAGGTCTTAAGTAAATCCGGTCATAAGGGCTAAACTTGTCCACAGTCTCAACACTGTGCCATGCTCGTGCGTGGGGTGTCTCGCGAAGCGAAATCCAAATAAGGAACCCCTCTATACACTACTACCTGGTAGTGTCGATCGTCGAGATCTATTAGACCATCGGTACACAACGTATATATATACATACACATATAATAATATACATATCATACTCACTCTCATATACATATCACAATATACATTCGGATAAAATCTCCCGGAATGAGATTTAATCTATATTCATTTTATATCTTTACTCTAGTAGAGATATATAATATCTTGTCCTCATACTCAACTACTATACTATACACACAAGTATAATAACCATCCCAATGAGCTATCACTCGAGGATGCGGTCTCATAGTGCCTATCCAAAATCCGGGTTTACTCACTATACCATGACACCAAGCCAGACTCTCTCATGGATATGGTAAACAAATACAAAATTGTGGAGGCGGTCATGTTCCCCCTGCAAGTGGAGTACACACATCACACTCGAAAGCGGGACGAGATGACCTGGGGATATACTCACCTTGCTCCTCAAGCCAGGGAATTCACCCACATCGCGCAACCTCCCTGGATCGCATTAGAGAAAATATATAATCTGGCTATTCCAACCCTACGCCAAAGGAAAGCCCATGGAAATCTGCCTCTAAGATACACATATACCAATCACACACAGATATATATGTATTCGTATACTATAATATATACTATAATCACATCGTATATATATATATATATATATACATTTATCACTCCTCAAATGTATACATGGCTATAATTGTCGATCACACATAACGATGGCTAATATTTCCAAAACGTTCTCAGTCGTAACAATATTTAAGTATTCACGCACCTAGAATACTAAAATCATAAATATTCTCTCACTTATCGTATAACTCACACTTTAATCACTACTAAGGATTTATATATATAAACCCGAATATACAAATCCGTACTTATTAGATAAGTATACTATCAACTTGTCTAAATTCCATAGCTATCAAAGCACCTATAATAACCGTCGTCAATAGACGTACCGGGTAACTGCCCCGTCACCTCCAGCCTATACCCTCAATTATATCCTAGTCATCTCATAGGATTTTCTCCAAACATAATCTCCATAAAATTTCATTTTTTACGCGCACAATTCTCTATATATAATTGCCTGGCGATATACTCTCTCGAGTGTTTCACGTCCCGAACCCCTTAAATTAGTGAGTCCTAGATTTTACTCAATTAACCCAAGGTATACTTCTCACTCCATTAATAATTTAGAAGTCCCACTCTATTTTAGGAACTCTAAATATTTATCTCCACAATTTTTTTCCCTCTCAAACACCTTCTAATAATAAAATCAAATCAAATAAAAAAAATCGAAAAAATATGGGTCGGTGCCCACGCGACCGTATAAAAAATATCTACAACTTTCATTTTAGGAAAATCAGCAAAAACCAGACCAATCCGGTCCTGGGAGGGTGGACTAATCCGGTGGGAGGACCAATCCGCTCCTGGGTTGGCGGACCAATCCGGTCCTGTGTAAAATTCAGCACGAGACAACCATGGCTGTCTCGGCTTTTCTCCCAATTTTCTTCACCAAAACCCCTCCAATAATCATCCGAACCACCACCAACAATATAAACACACATAAGAAGGGTTCTAAACATCCCATAATCAATAATTGATTTTGATAAATTCCTAAGTTTCCCCAAATTGGGTAATATCCGTGGTTTATTCATTAAAACTTTCGAAAACCTGTTTTGATTCACAAAAACCCAACCCAAAATTATCTAATTTGTTATTACCAAAATATGATATGAGATTTATGCTCAAAAAGAAATAAAGAAAGTAAACACTTGCCACGTGGATAAAATTCGACGAACTCGAGTTGAATCCTGCGGATTTTGGCCGGAACCTCCCTTTTCTTCCTCTTTTCTCTCTTCCTTTCCTATGCTATTTATTTTCTTTCTTTTATTTCCTTTCTTTACCTCTCCCATGCCTTATATAGGTAGAAATAAGGGTTTATCCCTTTAAACCCCAAAATGACTCGTTTACTCAATTGCGAGTCCCTTTTAATCCAAAAATTTCTGAAATCTAAACACTACTCCCTAATACTCTATTTGACTATCTCGGCCATTTCGAAATCAACCACACATTCGAAATCTCCATCCGAGGTACTTGACCGCAAGTCACTAATTAAAGCCAATACATCATAATGCAAGTTTTCCAATTACAATATTATCCTTTATCGCTTTACCCAACTGCGACATGTAATTAAAATAATCTAACTTATTTACTTAATCCCAAAAGTAGATGAAACACACCTCTAAAATCATCAAACCCTCATAAATTCCAAAAATTATTATTCAGAGAAATTCCTCAAATTTTCAAATTACACCCATTTATGAAATTTAATTATCTCTAAAAATGCGGGGTGTTACAACTTCATTCCAAGGTTATTACTTAAGCACAGTCGACGTGGGAGAGAGAGGATGACATGAGAGAGAAGTATTTAGAACTCTTTCAGTCAGGTACATTTCAAATTCTGAGGACAAAATTCTGTTATTAGGGGGTAGAATGTAACGCCCCATATTTTTATATCATTTAAATTGGTGAATTAAAAATAAATAAATGGCGTGAAGAAATTTCTTGAATATGATTGTACACGATTTTGTGATTCAATTATACTGAATTTGTGTATTAGTAGATAATCAATTTGCATGTTACGTGAATTATTATTATTATTATCTCACGATTAGGATAACTAAAAGGTGTAATTTGTGGTAGACATTGTTTGAGTACTTTCCAGAGTGATTTAGTATTTTTAAACATCTTATGTTGGGCCTGGGGGATAGTTATACCCTAAGGGGAGATTTTGGACCAATTCAAGTGTTACTTTGGGCTTATTTGGGGTCCCGAAATTAGGTATTAAGGGGAGATATGAGATTAAGGGTTTTAATAGTTAATAACCCAACCTAATTACACATTCCATCCACTTTTGAGTTAATCTATCAACCCCACTGTAACAACTCGCCTAATGGGATACCGGGCGATCACTCCTATATCAAATTAAAACAGGAGTCACATATGGATCATTCTTAGCATCACTATCAAAAATCCATTTAATTACTAATTTCCTATTAGGCGAGCGTTAAAATTTTTACTTAACTACTCTTTTTAAACCATTAAAATAAAACATCCACAAGTTAATGCGTAAATGAACTGAAATGAAAATGAAATAAATTAAAATAACCGAACACTCGGTTCAAATTATACAACCATATCGAATAACGTGCAAAGAATAAATAAAAATAGTTGGACCATTGGCCCGAATGTTTATACAGTACCTCCTATCTAGAGTACAAGGATGGAAGCGGCTATCAAAAACCTGCATGCATCCACAACTGCTGCAGCTGACGTCTGACTCGAAAGAAGTGCCATCCAGGCGTCCCTGTGTCTGGACACCTATATATATATATATAATATAGGAAGAAAGGAAAAGTAGATAAACGGGTCAGAGCCCGAGTTTTGAAAATATTTAGCAAGTGCATAAATGCCTTATTATTTTGAAAAAGGTTTTATCTCATATTTAAATTTGGTATCGCACTCCCATGAGATACCCCTCACCTCTCCACTAATAGTGCACTCCTAGAGCATCCCTCTAAACATCCTAGTCAAGCTACCCTGCTAGACTAGTCAATCACCCAACCACTATCAACCCTAGATAGTCCAAGAAATGTACTAGGGCTAAACTTCACCCCAGTCTCAACGTTATGCCATGTTCGTGCGTGGGATGTCTCGCAAAGCGAAATCCAAATAAGGAACCCCCCCGATACACTACTACGCGGCACGGTCGATCGTCGAGATCCGCCAGTCCCTCAGTACAGAAAGATATATATACCATAAGAATTAATAATATAAGAGCACTAAGGATTAAACTTCTCCCCAGTCTCAACACGTTGCCATATTCGTGCGTGGGGTGTCTCGCGAAGCGAAATCCAAACAAGGAACCCCCCCGATACACTACTATGCGACAAGGTCGATCGTCGGGATCCATTAGACCCTCGGTACTCAATTCATCCATATATATATACATTTTACCATAACCATCCGGATCTATCTCCCGGACTGAGGATTCATATATCAAGTATTTATCAATACTTTTATTTTTCTCAAAACTTCCCATTTCCCTTTTTATACTCAGGAAATGTAAATATAAAAGCCAATTCATTATCATGAATTGCTTTGACCAATAATATACTTTTTAAAAGCCAGTTTTATTATCATAAAAATGCTTTTCCGTTTTATGTCATCCCATTTCCCTTTTATTACTCAGGAAATGTACCCAAGGCCATTTCCATTATCATGAAAATGCTTTGATCATATCATATGCTTCCACATCCCTTCTTCCATCCGGGAGTGTTACCGAAGCCAAACCTTTATCCCATTTCCCTTTTTATACTCAGGAAATGTAAATTAAGGCCAATTTATTATCATAAATTGCTTTAATAAAAGTAAGACCGCCCCTCCGGGTTTCTCCACCGGACGCGTCCCTAAATGGCTATCATCTTCCAGGTCCTATCTATACAAGACAACCTGGGAACCTACCAACGTCGGGAAGCGACCATATGCCTGCGGGATAGTCAAGACCACACCCAGAATCTCCTAACCAGCGCAGTAAACATATATAATCGCCCATATGGCCTAGGGACTATATCCACCCTGCTCAATAGCCAGGGGGCTTCACCACAACGCGCGCAACTTCCCTTATGATAGCGATTTAGGGAGGTGTGTAACCATAATTTATCAATTATGAAAATCATTTATCTTTCCATTTTGAAAATATTCATTTTTATATTTTTAAAATCATTTACATCATATCATATATATATACTTTAATCACATAGTATATACATATACCATATATTCCTCCTAGAATATATAAACGGCCATAATGGCCTATGGCATCTAGCGATGACCAATAATCCCAAAGATTCCCTCAAGGAATCAAAATCATGCATTCATATAAGCATGATACTAAATCCAAAGTATTTTCTTACTTTAATAAGTAATATCTACCTTAATCCCATATAAGGATTTATTGGATATCTCCAATTATACTAATTCACTCTAAGTGAATATACATATATATATTCCCAATTCATCAAGTACTTTAGGACATAACCCTCCATAATACTCTAATTTGGAAGGCCCTTAAATTTTAAACTCAAAGAGGAGAAGTAATAATAATCTCCAAAATCTTGGGCTAAAAACAGGGCACCGGTCGACCGCGGGTTGCAAATAAGCCTACAAAACAAAGCAGTAGGCCCTTTCTTCTTGACGTGATCGGCCGACCTTAGGGGCGCGGTCGACCGGTCACACCAGGTCTCTCAAGCTAAATTCCTCAAATCTATTTTTGAACAACCCAAATTCATTATCGGGGTTTCTAAACTACCCCAAAAATTATCCCGAACATCTACGCAATTAATTCTAGCCGTAAGTTTTCCAATTCCCGATTTGATTTCCGAGTCGATGATTTCAACCCGGAGCTTCCATCTTGTAAAAATCATATCAAATCGTAGAAAAATCATAAAAATACTCGGTTAGCTCCCACGCGACCGTATCGAAAATATCTAAAACTTTCGTGTTTTGTCCGAGAGCTAAATCAATTCTTTTCCTGGTCAAAATGGCCCCCTAAAGTCACAGATTACTATTTATCGTCTTCTCCGAGACGATTTCGGCCATTAAAGCTTCTCCCAAGCTTTTGTCGCCTCACCCAACGTCCTACAACCTCAACCAACTACAAATACACATATATTAAGGGTTCTAAACATCCTAGAACCCAAAACCACCAATTAATTTAGGTTAAAACCTAAGTTCCACAAATTGAAATATTATTGGGGTTTAGTTGTTTTAACTCCCCAAAACCCATTTTTATCCATGATAACCCACCCCAAAACCTTTAGGGTTTGTTTATACCAAACTACGGTATGAGATATTTATGCAAAAAGATAAATAAAGCAAGTAAACACTTGCCTCGTGGATAAAATCCGACGACCTCGAGTCGAATCCGGCGGAGTTTGGCCCGAGATCTCCATTTCTCACCTCTTTTCTCTCCTCCTCTCTCTTTTCTTTCTTTCTTTCTCTTTTCTTTCCCTCTCTTCCTCTTTATATAGGAATAAAAGGGTCATACCCCTTAAAACCCAAAAACGACTCGTTTACCCAATTACGAGTTACTTTTACCTCTAAAATTACCCGAAACTCAATTTCGACAATCGGACACTCTTTTCCGACTATCTCGGACATTTCGAGACTCACAGCGCAGTCGAAAATCCCATCCGGGGTACTTGACCGCAAATCACTATTTCAACCCAAAATAACTTTATGCGAGTTTTCTAATTAAAATTTTACCTTTTTGTCACTTTTCTCCACGGCGACATATAATTAAATTACTTCGACCTAATTAGTCCCAAAAGTAATTACAACTTCCATCGAAAACCATTAAATCCTCGAGAATTCCCAAAATCACTATTTCGAGAAATTCTCCAAATCTCCAATTTATATTTAATTATGAAATTTAATTGTCTCCAAAAGGACGGGTTGTTACACCCACACCCACTGGAGGAAGTTACCAAAGTTGGAGAAGAAGAGAGGAACAAAGGCTCAAGGGATGAGGCTTCTATTATCTCTAAAAGGCAAGAATTTTCATGCAAAACTTTTAATAATATGTTTTTTTATTCATATGCATGCCTCTCATACCAATTCCGAGTTATAATTTTGATTGGAGATTGAAATATAGATGGATTTTGACCTAGGGTGTTTAGAATTAATTAATAATTAATTATGTTTTGAGAATTGAATACCTCGGTCATAAACCCAAAATTGATATCATTTGATTGGATAAACTACTACTAGGATCCATGTGATATGATTAGTGTTTATGGCCGAATTCAAATCATGTACTGATCTTATAATTCTGGGAATTTTAGTTGAGAATTATGAACTTGTTTAGACAACTTGCGACTTTTATGATCTAATAACTCTCATTAGTGAGGATTATCATGCGTAGATTGGTTGTAGAACGATGCAGATAAGTTGCTTGGCTATAATAGATTTATCGTTATTGAGAATGAAATGTATATAAAGCCTTGAAAATGAGTATGGAATTTTGGGAAAGAAACCCAAATTGAAAAATTAGCAAATCTGGGCTTATTGCTTTAAGCGAATCGATTCGGCATCTAGGGCAAATCGATTCGGCCCGAGGCGAATCAATTAAGCTTCAAGGGAGAATTGATTCGGCTTACAGGGCCTGAGTCAGGGTTGGACCATGGAAACACTCGAGGGATTTTTACGAGTCCAAGCAAAGATATGGAAGATTGTCTAAGTAAAGGGATATTTGATTAAAAATGGACTTGTGTCGTTATTTAATAATTGGTGAATTTAATAATTAACTAGAATGTTAATTTTTAAGACAAGAATTTATAATTAGAGATTTATGAAATCAAGTTAAGGTATTTATGAGAATAGTTACCTATACATATTGTGTACTATATGTATGTATTTAGTAATTATGTGGACTTACCTATGTTTGTAAAAGGCCTATTGGTTAGGGTTGCGCACGTCATCAGACTGGTACCACGCGCTGTAACAGGTGGGTTAGGCATAGTGTAGGTTGCTGTTTTAGGTCATAAGTTCAGGGGCACTGCTTCTTGATGAGAGAAGTGGGATGGTCGGAGGCATTCTCATAGTCCGGGTTATGGGCATGAGATGGTGTACTGTATAATGATCGCACCACTTATGTGTGTTTTGTTTGCATCCATTTGGTATGGGATTCATCCAGACTTACTGATAGAACACGAGATGGACATCGAGGGTAGATGCCTTTGTGTTCCTTATATATATAATTTATATAAATTGATTAAGAATAAATCAATGTAATTCAAAAATGTAGAAACTATTAATGAAAACAATGCTATGTAAAATACATAATGTGTTGCGATGGTATTCCTGTGGGGTAGTATTGTGGGATTAGTCTTTGGTACTGAGATCACGTGTGTAGATATTCACCTCTTGATTATATGTGGGCTAGTGACCCTTGATATTGTTATATTAGGGTAGAGATCAAATCATATGTTTGGGCTTGGGTTGGAAATGCGTATAGTATTACATTTAGATGAGTGGTGAGATACTTACTGCATATGAGATCTGATGGGGGGGGGGTATATAATGTAAATTTACTAAATTATTATCTATTGGGTTTCTAAGTTAATTCTTGAAACTTTAGGCGTTGACCTAAATTATAAAATGTTTTTCCCCCAAGTTATCCTAGATAGGAATAACATGGCTAGCAGAAGATCAGACTTTTAGTTGCATTTTCTTTGTAAAAGATTCAAATATTTGATTATATCATAGGTTGCTACTCTTTATTTCATTTAGTTTTTATATTCCAGAGATTGTATGGGCATAAGCCCGAGACTTATTTATTTCAATTATTTATTTCCAGTTATGTTGGCATGGATGTTTCATGATTTATGAGAGTTGGGATTCATTCATTATCAATTATTATTTTATATTGCTTTATTGTGCATGGATGATTTAAATAAAAATTATGTTTTTATAGTTTGATGCTAAGAATGGTATGAATTATTAGATAAGCCCATCTTCAGTGTATTGTGTCTGGCCAACCTTTATGTGGAAAGTGGGTCGTTACACAGATGAAATAAGATGAGCTTCAAACCAAAGAAGTGTGCCTTTGGGGTCTCAAGAATCAAGTTCCTAGGGTTCATGGTAAATACAAGGGTAATTGAAGCTAAACACCGAAAATCAAGTCCCGTATAGATATGAGGTTTCCCAAACTAATGAAAGATGTTCAATGTCTAGTAGGAATGGTATAGACAATCAACGATTTTGTCTATAATGCGACTGAAAATTGACTTCCCTTCTTCAAAATTCTGAAGAATACTTTTCTAATGGACCGTAGAGTCTGAAATAGCTTTCCAAAATCTTAAAATTTAATTGGGAACTCCTCCACTTATTTCCATAACCATCACAATCAAAGAATTGCACCTATACATAGTAGAATCACAAACTATAATAAGTTTGTCCCTCATCCAATAATTTTTTTGGGTAAATACCTTATTTATTATATCAGTAGAGCTCTTCAAGGATCTGGAGCCAACTATCCTAAAATAGAAAAATTATCTTTCTGACTATTCATATCTTCTAGGTGCCTAAGGTCTTCCTTCAAGGATCACACCTTAAACATAATGACATATCAACCCAGAGGCATACTACTCAGAGGTCTAAAACCTTTGGGAGAGTGGTGAAGTGGCATGTGGAGTTTGGAGACTTCGAAGTTGAGTACTAAACCCACAGTGACTATAAAAGAAAAGGTATTCATTAATTTTATTGATGAATTATGAAATCTGGAAGAAGGGGAAAATGAATATTATACCTCGAAGGAGACCATTCAGGAGACCAAGCTCCCCCTCCACCAAACTCTAAACCCAACCATTCCAAAATGAATCCTACAAGTAGATGGATTGTTTAACAACTTTGGCAGTAGAGCAGGACTCAATCTTCTGACTATATTAGGAGGTACAAGTTCACTCACTTTACGTTAAATTCAATGCTTCTAATAATGAGGCTGAATATTAGGCCATAATAGAAAGTTTGGGCTTAAAAATACATTTGAAAGGAAAATATGTCATCACTTTCAGCTATTTTCAACTGGTGGTTAGCTAAATCACCGAGCTATATGGTGCCAAAGAGGATCACATGGATAGTTACCTTGAACTAGTTCGGGAATCATCTTCAAAATTACCATTTTCATCATCAAATGGATCTTCAGGGTAGAATACTCAGACGCATACCACTTAACATGGGTGTCCTCCTTAGTTGAGATTTACCCAGAGGTCCTTATATTCAGCTGAAATAACCCACATCCCTAAGATCAAAGTTAACTCACAGATCACATCGACACCCCCTAATTGGACTACCTCCATTAGTGAATACCTTAATAGTGGCCTATTACCTAAAGATAATGTACAAGCCTAGCATCTAAAGTCTCTAGAGTTTCAATACTACCTTAAACAAGATATAATACTCAAACCGAGGTTCCTATGTTTCCTTAAAGGTTCCTATGACCCCAGGAGGTCAAATATGTGCTCAACGATATCTATGAAGATGTCTGTGGTGCTCACACTAGCCCTAGAACTCTTTAGTTTAAATTCCCAAGGCAGGACTACTCTTGGAACACCTTAGGGAAATAGGCCAAAGATATAGAGCTACAATGAAACAAGTGTGAGAGGTTCACTAACACCCTAAAAATCCCACCTAAGGCGATAGTCCCTATGCTAAGTCCATGGCCCTTTACATAATTAGGAGTGTACCTAGTAGGCCTTGGCCCCTTAGTACGGGCTAACACAAATTCATCATAGTGGACATAAATAATTTCATAATATGGGTTAAGGCAACATCATTAACCATAATCACGGAAAGGAAAAAACAACTGTCACCTGGAAGAATGTCATTTACCACTTTAGTATACTTCTCAAATAATGTAAAGAAATTGGACAACCCTATCTTTTTGCGAATTTTGCTAAAATTACAACGTTAACAACCATGAATACTCACCAAGAACCCTCAAGAAAATAAATATGTTGAGGTCAGTAATATAATCATCTTCATAAGTCTAAAAAATAATATAGAAAATGTCAAAGGATTATGGGCATATGAGATACCTAGAATTTTATGGCATACATCACCACAGTTAGATATCCTATGGGAGAAACATCGTTCTCCCTAACCTACGGGATGAAAGTAGTACTACCAATAGAGATAAAATTCCCCACTCAAAGGGTTATATATTTGAAATTTTAGCAAATGAAGAGGTCCTCATACTCACCCTAGCAAGCTTGAAGAAAAAATAGAAGCAATGCTCATAAGGATAATATCCAACAAAAAAATGACCTCATACCTCAATAAGAAAGTACGCCACAGAGTAATCTAATTTGGAGATTTAATCCTTGGATTAGTCACCAAAGCTACGTGAAACCCAAACAAGGGAAAATTAGGGCCTAAATGGTAAGGATAGTATATCATCACTAAAATATCCAGGCTTGGGTTCTACTAACTCAAAGATCAGGAATGAAATGAACTACTCCATCCATGGAACACTCATACCTTGAATAAAAATTACCAATGATGTAAGAGTGTCATATGAATGAAAACATATGCACTTTACTTGCTTCACTTTTGCTCAGATAAATATATTTTCAAAATGTTTTTAAGGATATGATCCTTAAGTCTAAGGTTTTGAGGTCCCTGAGCCTTTAACTTAATAAGTTTTCAAAGTTTTCCAAGGATATGAGTCTTGAATCTATGGTGCTATAACGACCAATATTTCCCATATATCCTATAACCCGTCTCTTCTTTTAACACACACACACACACACACACACACACACACACAAACATATATATATATATATATATATATATATATATATATATATATATATATATATATATATATATATATATATATATATATATAAACCGAAAGAAACGTTGCATCAAGAAAGGTATAATATCAGCATTATACCTTAGATACTTATATATTGTGGCCTATTAATACAAAACCCATAGAGAAATAAAGATGAAGTAAAAAGCCAAATTTACCATAAGGAAGTACAGTAGTTACCTTGATTACGCTCAAGTTTTGAAAATTATCAAATTTCTCTTAGAAAGTTTAAAACTTATTTACACCCCATAACTAAACCTTTATTCCAAACCTTATTACCAAAATAACCCATGACACTTATATTTACCATATTTACAAATATGCATCCTCACAAGTTTGAAAAACTTCACATTAACCCTTAATCTTTCAAAAACATATGCATAAAGTCTTAAAATGAAACTATAAACTACCTAAGGATCAAAACCTTAAAATAAAAACTTGCACCCACTAGTGATGTGGATCTACCTAAGTAGCCTAGTAAGTAGCTTGAGCACAATAAATTACATGTTAACCATATGCATCCGCAAGCTTACAGACAAAAACTGTAGGTCCCTTTTTATTTCTATGCAGAAACGGAAAATGTTTTAAGGATGACACAACAATTTTCTCTTTTTATGAAAACCCTTTTTTAATTTTTAATTCGCACCAAGTTGTGAACCAATTTTAACTTAACCAAAATTTATCTTGATTAATCCTAAACATTCATCTAGTGATTAACATAAGTAAAGTAAAGTAAAGAATACTCACAACGCCGAATGTACAAGGAAACCACAACGTGAAAAAACCTCGGACGACCCAAGCCAGACAATCACTATGAATGTGGATTTACAATGAACAAACACAAGTCTTACTCAACGACTTGATCCATGAGACTTGAAGCTCTTCTGATCTTCAACCACTCCTCTCATAGTTCTCACATAGAAAGTCCTTCTTCCACGATGCTCCTCCATAACACATTCGTCCACGTATGTCTTGGTGTCCACTGATATGGTTTGTAACATCTACGATGTTGAATGCGGCTCTTTCGCTTCTCCACCAAAAAACTCAGCAATGTTCAATGTAGAACAAAACCTTCTTGGTGCAAACAACATCACTATTGCATATACTAATGAAAACTCGGATCTTGTAAACTCTAAGGATGTGTTTAGCTTTGGAAAATCTTAGAAAATAATGTGTAGAAATGTTGTGGTTCGTAAATTGTTTTTTTCAGATTGCGCACTTACAAAATCTGATGGAAACACACCATTATATATTTTTCTTAAGGAATGAGCTCGTTCAAGTGAAATAGACATGTCACTCGAACGAGATACAGATCTTGCTCGAACGACCTGTCAGGTCGTTTGAATGACACGCACGTTAGAGTCCCAATAAAGCACAACTCTAATCCATCCTTATCAGATTAAAATGAAGTGTAAATGATTTTAAACACTTTAAAAAACATTTTTTAAATAAAATAACATCCTTAAACATTTTCAAAATTAATTCCGAGTCCAATTAAAATTATGCATTTTTACCTGAGTGATCTCGGAATGCAATTGAACTTGAAGACGAATAGACTTGCACCAATCAAACCTTCGTCATAAATAATTCCTTGAAGCTTTGCCGCAACATCTTCCATAAACTTCGACACGTCATAGTCTATGTGGGATCGTGATAATAAAAGAAACGACTTATGACTCAAACGTGTTTTGTTCCGGAAATAAGTCAAAACTGTACAATGGACTCAATTAGAAATTTTATTCTTACAAATCTCCCCCTTTGACTATTTCGGGACAAAACCAACAGTGAAATGCCTAAGCTGGGCCGTCAAGCCGTATGACGCCTAAATCCCATCCCATAAACCCAAAATCAAAAATACAGGACAAGACTAGTAAATGATTGTCCAGTAAGCATGAACTCTCTCTGAATGTCTGAATGTGACGTAGTCTTGAAATCTCGAATCTCTTTAAGCAAACCTACACACATAAAACAGACAAATATCCAGTGAAGTATGGAGGAAAAATGATATAAACCAATATGTAAAAATAAAATAAAATAATTTATTATGTGAGTAAAACATGATATCAATATGTAAACAATAATTAAATCAGGATACCAAGCTCATCACACAAAATCTTTCCCTACATCACATACATCTCTCCCCCTATTTTTATCAAATAGACAACCCGGTGAAAAGATAAACAAATCTGGCATGAGATAAATCAATGAAATATATCCAGATAAACATGAAACAACCAGCTAATAATGATCAACAATATCAAATCTGTAGCTAGCAAACAATAATCACACAATAGGAATCAACAATCTAAGCAGTTGTGACTAAACAATCCAATGCAGTAAAGTTACAAATCTATCAAAGTATAATGCATAAACAAATGGACCAGAATCATCCCAGCAGTACCAAAAATATATAACCATAAGAAGTAGGGTACTGAAACATAAAAGAATTCCAGCTTGTCATTCGAACGAGACAACTCTGTCGCTTAAAAGACTTCGCGCGACATCTGTTTGTCGCTCGAATGAGAAAACTAATTTCTCACAGTTAGCACAAAAAATCATATATTTTTGCCCAATGAAAAAATTTCGTGAAAAAGCTGACTGGAAGGGGAAGAAAACTATAAAACAGTAGCAAAACAATAGCAAAAACTACAAAAACAATATGAGTTACATGCTAACATAGTACCGATGTGCTCAAACATGAACATGAAATGTATGGGCATGAACTAGAACAAATGAGTCACAATTCTAATGCATCGAAACGACCAAGAAGCTCTAATTGATAGGTAAAAATCAACAAATTTTATTTTTGCCATATGTGACAATTAAAGTTTGAGATGAATGAACTAAACAATCAAACGTGCACACAAATTTGGAATTTGGATGGTTTTACAAATAATAGCGTTATGACACGATTTTTCCAACGTTAGGATTCGTGGTGAAAACCCATTTAAATTATCCATCCAAACTCCATCAAATATATTATATTTTTCTTTTGGAATGAACATAAACTAATTTGGACCAATTTTTGGCATATGATTCTTTATATTTCCTTTTAATTTTTTTGGGCTCTTTATAAATGGTGGCCTTCACGACGAGTCAATTTTGCACTCCCGCATGCCTTTCCCGTGAACACTCATCACTTTTTCAATTACGATCCTCACGGTAAACGGTTCTTATATGCACACCTCCTCCTTATGTCTATTTACGCCTATATGATAAAATTGAGATAAGAAAGTCTCACCAAACTCAAATATGCAAGAGATGTCAAACATCCATATAAACTCGTGCATTTGTGCAAGGATGGAATATATAAAAGGTCGAATAAAATATCATATCAATTTCGAAATAACCCCATAATACAATGGTTAAGATCATTCTAAATATCAATAATTACGACCTAATGTGCTAGCCACATGGATAATGAAAGGATGGGAGTCAAAGCACACCAATATGCCACATCAAATATGTAAACCCATGACACAAAAAATTAAATCGAAAATCTTTTTGGTTTTTCAACATATTTGACTTAAATAAAAGAAAAATCTTTTTGAATTTTCTCTAAAATTTTTAGACCAAAATTCTTTTTGTATTATTTCAAAGAAGACTCAATAAATGAAAAATATAATACATGATGATACACATGTCATAATACTAGCAAGATATAAATCATTATGCAAAGACTAGCGTATGACAAACATGGTAACACAATCATCCGTTAGATTTAACATGGGAAGAATCAAGTGCAAACAAATTAGAACCATGAAGTTTTAGTCCTAAAGACTCTAGATCTGATTTCTTAACCCAAGTAAATGTAACATGACGTGTGGGGGTTTGGGAATCGACACGACTTTATTCCTAAACTTCTTAGGAGCATTCCTAAGGTCACAACAAAACTTCTAAGGTGACCTTTCCTACCGCAATGTGTGCAAGTGTAAAGATAGTGGAAATGATTACCAAAATGTCGGCCTCTCCTTACGTTGCTAGTGGGATCTCTCACACGGTTAGTATTGGTTTTGGGAATGGGAACAACTCTATCATCGTAGCCTATACTAAACCTATCACTTTTTACTGGACGATGCCTAACATCTTATCCAACTTCTCTGACCTAGATTCCAAGTCAAACATAACCTTACTCGATTATTTTAACTTTTCTTCTAACTCACAAGTCCTAGACTCAAGCACATGCCTATACTCCTCAAACTCTAGTAACTCATTTTTCAAAGTCTCCATCAAACCTCGAAGACTATCTCTCTCTTTATCCACATATTATAGCTTCTCCCTTAGCTTTGTATCCCGTTCCCTAAGATCCTCAATCAAAATATCATTATTTTATATGGCACGTTCATTCAACCTAGCTTGCAATTTAGAGTTTGCCTTTTTCAATTTCACCGCCTCAGCATACAACTTATTAAATGCAACATGCAACATGCAACTCTTTCACATCAATATCCTCTTCCTCATTCACTTCACCCTCACTCACTTGGGATTCCACGACCTCGGTAATGTCATGCACATGAGAATCTTCGTGGAAAGATTTATCGTCGTCCCTCACATGACATGCTAAGAAAGCAACAAACTTGCTCTCATTGGGGGAACTCTCTCCCTCTTTCGGATCACTATCACTTAAGGAGGCACTATAAGCTATCAATTTCTTGCCCTCTTTCTTAAGTCTAGTGGGACACTCGACAAACTTATGACCATACCCCTCACATCCAAAATACCTATCCGACTCAACCCTATTAAATTTCTCACTGTTACCCTTAGGGGTGGACTCTACCTTGTTGTTCTTGAATTTCTCAAACTTTTTGGCATCTCTCAATTGCTTTTGAAATTTAAGAAATTTTTTGAACTTCTTAGCCAACAAGGCGACATCCTTAAAATTGGAATCACAATTGTCATTCGAAACTTTAGACTCCTCCTTCCGGGATTTCAAAGCAATGACCTTTTCTTTTTTTATCACTTACTTAGAGGTAAACATATCGATTTCATAGGTTTGTAAGTCACCTACAATGTCTTCATGTTTTTTTGAATCAGGCATACCTAAGGAGTTTAAAATGGTAACTTTTGCATCAAACCTAATCGATAAAGATATCAAAATTTTCTTTATCACACGGTTGTCAGGAATATTTTCTCTTAAGTTAAACGACGAGTTGACAATATTAGACAACATAACGTAAAACTCATTAAACAACTTAGTATCTAACATCTTAATCATCTCAAACCCTGTAGTGAGGTTTGGTAACTTAGATTCCCTAACCGTTCTAGTGCCCTCGTGAGTAGTGCAAGTGTATCCCAAGCCTCTTTGGATATTTCACAAGTCATGATTCTATTATACTCTTCCAGTGTGCCATGTGAGGAAATTATGTGCAAACCTTTAGAGTTGTAAAGTGTAAGCCTATGTTCAGCCTCGTTCCATGACTCAATGGGTTTCAAACTAGTGACCTCACCCTCTCGTGTGACTAGTGGTGACCAACCCTTTCAATCGCTAACCACACACACTCATTAATGAATTTTAAATCACTTCTCATTCGTATTTTCCAATAAACATAATTTGTGCCATAAAAATAGGAGCATGAAAATTTTCAAAACCACCAAAATTCATTCCGAAAAAACACAAGGGATTAAACACAATAAATATATGTTTCTATCTCTGATACCAATTTGCGGGTCCCCTTTTATTTATATGCGAAAATGGAAAGTGTTTTAGGGATGACAAAATAATTTTCTCTTTTTATGAAACCCCTTTTTTAATTTTTAATTCGCACCAAGTTGTGAACCAATTTTAACTTAACCAAATTTTATCTTGATTAATCCTAAACATACATCTAGTGATTAAAGTAAGTAAAATAAAGTAAAGAATACTCACAATGCCGAATTTGTGAGGAAATCACAACGAGAAAAAACTTCAGACGACCCAAGCTAGACAATCACTATAAATGTGGATTTACAATGAAGAAACACAAGTCTTACTCAACGACTCGATCCCCACGAGACTTGACGCTCTTTTGATCTTCAACCACTCCTCTCATGGTGCCGATGTAGAAAGTCCTTCTTCCACGATTCTCGTCCACAACACACGCGTCCACGCATGTCTCGATGTCCATCAATATGGCTTGTAACGTCTACGATGCTGAACATAGCTCTTCCGCTTCTCCACCATAAAACCCAGCAATGTTCAATGTAGAACAAAACCTTATTGGTGAAAACAAGATCACTATTACATATACTAATGAAAAATCAAATCTTGTAAACTCTAAAGATGTGTTTAGCTTTGGAAATCCTTACAAAACAATGTGCATTAAGGTTATGGTTCGTAAACTATTTTTTTAAGAATGCACACTTATGAAATCTGATGGGAACATGCCATTATATATTTTCCTTAAGGTGGTAGATCTTTCAAGAAAAATAGACATGTCGCTCGAACGAGGTACAAATCTCGCTCGAACGACCTGTCAGGTCCTTTGAACGACACGCACTTTAGAGTTCCTATAAACCACTACTCTATTCCGTCCTTATCAGATTAAAACAAAGTGTAAACGATTTCAAACACTTTAAAAAACATTTTTTTAATAAAATAACATCCTTAAACATTTAAAAATTAATTCCAAGTCCCATTAAAATTACGCATTCATACCCGAGTGATCTCAGAATGCAATTGAACTTGAAGACGAATAAACTTGCACCAATTAAACCTTCGGCATAAATAATTCCTTGAAGCTTTTCCGCAATGTCTTCAATAAACTTCAGCATGTCATAGTCTGTGTGGGATCATTATAATAAAAAATACGAACTATGACTCAAACGTGTTTTGTTCCAAAAATAAGTCAAAACTATACAATAGACTCAATTGAAAATTTTGTCCTTACAAACACTAAACCTAAACTAGCTTAAAATCCACCTCTAATTGAACTAATGAACTCCCCTCATCGAGACCTATAAAAATCCCAGTCCACCTCAGTAAAAATATACCTCTTTCACAGTTAAAAAATCCAAAGAAAACTGAGCTACTTTTGTATTTATATCATTTTATGCAGTTTTTTTGTTCCTTAACACTTAGTTTTAATTTCTACACCATCATATGTTCATTTTATGCATTTACATTAAAGTTCCAACGTAAAAATAACACTGAAAAGGATTGTATATGATGAAACAACATTAAATCTTGAGCTTCAATGGTGGATACTTCCGACTTTGAACTAGTTTCAAAGTAGGAGAATTCAAGATCTTGGTCTAAGGAACCTAGGTGCATAAGTTAATTTCAATTATAATTCCTTTTAATGCACAAAATCAATGCTTTTTTCTTTTTTATTATAACACTGAAAATTTCAGAGACCAAATTCATGCAAATTTGTAGATCATTTTACCTGAAACCAAAATCAGTCTATTCATTTTGTTATTTTGATTTATCTTCAAATATCTATTTGAATTGATTACTATGATTGTATTGCTATGCAGTTGAAACATTTATACTAAATAATTATTTGTTATCTTATTATAAACATATCTGAACCCTTACTCTTTATAGTTTGATATATTATATCTAGTTATATCACCATACTCTTTTTGTATCAACTGATTCACTTATATCATTGTTTTCCTACCATTCCAAATTGTTCTATATTTTTTTTACAAGTATATCAAATTATTCATTACACACCATCTTCTTAAAATCTTAACAAAGTTTTATAGAATAGATTTATTTTGTTGGTAATGTTTTGTTTATTCTTTTCCCTTACAGATTGATTTACATATAGAGGAAGGTGAAATGCCCCCCAACCCCATGGAATTTCTGTCGCCGTTATCATAGAAGTTACTTTATGTTACGTACGTGTGGGAAGTATTAAACAAAGAAGGCACTACAGTGTGGAGCTTATATACTGCGACTTACCATTTTATATAATTATAATTATGTTTCCCCCTTTTTAATTCTGTAATATGAGGTACTAAAATCTTGTAATAATAAGACACGGTTTGCATCATAGTTTGAAGAAAATTTCTTTTTCCACCAATAACTTCATTTGTTTTATAGTTAGATTTTTATTTCTTTTCCTATATCATATTATACACATAATATAGGGTGTGGCAAGTTGGTATCGGAGTGAGCGCCAGGTTAATTAATCCTATACGGGACTTAAGATACTCTATTAGTTATTTAGTTTTTCGTAACTTCTTTATTATCTTATGAAGCTGAAATTCTGTCTTGCAAACATGAATGTTTGGGACGAGGTCTATTTGGATATTCCAAACATGAAATTCTGTCTTGCAACATTAGCCGAGGGAGAAAGGATCAGACTATTAAAGATGAAGGTTATTCCAAGCTCTGTAAGTTTATCCGAGATATGGACCAAGAATGGGAAATGGCAATGCTGAAAATAAAGCACAGTCTTCTATCAATTCGACTAATCGGTGAAGAACAATCAACTAAGCAAGCTCGTTGGTACGCAAAGGACAATGATAAGTGATTTTAGCCCTTATAAAAAGAAAACTGGTTCTTGAATCCCTTTTACACTCATGTCATGTCGAGTTACTTCAAAAGAAAAAATTGTGAAAAATCTAATCCAATTTATCGTAATCAATTAGTTGGCATGTTGGTTAACAGCATTTTGAAACACGAAAAAAAATTATTGGCTTATCAAATTATCCATCGAGCCTTGAAAAAGATTCAACAAAAGATAGAAACAAATCCACTATATGTTTTACGTCAAGCAATACATGGAGTAACTCCCAATGTAGTAGTAAATTTAAGACGTGAAGGTGGATCGACTCATCAAGTTCCCATTCTACAACATGCAATCCATCAAGCTTGGAATGTTGCACTTGAGGGTGAACTACTTATGACTCCCCCAATATCTCTCATAGACTATGGATCAATTGGACCATCTGTGACACCTTGTATTTTTAATTATTTTTAAATATGGGATTAATCAAATTAAATATGGGAAATTAATTGATAATTAATTCAGATTAAAATAAATATTAACTAGAGATGCAAGGGTTAATATTAATTGATGGGAATTATATTGAATATTACTTAGAGAATAAAGTAATATATGATTATAAATTTATGTAAAATTGTCTCAAGTGAGAAATACGACAGTTACGGTAATTAAGTCGGGACGCGCGTGTCAGTCGTGTTGGGACTTAATTTAATGAAATAAAAAGTGAATTATTTTCAAGTCATCCAAATAGTCATTTCGAGTGTGTCAAAATATCTGGAAGGATTGAGATAGTCAGAAAAGTCTACTCGGAGGTTTAGTATGGGTTCCAGGTTAATTTTTGACCAAACCGACATCCCGGGAAGGCAATTTGGTCATTTGTATTTTTGGAGTAATTAAACCTACGAATTTTTTAAGTTATTTGTAATACCCCGTATTTTTGATGATATATAAATTAATTAAATTAGTGATTTGAAATTTATTTAATTTGGTGATTTAATTTATTTAAATTGGAGAAATTATTGAAATTGGAGATTTATAACTTTCATTTATATTTGGGGATGTAGAAATTTAAATTAATTCAGACTATTTTAATTTTTTTCACATGTGTCGCATTTTGAGGTTGAAATGGGAAAATTTTATAAAGTGTCTCTGATGACAATTTTGAGTGCACGGTTGACTCCAGAAGGGTTAAGATAGTCGAAAAAGAGTACATTACACTAAAATGGGTAAATTGACACCCTTCCAGCACTTAGCCTTGTCATGGTCAATAACCGTGACAACAAACACACATTTTGCGTCACGATCATTGACCGTGATAAGGCCGTGATAAATTATTGTCACGGTCATTGACCGTGACAAGGCCGTGACAATTATATTTGTCCCGATCGTGTCACGGTCAATGACCATGACAATACTTATAAATTTTGTCACGGTCAATGACCGTGAGACGACCGTGACAAATGTCACAGTAAAAAAACCCTTCCCCTTCTTTTTTCCCCCGCCGTTTCTTCCCTCCTTTTTTCTCTCTCTCTACGATGCGTTCTCTCTCTCTCTCACACTTTCAGGTTACTCTCTCTCTCTTTTCCATTTATATATATATGATTGTGTGTATATATTTGTGTGTGTGTATATATATATATATATATGTGCGTGTGCGTGTGCGTGTGTGGTGGGTGGGCGGTGGGGAGGGGGTGGGCAGGGTGGGGGGCTATGCGTGTGTGTGTTTATGCGTGTGTGGTGGGTGGGGATGGGGGTGGGGTAGGGTGAGGGTGGGACATGGGGCAGGGTAAAGGGTGGGGAGGGGTGGGGTGGGGGTGTTTATATATATATACTAGCATGAAGGCCACACGATGCGTGGCCGAATTTAACTAAATTGTATTATTTTTTTGTTCTGACCTATTTAACACAATATATTCTACGAATGAAATTGAAAAATTTGATGATTAATTAATCGTAACAAATAAAATCCATGCATATAAAAAAGAATCCCTAAAACATAATAATCAAAAATCATATACGCATTTATCTATGTATATATTAAACTGTTGGAATAAAATGTCTACATATATTAACCTGGAATGGAATCAAATGTAAGAGATATCTTGCCTTGGAATCAAATGTAAGAGGTACATTACCTCATCAGCAATGAAGAGGCTGGCTTTTGTGTGTGGTACATTACCTCTACAGTTTTTATATAGTTATATAGATTATTTTGTGTGTGGGGGGATGTTTATACATCAAACTCTCGAGTGTGTTTTACCATTGAGTCATGATGAGATAGTTGATCGATTACTTGGAATAAAATTGAGGCATACTAGAGTTCGTGAGGAACCAAAGAAAACTATATAAAACACACACACATTCAATAATAATACACACTGACTTGGATTTGGGCTACCGTTGGGCAAAATCGGAGTCGAGGTGTTAAGAAATATAAGGTAGTTAACAAATTTGAAGCATTTTATAAGAAATATAAGGTAATTAACAAATTTTCATTTATGGAAAAGACTTTCACTTTAAGGAAATTAATTAATTAGCAATATTTACTTAGAAAAAATTCCATTAAATCCAACAATACTAATAATAAGGAAATATACCACGCAATTCCTGTATTATTACAATAAATGGGCCACGACCCGAATAATTTTTTTTTCAAAATGCCATAAATTTTGTGTGTGGGGGGTGGGGTGGAGGTAGGGGGTGGCACGGTCATTGACCGTGACAAGTCAGTGACAAATATAATTATCACGGGCTTGGCATGATCATTGACCGTGACAATACTTATAAATGACCGTGACAATACTTGTGAATGTTGTGCGCGTGTGTGCGAGTGTGGTGGGTGGGGGGTGGGAAGGGGGGATGTTTCACTCTTGTACATATTAACAGTAACAATTCATTTTTATTTGTAGTAATTGTACATATTTGCATGTCTTCTTTTAATTCATTTTGATATGTACTAATAACATTTTTTATAGCAAATGTCTCCTTCAAGTATTAAGACGAGGATGATGATGCTGGTTATGATGATGTCGTCTAGACTCGGTGGTAGCGGAGGCAACGAGGGCTCCTCGGTCCCTAGTCTCCCCAAATATGGCAAATTGGGGATGCCCATCGAGAACAAGTCGGGGCTATTAGCGAGATCCCTCGAGCTGGTAAAGACGATCATCGGCTCGGGGTACATTAGTTGGAAGGAGGTGCCATATGATCTCAAGTTAGCTGTTTGGGTAGCACTACAGTTAATATATTTATATTTATATGAATATTTCAATTTCAATTTTAATTTCATTTTATATTTATATTTATATTTATTTGAAACTAACATTGTATTTGTTGGACAAGAACAATTCAACCTGGATCCAAAGCTACGCGATTCCGTCCTGGAGCAACACAAGACGTGGAAGAAAAATATGCGGACCCGGTACTTTGGGAAGACACGAAAGTCCATTATCCAATGGCGTGAATCCGTCCCGTCGAAGGAGCCGATCTCATTAGCACAATGGCAAATGTTCATTGACAATGAGATCGGGGAGCAACAATTGACATCTCGCCAATCGGGAAGGGAAAACCGGGCAAAAAAGATGAACGTGCACTACTCCGGCCGGACATCTTACGCCGAGGTGGAGCATAGGATGATGGTAAGATTTAATTTTTCTATAACTACATAAAATATATTATTCTCCATTATTTTACTTTGCGGGGCCGATACTAATTTTACTTTATTTGATTTCAGGGGATAGGGAGTGGCCCTGGGGGTAGGACACATAGGCTCGATACTTATGTGGCTCTTTGGACGAAGAAGGGGAAGGACAAGGAGGTGTCCCCAAGCGTCGCGACCACGATTGTAAGTAATCCGATAGTTTACTTTTTCTTAATTACGTTATAATTTTTTAATTTACTTATTTTACTAATCATGTGCTTTTTGTCGTTTCAGGCAAAGCTTAAGGAAGTGCATGAGTCGCAGTCTGATGCCGACAAGGCATCTTTGTCCACATACGCACTCAGCCAAGAGCTTGTCTCTGATCGCAAGGGGACGACAAAGGGTGTGATCTCACGGGTGGCCAAATCTAGGATCATCGGATTGGAGATGAGCGACACCAGGTTGGCTCGAACGGTGGATTCACATGATGCGAAGCTGTCCCGTATGGAGGTGACGATCCAGGATATGTACTTATTCGTGAAGCATTCATTGGGCGAAAACCGTAAGGGTAAAGGAAAGGATAAGGCGGTGCGGGAGGAGGTGCAGGAGAAGGAGGTGTGGGAGGACGAGGATGTGGACCTCGCTGCTTCATTGTCGAGATGTGTGGACTTTGATGATTCACTTCCCTATTTGGCTCCCTTCAACAGACTGATATCGACACTTGGTTGGCCGAGCATGTTTATACTGGACATATTTGATGGCCAGCGGATAGGGCGGGGGTTGAGGAACTCGAATATCGTCCAGGGTGCACTAGTTTAAGGATGCGAGCTTCAAGACATCAAGTCCAGGGTGGTCGTCACGCATGTGATGCCCGGGAAGGAGAACCCCCAATTGTGGTTGCGCGAACAATGTGGCACGGCGTATATTAGTGAATGTGTTAATTCGTATATCACGTGGCCTACTCACCTCCTCAGCGTTAACCATACCCTAGACATTTAGTGACATTGATTTAAGTTTGAATTGAATTGTTTTAAATTATTACATTTGAATTATATTGGGATTATATGGTGATGCATATTCTCTCTATTTTGAATCTATATTTGCATTATCTCTATTTTATTTGGATATATGATGTTTGAATAGGTACAACATTGTTATAACATGTACAAATATACTGCTGGGCAGTGGTAGTGGCCATACTGCCCATCAGAATTTTTTTCAATTCTGCTCATAATTGTCACGGTCATTGACCGTGACAAGTCCTTGACAAAGAGTCTTATCACAGACTTGTCACGGCCATTGACCGTGACAATTTTTTTAAAAATGTCACGGGCTTGTCACGATTCTTGTCCGTGACAAATATTGTCGCGGTCATGGACCGCGACAAGACCATGATAATTCTAATGAACTTGTCACGGTCAATGATCGTGACCAAAAAATTTGTCTCGCCCAAATTGTCACGGTCATTGACCTTGACAAGCTGAAGTTGTCAAGGTCAATGACCGTGACAATTCGACAGATTTGGTGTAGTGGTACCCGATGGTAATAAATGGGTCTCGGGACATTTTTAGACATGACTGAGCCCATACGGGGGCATTTAAGTAATTTTTAATTAGCCAATAGGCTTAATTACGAGATTGAGGAATTTTAACCTAGGTTTAAGTGTGTTGGGCAGCCATGAGTCATTCCAAAACACAAAGGGTTGAGAGAGGAGAGAAAGGAGAAAGAAGAAGAAGGAAAGAAGGATGACAAGAGCAATCCGGGCAAGAATTTTGACATAGGATCGTCGGATTTAATCCATCAAGGCAAGTGTTTTCTTGCTTTAATTTGAGTTGTAGTTAATGATGTAAATAGTTGTAATTATGTCAATTAATTCTGGAAATTTGGAAGTAGGAATTTGAAAATTTTTGGGTTTATGGTGAAGAAGATGAAGAATAACCATTAATGGGGGATTTTTAATTTTGTTAGAAATTGGGTTAATAGTGAGATTATAACTTAATTTGAGAAGTGAATAACATGATTAGATCTCGGTTTTTGAATCTCCATTAGTGATATTGTTGGAAGAAATTGTTAATGAGGAAGTTTGGGTGGATTTAGGATGAATCTAGGGAGGTTTTGGGGGTAAAAGATCTGGACATAATCATAGGTTTTGGAGCTTTAATGGCGATTCTGTTTGCAAAGCCCTGTATAAAATCACATTTTCTAATTTTTGTTCTCCCACGCGATTCCTCCAAAACTACTCCAAAATGCCTCAAAATGGCAATTTATTAATCTGAGCAGAATGTGAGGCAAATTTTTAAGAAAGGTTTTTCTTTTAAATCTTCTTTGAGGGAAATCTTTATAATGCCCTAACTTTTGCATACAGACTTGAATTAGTGTGACGTTCGCGGCCATGCGTAGATAGCGAAGAGTATTACGCTGTCCTGGGAATGTTTTTAATTCGACACAAAAATTGAAAGGTTTAAATTTGTCATACGAATTTGGATTTACGTGCCATTTGCGGCCACACGTAGCTAACGGAGAGTAGTACGCTGTGTGTGTGTGTGTGTGTGTGTGTGTGTGAATTATATATATAAATATGGGAATACATAATTCAATAGAAAAATGATGATAGGTTGTGTGAATAACTAAAACAATGAAAGGTTGTGTAATTACCTAAGGTTTTAATAGGGTGCGTGAATACCTATTTGATTATTTTATTATGTGTATGACATACCTACGCTGCTTGCTATCGAGTGGAGGTTGTGCATTGGGGATAATCATGCCTTGAGGATCCTTCGGGTGGGATATTGAATTTTACCACTCGCATAGAAACTAGGTACGGACTATCTGTGAGAACGATAATGATGATGGTCGTATGGGTGCGTAGGTATGTGCATAACCCATCGACTTGGAACTATGTTCGCCTCCAATATGTGTGATTTGTTTGATGGTTCGCGAGAAATTGAACCTATAGTCCTTTATGCAATGAGTGATGCAACGGGACATGATAACAGAGTATGCAGGCACCGCAACTTTGTCTCGGGGTGAAGTATAGTATATTTATATAAGATAGTTTGCTTATATATATACATGTACTTGTGATGATATCTACTGTGTGAATTAAGTAGACATGAATAATAACAAAATCTGAAATGAATAGTAGTCCTCCATGTAGTGAGTAATGCACCGGGCATGATAACAGAGTATGCATTGCGCCAAGAGGTCTTAACCTAGGGGTGCACGATTAGAATATATATATATATATATATATATATATATATGTGAAGTGATTAAATATATACACTGGTAAACAATTCTACTGTGTGTAATTGGTAGATGTGAATCTCATGATAAGTAAAATAATCTTTGTGAGAAAATGATTAACTGTAAAAATGATGAACGTACTTGACTTTTCTATATAGACTATTTTGATATCGTATCGTGTGGGTGATACGGGTATTCTAGAGTGAACGTAGGTAGTAATAACACTGGGTTAAACTAATGTCATATTTAGTGTGTATATATATATATATATATATATATATATATATATATATATAGAGAGAGAGAGAGAGAGAGAGAGTATGTAACTAAGCATTGACAGTAGTGAGGTAATATTTAAAAATATTTGTAAAGCTGAGAATTTACATACATGATTGTAATCATAAAAGTATTCTTAACTTGCGACGGGAGGATTAGCGGGCTAGTTATATAGCTGTTATGGACTAGTTGGACAGAGAAACGACTAGGCGGAATAAATGAATGCGATAGGTGTGCACTATAGAAGAGAGGTGAGATTGTCCTCAAGAGAGTGCGATCGTAAAAGCAATTATGAACATTATATACTACGCATTTCATTTGTGGCAATAAAATGCTTGCTAAACAATTTTATATATCGGGCTCTGACCCGTTTCTTGTACTTCTTCTCTCTTGTTTATGTATATGTATATTAACAGGTGTCCAACCACATGGATGCCATAGTTTACTTATCTATTCCAGGGTTATGCAGCTGTAACATTGTGGATGGTTGCAGGACTTGATTTAAACGTATCATTTCTTTATTCCTAGAGTAGGATTCTTATCTCAGTTGTAGATTCATTCAGGGCATGTTTCCCCTTTTACGTTTAGACTCAGTATTTGGTTTATGTATTCATTTATTGGATTATTATATTGGGATGTTGAGCCGATTGTTTATTCGGCATGTCATTTATTCATTTAGTACTGTTTTAGACTCATGGTTTGGATGTATGGTTTATTTTTTATTTAGCATGAATATTTAATTGTTTAATAAAAAGATAAAATTTGACATCAGTCTTTTTGAATACTAGGTGGTTAGTAAAGTTTTAAAAAGTTTTCGACAGTGATGCTAAGAATGAACCCCTAAGATTCCTGTTTTAAATTTGATATAGGACTGATCACCCGGTTTTTATTTGGGCGGGGTGTCACAGGTGGTATCATAGCATCAGGTTCTAGTGTCCTTAGGATCAGTACGGTTTTTCACGATTCAACTTTGTGTTCATTGATATAGAGACTTATAATAGGATTGTTGAATTCCTCTACGTATACAATTTTTGTTCTCCTGCTATTAAGTATAGTTGATGTGATTCATGCATGAACTCGGTTAGATTTCAAACACCAAACTTTATAGGACGACCAATGAGGGACGTTAGAAGGAATGAAGGAGGAAAGCGATAGAAGCCATAGAGTAATCTGAAAATGGTGATTGCGATAGAAGTCACCATAATTGTTGTTTAGAAAAGCGACGATAGGATAATCTTGGGGACAATAGTTTCCCCTATCACAATCAAAGATGATAATGGTGCAAATCTTACACTCACCCAGCGTAGTCGTCAAGGGGTGGGGAAAGTCGGAAGGACTCTTTAGAGGAGCCATCGATAAGAATACATAAAAGAGGAAGTGTGATAAGACAATGGAAGGATAAATCCAACGACAACTGTGTAGGGTAGAGTACAACGATACTGGGTGGTAAATTTTGGGCAACAAAGTTTAATCTCATAGGAGCAATGTAAAGTGACGAGAGTCAGTCACTATATATAAGAAGTATATATGATTAAATGAGAATATTTGAGTACAATTTGATCGTTAGATTTTCGATCTGCTATTTGGACAAAGGTGTGAATGAAGTTTCAAAACTTATCACAAGTGAGTGAGAAGTTAACTTGGTCAGTGAACTTATTACCCGACGAAGGGGATACGGTAAAATATAAAGGATTCATGAGTTGAAAATAGAATCGTGAGTAGAATACACAAGCATGAGTGTAAAATTTGGATAGGATGACTAGTGTCGATGTCGTCAAGGTTGTACGTTTACAAGTTTATATCAAAGCTTCCATGGGAAGGAAGCCTAGAGAATTGAAAATCGAGCTGAAGAGCAAGACTGAATTTAACGACGTTAGTGAAGCACCACATGAGGGTATACCCAGTAGGGACATAGTTAAATGTTTCAAATAAATTAAAATTCTACCAAGTGATGGTGGATTCAGTTAGGGCCATTGAGGACAACAAAGAGTCCCAGAGGGCTAGTGGAGCCAAAGGGACAACGGGGGTAGCAATCAGTGACCCGATGATCAGGCAAGGAAGATATAATAGAGAGGTGTCTTATGTGTAAAGAGTAGGAACACATGTGTATACCGTATCTACAGCGAATCGGGGGACAAAAAAAATCGGGATGCTAGTAGGGGCAACAGTTATAAGAAGTTTTGGTTCGGTTAGGACGAGGGTGTTATGTCCAAGAACCATTTGAATGTAACACCCCGTATTTTTGGTACATTTAAAATTTAATTAATTCGGAAATTCTAAATTACTAGTGTGTTGTAATTTAATGAATTAATTATGGTAAAATAAAATATAAATATTAATCTGGGATTGAATGGTTAATATTTAGGAAAATTTATTTACTAAGTGAATAGTAATAATGTAATTACGTCGTTTCGAGTATTAATGACGAGGTATGTACTTATCACATCCGGAAGTCGGTATAGACTATATTGGGTGGGGGATAAGTATTTTTATAAATTAATTCGGATGCAAATTCTGAGTGTACAGTTGAGTCCGGATGGGCTGAGATAGTCGAAAAAGTGTACCCGGGGGTAGTAAACGGGTCACGGGACGTTTTTAGACATAGTCGGGCCCACTCGGGGGCATTTAGGTCACTTGGGCTTGGCCCATTAGTCAAAAAACGGGAATTGGGTAATTAGCCTAATAAAAAGAAGTAAGGGCATGGCTGAGTTTAATTAGAGAAAAGGAATTAAGGGTTAGAAAACCCTAACAGCAGCCAAAGCCATTTGGGGATCTCAAAAGAACCAACTAAGGTCATCTTCAACCTTGGAGTCCATCTCAAATTCAGACACTACGAAACCTAAGGCAAGTGAATAACTTGCAATAGCATTAAATCTGTCTTTCAATTCATATTTGTGTGATGTAATGAATTAAAATTCGTTTTGGGGTTTTCATGGCATAAACATGGGGTTTTGATAAACAAAAGAAATATTTATCTGATTTGCCAGAATTTATGAGGATTTAGGTAAAAATCTGATATTGGAATATCGATGTGTATCTGTTAGAATGATATCCGGATAAATTAGAACAAGTTTGATGAAGAAATTTGGGGTGTAAATGTGTTTAAGGATGAAGATAGATTTTTCCCCAAAATTATGAATCAGTAGTTTATGGACGAATTGATGATTGTTGTGGACTTTCTGGGGGATCCTAATAAGGTTCCTAATATGTACTGGTGTTAAGAAGACTTGGAATTCATGTTAGAAGAGATTAGGGTTTAAGAAAATCCGTCCATGGCTGCACTGTCTTTGCGAAGAAGACGAAGACCTGTTCGATCGATCGATCGACGGTCGCCAGAATTTGGCAGTTTCGCCAGTTAGTTATATAAAAGGGGAAATTCATATAAAAATCTTATGTAATTAATTATTGAGAAATTAAATACATGAGCTTAAATCTAATTAATTGTAGATAAATTAATTAAGGTTTGAGGCTAGTAAATTAGAGTCGGGGATTTTGACTCGGGTAAATTTATTTGTGGGGGCGACACCAAAAGTAACTTAATTAATTAAGGTGCAATTTAATTAATATTTAGAGTTGGACCATAAACTCTTAATAATTTTAATAGGCTTATATTACGGACTTAGCGCACGATATAGCCGGGACTTTTATATTTATATACGGATGTGATAGTATATATATATGGTGTATACATTAATATCTGTGATTAGATATTTTATACTATAGTGCTATAGGGGGAGGTTGCGCGTAGTGGACGAATCCCCTAGCTTGAGGAGTAGGGTGAGTATATTCCCGAGGTCATAGCGTCCATTATATGGGTGAGGGACATCTCACTTTCAGGGAAGGAATATGACCGCCTCCAATTATTTATTTTTATCAAGTTGGTGTGACATTCTGACTTGGGATAACTAGGCTATGTGATTGTACCTAGTGGGATAGCACTTTATAGAATTTACATTCTGTGAGTATTTTACTCGGGTGGATGCAAGTTGTTAAAAATATTACAGTATAATTGTGAATGATGAAATATGATTATAAGTATATAATTGGAGAATTAATTATATACGGGTTATTAATGAAAAATATGAGTTAATTCACATGTATAACAAGTGTAGAAGTTATATGAATTTAAAAAGAGAAATGATTTAGTTAAGTTGATGTTACTAATAACTTAAATCATATTACTACATACTCAGTTAGAGTAGGGTGGGTGTAAAGGAACTTTGTTAATTATCCAGTCATAAGATGAATAACTAGGTAATTTTAATTAAAGCGTTAATAGCGTACATTAGAGGAGGGGTAAGGAAATCCTCAAGAGAGTGCGTTACTAACTAAAATATGAAGAGCATGCATATTTATTTATTACTACAAGTTAATCATTTGTTAAATGTTTTTCAAATGTTTTGGGTACTAACCCTTGCTATAAAAACTTTTAAAACTCCTTTTAGGTGTCCAGCCACAGGGACGCCAGCCTTGACTCAATTCCAGGGATCCGTTGCTGCAGCATATGTGGATGTTGCGGGGCTTCGATAGACGCCTCATTCTTCGTTCTTAATGTAGATATTCATGATTAGTTATTCGAGCATGTTGCTCACTTTCCATTTATTTGTAGTAGACTTGTTGGGAGTTCATTCTTATCTTTTCGGGATTTATATTTTGGACCGATGGTTTATTCGGTTAATTATTTTACGTGTGGATGATTATTTCAGTTATCTGTGATTGTTATATTGTTTTTATTATCCGCATGGGTTTTTGTTTAAATAATGAAAGATAAAAAATTGGCACCAGTCTATTTTTCTCACTTAGGTGGTTAGTAATTTAACAAGACGACAGTGATGCTAAGAATGGACCAAATGAGAATCCTGTTCTGACTTGATTTAGGACTGATCACCCGGGATTAATTAGGCGGGGTGTCACAGATGGTATCAGAGCATCAGGTTCTAGTGTCCTTAGGATCTGTGCGGCTTTCTACGTTTCAGCGTAGCGTTCGGTTATTATAGAGCCCTATTATTAGGACTGTTGATTATATTTTCCGCTTGTGAGATATCGTATTCCTGCTATTAGTTTTGTATAAATTGTGTACTTATACAATTCAATCTATTTTAGATGCCACCAAAGAGACAGAGAGCGGAGAGGGTTGAGGCTAGAGATGAGGTGAGGGAGGGTCGCCAGGAGCCACAGATACCGCCACCCCCACCCCCACCCGAGTTGATTTCTACCACTCAGGTGGCAGTGATAGTGGCCCAAGCGGTCGAGACAGCGATGCGAGCTATGGCAGCTCATTTTCCACAGCCCCAGGCACCACCTCCAATGGCTCCAGCAGTTCAGGCTCCAGTGGGGCCACCATCTTGGCAGCGAGTGATGGAGACCTTTCAGAAGGGTCACCCACCTGAGTTTCGAGGTAGCACCAATGTGGTTGAGGCTTATGACTGGAAGAAAAACATTCAGCGCCATCTGCGCATGTTAGAGGGTACAGAGGTGCAGAAACAGATGCTGGCTACCTTTCGTCTGTCGGGGGCAGCCTTACAGTGGTGGGAGTCCGTTACCACCGCTGAGGAGCGGTATTTGATGCCGATTTCTTAATTCTGGGTGCGGTTTGACCGCAAGTACTTCCCTCCAGCAGTAGAGTCTGAGATGAGAAAGAAATTCAGCGAGTTGGTACAGGGTGACAGGTCAGTGGCAGAATATGAGGAGGAGTTCACCCGTTTGGCAAACTTTTTGCCAAATGAGGTGAGCGATGAGGAGCGGAAGAAGTCAAAGTTCATGGATGGCTTAGCCAGGAGAATCAGGCAGCACTTGATTGGAAATCCAGCGTTAGTGACTTATACAGATGTTGTTAATGCCGCACTTGTACATTGCCAGGATCATCGTTTCCATGCCAAGGGGAACAAGAAGGCAGGTGAGCCGAGCCAGCAGGGCAAGGCGGTTACTAGTAGTGAGACAAGTGGCACACAACAGCAGGTCATCATTCAGCAAGGGAATCAGGCTAAGAAGTTTAAGCCTGGTGGGTTCCGACCGGGAGGACAGGGGTTCAGGCAGGGGCAACCAGGCCCTAATCAGCAACAGCAGGTTCCTCAGGGCCGTCAGGGCCAAGGGAACAACGGGGGAGGCCAACAGGGCCAGCAACGTCAGGGCCAGCAGGGCCAATGGCAGGGTGACGACCAGAAACGCTGTTTCGCCTGTGGCCAGCCAGGACACTTCAAGAGGGAGTACCCGCAGAGGGGCAGAGGCCAGCAGCAAGGTGCCCAGCAGGGGCAACAGGGTCAGATGCCGCCAGCAGCACCAGCTCCACCCGCCCCACAGCAGCAGGGGCAGATGCACTACGGACGTGTGTATAACGTTCGGGATGTTCCCAATCCTCCAGCACAGCAGGCGCCGCCAGAGGTCGAGGGTATGTTTTTCATTCATGGGCATGAGGGTAGCATTCTTTTTGACACGGGAGCATCACATTCATTCATTAAATCTAATTTTGCTAAATGGGCTGGGTTATTAGAGACAGAGGGTAGCCTCCGTATGAGTGTAGAGTCGCCAGTAGGCAGCGGGGCCTTGATTCGCTCGATTTGTCGAGGAGTAGACATTTTGATCGGGAGGCTTAGTTTAGCAGCAGACCTCTTAGTGTTAGATATGGAGGGGTATGATGTCATCTTGGGCATGGATTGGTTGGCAGGTTACCGGGCTACGGTGGATTGTTATGAGAGGACAATCGTGTTCTCCATTCCGGGACAGGAGATGTTCCTGATAGCAATGCCGCTTCCTGAGGGAGGGTCGCGCACTCACTTATATTACATTGAGGAGGAAACCTCACAGGAGGTGGAAGTCCCTTTAGACTCTATCCCTGTAGTGAGGGACTTTGAGGATGTATTCCAGGAAATACCAGGATTACCACCCAGCAGAGAAATCGAATTTGTTATCGATTTGGCACCGGGGACGAGGCCGATTGCTCGGGCACCTTACCGTATGGCCCCTTCAGAGATGCGGGAATTGAGAGAACAGATTTAGCAACTACTGGGTCAGGGTTTTATTCGGCGGAGTACATCGCCGTGGGGTGCGCCGGTGTTGTTTGTAAAGAAGCGAGATGGTTCACTCCGCTTGTGCGTGGATTATAGGGAGCTGAACAAGGTGACGATACGAAATAAATATCCGTTACCTCGGATAGATGATTTATTTGACCAATTGAGAGGGGCGTCTTACTTCTCCAAAGTCGACTTGAGGTCAGGGTATCATCAACTGCGTATCCGAGAGGGGGATGTTCCTAAGACCGCTTTCTTGTCGCGGTATGGATCATATGAGTTCAGGGTGATGCCCTTCGGGCTCACCAATGCACCTGCAGTGTTCATGGATCTCATGAACAGGGTTTTCAGGGAGTACCTAGATCAGTTTGTCATCGTGTTCATTGATGACATCCTAATCTACTCGCGCACCGAGGAGGAGCACGCAGAGCATCTGCGCATGGTTTTACAGACACTAAGGGATCATCAGCTCTACGCCAAATTAGGGAAGTGTGGATTCTGGCTACGGGAGGTACAGTTCCCTGGTCACGTCGTGTCAGATCAGGGTATTGCAAGGGATCCGAATAAGGTGTCGGCGGTGAGGGAGTGGGGACAGCCCACGACACCGACCGAGGTGCGCAGTTTTCTGGGTTTGGCCGGTTACTACAGGCGATTCATTAAGGGATTCTCTAAGATTGCAGGACCTTTGACGAATCTGACTCGGAAAGGGGTACCTTTCAAGTGGGATGATAATTTTCAATTAGCGTTCGACGAGCTGAAGGACAAGTTGACATCTGCACCCGTGCTTGCATTGCCAAAGGGAGGGCTAGAGTATCGAGTTTACACAGACGCATCCTTACGGGGTCTTGGGGGTGTGCTCCAGCAGGAGGAAAGGGCTATAGCTTATGCTTCCAGGAAGCTAAAGCCCCACGAGAGGAATTACCCCACTCACGACCTAGAGTTGGCAGCGGTCGTTTTTGCTTTGAGGATATGGAGGCATTATCTTCTAGGAGAGCAGTTTACTCTATTCACGGATCACAAGTCACTTCAGTATCTCTTCACACAGAAGGATCTGAATATGAGGCAGAGGCGGTGGCTAGAATTCGTGAAGGACTACCAGTTTGATATTCAGTATCATCCTGGTAAGGCCAATGTGGTAGCAGACGCATTGAGCCGAAGGCTGACTGGGGAGATATCAGAGGTATGGAAAGCGAAGTGGAGAGAGCTTCAATATGAGGATGACGTAGCCAAGGCTTGCATGTCAGCTTTATCCATCACACCCGAGATCATTATGCGAGTTGTGAAGGCTCAGGCAGAGGATCAGAATTGCCGGGATAGGGTGGGCCAGTTGTTAGCTGAGGGAGCAGAGGGTTACTCGATTAGCTCAGAAGGAGGCCTACGCTTTAATGGGAGGTTAATGGTGCCAGAGGATGAGGATTTGAGGCACGCTGGTATGACAGAATCCCATGGTTCGAAATTTGCGGTACATCCCGGTGGGGATAAAATGTACCAAGATATGAGGAGGCAGTATTGGTGGGCAGAGATGAAACGGGACATAGCGTAGTTTGTTTCGAAATGTGCCACGTGTCAACTTGTGAAAGTTGACCACCAGAGACCATCAGGGATGCTACAGCCGTTAGAAATTCCCGTGTGGAAGTGGGAGAGCATCTCCATGGACTTCATCACAGGGTTACCTGTATCGCAGAGGGGTCACGACTCCATATGGGTTATTGTGGATCGGTTGACTAAGGTGGCCCACTTTTTGCCGGTACGCACAGAATTTGAGACGATGCGTTATGCACAGCTATTCATAGCAGAGATTGTTAAGCTGCATGGGGTACCAATAAATATTGTATCCGACCGAGACAAAATCTTTGTCGCCCACTTTTGGCAGAGATTTCAGGAGGCAATGGGCACGGAGTTGCGCTTGAGTACAGCGTATCACCCACAGACTGACGAACAAACTGAGAGAGTTAATCAGATGCTGGAAGACATGCTCAGAATGTGCATTTTGGACTTCGGGGGAGGATGGGAGAAATATCTTCCTTTGGCAGAGTTTGCGTATAACAACTCTTACCAATTCACGATTTGGCATGGCACCATTTGAGGCACTGTACGGGAGACCTTGTCGTTCACCCGTTTGTTGGTTAGAGGTGGGGGACAACAAACTCTTGGGGCCGGAGATTGTTCAGGAGACATCTGCCAAGATAGAGTTGATTCGAGGAAGAATTCGGATAGCTCAGGACAGGCAAAAGAGTTATGCTGATGCTTCTCGAAGACATGTGGAGCTAGAAGTTGGGGACCAAGTTTTAGTCCGGGTATCCCCAATGAAAGGGGTGATGAGGTTCGGCAAGAAGGGTAAGTTAGAACTACGGTACGTAGGACCTTTCCCTATTATTGAGAGGGTGGGACCGGTGGCGTATAAGCTTGGGTTACCAGAACACCTTCAGCGGATACACGATGTATTCCATGTGGCATCGCTGAAGAAATATCGAAGGAGCGAGAGAGCCTTTTGGCACATTCCACTCGAGGAAATCGACTTACAGCCAGACATCTCGTATGAGGAGAGGCCGGTGGCTATTCTGGATCATAGTGAGCGGAAATTACGATCCAAGGTTGTTCCATTGGTTAGAGTATAGTGGGGTCATCACAATGTTGACGAGTCTACCTGGGAGCGGGAGGAGGATATGCGGGAACTATATCCAGAGCTTTTCACCGCAGATACGATCTAATTTCGGGGACGAAATTCCTTTGTAAGGGGGGGAGTATGTAACACCCCGTATTTTTGGTACATTTAAAATTTAATTAATTCGGAAATTCTAAATTACTAGTGTGTTGTAATTTAATGAATTAATTATGGTAAAATAAAATATAAATATTAATCTGGGATTGAATGGTTAATATTTAGGGAAATTTATTTACTAAGTGAATAGTAATAATGTAATGACGTCGTTTCGAGTATTAATGACGAGGTATGTACTTATCACATTCGGAAGTCGGTATAGACTATATTGGGTGGGGGATAAGTATTTTTATAAATTAATTCGGATGCAAATTCTGAGTGTACAGTTGAGTCCGGATGGGCCGAGATAGTCGGAAAAGTGTACCCAGGGGTAGTAAACGGGTCACGGGACGTTTTTAGACATAGTCGGGCCCACTCAGGGGCATTTAGGTCACTTGGGCTTGGCCCATTAGTCAAAAAACGGGAATTGGGTAATTAGCCTAATAAAAAGAAGTAAGGGCATGGCTGAGTTTAATTAGAGAAAAGGAATTAAGGGTTGAAAAACCCTAACAGCAGCCAAAGCCATTTGGGGATCTCAAAAGAACCAACTAAGGTCATCTTCAACCTTGGAGTCAATCTCAAATTCAGACACTACGAAACCTAAGGCAAGTGAATAACTTTCAATAGCATTAAATCTGTCTTTCAATTCATATTTGTGTGATGTAATGAATTAAAATTCGTTTTGGGGTTTTCATGGCATAAACATGGGGTTTTGATAAACAAAAGAAATATTTATCTGATTTGCCAGAATTTATGAGGATTTAGGTAAAAATCTGATATTGGAATATCGATGTGTATCTGTTAGAATGATATACGGATAAATTAGAACGAGTTTGATGAAGAAATTTGGGGTGTAAATGTGTTTAAGGATGAAGATAGATTTTTCCCCAAAATTATGAATCAGTAGTTTATGGACGAATTGATGATTGTTGTGGACTTTCTGGGGGATCCTAATAAGGTTCCTAATATGTACTGGTGTTAAGAAGACTTGGAATTCATGTTAGAAGAGATTAGGGTTTAAGAAAATCCGTCCATGGCTGCCCTGTCTTCGCGAAGAAGACGAAGACCTGTTCGATCGATCGATCGACGGTCTGGGGTCGATCGATCGACGGTCGCCAGAATTTGGCAGTTTCGCCAGTTAGTTATATAAAAGGGGAAATTCATATAAAAATCTTATGTAATTAATTATTGAGAAATTGAATACATGAGCTTAAATCTAATTAATTGTAGATAAATTAATTAAGCTTTGAGGCTAGTAAATTAGAGTCGGGGATTTTGACTCGGGTAAATTTATGGTGGGGGCGACACCAAAAGTAACTTAATTAATTAAGGTGCAATTTAATTAATATTTAGAGTTGGACCATAAACTCTTAATAATTTTAATAGGCTTATGTTACGGACTTAGCGCACGATATAGCCGGGACTTTTATATTTATATACGGATGTGATAGTATATATATATGGTGTATAAATTAATATCTGTGATTAGATATTTTATACTATAGTGCTATAGGGGGAGGTTGCGCGTAGTGGATGAATCCCCTAGCTTGAGGAGTAGGGTGAGTATATTCCCGAGGTCATAGCGTCCATTATATGGGTGAGGGACATCTCACTTTCAGGGAAGGAATATGACGGCCTCCAATTATTTATTTTTATCAAGTTGGTGTGACATTCTGACTTGGGATAACTAGGCTATGTGATTGTACCTAGTGGGATAGCACTTTATAGAATTTACATTCTGTGAGTATTTTACTCGGGTGGATGCAAGTTGTTAAAAATATTACAGTATAATTGTGAATGATGAAATATGATTATAAGTATATAATTGGAGAATTAATTATATACGGGTTATTAATGAAAAATATGAGTTAATTCACATGTATAACAAGTGTAGAAGTTATATGAATTTAAAAAGGGAAATGATTTAGTTAAGTTGATGTTACTAATAACTTAAATCATATTACTACATACTCAGTTAGAGTAGGGTGGGTGTAAAGGAACTTTGTTAATTATCTAGTCATAAGATGAATAACTAGGTAATTTTAATTAAAGCGTTAATAGCGTACATTAGAGGAGGGGTAAGGAAATCCTCAAGAGAGTGCGTTACTAACTAAAATATGAAGAGCATGCATATTTATTTATTACTGCAAGTTAATCATTTGTTAAATGTTTTTCAAATGTTTTGGGTACTAACCCTTGCTATAAAAACTTTTAAAAACCCTTTTAGGTGTCCAGCCACAGGGACGCCAGCCTTGACTTAATTCCAGGGATCCGTTGCTGCAGCATATGTGGATGTTGCGGGGCTTCGATAGACGCCTCATTCTTCGTTCTTAATGTAGAAATTCATGATTAGTTATTCGAGCATGTTGCTCACTTTCCATTTATTTGTAGTAGACTTGTTGGGAGTTCATTCTTATCTTTTCGGGATTTATATTTTGGACCGATGGTTTATTCGGTTAATTATTTTACGTGTGGATGATTATTTCAGTTATCTGTGATTGTTATATTGTTTTTATTATCTGCATGGGTTTTTATTTAAATAATGAAAAATAAAAATTTGGCACCAGTCTATTTTTCTCACTTAGGTGGTTAGTAATTTAACAAGACGACAGTGATGCTAAGAATGGACCAAATGAGAATCCTGTTCTGACTTGATTTAGGACTGATCACCCGGGATTAATTAGGCGGGGTGTCACATTGAACCTCCAACACTTGTGACAATAGAAATATGAGTTTTATCTCGAGGTGATTGAGATATGTTTTGTGTGACAATAGCGAGTCACAGTAGTTAGTGAATACTAAATTCGCATGTGAAACGGGTTTAGTAGAGATATCGTTAATATTAATATAGTGTATATATCTTAGTCGTCGCGTAACATTCTCGTTAGTTATATCTATAGAGGAGAAGGCGTGGACACTAAGAGGATGTCATATATTATGTGATAGTTTTTCTCCTTTTGAGGGATATGAAAGGGAGTATATTATTATCTTACATAGTGACTGGATACCGAGGGTTGGAGCAATAGTAAACTGTATGGGGGAGTCTATGGTTCTCTCTATGCCAGGGTAAGATATGCTAATTTGTAAATCATCTCCTGGAAGAGGGTAGAGGCAAAATAAATTATATTATATTGTAGACTTCGACGAGTAAAATGGTGTTATTACTTTTAATCCCAGTGAGTGGGGTCTTCTACCTACGTAATTCAAGGTATATCAGGTTTACGATTGAGCAGGGGGATTTAACTCATTATTGTCTATGTGTTGAGAATTTAGTGATAGCTAGAACATCGTAATGTGTGATGCCTAGAGAGTCGTAGGCTTAGGTAATTGAATTATGTGTCGAGAGACAAGATTCGTGATATCTTAGTTATGTGCTTTGGACCTACGAATTTTGTTGAAAATGCTAGAGAATAGTGCACTGAGAAATTTCTTTGAACTTAGTTGCAGGATGTTACATGCAGGTAACTTAATTTACATCCGGAGTGATGATACGTAGTTGGATGCTAATGCATTTGTTTTAAAATTTTAATTATTGAACGTGTAGAGAAAACACCTTAAGCTGAGAGCTATTAAAAATATAGGGCCAGTGGATGAATATATATATTATAGTGTACATATACATGTATATATGTCATATTGTGTTTCATAATAGGCATATGGGAATATGTTGACATTGTTATATGTAACCCCGATGAGTAGGGACATTTACTGATGTGAGTCAGGGTAGACTGACTTATTATCGAGTGGAGAAATATAGCTGGTGATTTATTAGCGCTAAGAAACTAGTGATAGTAAGAGCGTCGTATTATATGTTGTCTTGTGTAACATGGGAGTGGACGAGTATACTTTTATGTTAAGAGACGAGAAATTGGGGGTATGTGCTATGGACTGAGGGCTTAACAGATCTCAACGACCGACAATGTTAGGTAGTAGTGTATCAGGGGGGTTCCTTGTTTGGATTTCTCTTTGCGAGACATCCCACACATGAAACTTAACGCAACGTTGGAAGTGGGGAGATGTTTGGCCATTAGGACATGGGTTTGGTACCTTGGTTATTATACATATATATAATTATAACTGTGAGTTGATAATTATACTACGACATAAGGCCTGTAGAGATAACATGTATATAATATTTGCTTTACCGCATTTTAAATACTTTCTAAAATGTTTTAAAATATTTTACACTCGGGATCTGACCCGTCTCTTGCAAATCTATTTTCTCTTGTGCAACTATTTTAGGTGTCCATCCACAGGGACACCAGGCTTAGACCGTCAGACCATCTGACACGCTGCAACTAGTGTGGGAGTTGCAGGTCCTCATATTTAGACATCACCATCCTTATCATCTCAATTTCATGCTTAGTCATTTCAGTTAGGGCATGTGTCGCCCATTATCAGTTTCTATTTATGCCAGAGAGATATTGTACTCATTTTATTTCAGTATTCGGTATTCAGTTTTAAGTTGAATTTAGTATTAATACGATTGGATGGTTTTAGAATTATTTAACTGGGACATTTATTTTAGTTTTATTTGATTCAGTTAGTTTATTTCTCATTTATTATTATTCTTATTCATGGAATTGGTGAATGTGTTAATGGTTTAAGTTGTTGAGTATTAATTAATGGATTAAAATTTTTTGACACTTGCTTAATTAATTATTAGGTGATTAATAAAGTAAATGTTTTTCGACAGTGATGCTAAGAATGAACCAACCGGATATTTTGTTTTAAATTTTATAAAGGACTGATCATCCGATATTTAATTGGGCGGGGTGTCACACCATCCTTGAATTTTATCACTTCACCTTCAAGCACGAATACTGGAGGATCAGGACATGAGGCTTATCCTACCATATTATCTGAAAAAAACATTTGGAAGAAGTATTATGTAGATAAATAAAGGCACGGGGATTGATGTCATCCTTCATTGAGCGGATATGGTTGAAGGAAGTTGGTTAGCTTATACTTATGCTAGTTTTGTTAGCATAAAATGATAGCTATGTACTTTGAGTGTTTCCTTTTAGTTACTAAATTTTGACTCTACAGTAATAGGAGCTAATGTAAAATATCGCGTTACAACTGCTATAAAGTTTCATTTTACTTTTTATCAATCACTTTTATATCTCTAGTTGTTTATTATATATGATGGTTAATACACGAGCAACGGGATTATATGTTCTAAGAGAGCGTCAGACTAAACAAAATCCATCAATACCTCCTACCACTATCGATAAAATAATGCAATGTCTACAGAAATTAACTACATTGACTTGACTACAACAAAATATACCACCTTAATGCCCTTAGACTTTAAAATAACCCAGGAGGTACGAAGGATGAATGCATTAAAAGATTTTTTTCGATAAACACCTCCAACATTTTATGGAAAACCAGAGCAAACGAGGCAGAAAAGTGGTTTTGACAAACACGTAATGTATTGAATGGAGTAGGTATAGTGTCCACACTTACAGTAATGTTGCCAACTTACCTTTTCGAGGGATAAGTGGGATATTGATGGAAATACCTTAGGCAAACCCACAATGTCAAAGGATTAACTTTGGTACAATTTAAAGAAATATTCTTTAAAAAGTACTTTTTGAGTCAATAAGGGATCAAATGGTGGTTGAATTCTTGGGTTTACAACAACAACAAATGATAGTAGCACAATATGAGGCCCGATTTACTGAAAAATCCCATTATGCACAGGATTATGAATACTGAGGCCAAGAAATGCAAGCACTTTGAACATGGATTAAAACCCAATCTTAATAATTATTTAATGACCTTATAGATTCGTGATTTTGGTAAAATTGTAAAGGTATATTCCCTTATTGAACGAAACTCGACACCTAGGAAAATTTCCCAAAATCAGATCCAAGTCTCCAAGAATAATTATATGATACGAAGCTATAATATTTCAAGCGATCATCCATCTTCCAAACCTAAGGATAGTCGATTATTTATCTAGATTAATTTTAATAATAGTGGAGCCATGATACATTGTCACGAGTGTAAAGAACTAGGTCACATAAGGATCTATGCCTGAAATTTTACCAATCTAATACCCATACTTTTCATTTTCCCCTAGGAAAACCAAATAAAACTTCCTATTTTTAGAAACCCCCATTACTGGTACTAAAAGAAAAGGTTTATAGTCAATAACCACAACGATTATTGCATGGAAATAAACAAGAACAAGGAAATAGGACGCAAGGTTGGGCTTTTGAAATCTTACCAGATGGGGATTCAAACTAACATGATGTCATAGAAGGTAATATATCTTTCCACAATTTCTCATCACATATATTATTTGATTATAGATCTACACACTCCTTTATTAGTATTGATTTCATAAAATTTTGAAGTTATTTCCCACTCCTTTATATTATCCTATAGAATTGTAGTCCGAAAGTGTAGCAATAGACGATCAAGTTTGTAACAATTGCATGATAAATTATTTGACTAGAACTCTTGCCGTATATTTGGTGATATTAGAGATAAAGGGATTCGATCTTATCATTGGAATGGACGTTCTATCATCAAATTTTTGCCATATTTATGGTTATAAAAAAATAGTGAGTTTTAAAAATTCCAACGCAGAAACATTTTATTTTCAAGGAAAGAATAAGTCAAAATTGATGTTTAATATGTTATCTTCATATCTTTCAATTTTAGATAAGTATGATAACGTTTTGCCTGAGGAATTACCAGGTATACCCCCACAAGAGAAATAGAATTTATGATAGAACTTTTACCAAATACATTTCTTGTTTCTACATCTCCTTATCGTTTGACACCAGTATTATTTGGCAAAAACAAGGATGGCACATTTCGCTTATGTATTGATTAACGAAAGCTCGTTAATTGATGATAAAAAATAAATATCCGTTACCTGGGATAGGTGATTTATTTGATCAATTATGAGGATCTCGAGTATTTTCCACCTTTTATTTAAGATTCGATTATCATAAACATCGTGTTAAAGAAAAAGATATACTAAAGACTGCATTCCGAACTCGGTATAAATATTTAAAATCTAAGATTATGTCATTTGGACTAACAAATGCACCTATAACTTTTATGGATTTAATGCCTCGAGTATTTTCCCCATTCTTAGATCATGTTGTCATCGCATTTATAGAAAATATTTAGATATACTAAAAAATAAAGGAAGACCATGAAAGGAATTTGCAAATAGTGCTAGAAACTTTACGTTAACACCATGTTTACGTAATGAAAAGTAAATGCGATTTCCTTATGAGAGAAGTAAAATGCCTAGTCCATATAACCACCGAGTCAGGAATATAAGTCGATCCAACAAAAACCAGAGTGGTTGTTGAATGGCAACGACCTTATAATGTTGTAGATATTTGAAGTTTCTTAGGACTTGTAGGTTATTATCGATGTTTTGTGGAAGGATTTTTGAAAGTTGTGTTACCATTATTGAAGTTAACTTGAAAGGATGCACAATTTGAATGGATAAACGACTGGAAATAATCATTCCAAACTTTGAAGGAAAAGTTGACCTCAACCCCCATACATACCAAACCTTTTAATAATGTTAGTTATGATGTATACACCAATGCTTATTTATAAGGATTAGGGTGTGTACTTATGCAACTAGGAAAGGTAATAGAATATGGGTCTCTTCGGTTAAAGAATCATGAACATAACTATCCAGTCCATGATTTAGATCTTACCACAATAGTTTTTGCATTAAATATTTGGAGATGTTACTAGTACAAAGAAGAATTTCAAGTATTCTCTGATCATAAAAGTCTTAAGTATATATTTATCCAAAAGGATTTAAATCTTCGAAAACGACAATGGATAATATTTTAAATATTATAGATTTCGCTTATAGTATCATCAAGGAATAGGCAATGTAGTAGCCGATGCTTTGACTCGAAAGTCAAAAGGAAGACTCACTAGAATGTTTTCATGCAAGATTATGACTACAATAAGAGAGTATAACTTACAAAGAGTAAACTCAAAACTTCCAATTGTTATTCGAAACATTATTTCATATCTGACACTTTAGAAGAGAATTATGGAATAATAATTACATGACACTTTCCTCAAAAGCCAATAACAAAACCTGGAAAATGGAGAAGGGGAGAAAGATTGGTCCTGTAGCAAAGAGAGAGGATTGAGATTTAAAATTCGATTATGTGTAACCTCAGACCCCTCTCTAATAGAAAAAGTTTTAAAAGAATCTCATCATTCAAAATTTATCATACACCCAGGTGACACAAAGATGTATCACGACCTCAAAAGGCAACATTGGTGGCAAGGAATGAAACGAGATGTGACTAATTTGTAGCACAATGCCAGACCTGTCAATGGGTAAAAATTGAACATCAATGCCTTGGAGGATTATCACAACCACTTCATATCCCTGAATGGAAATGGGACCATATTACAATGGACTTATTAGTGGCTTAACTACATCATCTCAAGGTTTCAACTCAATTTGGATAATCATAGATCGCCTTACTAAATCTGCACATTTTTTACGAGTAAAAACTACCAATTCTTTCTAGCGACTCAGTGAATTATATATTCAAAAAATCATTAAACTCCATAGAGCACCTTTATTCATTATATTGGATTGTAATTCTCGATTTGTTGGATGATTTTGGAAAGCATTACAAAATTACATGGGATCCAAACTTCACCCAAGCATTGCTTTTCATCCTTAAACTGGTGGTCAATTAGAAAGAGTAATCCAAACATTTGAGGACATGTTAAGAGCCTATGCTTTAGATCTATCAGGCAATTGGAGTGATCATTTAACACTAATTGAATTCATCTACAATAATAGTTCTCAAACAAATATTAAGATAACCCTTAATAAAGCTTTATATGGAGGACTGTGTCGCTCACCATTATGCTAGAATGACTCATGAAGAAATAGTATCTTTAGAACCTGAAATCATAGAAGCAACGAATGAAAATATACGATTGATTAAAGAAATATTACATACAACTCTGAGTCGAAAAAAAAAATACGCAGATAATAGGATAAAACCCTTAGAATTTCGGAAAAAGAAAAGGTTTTTAAAGCTATCTACACGAAAGGGAACTTTATGATTCAGCATGAAAGGAAAATTATCACCATGATGCATTGGGCTGTTTACAATCAAAGAACGAATAGGACCAGTACCTTATCATTTAGAATACCCTCAGAACTATCTAAGATACACGAGGTGTTCCATGGGTAACAATTATAAAATTATATAAATGTTCGTAATCATGTTATTACCTAGAAAGGAATATCTATACAACTGAACCATGATTTTGAAGAAAAACCTATAAGGATTCCTAATTCTCAGAACAAAGTTCTTTGCAATAGAACCATTCCTTTAGTGACGTTTATTTGGCAACACCATGGAGAAGAAGAAGCAAATTAGGAACCTACGGATTCAATAAAACAACACTATCTGGAACTCTTCAAAGGTAATTTTGAGGACGAAATTCTCTTAGGTAGGTAGATTATAACAACCCATATTTCTCATATATCCTATAACCCGTCCATTCTTCTAATATATACACCAAAAGAAACGTCGCTTCAAGAAAGGTATCATATCAACATTATACCTCGGATATTTATATACTATCCCTTATCAATACAGAACCTATAGACAAATAATGATGAGATAAAAAACCAAATTTACCTTAATTAAGTATTCTAATTACCTTAATAACCCTCAACTTTTAAAAATTACCAATTATTTTTCTAAAAATTTCAAAACCTTATTTATACCTCATAACTAAACCTCAATTCGAAGCCTTATTACCAAAATGACCCATTCCACTTAGATTTACCATATTTATAAAGAACCATCATCACAAGTTTGAAAAATTTCACATGAATCCCCTAAACTTTTAAAAACATGTGTATAAAGTTTGAAAATGAAACTATAAACTACCTACGGACCAAAACCATAAAACAAAAACTTGCACAAACACCCCAGGTGATGTTGATTAACCCAGGCAGCCTAAGAAACCTAGGCATAAAAAATCACATGTTACCCATATGCATCCGTAATCTTATAAACAAAAACTCAACCTAAAGTAGCTTGAAATCTACCTCCAATTGAAACCATGAACTCATCTCATCTAAACCTATAAAAACCCCACACCACCTCAGTAAAAACATACCTCTTTCACAGTTAAACAACCCAAAGAAAAACTGAGCTACTTTGGTATTTCTATCATTTTATGCAATTTTTCTATTCCTTAGCAATTAGTTTAATTTATACACCATCATAACTTCATTTTATGTTTTTACATTAAAGTTCCAACATAGAATTATTACTAAAAAGGCTTGTATATTAGAAAACACCATTAAAGCTTGAGCTTCAATGGTGGATTCTGTAATTTTGACTTTGAACCATTTTCAAAGTAGGAGAATTTAGCTCTAGGTCTAAGGAACCTAATTGCATAGTTAAATTTCAATTATAACTCCTTTTAATGCACCAACTCAAAGTTTGTATTTATTTATTACGGCATTGAAAATTTTAGAGACCAAATTCATGCGAATTTGTAAACCATTTTACTTAAAATAAAATCACTTCTAATAATTATTCATACTAAAACATAAATATAAGCATGCCACTATTCTAATTTAAGCACAAATCCCCGAATGTTCTAGTCAACATTCAACCATTTTTGTAGAAGACAATAGCACACTACAATGCACCCCAACATCTAAAACTTATATGGTTGGATTCCTCTAAAAAAATTAGATAAGATTATTTAAGAATCAATTTAAATGGTATTCTGCAGTAGGAGTTATTCACAGTCAAATATTTTCAAAACCCTAGGTCAGAGGTTCGAAGGAAGAAGATGAATAATTGTTCACGTAAGGCGCGTGAGGTCAAACCAAGTGCATTTGATCTTCAACCTAACTCGTGACAGTGCGTCTCCAATCAAGTTACTCTGAATTTTTTTCCAAAGTTTTTGGTCAAAATGGTATATTGCATTGCCCTATTTGGTCAATGGGAAAGTATGTTCCATATGAACTTAAGGCAAAATTAAGTTTTAAGTTTTATATATTGCATACAAACCCATGAACTTTATGACTTTTGAAAATTACTACCAAAACTTAAACTCAAGTCCTTTTCTTCAAATCCAACCTAAATATCTCTTATCTCATATCCCAAAAATGTACAACTTAATAAAATTAATAAACCTTATTATTTATAATTATACAAATACCTCATACATTTTCTATTTACAATTTAATTACATACAATCCCCGCAGATTTACTTAAACCATTATTTTATTACCATTTCTTAAACATTACAATATATATATATATATATATATATATATGATTTTAGAAATCCCCGGTTCATAATTTTACACAAAGAATTCAAACTAAATCCCCAAAATTTAAAAGTATGTTAATTCTAATTCAATATTATTTCGTATACATTCCTTAATTACTAAAATTATTTATATTACTACGTGATAGTCCCAGAACTCTTGTTCCCATTTATGAACTCTTTCGTGTAGTTCATAGTCCCTTTAAATTTGATTCAAAAATTTGAAATATAGTAACCTTATGTTGTTTTAAAACTAATAATTTCATTTGACTTATGGTTTCTATAAACCCTTAATAACATTTGTTATGATCAGAGAATAAACTACCGTTCTACCCATTGAAGTGCTATTTGGCTAGTAGGACTGAGAGGCTAGTTTTGCTAGCCATATAAATACCACTTTTCGGAGTTAATGCTCTACGGTGTTAATTATATTGATTTTTTTTATTTGATTTATATTCAAATATCTATTTGAATTGATTACTATAATTGTATTGATATGAAATTAAGGCCTCTATGGATAATTGTGGGTTATCTTGTTATAGGCATATCTGAACCCTTACTCTTTATAACTTGATATATTATATATAGTTATATCACTATAATCTTTTTATATCAATTAATTCACTTATATCATTTTTTTCCTACCATTCCAAATTTTCTTTTATTATTTACAATCACATTCAATTATTCATCATACATTATATACTTAAAATCTTAACAAATTGTTATAAAACTAGATTTATCTACTTGAAAAGGTTTTGCTTATTCTTTACCCTTCCAGATGGATTATGAGTTAGAGGAAGGTGAAATATCCCCAACCCCATGGATTTTCTATCCCTTAATCCGAGAAGTTACTTTTTGTTATGTATATGTTGGCAATATTAAACGAAAAAGTCACTACAGTGTGGAACCTACATACTATTAGTTATCATCTTATAAAATTATAGTTATGTTTTCACCCTTTTTAATTATTTTATATGAGATATTAAAGGCTTGTAATAAATAAGATGAGGTTGGCATCTTGGGTTGAATAAAGTTCCTTTTCCACTAAAAGCTTGATCTGTTTTATAGTTAACTTTTATTTATTTTCCTATCTCATATTATGCACACAATATTATGGTCTTCATTACTCATAACATCATTATTTGTCCCTTCAAGACCATGGCATGACTTGGGCCCACTTATATACGAACATTACTATCTTGGTTACACATAATTATGACACCGCTCTTAGGAAAGTCCTCCAAGGATGAAGCTAATCTTCTTAGACTAATCTATCGGGTTAGTAAAAATTATGTACACTATTCTACCAACACCTACTCCTCACTTCCAATTTGTCCTTATGAATTAAATGCCATTTAATCCACTCAACAAAAGTAACCACTCAACCCCAAGACCTTCCAACAACAATCTAATGTTCTAAAAACACTGTAGAGCTCAACTATGGTCTCCCATGCCTTAGTTGTCATGTCCCAGCTACCTCCATAAGTTAGCTATATAAAGAGCGCTTGAAGGAGGTTAAAATGGGGCGCATCAAGTGTAACTATGTAGACAAATGTTAATAATTATATTTAATTTTTATAGAGAGAGTTCAAACCACTTTAGACTCTTATATTATAGGTTAAACATCCCACTTAGGTGAGTTATCCTATTTCTCATCTTGTGGGTCCTAAGTGGGTAAGCAATACTTAGAGAAACCACGAAAATTCTTCTTAAGAGCTCTCTTCTCATCACAAAGAACTCAGACTTTGTTAAATGACCATGTCTAAAGTCTAAGGCTTGTCTTACATGTATTATTTAGCCTCATATTGAATATATTAAAGAGAAACACCTTAAGAGTTGATGTAGGTATCTCAATCGAGGTACCAAATCACTACAAATCAATGTGTCTCTGTTGTATCTAACCTAAAAACACCTCTCATTCTCTAAGGGGTAATATTTGGTGTGGCTAAGGTCCCATCCAATTTTAACACCATCACATAGTTATTTTCATGTTTTACATTGAGATGTAATATATATTTTTTTAATTTTACATCATCATATCTATTTATAATAATTATCTAAAGATTTTTTGTTCCTAAGAATTTAACATCGATTGATGAGAAGGGTACTAATGAAATTTTTTAGGATGAATAAGACTTAATGGTTAAGAATTTGGATAGTTTTGGTGGAACCACGTTAACTGGTAACAAATTGTGATTGTTCTAGTCAGCATGCGAAACATCACACGAAGGTGTTGCGATATGCTTTCGAGTTCCAGATGATCCCGATTTCATGGTGTAATGCTGCGGTTTAAGTATATAGGCATTAACATCCCCTTAAAGACTTTTGGCGGTGATGGAATGGCCTAGGACACTTCTAGTCTACCTAGCTATCCTATTTCCAAGTTTCCATGTGTAAGGGCATTGCCCATCACTTTTAGTATGTCGTATACCACTACAAGTTTGTCAAAGAATTGGGAAGCTTACATCTACAATCAACAATCCGAATTTCAAGTCGACTTCAACAATCATACCTAATAAGGATGAATTTGGTAAAATGTGTTTTAGTTCCATTTAAATTTTACATTAAAAGTGTTGGGATATTTTTTATGAAAAGAAAAATTATTTTTAAATGATTTTAATCATAAAAAGATTTTGGATAAATACTCCTGATCCCGTAAACAGTTTTGGTTTATAAGGATTCCAAGTTATTTAATTTTTAAATGCTTTTTAAAGAGGATCAATGACGGTCGTTCGAACGATGTCACATCTCGTTCGAACGATATGGAGTTGTCGCTCGAACGACGTCGTGTTTCGTTCTAATGACAGACTTTACTTCTGACATGTCACCGCCTTGAATTTTCTTATATAAAGGGTGTCAGGATTCTGTATTTCGTGTGGAGAAAACACTGGTTTTAACATAATAGGTTTTTAATTGTTTTCGATTTATTCTCCATCACTTTGACGGTTCAAAACTTTGTTTTACATTTCACAAATCCCAGTGCTTTTATGTGAGTTGTTTCTTGGAACCCAAAATATAGTTTTTGCTGGGTCTTTTGTTGATTCATCCTTTGTGGGGAGATCTCTATAACTGGAAATCTGCGTCCTATTCTGGAGGGAGACTCTACGAAATTTTATGACTCCGTGTCATTGAGGATCTTCTGCGTGTTAATTATTTACTAAAGACTGCGTGTCCTTGTGGTGTTGCTGCGTGTGAACCACTGTTGATTTCTAGACCGTTACTTTGAAGATTTACTGAAGGCACCGTGCATTACAGTTGTGGGTGATTATCAAGTGTTCTGTAGGTCAAAGGTCTTTTAAATTATTTCAAAGTTCTAGAAATATAAAAGATTTTTCCCTGTGGGGATTTTTCCTGAAGCTTGTGCATATTTAATTTACTTTGACACGTAGTTGCATATTTTAGGGATGAACTAAAATTGGTTTAAAATTGAGTTTTATATGCTTTGGACTCAAATTGTTTAAAAGATTGAAAATTGTTTGAAACCACCCATAGTTAATTATTCTTGGGCTAACAAGTGGTATCAGAGCGGGTTATGCTAATATATTGCATTTGATCTTGTTTGCCTGTATCTAAGGTGGTTTCTTTTAATCTCAATGGATTTGTGTAGTTTTATCAAAGAAAATTTTGAGATTTTGAAACTCGCACATGATTCTTCTATTGCTATATCTTATAAATAATTGTGTCAATTTATTTTCTCATATGCTAGTTATACTTCATGATATATCCTTGCTAGTGTTATGACATGTTTACTTTTTGTATTTGAATTTTTTTAAAAAATACAAAAACATTTTTTTAGTTTGTTTATACATTTTATGAATGCACACTTAGGATGACCCAGTCACAACTTCATGCCATATCCATGTGACTCTTTGATAGTGTTTTGAGACAATATGTTGTGTCATTCATGTGCTTTACAAAGTTTGAAGTCTTTGAGATGATATAGTGTTACTACCTACATGATTGACTCATTTTGTCCTTTGTTGCACACATGCACGGATTTGTTTGACGTTTGTTCTTGTCAAATAACATGTTGGTTACGTGTTTTCATCTCAATTCTGTCTATTAAAACGAACCAAATTCGATATAACAAGATAATAAAAGGTGTGCATCTTATTACCGTTTGCCGTAAGTTTGTGTGAATTTTATAAACGGTGAAGGGCTACGGAAGGTACACATTTATCCTTTGCGATTAAGCCGCCATTTAAATTGGACCTAAAAAATTGAGGAATTTTAATTATCCGGGGTCCAAAGAGGTTTAAAAGAGCCCGAAAATATTGAATGGCAATAAAAAGAAATATATGCCAATAATGGGCCATTACGTTTATTCACCAATTCTCCAATGTTTGAGAATTTAGATCACCTCGAAAAGAAAATATATATGAGGGAGTTTCGTTGGAGATTTAAAACGGATTTTCACTTCCTTAAAAAGTCTTGAAAAATCATGAAATCGTTTTGGACGTTATTGGTGTGAAAATCATGTGGACTTTGATATGTTGATTTTGATTTAAGACGATGTCAACTAAATTCAATAATTTTATACCAAAGGACTATTTTTGATGTTCATTCGTTAGGAGTGCACTTATGCATCTTGCACATACGATATGATTGAGTTGATTTTCCTATCGAATTTGTTCACACCCATTCATTCCGTTTCCATGATTTGGCCGTCTTAGTAAAAATTCATGGTGTGTGATATTTTTTTGTTTTTTTTTTAAAAAATTGAAAAAATAAAAATAGTTTGTGTTGTTTACCGTGACACCCAGATTTGCATTGTTGATTTATTCATTTCCTTTTCTATTTCGAACAAATTTAAAGGGAGAGAACGAATTATGATATTCTGGGGGAGTTTTAAGTGTGGGGGAGATTTGATTATAGTTACATGTTTTATGCTTATATCATTTCAAACTCGATACGTCACGAGGTTTTTGCTTTGTCTCATGTGTGTAGGTAAAATTGAAGATTCTTTGGATTGCACACCCCGATGAGAAAAGCTTGTATATTTGAAAAGTTAATTATTGAATACATATTTGAAAAATCTGAAGACTGGTTCAGTTTATCTTTCCTTTTTTATTCATAGGAGGGTAGATTTGTATTGTTCAGTTTTGAGATTGATAATTCAGATATTTTTATTTTGTACCGGCATAGACATAGGGGGAGATTTTTAAGGACATTGTCCGTCACATTTAGTATGTCGTATACCGCTACAAATTTTTCGAAGAATTGGGAAGCTTACATCTACAATCGATAATCCGAATTTCAAGTCAACTTCAACAATATTGCCCAACAAGGACGAATTTGGTAAAATGTATTTTAGTTACATTTAAATTTTACATTAAAAGTGTTGGGATATTTTTTATGAAAAGAAAAATTATTTTTAAATGATTTTAATCATAAAAAGATTTTGGATAAATACTCATGATCCCGTAAAGAGTTTTGGTTTATAAGGATTCCAAGTTATTTAATTTTTAAATGTTTTTTAAAGAGGATCAGTGACGGTCGTTCAAACGACATCACATATCGTTCGAATGAGATGGAGTTGTTGCTCAAATGACGTCGTGTTTCGTTTGAACGATAGACTTTATTTATGACGTGTCTCTGCCTTGAATTTTCTTATATAAAGGGTGTCAGGATTTTGTATTTCGTGTGGAGAAAACACTGGTTTTAACAGAATATATTTTTAAGTATTTTTGGTTTATTATCCATCACTTTAAGAGTTCAAAATTTGTTTTACAATTCACAAATCCCAGTGCTTTTGTGTGAGTTGTTTCTTGGAACCCAAAACATAGTTTTGCTGGGTCTTTTGCTAATTCAACCTTTGGAGGGTGATCTCTACAATCGAAAAACTACGTGCTATTGTGGAGGGAGACTCTACGAAGTTTATGACTACGTGTCATTGAGGATCTTCTGGTGTTGATTCTTTGCTGAAGACTACATATCATGGATGCGTGTCATTGTGGTGTTGCTGCGTGTGAACCACTGTTGATTTCTAGATCGGTACTTTGAAGATTTGCTGAAGGCACCATATGTTGCACATGTGGGTGATTATCAAGTGGTCTGTAAGTCAAAGGTCTTGTAAATTATTTCAAAGTCCTAGAAATATAAAAGGTTTTGCCCCTGTGGGGGATTTTTCCTGAAGTTTGTGCCTATTTGATTTGTTTTGACACACAGTTGCATATTTTAGGGATGAACTAAAATTGGTTTAAAATTGAGTTTTATATGCCTTGGACTCAAATTGTTCAAAAGACTGAAAATTATTTGAAACCACCCATAGGCAATTATTCTTGGGCTACAACTTGCATGAGAATATTTCTTATAGTTAAAAGTTTAAATGGGAGAGGTAGTTAAGGGCCCAAATGAAGAGGCTACTTTAGCTTTCTTATTGATTAGGGATTATATCTCTTTCTTTACTTATTCTATTCTGATTGTGGTTATTACATAATATTTATTATTTATTTATTGTGTGTTAAAATTAATTATTTTAAGCGTACTAGTTAACTTGGACAATATAAAGAAATATTATTGAGTCTGACCATATATCACGATTTTCTTCAGAAATAGAAAAAATAGAAGTTACCTTTTAAATTAATTTAAAATTAATGAATTTTATTGATTATTAATATTAAATTATATCTATGAATTTATTTTAATTAAAATTATATAATTATTTTAAAAAATTAAAATAAGAAAATTGGTTATTTTACTTTAAATAAAGAAATTAGAAAATCCAGTTAATATAGTTGAAATTTTAAAAATCGAATATTGTCTTTGGTCACCTGCTTGATTTAAATCCTTTAAAATTATGAGTTTTTCAATACGTGCAATTAGATTGTAAAATTTAAATCCCAAATTTTATTTTAAAATATTTTATAAAAATATGGAACTTTATAACTTTGATTTATTACACATGGAGGCATGAAATATTTAGGTGACATGTAATATTTTGGACACAAATAACTTATCCTAGAATTTTAACATATTAAATTAAAATTGTCTTTCCTATGGGCTAAATCGGTTTCCATACCGTTGGATCTCCATTAGGGAGACCAAAGATCGACCCACCCCCCCAGAAGAAATAGACGACCCTCGCAAAATCGTTAAAATATTGGGAGTGAATGGAGTTTTTCCTTGAGTAAATTCACAGTTTTCACTAACGGTTTGTAGCTTTTCAATAATAAATAGGTATTCTAATAAGAAAAGTGGACTAATAGGGTGACCAATGCCAATTTTCTATTTGGTAATTTTGGACTTATTAGTTACGTGGTGGTATAGTTAAAAATTTCGACCCGGTGTAAAATGGGATAGTTCGAAATTAGTTGGTGATATAAACTTACATATAAGGTATTAGTAGGTTCTCCAACGAGGAATCATAATAGTTTATAGAACCAAAATGTCGATTATTTAATTTTATTTAGAATAGTCTTTGCTTTGATAATAAAATTAAAAGGAATTTTCTTGCATGATATGATTATAAATAGTACATTATAAAAGGAGAAACGTTACTCAAGAGACAACTGGGATACTGCCGAATTATTTTTGTGAGCGTGTATAAGTTTAACTCTATAAATGAACATTGGTTTGGATAGAATATATCTTCAATTAGTTAAAATTGATTGATGAATAGATATTCAGTTTCTAAATACAAATTTAAGTATCTTGCATGTTACTACCTCAATTATTTAATAAAAAATATAATTCCAAAAGTGTAGAATGCAACTAATAAAAGTAATAATATATTATGATGATGTTACGTTGACTAATAATGTATCTTAATCGATATACATCCTACATTATGTGTGAGGTAAGGCTGTTAGATGCAATGTGTCATGTGATTGCGTATAAGTGGTAGATAATTGGGGTTGTATATAAAAAGTCATGGTTCATTAGCTAATTTTAAATGTTTCTAGTTACATTATATGCAATGTTTGCATTTTATTATTATTGAATATTGGTGTAGTGGTAGCATTTCTACATAGTAGATGATATGATGTGTATAGTTTATCTTACATATCAAATATCAAATCAATAATTATTTTGGAATATAAGTTTGGCTAATAGTGTTAGATGGAGCTGGAAATACCATTAATAGGATTGTAGCATGATATGTAAGCAGGCCCATCTTGATAATGGGAAAAAAAAATAGTTTTCACTTATTGTGCTAGTACATTATGTGTCTATTGAATATGATTAATATGAGGTAATTTTGTTTATACTAACTATATAAGATAATTCACATCCCATGGTTATTATAAGTGCTTAAGATTTTAGTGTGAATATAATTGATCCATATATGCGTTGGTTGATAACAACTTTAACCAAATTGTTGAGATTCATTTTTTGATCAATAATCCTAGTAGAGTGGGTAATGTTGATTGATTTTATGGTGAAATTTAATTAAGGATGTAATCCACGCTTGATATATAGATGGGTGATACACTCTTGATGTATCTTTTAAGTTTGATTATGTCAAACCCAATCGAAATATTTAATTATCTAGAAAGAAAATTTAATCCAATTGACTAATTTAATTTAATTTGATGAGTATCTAAAATCTTAATGCGAGGACATTAATAATCATTAAATCATAAGGAGCTCAAAATATAATTTTTAAGATAGTGGACTAGGGTGAAGTTATTATTAGTTGGTTGAATGAATATTAATTTATATAATTATAGAATTAATTATAGAATTTGAATAATTTTCCTAATTCTATTGCAAAGTGGACTCATGTTTATCTCGGGGATCCCCTTACTAGATTATATAAGATCTTAATTGTGAATGGGATAATTATATATATGACTAAAATACACAATAAGAAGTGGGATGGTCATGATATTTGGTACTAATACATCAATGATATGTTTTATCTTGTAACGAATATCAATGGAGATCTCGAGGTATCTTTTATAACTCTTACTTATCAAAGGATTATCTCCCAAACCAGTTATTGAATGGGGATTAAATTATTGAATGACAATCCATAAGAGAAAAACAAGTTAGACTTCCTATCGATGTTGGTGGTAGACCAATTATTGTTGGTGCCTAGTACGTGGGCACATATGGTGATGGTAATTGGTGCTAGTGTCAATGCTAATGAGGTCTTTGTCCTTATTGGTCATAGTTGGATTAGGAAACTTGGTAGAGTTATACCCTATCTCTTAATAGTTAAAGAGTGGACTTATGAATGGATGGAAAGGACATTGACCCTACTACCTCTATTATCGGTGATTGGCTTGTATGGGTTTGGGTGTCCTATTATTGAGACTGCCTGTGGTTAGGGCTGGCAATATGGGATCTTGAGGATTAAACCGTCCATAATCCACCCAAAATAATGTGTTTGGGGCCAATTAATTGTGTTTGTGGGTCAAAATGGTTTGAATGATCCAATAAGACGGTTTGTTGGTGGGTCATTAGCAGGTCAAAATGGTTTTGGAACCTCTAAAAAATAAAACTTAAATTACTAAATAGTTTAAAGATTTTTTTTTATTTAAGTACTTACTTGTATTTTTTTTTCAAAATTATTATACCATATTTATTCATATATGGTATAATAATTGTTTAAAAAAAGTGTGCAACCCGACCCAACCCGGATTTGACCCGACCTGAACCACCCAAATTATTATGCCCGACCCGCTTTTGACCCGTCCAAATTTATCCGTATCCATTTTTAACCCGTCCATAACCGCCCATAACCGTCCATTTGTCACTCTACCTCTGGTTATGCCTATTTATAATTTCTTCCATAGTTGTTGGCCCTAACGGCCACCTTGTCCTCTCTTGTCACCTTGGGATATACTGCCTTTATTTTTAGTGTCACCCTACCGACTATACTCATGATCTTGTGATCCTAGTGACTCTATTGTGTCGAAACGAATTATCTACCACCAGGGTTTCTTTTTATGGTTTGGTTTGTTTGTGTGTTTTGATTGCGTGCGAGCATTCTAGGCAAGATTATGGTCTTTCCAACTAATTAATTATCTCAGTCTTGCGATAATTAAACAATTGTGTACTGTTCGATGCTTCAATTAAGAATACTTATGATCTACTTCAAGGAGGCTTAATAGTGAATGCTAAATAAACCTAATGAATTAGAATATGAGGAAAATATGTAAAGTTCAGAAAATAAAGGTGAACAGAGGTTTGAACTAAATAAAAAAGTGAAGTTGATAAATAAAATAAAAGGAAAGTAGTTTACACTATGGGATGTAAATCAAGTTACACCAAGAGAAGTAAAACCAACTTAAATATAAAAACAAAGGGATTTTTCATATAATATAAAGAGAGTTATAATAAATCTACCTTATAAACTACTTTGAAGAAGAAGAAAAACTGTAAAGAAATAAAAAGAAAAGTAAGTAAAAGGAAAAAGAGTTTAAACAAGTAAATGTAGTTTTTCACTCAGGGAGTCGTCTTTTCCTTTGTCGTTTAGATGCTTATTTATTGAGTTCCTTGCCATACAACTGCTATTTGTCACTGCTTGGTGGTTAACCTTTTAAATATTCCCTCTTAGGAGAACTTATGCCCCCATAACCGCTACTTAAGTGCTCACCCCACGTTCAAGGTCTTGACAAGTGCCAATCGCTTGTGTATCCATTTGTATTAGACCGTACCATTATGTTATCGATTGTTATTATCGACTATTATTTCCACGTGGCTACACATTATTGGTTGATAAATATATGATGTAACATAACCCCCACACTGATTAATTTTTTGGAAAAAATTAATTAGCAGACTCTTGATTTTTACACGCTTCATTCCCATATTCAATCATCATTACTTTATAATAAATGGTGCTTAAATAGATAACTTTTGGCGGTGCAAAGATCTCTATCATTTATCTACATTCTTTTGGTCTTTTAATCAAGGTTCCTATCATTTCTCCCCCATCATCTATGTAACAACAATGGCTTCCAAAGAAAATAAGATGCCCATTCCAAGAGAAGTTTTGAGCCTCGATCTTCTTCGAACCCCACAAGAGGTAATGTAGATGCCTCGGCGGTTACTGTTGCTTCTTTAAACCAGATGTGTGATGTATGATGTGATCCTCCCAATGCCTGTCACATCCGGGACAAAACTGATGTTACTTTACTGAACTTGATTTAAAATTTTATTTTGACTCCCTACTCCACATTCCTTAGGTAGGATATGTCTGGTACTGCTGGTAGACCACCTATTACTATTCAAAAACCTCACCTTAGAGATGAAGAAGATCCTTATGATGATATAGATGCTGGTGTTTATGATGAATATGTGATAGAAGTTAATGAATACAAACCCAACTTCCACATACGTATTGAGTCAAATATATTTGTCTAGTAATGCCCTAACCCGGATTTATGGGTTACCCGTAGTCAACCCGGTCCTACACGAGTGTTAGATATGAAGTGCAATGAAACAACCTTGATAATTTTGCTAGTACAATTTTATTTTTAATTACGTTTCACTTGTTTAGCTTGCGAATCCAATTTCAAGTTAAACTACATGAGGGACCCATGAGAAGCACCCACGGAGTCTAAGCATACAAAGCTACTAACATAACATAAAATAAAATAAAATAAAATAAAATATTTATCTATATAACGCTCTCAATATCGAACCCTTACCCAACCTGCCGTAATAAAGACGACGGTGTGAGCCAATGACCAATGTGAATATATAAATATAGTATGGAAGCGAATGGCAAAAAGAAGACTCTAACACGTTATACCTACGTGCACGTGCAACTACCTTGTACACACACACACACACACACACACACACACACACACACACACACACACATATATATATATATATATATATATATAAACCATTTTACTTCCAAAAACGTTGTTTTATCTCGATTAATTTACCTTACTCTCATAAAGACTTCTTCTTTTTTAACTTGACATTTACCCCTCTATTTAACGCATGTGGTTGAATGCTAGAAACCACTACACCCTGTTTAACGTAAATCACTTCTTTATCGAAACTACATTTTTCATTTAAAACACTGCGCTTTAGTATTTTCATTTGAAAATCACCCTTTCAATCCATGCGAACACCTTGTTAGAACATAATTATTTAACCTTTGAAAACCTTTCACAACACACCCTTATGTTAACTATGGTTAAACCTGATTAGGTTGCTCAACTTACCCGTTTTACCATCATACTTTATCGTTTCCTTACTTTATGGACACTAATCAATTTACACATTTCTATCCACTTTAACCTTTATCGAAACATTTATTGACTCATTCAAGTTAGGTTTACTTAACACAATTTTACAACACAAACCATTTATTGACGTGTTCCTTATTCCTTTATCTTTTCTCATAATCATTCAATAAACCACGTACTTTAACGCGCTCCACACCGTCAGCGACACCACCATATACTCTCGCTAAAGGTTTTGGGTCTTTCATCCCGAGATTCGAGCCCTCCTTAATTATCCCTGTGTCATTCGAGTTCCTTTTTATGTGTTTTAACATATTAAAAATGTTCACATTATTCCTTCTTTCCCTTTTTACTCGGACAAAGCCAACCCCGGGGTTTCACCCCAACTCATGTTACATTTTGAAATTATCATTTCATATCTTGTACACTTTAACTTTGATTTTATTCCAAAAATCATATTCATTTAGGAACAATTTGTGTAACACCTTTTCAAACATTTTTATTTTATAAAAATGTTCCAGTTTAAGTAAAATTACCATTTTACCCATTTATTTCCAAACTTTTTATTTTCCTCCATTTCACAAGTGTTATTTTCCTAAACTACTTTTTAATTACTCATACTACCTCTTAAGTGCTTTCAACATTTTAACAACTTTTTAACATTTGGAGTATCGTTCTTCTTAAGTCAGAAAGCACTTTCTTCTATTATTTCTTTTCCAAATTCATATGTATTAATATTTCAAATATCATTAACTTACACACACCAACTTCCCAATGTGTAACCATTAACACTTATCCAAAATTTTTACTAACTATATTTTAAATTTAGACATCTTTTTAGTTTCTTTATTCAAGAAATCTAATTACTCTTAAAGACTACTTTTATGAGAAAATACCATTTCCCATTTATTAATGCATGTAATCTTGCAACCTTATATTCATCACACTTTTAACCCCCTTTTCATAAATTTTGAAGACCAAAATTTCAATTTTTCTTATTTCTTGTTTAAAACCAACAAAACCTTCTTTAAACATGACCACAAATTCATTACCAAAATACTACAACTTTATATACATGAGAAAATGGATTTTAAATCCTAAAATCCTATTAACTTGGTCAAACATACATTCCTTTCTAGAAATTCACAATACTTTCAAAAGGCACTTTCAAGTCTTAAAAAATATTTTACTTCTTCAAACTCAACAAATGTTCATCCTTTATCAACTTTATATTTTTGCAAGAAAGTTTGAAACATTATTTCACCAATGTTTTAGCAAAATCAATCATCCTTTTCAAACATTTTATTTCATAAAATGTTTAACATAGATTATCTAGAAAATACACCATTTTCATAAAAATCCCAATCTTCATTTCAAGAAACTTGAAAATATTTACTCATATGTTTTTTAACGAAATTACATTTTGTAACATTTTTATTCTATAAAAATGTTTATTATTTACTACACATGATTTTCATCATTTAATCAAATGCACCCAACTCATATAATCTAACAACAAGACTACAAATACACAAAATAGAGTCTTAATAAGAGTAAGATTTTCCACTTGAAAAATGAAGCTCTAGTAACTAAAGGCATGGAGGATCTAAGAAGACGACAATCTCCCCCTCCTAAGGTGTCCTTAGAGAGGTTGCATAGCTCCACCAAAGCTTGACTCTATGAAAGCTCCATCAAAATCCTCTTCAAGCTCTATTAATTATCCAAGTTCATCTTCTCCCCAAACCCCCAACAACACCTCCAAAATTCATAGCTCACCTCATCCATGGTGAAAATGGGTACATAAGGTTTAAAAATGGTGGAATATATAACAAATATCGGTTATTGGCTAGGATTAGTACTTGGGTCTCACTTTTAACGATACCCTATGTCGTTTGAACTACCCATTTGACCAATTCTTCTATTGCCTTCAATTTTGACCAAAAACTTCTAATAGTTATCATCAAACCTCACTTTATTACAATTTATGCAAAAATTTAAATGAAATATTAGGGTAGGGCATTACAAACTTCCCACCTTGGGGAATTTCGTCCATAAAATTCTAGGTATGTTACGGGTTCACCAACTTATTATTCTAAGACCTAGAAATCCTCCAAGATAAAATCATCGAAGTGCTCAATACTAAGGTCACACTACGCGCCCCCACACAGGGTTGGTCACCAAATAATAAACATGCGACATGTTTTAACGGTCACCATCTCGCTAACCATGAACGTCACATAATTGACTCCGAGTCTCCGCTCACGTGATGATCCTGTCCAAACAATTTCTAACACTACCTATGCTAGTATCCAAGGCATGCTGGTGCCTCCATAGGCCACTCTCTTTAGCGATCAACACTCACCCAATTTGAACCGTAAAACAACTAATCATCGTATTCATTACCAAAGTCAATCCTATTTTATGGCTGCACATCCTGCGTCCCAAAACTCTTCAGGCTATTCTGACTACACAACTCGCATGAGATTGACAATATCCTCAAGTCATCATCCCACTCTTTGCGACCAGAGCCACTTACTACCGTGCCGACCAGTCGAGAGGCTGCTTATCCTAAAAAAGACAATACTATGAGCAAATCATGTGGCCGAAAGTGCAACAACCCATACACAGAACTTTATGCAATAGCAAGAATACCTCATATAGGGACTACCCATTTACTGAGCTGCATTGACCATACTCGGTCCACCGTTCTCTACTAGGCCCAATCGCGTCGTACCATGACATGGCACCAATCATAGTTACCACATATGCGAGAATCCCAATTCTCGATTACTGAAACCGAAAAAGGACACATGAGAGTCTTAAGGAACTAACAACCATCCCAAGAAATTATGCCCATAAGAGCCCGACTATGATTTACGAAAGCAAACCTACGCCACGTGCTAGAAGTCATGTCACTCATTCTTGACGTTCCCACCGGGTACTAATCCTAGACACACACCATGGCTTGGGTCAACAAATGTAATGAATACTCTATTCATTATCGCAACACGGAAGCAACACAAGAACCTTTAGTTCTTTATGGAGTCAACGTGCAATTTCCCTCCTTGGAAGTAAGTCCCTACCCTCCACATCTAGGGCACACATGAACTATTCCGCTGTCAAATGCATCCTACCATTATCTACACTGACTTTGTCCATTTACTAGTGACATCACCAACCTACTACACCAAGGTTATTATCTGCCTTCTCTTATCATGACATACATCCTCAAATTCCCATAGACGTTAGTCAGTTTGAGAGAGGCCTTCACCTTACCATGTCTTTTGACTACACGAGATTGACACTAAGTTTACTCCCCGGTTCTACCTTACTAACTCACGAGACAATCACACTGACTGCCACAGGCATTCTAAGGGTAGGAGGCACCACGCAGGGCTACATCTCTTAGCCTGTACCGTCTTGGTAGGAGTTATAAAGAACTAATCCTGGTATACCATCGACACATGCCAATATATTAATCATGATCCGATGTTAGCCACCACAGTTGTCATCTTAAGTCGCCACCCGATGTCATCAACCTAAATCTCGAGTACATTTATTATTACACCTCTAAACCGAGTGTCACGACACTATTACTAGTTATTTCATGACATTTGAGTATCACGCCTATAACGACACAAACTTTTAGCTTACCTTAGGGATCACACCACTCATCTGTACCGATTTGGGAAGCCACACCCATCATGCACACTATAAGACTCTTTTAAAAACTGACCAATAATCTGAGATCATCACCTGACCCTCAACATAATCACTACTAGGTTGCTAATGCTCCTTCATACCGGACTTAACTGGTCTTCTAAGTACACCAAACACATTCTATGTAACCGTCCTCAAGACCTGACAAGATTTCATCATCCACACCTTTATCATTATTGGTGCGTTCTACAAACCTTTCAATATCCACATCGCGATTACCTAATGCTCGCAAGACACTAGTCCATGGGGTTCAACATATGCACACCTTAACCATAGAACACCTCAGGACGTCACAATAAGTCAATTTCTATTCCCAATGATGCCACACATAATTAGTCCTATAGGCACCCCAAAATGCCTATCTCACACTATAATTACCTTGCACCTAGCCATTACTTCGGCGGCTAAAACGAGTCTTTACACTTAGATAATAATATTATCTTTCTTTCAAACAGATGTGACCATATACCACGTACAAACCAAAATTGACGCTACTGAGGGTAATGGTAGGGTACAGGATATCGTCTATAACCTATAAACCTCAAGATCTGCCTCATCTAATCCCCAATGAAGAGTCGACCATGAAAATTAAGTTTCCTTATTATGTAAACATCATACAACGTGCTAATCTACTAGTTAATACGACTATATAGATCTTAATAGGATATGGGATGTCGAGTATTACCTATAAATACCAAGGCCTACACCACGAACGCCACGAGGGATTGTATTTCTCAATACCACATTATAATCAAGATAAACTAGACCCAAGTACTCAACCAAGGGACCCAATACATTCTCACCACTCAATCATCTAACCTCCATATATATACAACCTTTACAGATAGGTCTCAACTAACACTACTCACTCTTACCACCAATAAGGATACTCTTCACCATCAAGGTAATTACACAATACATCTCACGCAAAGGATCACGCTATTAGCCTAGACAACTTCATACATTTACCGAACTACTATTAATCGCGATATCAACCCAAGGATTAAATTTGCCTAATCACATTACAAGTGTTAATTACTCGTATGCGCCGCACCTAAGGGCTATATACCTTTTAATCACCAACCATCAGGGCTTAGTCACGACACCTTAACTATCAACCTCTATTGTTAACCATATGCAATTTGTGCCACCTGCCCAGTGGGTGTCATCTGACTCTATTAACATCTTAGAAGGCTCTACGTCATCAAGGATTGGAACATAAGCACATCACACCAACAACCACGGTCTCCCCACTATTGGCTTACATGGATACCCTTAATTACTAACAAATCTAATCAGAAGCACGAAAGCGATTAATAACTATCAACTTGATCGTGTTCCACTTGGAACCAACTTACTTATCGTGCTAACCTCTTTGACTTTATCGTCAAGGACACAAACTAAATTGTCAATAAGCTAGCATGACTGGCCCAAACTAATACCAATGTCGAAAGATCCAATACCGACCTCACCATGTCGCTCTCGAAAGGAACCTTGAACCTAGAGCTTTGATACCATTTGTAACATCTTGGCCCAAATATATGGGTTACTCTTAGTCAACTCGGTCCGACCCGAGCGTTATATGTGAAGTGCAATGAAACAACCTATATAATTTTTCTATTCCATTTTTATTTTTAATTAACGTTTCACTTGCTTAGCATGCGAATCCAATTTCAAGTCAAATTATGTGAGGGGCCCGTGGGAAGCACCCCCGGAGTTCAAGCATACAGATTTACTAACGTAAAATTAAATAAAATACTTACCTATATAATGCTCTCAAAATACGAACCCACACCAAACCTGCCGTAACAAAGACGAGGGTGTGAGATAATGCCCAGTGGGAATATACAAATACAATATAGAAATGAAAGGTAAAGAGAAGACTCCAACACATTATATCTACGTGCAAATGCAAGTACTTTGTATATATATATCTATATACATATGCATACACTTAATGCATGAAATCGTTTTACTTTTGAAAATGTTGTTTTATCCCGATTAATTTACCTTAATCTCATATAGACTTCTTCTTTCTTAACTTGAAATTTACCCCTCTATTTAATGCACGCGGTTAAACTAGAAACCAATACACTATGTTTAATGTAAATATTTTTTTTACCGAAACTACCCTTTTCCATTTGAAACATTGCACTTTAGTATTTTCATTTGAAAATCACCCTTTAAACACATGCAAATACCGTTTTAGAACACACTTATTTAACCTTTGAAAACCTTTCACAACATAACCTTATGTTAACTATGGTTAAACCTTCTTAGGTTGCTCAACTTACCCGTTTAACCATTATACTTTACCGTTTCATTACTTTAGTGACACTAATCAATTTACACATTTCTTGTCCACTTTAACCTTTATTGGTACATTTATTAATTCATTCAAGTTAGGTTGTCTTAACACAATTTCTACACACAACCCATTTCTTGACATGTTCCTTATTCCTTTATCTTTTCTCGGAATCGTCCAATAAATTGCATACTTTAACGGGCTCCACACTGACGACGATGCCACCATATACTCTGGCTAGTGGTTTTCGATCTTTCACACCAGGCTCCGGGCCCTCCTTAATTATCCTGGTGTCATCCGAGTTCCTTTTTATGTGTTTTAATATTTTACAAATGTTCACATTTTTCCTTTTTTCCCTTTTTACCCAGCCGAAGCCAAACCCGGGGTTTCAACCAACTCATGTTACACTTTAAAATTATCATTTCATGTCCTTTATACTTGAACATTGATTTTATTACAAAAATCATATACAGTTAGGACCAACTTGTGTAACACCTTTTCCAATATTTTTATTTCATACAATTGTTCCACTTTAAGTAAAATTACCATTGTGCCCATATGTCTACAAACTTGTCATTTTCCTCCATTTCACAAGTGTTATTTTCCTAAAACACTTTTTAGTTACTCATACTACCTCTAAAGTGCTTTCAATATTTTAATACCTTTTTAACAATTGGATTATCGTTCTTCTCAAGTCAGAAACCAATTTATTCCATTATTTCTTTTCCAAATGCATAAGTATTAATCTTTCAAACATCATTAATTTACACACGCCAACTTCCCAATGGTTAACCATTAACACTTATCCAACACCTTTACTAACTATATTTTCAATTTAGACAATTCTTTACTTTTTTTGTTAAAGAAATCTAATTACTCTTAATGACTACTTTTATAAGAAAATACCATTTTCCTTTTATTAATGCATGTAGTCTTGCAACTTTATATACATCACACTTTTAACCCCTTTTTTACACACTTCGAAGACTAAAATTTTTATTTTTCTTATTTCTTGTTTAAACCCAACAAAACCTCCTTTAAACTTGACCACAAATTCATTACCAAAATACTACAAGTTTATATACATGAGAAAATGGATTTTAAATACTAAAATCCTATTAAATGGTTCAAACATAGATTTCATTTTATAAATTCATAATACGTTCAAAATGCCCTTTAAAGTCTTAAAAGATATTTTAATTCTTCAAATTCAACAAATAGTCATCTTTTATGAACTTTACATTTTTGCAAGAAACTTTTAAACATTATTTCACCAATGTTTTAGCAAAAATCAATCATCATTTTCAAACATTTTATTTCATAAAATGTTTAACATAGATTTTCTAGAAAATACACCATTTTCATAAAAATCCCAATCTTCATTTCAAGAAACTTTAAAATATTTACTCATCTTTTATTTTTTAACAAAATAACATTTTGTACATTTTTATTCCATAAAAATGTTTGTTATTTTCTACACATGATTTTCATCATTTAATCAAATGCACCTTATTCATATAATCTAACAATAAGACTACAAATACACAAAATTGAGTCTTAATACTAAGAGTAAGATTTCCCACCTCAGATGAAGCTCTAGTAATGGAAGGCATAGAGGATCTAAGAAGATGGCAATCTCCCAACTCCTAAGGCGGCTTTAGAGAGGTTACCTAGATCCACTAAAGCTTGTTTCCTTGAAATCTCCATTAAAATACTCTTCAAGCTCCATTAATCATCCATCTTCATCTTCTCCCCAAACCCCCAACAACTCCAAAATTAATACCTCTCCTCATACATAGTGGGAATGGGTATATAAGGTTCAAATATGGTGTAATATATAACAAATATGGGGATATAAGGAGGAGGGGTGGTGGAAGCATGTTGGGTTGTGCGAGAGTGTAGGAATGTTAAAATGGTGGAGGAAGACCACCCCTTCCACACACACACACACACACACACACACACACACTCTCTCTCTCTCTCTCTCTCTCTCTCTCTCTCTCCTTCCAACTCCCACAACAAAATTGAGCCAAAATGACCCTTATACAACCTTTAAAACACCCAAAAATCCCATTTTGCCCAATCTTTGCTTGTTTGAGCTCGACAACTCACCAAATCAAAGGACAAAATTGTGTTAGAACACAAGGGAAATCAGATTAAAACATTTTCGAGGCACGTTGTTCAAACGACACGAGCCTCGTTCGAATGACATGTCCATCTCGTTCGATACATTTCTTCGCGTGACCTGGGACAATATGGCAATGAGATCTCGCTTGAAGGTCGTTTGAACCCTGCTTCAAACGACTTTCACGTGATATGGGATCTCGCTTAATAACACCCTATGTTGTTTGAACTACTCTTTCCACGAATTCTTCTATTACCTTTAATTTTGACCCACAACATTCAATAATTGTCATCAAACTTCACTTCATTACAATTTATACAAACATTTAAATGAACTATTAGGGTAGGGCATTACATGGCCAATACCTCACTACTGTTTGTAGTGGTCCCTTACCAACTCCCCCTTTCAATCTTCAGGTAAACTCCTGTTTAACAGACCCTTGACAAAATGGGAGTTGGTTATTACCATACTCTTACTCTTTCCCATTTTCCATTAAGTATCAGATGGAATTGACCTATCCCACTTTTACCAATCATCCTAGGGAAGCTCATACCTAGTCAAAACTAGATCAAACCTTCTTCCATTTTCATACCCACAAGATTTCATATTTGAACCTCTTGGATGCTTAACACTATGCCACTTTCAAAGTTACAGGATATGGTGTCATTGGCTCCAATTCTCCTTACCACATCTTTGTGCACTGCATAATTTATTTTATCTGCAATGGCCTATGTACCTACTATGTGTTGGCTGGGGATAGCTTAGAGTCAAATGCCTTCAAAGCTTTAGTGGCCGAGTTAAACTTCTCTAACACAACTCCTTATAACAAGATTATCTTCCCACGCACACTATTTGGGGATCCAATTTATGGCTTAAACAAGTATGTCTAAGATGGCATGGACATTGGTTACCCGTCACTACCTTACCTTTTTACTGCCAATAATGTTGGTAAAGCTTTGGAGGTCCTTCATTCCTTATCCCATATTCTTCCTTGAGTTTTGTTAAAAAGGTCATGCTAAAAAATCTTTAGTTGGGTTTGTCTGATCATTTAGAAATTCGAAGACTCTCCCCAAAATCCCGAGGCTCAAATCACATTCTTCTTCAAGATTGATCCCATTTTTATTAGGATAGGCAAAATATTGCCGAGTTTAACGACTATAATACTTGAATGTCTTTCCGTGATGATCTTTATGCTAAAGTCATTAGTGTCTTGGAGGATTGAAGGGAGTTTGCTTATGTTTTTGTGCATGTCCAAGGTGACCCAGAGGATCATTGCCTCGAAGATCTTTCAAAGGAGGGGATTTTCCTTAGATTGACAGAGTTGAAGGAGAAAGCTTAAGAGGTGGTCTAAATCTTTCAACACCATCATATGTTCTTTTTGAATATAGATCAAGATGATGCCTATATGGATTTAGAGCAACATCATATTGTTTTCATGTGGAATACATTCCATAAATTTGTCACTATACGTTTCCCATTATTACTCGCTCTGAAAAAAGAAATGTTATGCATTTTCCCCAGTTTTGTGATCTCCAATTTCTGCTATTAATGGAAAGAATTACTTTTGTTTTGTATAATTATTGAAGGATTATGTCCGTGACAACATGTTGGGTATTTCCTCACTATTTGTGATATATTTTATTTTTGTGATTAATTTTAATTAAAACAATTCTTCCCTTCTCTCATAATATTTATTTAGCCATTTGTTGGACATCTTATGTTATAACCAAGTTTGGTGTATCATACGTACTTGCAACTGTCTTAGTACTTTTAGACCTAAAAATATTACAATTTTGGTCTATTTTGCATGCATGTTTTCTTATTTGAAGTGGTCCTGACAAATCAAATTGCACGTGTGGATGTGTCCAAATATTAAATTTTTATTACTTACTAGAATAGTTAATTTTCATAAATGGGGAACTATTGTTATTACTTTCAACCAATATATTTGGCAGCCTTAAAACTCCTAGCACTTGATTTCAATTTAGAGGGCCATTAACAAGCCAAAAATCAAGTCACGAGGGCTTTTGATTGATTCCACCCATAGAGGATCTTTTCCGCCTCTCCAATTTCCTATAACTTGAACCTTTTGAGACACGTGTTGGCCTTTTCTTGATACTACCATTGAATTTCAAATGGTCTATTTGAACCATTTCAACTTGTCTCTCAATTTCTCTTCCTTTTTTACTGTTTTCTTTCTTTCTCGAAACATATTTTCAACTCTAATTTATTTTCTCTTTGCTCTCAACTTTTTCATCACCAATGGATTCTAACTCAAAAAACCTAGATGTTTACACCCAATTTAAAATGACTATTGAGGAATTTATGGCCAAAGTATTTATTGTTGTCAACGATATTATTTGTCCTATTTATAGGGCCTATCGCTTCTTTACGGGTTCCATTTTTAAAAGATAAACTCCCATTAAAGCTCTCTATTTTCTACCATCTATTTAGGGAAAAAACCTTCTCATCCAAGAATCTACCTTAAACACACCACCCTCTTATTTTAGGTTTATATTTTAGACTAATCGACATTGAGTATGACACATTTATTATATACAGTGCCATTCAATTTTAGAATATAATATTTAATTGCTTTGAGATGGCTGGTCCCACTGTGTTGGACATCTTCCAATTGACTGACTTTAAATCCATTAGGGGAGGATGTTCATCCTCACATGCCACCAGTTGAAATCGAAGTGAAATTAAGAATGAAAATGCCCTTTTATCATACTCCACTTATATGAAAAAACACATGAAAATATTGGAGATTGTGAATGACGTGGTGTATTTTTTTTTGATTTGGTTATCAAATCATGTCATCTGTGTCAAATCTCAGCACATTATGCTATAATATTCTTTTTGGCGGCCATTGTTGTGAAGGGGAGATAAGGTTTTAACCCCTTACCTCTTGGGTTCCCTTTACTGAAGCTTTTCTGAGTTTCATAGTGATTCCTTCAACTCCAATCAAGGTGGGCCACTAAGGGTCCTCCAAATACGGTTGCATCCCTATTTCCATAAGATTGGACATAACAAAGGCAACCCGAGTTTTAGCCATCTCAGTGCTTTCTACCAAACCAAGCCTGGTAATAAGAACTTCAAAGATCTTACTTCCATATTTAAAGGTATCAAACATGATCGTCCAAGGCTCCTCCTTCAGCCGTTACTGATGCCTGCTCAATACCCTTATTGTATTGCGTCCATTATGAATAAATCCTATCCACTAAAGTTTTAAATGATTGATGGGGAATATTTTTACCGGGGATTTGTTTTGTGGCACTACACCCCCAAGGCCACATGCTTTAAAACTTTTGTTTAACTTTATTTTCATTCCCAATTTTCAAGACAGATGTTATGGCAGGGTTTGCACGTTGTGCCAAGGTTTGAAGAACTTTTAGTATCACTAGTGTTCGGTTCACTGATGGGGTGACCGGAGCCTTTGAAAAGTGGTTGTAATTTCATGTTAATCTTCACTTGAATCTACAACATTCGACCATATACCCCTCAGCTCATTCTTATCGCGAGGCTCCTTTCATTTTTTCATATTTTGTATTTAGTTATTGGCCTTTCCTCAAACATTTTCACTATAGGTGACCCTCCTACCATTGCTTATGTTTCTTATCGAAAGAGGAAACTTGTATTTAAAGAATAAGAAGATCCAGAAGAGAAAATAAAAGTATAAGAGGGAGATATTGTCCATCTTTTTTGATAGTCAAGGAAGAAATCCCCTTTGAAGGTTCCATTTAGTACTTCATCATCCTGTTAAGCCCCCTCTAACAAGCATATTCAATATTCCAAAGAGAAGAATGATGAAGTCCATTATAAAAAAAACCTTATATAAGTTCAAGTTCCCAGGTATACCAATATTTTATCCTTTAATGGCGTCTGTTGTGTTCATGGTATCATTATACAAATAGTTTTAACTTTGAACTATTTTCTTTCCTGCTAAAACTTTAGGATAGGTGAGGGAAACATTACTAGTTAATGACCATAAATCCACTCCTCCTGCATCTTCAATAATTAAGCCAATTGATGTCCTCGTTCAGGGAAGTATTCCAACTTTGAACCCAATTCCTAGAGTAGAATCAACTTCAATTAGTGTTGATTCTCCTAGCTATAATCCTATTCCTATAGATGAGGCTACTTGCAATCCAAATTTTATGGCACAGGAACCAAATAAAGAGAAAAAATCTACTGAGTTTACTCCTAGGTCACATGTAATTATCCCATCCTCCTAAGGTTGCTCCAGATGAAAGGGTTTCACCCTGGAAGGAAACCCCTCCACCAGATGAGGTCGTCCCACCAAATATGGGTTTTATAGTGTTGATGGACCTTGAGGAAGTTGATGATTTTCAAGAAAAGATTTAGAAATTAATGTATCAGGCGTATGTTTCAACATCATATGTTTCTTCCTCCAGTATGAAATAATAATCACAACACTTTCTCCAAGCTCAACCAACTCCTTCCTATTGCTAATTAGAGGCTCTTAAAGATTTGAAGTTTCTTCAAAGATTTGCCATAATACCTTTTAAAGTTAACACTAAATTCTAATTTCTTACTGGGTTAAAGATGACTTGTTCTTGCCTCTCCTAATTTGGTGGTTTTGAGGCAGATGTTCTTCACAAGCTGAAAACTAGTGTCTTTTCTATCCGAGTCTTTCTTGAAATGATGACCCAGATGGATGCAAAAGAAAATGATTTATTTGCCGACCATGATCAATATTCTCATAAAAAAGGTGAGGAAACTATAGGCCTGCAAGATCTAAAGACTGTCCAGACTAGGAAGGCTACGATCTTTATAGAGATAGAAGAAATGGAGAGCGTTTTGGCTTATGTTAATGCTGACCTGGAAGCATATGCTATCGAGGAGGTTGGTTTCCAAATAAAGCTGAACTAATTGATAGGGGAAATATAGGTGTCTACCAGTTATGCAGTTTATTTGAGGAAAATTTGATTCACATCAAAATCAAAAGGTTTATGTACTAATGCTTCTCGAATAATTTTAGGCCACTTGTATTCAAACATTTTAACAACACATAGTTGCCAATAAATTTCACTATGCTTTATGTGCCTATATTGTCTTGCTTCTAGTATTATTGGATAATATGGATTTAATAATCCAACATCTATATGACCATTCATATCCTTTAGATTGTTGATCCACCTTTGAATGCCCTGTAAATTTAGAAAGATCCTCTCTTTGCTATTTTGTTGTAGCTGTCAGCTATCTTTTGCTTTTGGATCAATATATTATTTAAGGATTTAATTCTATCTTCATCTACGTTTTCCAATTCAATGGGCATGATCATAACCTTATATGGCTAGTTTATTTTGGGCTATAATTGTTAGTGAATTTATAATGATTTCAACAGGAAGCACAACATCATGCCCATAAGTCAGAGCGTAAGGAGTTACTCTAGTACTTAACCTTTTGGAGATATTATAATCCCATAACACTTCTAGAAAAAGTTGTGTTAATCTTTTAAATTATTTTTAATCACCATGATCTCATTTTTTAAACACCTTATTTGTAGACATTGTCTGCCTATTTGATTTAGCATAATAAGATGATGCTTTAGTCAAAGTTGTCCCTATCCTTAAAGTAAATCCCAACACCATTTATGACTTAAAGATACTCACATTGTCTGATGTTATAGTTTTTGTAATTCCAAACATATACATAATATCCTATAAGAAGTCTATTAATTCATTTTGGGTAACTGATTTTAAAGACCCAGCTTCTACCTATAGTAAAATAATTTGTTGCCCCAAGGAAAAAACTGTGCATCTGGGAAGATGGGGGGATATATTTTACTAATAACATCAATTTTCCATCCTCTAAATGGCCAAAGTGCACCACATATTGCAAATCAATAGTAGGTACATGCTTTAGAGTCCATGTTATTATCATTTTTGACATCCTTTAGCAAAGTTTATGCAATCTTTTAAGATGAAAGGCCAATTATAACCATGCTTTCATAATGACCATCTCATCTTGGGACCATATTAATGAGCCCCACATAAGCCTTCATGGACTTGGGCAATGGTTATTAAACCTTCATCTTTATTTAGTCACTCTAGGATCATTCCACCAACACCCGTTTTGAATATATTTTCAACATACATAATATAGTTAGTTTCGCTTAACTTGACAACCCTATTAGTCTTTGTAGCCCCCCCTTTTTTTTATGCGAAAAGTGTTTTAAGGATGACAAAACAATTTTCTTTTTATGAAAAAACCCTTTTTCCAATTTTTAATTCGCACCAAGTTATGATCAAATTTTAACTTAACCAAATTTTATCTTGATTAATCCTAAACATTCATCTAGTGATTAAAGTAAGTAGAATAAAGTAAAGAATAATCATAACGCCGGATGTACGAGTAAACCACCAAGTGAAAAAAACTCGGGCGACCCAAGCCAGACAATCACTATGATGTGGAATTATAAGGAGCAAACACAAGTCTTACTCAACTACTCTATCCCCACGAGACTTGATGCTCTTCTGTTCTTCAACCACTCCTCCACAGTGCCCCCGCAAAAAGTCCTTCGACGATGCTCGTCCACAACACACGCATCCACATATGTCTCGGTGTCCACCGCTAGCTTTGTGTCGTCTACGATGTTGAACACGAACTCCTTCGCTTCTTCACTGCAAAATCCAATGTTCAAGTGTAGAACAAACTCTTATTAGTGCCAACAAAGATCACTATAGTATATAGTAATGAAAACTCAAATCTTTGAAAATCCAAGGATGTATTGACTTTAGAAAACCTTAGAAAACACGTGCAAACAACGTTCTGGTCGTATACTATTTTTGTAGAATGCACACTTATGAAATTATGATGAAAACACGCCTCTAAAAATTTTATTGAGGCGGTGGCTCGTTCAACCGACTTTAACCTATCGCTCGAATGAGATGGACATATCGTTCGAACGACAGTGCCATATCGCTCGAACGACTGGTCAGATCGTTTGAGGGGTGCATAGAATTAGAGTTCAATTAAAACACATCTCTAATCCGTCCTTATCAGAATAAAACGAAGTATAAACCATTTCAAAAACTTTTAAAAATATTTTAAAATTATTTCTTTAATAAAATAACATCTTTAAACATTTTAAAATAAATTTCAAGTTCCATTAAGATTACGCATTCATACATGAGTGATCTCGGAATGCAATTAAACTTGAAGACAAAATTTACATCATAAAATGTCATGATAAGTCTTTAAAGATTTGCCGCAACTTATTCAATAAGCTCCAATACGTCATAGTCTGTGTGGGATCGTGACAATAAAAAATACGACCTATGATTCAAACGTGTTTTGTTTCGAGAATAAGTCAAATAAACATAAAACGGACTCAATTGGAAATTTTGTCCTTACAAATCTCCCCCTTTGACTATTCTGGAACAAAACCAGCAGTGAAATGCCTAAGCCGTGTCCTCAAGACGTATGACGCCTAAATCCCGTTCTATAAACCCAAAATAAAAAAATACAGGACAACACTAGTAAATGATGGTCTGGCAAGCATGAACTATCTGAATGTGATATAGTCTTGAAATCTCTAATCTCTAAAGAATATATACACACATGAAATAGACAAATACCACGTGAAGTACGGAGTAACAAATGATATAAACCAATATGTAAAATCAAATCCGAATAATTTGTTAAGTGAGCAAAACATGATATTAATATGTAAACAACATTTAAACCAGGCATACCAATTGGTACTAATGCAAAACAATATGATACCAATATGTGTAAACTAACCAATGTAATCATGAAAGCATATGATCACAAATATGATACCAAAAAGTAATGAAACAAAAGTATCTGCTCATCAACAAACTCTCCCCCTACATCACATATATCTCTCCCCCTTTTTGTCTCAAATAGATAACCTGGTGAAAAAAGAAACACTATAGAGATATATCTAGCACAAGCATAATCAATGAAATATATCTAGATAATCATGCAAATAACCAGCTAATAATGATCAAGAATATCAAATCCGTAGATAACAAATAGTAATCACGCAATAGGAATCAACAATCTAATCAGCTGTGACAGCTTGAAGGCTTCGCGCGACATTTGTTTCTCGCTTGAATGAGAAACACGAATTCTCACATCCAGTTCTAAAAATTAAACAGTTTGTGTCAGCGAAATTGTTTTGTGAAAAAACTAACTGGAAGTGGCAGAAAACTGCAAAACATTAGCAAAAAAGTAGCGAAAATAATAAAACAATATGAGTTACATGCTAACATAGTACCGATGTGCTCAAACATGAATATGGAAGGTATGGGCATGAACTACAACAAATGAATCATAATTTCAACACATTGAAATGATCAATAAGCTCTAATTGATAGCTATAAATCATCAAACTTTATCTTATCCATTTGTGACAATTAAAATGTGAGCTAAATGAACTAAACAATCAAACATGCACCGAAATCCAAAATATTGACGATTTTACAAACAATAGCGTCATGAGATGATTTTTTAACGTTAGGATTCGTGGTGCAAACCCGTTTAAATTTTCCATCTAAACTCCCTCAAATATATCATATTTTTTTTTTGGAATGAACATAAACTAATTGGTCAATATTTTGGCATATGATTATTTTTATTGCCTTTAATTTTTTGGGGCTCTTTCAAATGGTGGCTTTCACGACGAGTCAATTTTACACTCTCGCATCCCTTTCCCGTGACCACTCATCATTTTTTTAATTATAATCCTCACGGTAAACGATTATAACATGCACACCTCCTCCTTAAATTTACTTATGCATAGATGACAAAATTGAGATAAGAATGTCTCACCAAACTCAAATATGAAAGAGATGTCAAACATCCATATAAACTCATGCATGTGTGCAAATATGATATATGTACAAAGTCGAATCAAAATGCATATGAACTTCGAAACAACCCCAAAAAATAATGGTTAAGATCATTCTAAGCATAAATAATTATGGCCAAATGTCATAGCCACATGGATAATGAAAGGATAGTGTGGGGGGGGGGGGGGGGGGGTCCAAGCACACCAATATGCCACATCAAACATGTAAACTCAAAAACAAAAACAAAACAAAAATCTTTTTCGTTTTTCAACATATTTTGACTCAAATAAAAGCAAAATCTTTTTTTTGTGGTTTCTTAAAAAAATTTTAAAACCAAAAATCTTTTTGTATTTTTCAAATAAGACTCAATAAATGAAAAATATAATACAAAATGATACACATGTCATAACACTAGAAAGATATAAATAATGATGTAAAGACTAGCGTATGACACACGTGGCAACACAATCATCCTTTAGATTTAGCATGGGAAGAATCAAGTGCAACCCAATCAGAACCATGAAGTTTAAGTCCTAAAGCTTCTAAGTCCGATTTCCTAATCCAAGTAGGTATGAAATTATGCATGGAGGGTTTGGGAACCGAAAAGAGTTTATCCTTAACTTCCTAGGAGCATTCCTAAGGTCATAGAAAAAAACGTCTAAGGTGACCTTTCCTACCGCAATGTGTGCAAGTGTAAAGATGGCGGGAATGATTACCAAAATATCGACCTATCCTCATATTCCTAGTGGGATCTCTCACATGGTTGGTATTAACTTTGTGAATGGGAACAAATCTATCATCGTAGCCTATACCACACCTATCACTTTTGAATTAGATGGTGCCTAACATCCTATCCAACTACTCCGACCTAAATTCCAAGTCAAACTTAACCTTACTTGTGTCTTTTAACTTTTCTTCCAACTCACTAATCCTAGACTCAAGCACATGCCTAGACTCCTCAAACTCTAGAATCTCCTTTTTCAATGCCTCCATCAAACTACTAAGTCTATCTATCTTTTTCTCCACATATTCTAGCTTCTCCCTAAGATTCCTCTCCCGTGCCCTAAGATCCTCAATAAAAATATCGTTATTTTCAACAGCATGCTCATTCAACCTAACTTGCAATTTAGAGTTTGCCTTTTTTACTTTCACCGCCTCGGCATACAACTCATTAAATGCAACTTGCAACTCTTTCACATCAATTTCTTCCTCCTCACTCTCCTCACCCTCACACACTTGGGATTTACTCTCAACGGTCTCATAAGTGTCATGCACTTGAGTATCTTCGTGGGAAGATTTATCGTCGTCGCTCACATGACATTCCAAGAAAGCAACAAACTTGCTCTCATTGGGGGAACTCTCTCCCTCTTTCGGACCACTATCACTTAACGAGGCACTGTAGTCTATCGATTTCTTTCCCTCTTTCTTAAGTCTAGTGGGGCACTTGGCAAATTTGTGACCATACCTCTCCGACTCGACCCTATTAAATTTATCACTCTTATCCTTAGGGGTGGAATATACCTTATTGTTCTTGAATTTCTCAAACTTTTTGGCATCTTTCAATTCCTTTTGAAATTTAAGAAAAATTTTGAACTTTTTTTGCCAACAAGGCGATGTCCTCAGAATTGGAATCATCATCGTCATCCGGAACTTTAGTCTCATCCTTCTGGGGTTTCAAAGCAATGCCCTTTTCTTTCTTTGGTACTTTCTTGTAGGTAAACATATCGAGTTCATAGGTTTGTAACTCACCTACAATCTCTTCAAGTTTTATCGAATCAAGTATACCTAAGGAGTTTAAAACAGTTACTTTTGCATCAAACCTACTCGACAAAGATCTCAAAAATTTCTTTATCACACGGTTCTCAGGAATCTTTTCTCTTAAGTTAAACGAAGAGTTGACAATATTAGACAACCTAGCGTAAAACTCATTAAATGACTCACCATCTAACATCTTAATTGTCTCAAGCCGCGTAGTGAGGTTTTGTAACTTAGATGCCCTAACCGTGCTAGTGCCCTTGTGAGTGAGTGAAAGTGTATCCCAAGCCTCTTTGAATGTTTCACAAGTCATGATTATATTATACTCTTTCGGTGTAACATGTGAGGAAATTATGTGCATATCTTTAGAGTTGTAAAGTGCAAGCCTATGTTTAGCTTCGGTCCATGAATCAACGGGTTTTAAACTAGTGATCTCACCCTCTCGTGTGACTGGTGGAGACCAACCCTTTTCAATCACTAACCACACACACTCATAAATGGATTTTAAAGCACTTTTCATATGCATTTTCCAATAAGCCTAATTTGTGCCATAAAAAATAGGAGCACGGAAACTTTCAAAACCATCAAATTTCATCTCGAAAAACACAAGGGATCAATACAAAACAATTTTCTAGCGCTAATACCAATTTGTATCCCCCCCTTTTTTGCGAAAAGTGTTTTAAGGATGAAAAAATAATTTTCTTTTTATGAAAACCCTTTTTCGAATTTTTAATTCGCACCAAGTTGTGAACAAATTTTAACTTAACCAAATTTTATCTTGATTAATCCTAAACATTCATCTAGTGATTAAAGTAAGTAAAATAGAGTAAAGAACACTCACAACGATGGATGTATAAGGAAACCACTATGGGAAAAAACCTTGGGCGGCCCAAGACAGACAATCGCTATGATGTGGAATTATAAGGAACATAGATAAGTCTTACTCAACGACTCTATCCCCACGAGACTTGATGCTTTTCTGATCTTCAACCACTCCTCTACAGTGACCACACAAAAAGTCCTTCTTCCACGATGCTCGTCCATAATACATGCGTGGTGTCAACCGATATGGCTTTGTGTCGTCTATGATGTTGAACACGAACTCCTTCTCTTCTTCACCGCAAAACCAAATGTTCAAGTGTAGAACAAACTCTTCTTGGTGCCAACAAAGATCACTATAGCATATAGTAATGAAAACTCGGATCTTTGAAACTCTAAGGATGTATTTGGCTTTAGAAAACCTTAGAAAACATGTGAAAAATTACTCTAAGGATGTAATTTTGTCCTTAAGGTCGACTCCCCACGCGAGCAAAAAGAACATGAGACTGGGGGTTCTCTCCATCCTATCCTTGTGGATATATCTTCTGCCAGGGTTCATAAACTTTTCTCTAAGAGGATCAGAAAGGATCCATCCTCACCTAGGTAGATGGTCAGAAAGAAACCAATTGACAAGGACAAAGATACTCCTCAATCTGTCGCAATTATACATGGGTTTGCTCATAAGGTGATTTGTGCCGGAGTTCTCCCTGCCGATGAAGTGACTGCATCTTCTCTTCCTCACTTAAGATTAATTTATCGGGCGAATCATAATTTATCCCTTGTAAGTTGGAAGCCCAATATATAAGTGTTATTATTACCCTTTTAATTCTTTTTTTCTAACTCCCCTTTATGAATATTTATCTTGAAGTTCTTGATTGACTATGACTAGCTCCTGAGGAGGAATGGAAAAATAAAAGAGTTATCTACTGATGCTGAGGCTGCTTTTACAGGGTTACACCAATCTTTGGAAGTTACTGGTCGTTCTCATGATGACCAAATGAATGAAAAGAGGAAACTAAAGGAGAATATTAAGTCACTAAAGCAAGAGAAACTTTTGGAGGACAGTGCTGCGACCACCACAAAAAAGGAGGCTAAGTATGCTACGAGGGTTGTTGATAAGGCTAGAATTCAGGTGGCAAAGGCAAAGGCCAAGGCTTCCACGGATAAGAAGTAAGCCTTCACAAGGGTATAGGATAAGACATTATCTAATGCTTCTATGAATATTGATTATTTAAAGAAGTCATCTTTCAAAGATGGTTGGGATGCAACCCTTGCCAAGGTCGACACCGCGGAAGGGTATAAACTCTTTCACTTTCCCAATCCTAGTAATCCTCCCCAAATTAACAAGGACATGGGCAATGAGGTAGAAGTTGGGGAATCCGCTGATAATGGGTTGTTGGTAGTCGTCGGGTAGGTAGAGGGTGACGTTGACACTGACAAAGAGAAGTTGGGGATATAAATCCCATTAGTTTTGTTAGGACTTTTGCTTTACTATATTCCTTTTTTATTTTTTTAATGTACTAGGAACGTCTTTATGTAACTTCCTTTTTAGTTAAAATGAAATAAAGTTTCTACTCCATAAGTTATTATCTTAGTCAAATTCCTGGAAGTTTTTTTCTAGACAAATACTTATATCCGATAACCTATCTTTGAGTTTAATGCCAGAATGCATATCTGGTCGCTTTCCAGAGAGATTTTAAAGAAAGGCATAATAATGTATTCGGCACAAGTCATGACAAGATTGATGGGGATGATTTTAAGGAGTTGCTCGGCCAAGACGTATATACTTTGGCTAAGGAATCATATTTAAATTTGCATCATCTTTTTTATCGGGAGTGGTAGATAATGCAACTTATCATGATATGATTCCTAATCTTCAACAGATCCATAAGTAATCAACATCTAATCTTTATGAAGACTACGAAAAGAAACTAGACGACCTGTAGAAGAGTAGCGAATTTAATCAAAAGTTACTTTCCTTTTTATCAACTTAGTCTAAGAAGGAGTTCATTCTCAACTCAGAACTGAAAAGTGGTAGAGAGATTGCCAAAATGCTTGAGCAAGAGAATAATGCCTTACGCATTGAGCTTGAGGCTATCAATAATTCAAGACCTACCAACCAAGATGAAGGTGTTTCCTTCTTTGAAGAGGAGTATGATCACTTGAGAGAGGAATTTGAGCAAATAAATAAATCCAAGGGTCAATCTTCTCAGCAGTAGGGAAGGATTTTGCAATCAGTGGATGAAGAACGAACCAAGAAAACTCTTTCAGACCAAGCAGTGACCATGAAGAATAAACTATCCACCATCAAGAGGATGAATGAGAAGGTAAAACATCTCACCTATCAATTCCACGAACAACCTCTCCCTATTTGAATGGATGGTCATAATGAGACCCTTACACACATTGGAACATAACTTGATCATGCTCGTAAGGTTAGTTATAAACACGGTTGGTTCAATACCCTTACTGTGATGAAAGTGACCAAGGAGAATGAACTATGGTATTAGCATGATCCAGGATGCCTGGAACTTCCCAATCCTCCTTTTAAACTGGATGTTTCATGGATTCCTCTCGATACTATCCCCATAAATTTGATTAGAAAACACCTTGGGGATTATGGACTTTATGTAGATGATGAACTTCACCGACCACTGTACTTAACGGATAGGTCGAGTTACACTAGCCAAGCAAGGCTTAGGAATTTATGAACGATAATAACTCCTCATGCATTGTATGTACCACTAGTGTTTTCCAAAATGCGCCAAGCAAGAAACCTCATTCTCACTGATAACCCGTTGTATTCTTTCATTTTGTTTACTTCCTAATAATTTTTATGTTATAATGGAAATCTACATCTTTCTTTCTTTCGTGTCAACTTATTGACTACTAGTTAATTAGAAAGGGTCTACTGGTAGTTTAGACTTATTATTATATGACTGGCTATTGCCCGACTAATATGCCTTACTAGTTACTGATATTGGATGAACCTATGTATTCTTGTCTTAGGTTGTACTAATGTGTAATCCAACTTACTGGTGGTACAGATGGATCTTGACGTCTTGACCAAGTCTTAGCATTATTCACTCGAGACGACCAAATGTGTTAGGATTTGTCCTTACATCTAGCCAGTTATGGTTGAACCTTGGCATCTATATGACTGGCTGTAACGAGTTTCCTTATTTGGTTTTGTAAACTTCTTGTCTTTTATCTAACCTAGGGTGAGATCGTATATAAAGTTTTGAGCTTCTTGTTTCCGACTTTATTGGGTCATACATGAAATTTATTACTATATCTGTGTGTTAATTCATGTGGCTGAGATGTGCTCTTTGAATTTTTAGCATATCTCCCATACTAATGAGAAAAACGCAAAAAAGAGCAATAGTATTCACGAGGAATTAATAATTTTTATTAATCACTATGTAAATGAAAAGATTTTGAATGAAAAGAATTTACATTTTTGTCACTATTAATATTACTTCCTTAGGTGTTCAGCATTTTAAGGGTTCTTGAATTATTCTCCTTATAAGGTTTTAATTTTGTAAGTCCCTAGTCGGACACCAATAGAAACTCTGTAATTGGCACCAAAACATGGCACGATGTCATCTTTAAATATTTTCCGCAACATCTTCAACACAATACATCATAGTCTTTGTGGGATCACAACTCAATGAGTAACCTACGACTCAAACAATTATGTCCAGAATTATGCCAATTACAAACAAATTGACTCGATTGGAAATTTTTCCTTACAAATCTCATCCTTTCACTATTCCGGGACAAAAGCAAAAAAATGTGAATTACTAGCCAGGTCGTCAAGCCAATCGTATGCCCATCGCATAAATGAAAAAAATAAAAATACTGGACACAAAAACAACGACCCAATAGCATCTCAACAAATCATCTCGGCGTAGTCCAAAAAATGTGCAACTCATAAAGTATCCCACGCACAAAAATAAATAAATACCACGTAAAGTATGGAGGAATAAAATAGTATATAAATAATGTTAGTATAAAAATTCCCCCTACATCACATGTCTCTCCCCCTTTTGCCTTGAATAGACAAAGAGTGAGACAAATAAACAATAATCAACATATCTGGCAAGAGTATAAGAATGGAGAGGATGACTTGATAAACATCACAATAAAGATAGACAATATAAGCATGCTGTGATAAATCGAAAAACCCAAAATTAGAAAATGGATACTATTTAGATAGCAGAAAATCTATAATTGAAACAATTAATAGATAAATGATAAACATATGAATCCATACATCTTTAGCACTAACAATAAACCTTAATGAAGTAAATACTGACTGCATATATAAAAGGTAAAAGTACATATCCAACACAATACATGGTGGTCAATAGAAGTGTAGCATCATAAGAAATCCATAATCATAAAATACATAATCCACATAAATGAGTACATAACCAGATATAACAGAATCAAAGAATCTCAAAACAATAAATAACAACAACAACGAGAGCATCAACATCAACTCGCATCCACACCATCATTATCATCCATATCTCTAGTCCTAGAAGAACTAGCTCTTCATCTCTTCTCATGGCATCTTAACTCATTATGAAATGCAGAAAGTGGGGACTGTTGCGAAGCTCTCTGCTCTGCTTCAACATCAAATCAACCAATCATAGCCTCCGTGACTCGCCTCTCCTAAATAAGTTCAGCTTGTAACAGAAGATGCTACGCTCTCTCCTCCTCATACAGTCGTGTAGTATCATCTCCCTAAAGAAGGAGGCTCGGTGGGAAGGGGTCTTGTAAGTTGAGAAGTACGAATTCCCTCAAAATAAGATGATACAAAAGTAAAAAATCCGCGATGAGAGGTAACAGGTAGATGACTCTCGAATCGACGAACTAAGTTCTCATTGATCATAAAAAATGTGCAAGTCTTCACCTCGTCAGGAGGAAATGGGACACCAATGGAGATGTAAATCCTAGAGACTAGAATCCCACAAGGTAAAGCAGTGCAAATGAGTGTAGTCCTTGTGTTAGGGACAAAAGCCATAACATGGAGCATAAGAGCAGGTAGATCAGTACGCCAGCCCCGACGGACGGTGTACATGAACAGGACAATGTCTACTAAAATCTGTGTATGGGTCCTCTAAGGATAGATAGACGAGGATGCGAACAAATTAAGAAACACTATAATCAATATTGTTGTATAAGCAATTTAAAAAAATACAGAATTAAGGTAGGGAACGAAATTGCCCAATTTAGGAGCAAATAAATCGACCCAGAAAATATAAGAAACTCGGAAGCAGTAAATCAGGATGAGTCGCGGACAATGTCGCTCTCTTTATGGTGTTTCGCGGCTCTGCCTCCAATTTGTGCTGACAGATGAAAGCCTCGCCACCCCCAGGATAAAACAGCCCCAAAATAGGAACTGGTAGCACACACCAGATTTGTTCAACGAACACCCATTCTGTAATACATATATTGCTCAATTCTAATATAATTAATCCGAACAGGTGAGATTAATTATTCTTGGAGGAAAACAGAATTTCAGAACTGTGGAAAAAAAATTCGGAACTGTTTATTTAGGGGAGAAAAATGGATTGAGAACTATAGTTAAAAACGAAGGTTTCAACCTCCTTTTATTACGAAAAAAAAATTAACGTTAGTGGGCAAAAAACGTGGCAGAAAAAACAGGAAGACTGGGTTATTAAGTGACTTAATCAGCCCACGTTTTGTAAAAAAAATTAATTACCGTTAAAGAAATTAATTTTAAGCCCAAAAAATCGTTAATTTATTTGTCCAAAAAATTATTTCTTAATGAGCCCAAGCCCAAGACCCAGGACTCGGACAGGGGCACGGGCTGGATGGACGGCGGCGACGGCGTGCGCGTGTGATTTGGCCCATTGGGTCTTCCCCACATACCCACAAAACATTGAATTCCCAAAGGGCGGAACCTTTAGTCTAAAAAAAGAGTATATTAACACTACCCATTTTAAAGACCCCACTGATGTGGGACAAAGCCAAAAGTCATTTTCATGTTTTGCACACTATCAGCTTAACAACTGTCTTATTCCAACAATCCCCCACTTGCAAAATTTGAAAACATTTTTATCGAGCAATAATTCATAGAATTGTGCATAAGCAAAGGTGTCTTTCGACTTGAACCTTTACGTAGTAAAGATGATTCAGAATATACTAGAGTACCCGTAGTTTTGAACTCTATCTTTGACAACATCCCACACACAACCCTACTTGGGTGTAGTTCTAATAGCCAGCACGTTACGGCCATGTGCTTCTATCCCAGTATAGTGAATGCTTTAGGAAGTTTCCCTAAATATCCATAGGAAGCGGCCACACTTCCACATTCACATAGGTGAGTCTATCAAGAATACTCCTGTAGATAAGTACCCCACTCAAGATAGAGCTATAGATCTCATTAAGAGTTATAATAACTCATCCTTAACTGGCTTCAGGATATCATGCTCCATAGGGATGGGTTCGGAGTAAAACTCAGTTCTATATTAATTAATAATCGCATGATTCAACCCATATCACTTGTCACTTTTTATTACCCTTTGAACATTGTTCTTGGGATCTCCAGTCTATATGTTGGGTTACCATCACAAGTGACTCATGTATCCAAGGGCTTTAGTACCATCCCCTTTGAGGTGTTCCACACCTTCTCCCTGGCTAGTCCTTTTGTCAAAGGATTAGCTAAGTTTTGTTTAGACCGTATATGATCCACCCTCATAGCACCCGTCGAAATAAATTCTCTAACAGTGCTATCACAATGAATCAAAATGGCTGGTATCGGTCTTTCCCACAGTGGGATATCTGTCTGGAGGTTTTTTAACCAACCTGCCTCTTCACTAGCAGTAGCTAGCGCTATCATCTTAGAATCCATAGTGGATTGATCCAAAATAGTTTGTTTATTAGATTTCCAAGAAACTGCACCACCAGCGATGCTAAATATATATCCACTAGTAGCCTTAGAATCATCAGATAGGGTGTTCCAATCAGCATCACTAAATCCTTCAAGGACAGCGAGATGCTTATTATAGTGTAATCTGAGGTTCATCGTCCTTTTAAGGTACCGCATGACCCTCTTAATAGCATTGCAATGTGATCGAGTGCAAACCGTGCGTCGTGTAGTACGCAAATCGTTGTTATCGGTTCGATGACTCAATGCAAAAAACCTAAACTACAACTACACTTGACAAGCAAGCACAGCGGTAAGTCGGGTATCGTAAGAAATCTACAGGGAGTGATTAAATTTCAGATTTTAATTGTTTAATTACTTCAGAAATAAAAGTGTAAAATATACAAATGAAAAGGTGATGGTAGGAAATGGTGACAAAACAGAAAAAGGAAGAAGTTAACACTATACTACAATTAATTAAAACGAGAGTCGGGATCGCATCTCCACCATGGGCTAAACAACTAATAATTAGAATTTCGGGTTGAAAATATTTAATCGAGCAGTTTCAATTAAGCATAAACATCACACAATAAGGAATTTAACCCAAAGTTGCGAGATTAAACATTTAATCATGGTCACACGCGGATTAAATTCGGATTGTCGCTATAAACACTAAAGTTGCGTGACAAATAAATTTAAACGCATAACAATCCAACTTTAATACACGAAGTTTCAATTAAACGAAATTTTACACAAAACCTAACTTTCGGAGCTCAACGCCCATTAATGACGGAAACGAAATCCCAACCTGTTATCTACAGACAATACATGGATTAAACTACTTTAAACAATAACTAAACTAATTAAAGCAATAAATAACAACAATAAACTAATTTGAAAGCATGGAAACAAGTTATCAAAGCAAGAAATCAAGAAATACAACTATATAAATGGAATGGACAATGAAAACCAACTTACAAAACCCAAAAAGGGCATAACCCGAAGGAGAAATGAAGAAAAGCTCCCCAAACCAAACCCTAAAACTAAGCTAAAATGAAAGATATTTCTCTTCAAAATGAAGAGAAAGTGTTATAAACAAAATATCCCATGGCAAACTTGTTATAAAAGGGAAGAAAACCAAAAATCTGGAGGGCCGAATCGATTCGAAAACTGGGGAAGTTCGTAGCTGTAATTCTGCAGCTTTCCGAATCTATTCGGTTTTGGGCCGAATCGATTCGCCTCTACAGGTCTGCAATTCTGCAGCTTTGTCCTGTTTTACGGAAAATGCCGCCATTTCTTCGTTATAGCTCAGAATGAGGCACGGTCGGAGGCTACGTGAAGATAACTCAGAGGAATACAACATCCAAGAAGACATTAGGCTAAAAAACAAAAATATGAAATGACTAAAATGCCCTTGAATGTGACCTTGAGTGTACTTTTTAAGTAAAAATCATCCTAAAAATGCCATAACTCCATCATTACAACTCGGAATCATGCACCGTTGGCGGCCACGCGAAGAGAAATCAAAGGGATTCAACTTCTGTGAAGATCTCGAGATTCAAACCCGAGTGATGAAATTACTAAAATTCCCCCGAAGCTGCAAAAATCGACGAAAGTTTTTCGGAAAGCGTCCAAACTTCATACTAAGCATCGAAACACCTACAAAAGCTCAATTAACCCCTGCAAAACATGTTAACATAGAAATCCGAGGTTGTCTGGTTAACGAGCTCAAATATAGGGATTAAAATACCCAAGGGGGCTAATAAGGCGTAGGTTAACGGGTGAGATACGCAATATTTGTGTCGTATCACACCCCCTAACTTACACATTGCTAGTCCCTAGCAATGAAATAGGAAACAACAAGAACTACAAGAAAATCACAAAGAGTATACAAGTATAAAAATGGGATAAGAAAGGATAAGGCCACTTTTGTGGGAGAACAATTGCATTTAGCATATGCAATAAGCCGTTAAACCCCTAGGTTACCCTAGTGGACGAGTGTTGTATCGTGAGGGTTTTCAGGGATGAAACCCACAACCATCATATAGTTTCCTCAAAATATGACCAACCCAACATGCGACAAACTCAATAACAACGAAAAATATTTCAAACGCGTTATTAGGATATTGAATGAATTCAAGCTAAAGTCCGTTGTTATTAACAGGTTGAATGCACCTCATAGAATTGAAACTTTAAAAGTGGGAGGGGGAGAGCATATGCAAAAGTGTGATTTGGCAAAACACTTAAATAAACCGGATAAACCTAAAGCAAGCATATAATCAATCCTCACGTGCATTACGCTCATCAAATGAATTCACTCGGAACGGGAAGTAACACACGGAACATGCGGGCATAAAGAGTAAATGTAAATGGAAACTAGGCCGTGCACATGTCGCAAATGAAGAACGCTATATAGGAAATGAAAAACCTGTAATCTCAATGAAAGATACCACTCATCAAAAGAGGCTAAATACATTTTCACAGATTATCAAAACTATTATGACTTTTAAATTAAATGCACCCTAAGATCACATAGGACTTTATAGGGTTGTAATGTAGGTTTGGGGTTAAGGTACGAAATGAAAGGTATATGTACGGATTCAAAGTGTTTGGAGATGAAAACTTGGAATAATGGGAAGAATGCGGGCAATATAAAAAATGGAAACTAACTTCCAAACAATCATTAGATATAACAATTGGAGAGTAATCAAAGCTTATTGAACTATATACACAACATATACAACTTTCTCTTTCTCTTTCTCTTTCTTTTCTTCTTTTTCTTTTGTTTTCTATTGCTTTTTGCTTTCTCTTTTTCTTCACTTTTTTCACTACTTTCTTTTCTTTGCTTATCAAACTCTCATATGCCTAAATTGCAACCGACATCATAACAACATTATTCAATCCCAAGTAACATTCCAAACAAAGGTATGGAAGGTGTATGTATGGTTTAAGACTCCAATTTGGAGTTGGTTATGGGATTTGGGTTATGAAACGAAGGGCTATATTTAGGATCAAAGGGGTTAACGAGGGTAAACATATAAGGGTGAGGACAAGGCTAATATGGGTGATATAACAAAGATGGCCTATGATTATTTCACAAAGTTTACGCAATTCTCTAGTCAAAACAATATACGAAAATCATGATCAAGTAACACATTTCAAGTATGAACTCAATTAATGAACGGTCAAATGAAAGAATAGTGAGATTACCAACGAATTCAACGTTTTCAAAAAGGAAAGAATAGTGTATAACACTCATAAACGACGAAAGGTACAAAGCTTACTCGGTGTAAGTATATACAATGCAACAAAAGATTACCGAGTTATAAAAATCTTAAACCAAATCAATAAAGCAAGAAAAGCGCATGTGCTCATGGGATAAAGTTTAATTCATGAAGTTATTCACAATATCAATGATTTGAGGACTAAAGTCTAATAACTTCTAAAATCGAGAACATGCATCATTGAGTTGTCAATCGGATCGGGCAATTATTAAAATTTATCATCGGAAACAAGGCAAAATGCCCAACAAAGGAGAAAAAAGAAAGAAAATATTTGTGAAATTTTTGAATTTTTTCAGAAAAAGGCATACTTAGTAACTAAATGTGAGCAAATCCATGGACAAAACAAAGAAATGTATAAAATATCCTACACCCCCTAACTTAAATGTTGCATTGTCCTCAATGCGCATTAAGAAAACAACACAAAGAGAGGAAAAGAATGATATTACCCAAAATTGGAGCGATCTCCATAAGCGCGAGTCCAAAGGAATCTACAAAACAAGTTAGTACCAAGCATAGCAAAAACAAATAACAAAAAGTTAACTAATTACACTAGACTAAATTAAAAGGAAAGAAAAATAGGAAATAAAGAAAATTAAAAAGCTAACTATTTACAACCTAGTATTTAGGCTTCACACTAACTATACACTAGAAGTCTAAATAGTTGAGGGTCCACCCAAATAGGGATTTGACTTTGAAAGATCAACGGTGGACCCTCCAAAGAGAACATGCCTCCTGTAAAATAATAATTCCGTTTGAAAAACGGAAGGCATGTGGGTGGTGAAAAAAATGAACCATCGCCAATTTGAAATTTTGGGCGGACGATGGGGGATTTGGATAATAAGGGGCAAAGGTACACTTGAAGTCCAAGAAAAATAGACTCATCTCCCAAAGATTTTTCAAATGGAATGGGAGATGGTGCACATGTGGGGATAACATCCATCGAAAATAAGTCCGGTAAAGAGTCCTCATCGGCAAAAAGTGTAGAAGTTTTAAAAGTTTCTACCGACTCATAAGAATCAACCGGTAATTCTAATGGTTTAATGACGGAAAACATATATGGTAATGAAATAAATTCAATCTCCGTCAACATATTGTCGGAAGGAGATTTAATTTTGGGGGAGAGAGATGCACACTCGATGAGCAATTCTTCAAAAAATTTAGGTGAAGCACAAGTTTCCACCACCTCGTTGTTTTGTACATAAGAATTCATCTCATCGCAAAGTGCCCCAAGTCTCATTCCAGCACCATTTAGGCTTTCCAAACCTTGGGAGTAAAGAAGAAAAGTTTCGTCCAAAGTAAGCTTCCTCAGCTCAAGAGCCTCGGATTCCTCATTTGGTTGAAACTTGTCTTCGAAAGTATCAGAATAAGAATCGTCATTGGATTCGAATAATGAATACAAATCAAGCTCCCAATAAAGATTTTCATTTCGATAAATATTTTCAAGTCTTTCAATCTCAAGAAAATCTTCAAAATGGAAAACTTGAAAACTATCCCCAAAGTAAGAATCATTAGAATGGCCGTAATAACTATAGTAGTAGGACATGATTACCTCGTTGTTTGTAGAAGGAGAATCCGAGCAAGAAAGTGAGCAACCGCGAATCAAAGTTCCTTAGCGCTCAAATATGCTATCCTGCAAAAAAGGTTAAAACAAAGAATACAAATACAAAACGAAAAATACTACGAAATAATAAAACAATTACTTTCTAAAACACACTACCCGGCAATGGCGCCATTTTGATCGAGCGCAAATCGTGCGTCGTGTAGTACGCAAATCGTTGTTATTGGTTCGACGACTCAATGCAAAAAACCTAAACTACAACTACACTTGACAAGCAAGCACAGCGGTAAGTCGGGGGTATCGTAAGAAATCCATAGGGAGTGATTAAATTTTAGATTTTAAATGTTTAATGACTTTAAGAATAAAAGTGTAAAATAAATAAATGAAAAGGTGATGGTAAGAAATGGTGACAAAATAGAAAAAGGAAGAAGTTAACACTATACTACAATTAATTAAAACGAGAGTCGGGATCGCATCCCCACCATGGGCTAAACAACTAATAATTAGAATTTCGGTTCGAAAACATTTAATCGAGCATTTTCAATTAAGCATAAACATCACATAATAAGGAATTTAACCCAAAGTTGCGAGATTAAACATTTAATCAAAAATGGTCACACGCGGATTAAATTCGGATTGTCGCTATAAACACTAAAGTTGTGTGACAAATAAAGTTAAACGCATAACAATCCATCTCTAATACACGCGGTTTCAATTAAACGCAATTTTATACAAAACCTAACTTTCGGAGCTCAACGCCCATTAATGACGGAAACGAAATCCCAACCCGTTATCTACGGACAATACATGGATTAAACTACTTTAAACAACAACTAAACTAATTAAAGCAATAAATAACAACAATAAACTAATTTGAAAGCATGGAAACTAGTTATCAAAGCAAGAAACCAAGAAATACAACTATATAAATGGAATGGACAATGAAAACCAACTTACAAAACCCAAAAAGGGTATAACCCCAAGGAGAAATGAAGAAAAGCTCCCAAAACCAAACCCTAAAACTAATCTAAAATGAAAGATATTTCTCTTCAAAATGAAGAGAAAGTGTTATAAACAAAATATCCCACGGCAAACTTGTAATAAAAGGGAAGAAAATCAAAAATCTGGAGGGCCGAATCGATTCGGAAACAGGGGAACTTAGTAGCTGTAATTCTGTAGCTTTCCGAATCGATTCGGTTTTGGGCCGAATCGATTCGCCCCTACAGATTTGCAATTCTGCAGCTTTGTCCTGTTTTACGGAAAATGCCGCCATTTATTCGTTATAGCTCAGAATGAGGCACGGTCGGAGGCTACGAGAAGATAACTCAGAGGACTACAACATCCAAGAAGACATTAGGCTAAAAAATAAAAATATGAATGACTAAAATTCCCTTGAATGTGACCTTGAGTGTACTTTTTAAGTAAAAATCATCCTAAAAATGCCATAACTCCATCGTTACAACTCGGAATCATACACCGTTGGCGGCCACGCGAAGAGAAATCAAAGGGATTCAACTTCCGTGAAGAGCTAGGGATTCAAACCCGAGTGCTGAAATTACTAAAATGCCCCTGAAGCTGCAAAAGTCGACGAAAGTTTTCCGGAAAGCGTCCAAACTTCATACTAAGCATCGAAACACCTACAAAAGCTCAATTAACCCCTGCAAAACATGTTAACATAGAAATCCAAGGTTGTCTAGTTATAGGGATTAAGATACCCAAGGGGGTTAATAAGGCGTAGGTTAACGGGTGAAATACGCAATATTTGCGTCGTATCACAATGCTCCATACTAGGTTTGCTGGTAAATCTACATAGTACTCCCACATCAGAAGATATGTCAGGTCTAGTGCAATCTGTAGCATAACGTAAGCTACCAATAATGCTTACATAAGTATTTTATTTTACACTGTCGCCAGTGTTCTTAAATAACTTTACACTAGGATCAAATGGATTACTAGCAGGTTTACAGTCGAAGTAATTATATTTCTTTAGAACTTTCTCAATGTAATGAGATTGATCCAAAGAAAGTCCCTTTTCTGACCTAGTAATATTAATTCCTAATATTACACTTGCTTCACCCAAATCCTTCATATCAAAATTGGCACACAATAATGATTTAACATTTTCTACGGCATGAATATTAGAACCAAACATTAGCAAGTCATCAACATAAAGACATATGATAGTGCAAATGTTCTCAACATATTTATAATAAATGCATTTGTCACTTTCATTTATTTTAAACCCATTGGAGATGACTAGGCTATCAAATTTATCATGCCATTGTTTTGGTGCCTGTTTGAGTCCATAAAGAGATTTATCTAATATACATACTTTATTTTCTTGACCGTGTACAATAAAACCTTCAGGTTGATCCATATAAATCTCTTCTTCTAATTATCCATTTAAAAATGCAGTTTTAACATCCATTCAGTGTACAATTAAATTATTTACGGCAGCTAAAGCAAATAGTACACGTATAGACGTTATTCTAGTCACGGGTGAAAATGTATCAAAAAGTCTACGTTTTCTCTTTGTCTAAAACCTTTGGCAACAAGGGGTGCCTTATATTTTTCAACAATGCCATCCGGTTTTAATTTCTTTTTAAGAATCCATTTACACCCAATTATTTTACACCCAGGAGGAAGGTCTACTAAATGCCAAGTTTTATTTGTTTCCAAAGAATCCATTTCATCATTAATAGCCTCTTGACATAAATCGGCATCTAAAGAAGATAAAGCTTCTTGAATAGTGTTAGGATCCTCCTCTAAAGTGTAAGCATAAAAGTCGGGACCAAAATATTTTTCTACACGAGCCCTTTTACTTTTTCGAATTTCTAAAATGGATTCATTATTTTCTTTATTTTTATTTAAAGAAATATTAGTGGATGAATCTCCCCCACTATTTCTCAATTTAAAAGGAAATTTATCTTCATAAAAATCGGCGTCATTTGATTCAATAATTACTTGATTTTTCAAGTCATAAAATCGGTATGCTTTGCTATTAATAGCATAGCCTATAAAAATGCACTCATATGCTCTACTTGCTAATTTAGACCTTTTAGGGTCGGGTATACGTACATAGGCTAAGCACCCCCACGTTCTAAAGTATGTCACGTTGGGCTTAATATTTTTCCAAATTTCATAAGGAGATATTTTCATTTTAGTCTTAGGAATTCTATTAAGTACGTGACACACAGTCAAAATAATTTCATCCCACCAATGTGAGGCAGTCCCTGAATTTAATAAAATAGCCACAATTAATTCAGTTAATGTCCTATTTTTTCTTTCGGCTTTACCGTTCATTTCGGACGAATAAGGAGGAGTTTTTTCGTGAATAATACTGTGGGATTTATTAAATTCAATAAATGGTTCAGAATCATATTCGGTGCCTCTATCACTACGTAACCTTTCAATTTTTCGATTAAATTGATTTTTAATTTCATTTAGGAAAATTTTAAACATGTCACCCGCTTCACTTTAATTTTTCATTAAATACACAAATGAATAATCAGAACAATCATCAATAAAAGTTATAAAATAACATTTGCCATTTCTAGTTGTGACACCATCCAATTCACAAATATCCGAATGAATTAAATAAAGTAGTTCAAATTCTCTAAAAACAGATTTATGTGGTGTCTTAGTGATTTTTGCTTGACTACCCCATTCACATTTTTCAAAATTATTTAATGATAATTCTGGAATTAATCCTAAAGTGCTCATATTTTTAACAAGTCGTTTATTAACATGACAAAGTCTAGCATGCCAATCATTAAATGATTAAGCAATATAAGCAGAATGAGAAATTTTATTCATATCATCAACATTCAATTTAAACATCCCATCAATGGCATAACCTTTGCCTACAATAATTTTATTTTTGGTCAAAGTAAATAAATCAGCACCAATAGTTTGAGTAAATCCAGCTTTGTTGAGAAGATAACCCAAAACCAAATTTTTCCTTATCTCAGGAGTGTGAAGAACATCTTTGAGGATAACAATCTTTCCCGAAGTGAACTTTAATTCCACATTTCCAGTACCAGCAACCTCAGTGGAGTGAGAATCACCCAACAACACCTTCTTATCTGCAGTCTCAGAATAAGTCTTAAATAGAGTACGGTCATAACAGATATGGCGGAAAGCGCCAGTATCCAACCACCACCCTTCGGCACCGCTAACCATGTTGATTTCTGAAATCATAGCACATAGGTCCTATTCGGTCAAATTCGTTTGTGATTGTGGCTCATTGGGACATTTGCGAGCCATATGGCCAGGCTTGCCACACTTGAAACAGAGAAACTGTCCCGAGTTGCTAGACTGTCCATTTCCAGGGTTCTTATTCTTGTTTTGAGTCTGAGTCTGATTTTTAAAATTCTGGTTGTGGCTCTTTTTTTGATTTTTCTTATTTTTTCCGTTTGCCTTTAAAACAACTGGAGTGTGGGTCTTTTTCTAATTTTTGTTGTTAGACACAATAAGAATTTCATCTTTATAGTCCTCTTTTCGGGATTCCTCCTCAATTCTCAATTTAGTAATGAGTGACTCTAGTGAAAATTCTTTAGACTTATGCCTCAAAATATTTTTAAACTCTTTGAACAGTGGAGGCAATTTATCAATAAATACAGCCACCTGAATTTGCTCATCTAAAGACATGCCCTCGAAAATAATTTCATGGGAAATCATTTGCAAATCATGGGTTTGAGCAACAACATATTTTCCATCCGTCATTTGAAATTTCAAGTAACGGCTGACAGCATATTTTTTAGCACCTCATCCTCCGTGTCATATTTTTTAAACAGTGCATCCCAAACATCTTTTGCAGTTTTATAATTGGCATAATAGTCATAAAGTTCGTCACTTAGAGCATTCAAAATATAATTCTTGCACAGAAAATTATTTTCCTCCCAAGTTCTAATTGTTTTGCTTTCCTCAACAGTAGGTGGATTATTTACTACGGGTTTGTCAAATTGAACACACGATGTGACTTTTTTCGTAGTTAAATAAAATATCAATTTTTTGCTCCAACGTTTAAAATGGGTGCCTTCATATTTGAAAGGCTTGTTAAGGTTGCTAGAGTTAATTTCATCCATAGCAGAATAGGGAACACCTTAAAATTATTGTAGCAACAATTTAAATAAATGCAGAATTAAGGTAGGGAACGAAATTACCCAATTTAGGAGAAAATAAATCGACCCAGAAAATATAAGAAACCCGAAAGCAGTAAATCAGGCTGAGTCTCTTTAAGGTTTTTCGCGGCTCTGCCTCCAATTTGTGCTGACAGATGAAAGCCTTGCCACCCCCAGGATAAAACAGCCCTAAAATACGAACTGGTAGCACACACCAGATTCGTTCAACAAACACCCATTCTGTAATACATATATTGCTCAATTCTAATATAATTATTCCGAACAGGTGAGATTAATTATTCTTGGAGGAAAACAGAATTTCAGAACTGTGGAAAAAAAATTCTGAACTGTTTATTGAGGGGAGAAAAATGGATTGAGAACTGTAGTTAAAAATGAATCTTTCAACCTCCTTTTATTATGAAAAAAAAATTAACGTTAGTGGACAAAAAACATGGGAGAAAAAACAGGAAGACTGGGTTGTTAAGAGACTTAATCAGCCCACGTTTTGTAAAAAAAAAATTAATTACCGTTAAAGAAATTAATTTTAAGCCTAAAAAATCGTTAATTTATTTGTTCAAAAAATTATTTCTTAATGAGCACAAGCCCAAGCCCAAGACCCAGGACCCAGACCCGGACACGGGCACGGACAGGGCTGTACGGACGGCGGAGGCGGCGCGCACGTGTGACTTGGCCCATTGGGTCTGCCCCATATACCCACAAAATATTGAATGCCCAAAGGGCTGAACCTTTAGTCTAAAAAAAGAGTATATTAACACTACCCATTTTAAATACCCCACCGATGTGGGACAAAGCCAAAAGGCATTTTCATGTTTTGCACACTATCAGCTTAACAGCCGTCTTGTTCCAACAATCCACCACTTGCAAAATTTGAAAACATTTTTATCGAGCAATACCTCATAGAATTGTGCATAAGCAAAGTTGTCTTTCGACTTGAACCTTTACGTAGTAAAGATGATTCAAAATATACTAGAGTAACCGTAGTTTTGAACTCTATCTCTGACAACATCCCACACACAACCCTACTTGGGTGTAGTTCTAATAGCCAGCACGTTACGGACATGTGCTTCTATCCCAGTATAGTGAATGCTTTAGGAATTTTCCCTAAATATCCATAGGAAGCGGCCACACTTCCACATTCACATTGGTGAGTCTATCAATAATACTCCTGTAGCTAAGTACCCCACTCAAAATAGAGCTACAAATCTCATTAAGAGTTATAATAACTCATTCTTAACCGGCTTCAGGATATCATGCTCCATAGGGATGGACTCGGAGTAAAACCCCATTCTATATTAATTAATAATCGCATGATTCAACCCATATCACTTGTGACTTGTTATTACCTTTTGAACATATTTCTTGGGATCTCCAGTCTATATGTTGGGTTACCATCATAAGTGACTCATGTATCCAAGGGCTTTAGTCCCATCCCTTTCAAGGTGTTCCACACCTTCTCCCCGGCTAGTCCTTTCGTCAAAGATTAGCTAAGTTCTGTTCAAACCGTATATGATTCACCCTCACAGCACCCGTTGAAATAAATTCTCTAACAGTGCTATGTTTATGATGTATTTGTCATTTCTTACCGTTATAATAACGGTTCTCTACTTTTGAAATAGCCGCGGTACTATCACAATGAATCAAAACGGCTGGTATCGGCCTTTCCCACCGTGGGATATGTGATAGGATGTTTCTTAACCAACCTGCCTCTTCACTAGCAGTAGCTAGTGCTATCATCTCAGACTCCATAGTGGATTGAGCCACAATATTTTGTTTCTTAGATTTCCAAGAAACTGCACCACCAGTGATGCTAAATAAGTGTTGATTTTTACAAATTATCGTCATATTCTTAAATTGGGAGTCCCCGTGACTACGTGGTCAGTTTCTACAACTTATATTGGTCCAGTGCAAGGTGTTTTTGTCTCTTACGGGTCCGTTTGGGGGTTGGTTTGGATTTTCACCCTTTAACAGCTGATTTTTAAGCCCAATCTAGATATTTTCAAATTATCGTCATATTCTCAAACCGGGAGACCCGTGACTATGCGGTCGGTTCCTGTAAGTTATGTTGGTCCCGTGCTAGGCTTTGTGCCTCTTACGGGGACATTTGGGGGATGGTTTGGGTTATCCCCTTTAACTGTTTGTTTTCAAGTCTTAAGTGCTAATTTTTACAAATTATCGTCATATTCTTAAATCCGGAGAACCGCGATTATGCGGTCAATTCCTACAAGTTACTGATGCGAGGGGAATCGAGTATTCGTGTAGGGACACTGTCGTTGATTTCGGCTCCCGCTCTACATGCAAAAACCTAAGCTACAACTACACTTGACAAGTAAGAACATTGGTAAGTTGGGTATCGTAAGAAATCCACAGGGAGTGATTGAATTTTAGATTTTAATTGCCTTATAATTTCAAGAATAAAAGTTGAAAAGGTGATAGGTTGAACTCGTGAAAAAGGAAAAAATAAGAAGTTAACGCTAAATTACAACTAATTAAAATGAGAGTCGGGATTGCGTACCCTCCATGGGCTAAACAACTAATAATTAGAATTTCGGTTCAAAAATATTTAACCGAGAATTTTTAATTAATCATAAACATCACACAATAAGGAATTTAACCCAAAGTTGCAAGATTAAACATTTAATCAAAAATGGTCACACGCGGATTAAATTCGGATTATCGCTTAAACACTAACGTTGCGTGACAAAGAAAGTTAAACGCATAATAATCCGACTTTAATACGGGAGGTTTCAATTAAATATAATTTTACACAAAAACCTAATTTTCGGAGCTCGACGCCCATCAATGGCGGAAACACAACCCAAACCCTTTTTAACTACTCACTACACATGATTAATTTAATTAAACAACTAATTAATAAACAAAACAACAAATAAATAAACTAAACTAATTTATCTAGGCAAGAAAGTAAAGAACAACAAAGAAATTAAGCTAAAACAACTAAGTACAAAGTGGGCAAAACACCCATGGAAATGGAGGAGAGAGAAGCTCCACAAAAATCCCCAAAAATATGATTTTCTAACCTAAAATGAATTATATCAAGTATAAAAAAAGATCTCCCCCTTTATACAATTCTTTTACCCTAAAATACCCCACCAAAATCCACTTAAAAATAGAGATTTGCGGACCTTTAGCCGAATCGATTCGCACCCTCCGAATCGATTCGCACCTGACAGTGCTGAATTCTCAGCTCTTGTTTTACGAAAAATGCCACCATTTCTTCGTTATAGCTTGGAATTAGGCACGGTCGGAGGCTACGCGAAGATAACTCAGAGGAATACAACATACAAGAAGACATTAGGTTAAAAAACCAAAATATGAAATGACTAAAATGCCCTTGAATGTGACCTTGAGTGTACTTTTGTAGTAAAAACCATCCTAAAAATGCCATAACTCCCTCGATACAACTCGGAATCATGCACCGTTGGCGGCCACGTGAAGAGAAATCAAAGGGATTCAAATTCCGTGAAGAGTTCGGGATTCAAACTCGAATGCTGAAATTACTAAAATACCCCCGAAGCTGCAAAAGTCGACGAAACATTTCCGAAAAGCGTCCGAACTTCATACTAAGCATCCAAATACCTACAAAAGCTCAATTAACCCCTGCAAAACATGTTAACATAGAAATCCGAGGTTTTCTGGTTAACGAGCATAAATATATGGATTAAGATACCCAAGGGGGCTAATAAGGAGTAGGTTAACGGGTGCAATACGCAATATTTGCGTCGTATCAGTTACATTGGTCCCGTGCGAGGTGTTTGTGCATCTTACGGTTCCGTTTAGGGGTTGGTTTGGGTTTTCACCCTTTAACGACTTCTTTTAAGCCTAATCTAGATATTTTTAAATGATCTTCATATTCTCAAATCGGGGAGACCCGTGATTATGCGGGCAGTTGCTACAAGTTACATTGGTCCCGTGCGAGGTTCCCGTTTTCATCCTCAAACGACTTGTTTTTAAGTTTAAGTGTTGATTTTTGTAAATTATCATCATATTCTCAAATCGGGAGTTATGTGACTACGCGGTCAGTTCCTACAAGTTACATTGGTCCCGTGCGAGGTGTTTGTGCCTCTTACGAGTCCGTTTCGGGGTTGGTTTGGGTTTTCACCTTTTAACGATTTTTTTTAAGCCTGATCTAGATATTTTCAAATTATCATTGTATTCTCAAACCGTGAGTCCCGTGACTACGCGGTCGGTTCCTGTAAGTTACATTGGTCCCGTGTGACGTGTTCGTGCCTCTTACGGTGTCGTTTGGGGGTTGGTTTAGGTTTTTCTCTTTAACGGTTCGTTTTTAAGTCTACGTGTTTATTTTTGGAAATTATCATCATATTCTCTGATCGAGAGAACTGCAGCTACGCGATCAGTTCCTACAAGTTACATTGGTCCCGTGCGAGGTGTTTGTGTCTCTTATGGGTTCGTTTGGGTTTTCACCCTTTATGGGTTTTTTTAAAGCCTAAGCTAGATATTTTCAAATTATCGTCATATTCTCAAATCGGGAGACCCGTGATTATGCGGGCAGTTGCTACAAATTACATTGGTCCCGTGAGAGGTGTCCGTACCTCTTACGGGGACGTTTGGGGGATGATTTAGGTTTTCACCCTTTAATGACTTATTTTTAAGTTTAAGTGTTGATTTTTTCAAATTATCGTCATATTCTCAAATCAGAAGTCCCGTGACTAAGCGGTGAGTTCCTACAACTTACATTGGTCCCGTGGGAGGTGCCCGTACCTCTTACGGGCGCGTTTGGGGGTTGGTTTGGGTTTTTATCCTTTAACAACTTATTTTTAAGTCTAAGTGTGATTTTTACAAATGATCGTCCTATTCTTAAATCGGGTGTCTCGTGACTACGCGATCAGTTCCTACAAGTTACATTGGTCTCGTGCGAGGTATTCGTGCCTCTTGCGAGTCCGTTTGGGGGCTGGTTTGGGTTTTCACCCTTTAACGGCTCGTTTTTAAGCCTAATGTAGATATTTTCAAATTATTGTCATATTCTCAAACCGGGAGACTCGTGACTACGCGATCGGTTCCTATAAGTTTCATTGGTCCCGTGCGAGGTGCCCGTACCTCTTACGGGGATGTTTGGGCTATGGTTTATGTTTTCACCCTTTAACGACTTATTTTTAAGTCTTAGTGTTGATTTTTACAAATTATCATCATATTCTTAAATTGGGAGTCCCGTGACTACGCGGTCAGTTCCTACAAGTTACATTGGTCCGGTGGGAGGTGTTTGTGCCTCTTACAGGTCCGTTTGGGGATTGGTTTGGGTTTTCACACTTTAACGGCTTATTTTTAAGCCTAGTCTAGATATTTTCAAATTATCGTCATATTCTCAAACTCGGAGACCCGTGACTACGCGATCAGTTCCTGTAAGTTACATTGGTCCCGTGCTAGGTGTTCGTGCCTCTTACGGGGACATTTGGGGGATGGTCTTGGTTTTCCCCTTTTAACGATTTTATTTTTAAGCCTAATCTAGATATTTTCAAATTATCGTTATATTCTCAAATCGGGAGTGCCATGACTACGTGGTCAGTTCCTACAAGTTACATTGGTCCTATACGAGGTGTCCGTTCCTCTTACGGGGTCGTTTGGGGGTTGGTTTAGGTGTTCTCTGTTTAACAGTTTATTTTTAAGTCTAAGTGTTAATTTTTGCAAATAATCGTCATATTCTAAAATTGGGAGAACCGCGACTACGTGATCAGTTCCTGCAAGTTACATTGGTCCTGTGCGAGGAGTTAGTGCCTCTTACGGGTCCGTTTAGGGGTTGGTTTGAGTTTTCACCCTTTAATGACTTTTTTTAAGTCTAAGTGTTGATTTTTGCAAATTATGGTCATATTCTCAAACTAGGAGACCCGTGACTATGCGGTCAGTTCCTACAAGTTACATTGGTCCCGTGCGAGGTGTTCGTGCCTCTTACGGGGACGTTTGGGGGATAGTTTAGGTTTTCACCCTTTAACGACTTGTTTTTAAGTCTACGTGTTGATTTTAGTAAATTATCGCCATATTCTCAAATCGGGAGATCCGTGATTATGCGGGTAATTGCTACAAGTTACATTGGCCCTGTGCGAGGTGTCCGTACCTCTTACGGGGACGTTTGGGGGATGATTTAGGTTTTCACCCTTCAACGGCTTGTTTTTAAGTCTAAGTGTTGATTTTTGCAAATTATCGTCATATTCTCAAACCGTTAGACCCGTGACTACGCAGTCAGTTCCTACATGTTACATTGGTCCCGTGCGAGGTGTTCGTGCGTCTTACGGGGATGTTTGGGGGATGGTTTAGGTTTTTACCCTTTAACGGCTTATTTTTAAGTCTAAGTGTTGATTTTTGCAAATTATCGTCATATTCTCAAATTGGGAGTCCCGTGACTACGCGGTCAGTTCCTACAAGTTACATTGGCCTCGTGAGAGGTGTTCGTGCCTCTTACGGTGATGTTTGGGGGGATATTAGTTTTTCACCCTTTAACGGCTTGTTTTTAGGCCTAATCGAGATATTTTCAAATTATCATCATATTCTCTAATCGGGAGACCCGTGACTACGCGGTCAGTTCCTACAAGTTACATTGGTCCCGTGCGAGGTGTTCATACCTCTTACGGGGCCGTCTAGGAGTTGGTTTGGGTTTTTTCCCTTTAACAGGTTGGTTTAGGTTTTCACCCTCAAACGGTATGTTCTTAAGAATAATCTGAATATTCTTAAATTATCGTCATATTCTCAAACTAGTTAACCCGTGACTACACGGTCAGTTTCTATATGTTACATTGGTCCCGTGCGAGGTGTCCGTGTCTCTTACATTGCTTTGTATTAGAAAGTTCTTCCCAAAGCACCCTTCATTGGACATAATCAGTACTGGTATAAACCGTGATTAGGCAGTGAGTTCCTATGTGTTACATTGATCTCGTACGAGGTGTTCGTGCCTCTTTGGGATTGTTTGGAGGTTGTTTTGGGTTTTCATCCTCTAACGGTATGTTTTTAATCGATTTAGAATGTTTATTAATTATAGAAAATTTTGACATAGTTTCATTTGTTTATTCGTTAAATCCAACATGTTTTAACATTTAAAATAAACTCAACAGCAACAGCAAATTCCAAAACCAAACCAGCAGCAAATCCCTTCCCCCAATTTATTTAAATAAGCTCACAAAGTAAGCCATTTTACATTTGGCTACTTATTGCCGCTATTTCAGGCCATTTTATTTATTTAATGCTGCAACATTTAAAGAGAATTTGAGACTAACCAGATTTCATTTGTATTTCGATAGCTACCCAATGAACTCTTCGCGCAATAACTTCTCGAAAGTATCCCATTTGGTCCAACAATGTCTGCAAATTTTGAAATCTTTTATTCTGAGCGGCATTTAGTTGTTCATTAGACGATATCTTATCTTTCAAGTTTCTCAGCTCTTCATTATGAGATCGAGACTGTGCTATGACTGTTGAAGTATCAGAAGACTTATATTAGAATGTTTGTCTTATCAAAATACAAAAAGGATAAAAGGGGGGAAGAACTGAAAACTGCACTTATCATTCATCAAATCATCCTTTATTTTACTCCAATACGATGTCTTGAAGAATTCCATGATGCTAGGTTTCACGTCAGTTACATGCTCCTGAACTCAAAACTAATGAATGAAAGAATAAAACCAAACTAGTTGATGATGTGGGTGAAACATGTCTAATATCCACAATGTCAAGAATATTATTGTGACACATAAATTGAAATCAAATTTAGTAAGGGTAAAATCAATTTGTACCTTTCCTTCTTGAACTGAGCCTTTCAACTTTTTTTGCATAGGGTATGTCATTCAGGTTTGTGTTGATTTTTTTTCCTACCATTTCACCTTTAAACCTTTTTTTGTACCATTTAAATAACGCCCAAATATCTTGAAAATTTAAAAACTGTGTTGTGCAATCCCCAAACATAATAACATCGATATCAATCACATTAAAAGTTCAATGTAAGCTACCTGGAAAATAATTTTAATGATTTAGGCACCAAGTTAATTTTAGTATTGAACGCCATTTTGGCTCTAAAAATATGTAACTACTCCAAAGCTTTATTTTTCTTACACCAATTTCCCAAATCAATTAAAACAACCTCTCGAGTATAAAAATAAAATATATACGTGCAGAGAGAAGTGGAGCAACAAAACTTGATTATTACCTGCCTATGTATTATGGTTGCTAATAAAACCTAAAAATAAAAGGAGTTGTCCACCCAAATATTACACATTCAACTATTGTACCAATAACTCGTTAAATTTAAGAGTCGTTCGAAATTGAGTATGGAGTCTAATCAACAAACTCATAAAATACCTTTTAACCTTATTGTAAATTCAAAAGTGGCCATAAAATTTTGGAAACCCTAATTTAAATTTTAAAACACAAATCCCAAATATGACCTACGATAGAACAATCTAATTCTAAACAATATATGAGAAAAAAGTATATGAGAACAAAGAGTTCATAACAGTTTGGGCATCATAGAAGAAGTTTAATGAATCGAAATAGATGAATGGTGGAATCATTAGTTAAATTGGGTTTCTAATATATAGATTGGGTTTAATATTATGGACTTAGAATGTACAAAATTATATTCATGGGAGGTCCAATAGGCACCTTCTCTTCGACAGGGAAGAGGGACAGGCTGAACAATGTAGGTGGAATAGTGCTGGCCCGACATCAACACTGAGAAAACAATCACATATGTCGATGACACCTGTAACAAAGATGAGTGTGTCAACATCAGTTCAAATTATTCATATGAACTAACTAGAGAGTTTTCGTTTTTGTAACATGAATAAGAAATTTATTTCTCTAGTTCTCTCCACAAATTTAGAAAGAATTCATACGAGGAAAACCACAATAAGTTCATTCTTTGTATCATTTGTGTTTGCTTCCACATCTAAGATACCTTTTTAAAATCAATCAGCGTCTCTCCACTAAAAGATACACACACACACACACACACACACACACACACACACACACACACACACACACACACACACACACACACACACAGATATACACGTGTCCAAATGTAAAGATATAACTAGGTATTCAATAAGCTACTTGTAGGGTTATCACCTAAACTTTTAATTTTAGTAATATTTTCCCTGAACTTTCATAATTATCACGACACAATCGCAGTGGCACTATTAGCTCTTACGTATAGCGCCCATGTCGCGGAAAAATTAACATTGTATCTAACATGGATTGTTTCATGACAATAATAATAATAATAATAATAATAATAATAATAATAATAATAATAATAGTGATCATGATAATAATAATAATAATAGTTCAGGGTATATATATTACTAAAATTAAAAGTTTAGGCAAATTGTTACAGGGTTAAAATTAAAAGTAAATGGAGATGAAGAACCTGATTTTAAAATGAAGCTTTTGCCTTGACGAGCACGGTCGCAGACGGCTTTCGGATCCATCAGGAACTTTCCTTTGACCGTGCAGTAAACGAGGCGAATCGGGCAAGCAGGGACGGCTGAAGAAATTTCGGTTACCAGAACTGCGACGGGCTCTTTAACGAGTTGAAGAACTGGACGGTCGCAGTAAATGAGGCGGATCGGGCAAGAAGGGCCGGTTGAGAGGGCAGATGAGGTGTAGGATTGGAGCATAAATCTGGTGTGAGGAGAAGAAGAAGAAGTGGGGGACACCGGATGGGGAGGGGGAGAGAGAGAACGAAAGGTCTCGGGGGGAACTTTGAGAGAGAGAGAGCGCGCGACTGAGAAATGGGGGGAAAGCTATGGGAAAAAAATTGTGGAAAAAATAAAACCTAAGGGTATTTACATTAGTGTCCTCAATTTTGGCACAATTAAAAATAGTGCCAAATTTTGGCACGATTTTAATGTGTGCCAGATTGTTATTAAACCGTGCTAGAATTTGACACAGTTTTAAGCTGTGCCAGATTTTTAATATCAGAGTGTGCCAAATTGCTATTTTTGGTGTAGTGCTACTCGTTCAAATAGAAACTCGGTTCATTCAAATGAGAATGTCATCTTGTTTAAACAAAAACCAAGATCGTTATAACGAGATCACTATCTCATTTGAATCTGTATCGAACGACCATCAAACGAGGCCTAACAGTGTGCCTTTATTCTATGATCATTTGAAATAGTCTTTGAATGACTTCAAATGAAAAAGCTTAGTCATTCTAACGAGTCTTAAGTTCATTCAAACAAAATATAAATTTCGTTCTAACTAGATAAAAATTCATTTGAACGAAAATCACTCAGATAAAATATTAAAAAGAATTTTAAAAATAATTTTTCAAAGTTCCAAAAATATTTTATAAGTAAAAATACATCCTTAAATAAAATCCAAGATCTCACAATTCATTAGCATTAATACCTGGGAGATCTTTGATAAAAGAAAATGTGTGAAGATAAAGTTGGCACAAAACACAATACGATGTCTTCTTTGAAGCTTTACCGCAAAATCTAGAACACAATACTTCATAGGCTTTGTGGGATCACAATTCAATGACTAACCTACCATTCAAATAATTTTTTCGGATATATGCCAATTACAAACAAATTGACTCAATTGGAAATTTGTCCTTACATGCTTGGTTTTTCATTGATGCTAATTTTACCAAAGGAGGTGGGAACTTTGGAGGAGCATTTTGTTATTTTTGAAAAACATTGGTTCAGGTGCTTGAGGGATTTGGTTATCTTCCCTTTGGAGGGTCCATTCCCAAATCTCCTGTTGTTTCCCAACCCCTCGGGTTCATATTCAAACATAGGGTTAGTGATTACACCAAAGCTCGAAGCCCCTGGAAAACTTAAATTGGGCTGTAGTATGGCCTAGTCCCTACTACTTTTGGGACATGCATTCTCCCTATTGGGTTGTTATAACCCATTTTTTTGGTAATTATTAGATGTTCCTAAACCTTCTAGTAGGGTTTTCACACCTAAACTAGTGGTATAGTTTCCCATCCTTAGATTTGTTTCAAAACTGGTTTCCCTATTATTGGGCTTATAGTACATAAGGTGAAAAGGATTGGGCAATGTGGTTGTATTTACACCAATTTATGGCGTGTAGCCTTGACCATTAGATACTGCAAAAGTAGGAGAAGATAACCTACTAGTCAATGTTGTGATCATTGTACTAATATTCTACATTATATTCCCAAGATAGTCAAATACCAGGTTTAATTGGTGAATTAACTGATCTTGGGAGTTTGAAGATAAACCTATAAGAGGTGTTACACATGGATTTTTGGCCATTGGAGCCGTTGTCACATTCAAGTCTTATTTTTGATGAATTGGTCTTAACTCTTAACTAGTTTCAACCATTATTTACTCTGTGGTGGTGACATGCTATCTATTTGAACCAATTTCACTAACATTCTTTATTCCATCATCGATCATTCTTGTTCTAGCCATGCAAAACAATTATATAGCACTATCATCCTACCGGCCATTCCAAAATATGTTTCACTAGATTGGTTTGTTTGTGTCCTTTGATCGTATGTGAGCGTTCTAAACAATGTTATGGTTTTTCCAACCAATTGACAATCTTAGCCTTACAATAATCATACGATTATATACTCCTCGATGCTTCAATTACGAAGACTTGTGATCAACTTTGAGGAGACTTAAGAGTGAGCTCTAAAACCTAATCAACTAAAATTTAAGGAAGAGATATAAAGTGCATAAAATAAAGGTAAAAAAAGTTTTAAACTAAATATAACAGTGAAGTAAGATAAATAAGCTAAAAGAAAAATAATTTTCAGTAAGGAACATAAAGAAAGTTACATTAAGAGAAGTTTTAAGAGTATAGTAAACTTGATGTGCTCCATAGAATGTATTGTCTAAATTCCTTGACAAAATATATGTGAGTCTTTGTCCAAGAGGTCACCGGAAAGCTTCATCAACGAACATCATTCACTCAATGCCGAACCTCAAGTACACCATTTAGGAAAAGGTGTAAGACTTAGCGGACTTAGGTTCACCTTCGTTAGTCTATTTTTATAATTGAAAAATATTTTTAATTAACCTTGATTTTTTAATTTAGTCGAATAAACATAAAAATATACTTTTCATATAGAAAAAATTATTTTATAAAGAATTGCGTCTTTATGTGTATTTAAGTATATGTGTTCATGCTAGAAGCAAACATACTTGGAGTTTTCCTCAAAACATGTTTTGAAAAATCTTCTAAGGAAAACATGACAAAATTTTCTGGACACATTGCGACCTGTCTCGCCTGAGCTTCGCCGTAGCAAATCCAGTCGTTGATATTTTCTTATCCATGATAAAAAAAATAATGAACAAAGGCACAAAGTTCTTCACATAAGTTCTGCCGCAACTATGGGCTTCCTCGCTATAGTGACATCGTCTTACTGGTTACTTGTGTCCCCGTGTATAAAGTCTGTACTTTAGCATGACCTGGATCGCTTTAGGTTAAATGTAGCAATGTTATAGCTCGCTACAGTGAAATGCATCTAACAACATCGAAATGTTGGAGAGGAAATCCAAGGGTCTATTGAAAATGTGTATAGATTTAACTACAAAAAATATTGCACATACTCAAAAGCCTATAAAGTGGAATAAATTTACCATTGAGATATCTTTGATTTGATCTCGTTTTAGCACAAACCGTATGTGATGACAGTTGATCAAGATCGCAGGCCCGATGCACCTCACAGTCTTCTACTGTATTCCTGATATGGATAGTCACTAGCAGAGTGTGGGATCTTCCTTCGTGACCACCTTTTCTTGTCCTCTTTCCTCCTTGCTTCCCCTCTTTCTTATAAGTCCGAATTTGGGTCTTTTCAGTATCAAAGAGTGATGACTAGCTTAAGAAGGAATGATCCTTACGTGCATATATATAGGCTACAGTAGGGACCCTAAGGAGAGATAAGGATGTGGCTCCTAATGGGCCTGAGAAAACCTAATCTTAGTCCCTTAATAATAATTAATACCACTAAGTAATTATTATTGCAACTCCACTCTTGAGCTCAAAATTATATTTTGAGCTCCTCATTATTAGTTACTTAATTCTCCCCACGTTAAGGTTATAGATACCAGTTAATAAAATAAATTACTGATAATTTATTTGATTAACTTATTTAAGTCCTTGAGAGATCCAACTTAACTTATTTGTAGTGTCGGATTAACATAATCCACCTGCAGGGTTTGACACATACAAAACTTATAAGAATCTCAGGGGGTGTCACCAATCTCTATACTGAGACGTCGATTCCATCCATAAAATACTTTCACCATACAATAATCACCATTACCCAATCTATTAAGATTATTGATCCAATAATGAATCTCACCCGAAAGGTCAAAGCAATAAATAACTAGTGCATGTGTCCATCAATCATATCCGGATTAAGAGCCTTAAGTAAACCTAATAATTACGAGGTTTACATTGTCTTGTAAAATCAGTATAAAGAAAATGACCTCAAGGTGGTCCCATTCAATATACATAAATTTTACTAGCATAATAAGTTGAAACTATACAGTTTTCGTAATCAAGATAGACCTACTAAAATATTATGCTACAACCCTACTAATGGTGTGTCCATTCCATCTAAGACTATGAATGATAAAGCTTATATTCTACAAGAACTCGTGATCTGATCCTCTGTGTGTAAGCCATAATCTACACACCAGAACATCTACTGGGCAGAATAAAAGACATCGAAAATATATAAGATAATGCAAACATTATGTCCATACATGATTCTCATTAAAACAAGAAAAACTGGTTTTATTTCAATAATAAATCCATAACTAAAACTATTACATAAAACAAGGTTTTAGTTTACTTCTCTAACACGAACGTCACTTTTGCACAAATGTTTATTTAACATCTCCTTGGTTAGTTTGTCAAGCATAACATTTTGGGTGACTTCTACCTTAATGTGAATATTTGACACCTTAAGAGCGTGACACCTAATATTTGAGCCGTTAAATCTTTTCAAATCAAAGGGATATAAGTTAGTGTGTTGCTTACTCTTCCAAACCAAGAGTGAGAGCATATAAAAAATACATTTGTTAATCAAAACATTTCATATAATTGGTACCACATTTTTTCACTCCTCTTTGAGTTCTTTCAAGCCATTGTTTTTAATAGAGGCATATTTACTCATCATGTATTCAAAATCCAATTTTTATTGGTGAGTAAATATTTTCTCTTTTTTGGCTTGGAAAAACTCATTTTGATAATTAAAGCACCACACCTTTGCAAACACCCCAACACACATATATATAAGATTCCCACAAAAATCCTAGGTATATCATTTTGGTTGCTTGAAGGTTCTGTCCCGAAACAAAATAATTTGATTCTAGTTTGAATAAGAAAATTTTGGCTAGATGATTCAAAGGCATTGGTTGCGGACCTAATCGGTTGCAATTTTACAACATACTCCAGCTACTCACGCTTTCTACGGAGAATATGATGAGAAAGAGTGTCTAATTAGTTGTAGCATCTTGAGGTTGTAAGTCTATTTCTTCTAGTTTTAAAACTCTACCATAGTGCATTTGTATTTCTTATCGGCCTGAGGTTTTTCCCATTTGTGGGTTGTCCCTCGTACATCCGGTCTTCTCTTTATTTTACTCTTTTCCCATCTTTTAGAATCATTGTCTTAAATAAGAAGATGAAGCTTGAATAATTCTAAAATTTAGTAAAATATTTTGTCACACAGACTTTATTGTTAAGCCCATTATAATAATAAATAAACATTATTCTTGAATTAGGAGAATTAATTTCTATTTCAGTATCAATCATCGAGAAGCACATTCTCAGAAGTAAAAACAATTTAAGTGTAAAGGTGATGGGACTTTTCATAAAATATAAACATAATTATAATAAACCTACCTTAGAAACTACTTTTATGAAGAAGAAAAACTATATAGAAATAAAAGGAAAAAGAAATAAAAGGGAAAATAGTTTAAATGATGTATTTTTTTTATTGAAGGAGTCATTTTTTCCTTCGTCCTTGAGCTAGTTATTTATAGAGTTCCTTGCCATGAAATTGCCATTTGTAACTATTGGGTACTTACTCATTTAAATATTCCTTCCTATGTCCATTCACACCCCCATAACTGATATTTAAGTGCTCACCCCATGTTCGTGGTCTTGACATGTGTCGATCCCTTATATAGCCATTTTTATTAGGCTGTCGCATTATGTTGTCGGCTATGATTACTAACTTCTATTTCCACAGGGCTACACTCTATTGGTCAATAAATATATGGTGTAAATAGAATGTGTAAGTGTTGTAGTCCAGTTTTCCTACATTAATCTATTGAATGTGCATATCAATTCTCCCCTCAAAATTCATTTTTTTTCTCTTTGGTGTGAAAGTAATATATTATACAAAAGTATTAAGATTAATGAAATTCTCTTTTAACTCTTGGATAAAAACCTTTGAAACTTGTATGGTTAGATAGACACACATGAATTTAGTTATGGTTGGTGTGATGTTAAACATAAAAATTAATTAAAGTTGAAACATAATGAGATGAGGAGAAGGGGATTAACACATAATAATTTTGTTAATGAGAAAACCAACATACTGGAAAATCCCAGGTCTTTTAGTTCCAATAACACAGACCACAAGTCCACTATAACAATATTTCAAGTACAATTTACAGTTTATAATGTGTAAATGAATAATTACAACCAATACACCTAGTACACCAAGCCTAACACTAAACAACCCCGAAAATACTGAAATAGACCAAACAACACAAATATTAGACTTAGTAGTACACACAACTTTACACTCAAGACAAGAGTATCAGTGAAGATGCAACACAAAAAATTAAGTTTTTATAATTTCTAGTTTTTACAAAAGGTTGGAAGATCAAATCTAAAGACTAGATACAAAGTTTCTTTGCTTTAGGATTTGAAATCTCAACTGTGTGAAAATAAAAAGTCAGTTTTGGGTCTCAAATGTTTTAGCTCGTGAGTTTTTATAAAACAATAGATCTACACAAATATAAAAAGAAAAGAATCAAATTTTGTTTTCCGAGTGTATAATAGTTTGAAACACAAATTTAGTTTATAACATAGATCTATAATATATCAAAGACATATATATGTATTATAACAAGTTTGGGTAGATCAGTTCGAGAAAGGAAGATTTTAAAGTTAGGCTTTTCAAAACTAGTGTTTTGTATTCATATAAATTAACACAATTTCACACATACCAAAAATCAAAAGCATATACAATCAGAATATGAAGTTTTGGATATATGAAAAGTGAGTTAAAAGGTATACCCCACTGTAGATTGAAACCCATATAGGAGGATAAAGTCACAGAACTCCATAAACCTTTCAACGATCCACCTAGAAAGATCAAAAAGTACTTTCAAATGAAAAACCCTGAAAACTTCAAAAGGGTTAAAATGAACAACTCCGAAAACTCAAAAAACATTCAAAAGATCCAAACCCTCAAAATCAGAAAACTCTCAAATTTCCAATTCCTTTAAGAGTATCTAAACACTCAACCTCACACATAAGATTTGTAGGATGAAAAGGTGTTTATAAAAAAGGGTTAAGGGAAAATCTCTTAAACAAATTCGATTTGAACAAGTTTTGGAGAGAGAAAGAGGTCTAAAGAAAATTTGGCAGCATTTAATTTAGGTTTAGGATTTTTTCTAAACCTTTAAAACTCAACCCCGAGCCCTCTATTTATAGAGGTTGATGAATATGCTAGGTAAGGTGGTAAATCCTCAATAAATAAGGGCAACATGGTAAACAAGCAAGAGAGGTCGGTAGCGGTACATGCATCATTAGCCAGGATACCTTGGAGATTCAAAGGGTAAAATTACCCTTAAACAAAGAACAGTTCGAGAAGACGATCCCGAGGCTCATGCATGGTCAAATCGCGTGGGCCAAACCCCTCCTTTTAATTGGTCCAAAGTCAATCATTTCGATCGACACTAAACGACCCCTAAGATTACTAAACATTGTCATTTTTATTTTCTATAGATTTAATTAAGAAACAAAATAAATGTTTAATTTTGTTTCTTGTAAATTTTTATCTCAAGATTTTAAAATTTCAGAAAATCATATAAATATGAAAATTAATTTTAAAACTCTGTAAAATTATAAAATCATGAAATTTATAATTTAAAAAAAATTTAAATATAAAAAACATATACAATGTATGAATAAAAAAATAAAGAATATATTAAATAAAATTCAAATTAGTGTTTTACAATTAGAAAATTAATTTTAAATCAAATTTCGTGGGATTTAGAAAGGGAACTTAATGGTGTTCATATTTTATTAGGAAAATAATGAAAAGATAGAGAATTCTTGATCATACTCGACTCTAATCTTGCCCTCCCATTATAACATCAAGAACTCTCACTTTTTAGCAAAAAATGTTGCATGGAGAAAGTATTATATACAAAATCTCTATATAAATGTCGCATAGGTAAGAGTATCTCTCTCCTCAATTGTAGTCACACTTCCCACCATGGGAAATCATATCATGTCAAGTGGAAAATCACCACAATCTTGTTCTTCACCTATGTATAGCTTAATAATCTCAAATATCGCTTTATCCAAATTTCACATGTGTCACGCTTAACTTATAGTTTTTTGGAGACTACCGTTCCCAAGACCAGATAAAGGGGGAGGGTTGCATTAGGTAGCTGGAAGTCAGAGTAAAACTTTGTCAGATCCTTATGAACTTGAATCCTATGAATATACGCACTAATACTAGGTCATTCCTCTTGAGCGATGCGTTGCGCCTGCCACCAGGTGTCTCAAAAAATAGGCAAGGGACGTCACATCAATGTCGGATGATGAGAAATACGTAAGGGTTCCTACAACAATCTAGACGTGTGTGGGTAAATAAGCTAGTCCGAGATAATAGAATTAGGTTAGCAACTCGGAACATATGGACCATGACATAAAAAAAGAACGGAGTTAGTAGATACAATGATAAGAAGAAGAGTTAACATAGCTTGTTTATAAGAAACTAAATGGGTCAGTGAGAAAGTTAGAGAAATAAAAAAATGTAGGGTTTAAATTATATTATACAGGAAAACATAGAAATAGGAACGGAGTTGGAATAATAGTAGATAAGACCCTTGAGGATGACATCGTAACGGTTATTAGGAAATGTGATAGCCTTATACTTGTAAAACTTGTATTAGGTGAAGATATAATTAATATTGTTAGTGCTTATGCACCCCAAGTAGGATTAGACGAGCACATTAAAGTATAATTCTGGGAACAAATGGATGAACTAATTAAAGAAATACCCTTAGGTAAGAAAATCTATATAGGGGGAGATTTTAATGGCCATGTACGAAAAAATCGTGTAGGATATGAGATAGTGCATGGAGGATATTATTTTGTAGATAGTAACGACGGTGGATAGTCAATATTAGATTTCACGGTGGCTTATGATTTTGTACTAGTAAATACATGTTTTAAAAAGAGGTTTGAACACTTAATAACTTATAAAAGTGGAACGCATAAGAGCCAAATATATTTTTCATTACTCGGAAAGGTGATCGATTACCATGTGAATATTGTAAGGTTATCCCGGGTAAGATCTTAACTTCATAACATAGGATAATGGTGTTGGATATAAATATTAAAAATTAATCACGAGTGAGAAAAGAGAAGATTAACCCATGAACTAGGTGGTGAAACTTAAAAGGAGAGAAATTAGAACTATTTAAAGATAAAGTATTAAATGAAGCATCATAGAATTCCGAAGAAGAGACAAACATAATGTGGGATAAGATGGCCATGTATATTAGGAGAATATCAAAATAAATTCTTGGAGAATCAAAAGGAAAGGGGCCACAATTTAAAGAAACTTAGTGGTTGAATGAAGAAGTACAAAATATAGTCAAAATCAAAAGGGAGTGCTTTAAAATATGGCAAACAACAAGAAATGAAGAAATGTTTAATAAATATAAATCGTCTCAAAAGGAAGTTAAGAAAATGGTAAGAGATGTTAAGGCATATGATGATCTTTATACAAAATTGGGAACACAAGAAGAGAAAAAACTATTTATAAGCTTGCTAAACTTAGAGAAAAAAAAAGGATTTTAATAACGTTAAGTGTATTAACAATGATGATTCAAGAGTCCTAGTCAAGGATGACAAGATTATGGAAATTTTAAAAAACTACTTTGAGAGGTTAATAAGTGGAAATAATGGGAGTAGATTAGATATAGAGGAACTTACGGAGAGTCGAGAAAATATATTTTTTCGCAGAATTAGAACAACAGAGGTTAGGATTGCTCTAAAAAAGATGAAAATATGGATGCATTAGGACCATATGGTATCCCTATTGAGTTTTGGAAGTGCTTAGGGAAGGAAGGAGTATCCTAGCTTACAAAATTATTTAATAGAATTATAATGACTAATAGGATGCCCGAATGAAGAAAGAGTGTTTTAGTACATATTTATAAAAATAAAGGGGACATACAAAGTTTGTTAAATTATCGTGGTATTAAATTAATGAGTCACACAATAAAACTTGGGAGAGAGGATTGAAAACATTATCTGAGAATCAATTTGGGTTTATGTGCGGGAGGTCAATAATGAAAATAATCTATTTATTGAGGAGATTATTATTGAGATATACGGAGAAAAAGAAGGATCGTCATATAATAATTATAGATTTGGAGAAGGCATATGATAGGATACCCATAGATATAATATGGTGGGTGCTACATAATAAAAAGTGACTCGTAGATATATTGATGTTATCAAGGAATTTTATGATGGGTCAATGACTACTGTAAGAACTTCAGCTGGAGAAAGTAATGAATTTCTAATTTTTATACGTCTACACTAAGGTTCATCATTAAGTCCTTATCTCTTTGCCCTTATTATGGATGAGTTGACTTGATAAATACAAGATGAGGTGCCGTGGTGTATGCCATTTGTAGATGATATTATTTTAGTGGATGAGACTAATACAGGGATAAATGCGAGATTGGAATTATGGAGAGAAACTCTAGAAACAAGAGGATTGAAAATAAATAGGATTTAAACAGATAATGTAGAATGAAATTTTAGTAGTAATAGGAGGGCAAATGGGAATGTGGTGAAATTGGAGGGTCAAAAGATACCTAGAAATAATCATATTCATTATTTAGGCTCGATTATCCAAAAATATAGACATATTAGTGATGGTGTTACTCATAGGATTAAAGCAGGCTAGGTCAAGTGAAGAAGTGCTATCGACGTAATGTGTGATAGGCGTATATATTTGAATTCAAAAGGAAAATTTTATAGGTTGTTAATTAAACCTTCCATGTTATATGGGACAGAGTGTTGGACAACCAAGAAATAAAATGTGCATAAAATGAGTGTGGGGGAGATGCAAATGCTAACACAGATTTATGGTAAAACTGGAAAGGATAAAATTAGAAATTAAAAAATTCGTAAAATGGTAAAAATATCTCCTATAGAAGATAAATTGGGGGAAAATCAACTTAGATGGTTTGGACACGTCAAGTGTAGGCAAATGAATGCTCCTGTAAGGAAGAGTGATTTAATTAGTATTGATGGTAAAGGAAGGGGTACATGTAGGCCTAAATTGACTTGGTGTGATATTATAAAAAGGACATGATATTATGTGGTTTAATCGAAGATATTGCGCAAAAAAATGGGATAAAAAATAGGATTCATGTAGCTAACCCAAATTATTGGGAAAAGGCTTTATTGATTTGAGTTGAGTTGAGTTTCGATCTATCCAATGATCAACCCTTAAGGTTAGTAGAGCTTATGAACTTCGATGAGTTACCCTTAGAAAAGGACTCTCTGACCTTTTGCTAGGTGGAAAATTTAACGATTGGCTATTACGGAGATGGGGCTACTACTGGTGAAAGATTTAGAGTTATTGATACCACTGGAGCTATGACCATATGATAAATAATGGAAATCATTTCTTGGTTCCTTCGAGGAACCGCTTTCGAACCTTGGCTATCCGTGATAGCTATTTGAGATCCTCTTTATCCCTTACATCCTATCCTCACTGTTTGAAAATAATGAAATAACATGTACATCAAAATACCAAGTTAGAAATAGAATAAACCCCCAAAAGTAATCCCTATAGTTTTAGGACCTATAATCCCTATAGTCTTAGGACCATGCATTGATACTAACCGTGACAACCAATCTTTTTATATCTTAAGATGTCAAATATTTAATATCAAGATTATGAATATTAAATAATTAAATATCATTCTAATCATGTAAGCAAGAATAATAAGTGGTAAAAACTATAGATAATAATGAAATATACATATGTAATAAGAATCCAACATGAAATAAAATAAACTACTATGCAATCTCCACCGTAACTCTAAAATCCCTACACCTTCTAGGTACCACAAACCAACTATACTGAACACAATTATTACATTAAAAAACTAATATAAAATAAAGGGAGCATGACCTTACATCAACTAGAAACATGAAAGAGTAAACAAAAAATGGGTCAAGACAACAAGAAGAAATATTGCTACATAATCCCAAGCAATAAAGATGATAATATAAAGTGCCATAATTGTTAACATTTAGAGAACTCTCATTCGACACTCGTAGTTCTACATACATATCGTACATCTACATATTGTGGTTTGAATTATTTATTTATTTGTTATCACCTAGATGCATGTTTTAGGTTAAGATAAAAGTTATTAAATCGGTTTATCACAACAACTTGGTTTAAAATTGGTGCAAAGTTTTATTTGAGTTAATTTTGTTTAAGTTTATATATTAAATTTGAAAAATTAAAAACTAATTAAAAACTGACTTTTTGTTCAGACCCTACTCTCTTGGGACCTTCAAACTGATATCAGAGCAGGAACACTAATTTTTTGCGTTAGATACATGTTTTGTCATGAATTTGGCAGTTTTTATTCGAAGGATCATTCGATTCTAGGGCCCTGATATTTGAGGGGTCTAATAACGCATACTGGAAAATGCGTATGAAATTAACACTTAAGGCGATACATGAGCGGGTATGGTAAGCGGTACTTAATAGTTGGTCCCCACCTACAACATTAGCTGGTGAATATAGGATTCCTAAACTCGTAGAATAATGGAGTGAGGATGAGCATAGGTTAGTAAATTAGAATTCTCTAGGTTTAAATGCTCTATTTTATTCTATCACACTGGAGGAGTTCTATCATATTATGACATGTGAAACATATAAAGAGGATTGGGATATACAATTACCTTTATCCATAAAGTTAATTGTGTTGTTAAGGATTTCAAACTCCAAAACCTCACCACTCAGTTTGAAACCATTAAGATGGACGAGAGTGAAACCTTCGATAAACTCTACGCTAAATTGTCTAATATTATGAACTCGTCTTTTAACTTGGGAGAGAGAATACCCAAAATTCGAGTAATTAAGAAAATATTAAGGTCTTTTCTTGAAAGATTTATTTCAAAATTGACAGTTTTGAATTCCTTGGGTACTTTGGACTCTACGAAACTTGAAGAGATTGTAGGTGATTTTCAAACTCGTGATCTCGACATGTTTTCCTTTAAAATGAAGAAGAAGATAAGGGCATTGCTTTGAAAGCCAGGAAACAGGAAACACTTATTTAGGATGATGAGATTGACATCGATTCCGATGATATGGCCATGTTTGCTAAGAAATTTAAAAAAAATCTCAAGTTTAAAAAACAATCGAAGGATGTAAAGAAGTTTGAGGAAAATAAGTATAATAAGGCCAATCACTTGCCTAAAAAGTCTAATGATAATTTTAAGAGCGATGAGTCTGATAGATACTTTTCGTGTGAGGGTTACGGACATAGGGCAACTGAGTGACCCACTAAACCAAGGAAGGATGGCAAAAAACCAAAGATTTATAATGCCAACCTTAGTGATAGTGATCCAAAAGAGGGATCTGATTCCCCCATTGAGCGCAACTACACCGCGTTCATGGCTAGTCATGAGAGCCTTAATGAAAATTATTTCCATCAAGATAATTCTAAAAATGACACTTTCGAGGCCATTATTTTTTTATTCCCAAGTGAGTGATAGTTGAGAGAGTGAAAAAGAAAAGGATGAAGAAGAGGAGTGGGAGAATGAACTCCAAGTTGCCTTCCGTGAGTTTTATACGAAATCGGTGAAATTAAAGAAGGAAAACTTTAAGTTGGAAGCTAGGATGAAAGAATGTGCCATGCGTCAATGCTTAATTAATTGCATATGAGATGTCTCTTAGAGAGAAGCTCGAGTATGTTGAGGGTGTGAGAGATAGACTTCGTGATTTGATGGAGGTTTCAAAGAAGGAGCTTCTCGAGTTTGAAGTGTCTATGAATTTACTTGAGTCTAGGATAGTGGAGCTATAAGAAATAATGAGAGACCTGAGTCATGTCAATTTTGATTTGGAATCTAGGTCGAAAAAGTTGGATAAAATTCTAGGCACCATCAAAATCAAATATGACAAGTGTGGGATTGTCTTCGATAATCTAGATGCTTCTGGTACTAAAGCCAAGACAATATTTTAAAGATATTCAACCTTTACTAGTAACGTTAAAAAAGGTCAACCATTAGGTAAAACCCTTCTCCGTGCCTACACATGCACACATTACGGTAGGAAAGGTCACCTTAGGAATTTTTGATCAGATTTTAGAAATGGTCCTAGAAAGTCTAAGTCTAGAGTCACCGAGATTATCCAAACCCTAGAGCATCACGTTACACCTACGTGGGTTAGGAGATCTGATTTGGAGGGGGCTTTATGACCGGGCGGAAAAAGTGTGTTCGTGTGAGGACACAATTGTCGTGTGTTTTGCCGCCGCGATACAAAAAAAATCTAAGCTACAACTACACTTGACAAGTAAGCACAACGGTAAGTCGGGTATCGTAAGAAATCCACAGGGAGTGATTAAATTTTAGATGTTAATTGTTTTAAAACTTCAAGAATAAAAATGGTGTAAAAGAAATAAGAAAATGTGATGGTTGGAAATGGTGACAAAAGAAAAGAATAAGTTACGCTACACAAAAGTAAAGCGAGGATCGGGATCGCATTCTACCACACGGATCGAAACAACTACTAATTAGAGTTAAGGCTCGAAAGAAATTTAATCGAGCATTTTCAATTAAGCATAAACATCACACAATAAGGAATTCAATCCAAAGTTGCGAGATTAAACATTTAACGGAAAAATGGTCACACACGGATTAAATTCGGATTATCGCTATAAACACTAAAGTTGCGTGACAAATAAAGTTAAACGCATAATAATCCAACTTTAATACGCGAGGTTTCAATTAAATGCAATTTTACACGAAACCCTAACTTTCGAGGTCCAAACCCGTAAATGGCGGAACACAACCCCGACCCTATTTATCTAAGGGCAAGACATAAATGAAACTAATTAACAAAACAATAAACTAATTAAGCAAGAAATAAATAACTAAAACTAATTATCTAAGTATGAAATTAAACTACAACAATGGAAATAAACTAGAACAACAATATTAATGGTAAAGGAAATGAAAAGTTCAACTTACAAACCCCAAATGGTTATCATCCCAAAAAGAAATGAAGAAAACCTCTCCAAACCCAAACCCTAAACTAAGCTAAAAATGAAGATATTTCTCTTCAAAATGAAGAGAAAGTGTTATATACCAAATATCCTATGGCAAACTTGTAATAAAAGGGAAGAAAACCAAAAATATGGAGGGCTGAATCGATTCGGAAATGGTCTGAATCGATTCGGAAACAGGGGAAGTTCGCAGCTGTAATTCTGCAGCATTCCGAATCGATTCGGTTTTGAGGCGAATCGATTCGCCCCTACAGGTCTGCAATTCTGCAGCTTTGTCATGTTTTACGGAAAATGCCGCCATTTCTTCGTTATAGCTCGGAATGAGGCACGGTCGGAGGCTACGCGAAGATAACTCAGAGGACTACAATATCCAAGAAGATATTAGGCTAAAAAACCAAAATATGAAATGACTAAAATGCCCTTGAATGTGACCTTGAGTGTACTTTTGCAGTAAAAACCATCCTAAAAATGCCATAACTCCATCGATACAACTCGGAATCATGCACTGTCGGCGGCCACGCGAAGAGAAATTAAAGGGATTCAACTTCCGTGAAGAGCTCGGGATTCAAACCCGAATTCTGGAATTACTAAAATGCCCCCGAAGCTACAAAAGTCGACGAAACATTTCCGGAAAGCGTCCGAACTTCATACTAAGCATCCAAATACCTACAAAAGCTCAATTAACCCCTGCAAAACATGTTAACATAGAAATCCTAGGTTGTCTGGTTAACGAGCATAAGTATAGGGATTAAGATACCCAAGGGGGCTAATAAAGCGTAGGTTAACGGGTGAAATACGCAATATTTGCGTCGTATCACACCCCATAACTTACACATTGCTAGTCCCTAGCATAGAAATAAGAAACTACAAGAACTACAAGCAGACCAAAAGTAGGATACAAGTACAAAATGGGATGAAAAAGAAATAAAAAGATAAGGCCACTTTCGCGGGCGAACGATTGCATTTAGCATATGCAATAAGCCGTTAAACCCCTAGGTTACCCTAGTGGACGAGTGTCGTCTCGTGAGGGTTTTCAGGGATGAAACCCACAAACATCACATGGTTTCCTCAAAATATGCCCAACCCAATATGCGACAAACTCAACAACAACGAAAAAGATTTCAAACATGTTATTAGCATATTGAACGAATTCAAGCTAAAGTCCGTTATTATTAACAAGTTGAATGCACCTCATAGAATTGAAACTTTAAAAGTGGGAGGGGGGAAAGCACATGCATAGTGTGATTTGGTGAAAAACTTATATAAATCGGATACTAATCAAAGCAAGCATACATTCAATCCTCACGGGCATTACGCTCAACAAATGAATTCACTATGAAAAGGGAGGTAATACACGGGACATGCGGGCATAAAGAGTAAATGTAAATGGAAACTGCACCGCACACATGTCACAAATGAAGAACACTATATATAAACTGAAAAATTGTAATCTCAATGAAAGGATACCGCACACTAAAAGAGGCGAAATGCATTTTCACAGATTATCAAAACTATTATGACTTTTAAATTAAATGCACCCTAAGATCACATATGACTTTATAGGGTTGTAATGTAGGTTTGGGATTAAGGTACGAAATGAAAGGTATATGTACGGATTCAAAGTGTTCGGAGATGAAAACTTGGAATAATGGGAAGGATGCGGGCAATATCAAAAATGGAAAGTAACTTCCAAACAAGCATTAGATATAACAACTGGAGAGTAATCAAAGCTTATTGAACTATACACAACATATACAACTTTCTCTTTTCTTTTCTTTTTCTTTTCTTTTCTTTCTCATTTTTCTCTTTTGTTTTCTTTTCTTTTTGCTTTCTCTTTTTCTTCACTTTTTCACTTCTTTCTTTTCTTTGCTTATCAAACTCTCATATGCCTAAATTGCAACCGACATCATAACAGCATCATTCAATCCCAACTAACATTCCAAATAAAGGTATGGAAGGTGTATGTATGGTTTAAAATTCCAATTTGGAGTTGGTTATGGGATTTGGGTTATGAAACGAAGGGCTATATTTAGGCTCAAAGGGGTTAACGAGGGTAAACATATAAGGGTGAGGTCAAGGCTAATATGGGTGATATGACAAAGATGGCCTATGATCATTTCACAAAGTTTACGCAATTCTCGAGTCAAAACAATATATGAAAATCATGATCAAGTAACACATTTCAAGTATGAGCTCAATTAATGAACAGTCAAATGAAAGATTAGTGAGATTACCAACGAATTCAACGTTTTCAATGAGAAAAGAATAGTGTATAACACTCACAAACGACGAAAGGTACAAAGCTTACTCGGTGTAAGTATATACAATGCAACAAAAGATTACCGAGTTATAAAAATCTTAAACCAAATCAATATAACAACGAAAGTGCATATGCTCATGGGATAAAGTTTAATTCATGAAGTTATTCACAATATCAATGATTTAAGGACTAAAATCTAATAACTTCTAAAATCAAGAACATGCATCATTGAGTTGTCTATTGGATCGGGCAATTATTGAAATTTGTCATCGGAAATAAGGCAAAATACCCAACAAAGGAGAAAAAAGAAAGAAAATATTTTTGAAAATTTTCAAATTTTTCACAAAAAGGCATACTTAGTAACTAAAAGTAAGCAAATCAATGGACTACACACGAAATGGATAGAAAATCCTACACCCCCTAACTTAAATGTTGCATTGTCCTCAATGCGCATTAAGAACACAACACAAAGAGAGTAAAAGAACGATATTACCCAAAATTGGAGCGATCTCCATAAGCGCGAGTCCAAAGGAATCTACAAAACAAGTTAGTACCGAGCATAGAAAAAACAAATAACAAAAAGTTTACTAATTACACTAGACTAAATTAAAAGGAAAGAAAAATAGGAAAGAAAGAAAATTAAAAAGCTAACTATTTACAACCTACAATTTAGGCTTCACACTAACTATACACTAGAAGTCTAAATAGTTGAAGGTCCACCCAAAAAGGAATTTGACTTTGAAAGATTAACGGTGGACCCTCCAAAGCGAACAGGCCTCCCGAAAAATAAGAATTCCGTTTGAACAACGGAAGGCATGTGGGTGGTGAAAAAAGTGAACCATCGCCAATTTGAAATTTTGGTCGGACGATGGGGGATTTGGATAATAAGGGGGAAAGGTACACTTGAGGTCCAAGAAAAATCGACTCATCTCCCAAAGATTTTTCAAATGGGTGGGAGATGGTGCACACATCGGGATAACATCCATCGAAAATAAGTCCGGCAAGGTGTCCTCATCGGAAAAAAGTTTAAAAGTTTTAAAAGTTTCTACCGACTCATAGGAATCAACCGGTAATTCTAATGGTTCAATGACGAAAAACGTATATGGTAATGAAATAAATTCAATCTCCATCAACTTATCGTCGGAAGGAGATTGAATTTCGGGGGAGAGAGATTCACATTCGATGAGAAATTCTTTGAAAAATTGAGGTGAAACACAAGTTTCCACCTCCTCGTTGTTTTGTGCATAAGAATTCATCTCATCGCAAAGTGCTCCAAGTCTCATTCCAGCATCATTTAAGCTTTCCAAACCTTGGGAGTAAAGAAGCAAAGTTTCTTCCAAAGTAGGCTTCCCGGCTCAAGAGCCTCGGACTCCTCATTTGGTTGAAACTCGTCTTCGAAAGTAATGAAATAAGAATCGCCATTGGATTCGAATAATGAATCCAACTCAAGCTCCCAATAACGATTTTCATTGCGATAAATGTTTTCAAGTCTTTCATTTTCAAGAAAATCTTGAAAATGAAAAACTTGAAAACTATCCCCAAAGTATGAATCATTAGAATAACCGTAATAACTATAATAGTAGGACATGATTACCTCGTTGTTTGTAGATGGAGAATCCGAGCAAGAAAGTGAGCAACCGCGAATCAAAGTTTCTTAGCGCTCAAATATGCTATCCTGCAAAAAAGGTTAAAACAAAGAATACAAATACAAAAGGAAAAATACTACGAAGTAATAAAACAATTACTATCTAAAACACACTCCCCGGTAACGGCGCCATTTTGTGACCGGGCGGAAAAAGTGTGTTCGTGTGAGGACACAATCGTCGTGTGTTTCGCCGCCGCGATACAAAGAAAACCTAAGCTACAACTACACTTGACAAGCAAGCACAGCGGTAAGTCGGGTATCGTAAGAAATCCACAGGGAGTGATTAGATTTTAGATGTTAATTGTTTTAAAACTTCAAGAATAAAAATGGTGTAAAAGAAATAAGAAAAGGTGATGGTTGGAAATGGTGACAAAAGAAAAGAATAAGTTACGCTACACAAAAGTAAAGCGAGGATCGGGATCGCATTCTACCACACGGATTGAAACAACTACTAATTAGAGTTAAGGCTCGAAAGAAATTTAATCGAGCATTTTCAATTAAGCATAAACATCACACAATAAGGAATTCAATCCAAAGTTGCGAGATTAAACATTTAACGGAAAAATGGTCACACACGGATTAAATTCGGATTATCGCTATAAACACTAAAGTTGCGTGACAAATAAAGTTAAACGCATAATAATCCAACTTTAATACGCGAGGTTTCAATTAAATGCAATTTTACACGAAACCCTAACTTTCGAGGTCCAAACCCGTAAATGGCGGAACACAATCCCGACCCTATTTATCTAAGGGCAAGACATAAATGAAACTAATTACCAAAACAATAAACTAATTAAGCAAGAAATAAATAACTAAAACTAATTATCTAAGCATGAAATTAAACTACAACAATGGAAATAAACTAGAACAACAATATTAATGGTAAAGGAAATGAAAAGTTCAACTTACAAACCCCAAATGGTTATCATCCCAAAAAGAAATGAAGAAAACCTCTCCAAACCCAAACCCTAAACTAAGATAAAAATGAAGATATTTCTCTTCAAAATGAAGAGAAAGTGTTATATACCAAATATCCTATGGCAAACTTGTAATAAAAGGGAAGAAAACCAAAAATATGGAGGGCCGAATCGATTCGAAAATGGTCCGAATCGATTCGGAAACAGGGGAAGTTCGCAGCTGTAATTCTGCAGCATTCCGAATCGATTCGGTTTTGAGGCGAATCGATTCACTCTACAGGTCTGCAATTCTGCAGCTTTGTCATGTTATACGGAAAATGCCGCCATTTCTTCGTTATAGATCAGAATGAGGCACGGTTGGAGGCTACGCGAAGATAACTCAGAGGACTACAATATCCAAGAAGACATTAGGTTAAAAAACCAAAATATGAAATGACTAAAATTCCCTTGAATGTGACCTTGAGTGTACTTTTGCAGTAAAAACCATCCTAAAAATGCCATAACTCCATCGATACAACTCGGAATCATGCACCGTCGGCGGCCACGCGAAGAGAAATCAAAGGGCTTCAACTTTCGTGAAGAGCTCGGGATTCAAACCCGAATGATGGAATTACTAAAATTCCCCCGAAGCTGCAAAAGTCGACGAAACATTTTCGGAAAGCGTCCGAACTTCATACTAAGCATCCAAATACCTACAAAAGCTCAATTAACCCCTGCAAATCATGTTAACATAGAAATTCGAGGTTGTCTGGTTAACGAGCATAAGTATAGGGATTAATATACCCAAGGGGGCTAATAAGGCGTAGGTTAACGGGTGAAATACGCAATATTTGCGTCGTATCACTTTACATGATAGACTTGTTGATTCTTGAATGCTTACACATAATACTTCTCATGCTATATCTAATGGTTGATTGTGTTCACATGTTTACATACACTAGTTTTTGTACTTTATGGTATATATGTTTGCTAGTTGTATATAGTTTGAGTCTTTTGTATTTTTATTTTTTCATTTATTGGATCCTATTGAAAAATACAAAAAAGATTTTATTTGTCTTTTGAGTTATTTGTTTTTTAAAAATTGGTATTATTTTAAAATTGTTTAAAAACTCAAAAAGATATTTGGTTTATATAACAACCCACTCTAAACATACTTTAATAAATGCTTTAGTCCCCTGAATAGATGGAAATTCCAATTAAACACTAGAATTGTACTAAACTAACAAAATGTCCCTTAAGGAAAATTCAAGATAACTTACACTTTTCTATATCAATTGAACCCTAACTTTCACTCAAAGTTTAATCAAATGACTTATATATTATAGGAATATCAAGAACTAGACCATTAGAATTGAATAAGTGGCACATAATCCACTAAACTTTTAGAAAATAACTAAAAACCCTTAAAACTAATTCAAAACTATCCAAGGAACAAAATCAAAACCTAAACTTATTTACCCTTTCCCCTTGGTGACATGGCCCCAGCTGGACAACCAACATGGCTTGTACCATGTGGGTTAAACATGATACCCATTTTACATCCAATAAAACCTTGGTAAAAATTTGTGCAATTCAACCTTATCTCCACCTCTAAACCTACTAATTAACTCCCACAAACCCTATAAATACCCCCTTTTACCTCAGAAGAAAACCATCCCAACTAAGAGCTATTCCAAAGTAAAAATTTGAGAGTTTATACTTTTCAATTATTTTATGCATGAATGCTCGTTTCTTCAATTTGGTTATGTTTCTGTATATATGTAGAGTAGAATTACGAGTTTTCATGTGAATTTTAACATAGGAACGCACTAAATTGACTCAAAAATAAGAAAACTCTATTAAAGCTTGAGCTTTTAATGGTGGATTGTGCTTCCTTGGTTTTCAACCAGTTTCAAAGCGAGGTAAGTTGAGCTTAGGTTCTTAGGAATCTGGGTGAAGAGTTGCTTTGGACCAAAACCTAGTTTTGATACCCCAAATCAAAGCTTGAAGTTTCCACCCCTGAAAATTACAGAAAACTAATTTGAGAGTTTTACTCCATCCATATTACTCAAACCAAGTTTATTCTTCCACATTTTTTATACAAAACAAAGCTCGTATGTTGCCGGAACAGTCTTAATAACTTTGAGTTACTTATATTGGGTTAAATTTTCATTATTTATACGAAAATCCAATAGCTTGATTTAGCCCACTAAAATTCTTCAAATCTATATGGTTGGATTCCTCTTCAAATATTAAGCATCTTTCATTCAAGAATCAACTTAAAAGGATTTCTAAAATGTTTCGAATTTGAGGTCAAAGTTTTAAAACCCTAAAGTAAAACTGTTGAAGGTCAGAGACGAGCACGTTACATGCGTACGAGTAGAAGTCAAATTAGGCACATGGTTAGTTTGACTCAGCGCGCGAGGGCGCGTATCCAATTCGAAAATTATGATTTTTTTTCCAAATTTTTTTTTTTAATTTTGAACAAAATGGTATATTACATCACTATTTTGGGATCCCAGGAAAGCATTTCTCAAGAAAACCAGTTTTAAGTTTAAAAAAATTAAGTTGTAATTTACACATAAACCCTGGGCTCTTTTTTAAATATTTCAGAATGACCCCAAACTTTTTCCACAAATTATTTAGTTTAAAAAATAAATTTATCTTCTATCACTAATTTCAAATTCAACTAGAAATGTGGGAAACATTAATTATATTAACTTTTTAAAATTATAAATTATAACCCTCCTAGTTAATTTTACACCGCAATTAATTTCAGTTTGGTATCTTACTATATCACGTACACATTATATTAAACCTTTATAACCTACTTATACTCTCCATGATTTCAGACTTCCCAGTCAACCCTGTGAATTAAACGTATACACCCAGAATCCATAGAAATTTCAAAGAGGTAATTTTAGTTTCAGTATTAAAATTGAGCTTATGTCTTTCACCATAACTAATTGTTATATCACTCTCTGATAATGTTGAACTCATATTTCAAATACGAACTCATTTGTGTAGTTCATGTTTATTCCGTATATTGATTCTATCGATATTTCAGTTTTCCTAAAAATCGATAAACCTTTACAACTTATGACTCAGTAAAATCCATTGAACTCTTTTGTTTACCCTTAATTATAGTATAACCATGTAACATATTATAACTACATATTACCCTGCAATTTATAGATTATTATTAGTGAAACCCCTAGTAGTATACCTTACGATTTAATGAATAGACCCCAGTATACCAGGTAATTCTAATTGGCCTGTAGGATTCCAATGTTGGGTGCCTAGTTTTGTTATTTCTACATACATATGAGTGCTACTCTAGCTATGTGTGTCAAGCATTTATTATAATTATTATCCAATATTTTGGGATTCCCTGTCCAAGTACAGATTATACTTTGGACGACATTGTAATGGGATGTCTATGCAATTGGAGCCCTTATAACTAATAATGTATGGGTTCTCTTGTTATAGTCTGAACCTTTAATTTAATACACTCTGCCATATCATTCATTTACATATTGTTAATCTCCAGTATACCACTGACAATTTCTATGATATTTCAGTTGCGTCCATATTTTATATCATGAATATCAAATCCTATTAATCTCTAACAATGCCTTTTCTTCTGTACTTTGTATAGAAATGAAAATTATCTACTTGGCATGTCTTCTTGATTGTTTTCCTTCCAGATAGATGACGAACCTGAAGAAGATGATATACCTCTCAAACGTCTAGACTTTTATTCTATTTTACCTCAAAAAATCTTTTCGGTCACGTATGTATGGGTGGTAGGAGACAAAGATGGTAGTTCCCATTGAAATATCTACACAACGACTTATTATCTCTTATGATTTTTGAGTGTTTCCTACAATTTTACCTTATATGTGGCATGCCCGAATAAATTATGTATTTCTATTTATTTCAGACTCAGTTATGTAATAAGATGCTAGACATCTCCCCTAATAAATATCTTTTAAATTTCCGTTGCCTTTAATTTATTTAGTATATTTTTCTTTATTTATTATTTTAAACTTAGAATTCATGGATGCGACATCATGGTATCTGAGTAAAAACACTTTACTGGTAGCCCTTATCAATGCTTTAGAAATTGGTCATTTTTCAACTTCATAGTAAGAGACACTCAAAATCTCGCATATGGACCAACGAAACACCAATAAGATGTTAATGATTTGATCATGAGTTATATGCACGTTCAAGTATTGTGCAATCGATGCCATATTTATAAAAAAAATTGTCAATCATGATTTATCAAATCAATTTCAACTAAATAATTAACTTAATCAAACATTTTCATCAAATGGTTTAGAATTCACTTTTAATCATTATTCAAATTAATCGATCATTAAATCAATAATAATCAAAGACTTAACACACTATTAAATAATAATAATAATAATAATACCTATATTTACAAATCATGTTTAATAGAGAAATATAACATAGAAAGAAAATGCATGAAAAATGCACATATGCATGAAAAACTCACTAACCCATGAAAAATAATACAATCGAAGTCTTTCATCCACATTGACTTATTTCCCAACAAATAAAGAATGAACTAGGAATGGTAACCAACAAGAACCTAGTTATCCAAGAAAACTATTTACTTAGATAGCGATGGGTGTTCCATTTCCCGGATCAATGGGAGGAACAAAGATAACCTATTTATTCATAAACTTTATTTATGGAACAATAGCCTCTAATTTCTTCCTTGATGAATTCCTAGACATTTCACTATCAACTTTTGGAATCCATCTTTCATTCCTCCTACGATTCTTATGCCTAGTCCTTGAACTTTGAGCATATGGTCTAGGTCTAGGTCTAGGTCTAGAAAACTCTCTTCTAGTCTCACTTATATCATGCACTAGGAAATCCAGTAACCTATCAAATTTACCATAATGTTAACTAAAATTATCCCCGTGAACAATTATTCTTCTATTTACCATAAACGTATTATTTCTCTCTCTCTCTCTCTCTCAAGCATATACAATCTTGATTTGTGTGGCCTTATATCTTACAAAAAGTACAAAAGGTATATTTCTTTTCATAACAATGTTCCTTCAAACCTTATCTCATTGCTTTTTAAGTCTTTCTTCTCAGATTTTTCCTTTTACCAACTCTTTCAATTCTTTTACTTTTAAAGCAAAAATGTGCAACATGGTTTGACTTAACACAAAAAGCACAACCAAAAGTCTTTTTTTTTTATCAATTTTGAATTTATATTCAACCTCCTTCTTTTGAAGCATAGGATTTTGTACCTTATCTTCCTTTTTAGAATTTGAACTTTCAACATTCAATTTTGTTTTTGACTATTTTTCTCAAGCTTTGAATCATTGAAACCAATTCCATGATTATTCGATTTTGGTTAAGCATTACTCAATAGAAATCTATCAAGAACATTTTTTCCATCATATATTTTAATTTTCAAATCCTTAGCATGCTCAAGTTCAAGTTTCAATTTTTCAAAGTTAACTTTTAAAATTGAATTTTCAAGCTCAATCTTTTTTTTTTCATTATAAATAATGCACATTTTATGATTTCAAAGACTAACATTGCTTTGACAAAACTTTAACAACTTTTATGGTATTAAAACAATTTGATTGACCATTTTACAATTTTTCTTCTTTCCCATCAAGTTAACTTTTATAAAACTTTAATCTTGTTGAAAAATTCAATATTTGATTATTTAAATTTTAGAGACTCTTGAAATAGTTCATCATAACGCTCATGAATTTCATGCACTTTATCATGACTATCATCTTATGATCTGGAATAAAAGTATGTGAATCCTCATTACTATATGATGAAGAATCACTAAGAGACCTATTTTTAGAAGCTTTGATCATATTCTTCTTTACCAAACCATCTAGAGACATCCTATTTCAATCAATTTTATCACTCTTATCTTTTTGGATCATGAAATCAATATTTCTTTCATTCTCTTTTAAAAATAATGAATCGGTTTCCTCTGAATCATGTGATGATTATTCACTCAATGTGTCAACTTGAGAAGAAGATGACTTGTTTTCACACTTTTAAAAAAATTAAATTCATCTTGCAAAGACTCAAATTTTTTGTCAAGTTCACTTTGAGAAATTTTACAAATAAGAAGCTCTTCCTTCACTTTTTTGAGTTCAAATGTCAAATCATTTTTTTCTTGTTCCAAAACTTTGAGTTTTTCTAAATAATTATTTTTTTAACTTGTCAATCTTCTCAAATACGATTATTTTCCTCTCAAAGATTGGTTATCTTTTTTCAAATCAAAATTTAATTCGAACAACTCACCTTTATCTTTTTCAATCATTGTCAATTTTCATTTGTAAGTTGACTAGTCATTTCAAACTCTTTAAAATCTTAATTTTCTTGTTCACAGAGTTTGTCAAGATTAGCCAATTTAACATTTATCCTTTTCATTTTGAAAAGTTGAGCATTCAACACATCATTCTTTTGACTCAAGGAGTTCCCATTTTCAATTTCATAAAAATCAACGTTAATAGATTTCGAATTTTTTCAAGAATGAAATGGTATCGCCACACGCTTATCAAATCTAGATTTAATTTAATCTAAACTTTCACTTTGACTTAAAATTAATACTAGCCAGATTAGGACAATCCATTTCCATCATAGTAATAAAAATTAGATCTACTCATAAGTAAACTAGATCAAAGCAAATAACACATAAAACATACAAAAAGTACAATGATTAGCTCAAGCACGTTCATGATATTCAAACGATCACTTGGATGTGATACCAATTGAAGAAGTGTGTTCTTGTACATGAATAAACACCTACAACAAACCTAAAGGGGAGTAAACAAGCTTGAAGACACCTTATAACCAATTTTTGATTTCAAATAATTTTGTTTGGATATTCAAATTACTTAACACAAGTTTAACCAAATTGATTAGATTAACTCACATAAAAACATAATTAGGTGAATCCAAATGAACAAAACTAGATCTAACACACCTAAGTCAGTTATAAATTAATTCACTAAATTCAAATTAGATCTAAGTGATGTGTGTGATCAAATATTATCATATGAGTATAAATCATTCACACTAAATCACAAGACAAGGTTTATGAGGAAAACCCCCCACCTCGGGGTAAAAAACCTTGACACACACTAATTTTTATTCTACTTGAAAATAAATTTTACACTAGGAAATAAGATACCTATCACACAAGCACTTTCATTTAGTTACTTATGATCCTTCAACTCTCCTCCATATACAATAAAAATCCATAACAAGGTCCACGTTGTGAATGAAGGAGTTCGCTCTCTTTCTTGGAAGTCACGTCACACTATAAATTCTCCAATAAATTCTTTTAGGTCTAAGAGTAGTTGATCATACAATCCAATGGTAGATTGATTTGAACTTAATAGACAATGTGAAATCTGAAACAAAACACTCTCAATTATTTCTCAAAAGCGTAGATTAAGTATAAATATAATTTCTATGAAATTTTTAGGGAACAAGTGAGATTGGGAAGAAAAGAAAAGAAAAAATGCTTTCAACCTAGAAAATGCTCTCAGAAATGTGTTTAAGTCATGATGCTTTCAGATCTACTTAAATGGGAGGGAAGTTACCCTTTAAATAGGATTTTAAAAAAAATTAGGTCTTCCGTGCACACAATTAGATATGGCCGTGCGCAAGATTTCATCCAATATTAAAATTTTGGGCAAACCATGTGCACGGGCTTAAATCATAGCGTTGGGAACGACGATAGTGCACACATGCTCAAAAGAGAGTTGTGCGAACGATCAAAGCAAATGGTATATAAAAAAGGGTTTAATTCTTCAATAAAGACTTAACAATTCCCAAATCAGTTTCAAAAGCATTTTAAAACCTTCAAGACCACTTTAAAAACATTTAAACACTTGTTCCATCACCTTTTAAAATCCTCACATATTTTCCAAAACGTTTTGTGCACGTGTGTGTTTAGCCATAATTAATTCAAAATCTAGTAAAATGATATAGTCTTCACTTCATGGTAAATGTATGAAACAGAACTCTGCATTGAGCGGCTTGCAAAATCTTCAATCTTTAAAGGTTCATTCAATCAAATGACCCCACTTCACTCATATCGAATAAAGTCTATATGACTTGATGGATTCAATGGATCAAATATTTTGACTTGAAAATAAGACAATTAATATATTTTACAAAATTATATTTTCATTCTTTGTGTGGGTTCGGGAACCAAGTTACGAGTGGGGAAGGTATAAGGTACCCCACTTGTTCTTTATGTTTTCTTATCTATATACTTATTGTCATATTTATGATTTGTAATTACTTTTATTTTATTTTAGAACATGTTGAGAGACCTTAATTCTAGAATCCATTAAAAATTAGGTATATGCTTAGGTATAAAAAATGGTATTTCTTAGAGGTGTAGGAACATCACTAAAAAAATGTGACTACACAATAGTGCTTGCATGAGAATATGTATTTGGGTAACGACTGACCATTAGTATGTATGTATGTGTACGAGATACCTCTACCTCAATAACTAGAGACCCTTAATGCATGTGTATGTAATGGAAGACTGCTGGTGTGTTGAGGTATTTTTATTATATAGTTATACAGGTGAAGTCATAGCTTGACATAGTTTGACATATCATTCACGAAGAGTAATGGAAGTGAGAGATAGAATCATCAGTATTCATAAAATATATCAAGATATATTCCAAAGGCTTGTGCTCATGAAGGAAGCACCAGTATTACACCTATATATCCAGGGAGACCCAAGATTAAAGCCTATGTAATTCGTTAGGTGTTTTGCATGCGTTTGAATGTTTGTACTTATATGGGGGTGTAGGATAACAGGTATAAACTATACAACATTATGGTATATAGGGAGCCTAGTCCTTTATGTAAGGACATAATTTTATAAATGTTCGGGGTAGAATCTAGGAATTTTCTAGTTTTCTCCTAGATCACAGTTTGTATGTCCGATACCGCTACATTCGGCATGCCAACACGATCAACCTCGACGGCCTTTATCCGAATTCAATGCGTCCATTATTGTCACGTGCATCATGCTACATGCGACGTGCTTCTCAGCTCATTCCCACTACTCCACTATGCTTTATCGATAAAATGTTTTATTGGAGATTTAAATATTTGCATAAATATTTGGGAAATTTTTTGAAAATTATTTTTGAAGTCTGGATTATTTCTTTTTATCAAAAGAAGAATTTTTTCTAAGTGTAGAAGCAAAGTGCCTTGAACGATGAGCTCGCTCAAACGACTTTGAATGTCGTTCCCACGAGATAGGCATGTCGCGCAATCTCGTTCGAACGACTTCTGTCCTTCGTTCGAGCGATATGGCTATCTCGTTCGAACAAGCCACCGCCTAGATTTTCGTATAAATATCCATTCTCCTTCTACACGTTTTTCAAGTCTTTCTGCAATCTCAAAATTCTGCGAAAACTGTCCAGAATAAGACTTCATCTTTTTAAGGTTTTCTGAACCTTTTTGATTCACAAAACCATTCCCATATATGTGTGTGAATCTTTAAACCTTCAAGAGGATCTTTTACACATCTGGAGTAATTTGTGAGGAAGCCGTTCTCTTCTTCATTGCTGCCCTACTGGAAAGGGATAGTTCCAGCCGCCGATAACAGAACCGACACCCGAGGGTATTTCTGTGTCACGTATTTTCATTGTAATCCTTGTAAGCCGCTCTCTTACAAAATTATAGTGAAAATAAAAGGTTTAGCCCCTTTGGGGGAGTTTTCCTCATTTGTGTGTGTTTGATTGTTCTTGCTTGATTTTATCATCATCAATCACACCTAGATGCATGTGTAGGACTTAATTGATAAAAATTGAATTTAATTAAATAATTTTCTTATTTGAACGCAAGCGCACTCTTCTCAAATTGGTATCAGAGCCAGTTACACAACTGTACCGTGTAATTTTCCGCAAAATTTTCTAAGATATCAATTTTATGAAAAATTGATTTTTGAAAACGAGTGTGTTCATAATGGAGAAGTTATATAATAAAATGCCAGTTTTTTACGGAACAAACTATGCATATTGGAAAGCCCGCATGAGATCTGCATTAAAAGCCATTGATGAACGTGTCTGGATTTTGGTTGAAAGAGGGTGGACACCTCCCTCCGTCACTCTTGAAAATGTGACCAATTTAAAACCTGTCACTACATGGACTGAAGAAGAGTTTGAATGGTCATCTTTTAATTCTAAGGGTTTAAGTGCCATTTCTGGGTGTGTCACACCTAATGAGTTCAAGCGCATAATGACGTGCACCACGTCAAAAGAGGCATGGGATGTTTTGCAACTTACCCATGAAGGTACTAATGCTGTGAAAGAGTCGAAACTGCAAAATTTAACAACTCAATTTGAAACAATCACCATGCTTGAAACTGAATGTTTTGATGAATTTTATGCTAGACTGTCTGATATTATTAACACTAGCTTTAATCTTGGTGAACACATTCCTAATGCTAGAGTTGTTAAAAATATTATTAGATCACTGCCTAAGCGTTTTATCCCTAAAGTTACTGTGTTAAATTCTATGGGTAATTTAAATACGCTAAATCGGAAGAACTTGTAGGAGACTTGCAAACGTATGAAATTGATATGTTTCCTAAATCTGTCAAGTCTAAAGATAAGGGAATTGCACTTAATGCCCAGGAGAGAAAGAGTGAGGGGTCGGAAAGAAAGAGGGGTGAGTCATCTAGAAAAAGAGAGACATAAATGTCAGATTCTGAGTGTGATTTTGACTTAGATGATTTGGCCCTATTTGCTAAAAATTTCAAGAGAATTATCAAATTCAAGAAAAAGGGAAATTTTAAAGATAAAAAGAAATTTGAGAAAAATAAGTTTGAAAAGAAAAATGAAAAAGGTTTTAAAGATCCACATAAGAAATAAATTGAGGGATGCTTTGATTGCGACGGTAGGGGTCATAGAGATTTTGAGTGTGCTACTAGGATGAACAGAGAAAATGGGAAAGTTGTCCTTAATGCTACCCTTAGTGACGACAGTGAGGTCCAGTCGGTGGATTCTGGAGATGAGTCACCGCATGAGTGTAACTTCACCGCATTTATGGCTAGTCATGTGAGTACTTCTAGTGCTTCTCACGACGATGAGGATGCTGCTTCACAGGGACACCTCGACAGTGAGAGCGATGCGAGTGAGGGGGAGGATGATGCAAGTGAGAGCGAGAGTGATCTTCAACGCGCCTACGCTGAGTTATATTCTGAGTCATTTAAGACCAAAAAACGTAACAAAACGTTAGTTCTTAGAATCACCACTTTAGAGAAAGAGTTAAGATTGTTTGGAGAAAGAGAAAGTTTTTGTGAGAAAGAAAAAGAGAGAAAGGAAAACCTTGAGAAAATAAGATGTTTTGAGTGTGATGGGACATGCACAAGAAATTTGAGTGTTCCACCAGACTTAGGAGAGAGGGCAAAAAGGTTGCCATGCCCGCTACCCTAAGTGATAGTGAGGATGAGAAGGGTGATGATAGTGTGATCCAAAAGGCTTTTAGAAAGTTATTTATCGAGACCATGAAAACAAAAAGGTCAAATAGAATTCTAGGTCTTCGGATTTGTGAGTTGAAGGAAGAGAATGTTGAGCTAAAAAGGGAAAAATGTGACTTGACCAACACGGTGTCTAGTCTGACGACACGTGTATCCCATCTTGAGGATTATATCATACAAACACGGGAGTTCCAAGTCTCATTAGAGAATGCATCTGCGAAGGTTGATAAGATGGTTCCCTATCCCGGTTTGAATAATGGTGAGAATGTTGAAAAAGGTCATGACGGTGCATTCACTACTTCTAATGCACTCGAGCCTATCTCCACTTTGGTGAGTGATTCTCATGGGTGTCCGTCTAGGATAGTTCATCCCAAATTTTTTGATAAATTAGTTCCTAGATCGGTTTATGTTTGCTCCCACTGCAAGAAACGAGGGCATCTTAGGGAGTTTTGTTCTAAGTTGGGTTTTGTGTCACAATATTCCACTTTACACATTCATGCACATGCACCCACTCATGATACCTTGCTTGCACATAATGATAGAGAGTTTGCACATATTCGCAAGGAAGTGAAGTTTTTGATAAAGACCACACATGATCTTATGGAGTTGGTCTAAAAGATGTCACCATCTTTGGAAAACTCCACCGCTCTTCCCGGTTGAGGTCTTAACATGTCTGCTAGCATATGGTGGTTTTCATGATGTCTCTTTTGCCTATTGCTAGCATGTACCATTAATTTGTGTTACTTTTTTATTTTTGAAAAATCCAAAAAGATTTTCGTTTTATAATTTTTTTTGAAAAACTCAAAAAGTTTTTTGTATTTTTTTTCACCTTTTATGGATGAGCATATAAGATAGCCGAGTCACAATTTCATTCCATTTATCCATGTGACTGTTTGATAGAGATTTGAGACGCTACATCATTTCATCTATGTGCTTTACATTGATTGGAGTCTTTGAGATGTGATTAGTGATATCTTCCAACATGTTTGACTTCTATCTCCTTTATTGCACACATGCACGGATTTATTTGATTATTGTACTTGTCTATCACATATTGACTTGAGTGTTTCCATCTGAATTCTGTCTATACAACTGACCATATGCGATAAAACTTGACCATATTGGAATGCATGTAAAAACCATTTTGGTGAGATTGTGTGTTTATTTAAAAACGGGGAAGGGCTGCAAAAGGTTCATTTAGCCTTTGCGATTTTAAGCCACTGTTAAAAAGGACCTAAAAATTGAATAATTTTATTATCCGGGGTCCAAAGAGGTTAAAAGAGCCCGAAAAAATTTAAAGGCAATAAAAATCAATATATGCCAAATATGGGCCATTAGATTTCACCATCAATTCTTCAAAGTTTGAGAATTTAGAACGCCTCTATTCAAAATTTAAATCTGAGGGAGTTTGGTTGGAGAATATACACGGGTTTGCACATCCTTGAAAGTCCTGAAAAAGCATAAAATAGTTTTGGACGTTATTGGTGAGGAAATCACTTTGAGCTTTGATTTGTTGATTTGATTAAGTCAATGTCTCATATTACCACCTTTTTACACCAAAGGAAGATTTTGAGTTCATTCGTTAGGAGTATCCGATATTCATCGTGCACATATGTCATGTTTGTATGCATTGATTTTCCTATCGAATTTGATCACACCCCTACATTTACGCTATCATCGACTTGGTTGTTTTTGTGTTCTTTCATGGTGTGATTCTTTGTTGTATATTATGTGTGAAAAATTTTGAACAATAAGAAAATAACAGTTTATTCCCTTGTGTCATTCTCCATGTGCATTCATTTATGCTTCTCATATCTGTCTATTTGGGGACATCATAAAAAGGGGGAGAAGAATTATGGGGGATAATTATTTTGGTGTTTGATTGATTTATGAATGACTTGCTTAAGATCAATTGATCACGGATTTTTGCATATCATTATATTTCAAACTGTTGCTTGTCACGGGTATTTGCTTTATCTCATGTGTGTAGGTACAACATTGTTCATTATTGGATTACACACCCTGATGATAAAAGCTTTGAAAGTTTCTGAAGAGCTGAAGATTTGAAAGACATGTCATTTAGTATTCTCAGTTTGAGGGTTTAATGGGGATATTATCTTGTATGTCATTTGATTGCATAATTCGAATTTTTTATGTATGTACCGGCATAGACATAGGGGGAGATTTGTAAGGACATAATTTTATAAATGTCCGAGGTAGAATCTAAGAATTTTTTATTTTCTCCTAGATCACAGTTTGTATGTCTGATACCGCTACATTTGGCACATCAACACGATCAACCTCGACGGCCTTTATCCGAATTCAATGCGTCCATTATCTTCACGTGCATCATGCTACATGCGACGTGCTGCTCAGCTCATTCCCACTACTCCACTACGTTTTATCGGTAAAATATTTTATTGGAGCTTTAAATATTTGCATAAATATTTGAGAAATTTTTTGAAAATTATTTTTCAAGTCTGGATTAATTTTTTTATCAAAAGCAGAATTTTTTCTAAGTGTAGAAGAGAAGTGCCTTGAACGACGAGCTGGCTCAAACGACTTTGAATGTCGTTCGCGCGAGATAGGCATGTCGCGCAATCTCGTTCGAACGACTTCTGTCCTTCGTTCGAGCGACATGGCTATCTCATTCGAACGAGCCACCACCTCGATTTTCGTATAAATATCCGTTCTCCTTCTACACGTTTTTCAAGTCTTTCTGCAATCTCAAAATTCTGCAAAAACTGTCCAGAATAAGACTTCATCTTTTTAAGATTTTCTAAACCTTTTTGATTCACAAAACCATTCCCATATATGTGTGTGAATCTTTAAACCTTCAAGAGGATCTTTTACTCATCTGGAGTAATTTGTGACGAAGCCGTTCTCTTCTTCATTGCTGCCCTACTGGAAAGGGCTAGTTCCAGCCGCCGACAACAAAACCGACACCCGAGGGTATTTCTGTGTCACATGTTTTTATTGTAATCCGTGTAAGCCGTTCTCTTACAAAATTATAGTGAAAATAAAAGGTTTTGCCCCTTTGGAGGATTTTTCCTCATTTGTGTGTGTTTGATTGTTCTTGCTTGATTTTATCATCATCAATCACACCTAGATGCATGTGTAGGACTTAATTGATAAAAACTGAATTTAATTAAATAACTTCCTTATTTGAACGCAAGCGCACTCTTCTCACTTTATATATCATTCTTGTTTATGAGCCGGAGTATTATATTCAGATTTTAAAAATACGTAATCAAAGATAGGTATTTGATAAGTATTATAGAAAAGCACAGATTCACGGGTTCCGTTATTTGGGAAGGGAATATTTGCTCGAAAAAAATGGTGAAGAGTATTCGTACTTTTGACTTTGGTTTTGGCAAAGATTTTGGAGTAACTCGATTTATTGACACTTTTCTAAAAACGAGTTTGAAAAGTGTATTTTCGTGTTGTACTTAGTTGTACCAGATTTGATTAGGGTTATTTAAGATGTGAGTATGTTACTCATCTCAACAAATAAGAATGCCCGGAAAAATTTATGCTTAAAAATACAAACGCTATAAAATGAATACTAGGTCCATTGGTGGTGGCGGATTATATTACTATACAAATATGTACATTTCTATATACCAATATTTATTTAAGACATATATGAAAGTTTTGAACATGACTTCAGCATGGAATTAGCTTCCAGAGAAAGAGTGGTAAGTGTCACATAGACTAGTAACTATTTTTGGAAGCACACATTTTTGTTCACCAAGGGTAATTGGGAGTTCATCTCGGAGGAGATCGACAAGGCTGCAAGAGTTTTCCATGACTGGAAGGACCCTAATACCACTGGTATGGTAATTGCATCTTTTGAGTATTTGGATGAAATTTCTTTGCCTTTTGGGCTTAGCCTTTAATCTTTTGCTTTGTTTTGTTAGTGACGGAGGAAGCTGCCCCTCAACTCACTACTACCGAGAAGAGGTTGGTGGATAAATTATGCCGGCCTGACCCTCTAGTATTTGAGGCATATTCTCTTTTTGACAAACTTATCGATTTTGGCTATCTCTTATCTGGTATTTGAATCTAGGCTGACGATAAAGCGGAACCCGAAGCCAAACTTGAAGAGAGTAAGTGAATTTTACCAAGTGTTTGCTTACACATTTTTCAGCCCATATTCCACTGACATTCGAATTTCTTTTGTGCAGTATCTAATCCATCCACATATCAATGACAAAATCAAGCCACTGGGGAATTGAGCCTAAAGCTACAGATCATGCCACCCTTGCTGCTCACAAAAAATAATAGGATGAAGCGAAAAACAGGCCTACCAAAGCTGCTGCTGTTCCCGACCCAAAAAGACCAAAACTGCATCTTAGCCCAAGGAACTAAGAGATGATTGTTATTGATGGGGCTCAATAAAAATTCTAATAAAAGAGGCTTCTATGGATGCACCAGTAACTGAGATGTACGAGGACCCTTATTATGTCAAAGATCCCACCCTTCCTGTCTCTTATAAGAATTTTTAAAAGGAAAAGAAAACAATTTGTCTAACTCTACCAACGCCACCAACCATCTTGGCTATTCTGGGTATGAATCGGATTATAGGTACCTTAGGATCCTACATAACAATAACTTGTGGTATTATTATCAGCATGCAACCATGCAGATGACAACCCGTCCTATGTATCGGCATTGTTTATTAGTAACTTTATATGCTCTCCGACTTTACATTTTGTCTTGCTTCAGCATGCTATGTTGTCTACCACACTGCATGAAGTCTTAAGGAGCACGTGAAAAATTTTAAGACAAGGAAAAATATGAATTTTTTCAAAATTAAAATTACACTTCAAAAACAAATTTGTGATTTTATACTTTTAGCCCAAAAGTTTAATTTAGCAAAAGTCCTAGAAATTTGCCTAACAAAATCAATTCATTTTTCTATTTAGGACAAACCAAATTTTATCAAATTAAATTGTGCCGACTTGAATTAAATTAATTTAAATTCACCCAAATTAATTTTAGCACAAAATTAAACGAGAGTGTGAATTAAACCATATTTTATCATTTAATCCTAAGCATGCATTCTAGGTGATTTACAAGATAAAATAAATTCACAACACACTACGCCGCGATGTACGAAGAAAACCCAAATGGGAAAAACCTTGGATGACCCTAGCCTTAAGTCCACTAAGTACGGAATTTTACAAATACAAGACAGATGACTTACACAATTCGACTCGGCTCCTTCAAGCCGCTGACACGTCTTCTTTTCTCAACCTCTGCTTAGCCGACAATCTTCGAACTCCATTGGAACCTTGGAATCAACCAATGAGGTCTTTGGACAACCGTCAACCCGCACCCAAAGCCTTTCTCCTAGTGGGAACGCCGCATCAACAAAGTCTTCTTCTTTAAGGGATGTAGAAGTAAACCCAAATAACTCTTCAAAAGGTAGAATAGACCCCGGTGCAAAACAACTCCAAGCAAAATATATGTGTGTAGAGATACTTGGATTAATCAAACTAAACTATGGGTGTATAAACATGAGTTTGAAGAAAATTTTCTATTGAAATTTAACACATGAAAACATGGACTTTTGGTTGGAATAATTCTCTCAAAAGCTCTCTAAGAAGGTTCAAAAGTCTCTTGAAAAAATCAAGTACCGAAGTTGATAAAAAATGTTAAAAAGTAGTGAGACAAAATAGTGGAAAAATGCCAAAAACTACCAAAAACTGTTCCCGCCTGAAATCTCGTTCGAACGACTTTTTCGTTTGAATGAAATTTGTTCGAACGACCTTTCAAACGAAAATTGAGTGTTAAAAAGGGAAACTCGTTAGCAAAACTTGTTCGAATGAAAAGTCAGAATGTTCATTTTTTTTATTTTAAGCTAAAAAAATTTCTGAAATTTATTTTAAATTAAAAATTATACCCATTAAAAATGATTCCAAGTCTTCTATATATATATATATATATATAATGTGCATTCATACCTTTTGGAGACTTGAAATATGAACCGTTGAGGACGCAAAACAAGGCACGATGTAAACCCGACACTTTGATATCTTCACTTTGAAATACTGGCCGTTACGTCTTCAACTAAACTTTAAACATCATAGGCTTGGAGGATACTCATGATTACTATCCTATGACTCAAATATTTTTATCCGGAATTGAGGCAATACTACATTAAAACTCAAATGGAAATTTGTGTCCTTACAATAAGAGTCGTAGAGCAACGCGAGTTCGGATTAAGGGTAAAACTTCTTCAGATGGTCCAAGTTGACTGGACGTGCCGTTTCTTCCCTATCAAGGTCTGTGAGCATAACGGTGCCACTAACCATTATTTTCTTCACGATGTAGGGGCCACTTCGAGTGAACTTGAATTTTCCTCTTGAATCCCAGATGGGTTCTATGATTTCCTTGATGGTAAAATCTCTTTCTGAGACACCACAATCCTTGACCTTTTTTTTAGACCGTACAATACAACGATGGTACCTTTGTATATGATATATATCGTTCAACCTCTTGTCGTCTAAAATAATGAGTTCATCATAGCGGTTTCGATGCCACTCTTCTTTATTGATTTGAATTTCGAGCATAACCCATAGATAATTTATTTCAAGTTTAACAGGGAGTACTGCCTCCATGTCGTATACCAGATAATAGGGAGTGAACCCAGTGGGTTTTCTGATGAGGAACGTTAGCCCCAGAGGGCATATGGGATCCGATCGACCCAGTATGTACAGCTTTCGGTCATCTTATTGATGATGGTCTTGAGGCTTTTGGTGACAGTTTCGATAATGCCATTGATTTGCGGTCGGTAATGAGAGGACTTATGCCTTTGAATTTTGTATTTGTCAACTAGTTCTATGATCTCAGCCTCAAAATGGAGCCCATTATCTAACATCAACTCACGGGGAACTTAGTAGCAGCAAACTATGTTCTTTGTGATGAATATGGCTACTTGCTTCACATTCAGTACTGCGTATGACGTGACTTTGACCCATTTTTTGAATTAATCAATGGCGACTAGGATGAATTCATACCCATTTAAATCTTTAGGAGTGACATTCCCCATGATGTCTATGCCCCATGTGGAGAAAGGCTAGGTAGAAGTCATGTTATATAGCTATCGAGGAAGCAATTGCTGAAGGTTGGCAAAATGTTGTCATTTGAGGCATCTCTGAACATAAGCAGTGCAGTTTTAAACTATGGTGGTCCACTAATATCTTTGATAAATGATTTTATTGGTAAGCATATGGCCATTCATGTGGGTCTCACGTGCCCCACTATGGATGTTCTGCATCATGTCCTCAATTCCATCACATGCTCTGCAATGCATGTGGGTTCCATCAAAATTACTCATGAAAAGTGCCTTGACACAGAAGATATACTGAGCATCCAGCTTATGAAGGGTCATACTATCTTTCTTGTTATCATCCCAATGATACCTATATGTTTGAAGAGGTGTCAAATGTCGTAATACCACAATCGTGCCATGTCTGGATCTTCTTTTGTAATGAGTTTGATGTGGTTGTAGTGAGTGGGCTTATCCTATTATTAAATAAGAAAGGGGGCCATTTTTATTCCTTCAGGCATGTTGATCATGGAAGCCAAGGTTGCCAGTTCATTGGCTAGGGCTATTCCTTGAGCAAGGAAGGTAATGGAAGGTGACATATTTGAACTAGGAGGCAAGTTCTTCGAGGTGAGCGTGGAAGGGTATGAGCTTCTTATTTATGACTTTCCATTTCCTGAGGATATGCTCCACGATAAGGGTCGAGTCTCCATAGATGTCCATGTGTTTGATTCCTTTCTCAAGAGCGATCTTGAGCCCTACATTTCAATCCTCATATTTTGTCATGTTGTTGGTGCAAAATAAATCCAACTTAATGGCAATGGGGGTGTGAGAGTCATCAGGGGTTATTAGGAGTATCCCTATACCATACCCTATCTTATTTATAGCACAGTCAAAGAACATATACCATTTGGGGTCCTCCTTAGAGGTGCAAAAGAGGTCTTCATATGGGAATTCAGATATCCAAACCCTAGTTCCTTCTACGGGATTGTTGGTAAGGTAGCCGAAGATGGATCTCCATTTTATATCCTTTTACGTGACATAAGTGATGTCGAACTCGACCATAAAATCATCCAGTGGGCTATGCGGCTAAAATAAAATGAGCTTCTCTAACAGATATTTCATTGGATCCATTCGAGACACCAAATTGATAGGGAATGCAAGCATGTAGTGCTGAAGCTTTTGTGTGACCCAGACCAAGGCAACACACACCTTCTTTAATGTGATGTAGTTTACCCCGTACTCACCTAGTTTTAAAATAGTATAGTATATTTATCTCTTTTTATGAGATTCCTCAATGTATTGGGCCAACATAGCCTATGTTGTAGTGTTGATGACAGTCAAGTATATGAGGAGGGGGAGACCTTGCTGCGAAGGCATGAGGACCGGAGGTCAGGTAAGGTATTATTTGATATGATCAAAGGCTTCTTAACATGCCTCATTCAAAACTTTAGTTTAATCCTTTCGAATGAGTTTGAAAATAAGCTCGCAGATAGAGGTCAGTTGGCTGATGAACTGACTGATGTATTGGAGCTTACCTAGGAATCCACACACTTCTTTCTCCGTTCGGGGTGGTGGAATCTCGAGTATGGATTTTAGTTTGGTGCGGTCTGCCTCAGTCCCTTTTTCACTAACCATGAATTTGAGGAGTTTTCCCTTGGTGACACCAAAGACACATTTCTATGGATTGAGTCACATCTGCTACTGTCTTAATCGCTCGAAAAATTTCCTCAGGGTAGGAATGTGACCTTCTCGAGTCTTGAATTTGATGAATATGTCGTCGAGATATACCTCTAATTCCTTATGGATAAGGTCATGAAAAATGGTTGTAAAGGCCATATGGTAAGTATCCTCGACATTCTTGAGACCGAATGGAATGACTATATAGTAAAAGGTTCCCCATGAGGTGATGAAGGCGGTCTTATCATGATGGTTTGGATGCATCATAATCTGATTATACTTGGTAAAACTTTTGACAAATGACTTGATAGCGTGACTGGTAGTGTTATCTATTATCATGTCGATCTTAGCCAAAGAATAATCATCCTTTGGGGACGCCTCGTTCAAATCTCGATGATCGACGCACATACGAACTTTCCCTCCTGATTGCTGCACATGGATGATGTTTGCAAGCCACGTAGGGTATTCGACCACACGAATGAAGCCTACATTTAATTTTTCACCACTCTATCTTTTACCTTGAGGGACCATTCTTGTTTAGAGGTTTCTCAGCTTCTGCTTGACGATTTTGCTCTCTGGGAAGGTAGGTATACACCCCGTAATTTTGAGGATTTAGTATTTAATTATTTTTGGGAGAAATAAAATATTTAAATTAGAGGAAATTAAATTTATGATGTGGAGAATTTATTTGAGTGGGAAGAATTATTTATATTTGACGACTTTAAGTTTAATTGTTCAAATTATTGTGTGTCGCATTTTTGAGATCAAAATTTGGAAATGTTATAAAGTATTTCGAATGACAATTCTGAGTGCACGATCGAGTCCGGATGGGTTGAGATAGTCAGAAAAGAGTACCCGGGGGTAGTAATCGGGTCTCGGGGTATTATTGGGCATAGTCGAGCCCACACGGGGGATTGGGCCATTTTAGTTAGGCTCATAAGACTAAAAACGTGATTAGGGGTTTTAAACCTAATTGATGGAGTGTTGAATGTCAGTTAAAACAATTCTAAACCTAGGGTTTGAGAGAGAAATATAGGAAACAAATCAAGAGCAAATTGGGGATCTTTTGGAGACAAATCGAGGGACAAATTGGGTGTTCTTCATCAACCCTTTCTCTACACCAACGGATCAGACTCTACGAAAAATTAGAGGTAAGTGGTTAACTTGTTGTGGTGTTTATTTATGATATCCAATTCATATTTTAGTGATGTGTAAATCAAAATTCGTTTTGGGTATAAAAGGGTACAAAAAGGGGAGTTTTGTATATAGAACACTTGAATGAAATTATGGGAAATTAATGTGGGAATTTATTGTGTTACATAAGTTTTGGGAAAATTTATTCAGATGTGAAAACCCAGTAGAAATTCATGAACGAATTTGGGATAAATAGATGAAATTGGGGCTGAATGAGTAAAGACCCAAAAATTCCCCAAATTCGAAAAAGTAGAGATTTGTGAAATTTAAATTGTGTTTAAGGTTCTAGGGGAGGTCCTAATTACTTTCCCATATGATTAAAATATTGTGTATGCTTGAGATGAACCATAGATGAGTTTAGAGATTAGAGGAATTCGTTAATGGCAGAAATAGGAGGTCGGAGAAGAAGAGGATCTGTTCGATCGAAAGATCGATGGTTGGGGATCGATCGATCGATGGCTGTGGATTTTTGGCAGTTCGGTCTTGGGAGTTTTAGGTGGGATTTTCTTTTAGTTTAATTTACACCAAGTCTAATTAAGGGAGATAATTTAATTAGATAAGTTAATATCCTCAAAATTATCCGGGCGTATAGTTGGGATTGGTGGGGTAATTAAGTGCAACACTTACGCATGAATTTTGAGAATAAATTCTGAGAAATGAAATAACGAACTAGGTAAATTAGTTCGGGTATAGTAGTAGGGCGACACTACTCATTTAAATTAATTATAGAGGAAAACTAATTAATTTGGAATCGGGGATTAGACTCGGGTGATATTTAATTTTGGGCCACGTGAGCGAGTACAAGTATATTGGTTGAGTGATACCAATGCATTAAATTAATTATCGAGAGGAGTAGATTAATTTGGAGTGGGAATATTTACTCGGGAAATATTAAAATACGGACCAAAAGAGCGAGTCCGGGTATATTGGTTGAGTGACACCGAGGTAATAAATTAATTAATGGATAAATTAATTAATTTAGAGTCGGATCATAGTCTCGGGAAAGTAATGGATTAATTAATTTCTAAATTAATTAAATTAGAGTCAGACTATAGACTCGGGGAAAATAGGTTAGTGCAACGGATTTTGTGCACGGTGCTGCAGGGAACTAACTAACTAACTAACTAACTAACTAACTAACTATATATATATATATATATATATATATATATATATTGTGTGTGTGGGTATTATTAAATATCAGTGGTTAGATATTATTGATATATATATACTCTAGTGCTATCAAGGAAGGTTGCGCGTAGTGGGTGAATCCCCTAGCTTGAGGAGTAGGGCGAGTATATCCCCAGATCATAGCGTCCGTTATATGGGTGAGGGGCATCTCTCTTTCAGGGAAGGAATATGACCGCCTCCATTATGTATGTTTGTAACCAAGTTAGTGAACAATTCTGACTGGGGTAACAAGGTTATACGAGTACACCTAGTGTGATAGCACTTTAGAGAATACATCCGGTGAGTTATTACTCGAGAGGATGGGTTATATTTATATCCAACATATGTGTGAATGTTGTAATATGGTTCTACGTATATAATGGGATAAATAGTTATATACGGGTCATTAAATACATGTAGTGAATTATAAGTAATTACTAGGTGTAAACCCGCGCGATGCGCGGACTAACATATTGAAGATGAATTAGAGACATTACAAAATAACTTGAAAAACATAGAATACATTCCTATGAAGAATTCAGACAGTTAATAAGGCATCTAGTTAGGCTTTCTCCAAAATTATGGATGCTAGGCACTGGAAATTGCTTTCGTTTGTACGATGTGGCTTTTGGCCTATATTTCATCCAAAAATATAGGGTAATCCATACAACTTACTTTTCGCGTGACCACTCTTTGTACACGTTATATAAGTTAAATTCACATAGTGCTGACCACCAAGACTAACAATAGAGAAAATGCAAAGAAAAATTAAAATTTATAATGATGAAAGCTATAGCATCACTCATCTTACAACGCAACCTAATCAAAAATTAAAATAATTTGAGAACACGTCCATGGACCTGATAACAATTTAAAATTCATAATCTCTTAGTGCTGAAAGTATATTAGACCATTTCAAATATAACTTTCATTCTAAGAAATAAAACTCGTGAATCCTGGAGAAAATTGCGATAACAATACTAACACATTCGTAGGAAACAAAGTCTCCCAAAGAGAAGATTAAATCATGAAGGGAAGGAAACCATCAAATTTTACCACTAAAAAAATAAGTTTAAATAGGACCATCAGATCATCCTTGTGCCGCAATCGCTTGTGAAACTCAGATAAATACGATCCGTCTAATCACCAAGACCCAAAGCATGAACGAATGAGATGATCACATCGTTGACAAAACACGAAACCTATGAATGTGTAAATCTCAATTCACCTTCTAACCATGTCTAACTAATGAAACATAATATATTAATGAAGCCACTGGTAAAAAATTCCACCGCCATAGAAACACCATGTTAACACACATGCGTTGGAAAATAACCCAACGAAGAAGATTTGATGTACATAAATCGTTGAATAAAAACCATCTGGATCTAAGCATGGCTTATCCAATACAGAATCACCGACCCAATCCATAAATGAAGCCACAAAACACAAACAAACTGATCATGAGAAATCAGATCTGCTTGGATAATGAAATCACCAAACTATGTATATATGAAACAGAAATATATAAAATTGACCCATACCGTTTCATCTTTCTTTAATTTATTTTACCTTTCGATATGAAGATGAACTAAATAATTTTCATAACCACTTATGGGATGATGAAATCACCAAACCATGTATACGCAGTTACGTATAAAAAACAGAAATAACACTTCGACGAACTCGGTTAATTCGGATCCTTTAAATATTAAGTTGTTTAAAATCCACCCAATTCCTGTAACTTGAACATTGGATAGGTGAATCAGATTAGATGAAAATAGAGAAGCTTTAATCAATCAATTAAAAATAAATTAAAAGGGGAGTTGAGGAAGCGAATTAATAAAATTGGGAAAGGAGCTGGGGAAATAGAAGAGTTGGTTCTTAGCCTTCTTATGTAGAATAGAGAAGATGACGGGATGGAGATAAAGGGGACTCTTTCAATAATTGAGCATTAATGGAGGACACATATTTTCTAAGGGTTTTGGAATAAGACAACGAAGAAAATCTTTGAGATTCTCAACAGTAAAACGGCAATCTCTATAATACTCTAACGCCAATAAAGAAAGAGGAGTGAGAAAATAACTTCAATGATAAATCCTACGTGGATAACCTTGATGAAGAGAAGTCTTAAATACTTTGTTTAGCATTTTATAGTATTATAGAGAATTGCAAGTATTTATTACTGCCACGTGTTTAATACATACCACGTGTCAGCCTCACATGATTTGGAGCATAAATTTCCATTTATGTCAATTCCCCGTGTCATTCTCTGAAGATTTCGGTCTATAGTTTTTATGTACAACGTATTGCTTAGAAATTGACAAATATATAGTAACCATATTTGTACATTCAGAAACGCTCATCAAGATAAAAAAAAATCAACTGTATTACATTCATAATATAATTTTATATGAAGCTCATATTTGCATGTAAAGGTAAGTGAGTGTTAAAATGTATAATAATAAAATAATAGTCATAATTTTTTGTTAGTTATCAAAAAATTAATAACATTTACATAAACACAAAGTGAAATTTCACAGTCCATTCGCTATTTTCGGTTAATAATTCTTCTAGAGACAATAGTAACAAATGTATAGATTAAAAATCTTTTAATTATAATACATGATGCTTCAAAAAGTATAATTTTGTGAATTTGCAACCTTTGATCAAACTCAATGAGATTGTCAAAATCCTATTTTAATGCACCAGAAATGCAATTATTTGTGCATTTTGACAAACAATTAGATCAAGCACACCCTCTATGATAGAAAGTTGGTCACCTTACATTGAGTATACTTAAATGCCTTCCATTAGTTGCATCAACTTGCAATCACGATTTACAGCTTGAAGGTCTGAATAATGACATGATTACCAAAAAAACAGTTTCTTAGTTTCTTTGTTAGAAATCTGAAGGAAAAATAGATTTTTTAATCCATAACTTACTTTCACCCATTAATAAACCAAGTATCGGCAAAGCAAAAAAATGCAAGTAAAAATCAAACACGACACTAACAGAAAAACATAAAAATTTGTGTCGGTATGCAAAAGATAGATTTAAGTAATGGGATGTAAATTTACAAATAGCATATCAACGGGTGGCAACAATCAAAACAGAGAAAAATATCAATGAACGAAAATACAAAATACCCATATCTAGTATATTTGCGTCTGTATACAAAGAGAGAGGAAAAATAATGATAACTTTAATTATCACAGTAGAAGCTAAGAGTGATGTACCTATGTTCTGAAAGTATTAGACTGGAGAAGATGCTTTCGGGGCTCAAAATTCTAATGTTATGATTCTTGTTTTCCTCTCTAACTGATCACTATATTAACCCATATGTTCTCTCCTTCGAAATCACATCGATCAATAGCATCGCAACTACCACATTCTTCTTCTCTCTTCACCATGTCACAGATGTCGATCGTTGATCTTTGATCATCCATAAACATCCTCTCCGTGGACTTTCAATCCAACCCAACACTGTCCTTACCACTCCCGTCAGACCCATGTACATGTATAATCTGAACAATCAAAGAATTCCCAAAGAGGGCTTGAAAAGTACCTGATAAGCATTCCAAATCAAATAAGCCAAATCAACCATAAAAGCCTTATGAGACTTAGGTCTTCCATGAAAATCTGCCAAAGGGTGAAACTCCCCTCTAGACAAAACCCATCTCTGTTTTTGCAAAACAAATTATTCCACTTAAAAGCGACAATACCTAGAGGCTTTCAGACTGAACGGGGTCCGCCAATCACGACAGGGCTCGTTGAGCAATTTGTTGATAAGATTTTAAGAGATAAAAGATGAGAATGAAAATACCTTCAGATCTCTGTCACCGGTGGAGCCTTGGTATTTGAGTTTAATTAGGGTTTTACGTGTTTAAATAGCATTGGGAAATTTTGAAATATGAATGAACCGCTTGGAGAAGTGCAGAGGAATGGATGTGATTATTATCGATTGGCGTTTGAGATGAGAAAGAGGGTCGCCTGTGTGTTTTCTAGTGTAGACGGACACGTGGATAGTATTGGGTTTGAGAGTAGCATTAATGGCAAGATTCAGTTATAAGTGATGTGCCACGTGGATAGGTTAATTGCAAGGCATAATAAAAGCCTTGTTTTGCATTTTAGAGTATATAGAGATATATGGGGTATATTCATATTCGACATACGTGTGATTGTTGTAAGATAACTTTACGTATATAATGGTGTGAATAATTATATACGGGTAATCCAAATTCATGGAGAAAATTGTATTATTTATATGACCAGTGAATGTTATATGGCTTTCAAGGAAAGATGATTAACTAAGTTAAGGTGGTAAATAACTTATAAATCATGCGTTTAAAATACTCGGGATTGAGTAGGGTGGTTGGCAAGAGTTATATCAAGTATCTGGTTATGGGGTAGAGGACCAGGTGGGTTATAAAGAAGGTGTTAGGTGTGCACATTAGATGAGGGATGAGTTTGTCCTCAAGGGAGTGCGACACTAACTAAAATATGAAGCGCATTCATGCATATTTTATTACTGCAAGTTAATCATTTGCTAAATATTTTCAAAATGTTTTGGGTTCTAACCTGTGACAACCCGCTCACCGAAATAAGGGGTGGCCAGCCCGATACTTCAATAAAAATGGGAATCATAGATGGACCATTCTCAGCATCACAATAATACGTTAAGTATACGGGATAACCACCCGATATTCAGAAAAACGGGTTGCCAAAAACTTTGTTTTATAAGTTAAAGAAAGAATTTAAACAACCCAATTTGAAAAGAAAGTGGAAACCCAAAAGAACTTATATTACATCCGCATCAAGTATACAATAAGGGGACCGAATATGCTGTCGGTCAACAGTCACTTACAACAATGTTCAACAAGTTCATTAAGTTACATAATACATTACAATAAGAAAATACAAAATCTTGGGCCTCACGCCCGAGTAAATGACCCAATCGTAACTAGAGTAAAAAAATGAAGGCGTCTATAACAACATATCCCGTAATATCCGCAAAGTATCACGGTTCCCCAAAAACACCGGAATAGGAAAGTCAGTACGGGCGTCCTTGCGGCGGAGCACCTGAGCGAATATAAGATTCATGCATAACAAGAAATATGAACAGGTCAGGGCTCAGTTTTATATGATCACCAGATGAATAAAGAGTAAGACATTTATGAACAGTAAATCATGATGGATATAGATAAGAATCTACCTATATAATCTGAAAGAATAAACTAAGGAAATTTAAATGATCATGAGTTTAATTCAATTATGCAAGGGAATATGAACGAATGTCATTAATTAAAAGCCTCCATCATTTACTCCATTCCACTTCATTGTTCCATTTCTCATTATGAAACTTAATCACAGTTGAATAAGAATAGTTATATTCATATATATATAATGATTCTAAGACCGCCCGTCCGGGTTTCCCCACTGTGCACCCCCCTAAAGGACTATCATCTTCCAGGGCATATCCACCGAGACAACCTGGGATCCTAACGCAACGTCGGGAAGTGGCCATATACCTGCGAGTGAGTCATAACCACACCCAGAATTAACTCACAGTCGCACAATCAATACAACATACATAATAACCGGTCATATGGCCGAGTACTATATTCGCCCTGCATTCACTAGACAAGGGACTTCACCTCATGCGCGAACTTCCCTTATGATAGCATTTTGAGAGGTGTGTTTAAGTAAATTATTATTTACCATTTTCACTTTCATTTTAATAAATACATCACATTTTATCCGGATCCTTTCGTAATTCACATCATCATCATTACAACCTCAATGATGAACAAACTCTCAATGTATTCTCCAAACATTATATGGTGTTATTATAAACCACCAAGACTAACATCTCCCAATAATGTGACAAATACACTTAAATTATTTATTTATATATCTCGAAATATTACATTAACTAATTAAGGGAAAAGAACACCTAATCTTCCATTTAATAATCGCCAAACTAAGTCCTAACCGTCCCCTTCTAACATAAGGTATTTTCCTACCAAATATAAGACTCTAGGACACTAAGTTTACTTCATACAAGAAGGTTCCTAAGTCCTAAGCCCAAAAGAAAAGGATAAAAATTGAGTTAGAAAAACAACTCAAAACAACCTGATTTCGAATCGATTCGCCCTAGGGCCGATCGATTCGCCCCAAGCAGCGAATCGATTCGCCCAAAAGAGAATCGATTCGGATGACAAACCCAACTTTCTGCATCAACCGAATCGATTTGGCCTTAACCCAAATCAATTCGGGTTTGCAGACCTGTAGGTTGACCCCTTAGCGAATCGATTCGCCCCTGCGAATTTTCCATGAATGCGTTACGGGTTATGAACCCTAGTTTTTCCCCAAAACCAATTCCTACTCCAATTGTACACACATACATCAACATTAATTTACCCAAAACCATACTACATGATTATCAACTACCATAATCCACATTATCATCAACATAAATTATGATTAGGGCTCAAACACCATAAAATCCATAAATTCCATTTTTGTTCCAACGATTCACACCCACAACTATCACACAATTTACTCATCTTAAACCATATATTAGCAAGTAAGAAAATTGGCCTTGAGGTAGAGATCTCAGATTTCTCTTTGATAGCAACCACTCCAAGCTTCAAGCTTCAATCTCCAATTTTTCTTCTTTCTCCTCTCTTCTCCTCAATTCTCTTCTTGTCTCTTTCTCTCTAGGTTAGTAATTACACTTAAGCGAAATAAATGAGGTGAAAGACTTAAATCGTGACTTTAGTCTAAATTCTCAACTTAAGTTGTTAATACGACATTCAAATGACTCACCACTACACATTTAAGCTAAAACCAGTCAAAAGTGCCCGAAACATAAAAATACAATATGGCACTTATTTTAACTATCTCGCACGTTTCGGGACTAACTACGCCCTCTAAATTGGCATCCGACAATTTTATAAATCATTTCAAGTTACCGTTTCACTTAAACCATAAATGTCATTTAAAGCATATGACACTATAAAACGTAGCATGATGATATTTACATACACATACAGTAAATATGCAACAATCTAGTAAATATTAACTTTTAACTCGTTCAATTAATATTTACTCCACTTTCCAACATTTTATATAATTACTTCACAGAGTAAATTAATATAAAATAAGTTCTCAAAAGAGAGGGTTGTTACATACTCCCCCCCTTATGAGGAAAATTTCCCCTCAAAATTCAGGCGTACCTTGTATAAAGAGAAGCGGATACTTTTCCCGCATATCGTCCTCACGTTCCCACGTTGATTCGTTTGCGTTGTGATGACCCCATTGAACTTTCACCAAGGGCACCACTCGAGATCTCAATCTACGCTCTCCGTGCTCTAAGATTGCAACCGATTGTTCTTCATATGAAATATCAGGTTGCAAATCGATATCCTCCAAAGGAATATGCCAAAGGGCTCCTTCACACCTCTTATACTTCTTCAAAGAGGAAACATGGAACACATCATGGAGTTGTTGTAAGTGTTCCGGTAAGGCAAGTTGATAAGCCACTGGACCTACCTTGGCAATAACGGGAAAAGGTCCAACATAGCGTGGCGCAAGCTTTCCTTTCTTCCCAAAATGCTTTATACCTTTCATTGGCGATACACACACCAAGACTTGATCCCCAACTTCCAACTCTATATGCCTTTTATTCGCATCGGCATAACTCTTTTGACGATCTTGAGCTATTCGAATGCGATTCCGGATGAGTTCAATCTTAAAAGAAGTATCCTGGATCATTTCAGGTCCAAGAAATTTATTATCCCCCACCTCCAACCAAAAAGTGGGCGATCTACAAGGCCGGCCATAAAGTGATTCATAGAGTGCCATCCCAATAGTAAATTGGTACGAATTATTATAAGCAAATTCGACCAAAGGGAGATATTATTCCCAACCACCTTTGAAATCAAGCACACACATTCGGAGCATATCCTCCAACATTTGGTTGACTCTTTCTGTCTGCCCATCTGTTTGAGGGTGATAAGAAGTACTCAATTTCAATTCGGTTCCCATGGCTTCCTGGAAATTTTGCCAAAAGTGGGAAACAAATATCTTATCTCTGTTGGAGACTATATTTATTGGCATCCCATGGAGTCTAACAACCTCCGCAATAAATAGCCGGGCATAACGAGAACTATTGTAATCGGTGCGTACGGGCAGGAAATGTGCCGACTTAGTCAAACGATCAACGATAACCCAAATAGAATCATGACCGCTCTGCGATGTTGGCAATCTCGTGATAAAGTCCATTGAGATGCTTTCCCACATCCACATTGGTATTCCCAATGGTTGCAACAAACATGTTGGTCTTTGATGATCTACTTTCACCAATTGATAGGTAGTACATTAGGAATCGAACTCGAAAATATCCCGCTTCATGCCCGCCCACCAATACTGACGTCGCATATCTTGGTAGATCTTGTCCCCACCAGGATGCACTGAAAATTTAGACCCATGAGATTCTATCATCACGGCCCGTCTTAAATCCCCTTCGTCCGGGACAACGAGTCTCCCATGGAAACGCAATCCACCTTCCGAGCTTATAGAGTAGGATTCTGCTCCCTCGGTTAACAATTGGCGTATACGGTCCTGACAACCTTTATCCCTTCCTTGAGCTTCTACAACCCTTGCCACAATAGTAGGCATAACGGTCAACACCGACATAAATGCCCTAGGGACCGCAACCTCCTGACTAAGCTCCTTCCATTTGGCTTTCCATACCTCCGCTAACTCCCCCTCAGGCTTTCTACTTAAAGCATCCGCCACCACATTCGCCTTGCCCGGGTGATAGTTGATGTCGAATTGGTAGTCTTTCACAAACTCTAACCACCGGCATTGTCGCATATTTAGGTCTCTCTGGAAAAACAAATATTGCAACGATTTTTGGTCCATGAAAAGACTAAATTTCTCCCCTAGGAGATCATGCCTCCAAATCTTCAAGGCAAAAATAACTGCAGCAAGTTCCAAATCGTGCACCAAGTAATTCTTTTCATGGGGCTTTAGCTTGCGAGGAGCATAAGCAATAGCCCGTCGCTCTTGTTGAAGTACACCTCCCAATCCTTGTAGAGATGCGTCGATAAAGACTAAATATTCCAATCCTGGCCATGGTAACGCAAGGACTGGATTCAACCTATCCTTGAGTTCGTCAAAAGCTGACTGACAAGAATCATCCCATACAAACCTCACCCCTTTTCGGGTTAAATTTATCAAAGGACTAGCAATTTTAGAGAAACCCTTGATAAACCGGCGGTAATAACCAACCAAACCCAGAAAACTACGATTCTTGGTAGGTGTCGTGGGCTGAACCCACTCCCTCACCGCAACAACTTTACTTGGGTCCACCGAAATACCCTGGGCTGTCACAATGTGACCTAGAAACTATACCTCTTGCAACCAAAAACCAAACTTCTCGAACTTGGCATACAATTGGTGATCCCTCAACTTTTGTAGGACCAACCGCAAATGAGTAGCATGATCGAATTCTGTCTGAGAATACACTAGAATATCATCAATGAACACGATGACAAACTGGTCCAGGAAGTCTCGAAACACCCTATTCATAAGGTCCATAAACACGGCAGGAGCATTGGTTAGTCCAAAAGGCATAACCGAAAATTCATAGGACCCATATTTCATTAAGAACACAGTCTTGGACACATCTTGCTCTTGTATCCGAAACTGGTGATACCCCATCCTCAAATCTATTTTAGAGAAGTACGATGCTCCCCTAAGTTGATCAAATAAATCATCAATTCGAGGCAAAAAAAGGTATTTGTTTCGGATGGTGACTTTATTCAACTCTCTGTAGTCAATGCACAACCGGAGACAACCGTCCCTTTTCTTCACAAACAACACCGGAGCGCCCCACGATGATGTGCTTCACCTAATAAACCCTTACTCTAGCAACTCCTGAATCTGATCCCTCAACTCCCTCATCTCAACAGGAGCCATACGATATGGAACTCTAGCAATCAGTCTCGTTCCCGGAGCTAAATCAATTATAAACTCAATCTCCCTACTCGGAGGCAAACCCGGTATTTCCCGAAAAATATCTTGGAAATATCTAACGACCGGAATCGAATCTAAGGAAACGACTACATACCTATAAGTCTCCTCTGCGATACAATATAAGTAAGTTCTAGAACCTCCTTCCGAACGAGGCATAGCCACTAAAAACATTTCTTGCCCCGAAATGGCAGAAACTATACTCTTCCCATAACAATAACTATCGCACGATACTTCACTAGCCAATCCATACCCAGGATTACATCATACCCGACCATATCAAGGACGAGCAAATTGGCCTCAAAACACAAGTTACCAAGATTTATTCCTGTCTGTTTACAAACAAAGAAACTGAGTGAACCATCACCCATAGAAGATTCAACACTAGTGAAGGTACTCTCTGCAGATTTAATCAACTATGTAGACTGAGCAAAGCTTCTAAAAATAAACGAGTGTGTCGCACCCGTATCAAACAATACACGACCCATATGCCTCTGAATGAGAAACTTACCCTCAATAGCTGGCAGCGCTGGCTGGGCCGGAGGAAGCATAGAATCCTGAATGTGGTAAACACGACCATACTGTAGTTGTTCCGATTATGGAGGGACAACTGGATTAGGTACTTATGGCGGTAACTGAGCCTGTGGCTTCCGTGGAACCCTAGGAATTTGTCCCCCAATCAACTGAGGACACGCCCTCTTGTAGTGACCCAACTCTCTGCATTGAAAGCATTGATTCGTCACATTCTCCTAATTTCGGCCCGGTTATTTCTAAACTACCCAACTCCTTGGCCTGGATGGCCTCTACCACCATTACCACCCCGACCTCCTTGTTGTTGTTGCGGGGCACCTTGACCGTGCCTAATATTACTACCACCAACATTGAATCCACCAAAATTCTGATGTTTAGACAAGTCCCCTTGTCGGGGGTCCCTTTCTTTTTGTTTATTTCCTGAACATTGGGATGAGGTAAATGCCCCTCCTCCTATCCCATTGCCTCCGGGTTTCCCTGCTTGCCCCAAAATTGAAGCCTTCTTACTACCTTGAACATACAACCGATGTTCCTAACAATGGAGTAACGCCGCATTCATCACATCTCCAAAAGTCTGCAAGGCTAGATTGCCCAGTAAATGTTTTCGTATCCTCTAGTGCAAACCTCCAATAAATTTGGATATCCTCCTCTCCTCCAAAGTCGCCTCATCAGGTACAAAACTAGATAACCGCGTGAATTCCTCTTCATACTCCGCGACTGATCGTTCTCCTTGCCCCACATCTTGAAGTTTTCTTCTCATCTCCCTTTAAACTGCGGGAGGGAAGTACTTCCGATCAAACACAACCAAGAAATCATTGATGGTCATAGCATCTATCTACTCTGGCGTAGTCATCGACTCCTACCAATGTAGTGCAGATCCAATGATTTTAAAAGTAGCAAGGATTTTTTTTCTTTCCTCACTATAATCCACCATGCGCAGATGGCGCTGCATATCCCTTTTCCACTGATTAACTACTATGACGTCAGAACCTCCTTGGAATTCTGGGGGATGGCCCTTTAAAAAGGATTCCCTAACTCTCTCCCACGGAGAAGGTCCCGCAGGAGCTTGTACCTTCTGAGCTCGTTGCGGTTGAGCTTGTGGTAATTGCTGAACCACGGTAGTCATCGTTGTGTTGACCGCTTGTGCCACAATATTTGCTACTTCAGCAGCATTTATAGTTCCCTATTGTGGCGGTGGAGGACCTACCTCATCTTCTACAACTCCATTCCTTCTAGCGGGGAGACCTCTCTTAGGCGGCATCTGAGATGAAGAAACAATAGAATTAGAACAGTATATAAAATAATCTATCTTGTATAAGATCGCAAATATAGGCAACAAAACAGTCCTAACATTAAGCTCTATATCAAAGAATGCTACGGTAGAACGTGACAAGTCCGCATAGATCCTAAAGACTCTAAAACCTGATGCTCTGATACCATCTGTGACAACCCGCTCACCAAAATAAGGGGTGGCCAGCCCGATACTTTAATAAAAATGGGAATCATAGATAGACCATTCTCAGCATCACAATAATACGTTAAGTATACGGGATAACCACTCGATATTTCAGAAAAATAGGTTGCCAAAAACTTTGTTTTATAAGTTAAAGAAAGAATTTAAACAACCCAATTTGAAAAGAAAGTGGAAACCCAAAATAACTTATATTACATCCGCATCAAGTATACAATAAGGGGACCGAATATGCTGTCGGTCAATAATCACTTACAACAATGTTCAACAAGTTCATTAAGTTACATAATACATTACAATAAGAAAATACAAAAGCTTGGGCCTCACGCACGAGTAAATGACCCGATCGTAACTAGAGTATAAAAATGAAGGCGCCTATGACATCATATCCCGTAATATCTGCAAAGTATCACGGCTCCCCAAAAACACCGAAATAGGAAAGTCGGTACAGGCGTCCTTGCGGCGAAGCACCTGAGCGAATATAAGATTCATGCACAATAAAAAATATGAATGGGTCACGGCCCGGTTTTATATGATCACCAGATGAATAAAGAGTATGACAGTTATGAACAGTAAATCATGATTGATATAGGTAAGAATCTACCTATATAATCTCAAAGCATAAACTAGGGCAATTTAAATAATCATGAGTTTAATTCAATTATGCTCGGGAATATGAATGAATGTCATTAATTAAAAGCCTCCATTATTTACTCCGTTCCATTTCATTGTTCCATTTCTCATTATGAAACATAACCACAGTTATATGCTTTTTTTCGCATTTATCATGAATCAAGTCCAACTTGAATAAGAATAGTTATATTCATATATATATATATAACGATTCTAAGACCGTCCATTCGGGTTTCTCCACTGTGAGCGCCCCTAAATGACTATCATCTTCCAGGGCCTATCCACCGAGACAACCTGGGATCCTAACGCAACGTAGGGAAGTGTCCATATACCTGCGAGTGAGTCATAACCACACCCGAAATTACCTCACAGTCACACAATCAATACAACATACATAATAACCGGTCATATGGCCGAGGACTATATTCGCCCTGCATTCACTAGACAGGGGACTTCACCTCATGCACGAACTTCCCTTATGATAGCATTTTGAGAGGTGTGTTTAAGTAAATTATTATTTACCATTTTCACTTTCATTTTAATAAATACATCACATTTTATCCGGATCTTTTCGTAATTCACATCATCATCATTACAACCTCAATGAATGAACAAACTCTCAATTTATTCTCCAAACATTATATGGTGTTATTATAAACCACCAAGACTAACATCTCCCAATAATGTGACAAATACACTTAAATTATTTATTTATGTATCTCGAAATATTACATTAACTAATTAAGGGAAAAGAACACCTAATCTTCCATTTAATAATCGCCAAACTAAGTCCTAACCATCCCCTTCTAACATAAGGTATTTTCCTACCCAATATAAGACTCTAGGACACTAAGTTTACTTCATACAAGAAGGTTCCTAAGTCCTAAGCCCAAAAGAAAAGGATAAAAATTGAGTTAGAAAAACAACTCAAAACTGCCTAATTTCGAATCGATTCGCCCTAGGGCCGAATCGATTCGCCCCAAGCAGCGAATCGATTCGCCCAAAACCGAATCGATTCGGATGACAAACCCAACGTTATGCATTAGCCGAATCGATTCAGCCTTAACCCAAATCGATTCGGGTTTGCAGACCTGTAGGTTGACCCATTAGCGAATCGATTCGCCCTAGGGCCGAATCGATTCCCCCTGCGAATATGCCAAGAATGGGTTACGGGTTATGAACCCTAGTTTTTCCCCAAATCTAATTCCTACTCCATTTATACACACATCCATCAACCTTAATTTACCCAAAACCATCCTACATGACTATCAACTACCATAATCCACATTATCATCAACATAAATTATGATTAGGGCTCAAATACCATAAAATCCATAAAATCCATTTTTGTTCCAATGATTCACACACACAACTATCACACAATTTACTCATCTTAAACCATATATTAGCAAGTAAGAAAACTTTCCTTGAGGTAGAAATCTCATATTTCTCTTTGATAACAACCACTCCAAGCTTCAATCTCCAATTTTTCTTCTTTCTCCTCTTTTCTCCTCAATTCTCTTCTTCTCTCTTTCTCTCTAGGTTAGTAATTACACTTAAGAGAAATAAATGAGGTGCAAGACTTAAATCGTTACTTTAGTCTAAATTCTTAACTTAAGTTGTTAATACCACATTAAAATGACTCACCACTACACATTTAAGCTAAAACCAGTCAAAAGTGCCTGAAACATAAAAATACAATATGGCACTTATTTTGACTATCTCACACGTTTTGGGACTAACTACGCCCTCTAAATTGGCATCCGACAAATTTATAAATCATTTCAAGTTCCGGTTTCACTTAAACCATAAATGTCCTTTAAAGCATATGACATTATAAAATATAGCATAATGATATTTACATACACATACAGTAAATATGCAATAATCTAGTAAATATTAACTTTAAACTCATTCAATTAATATTTACTCCACTTTCCAACATTTTATATAATTACTTCACACAGTAAACTAATATAAAATAAGTTCTCAAAAGCGAGGGTTGTTACATAACCCTTTCTATAAAACTATTTTCAAAACCTTTTAGGTGTCCAGCCACAGGGACGCCAGACTTGATATTCTATTCCAAGGACACGTAGCTGTGACACATATGGATGCTAGCAGGACCTTGGATTAGACGCATCGTTCATTCTTTCCTAGAGTAGGAATCATCTATCAGTTTCATTGTTACTTAGGGCTTGTCGCCCAGACTTTTCAGTACAGTTTTCAGATTAATTTATTCAGTTGTTGGATGATTATCGTTGGACTATTTACCTCGGTATCCGATGATTTTTCAGCAAGTATTTTAATTATTATTCTATTGATTTGATTCAATTGTTGTGAATGGTTTATATGTCTTTCCCCATGCTTTGTCGCGTTTAAATAAAAAGTTAAAATTTGGCACCGACTTTTTGGAATACTAGGTGGTTGGTAACTTTTAAAAAGGCTTCTCGACAGTGCTGCTAAGAATGAACCAACTGGGATTACTGTTTTAATTTGATATAGGATCGATCACCCTGTATTTTATTAGGCAGGGTGTTACAGATGGTATCAGAGCATCAGGTTCTAGTGTCCTTAGGATCTGTCCGGCTTTTCACGTTTCAGCTTAGCATTTTTTGATGTAGAGCCTTATGATATTATTATTGTATTCTTCTACGTTTGCGACTTATGTTCTCCTGCCATCAAGTATAGTGATGTGATTCATACACGAGTTCGGTTGGGATTTGTATACCAAATATTCTTTGGGACGACCAACGAGGGCCATATGAGGATTGTAAGAAGATAGGATCAATAGAAGACATAGGGTATTATGGAAATGGATCGTGATAGGAATCACCTTGATTGTTGTTCAGGCCGGTGGTGATAGAATAATCACCCAGGAGCGATAGTCTCCCAAAGCACTGTTGTAGATAACGGTAGTACAATTTTAGTCTCACCCAGCATAGTCAGCAAAGGGTGGGGAAAGTGTGGAAGGACCCTTTTGGAAGGTCCATCTGTAAGGATTCGAGTAGCAGAGTAGCGCGATAAGTCAATGGGAGGAAATAACCCAAAGAAAATTGTGTAGGGTGATGTGTGGCGGCACCTAGGACTAAATTTTGAATGAAATTTTGGCCTAGTGGGGCGTTGTTGTAGTGGTAGGAGAGTCATTCACCATGTATGAAGAAGAATATATGGAGTCAAACGAGAAATTTTGGGTACGGTGTGACCGTAAGGTCATCCATCTGCTATTCAGATAGGGATGTGAGTGAAATTTCACAGTTTATGGAGTGGGTAAGATAGTGACTAACTGTGAGAGAGACAATAAATTGTATAAGCAAACTTAATAATCGATGAAGGGGATACGAAAAAGGATAAAGGAACCCGCAAGTGGATAAAGAAGCACGTGAGAATACATAAGGATGGATGGGAATCTGACTAGGACGACTAGTGTTGAGGTCGTCAATATCGTTATTTGCCAGCTTACTTTAACGTTTCTAAGATACTGGAGGCAATAAGGTTAGAGAGTTTAACCTAAGAGTGAAATGAGATGTAATGGTGCTAGTGAAGCACGAAGGAAGGGTATTCCTAGTAAGGGACCCATCTTGACATTTTAAATTAAGAAAATTTCTACCTATTGACGGTGGATTTGATCCGAGTCGTCGAGGCCCGCAATGAGTCCCATAGGGATAGAGAAGCCAAAAGGACAACAGGGGTAGCAATTAGGGTCAAGAAGACCAAGTACGTGAGAAGGACAACCCCGACGTGGACATTGGGGTCAGAGGCAAGGGATTAACGCAGAGAGGTGTCTTATGTGTGGAAAGTGGGATAGCAACAATTGATGATGTCCACGGTGAGTCGAGAGATAGGAGTGGTATGTCCCATAGGGACAACCATTGTGAGGTTTTGGTTCGGTCGTATGAGAATATTATGTCCAGGAACCATTTGGGTCGCCGATGGATAGGCGAGTGGAAGTATAAGTTTTATCCTCGAATAGATGGGGTGAATTTCGTGACACGAGTGGTCACAGTATTCTTTTTAACACTATATTCACGTGGGGGGGACGAGTTTAGTGGGTGTATAGTACTGTTACTATTAAGTATATGTTTACCATGGGTTAATAGAGCTATCTTTTGTTTTATCTGCAGGGGTCAGGTGTAAAAAAAAAAAACTTAGAGAGTATATTTTATAAGATTTACCCATTTTGAGGAGTGTTATGAGAGCATGATTTTTCCTGGGTATGGATTGGTTAACGATGGGTGTGAACTATTATGGATAGTGATATTAAGTTTTGGTGTTCCTGACACCAGGGTATGAATGACTTTTGCTAGGTGTCACCTGAGAGGGAGTCTAGCCTACCTATATATATATATATATATATATATGTTGTATTGTGGGTACGATAGACATATAAGAATGTCTTGTGTTATTCTATTTTTTCCCGATAAGAATGGATGTATACTGAAGCGATTCAGGGTGGTTATAATTATTATCGAGTGGGAAGAGATAATTAGGGATTTATTTTGTGCAAGAACTAGTGATAGTAGGGGTGCAGTATTTTATGTTGTCTTTTGTAGCACAAGAGTAGGCGTGTATTCTTTTGTGTTAAGAGATAAGTAATTGGGGGTACGTGCTATGGATTGAGGGTCTAACAGATCCCAATGACCGACAATGTAAGGTAGTAGTGTATCGGAGGGGGTTCCTTGTTTGGATTTCGCAACTTAGCGCAACATTGGAAGTGGGGAGATGTTTGGTTGTTAGTAAATGGGTTGGGTACCCCGACTATTATTCATATATGTGATATGACTACGATTTGGAAGTTATATTACGGGTTACGATTATCATAGTCAGGTAACTTTCATGCGGTTAAGCACGGGGACAGGGTGTATGGGCACCCTGGTTAACTAGGGTAACTTTCGTGCGGTTAAGCACGGGTACAAGGTGTATGGGCGCCCTGGTTAATTAAAATTCATATTTGTGTAACTCATAGTTATAAGAGGGAGAGATAGATGTAGCGACATTAGAGGCACAGGACTAGGGAGTGATATTCGAGGCTTGGAGCACTAGGCTTATCTTAATTTCGAGGAAGAAATTCCTTTGTAAGGGGGGATGTATGTAACACTCCGTAATTTTGAGGATTTAGTATTTAATTATTTTTGGGAGAAATAAAATATTTAAATTAGAGAAACTAAAATTCATGACGTGGATAATTTATTTGAGTGGGAAGAATTATTTATATTTGACGACTTTAAGTTTAATTGTTCAAATTATTATGTGTCGCATTTTTGAGATCGAAATTTGGAAATGTTATAAAGTATTTCAGATGATAATTCTGAGTGCATGGTTGAGTCCGGATGGGTTGAGATAGTCAGAAAAGAGTACCCGAGGGTAGTAATCGGGTCTAGGGATATTATTGGGCATAGTCGGGCCCACAGGGGGAATTTGGGCCATTTTAATTAGGCCCATGAGACTAAACACGTGATTAGAGGTTTTAAACCTAATTGAGGGAGTGTTGAAAGGAAGTTAGCACAATTCTAAACCTAGGGTTTTGTGACGCCCCCAAAATAAAATAATAACGGGTGGCTAGCCCTATACTACTTTTAATCAGGAATCTCAGAAGGATCATTCTCAGCATCTACTGACGGTACTAAAATAAATAAGGCTAACTACCCAAAACTATAAAAGCGGATGCCAAAAAAAAATTTAAATAAAACATACAATGGATATCAAACCAACAACAGAATGACTAATACCTTGAGTAAAGAATATACATTCTAAACATGAAGAGAGGACATACTCTCATAATACATCATGAGTACATTCAAGAAAAATATACCCAAATAGACTGTCGGGTCATAGACAATACAACAACCATAAAGAAGAAATATAAACAACTCTAAATAACCCCTGGGTGTAAACCCGATATACAAAAAGAATCCTATCTAGATTTATAAAGAAATAGGAAGCGACTACAATCTAAATCCCGTAACAGTCCGCATCTGTTACGGCTCCCAAGACGCTGGATAGGAAAGCATCCATGATATCCTTGCGGTGGGACACCTGTAGTAAACAATATATATATATATATATATATATATATATATATATATATATATATATATATATATAGAGAGAGAGAGAGAGAGAGAGAGAGAAAGAGAAATATAAACGGGTCAGAGCCCGAGGTGTAAAAATGTTTATAGCAAGTGCATAACAGTGCATAATAATTATAAATGGAATATTTCATAATTAAAGTGGAGTCGCACTCTCGTGAAACCCCAAACTCACCTCTCGTCTACAACGCGCACCTAATCGTGTTCTGGAACCTTAATGTAGCTACACAAAACCTTTAAGGACAACCTACCTCACTGTACGCATGGCTTATACCCGCATGACCCGCCATATTAACATAACCCAAAGATCCTTTTCATTCTAATCACACTTAAATATATACACACATATATATACCTTACTAGGATTTATTGGTTCTAGTTATTAGCTTAAACAATTTATTAGTCGTAGCACGACACACATCATCCTAAGTTACATATAAAGAATTCATTCTCTAAAGAGCATACATCCTAGTACTAAAGACATAACTTCTCTCCACTCCTAACATTGCACTACGTTTCGTGCGTGGCGCGTTTCGCAAAGCGAAATCCAAACAAGGACCCCCCTCGATACACTACTCCTTGACAATGTTGACCGTAGGGATCCATTATGTCCTCCACAGCAATCCTATTACTATAACTACTTAGATGTTGAGTACTATCTCTAAAAACATAGCTAGGATCTCCATCTAGATCCTTGGGGTCGATATATCCACAATTGTCTCTAAGTACAATCTTTCGACCCTAATAAACTAGTACACCGAAATCATACAAGATGTACATCTTAGAGAAATCATATCGCCTTCACCTATGGGATATATATATATATATATATATATATATATATATATATATATATATATATATATATATATATATATATATAAGCAATCATTCATTCCGATAACCACGTATACATAACACACATAATGTACACGTTGCAATACTCTTAACATAAACGGTTATAGGATACAAAAATAATGCACCATGCTATGATCTTCCAGGAATTACTCACTTTATCCCAGGGTCACCACATATCGGACTGTTATCACACCTCCGTGGTAACAAAATCAATCCTAATGTATGGGAAGCGGTCATAGTTCCTAACCGAAAAGTGAGAACGAATCATACCCACGACTTTTCACCCCCAAAATAAAATCACAAAAATAAAAATGGACGACTATGACCTGGGGACTATCCGTACCCTGCTCCTTAAGCCAGGGCCTCACCCACATCGCGCAACGTCCCATGGTAGCATGTGCCGGGTATGCTCACACAATAAGTATATATATCGTTCACACTATATATATATATATATATACATACCATCTCTCGTCCGTATGTGTGAAAATTTATAAACTCGTCTATAAGTGTACATAATCCTCATTATACTTGTCGTCATTCCAAGCGTATTAACTTAATTCGTTATATAAATACGATCCCTCACTTGAAGTATACTCATCCATTGCCCCTATGATATGAATAGTCTTCCAATTCATCCAACATTAAGGTTACTAACCCACCGTCTAACGTATGTAACAATCACTATACATCCAATCTATATCCGAAAGCACATCAACACACGATACTTATCTCGGTCGTAGGTAATCATCTAACTAATAGTCGGTAAGCCTCAAGCTCAATCCTAAATTCATTTTATGATCCCATCATATTTTGGGATACCCATCGTTAATCACGCATAGATATGTAGTAACTACCTCGACTACTATTTGACAAAATCCAATTCTAGTCAATAGAACAATCCAATCATTCTCAGATTAGCCTACTATTCAATTTCTCCTATGAATCCTTAATCTTATTGCGTTTACGATTTATTCCTTAAGTTTAACATTACTAAGGATACGCGACCACTCTCTCTAGTTGACCCCCAATCATAACTTAATAGAATCCACTTGCTATAAGGATTCAACACAAACGTCGGCCTAACGCCTTCACACCATGCCTTTACAAATCCCTCACAGAGTCCTCAAACTTACGTCATATTTTAATTCACTTTTAATCTCAAAATAGGATTCCCATAGCTAATGAGATATCTCCCACAACATCAATTCAATAAACTCCAATACATATGCATATACATTTCCCAAAATAGCTCAATACTTCCCCACGATCCTATTATGAGAAAAACTCCCAATAAATTTCCAAAACGTATCCCTAGTATCATATAAGAATATTCCAAATTGAGAAACTCAATCGAAATAGAAGAAAACTCACTCTAGGAAAATTTCTCAAAACTGCCCTGTTTTAGAATCGATTCGGCCCCTCCGAATCGAGTCGATCCCAACAGCGAATCGATTCGGTCCAAGAGAATTGATTCGATCCAAAGGGACCTATAAGTCTGCTACGTATCAAATCGATTCGCAAGGGGAAAATCGATTCGGCCCTAAAGACCTGTAGGCTCTGCAACATGGTGAATCGATTCGCAAGGGGAGAATCGATTCGGCCTGTTCAGCAAGCCACGAAAAGGGTTAATTTCTCCAAAATTCAAAATTTCCAAAATCCAATTTATACAACTTCCAACCATAAATCTCTAACCCAATCAAGTTCCCAACACCAAAACCCATCCTATATCTAGTCTCATCAAGTTACACACCCTTAAACCTAAGTATGAACATCAAATACAAGATTTAAATACCCAAAATCTAGGTTTTGATATATATACCCAAAATCCAATTCTTTTGTCCACAAATTATGAAATAAAATACACAAATGAATTATTTAGCAAGATTAAACACTTGCCTCAGAATTGTAGAGATTGAATCATCCCTGATATCGCGTACGGGCCGAAAATCTTCAAGCTTTCCCCTCTCTCTCTTCCTTTCTTCTTCTTTCTCTCTTTCTTTCTCTTTCTCTCTTTCTCACAAATGAGATAGGCTGATTCGTAGGCCTCTTAAGCCTTTAAAACCTTAATCCCAAATTTAAATGATAATACACACTTTAAATGACTCGTTTACTCTAATTCGAGTCAAACTTACTTAAAATATTCCGGACCCGGACTAAAATCCAAGGATAGTTATTTTGACTATCTCGACCCATTCGAAATCAACTACACACTCAGAATCGTCATCTGGATACTTTATAATGTCCTCAGTTTTGGACCTCAATTTCCAAATTCTAAAATTCTCCAATTTAAATAAATTTTATTTCTCCCAAAAATTTAATTTTTCAGTCCCAAAATCATGGGGTGTTACAGACTTCCCCCCTTACAAAAATTTTGTCCTCGAAATTTAAGTTATGCCTATGACTTCGAACCTCATCTAATTCTTACATCTAATCTCAAGATCACTATACCCATCTCTCCCACTTCTCACATCAAATCATTTAAACTTTAAAATAATACTAGCTACCCAGGGCGCCCATACACCCCGTGCCCGAGCTCAACTTGTAAAAATATAACCCGGCTCCACTAGCCTAAAATCGTAATATAACTCTCAACAGTATAACCTACTATAACGTACTAAATATAAAATCTTTGATATTTCCAATAGTTGAACTCTTCTCAATTCCTTACATTCGCTACTTTCATGCGTGGGAGGTCTCGCGAGCGAAATCCAAACAAGGAACCCTACCCATACACTACTGTGTAGCTATGTCGGGGATTAAGATCAGTTGAACTAGGATTTAGGTTTTTATAAAAGATTTTTCAAGCCATAGATATTGCCCGAAGGCCTATATAGCAATATAATATAAAATAATTTCATGTCTTTCGACACACCAATCAAACACCTTATGTTCTCGACACAAGGCCCCAACAAATACAATACTCTCACCAACACCTAGATCTCAAAGCTACCATAACCCTGAGCTAAATTCCCCGCTCAATAATGAATCTGCTAAACTCTGAACCTCCTTAACTATACCAATCCTTTACATCACATTAAGGCATTACCGCAGAGTAAGTCCTTCTCTCATTTAAATACCACAATTACCTTCCCTAGCCTATTTATAACACAATAACCTTATAACCACTACTCAACAAACCTTAATAGTCCGCACTTTTGGAAATCAATAGCACAACTCTCTACTAGCTCATCACGAGACGGTCTATTATCCTAAAAGATGCCATACAAAGGCCGTACTTACTCACTCCTTCCTCCAAGGAAATTATATACACTATGGTTATAGCGGTTAACCACTCGTTATACCTTACACGCGACGCTTCCAATACCGTACAAAGCGTGACCTAAACCCAAATAAGGGTATTCTACCTTATACTTCCATAATCCAATTATTTCACTTCATCCCTGGGTCCCTCTACTCCTTCCAGGGCAAGCCCTCCTTCCAAGGCCTAATTATCCCCCGATAAACATCCTTCCGGAAATCCTTCCTAAACATCCTGAAGGACAAGGCGCTATTGCAACCCACGACAACTCCTTCATTCCTAGTCAATGAACCCAAGTCTCCAAATTTCTTACCCCCTCTTCCAAAAAGGTGACACTCTTGACATTGGGACAATGCCACACACCTCCCAAGGGCTTCACTATTCGCTTATCCTCAGTACTTACCTTATCGATCACAAACTTCTCCTTCTCACTCGACCACTGTCAGATCACCTTGAATCACCGCTAGAAATCTCCTCCTTATCTCTGCCTAAATCGTGGAAAGAAAAATTACTTCCAGTCAAAGCGTACCCAAAATCTGTTATGGGTGTTGCATCTCTCATCTTGTCCCTTCCGGGATAACTTATTCTTGGCGATGTCTGAGACGAGAGCAATTGCGTCAGAACTCCGTTCAAGTGAGTACACCTCACAGAAGGAAATAGACATAGTGAACACAACAATCCTAATAGTAGGGCTCTATATCAAGAATGCTTGCGGAAGAATGTAGAAAACCCGCACAGATCCTAAAGACACTAGAACCTAATGCTTTGATACCATCTGTGACACCACCAAAATAAAATAATAACGGGTGGCCAACCCTATACCACATTTAATCAGGAATCTCAAAAGGATCATTCTCAGCATCTACTGACGGTACTAAAATAAATAAGGCTAACTACCCAAAATAATAAAAGTGGATGCCAAAAAAAAATTTCAATAAAACATACAATGGATATCAAACCAAAAACAGAATGACTAATACCTTGAGTAAAGAATATACATGCTAAACATGAAGAAAGGACATACTCTCATAATACATCATGAGTACATTCAAGAAAAATATACCCGAATAGGCTGTCAGGTCACAGACAATACAACAACTATAAAGAAGAAATATAAATAGCTCTAAATAACGCCTGGGTGTAAACTCGATATACAAAAAGAATCCTATCTAGATTTACAAAGAAATAGGAAGCGACTACAATCTAAATCCCGCAACAGACCGCATCTGTTACGGCTCCCAAGACACTGGATAGGAAAGCATCCATGATATCCTTGAGTTGGGACACCTATAGTAAACAATATATATATATATATATATATATATATATATATATATATATATAGCAAAAGAGAAATATAAACGGGTCAGAGCCCGAGGTGTAAAAATGTTAACAGCAAGTACATAACAATGCATAATATTTATAAATGCAATATTTCATAATTAAAGTGGATTCGCACTCTCGTGAAATCCCAAACTCACCTCTCATCTACAGCGCGCACCTAATCGTGTTTCAGAACCTTAATGCAGCTACCCGACACATTTAAGGACAACCTACCTCACTGTACGCATGGCCTATACCCGCATGACCCGCCATCTTAACATAACCCAAAAATCCTTTTTATTCTAATCACACCTAAATATATACACACATATATATACCTTACTAGGATTTATTGGTTCTAGTTATTAGCTTAAACCATTTATTAGTCTTAGCACGACACACATCATCCTAAGTTACATATAAAGAATTCATTCTCTAAAGAGCATACATCCTAGTACTAACGACATAACTTCTCTCCACTCCCAACATAGCACTACGTCTCGTGCGTGGGGCATCTCGCAAAGCGAAATCCAAATAAGGAACCCCCCCGATACACTACTTCTTGACAATGTTGACCATAGGGATCCATTATGTGCTCCACACCAATCCTACTACTACAACTACTTAGATGTTGAGTACTATCTCTAAAAACATACCTAGGATCTCCATCTAGATGCTTGGGGTAGATATATCCACAATTGTCTCAAAGTACGATCTTTCGACCCTGATAAACTAGTACACCGAAATCACACAAGATGTACATCTTAGAGAACCCATATCACCTATATATATATATATATATATATATATATATATATATATAAGAAATCATTCATTCATATAACCACGTATACATAACACACATAATGTACACTTTGCAATACTCTTAACATAAACGGTTATAGGATACAAAAACACTGCACCATGCTATCATCTTTAAGGAATTACTCACTTTCTCCCTCGGTCACCATATATCGGACTGTTATCACACCACCATGGTAACAAAATCAATCCTAACGTATGGGATGCGGTCATAGTTCCTAACCGGAAAGTGAGAACGAATCATACACAAGACTTCTCACCCCCAAAATAAAATTACACAAATAATAATGGACGACTATGACCTGGGGACTATCCGCACCCTGCTCCTCAAGCCAAGGCCTCACCCACATCGCGCATCCTCCCATGATAGCATGTGCCGGGTATGCTCACACAATAAGTATATATATCATTCACACTATATATATACCTGCATACGATCACATCATATATACAAAACATCACACACGGTATAGATATTCTTTCCATTTGTACACACACACACACACACACACACACACATATATATATATATATATATATATATATATACCATCTCTCGTCCGTATGTATGGAAATTTATAAACTCAGCTATAAGTGTACATAATCCTCAATATACTAGCCGCCGTTCCAAGCGTATTAACTTAATTCGTTATATAAATACGATCCCTCACTTCAAGTATACTCATCCATTGCCCCTATGATATGAATAGTCTTCCAATGCATCCAACATTAAGGTTACTAACCCACCGTCTAACGTATGTAACAATCACTATACATCCCATCTATATCAGAAAGCACATACACACACGATACTTATCTCGGTCATAAGTACTCACCTAACTAATAGTCGGTAAGCCTCAAGATAAATCCTAAATTCATTTTATGATCCCATCATATTTTGGGATGCCCATCATTAATCACACATAGATATGTAGTAACTACCCCGACTACCATTTGACACAATCCTATTCTAGTCAATAGAACAATCGAATTATTCTCAAATTAACCTACTATTCAATTTCTCATATTAACCCTTAATCTTATTGCGTTTACGATTTATTCCTTAAGTTGAACATTACTAAGGATACGCGACCACTCTCTCTCATTGACCCCCAATCATAACTTAATAAAATCCACTTGCTATAAGGATTCAACACAAACGTCAGCCTAACACCTTCACACCATGACTTTACAACTCCCTTGAAGAGTCCTCAACCTTACCTCATATTTTAATTCACTTACAATCTCAAAATAGGATTCCCATCTCTAATGAGATATCTCCCACAACATAAATTCAATAAACTCCAATATATATGTAAATACATTTCCCAAAACAGCTCAATACTTCCCCACGATCCTATTACGAGAAAAACTCCCAATAAATTTCCAAAATGTATCCCTATAATAATATAAGAATATTCCAAATTTAGAAACCCAATCTAAATGGTGGAAAACTCACTCTAGGAAAATTTCTCAAAACTGTCCTGTTTTCGAATCGATTCGGCCCCTCCGAATCGATTCGGTCCAAGTGAATCGATTCGGTCCAATGGGACCTGGAAGTCTGCTACATACTGAATTGATTCATAAGGGGAAAATCGATTCGGTCCTAAAGACCTATAGACTCTGCAACATGGCGAATCGATTCGCAAGGGGTGAATCGTTTCGGCCTGTTCAGTAATCCAGGAAAAGGGTTAATTTCTCCAAAACCCAAAATTTACAAAATACAATTTATACAACTTCCAACCATAAATCTCTAACCCAATCAAGTTTCCAACACCAAAGCCCATCCTACATCTAGTCTCATTAAGTTACACACCCTTAAACCCAAGTATGAACATCAAATAGAAGATTTAAATACCCAAAATCTAGGTTTTGATATATATATATCCAAAATCCAATTCTTTTTTCCACAAATTATTAAATAAAATACACAAATGAATTATTTAGCAAGATTAAACACTTGCCTCAGAATTGTAGAGGATGAATCATCCCCGAGATCGCGTACGGGACGAAAATCTTCAAGCTTTCTCCTCTATCTCTTCCTTTCTTCTTCTTTCTCTCTTTCCTTCTCTTTCTCTCTTTCTATCAAATGATATAGGTTGATTCGTACGCCTCTTATGCTTTTAAAACCTGAATCCTAAATTTTAAATGATAATACACACTTTAAATGACTCGTTTACTCTAATTCGAGTCAAACTTACTTAAAAGATTTCTGGACCCGAAATAAAACCCATGGACATTCATTTTGACTATCTTGACCCATCCAGAATCAACTCCACACTCAGAATCGTCATCTGGAATACGTTATAACATCCTCAATTTTGGACCTCAATTTCCAAATTCTAAAATTCTCCAATTTAAATAAATTTTATTTCTCCCAAAAATTTAATTTCTCAGTCCCAAAATCATGGGGTGTTACAGGTTTGAGGGAGAAATAGAGGAAACAAATCAAGAGCAAATTGGGGATCTTTTGTAGATAAATCGAGGGACAAATTGGGTGTTCTTCATCAACCCTTTCTCTACACCAACAGATCAGACTCTTTGAACAATTAGAGGAAAGTGGTTAACTTGCAATGATGTTTATTTATGATATCCAATTCATATTTTTATGATGTATAAATCAAAATTCATTTTGGGTATAAAAGGGTACAAAAGGGGAAGTTTTGTATATAGAACACTTGAATGAAATTATGGGAAATTATTGTGGGAATTCATTGTGTTACATAAGTTCGGGGAAAATTTATTCAGATGTGAAAACCCAGTAGAATTTTTTTAACGAATTTGAGATAAACAAATGAAATTGGGATTGAACGAGTAAATACCCAGAATTCCCCAAATTCGAAAAAGTAGAGACTTGTGAAATTTAAATTGTGTCTAAGGTTCTAGGGGAGGTCCTAATTACATTCCCATATGATTAAAATGTTGTGTATGCTTGAGATGAACCATAAACGAGTTTTGAGATTAGAGAAATTCGTTAATGGAAGAAACAGGAGGTCGGAGAAGAAGAGGACTTGTTCGATCGTTCGATCGATCGATCGATGGTTGGGGATCGATCGATCGATGTCTGGGGATTTTTGGTAGTTCGGCCTTGGGAGTTTTAGGTGGGATTTTCTTTTAGTACAATTTCCACCAATTATAATTAAGCGAGATAATTTAATTAGATAAGTTAATATCCTCACAATTATAGGGGCGTATAATTGGGATTGGTGGGGTAATTAAGTGCAACACTTACGCATGAATTTTGAGAATAATTCTAAGAAATGAAATAACGAACTAGGTAATTAATTTCGGGTATAGTAGCAGGGTGAAACAACTTATTTAAATTAATTATAAAGGAAAACTAATTAATTTGGAATGAGGGATTGGACTTGGGTGATATTTAATTTCGGGCCACGTGAGCGAGTATAGGTATATTGATTGGGTGATACCAAGGCGTTAAATTAATTACAGAGAGGAGTAGATTAATTTGGAGTGGGAATATTTACTCGGGAAATATTAAAATACGGACCAAGTGAGCCAGTCCGGGTATATTGGTTGAGTGACACTAAGGTAATAAATTAATTAAGGGATAAATTAATTAATTTAGAGTCGGATCATAGACGCGGGAAAGTAATGGATTAATTAATTTATAAATTAATTAAATTAGAGTCGGACCATAGACTCGGGGAAAATATAGGCTAGTTCTACAAATATTATGCACGGTAATGCCGTGAACTAACTATATATATATACGGTGTGATGATAGTGTGTGTGTGTGTGTGTGTGTGTGTATTGTGTGTTTATTATTAAATATCAGTGGTTAGATATTATTAATATATATACTCTAGTTCTATCAGGGGAGGTTGCGCGTAGTTGGTGAATCCCCTAGCTTGATGAGTAGGGTGAGTATATCCCCAGGTCATAGCGTCAGTTATATGGGTAATGAGCATCTCATTTTCAGGGAAGGAATATGACCGCCTCCATTATGTATGCTTGTAGCCAAGTTAGTGAACGATTTTGATTGGGTAACTAGGTTATGCGAGTACACCTAGTGTGACAACACTTTAGAGAATACATCCGATGAGTTATTACTCGGGAGGATGGGTTATATTGATATCCAACATATGTGTGAATGTTGTAATATGGTTCTACGTATATAATGGAATGAATAGTTATATCCGGGTCATTAAATACATGTAGTGAATTGTAAGTAATTATATATGGGGTATATTCATATTCAACATATGTGTGATTATTGTAAGATAACTTTATGTATATAATGGGGTGAATAATTATATACGTGTAATCCAAATTCAGGGAGAAAATTGTATTATTTATATAACCAGTGAATTTTATGTGTATTTAAAGATGATTAACTATGTTAAGGTGGTAAATAACTTATAAATCATGCTTTTAAAATACTCGGGATTGAGTAGGGCGATTGACAAGAGTTATATCAAGTATCTAGTTACGGGGTAGAGGACTAGGTGGGTTATAAAGAAGGCGTTAGGCCTGCAAATTAGTTGAGGGGTGAGTCTGTCCTCAAGGGAGTGCGAGACTAACTAAAATATGAAGCGCATTCATGCATATTTTATTACTGCAAGTTAGTCATTTGCTAAATATTTTCAAAATGTTTTGGGTTCTTACCCTTGTTATAAAACTATTTTCAAAACCTTTTAGGTGTCCATCTAGAGGGATGCCAGACTTGATATTCTAGCCTAATGACACGTAGCTACGGCACATGTGGATGCTAGCAGGAGCTTGGATTAGACGCATCGTTCATTCTTTCCTAGAGTAGGAATCATTTATCAGTTTCAGTTTTACTTAGGGCTTGTCGCCCAGACTTTTCAGTATAGTTTTCAGATTTATTTATTCAGTTGTTGGATGATTATTGGTGGACTATTTACTTTGGTGGCCGATGGTTTATTCGAAAAGTAGTTTAATTATTTATTTAGTTGATTTGATTCAGTTGTTGTGAATGGTTTATACGTATTTCCGCATGTTTTGTCTCATTTGAATAAAAAGTTAAAATTTGGCACTGGCTTTTTGGAATACTAGGTGGTTAGTAACTTTTAAAAAGGGTTCTCGAAAGTGATGCTAAGAATGAACCAACTGGGATTACTGTTTTAATTTGATATAGGACTGATCACCCAATATTTTATTAGGCGGGGTGTCACAGTAGGGATCTCATGCTGTGCTATCTCTGGGTCAATGCTAAGCATGTCATCGTAGGAACATGCAAAGATGTCTACCAACTCTTTTAAAAGATCTTCAAACTGTGACTGCTCATGATCGTTGAGGGTGAACCCTATTTAATCTCGCTAGAATGGCTATTAGAATTGAGATTAATAACAACAGTCTCATCAAAATTGTTCATTTATTGAGATCGGTTCATAATTGTTCATTTATTAAATCATCTTCATCAAAAGTTTGATTAGATTCAAAACAATTAATGTAAGGCACAACAAGATACTAAAAATCCTCATTTATTTTATTGAAATCATTTTCAGGAAATACAGTAGTGAGCACCTCATCAAATGAGGACTCTTTCACAATTACATCAGAAATAGGAGAAAAATAGTAGGGTCGGGTATCTCTTGGAGAGAATCGACGACACGGTTCTAGCTAACTTGAGTGGGCTAAAAATGAATGGCATGGAAATTATGGAGGGGTGAATCAACAATAGTGACCTTCTCAGATGGGACAGATAGAATGACTTCCTGGCGGATTGTGTAGAGTTCCAGCCCTAGTATGTCCAGGTCGAACAACACATCGGTATCACTATCCCCATTGAGAGTGAGCTTGAGATCTTAATGGATAATTTCTATAAATAAGTGTCCGGAACACAACAAACCAAATTTTATCTTATTAACCTAAACAAGCAACTAGGTGATAAAATTATGCATGCAAACATAAACAAGGCAAATGAGGGAGGGCCCCCTTGCGGGTAAATCCTTTTATCATCACTACAGAAAGTTTTACAAGACGCAACTAACAAAACTTCTACAGAATACCACTCAGTCCAGAGACATCCATAGGTGGCGATCCACCCTCGGTATCCACCGATCAATCTCGGTCTTCCTTTGAGCAATGACTCCCTCGAGGAGGTTAAGTTCATTTGAACAAAAACATAATTTTCTTTGAACAAGAATAGACTCTTGTTTTAGTGACACTGTAGTCTTTTGAACGACATCCTAATCTCATTCAAACGAGCTTCAAAGATGATAAAATAGTAAGCCCTCATTACACGTTCAAATGATAAAACCATCTAACGACCTACATCGAACGAGATGTGCATCTCGTTAGAATGACTTGCACGCTTTTTGAAAAATTTTAAAGCCAGAAAAATGTTTAGAAAAATGCCTCATTAATAAAAATAACTCACTTATATAAACGCGAATAAATTTAAACCCTAAACTATTTATACCTTTGTTTTTGTGAAGGTCTTCTTGAATTTGGAGATGATGAAACTCGGTTCTTTGTGATGGATCGCCATAACTGGTAGCATGATATGCCAAAAACTAAATGTAGCCTAAGATATGAGCAAGTAATTGAAATCATTCTCTTAAAAATCTCCAACTTTTGGATATTCCGGCATAAACATAAAACCAAAATTCCAAATTACAAAACGATTTCTTAAGACGAATACAATATCCTAATACCCTACCAAACCCTAGAATGGATAGGTACAAAGATATAGTTGTTTTCAAATCAAAGACTTGAAATCTTTACTTCTTCATTGTCTTCTCTTGGGCACTTTGTCTTCATTGAGTGTAATCCAAATGTGATCTTACAAATATATACACACATAAAACAAAGTAAATACCTCGTGATGGATCGAGTTTGAAATACATAAAAAATGCATAAAGAACTCCCCCGTAATTTGTTCTCCACCTTTTATTTGATCAAAAAAAGACAATTTGAAACATCACCAAGCATAGAAAGATATAGGTAACATCACTAAGAATAAAAAGATATCATCACAAAAGGTAAGAATGAATAATCATGGAATGATAATCTCAAAAGAACTCACAAACTATTTTTGTTTTTTTTCAAATTTTCAAGTAAAAATAATTTGACAAAAATAACACATCACGAAGAAACACAAAAATAATCGAATCATGGAAATGGAATGTAGGTGTGTGAGCACATTCTATAGGAAAATCAACGTAGACAAACATAACATATGTGCACGAAGGAATGAGACACTACTAACGCAAGATCTTAAAGTCTACCTTATGTGTAAAAGTAGGGAAATCAAGTGAAATCGACTCAACCTATTCAACTAATCAAGACCATGAGTGATTTTCACACCAATAACGTCCAAAACTATGTGATGCTTTTACGAGAATTTTTCAAGATGTGCAAACCCATCGATATTCGACTAAACTCCCTAAAAACTCACATATTGAATATTTCTCTCAACTCTTTTATTTTGAAGAAATCAATGCTCATATGTAGTGAATCATCAATGTTCTTTGAAATTCGCCTGACACTCTATATTTTTTTATTTTTACGTACCTTTAATCTTTTAGGCTCTTTTCATTTTGCGAATGGTGGCTATTCACACAAAGACAACATGTCTCTCATCTTTCGATTCCATTGTTTTTAAATATAACACATTTACTAGAGATATGATTTTCAATTTTCCAATCCGGGCAATGGTTCTTACAAGCACTATTTTCATAATCTCGTTTTATCACATTTGGTTTGTTTTAAAAGCATAATTGAGATGAAAACACTACAATTGACACGTGAAAGCTAAGTGCAGTACTCAAATATGTTCGTGCTCGTGTGCATTAAATGTGACAAGGAATAAAACATGTAGCAAGTAGTCATCATATCGCATCTTAATGTCTTCACACATTATAAAGCACAAAAATGAAATGATGTCACATCTCAAAACACTACAAAATAGTCACGTGGATATGGAATGAATTGGTGACTCAGACATCTTTAATGTTCATCCTCATATGGTGTAAAAATAAATACAAAACTCTTTTTGGATTTTTCAAAAATTGTATAAAAAACAATTAAATGTTTTGGTTTTCTAACTTTTTCTTAAAAAGAAACTGAAAATCTTTTTTTATTTTTCCAAAATTTTTCAAAAAAAACAAAACTCTTTTTGGATTTTTCAAAAAATATATCAAAATGGAAAAAGATAAATACAATGATAATATAATGGTAGTGCAATATAGAAAAAGGAATAAATATGAATAAGCATGAAAAGCATCCTATACTAGATAATATATCCAATCTCAGTCAATGATGCAAATACCTAAAGACTTCCTAAGATCCTCGATCGGTGCTCACAAAGCTCAAGGACACTACCTTCTCCTCAACTAGGTCTCGAATAAGTGCTCGTGAATTCTAATGTTCTTTGTGAGCAAATGCTGGACTGGATTACGTGAAATATGAATGACACTCGTATTATCAGAGGAAATAGTCATTAGCCCTGTGAAATGCCATAATCCTCCAATATTTGCTTCATCCATAAGAGTTGCGTGCAAAAACTCCAGGCGCCTATGTACTCAGCCTCCGCCATGGACAAAGATACAGAGTTCTTCTTCTTGCGAAATCCATGAGATTAGAGCACTACTAAAGTAGAAATACCCACTCGAAGTGTTCCTATACACATCAACATTCTTGGCCCAATCGATATCCGAATAGGCGAACAAGCGGTCATCGGTATCAAAGTAATACCAAATACTATATGATAGAGTCCTACTCACGTATTTGATAATACGTTTAAGAGAGTGCAAGTGTGACTCTTTCGGGGACGCCTGGTATCGCGCACAGGCTCTAACACTAAAGGCAATACTAGGTCAGCTAGCGATAAGGTAAAGAAGACTACCTATCATGCTATGATATAAAGTCTGCTCTATGTCATTGCCTAAAGCGTCTTTGCTAAGCTTTGTCGATGAACTCATAGGGGTTCGTGTATGCATAGTGGAGTCTAGACCGAATTTCTTCACAAGGTGTCTTACATATTTGGATTGAGATATGAATATTCCATCCTTAAGATGATGAACCTGGAGACCTATGAAAAATGTAAGCTCACCTATAATGTTCATTTAAAACTCACTCTTCATCCCCTCCTTAAAAGTGTGAGCATGGTGGGAGCGTGTGGATCAAAAGACTATGTCGTCATAAATAAGCTCTTATCTCCTCATAAATAATGTCTTATCTAATCCCCCTCTCTTGATGCCGCGAGCTAAGAGATAGGAAGTAATCCTCTCGTACCAAGCATGGGGTGCTTGCTGCAAACCATACAAGGCTTTCCTAATATAGTAGACATATACTTGGTGCTTAGGGTATTCAAAATCTTTTGGTTATTCCATGAAAATCTCCTCTTTTAGAATGCCATTTAGAATGGCACTCTTGATATCCATCTGATATAACTTGAAGAGTAGATGACATTCTATGACGAGTGTTAAATGAATGAACTCAATCCTAGCAACATGAGTGAATGTCTCCTCAAAGTCTACACCCTCAATTTGTGTGTAACCTTGAGAGACCTTATTACGGACTATGGTACCATTTTTGTCCAACTTATTCTTGAAAATCCACTTGGTACCTATCACATTAGTATCGTTGGTCAGGGGACCAACTCCCGGACATCATTCTTTCTAAATTAAAGCAACCTTTCTTACATGGCTGATATCCAATGCTCATCCTTAAGTGATTTTTTCACGTTCTTCGGATTAACTAGGGATGTGTAGGAAAAATAGCTAATAATATTTTTGAGTTAAGGATGACTCTTGACACCTAGTGTATGATCACAAAGTATAGTGGAAGTGTCATAGCTCTTTTGAACCCAAGATGGTGTATCCCTAAATGTTGGAACGGGGTTCACCGTGGTAGCATGAGAAAGGATGGGATTATCACCATGGGTGCATCATACTTACACTACGGGCTAGGAGCAACAAACTCGAGTGGCTCGTCATCTCTAATCGTGATGTTTATTGACTCCATAACCTTAGAGCTAGCCATATTAAAAACCTGGTAAGCCCTACTCATCGATAAATATCCTAAAAATATCCCCTCGTCGCTCTAGGAGCCGAACTTTCCTAAAGGCTCTCTATCTCTAAAGATGTAGCATGTACTCACAAAGACACACAAATATGATAGGTTGGGCTTCTTTCCTGTCCATGACTCATAAGGTGTGTGAAGCGTGTGCGGATGAAGATATACCCTATTCACCGTATGGCATGCGATACTCATTTCCTCTGCCCAAAAATGTCTAGGCACATTTATCCCAAGAAGAATGGATCTATCCAACTCTTATATTGTCCGTTTCTTCCTCTCAATAATCCCATTTTATTGAGGAGTACGAATGACCAAAAACTGTTGCTTTATGCCCACTTCATCGCAATAGCTATCCACTTTGGCTTCTTTCAATTTAGTGTCGTTGACACTACGCATTCGATTAATAGTGACACTGTGTTGGTTTCAGGGGATTCGACACTTGGTTATTACAAACTCAATCGCATCGTGCTTTTCTCAAAGGAATACTACAATCGAGTATCTAAAAAGGTCATCAACCATCACAAGAATGTATTGCTTACCTCCTAAACTCTCCGTGCGAGAAGGACCGATAATATCCCCGTGAATCAACTCTAAAATATGGGTGGTAGTAATGGTATTCAACTTCTAATGAGAACTTTGAATTTGTTTACCATGTTGTCAAGGTCCACAAAATGAGGAAATTATTTTCCCAAGTGATGGTAAACCACGAACTAGGTCTTTCTTAACTAACCTCTCACGATCTCTAAAGTTCATGTGACCTAGTCATTGATTCCAAAGGTTTATAGTGGATATCGTGGAACTATTGCTCACAAAAGAGAACTTGGTTAAAATCCCATATCATTTATCTTTGGTCCTCACACCTTTTAGTAAAAGTTTACTTGATTGATCATAAACATTGCATTCAGACTAGTAAAACTTTATCGCAAAGTTTACGTCGCATAGTTGGATTATGCTAATCAAGCTTTCTTTTAATCCCTTCATGTACAACACATCATCTAGCTCAGGAAATATGGGTATCTCAATACTAAAATGTCCTAAAATTCTATATCTACTCCCATCTCCAAATATGACTTTACCTTCCTTGCGATCCTTAAGGTTGGTAAAAAATGAGACGTCACCTGTCATGTGCCTAGAACACACACTATCAAAATACCATTGGGAAGTATTTTGATCCTTAAGAGCAACGTGAATAACATGAGCTTTCTTGTCTTGCTTAGGTACCCAAGTAGTGGTAACATTTTGTTTTCCCTTATCGTGGTTGACTCTAGTTGGGATGTTGGAAACGTTTTCAAACAGAAAAGTCATCTATTGAAATTCTTCCATTAAACGATGGAAAGTCGTGACTAGAAATTCAACTTGATCCCTAAGACTATCAAAGTTGCTAAAGTGGTGTACGAGAGTATGTGTACGACTAGTCCTACCTAATTTATAACAAAACTCTCGACTGTGACCTCTCCTTTTGCAATAACTTCAAACATAGACATGGTTGGGTATACCTCAGTTTGATTTTCTAGGTGGAATTCTTCTAGGTGTATTAGGCCTATTAGGTGGATTCGGCCGAGGGCCATAAGGATCCATCATAAATTCAAGAACCGACTCGGGTGCGATGTGGTAAGTGGATGCACGGTCGTAGCCTATTCCTTGCCTCTCGACATTTCCTAAAGTGGGGCTAAGGAGCATCTTACCAACCTTCTTCGATATGTCCTCGATAGTTACCTTGACCTCTAAAGCACATTCGGGATCTTTCTTGAGTTTGGACACAAGGGCTTCAAGTTTCTCACGAGTCTCCACGGATGCTTGGAGATCTCTTGTAAAACTAGACAACTTATTGGTCAAGTCCCCGTTCTCTTTCTCAATTGAACAAACTCTCTCTCCTAAAGCTTCTCTTACTGAGGATTCTCTCTCTCTCTTGCCTCATTTAACTCTTTCTATAGCTAAATCTTTCATCACTAAACCTTTATTTTGTTTATTAGTTTTAATGGACTTGGCATAAACATCGGCATAGGTGCACTGAAGGTCACTCTCGCTCTCACTCAAAGCATTCTCTCCCCCACTCTCCTCGGAACGACTAGACTCACTGTCGAGGTGTTCATGTTTAGTAGCTTCCTCATCATCATTAGGTGCAATAAATGTACTAACATGACTAACCATGAATGCGGTGAAATTACATCCATGAGGTGATTCTTCTCCCAAACTCACCGACTCGACCACACTATCACTAAACGTGACATGGCAGCTTTGCCTTTCCCTTAACATTTTAACCTCATTAGACATTCGTGAGCTTTGTGACCCTTTCCCTTACACTCATAACATCTCTCCTCATATTTCTTTAGGAGATCTTACTTTTCCTTTTCAAAATTTTTTTGCCTGTTGTAAATTTTTTTTATCTTTATCAAAACTCTTTTTATTTTTGGAAGTATTTTGATTTTTAAGTTTGAGAAATTTCTTGAATTTTTTAGCAAAAAGGGCCATATCATCTACATCATAACCAAACTCAGAATCAGAAAACACTTCCTCTCTCTTCCTATATTTGGATTTAAGTTCTACCCCCTTGTCCTTAGACTTAACTATTTTTGGTAACATATCTATCTCGTATGTTTGAAGATCTACTACAAGATCTTCTAACCTAAGAGTATCTAAGATCCCTAGCGAATAAAGAACCGTTGCCTTAGTAATAAAGAGGATGAGAAGTGATCTAAGGATTTTCTTAACTACATGCGTCTCAGGTATCCTACCAACTAAATTGAAACTTGAGTTAACTATGTCAGAAATTTGTGCATAAAACCCGTCGAATGATTCAGATTCAAGCATTTTTATTATATCAAATTTTTTGGTGAGGTTCTGCAGCTTAGAAGCTTTCACAACATTATTACCCTTGCGAGGGAGATAGAGGGTATCCCAAGCTTCTTTAGACGTGGTGCACATTGTAATGTGGTGGAACTCATTAGGTCTTCTGAGATGGCACTCAAAACGCGATAATTAAATTTGCTCCACTTGAAATCATCCTCTATCCACTGTGAGACAGGTTTAGGGCTGAAGATATTATCAACTGTGATAATCGGAGGTATCCACCCTCTTTCATAGACAATCCAGATGCGTTAATTTATGTCCTTTAAATTAGACCTCATCATAGCCTTCCAGTATGCATATTTAGTACCATCGAAGATGGGCACTTGCGATCTTAATGGATAATTTCTATAATTAAGTGTCTGACACACAAAAGACCAAATTTTATTTTGTTAACCTAAACAAGCAACTAGGTGATAAAATTATGCATACAAACATGAACAAGGCAAATGAGGGGGAAAAAACTTGCGGTAAAACCTTTTATCAGCACTATAGAAAGTTTTACAAGACATAACTTACAAAACTTATATAGAATACAACTCAGTCCAGAGTCGTCCATAGCTGGTTGTCCATCTTTGGTATCCACCGATCATCCTTTGTCTTCCTTTAAGTAGTGATCCCCTCGAGAACCACAATGGGTGAGAAGGGAAGAGAATCTCACCACAAGAATAACTTAGATATAGGAATTTAGGATTTTAAACTTATTCACATAAATATATTAGGAGTGATAAAGGTAAATGAAAATAGGTTTTTTTGACCTATAAGATGAGTAATTTTGTAGTAGATTTGTAGAATTCGAAATCGCAAAAGTATATTTTATTTTATGTATGAAATAGGTATATATAAGGCGGTTTAAATTTTGAGGTGGTTAAGGTCGTTCGAACAAAAACTTAATTTATTTTGAACGAGAATAGACTCTCATTTGAACGACAACCTATTCGCGTTTGAACGAGCTTCAAACATGATAAAATAGTAAGCCCTCTTTACATGTACGATTGATGAAACCATCTAACGAGCTACATCGTACGAGGTTGCAACTTCATTAGAACAAGATGTGCATCTTGTTAGAATGACTTGTACGGTTTTTGAGAATTTTTAAAGCCTGAAAAATGTTTAGAAAAATTCCTCGATTTAAAAAAAAATTAACTCCTAGATATAATCGCGAATAAATTTAAATCCTAAATTATTTATAACTTTGTTTTTGTGAAGATTGTAATACCCCGTATTTTCTGTGATATTTATTTTGGATATTAATTAATTAAATGAGAATTAATTGGAAATTAATCCGGATAAAATACTAGCGAGTTGTGAGTTGGTATTTGACTATATTGAGTATATATGATGATATATGAATATTGAATTATGAAATTTGTCGTGAGATTGATATACGGCAATTTGGTCATTTTATTGGGACGCGTGTGACAGTCGCGTCAAAATATAATTATTTTAATTATAAAAGTGAATTTAAATTCTATTAACCGTATGGTCGTTTTGAGTGCGCCAACGCGTCCGGAAGGGTCGAGATAGTCAGAAAACACTAACCGGGGGTTTAATTTGGGTCCCGGGGTATTTTTAGGTCATACCGGCATCTTATAAGGGTAGTTTGGTAATATTGTATTTTTGGGATTTAAAAGTGACGAAAATTAGGAGTCTTTATCTGATTGGGAATAGACCCACTAAACCCACTAACCAACCCTTAATGACCCAATAAGCTACGGGGGTTATCAGAATAGGTTTCCAAAACTTTCCCAAAGAAAACCCTAGCCACCTTTGGAGAAGAAGGCTTGTAGAGAGAGAGAGAGAAGAAATTCTGCAGAAAGAGAGAGAGAGCTTCATCAAATCAACACCAAATTCAGAGACACTCGAGGCAAGTGATTTAATTCCGTTTAATTCAGAGAATGTTTCTTCCATGTTAGAAAATTCTAAGATTTACATTTGTTCTTGAAAGTTAATGAAAACCCATGAGTTTGGAATTAGAATACTAAATTTTGAGAAGAAATTTCATGTAGAATCGTATAGAGATGATTACCCTGATGTTAATATATGTTGGATGTAACAAAAACGGATCTAATTTGTGTAAATTGATGATTATAAATTCTAGGGTTTATGTTCTTGAATATTTGGGGACAAGTGTAGAGATTTGATGGATTGATGATGATTAAGATGAATTGGTTCTTTAAAATACGTTAGTATATAACCTTGTTATGTTTAGGGATGATTAGAGACCATAACACATTGTTGGGATGAATTTTGGTTTAGATTTGAGGTGTAGAAATTGGTGAAAAACGAGATAGAATTTCTGGGCTTGAATATGGTCACTCGTTAGAAGACCTACCCAGGTCGTTCGAACGAACTCGTTCGAACGAGCTTCTAACGAGTTGACAGTTTGGGGTTCTAACGAGAGGGATGTTCGTTCGATAATATCGTTCGAACGAGATCTCGTTAGATAGCCCAGTTCGTTCGAACGAACTCTCGTTCGAACAGCCTCGTTCGAACGAGACTTCTAACGAGCTGGCAGTTTAGGCTTTTTAGCCTGTTTTGATATTTGGAGTCCCGTAAACTTGTTCGAGGATAGAGATAACATTCCTTTGATGGTTTATTAGTATACTTGGGACATTTGGGATATAATGAGGAGTAAATGATATAAGTGTGAATCGAATCAAATAGACATTTGAGTCGAGACGTGAGTGCCTACTACGACGTGAGAATAAATTATGGCGCGTATAAATATGGACCGGGATTATATAAGTTGTATATATATTAAGTTGGTACGAGAATGCGATAAGTACTACAATTAAACTACGGTGATTACTAAGATGTGTACTTACTTAGTATTGGTATATGATTTGTGTGTATGACATACCTACCATACTTGCTATCACGGGAGGTTTGCGTTCGCTTAGGGCCCTCTAATCCTTGTGTTCCCCGGATTTATACTGGTTACCTCGATGAACATAGGTCAGAGAAGGACTTATTGGGATGTTAATAAGTCTGCTGATCGTGGGAGCGCAGGTATGTGCGTGACCCATGTGATGTGACCGTGTTCGCCTCCACTGTTTGTGATTTGTGTTATCTGAACGATTCCTGAGAGATTCGGAATACGTGATTCCTTATGTACGTGATGTACCGGGATGGATAGCAGAGTATGTGTGCACCGCAGCTTAGTCTCGGGGTGTTTAGATTGTATATTTATGTTGTGGAAAATATACACTTAATAAACTGAGAACTTTCATAGGGTATTGTGTGTATAACTATGGAATAGAAAAAGGGATGATCTATAATGAGTTGTATTACTTTATATGAGAACCTGAATTTACGTTAAGCCCCTATTTAATTGAGATCGTATAATGTTAATGGGAACCGAGTAATAAGGGTAGAACCTATGACAGTCTAGCTAGATATGATGTCACTTAGCTAGTGGTTAGATGGGTACTTACGTTAGGAGTGCACAGTTAGACGAGAGGTGAGAATTTCATGTGAGTGCACGTCCTAACATGTACTTTGCATTTAATGTTTTATATGTTTTTAAAGCACTTGCAGATTTTTAAAATATCTCCACATTCGGGCTCTGACCCGTTTGTTTTCAAATCTATTTTTTTTTGTAAAACCATTTTAGGTGCCCAGCCACAAGGACACCATGCATAGGATACTCATTCAGGTAACGAGCTGTAGCTGTTTGTGGAAGCTACAGGGATTTGCTTTTAGACGCTCCTACCATTTGGATTCCTGATTCAGTATTTATCAGTTGTAGGGAATGTTTCCCATTTATATTAGAGACATCTTTCCATTTCAGTTTTTCAGATTTTGGCATGTATTGATTCAGTATTCAGTTTAGTTATTTCAGTTTGTGGTATTGTAGTGAGGAGTTTTCCTCCAGACTTTATTTACATTATGTGATGGTTATTCTATTTACTTCGTTATGGTGAATGGTGTTATTATTCTTCATTACACTTGTTGCATGTTAAACATACTTTAATTAAAATTTGGCAACTTACTTTTTAAATACTAGGTGGTTGGTAATCATTACAATGTTTTCGACAGTGATGCGATTAACTGGACCAACTTGGCATTTTGAATTAATTTAATAAAGGAGTAGCTACCCGGTATTTAATTAGTCGGGGTGTCACAGGTGGTATCAGAGCATCAGGTTCTAGTGTCCTTTAGGATCTATACGGCTATTATGTTTCCGCTAAGTTTTCTTTGATATAGAGCCCTATATTTTAGGATTGTTGTACTCTTTTTGTGTATGCTTCGTTCTTCAGCTATTTTTAGTTTATAAACAGCGAACTTATAAACTTCATTCTTATTTCAGATGCCTCCACGACGTGCACGACGAGTTCCCAGGGATGCAACGCCCGAACCCCAGCCTGCTCCAGTTCAGGGCATGATGAACGCCGCTGAGGTTGCAGCCATTGTAGCCCAAGCGGTAAATGTCGCAATTGCTGTAGTTCAGCAGGCACCACCTCAGGCGCCGGTTGCCGCGCCAGTACAGGCAAATGCATTCCCGTCTGCTTGGGAACGTGTACGTGACGCTTTTCAGAAAGCGCATCCGCCAGAGTTTGCAGGTAGCTCAGATGTGGTAGTCTCGAGCCAGTGGAGGAAGGATATGCAGAGGCACTTGAGGATGTATGAGTGCACGGATGTTCAGAAGCAGGTGCTAGCTACTTTCAAGCTAGTTGGATCTGCACTGTAGTGATGGGAGTCTATTACCACCATGGAGGAGAGGGATACTCTCACTATTCAGGACTTTTGGGTGCGGTTCGACCGCAAGTACTTTCCGTCAGCAGTTCACACGCAAATGAGGAGAAAACTGATGACTCTGAAGCAAGAGGGTAAGACCGTGGCCGAGTATGAGGCCGAGTTCACGAATCTGTTGAATATCGTTCCGGATGAGATACCAACAGAAAAGAAGAAGATTGAGAAATTCACCGACGGGTTGGCATGGAGGATCCGTCAGCATCTGTTAGGGAACCTTTCGTTGGACACTTATTCAGATGTGGTTAACGCTGCTTTGTTACACTGCCAGGATCACCGCTTTCATATGGTTGAGGGCAAGAGATCGGGAGAGTCTAGCCATCAGGGCAGGACTGGAGGACATGGTTCCGGTGGGGCACAATCTGTTCAGGGGCAGAGACAGGGTGAGCAGGGTTCCCAGCAGGGGGATCAGAAGAGGTTCAGATCAGGGAATTACAGTCATGGACAAGGAGGTTTCCGTCAGGGCCATCAGGGTCCAAACGGCCATCAGGGCCAACAGGGGCAGAATGGGCAGCAGTTTCAGCAGGGCCAGCAGGGCCAAGGAAGGAACGGTAATGGCCACCAGGGCCGGGGACCGCAGGGGCAGAGAGGAGGGAATTTCCCAGGGAAGTGTTTTGTTTGTGGCAAGACTGGCCATAAACGACAAGATTGTCCTGATAGGGGCAGGGCCCAAAGCAGCAGCAGCAGGGTGCTCGCCAGGAACCGCAGAGGCCTATGTTTCCCGCCGCTCTCCCCGCATCGCCACAGATGGCAGCATTGCCACCCATTCCAGCAGTCCCAGTTCAGCAGGGGCAGCTACAGTATGGACGTGTCTACAACGTCCACCAGGCAGCAGTTCCACAGGCACCGCCCGCGATTGAGGGTATGTTTCCTAACCATGGCACTGTGGGCCGTGTATTGTTTGATACGGGGGCTACACATTGTTTTATAGCTACACATTTCGCGAAAGCCTTAGGATTGTTAGCTACGGCAGAGATCACAGTGATGTGTGTAGACTCATCATTGGGGAGTGAGTCACTTATTTTCTTTATATGCCAGGGAGTGGGGGTAGAGATTGGTAGTCTGGTATTACCTGCAGACATGTTGGTATTAGATATGCATGTTCACGATGTGATTATCGGTATGGATTGGCTCGCTGATTATAGAGCCATGATTGACTGCTTCGGTGGGAGCATTGTTTTTTCCATTCCGGGGCAAGAGATGTTTGTAGTGGCGATGCCTCGCCCAGAGGGAGGCTCGACCGCTCATTTGTATTACCTAGAGGAGGATACCTCTAAGGAGGTTGTGATTCCTTTAGATTCGATCCCAGTCGTCAGGGAGTATTCGGATGTGTTTCAGGAGATACCAGGCCTACCCCCCAGTCAAGAGATAGACTTTGTTATAAATCTATTGCTAGATACGAGACCTATAGCACGCGCACCGTACCGTATGGCTCCGGCAGAGATGCGAGAGCTACGAGAGCAGATAGAGCAGCTGTTAGGTCAGGGATTTATTCGTAGGAGTACCTCACCTTGGGGCGCTCCAGTTTTGTTTGTGAAGAAGAAGGACGGTTCACTGAGATTGTGTGTGGACTACCGGGAGTTGAACAAGGTCACGATACGGAATAAGTATCCGTTGCCTCGAATCGATGACCTATTTGACCAGTTAAGAGGAGCTTCTTTCTTCTCGAAGATTGATTTGAGATCGGGATACCATCAGTTGCGTATCAGGGAGGAGGATGTCTCGAAGACGGCGTTCTTATCGAGTTATGGTTCTTACGAGTTTCAGGTTATGCCTTTTGGTTTGACCAACGCTCCAGCAGTGTTTATGGACTTGATGAACAGAGTGTTCAGGGATTTCCTAGATCAGTTTGTCATTGTCTTCATCGATGATATTCTGGTTTACTCCCAGACAGAGGAGGAGCACGCCGAGCATTTGAGGCAAGTTTTGCAGACACTCCGTCAGAACGAGTTGTATGCAAAATATGAGAAGTGCGGGTTTTGGTTGAAGGTAGTCCAGTTTTTGGGACATATTATTTCCGACCGGGGAATATCTGTTGATCCGGGGAAAGTATCCGCGGTGAGGGAGTGGGGACAGCCCACGACACCAACGGAGATTCGTAGTTTCTTGGGTCTAGCAGGATACTACAGGAGGTTTATTCGGGGTTTCTCGAAGATAGCAGGTCCTTTGACACATCTGACTCGTAAGGGTGTGCCATTCATCTGGAGTGATGCGTGTCAGTTGGCATTCGATGAATTGAAGGATAAGTTGACCTCAGCGCCTGTGTTAGCATTGCTGAGACCGGGAGTTGAGTATTTGGTTTACATCGATGCGTCTTTGCAAGGACTTGGAGGTGTATTGCAGCAGGAGAGACAGGCCATAGCTTATGCTTCCCGTAAGCTTAAGCCTCATGAGAAGAATTACCCCACGCGTGATTTGGAATTGGCGGCGGTGATATTTGCCCTACGGATTTGGAGGCACTATCTTTTGGGAGAGAAGTTCCAACTGTTCACGGACCACAAGTCCCTACAGTACCTGTTCACGCAGAAGGAGTTGAATATGCAGCAGCGTAGGTGGCTTGAGTTTGTGAAGGACTACCAGTTCGATATCCAGTATCACCCGGGTAAGGCTAACGTGGTAGCAGACGCGTTGAGCCGTAGGCCAGTAGATGAGGTAGCAGGGGTGTGGAAGGCTAAGTGGAAGGAGTTGGGACACCAGGATGCAGTGGCCCGATCTTTCATGTCTGTGATGACCGTTACACCGCAGATTGTCACGAAGGTAGTACGGACACAGGCAAATGACCCGTTTTGTCAGGAGCAGATAGTTCGATTACTAGCAGAGGGAGCCGAATCCTATACCGTCAGCTCAGACGGGGGATTACGCTTCAATGGGAGATTGGTGGTTCTGGAAGGGGAAAAATTACGACACGAGGTGATGGCAGAGTCGCACGGCTCACGGTTTGCAGTACATCCCGAAGGGGACAAAATGTACCAAGACATGAGACGGCAGTATTGGTGGAGCGGTATCAAGAGAGATATTGCTGAGTTTGTTTCGAAATGCGCCACTTGCCAGCTAGTAAAAGTGGATCATCAGAGATCGACAGGACTTCTACAGCCGTTGGAGGTCCCGGTGTGGATGTGGGAGAGCATATCCATGGATTTTATCACGGGGTTGCCTACGTCGCAGAGGGATCACGACTCTGTTTGGGTAATTGTGGACAGGTTGTCCAAAGTTGCTCACTTTTTACCCGTAAGGACTGACTACACTACGGGACAGTATGCCCAGCTCTTCATTTCAGAGGTTGTGAGACTTCACGGTGTGCCCCTAAATATTGTGTCTGACAGAGACAAGATATTTGTTTCGCGATTTTGGGAGAGTTTCCAGGAGGCCATGGGCACGGAATTACGGTTGAGTACGGCTTATCATCCGCAGACCGATGGGCAGACAGAGCGCACAAATCAGATGTTGGAGGACATGCTACGCATGTGCATTATTGACTTTGGGGGTGGATGGGAGCAGTACCTTCCACTGGTGGAGTTTGCTTACAACAACTCCTATCAGTTCACTATTGGCATGGCTCCGTTTGAGGCGTTGTACGGTAGGCCTTGTCGTTCCCCAGCCTGTTGGTTAGAGGTGGGGGACAACAAACTACTTGGGCCAGAAGTGATTCAGGATACTTCGGCAAGGATTGAGTTGATTCGGAGTCGCATTCGGGTAGCTCAAGACCGGCAGAAGAGTTATGCTGATGCGAAGAGATTTTTCAGGGAGTTCCAAGTGGGGGACCAGGTTTTGCTCAGAGTATCTCCTATGAAGGGGATTATGCATTTCGAGAAGAAGGGGAAGTTGGCACCGAGGTATGTGGGGTCGTTTCCTATTATTGAGCGGATCGGACCGGTTGCGTATAGACTTGGGTTACCGGAGCATTTGCATCGGATTCACGATGTGTTTCATATTTCCTCACTAAGGAAATACCTTAGAGATAATTTGGCTCATTCTCACATTGCTGTAGAGTACATCGATCTCCAGCCGGATAGCTCCTACGAGGAGGGGCCGATTGCTATTCTAGACCGAAGTGAGCGGAAACTGCGGTCAAAGATAGTTCTGTTAGTGCGTGTTCAGTGGAGACATCATAATGTCGAGGAGTCCACATGGGAGCGCGAGGATGAGATGCGGGAACATTATCCAGAGTTATTCTTACCAGGTACTTTCTAGTTCTGAATTTCGGGACGAAATTCTGTTATTAGGGGGGAAGTATGTAATACCCCGTATTTTATGTGATATTTATTTTTGGGATTAATTAATTAAATGAGAATTAATTGGAAATTAATCCGGATAAAATACTAGCGAGTTGTGAGTTGGTATTTGACTATATTGAGTATATATGATGATATATGAATATTGAATTATGAAATTTGTCGTGAGATTGATATACGGCAATTTGGTCATTTTATTGGGACGCGTGTGACAGTCGCGTCAGAATATAATTATTTTAATTATAAAAGTGAATTTAAATTCTATTAACCGTATGGTCGTTTTGAGTGCTCCAACGCGTCCGTAAGGGTCGAGATAGTCAGAAAACACTAGCCGAGGGTTTAATTTGGTTCCCGGGGTATTTTTAGGTCATACCGGCTTCTTATAAGGGTAGTTTGGTAATATTGTATTTTTGGGATTTAAAAGTGACGAAAATTGGGAGTCTTTATCTGATTGGGAATAGACCCACTAAACCCACTAACCAACCCTTAATGACCCAATAAGCTACGGGGGTTATCAGAATAGGTTTCCAAAACTTTCCCAAAGAAAACCCTAGCCACCTTTGGAGAAGAAGGCTTGTAGAGAGAGAGAGAGAAGAAATTCTGCAGAAAGAGAGAGAGAGCTTCATCAAATCAACACCAAATTCAGAGACACTCGAGGCAAGTGATTTAATTCCGTTTAATTCAGAGAATGTTTCTTCCATGTTAGAAAATTCTAAGATTTACATTTGTTCTTGAAAGTTAATGAAAACCCATGAGTTTGGAATTAGAATACTAAATTTTGAGAAGAAATTTCATGTAGAATCGTATAGAGATGATTACCCTGATGTTAATATATGTTGGATGTAACAAAAACGGATCTAATTTGTGTAAATTGATGATTATAAATTCTAGGGTTTATGTTCTTGAATATTTGGGGAAAAGTGTAGAGATTTGATGGATTGATGATGATTAAGATGAATTGGTTCTTTAAAATACGTTAGTATATAACCTTGTTATGTTTAGGGATGATTAGAGACCATAAAACATTGTTGGGATGAATTTTGGTTGAGATTTGAGGTGTAGAAATTGGTGAAAAACGAGATAGAATTTCTGGGCTTGAATCTGGTCACTCGTTAGAAGACCTACCCAGGTCGTTCGAACGAACTCGTTCGAACGAGCTTCTAACGAGTTGACAGTTTGGGGTTCTAACGAGAGGGATGCTCGTTCGATAATCTCGTTCGAACGAGATCTCGTTAGATAGCCCAGTTCGTTCGAACGAACTCTCGTTAGAACAGCCTCGTTCGAACGAGACTTCTAACGAGCTGGCAGTTTAGGCTTTTTAGCCTGTTTTGATTTTTGGAGTCCCGTAAACTTGTTCGAGGATAGAGATAACATTCCTTTGATGGTGTATTAGTATACTTGGGACATTTGGGATATAATGAGGAGTAAATGATATAAGTGTGAATCGAATCAAATAGACATTTGAGTCGAGACGTGAGTGCCTACTACGACGTGAGAATAAATTATGGCGCGTATAAATATGGACCGGGATTATATAAGTTGTATATATATTAAGTTGGTACGAGAATGCGATAAGTACTACAATTAAACTACGGTGATTACTAAGATGTGTACTTACTTAGTATTGGTATATGATTTGTGTGTATGACATACCTACCATACTTGCTATCACGGGAGGTTTGCGTTCGCTTAGGGCCCTCTAATCCTTGTGTTCCCCGGATTTAGACTGGTTACCTCGATGAACATAGGTCAGAGAAGGACTTATTGGGATGTTAATAAGTCTGCTGATCGTGGGAGCGCAGGTATGTGCGTGACCCATGTGATGTGACCGTGTTCGCCTCCACTGTTTGTGATTTGTGTTATCTGAACGATTCCTGAGAGATTCGGAATACGTGATTCCTTATGTACGTGATGTACCGGGATGGATAGCAGAGTATGTGTGCACCGCAGCTTAGTCTCGGGGTGTTTAGATTGTATATTTATGTTGTGGAAAATATACACTTAATAAACTGAGAACTTTCATAGGGTATTATGTGTATAACTATGGAATAACAAAAGGGATGATCTATAATGAGTTGTATTACTTTATATGAGAACCTAAATTTACGTTAAGCCCCTATTTAATTGAGATCGTATAATGTTAATGGGAACCGAGTAATAAGGGTAGAACCTATGACAGTCTAGCTAGATATGATGTCACTTAGCTAGTGGTTAGATGGGTACTTACGTTAGGAGTGCACAGTTAGACGAGAGGTGAGAATTTCATGTGAGTGCACGTCCTAACATGTACTTTGCATTTAATGTTTTATATGTTTTTAAAGCACTTGCAGGTTTTTAAAATATCTCCACATTCGGGCTCTGACCCGTTTGCTTTCAAATCTATTTTTTTTGTAAAACCATTTTAGGTGCCCAGCCACAAGGACACCATGCATAGGATACTCATTCAGGTAACGAGCTGTAGCTGTTTGTGGAAGCTACAGGGATTTGCTTTTAGACGCTCCTACCATTTGGATTCCTGATTCAGTATTTATCAGTTGTAGGGCATGTTGCCCATTTCTATTAGAGACATCTTTCCATTTCAGTTTTTCAGACTTTGGCATGTATTGATTCAGTATTCAGTTTGTGGTATTGTAGTGAGGAGTTTTCCTCCAGACTTTATTTACATTATGTGATGGTTATTCTATTTACTTCGTTATGGTGAATGGTGTTATTATTCTTCATTACACTTGCTGCATGTTAAACAGACTTTAATTAAAATTTGGCAACTTACTTTTTAAATACTAGGTGGCTAGTAATCATTAAAATGTTTTCGACAGTGATGCGATGAACTGGACCAACTTGGCATTTTGAATTAATTTAATAAAGGAGTAGCTACCCGGTATTTAATTAGTCGGGGTGTCACAAAGATATTTTTGAATTTGGAGATGATGAAACTAAATTCTTCGTGATTGCTAGACACAATTGGTAGCGGGATATTCCAAAAACTAAATATAGCCTAAGCTATGACCAAGTAATTTAAATCATGCTCTTACACCCATAATTTTTAGTTCTTTCCGTGGCTTCGTTATTTGGAGGCTATATCTCATGTTTCTTCCCTTCATCCCAGACCATGTCATCCTCAAAAAATATTTTTAGCCCTGATTTCATCTTCTTATCAGCAGGGTCATTCCACAGTTCAGAGAACCCTCTAAATGGGAAATCCCCCCCCCCCCCATTCGATTCATTGTTTGAACTATCAACATCATCACCCCAACCGGTGGCGACAATGTCATCCTTCCAAGAATAGTCAACACACTAAACAACTTCTATGTCTTCATTATATAGATCTTCCCACTCAACGGGGAAGGGATGGAATGAAGGGAACATACGCCCTTGGAGCTTCAGGATTGTAAGCAACTCTGAAATGGTGCATATCTCTTGCTTTTGAAGGAACATGTCTAACATGACATGCACAATGTCGTCTATACTGAATTCGTCCTTGGGCACAACACATTCATCATATTCTCGAGCCCACATAGAGCTTCCATAAACAATCGTTGATCCTCTCATAGGCAATGGTCATTTCTGAAGGAAATTTCAGCCCAAATTTCTGATGCTTATTAGAACCCCAAGTAGTTCTATACCTCCCTCTTTTGAGCGGGTAAAAATGACAATCCAGGCTCGAGTGAGGAGTGACAAAGCTTGATCGACAGAGCTTGTACGATGCGGGAGAAAGTAAGGGAACACTTTACCAAGTTTGGGTGCGATGGTAGGCATATTGAGTGTTTCGATGGGTTTTATTCTGGTTGATGTGTCAAGATGGATGTCCTTTGAAAGGATGGCATTCATCCCAGTTTTGTGTACTGGGAGAGGATTATTGGTGGTATTGGACTCAGGATTGGACGGTGGGTGATACCCCCATGTATAAGAATCTGGATCATATTCTTGAGGTGGAAGCATTGATCAGTGGTATGCCCAGTGATCGGGTACAAAAATAATAGTGGGCGTCATATTTGAAGTTTTTAGTAAGCGGATCTGATAATGGTCGGGGTTCGAAAGGTTTAATGATATTTTGAGAAAGTAGAGATTGATACACTTTTAATAGAGGAGCATGGAGTTCATTATACTCCTTTTTGGAAGGGTTGGGATGACTTTCAGGTTCCCAGAAAGTGGTAGATTGGGATATGTTATTTATTGTTGAGACTGAGGTGTTGGTTGTCTTGTTATACTTTTAAGACAGGAATTGCCTTGTCATCCTTTTTGGTTTATATTCTTCTTTATGACTATCCACCCCTTCTTAAATCTCTTCCCCAGCGTACCGGAGAGCTCTTAAGTAAGGGTATTACCGACCTCATAGCGACACTCAGATACGGGTAAGAAAGTTTTTTTTACTATACTCACTTGTTCTTCTTCTGATGAATAATTGGTAATGATGACTGCTTTCTATCTCAAACTTTTGATGAAGATACTGACTGACTCCTATGGATTATTCTTGATAAGTTCTAAGTCTATGCATGTGACTTCTAACTCCTCATTATACTTATACTGCTACATGAACTCTCCCCGCCATGTCTTTCCAACTGCAGATTTTGGATTCTTCAAGGGATAGGAACCACCTGAGGGCACCTTCTTTGATGGTTGGCTAGAAAATTTATGACATTACTTCCTCTACAGCCCTAAGGAGAGTCATGGAGCTATGATATCTTCGTAGGTGTACAATAGGAGTCCTGCTACCCTCGAACTTCTCAATGTCCAACATCTTAAATTTTTTCGATAATCTGACCTTGGGATAGGTTGACATGTGGGTGTCGTCCATGTAGTTCCTTGAGATCTTAACTTGATCGAATTTTTTAAATAGAAACCTATAGTATTCCTTGACCTTTTTCAGTTCTTCCTCCTTGGGATCCACTGGAACTTGTTGATTAGCCCTTGACTGGACAAGATCGGTATCGGTAGCTGAGTTGGAAGTGGACCATTAGCAGGTGGAGCACAAAGGTCATGTTTATATTATTTCGATACCCATACTGGTTCAAGATCAGGTGGACCCATGGAACGGGGAAAGAGGATTTTGGTACCAAGATCCTCAAGAGTCTGGACCTAGTGTTATTATGTTTCTCGAACTTCTTCTTGGAAGTTGTCAATATTTAGCACAGATTAGGGAAAGGATGGTCATCAGACCTGGTTGAGCATTCACAACCAGATATATGTTCTCCTTGAATAACCTTCAGAGGGATACCTCGAACTCGATGGAAGCAGCAGAGGAAGTCGTGGAACTTCGGGGTGGTTTAACGAAAGTCCCGAGCTAATAGGGATCTATGCCAAAAAATTAGGGTATGCAATCACACCTGAGAGGGAAAAATGATTTTTGGTTTATTTTGAGGGAAAGAGGAATATTTTTGGTATTATGTTTTTCTTATTTATAAAAAGGGGAATTTGTTTTTGGTAATTTATTTTTTATAAAAGGAGAAAATATTTGTGACATATTTTTGAAAAGAGGGAAAAATGGAGAATCCTTAGCATGGTTATTATTATTAGTTTTCACTTGTATAATGTTTTGCTAAGGATGTTAGAAAAATGTCGGACATAACCCGAGTCTAGGGAAAAGATAGGGTACATCATGCAAGACACAGTTTCACTTGTTTCCAAACTCACAGGCATGGCACTGTTTTAAAAAATGAGTGAAATAGCACGAAAACTAGGGTGGTAAGACGACCCAAAATTTTGACAGAGTTTTGCATTATAACCAGCAAACTAGGTATGAGTGTCCCAGGTTAGATGCCTATATGAGATTGATGCATTTTGTGGGTTAGTGGAAGGGTACCCCCTGGCATGGCTTCCACGATACACCTCTTGATAATAAGCGTAATCATTAATCGGTACATGTGGATAAGCCATTTGATATACCTGAGTGTACGTAAATTTTCTCACAATATACCTCGTGGAGATGGTACGTGTGAGAGAGAATTCGATATATTCGACATACGTGAATAATTTTTATTCTGTATACCTCCCATCATGAGTTCGATCAAGCAGTACGATGCAGGGGAAATTGTTTGATATACGTCGAAGGTACGAGGCCAATGGAAGGTGTGAATCATATGGCTTAGGTTAACCGAACCCCGCAGGATTGGTACCCATCACAAAGTGACCATCCAGTACGGGATAAATTTTTTATCAATATTGTAATGCTCAGGTGATGTAGTGTGTAAGAATGCATGAGTTTTAACTAATATCTTAAGTAGAGTTTTATGCATGCTAAACAAGGGAAATACTACCTATGAGGGAGAGTATAAAAATACAAGTAGCATGGGGTAAGGGGAATAAACATGGAGGGTAAAACTATTAAGTATGTACACGGATCATGGAGACTATACAAAGCATGATGATATATACAAAGTGTGAAGTGTGTGAAATACACGAGTGAGTGAGAGATATGTTCAAATTTAGAGAGTGGCGTGTGAGTATGTGTGAGTGAAGAAAGTATGTGGATATATACAAGTGAGAAAAATATGGAAGTGCATGCTAGTGAGACTAAGCATGGATATCTACAAGTGGTGTGTGAAATGTGTGAGTGAGCATGAAGCTACATATGAGTGAGAGGAGTCTGAGAGTGTGTGCTAGTATGGCTAAACATGGATATCTACAAGTGGTGTGTGCAACATATGAGTAAGAGTGAAACTATATATGAGTGAGAGTGTGTGGACTGAAACATGGTGAATATATATAAGTAAGTAAAGAGTGAAACATAGTGAATACATACAAGTGAGTAAAAGGTGAAACATGTGAATATATACAAATGAGTAAAAGGTGAAACATATGATAAGAAGACAATACAAACATGTGATGAGAGAATATCACATCATAATAAGAATGAGGCATATATAAGATATGTAAGTATAAGAATAAGGGGAACATACAAGTGGAGGCACATATATAGAAACCGAGGAGATCAAAAGAAACCATCCATGTGAAATAAAGTCTAATCCTTTAAAAAAGTCCCTAATGGAGTTTCCACGGTGTCCATCTGGGTCGAATTCCTCTTGTGTGGGTCGACCCTGAAATTGGAGAGGAGGTAAAATCGGAGACATCCCTCTCTCCATGCGTGCGGGGATTTAAGGATAAGGGAATCCTTTTTTCACCACTCGTGCTGATCTTCACGAGCTGCCACGGATATAAATCGACCGTTGTCAAAAGGGGAGAAAAATGTAAAAATGGAGTTGCCAACCTATTTTGCTCCAGAGAGAACAACATAAAAATACATACTGATGCATGTGATGATAAATGAATCAAGGGTCCGGGGATAAAGTTACCGAATAGAAAGGTGTTAGGTTCCCATCTCGCCCTTTTGGTCTCTTATGGGCTATGTTAATATTCTCCTATTCTCCAAAGTTTGATATGTGTGTACATGTGTGCAATGTGAATAATGAGAGAGAGAAATCATTTGAATCGCATCATAGCAGGTGGATTCATTCTAAGAAGTGTGAAAAACAAATAACATAAAAAATATAATATGAGTGTCCGTCAAATCACAAATCACTATGAAGAAGTGAATGTATGTATCGAGTGAAAAATGAATGTGTAGGAGTATGTAGATTCGCAATACTAATAAACACAAGGGAACATGAAATGGATAAATGATGAAATAAGACTTGAATCCCAAGATTAGATCGAGAAGCCTGTGTAGCCCAAAGGGAATCAAAGTCCACATAGTTCGATAACATGCAATGTTGGGATTTAACCCATGAATCCTGAGTTAAAACTTCCTTTAGTATGTTTTCGGAAAATGTGCACGAGCGTAGAGAGTGTGAGAAATGAGGTAATTCTAATGTAGTGTTTCTAAGAAAAACATCTTTTTGGCATTTTAGATTTTGTGAAAATAAGATTTATGTCTATTAAATAATAAAAAGTGGGATTAGTTTTGAGATGAAGAAATGAAATAGAGATAATATCAAAAGTGGAAAGAAAAGTAAACAACTACTACTAATTGAGTGCGTTATTAATGAATAAGGGTAGACCTTATAGAGAACTTTAATTATGATTTTACAATGGTAGGAGGTTTATTTTAGAATGGTTGGATGGTGGTGAGGTAAGGATGGAAAGTGGGGTGAAAATGGATGAGAGTGATGTAAGGACATGGAGAGAATGTTTGCAAAATAGAATTTTGGCGCAGTGATTTTGAGGAGAATATTCGGATTTCAGAAATGGACCCTTTGGAATGAGGTCATGGTATCATTAAATAGTAAAAAAATAGGGTTTCAGGGGGTGTTGACTTGAATGGCCCTTGGCCTGCCCATCGGCATAGCCCTGCCTTGCTGGCTAAGTAAAGTACACCTTGCCGATAGGCAGGGGGTTAGGGGTGTCTATAGGCAGTCCGAAACAGACTTTTCGGAATAATGGGCATAAAATAGAAATCGTAAGTCTGAATCATGCAGGTTTAGTATCATTCAAAAGGGTATTCAGAGCCCTACAAGAATCCATTAATCCACTCCTGGGTTCGAGAGTTGACTAAACGACATTCGGAAGCACCCAATGGTATCTAGACGAGTGTTTTTTAGAGTAAAAAGGTAAGTACGCGCGAACCAGGAGGGTGATAAGAGCACAGTATGGACCGTTGGAAATGGGATTCAGAGACCTATGAGATTTGAATGAGATTCACTCTGTTTGAAGACTTAACCAAGGTCAAACGGGGCCCTAGAGTGTCTGATAGCCTCTAAAGCAGGGTTCAGACTAAAAAGACGAGTATGCATGAACTATGAGGTCGATTAACAAAAGGTATGGACCATAGGAAAGGGTATTCAGAGACCTAAGAGATCTTAATGAGGTTCTCTCAGGTTGGAGAGTTGATTGAGGTTAAAAGGGTCCTGAGAGCGCCCGATGGCCTCTAATTACAGGTTCAGAGTAAAAAGGTAAGTACGCGCGAACCTTTAGACCAATTCGTGCACGATATGGACCATTTTAAAGGGGATTAGGAGACCTATAAGATTTCAATTAGATTTGCTCAATTTTAAGTGTTTACTGATGTTAAATGGGGGTTGGGAGCACCTGGAAGCCTCTAGATCAAGGTCATAGTAAAAAGATGAGTACGCGCAACACGTGAGGCCGATTCGCGCATGGTATGAAATGTTGGAAAGGGGAATAAGAGACCTACGAGGTGTTAATGAGTTTAGATCAGGTTGGAGAGTTGACTAATTTCAAACGGGGCTCTAGACAGTGGCCTATAGATCAAGGCTTGGAGTAGGACCTAGGGTCTTATGTTGGGAGGTAAAGTGTTATGGACCTAGGGATGTATTAGGGGGTGTCGCAATGGGGTGTCTACACTTTCATATTACTAAAACATAACTCTGTGCCTTTACTTAATAAACTCCAATAAAAAATTAAGCTAAATCTCCAAGTCGGACCAAAGTCGTTTAAACGATATTAAGATCTCGTTCTAACAAAAATACACTACTCATTTGAATGACATTCCAAAGATATTTGAACAAAACTACCCAAGTCATTCTAACGACCTCCCTAGTCGTTCTAATGAGATGCTTAATTTTGTTCGAATGAGACTCCTATCTCATTTAAATGGGATTGACGCAGATCCCTTCTTCTATAACTTCCAGAACTTCCACCAACAACCTCAAATCCTAACTTCCAAGCCTCTAATCAATCCTAAACCGAAGCTCCTTTGTATCTAGGGTCTATAACAACAATACTAACCTAATTCCTCATATTTTAGTTAACTAAATCAAGGTTTAATCATCAAATTCAGTTTATCAATCTAACCAATATTACTCAGATTCGATACAATTTTAAAAGGCATTTATATGATCATTAACAAGATTAAAATACAACTATTTAAATCCTAATTCCAAATTAGTTCCTTAGATTACTCATCAAATCATTTAAGTTAATTAAATAGTTGATTAAGATTCAATTTATCAATTAAACTAATTTTAAAAGATGATTAAAATCGGATTTCACTCACATTAGTTCAAAATCTAATGAACTACTTCTACCATAATACAATTCTAATTAAATTCTTAAATGAAGTAAACATGCCGATGGATTGATTGAAGAATCAATCCCTAAATCCCCCAAATTCGTTCACGCTTGCATACCTCTTTCCTCCTTAACCTTCTAGGGTTTCTCTAATGCCCCAAATATGTTTTTTTACAAGACTAATGACATCTTAAGATAACTTCCCATTAAATCAACCTTAGTCCACATATGGACCTCAATCCAATGAGCCCAAATATCACTTTAGTGGCTCGAAACACTACCCAAGCTATATACTAACCCAATAGACTTAAAACCCATCATTTTAATTAAAAACCAAGGATTCTAACTGTCCCAAAATCCAACCGAAGTATGATAATAAACATACTAATATTTATCTGGTATGTGTTCAAATATTAATTATCTAATTATTTATTTATTAAGCACAACACGAAATTATAAGAAACTACTTCACAATCGATGGAACTAGATCTTGAGGGGATAATCCAAACAAGGAAACCCTTAATACCAAATCCATGACCATTATTTAGTCACCCATAATATTGCATCACTTCCAAATATTTAATTAATTAATTACAGTATATTAAGTCCGATTTCAAATACGAATAATATAACACATATAAATATAGATATTTACATCACATGTCACAAATGGCTCTTATAATTAATTTCACAATTAAATAATGCACAAAAAATACGGGGTATTATATTTATCCACCATTAAATAAAGAATTTCGATCTCGAAATTTGAATCCTTTGTACTCCTACTTGAAAGTCTAGGAATATCTTGCCCTTAACGTCCTCACACTATTATAAAGGAGTCTACTCATTCTTCGACCTAATGCACACTAAGGCTTCTGTTATCGTAAATCATGTTCAACTAATGCTCTAAACCAATGTAGTTTAATCTTTGAAATGTCAACTTGTCCCTCAGTAACTCCTTTCGTCATGCCCCATAGAAACGTTTTCACACATGCTGACGATGATTGGGTATGGTCAAATGACATCGACCTCACCGTATCCTAGATTACAAAAAAGACCTTCAGATTGGTTTGTTAACTCCATTTGGGACCTAAACTTTATGATTCCCCACCTCGATGAGATCGTCAACAACACTTGATCTCCTTCCTGAATATCAAAACCAAGATTTGTACTCTTCTCCATACCTCTTTTGCCTGCTTCGATAATATTCATATGTTCTATAATGAAACACCTCATATCTTGAAGAACTTGCTAAGTCTTAGTTCGAATCAACTTGGTCAATATAACTCAAATGACCCCTAATGGTCTCGTATCCTTTAGGACCTTTTTACTACACGAAAGATTTAAAGGATTTATTATACTAATTCTACACTGGGATTATAAGAACTATAATACTTTGAATATCTTTCGTGCTTAGATTCTCTATTAGAAGGAATTCTCTCAAAAAAATATAGCAATAACCTCTTCACCACACTAACAATACGAATTCGTCAAGTTATTGTATGTCCACATTTCTCATCTTTCATAGAGGATATCCAATGCTCATTCTTGAGTGCTTTTTTGACATTCTTGGTCTCTACTAAGGAGGTGTAGTAAAAATAAATAATCACATTATTAAGTTGAGCGTGAGTCTTAACACCTAGTATGGGATCACCAAGTATAGTGGAATATTATTGGCTCTTTCAAACACAAGAAGATGGATCCTTTAAATCAAGTGTGGGGTTAACTGGGATAGTATAAGGGATAATGGGATCATCATCGGGGTTATATCATTCTCACACTCAATGTCAGAGTTAAACATCAACAGTTCATCATCTCTAATAATGACGTTTATTGACTCCCTAACCTTAGATCTTGGAAGGTTAAACACCCTATAAGCCATACTTAATGATGAATAACCTAAAAATATCCCCTCATTGCTTAGGGAGTCAAACTTTCATAAGTGATCTCTATCTCTATAAATATATCAAGGACTCCCTAAAATATGGATATATGATATATTGGGTTTCTTCCCCATTCACAACTCATATGGCGTGTTAATGTGTGAGAACGAAGATATAACCTATTCACTGTATAGCATGTCGTATTAAATACCTCTGTTAAAAAAAGTCAAGGAATGTTTCTCCCAATAAGCATGGATCTATCCATCTCTTCAATCGTCCAGTTCTTCCTCTCATCAATCTCATTTTTATGAGGAGTACGAATGGCCAAAAACTCATTTTTGATGCCCACTCCATCATAATAGCTATCCACTCCAGCTTTTTTAAATTTAGTGTCGTTGTCACTACGTATCTAATTAATAGTGACACCATTTTGGTTTTATTGGACACGAGACTTGGTTATTAGGAACTCAACCGCATCAAACTTTTCTCTAAGATTCCCCACGATAGAGTATCTTGAACAGTCATCAATCATCAAGATAATGTATCTCTTACCACCAATGTTCTTCATACGAGTAGGACCCATAAGATCCATGTGTATCAACTCTAACACAAGAGAGTTGGTAATGCTATTCAACTTCCTATGGGGACTCCGAATTTGTTTTCCTTGTTGGAAAGGACACACACCGAGGAAGTTAGTTTCCCAAGAGATTTTAAGCTACAAAATAGGTCTTTCTTAACTAATCTCTCAAGATCTTCAAAGTTCATATAACACAGTATTTAATGCCGAAGGTCCATAGAGGAAACCCTAGCATTATTTCACACAAAAAAGGATTTGGGAATGGTCCTAGAATAATTATCGTCAGTCCTCATTCCTTACAGTTATAGTTAATCATATTGATCAGATATGTTACACTCGAACTTGTTAAACCTTACCACAATGTTTGCGTTGCACTGTTGGCTTATGGTAATTAAGTTAGTTTTCAACCCTTCTGCATACAACACATTTTCCAACTTAGGAAATCCAAGTATCTTGACATAACCACATCTTAAAATGGTAGACCTACCTATTTCCAAAGGTGACTTTTCCTTCCTTACGATCCATAAGGTCGGTAAAATATGACTTGTCACCGATTACCAAGTGGAGGTAACCTTTTATTTTCCCTTATCTTTGTTGGCTCTATTCATAACATAGGAAGCGTTCTCAAAAGTCAGAGGCATCCTTTGAAATTCTTATTATAATCTTTGCGAAGTCACGACTAGGAACTCAACTTGCTCCCTAAGACTAGCAAAGTCGATATAGCTATGCATGGGAGTATGTGTACATTGAGTTCTTCCTAACTTGTAGCAAAATTCCCTAAGTTGACCTTAACACGACTCAAAATGTGACTTTTGTGCATGCTAATTAAGGTTCAAATGCAAATCGATCGCGTAAGTAATAAACCAGATAAGACGGGATCGAATCCTCAGGGAAATAGGAGGTAGAACGTGACGACGATAGGTAAGATGATAAATCCTAAGGTTAACTCTAGAAAAAGAACAAAAAGATGATTGATTTTGAGTTTTATATCTACTAACTAAATGCAAATTAAGTAAACTAATAATTAAACTACGTATGCAGGAGTAAACTTATTGTCAACTGATTATTTCAAGGAGAAAATTAGGTTAGACTACGATCCCCCGAACCCTAGTATGATTACCGGATATAAAAACTAATTATGAATTAGATAATTAATTAAACCACTGACTTTATTAATCTCAAACATTATATATATAAGGGTACAAGCCGCATCATACATAATTAAGAATATAAATAAAGAGATTTTGAAATAGTTGACACGCGCGTCGCACCGGTTACCTAGGGAACATGAGGTTAGAAGTCCTATGACGGTTGTAACAAGTGATCAACACGATTGAATAATTTATTTAATTCATGGAATTACTTTTATATCCATGCAAACCATATCGGGTTGGGTTCTTGCATTCCAACCCTTAGAAATCTAGCCGGACATGGTTACGTGAGAATTAACACAAATCTTAATGTTGCATGAGATGAAAATCATAATTATGTGAAAAGCATAATGAAACATGCAAAGAAGAATTTTAACTAAGAAATAATGAATCACCAACTGGAAATATGAAAGAAATGAAAGCAATGAAAAAATATTACTTGGAATGAAGAAGAACCTTGAATTAATTCAAAAAGATGAAGAAAATATGAAAAATATGATTCATACACTTCTTAGATTCAAAACCCTCTCAAAACTAACTAAAAAAAAGCCTCCTAATCTCTGGTATGTCAACAGAATAAATAAATCATGTTATTTTAAGTGTTTGTCCCATGTGCAACTCTATTTTTGAGGAATAAAAAATTAAAAATCCATGCAAGTGAACCGGTTCTATTTTCCTTCTTTACTGTGGAGAACCGGTTCGGTGTATACCAGTTTGTGGAACCAATTCTACTTCTTATTCATCTTTTTAGTGTGGTGCTGACAGTGTGGTGAATCGGTTCGATGATAATTTCATCGGTTCAGTTCACTGCCTTTCTATTTTTCTTCATTTTTCTCCTTGATTTCTTCTTAACTTCAAAGATCCATACCTTTTCACCCAGGACTGGTATTTGGATGCATTTCTTCCAACGTGCTTGTGGACTCCAGGATTGAACTTTCCTTTAGGTTTCGTGTTCGAATTCCTGGTGCAAAATTACTATTTTTCCCTTGACTTTCCTTCACTTGTATCTTTCTTGAGTTTGAGTTCTCTCTTCTCTTTAATTTTGTAAAATACCTACAAAATCTACGAAAAATACACAAAACTCGATGCACTATCTAGAAAAGGTCAGTTGCAATAATATGGGATAAATGAACTCGATTTACACTGGACAAGATGATAAAAACCTATAAATTAAGGGGATATATACGAAGAATTTATGCCTAATCAAACCCCCTAACATAGAACTTTGATCGTCCCGAGCAATGTAAAAGAATCTAAGCAAGGTCCAACAATCAACAAACGTGTTATTGGGATATAATACCTCTTTCATGGGAAATCGATTGCATTTAGTGTATGCAACAAGCCTTTAAACCCCTAGGGTACCCTAGTAGGACGAGTTGTCTCGTTAGGGTATGCAGTGAATATACCCTAAAAATTCGTTCTTTGACTCAAAGAAAAATTCAAAATACTTAAAAATTGTACAATTTAAACCTTTCTAAAAGTATCCATCATAAATTTATATTCAAAAGTATCAATTCGTAGTGCGTGTGTGCGAAAATTAAACCGCTAATTTCCACCGATTGATCATTATGTTACTTTTCGAAAATTCGTTTTGATTCAATTTCTCACAATGCACTCACAAAGGAATCACTTGGAATGTGGCTATTTTCTCTCGATATGTGTGATATAAAGAGTAAATATAATGGAACACAAATTCACACACCCAATTTAAAAGACATAATTTTTATGGAGATAAGATCTCATCATCGGAATACGGTTATTGGAAAACAGGAAACATCGCCTCTTATTCACACCAATTAATCTCTCTTATTATCTTTTCGCATTTTAGCTCTCCACGCGGTAATTTATTTTGCAATTCGGACTAGGGTAGGACTTTATCAGGTGATAAGGTGTATTGGGTAAATTTGGGATTGGTTGGGAAGGTCGGAATTGGAAAATGTCCTTATGATGTCCATTAGTGCTTTTTCGGGCTTTTGCTCAATTTTTTTTCCTATTTTTTCTATTTTCACATTTTTCTTTTCTTTTCTTGCTATTTTTGGTGAGCATTATTCTATTTTTTTTCTTGCCCCTTTTTATGCACTTTTTGTACTAAATCTCTGAATTTTTACTTTTCACAAATCCAGGCCAATTGGTTTTTCGGGTTACAAACAAAATTGAATTTTTTTATTAGTCGCAACTTGGGTTGCAAGGGATAATTTTTCACAATTTTTTATGGCTAATATTTTTGGATAAACAAACGAGGGCCTACTTCATTGTTCGAATCACTTATTAATTTACCATATGTGTCTCTAGATGAATTTAGTTAGAGATATTTTAGCGCATTTTTCGAGGCAACATCAAACACGTTTCCCGTAACCGATCAAAACAAAGGTATTGAGATCCTCATTGACTTTTTAAACGCTGAATAGAACTTTGAGTTAAATATTAACTCAAACTGATTTAATAACTCGGGAAAAAGGATAGGCTCTAAATCTCACCGGGTTAGTTAATCTCCACATTTATTTGTAAAGTCGCTAATTTTCACACAATATCCATATTTGGTCAATTTCATCTTAGTGCTCTTGATTTTTACAATTTGAGACTTCAAACCAAATTTTAGTGACATTTTTGAAAGATTTAAATTCAAATTTTGATTTATTTTGAAGGAAAATATTTTTGACTTTTTTTATTTTTTTAGGAAATTTTCTATTTTTTTTAGCATTTTAAGAATTTGTGGAGTTTTTAAAAGACACACGTATCACCCCCTAACATGGGCCTTTGCATTGTCCTTAATCAAAAGGACTAAAAGATAAATAAGGTAATAATAAGAAGTGCGAATTGAAAAACTAACAAAAACTGAAAATGCAGATTTTCATTAGAACTAAGAGCTGCATACATAAGAGAAGAAACAACATTACAAATTGGATTAAGCATGTGAAAACAGGAAACAACTACCTAAAAGAGCAATTTTTCAAACATCACCAACGACAGTCTTTCTATTTGGGGGGCGGGTGGGATGTACCGGTACCATTCGGGCCATACGGATCATAGAAGAAAGTCAGGAGTGAAACGAAATCCCCTACTTGAAGCTTGTACATCTCGGCGTGGAGTCACGCCATCATGCTAGTATCTCTTTGGTAGGCTTCACGGTCCGCTCGACGATCCTCATGATATTCAGTCATAAATACATCAAAACGTGTCTCCAACGCGTTTATACGATTTTTGAGGTTCTCCCCTGCTGGCTTATAATCCGAATCGACATTTGAATCGTACTCCTCCCCGGTCTCCTCCATATCAACATCCTCCTCCGCCAGTGGTTGTTGGAAAAAACGCAATTACCTTTCACTCCTAGTTTGCGACTCCCCTTCAATGGGTTTTGGGATGCGGGGGATGACATGTGGAGGAAAAATTCTTGCGTCTTTGAGAGAAGACGTGATAAGACGGGGATAAGGGAGGGCAACCTTCCCCTTGGGGTCCATGGTTTCATTTAGGATGTCGACATAGAATGTGCGAGCGATGTGGATATGGGTGCCCGCATCGATTAGATGGTAGAGAAAGTTGGCTTGGCAAAGTCGCATTGCTAAGTCATTGGATGTTTGCAAAATACACTCATAAATGACAAGGAAGGCAACTCGGGCCTTTTCATTGAGGCTCTCCACGGGGAAAGTGTCAAAATTCTACATGGTACCGTGGGCAATGCGCCTGATGTAAGTATGTTTCCCGACCCGCCGGTCTGCATTGGGGTAACCAAAATGGGTTGGGCTTGGAACACCCTTATTACGCATCTTTTGGATCAAAATCTCAAGGGAGAATGGAATGGGGGTTTTATCTACATATGCTTGGGTTGTGAACTCGCCTGTATGGACAAGTGTGGCATAGAACATGCGCACGTCTTCTTCCCATACCGCGGGATCGGGTTCTTAGAATAATTGGCACCACCCACGAGACCAGAATATCGCAGTGACTGATTGGTGAATTTGGTCCCAATTGACATGCCTTTCAATGTGCATGGTGTGAGAGGTGGAAAAGAAGGCATCGCACTATCGCCGATCTTGATAGGAGAGGAATTCACCGTCACCGTCGGGAAAAATATCAGTGTTGTTGTACTTGGTGAGGTGCTGGTTGTTGGCTATTTGGAAAGAATTTGAGAGTTCTGGAAATTTTAGAGATTAAGGGGAAGAAAGTGAGAGGTGTGTAAAAGGATGAAGAGGAATTGTGTATTTATAGGTTAGTTGTGGTGTAGGGGTGAATTTGGAGGGAAAAGTGGATGAAGGATGGAGGGAAAAGGGTAGGAAAGGGGGAAATGGAGGGAAGGGAATGTATTGGGTAAGAGAATGGGGATGAACCATTGGTGGTAATCAAACAAACTTCTAAAAAATTGAACCGGTTTGGTTCTGGGCGAATCGGTTTGCCTTTTATTAATTTTTCTATTCGACCTGATCAGCGAACCGATTTGGTTCTGGGCGAACCGATTCGATCCACTGTTTTCTTCACCTCAATTTCACTTCCTTAAAAAAACTAATTGTGGAAACTCTTAATTTTTTTTGTTTTTTCGATTCTCCCAAATTGTTCCCACTCGTGTATGAGCCCAAAAAATGTCGATCACTGTTCGCAAAAGTTCTAAACTTTTCCATGTTGTTCCTTTCATGATTCTCTCACTAATAACTCACCTCCTACGAACTTCTAATGATCCTAACCTAAAACTAACTAATGTACATAAGTATCACCCCATACGTGTCGGGGGTGCGACGACCTCTCAATTCATACCTAAAAACCCATCTGCCCCCTATACGGGGTTCGATGCTCTCCTTGTCTCTCTTGTCCTATTATCATAAACCAATAGTCGGAACAAATTGGGACCAATACCATAGATAAGGGAGTCACCTTGAGGTTCATGATACCTGTTGTTAATGGGATCCTCATGATGCCCATTCTAATTGCAACTTACTTGTCCCAGCTTGAAGCGAACATCTCGGTCGAGATTGGAGGAATATGGTAACTCTAGATCTTTCTTAACTTCAGTAATGCATGGGTCGGGCTCTAAGTCAGATGATACTTAAGTTCTTTCCTCTATCGTATTCGAGGACTCAAGTGGCACAGGTGGATGGTCACAAAGAATAATCTCCTTTATCCTATTTTCCTTTCACTCTGTTCGACGTGACTATATGGGTCTAATAGTGATTGGACGTTAATAGTGAGGCTCTCCATCACTGGCTCGATTTTTTTCTCAAACTTTTCTTGGTTCATGTCTCCTACTTGGCTCTCTTGCTTACTTTCGATGTCCTCTCTCATTCGCTTAATTTCCAACTTCTCTCTCTTGCACTCAATAACGTTATCTCTCCCGCTCTCCACATCTACGCTCTCAATAGCGATCACTAACACATATCTCCCTCTCCTCTCGATCAATGTTAGGAGTGTTTCTCTCACTTGATGTAGTAAGACATACCCCTATAGGATCTCTCACGTGATTAATCTCGGGATCGTGTATGATATATTCCATAATATCCGTCTCTTAAAATCCTCTCTCATAACCCTTGGGCTTGGTGATGTTGAAGATATTTTTTTCGAGGGTCATTTTCCCAAAAGTGAGTTGCATTCGCCCATTTCGAGTGTTGATTAGTACGTTAGCCATAGCTAAAAATGGATGAATGAGAATGACGGGAACATGATTTCTCCGTACAATAGAGGTCTCCTCGTCCCAAATGACAAAATTTATCGTGAAGTAGAAAGTGTCAACTTGGATGATCACGTCCTTAACAACCCTCGGAGGTATCTTCACTGAACGACTTGCAAGCTGGAGAGTCATCGTTGTGGGATTAAGGTCCCCCAAGTCTAATTTCTTATAGACGAAGTAGGGGAGAATGTTAACACTTGCCCCTAAATCTATTAGTGCTCTCTCGAGTCGATTCCTCCCCATGATGCATGAAATGGTGGGTACACCCGGATCTTAGAATTTTGGTGGAAGATCTCTTGATAGTATTGAGCTTACATTTTGTGTTAGCAACACATTTTTCTTTACCTTTAGCCTTCTTTTTACTGCCAATAAGTCCTTAAGGACTTTAGTATAGGCAGGAGTTTTCTTTATGGCATCGAGGAAAGGTAAATTCAGCTTTACTTGCTTGAAGACATCTAACTCATCTTCACGGGAGGTTCCTTTTTTAGATGAAACAAACCGCTGAGGGAACGCTGTAGCAGTGGTTGGTTTCACTATGACTTTGGGACTACTAGTGTTGTCATCATTGTCACTCTCAATTAAGGGGGCATCTTCGGGCCTCTTTCGTGCCAGGCGAAACCTCCTTAGCTTTTGGTTCGTCGCATGGGGGAGGTGATAAATCAACAACTCTCCCTTTACGTAGAGTGATAATTGCACTACATTTCTCTTGATGGTCATGGGATGTAGAGCTAACACTAGTTTGAACTTGAGGAGGTAAGGTCTTTGGCCTTGGGTCAGAAACTTACGCTTCTCTTGAATACTTAAAGATGATAGCAACGTAGAGATATTCTCATTCATTTCGATAAACATGCGGTCATACTTAACATTAGTTGCATTTTGGGACTGGATGAATTGGTGTATAATATCCTCTATATTTCTCTACAGTGGGGTGATATACGGTGCGGGAGGTGGTGCTTGTATATCTGGTGCTTGGTTTCCCAAAGTGAAGAGGCAGTGGTGGAGGAGGGGTAATATGTGAATTAGGATTCATCACAGTGTTTGGTTTCCCATAACTAAACCCCGGATGGTTCCTCCAACAAGGATTATAAGAATTCCCGTGAGAGGCCATAAAATTATCGTTAAGATTTCCTATCACTCCCACTTTCTCTTAAAGCATAACTTTGCATACGGGTATCTTCGGACATTCCTATGTTGAATGACCCGCATCACAGATGGCGCACACCTTCTCTTTTGTAGCTCGGGTGGATTCGACTGTTTCGTTTACCCGTGATTCAAGGACGTCTTGCAATTTTCTCTCAATTTGGTTAAATTAAAGGTTCCATGTAGGGTCCTTATCCACGTGATAGACACCAGGCGTGGAAGGAGCAGTGGGCATCTATCGAACCCAGTTTTGGGTGTTAGGATTTTTTTTGTCCCATACTTGAGTAGTTTGAGCTACATACTTGATATAGGCCTCGGCATCATCTGCATCCAACTCCCAAAATGGTCTCTCGCACATAGTTTCAACGAGTTGTTTAGACGTTATACTTAGCCCCTGATGGAAGAATGAGATAAGGTGATACTTCTCAAAACCATGGTGTGGGCATGTGCTAAGCAACTCTTGTAAATGCTCCCAACATCGATCGAATGGATCATTTTCTTATTGTTTAAAAGTTTGAATTTGAGCCAAGATGGAATTTGTTTTGTGTTGGGGTGAAGAATTTTAAAATAAACTTAGTTCGCATATCCCTCCATGATCCGATTGAGTTTGGTGATAAAGACTAAATCCAGGTCTTAGCTTTATCCTTAAAGGAAAAAGGAAAAAGGTTTAGGCAAACGACATCTTGAGTGCAAGCTTGATCACCAAATGTTTTGCACGCCTATTCGAATTCACGGATGTGGAGGAATGATTTCTTTGAATCCAACCCGTGAAACGTGGGAAGAATCTGGATCATCCAATTATGAAAGTGGAACTATCATGTAATGTATGAAATTAGTGAGCGTCCAGCTTACGATAGACTATAATGCGAAAGTAAACAATTTGCCAAAATAAACTCCAATTACCTACAAGTTTACTATGTTATTCAAGAGGGGACCAATTCAAACTTTTCTTGAATTGCTAACTTTTCTAAAACAGGTTTTAGTTTGCCAAGTTAATTAATAGTCCTATTTATTATCTTAAGTTAACTAGGTGTCAAAACTTATAATATATGATTCAATTAATCAGGTGCGTTTCTAGTATTAAACATACTTTTTCGTATGAGGCGAGATATAACAAGTTTTTAAACTAAAGCACAAGGTATTTATTTTACGTCGCAAAAATCCTTCCCCGGGAAAAAGGACGAACTCCTCTAGGAGTTACCTAATCTACTTCCACTAAAATAATAAAACAAACAGGAACGAGTTACAATCAACAAACACAACAACTAAAGAAGATAGATGTAGTGATTACCCCACATGACCAAGACTCCTCACTGGTTGCTTATTCTTCTCTCTCGTTAAGTCTGTCCTTGTTTGATATTGCGTTCTACACTTCGCAGCTTGTCCCTTTTTCTCTTCTAGCTCAAGATTAGCTCAGTGCCTATTGTGTAATTTTCTAGTAAATTATTTTTTTTAAATGCTCAGGGGCAACTTTAGCACCGTGCCATCGGCACGGGCTATATATATATAATATAAGCCACTCAATGCATTAACATATATTAACTTACATACCCATATATGGGGTCAACAAAAAACAGTTAAAGCTAATGACATGTTAAAATCGGTCTTATTAAGGGCCATTATTATATAGTCAAACCGCCACATACAAAAAAGAACACGCCATTAGTGATGACAGCTATACCGCTGGTAGCACGACAGCTAAAGGGCATAGGGTATATGGTCATGTCATATGGGAAATCACAAGAGGCTACATGACATCAGATATGGTAATAGTAACTAAGGGCCACATATACATGAAAATATTAAACATATATTATCCACTCATGCATTCATATAAAACCATATATCGCGCATACATAAAAACATACATCCAAAAACAATATGACATGCACAACAAATGGTCACATATAAACGAAAACTTTATTTTTAACTTCAAAAAAATTAATTATGCAAATGTTATAAAAAAATATTTAGTGTCAAATTTATATTCTCAAAAAAATATTTTTCTTATAAAAACTAAAATTAAAATTTTGAACTCAAAAAGAATTTTATTATGACATAAACCAACATTATCATGCAGTGTCATGTGGTGTCCTACGTGACTGAGATCCTATGAGCCATAAAATATGAAAATTACCTTTTTCATAACAGACGGACTGAATCGAGAGCTCATTTGATGTAGACGAACAAGGAGAGCTTGGTGTCGGTAGGCGAGACACAATCCTAATTACAAAAATATTTTGTCAAAATTCACGTCCAACTAGATGAAGTCCTATATAGCTAAAGCACGTAAAGCAAATCCTAGGTGTGCTCTATATAGGTAACTTCAAACTCCCCCATTGGACTAATTTTGACAAAACCCTTAAGTACATCAAATGATATACTAAGGTAAAATAATTCCTAATATATCCTATACAAAAGGGTATCTAACTACCCACCCATCCTTGAAAAGAAAAGACACAACTCATGACGACCGACGAAAATACCTTCAAAACATAAATACACTTTCTGCCGAGAAATCAAGTTAATAGCATTTGCTCTACCAAAATATTAATATGACAGAATTAAATGTGCGGGAAATAGTAAGACATGATATGTATAAAGAATATCAACAACACAAGATAAGAATATGTACTCAACTCTCCCCCACTTTGGCTAAATTAGACAATGGTAAGAAGAAGAAAATAGTAAGTGTTTATAAACTGCAAAATAAGCGTCTCCTACATTATACATGACTTTAAGAGATAACGGTTATTAGTAGATATCTTTATCCTAAAACCTCGGAGATCTAGTAATCAAAGTGCAGAATAAACACAAGCAAAAATTCAAGTACAATCTCTCCAATAAAATATTAAAGTTACTTCTAAATAGGAGTTATCATAAGGCATAGAAAGCATATCAACAAGCTGAAAATCACAAGCAATAGAAGGAACTAACCTATTTTGTTTAGGAGTTTTTGGAGCATTAAACTGGTAAGAATATCCATTAGCATCCCAATACTTGGTAACTCCAATTTTATTAAACTCACCTCCCCCATTATTGAATAAATCTAAGGGTGTGGAAGTGTTTAAGTCTTTAACCTTCTCGTGAGGAGACTTAATGATTTTCTCATTCTCACAAGCGTCACATACATTAGTTGGGCATTTCTTCGACTTTAAAAAATCCATTTGAGGTCTCAAGTCACAAGTTCTAATCCAAATAGGCAAAGTTTTCAAAGGTTTTTATGCCTTTTGTAATTTAGGATACAATTTATCTTTCGAAAAAAATTTCTTGTTAACATGAGTCCTAGACTTATTGAAGAAATGATTCAATTATTATTAGTGCTCTGCCTACGAAAATTTGTAAATCGCTTCACATTTCGGTTATGACTTTTAAAATGAGTACCTTTCTTTCAATTACCAAGGCATTCCCAGTTTTGGTGACAAAAAACATCAAACCTAGTACAAAATTTACTATAAGTAGGTAGGTCTGATTGTTAGTGTTTTTCCTGTACATGCTTGACAGATTCATTACGAATAAATGGTTTAGGGGGTCTATAGAGTCTCTTGGAAGGAGGGCAATATTTTGATGTAGACGATCCTACAAAGTTCTCTATGAAATTTTTAATGTCACTTTCATAATCACTTTCAATTAAAACTTGTTTTTCTTTATCCTTTTCAAACAACTTACTTTCCAACGGAAGAGCCATTTCTTCTTGGGCTTTTACAAATAAGATTTGTCTACTTGGATAAACTTTTTCAAGAGGACCCTCATATCCAAATCCTCTAGTATCACCCTTATATCGTTGTTCAACAAGAAATTTGTCAAGGTCAAAATATTTTATATCACGACTACGACACATTTTGAAAGTTGTTTCACGAACTTGTTTGGATTTTTGAACTTGCAAAAGTGATTCATTATATTTTTCTTCAAAAGAAGAAAAATTTTCATTTAAAGTCGTAATCTGAAATTTAAAATCAAGTGACTATTTTTCAAAATCAATTTTGACATTGTTCATTTTAATGAAATTTTGTTGAACAATCTTATATTGATTCTCTAAGGTCTCACTAAGCATTTTTACCAAATTCGATAATTCTTGTTTATTTTGCAAGGTCCTTGTAATACCCCGTACTTTTATTGATATTTATTTATGGGATTAATTAAATTAAATGTGAATTAATTGAGAATTAATCCGGATATAATACTAACGAGATGTGAGTTGGTATTTGATTATAATGTGTATATATGGCAATATGGTACTTTTATTGATATTTATTTATGGGATTAATTAAATTAAATGTGAATTAATTGAGAATTAATCCGGATAAAATACTAACGAGATGTGAGTTGGTATTTGATCATAATGTGCATATATGGTAGTATATGAATATTGAAAATATTAAAATTGTCGCGAGACTGAAATACGGCAATTTGAGAAATTTTGTTGGGACGCGCGTGACAGTCGCGTCAGGAATGTAATTATTTAAATTAAAAAGCGAATTTTATTTTTATCAACCGTATGGTCATTTTGAGTGCGCCAACGAGTCCGGAAGGGTCAAAACAGTCAGAAAACACTAGCCGGAGGTTTAGTTTGGGTCCCGGGGCATTTTTAGGCCATACCGGCAACCCAAAAGGGTAGTTTGGTAATTTCAGAATTTTGGGAATTATAACCCACGAAAATTAGAATTTAAAATCTGATTTAGTCTTTACCCACTAAACCCACTAACAACACTAAATGACTTAATGGGCTACGGGAGTTATTGGAAGAAATTTTAAGAGGTTCCTTAGGCAACCTCTAAACCACCATTGTCATCTCTGAGAAGAACTTGTAGAGAGAGAGAGAGAGAGAGGAGAATTTTGCTGAGAGAGAGAAAGCAATTCAACCTTCTTCAACCAACAACAAAAATCTGAAGAACAATCCGAGGCAAGTGGTTTAATTACGTTAATTTCAAGCGAATGTTTCTTCCATGCTTAGAAATCTACAAAATTGCATTGTTTTGGGAGATTGATAAAAACCCATGAATTTGAGGATTTAAAACTATAAACCATGTTAGGAATTTCATATAGACATATTCTGGACGAATTATGAATCCAAAATATAACCCTTGATGATCTAAAAACGGATTTAAGATGAGAATTATTATTGTTCTTGAAAGAAATAGAAAACTAGGGTTCTTGATGAAGTTTTGATCCAGATAAAGCCCTTGGTTGATGATTTATTGGTTTTAGAACGTTAACAATGTTGTAGGATGGTTGTATGATGATATTATAACGTTAGATTAGAGTTTCATGCATTGTAATGGAAATTTGGGGCGAAACTTGGACTGCAAAACAAAGCAGTCTGTAGCATAACTGGTGCGCTCGATCGATCGACATTCATAGGTCGATTGATCGATCACCGTCGATCGATCGAACATACAAGGTCGATCGATCGACCTTCCCAGAATGAGTAAAATCTTCCCATTTAAAATTTTAAGGATGTCAACCCTAGAAAATTATTGATGGAGACTTTGTGAGTATTCTTAGACTTAAGGAAGACCAGTAGGTATGGTTGTGAAATCGGACCTTAATTAGAATTTAATTTGGGATAGTTGTCTAAAATCCAATAAAGCTCGACCAGTGAGATAATGTTAGGGTTAAAAGAGTAAATTTGAATAATTTGATGAACTGAGGTTTGGGGAAGAAGTAAGGACCTTAAGAATAATGATGTTATATGTGGGAATAATAGGAAACTTAATAATCCCTTTGAGATAGGTTTTAAGTACAAGAAACTATGACGTGAGATGTGTCGATAGTCTACATTATATATTATCGGAAGACTTAAAATGTATAAAATTGGAATAATGGTATAAGGATGTAGATTATACCTTTATTAATATTGAGACATCTAAGATGTGTGAATGCTTAGTATATAACTTATGTGTATGACATACCTACCATACTTGTTATCACGGGAGGTTTACGTTCGCTTAGGGCCATCTAATCTTTGTGTGCCCGGATTTAGATTGGTACCTCGAGGACATAGTTCAAGAGAACGACTTATTTGTGAGTTAATAAGTCAGCTGACTATGGAGCATGGGTATGTACGTGACCCATGGATATGTTGAATTATGTTCGCCTCCATTTTTGTGTGTTGTACTTATTCTAACAATTCCTGAGAGATTCGGAATTTGTAATCCTTATGTACGTGATGTACCGGGATGGATAGCAGAGTATGTGTGCACCGCATCTTAGCCTCGGGGTGCTTGTATTGTATATTTATGATGTGAATAATATACGGTTAAATGAAAAGGAATTGTTATGTTTCATTGCGAGAATAATTATAGTAACGCCTCGATAAAGCTAAAAAGGGATAACTTGCTGGGAATTGTAATGCTAATAATTGCGAATCCGAGTTTGAGTAAAGCTATCTATTTAAGTGATGACATTGGGAATTTATATTATAAATCGAGTAGAAAGGTTAGAACTAATGTCGGTTTAGTTAGATATGGATATCACGTGTATGGGTACGGTACGTTAGGAGTGCACAATTAGTCGAGAGGCGAGTATTTCATGTGAGAGCACGTCCTAACATGTATTTTGCATTCATTGTTTTAATGTTATTAAAGCACTTGCTGTTTTTAAAATACACTCCACTTTCGGGCTCTGACCCGTTTGCTTTCAAATCTATTTTTTTTGTAAAAACCTTTTTAGGTGCCCAGCCACAAGGACACCACGCCTAGGAATTCTATTCAGATGATGAGTTGTAGCTGTTGTGGAAGTTACAGGGCCTTGACAGTAGACGCCTCTTTTCTAGCCTTGACTCCATGTTCAGTTTTATCATTTGTAGGGCATGTCGCCCACTTCCATTAGAGACATTTCATATTTCAGTTGTTCAGACTTTTGTCATGTAATTAATTCAGGATACACTATTTTTTGTTCATTTCAGTTGTGGGATTGTTGTGAGGAGTATTTCCTCCAGACTTATTATTATTTGTGGGTTATTCTATTGCTTCTTTATGGTGAATGGTTGTGTTATTCTTTCATAATTCTTTTATTGTATGCTAATCAGATTTAATTTAAAATTTGACAACTTACTTTTTAAATACTAGGTGGTTAGTAATAAAAAAAAATGTTTTCGACAGTGATGCTATTAACTGAACCAACTTGGCATTTTGTATTAATTTAATAAAGGAGTAGGTACCCGGTATTTAATTTGTCGGGGTGTCACAGTCCTGACATACAATTCTCAGTAATCATCATAGCCAACAAGATTTTCATGCTCATTAGTGTCCGCGTGTGAATTGTTGTTATCATCAGATTTAGTATCACACAAGGTAGGTTTATCATCAAACGGAGCAGTTATTTCAAGCATAGAAGGTTGAATAGCTAATAAAGATTTAGCAGCATCAATTAAATCAAGCACTTCATCATAATCAAAATCAGAATCATTTTCAGAATCAGTCATTCCTGTTAAGTACACGTCTCCGCAACAATCATAAACTTCTCCTAAAAACTCAAGGCAATTTTCTTCAGAATTTCCTCGGTTATCTTTTGATTCATAATCAAAAGAGTCATCCCAAGTTTTAGTTATGTGTGCCTTGTGTTGTTTAGAATGTTTGGACTGTGTCTTAGACCAACACTCAGCAATAAAGTGATCGAATTTCCCACAATTGTGACAAGCCAATTCAGATTTATCAACCTTACTACTTGTACTATAATAATAAAAAAATTCCCTTTGATGTTCTATTATGGTGCCGGGTGAACTGACTAGATTGATTATTCACTTGTGTACATCTCTTAGCAATATAATTTCTTTGCTTCAAAAGTTTCTTAAATTGAGAGGATATAATAGCAAGTTGATTGTCAATCTTATCAAGGTCATCCGATTCCACATCAGAATCATCATCAGATGAAGATTGTTATTTAACTACCTTATTCTTATTTTTATTAGTATAGGTAGTTTTAAAAGCAACTGTAGAAGTATTGGTCAACCCATTCTTCGCATAAGATGTAAGAGTCTTCCTAAAGGCTGATTCAAGTTCCATAGTTCTCAATTTAGAGCTAAGCAATTCAGGAGTGAGAGATATAGCATTCATTTGTTCAATGATATAACGTTTATGGTCAAACCTAGGGACAACGGACCTTAAAATCTTAGCACATACTTACTGATCAGTATACTCTACATCATTAGCATGCAGTTGGGTAATAATATCAGTCAAACGCATATAAAAATCATCAAATGGTTCGTTATCATTCATAACAAGCATATTGTATTTTTGAACAAGCATTTGAGTTTTACACTTCTTTACCCTAGCATCGCCATCGTGTGGTATTACTAAAGTATCCCAAGCATGCTTGCTTGTAGTGCAGTGACATATACGTTTCAATTCATTCTCGCTCACACTCATGAAAATCGCATTCTTGCCCTTGTTATTGAAATTGCTTATCTTTTTCTTATCAACACTTAATTCATTAGTTTTAAGTTTTCTAAAGATAATGTTGCCTTCTGCTATGGGACTAGTGGGGTGCCTATAACCATTTCAATCAAATCTCACACGTCATCTCCTAAAGTTCCTTGAATAAATGCAACCATTCTAATTTTCCAGTAAGAAAAATTTGAGCCATCGAAAATAGGAGGTCTACTAAAATTTCCAAGCCTAAGTAATTGACTTGAATCATCCATTGAAAACAAGGTAAAACAAGTTTGACAAAAGTTTTGGAAAATGATATTTTTAAAGTCTAGCTCTGATACCAATTGAGTGAGCGGCTTATGATAGACTATAATGCGGAAGTAAACAATTTGCCGAAATAAACTCCAATTACCTACAAGTTTACTATGTTATTCAAGAGGGGACCAATTCAAACTTTTCTTGAATTGCTAACTTTGCTAAAACAGATTTTAGTTTGCTAAGTAATTAATAGTCCTATTTATTATCTTGAGTTAACTAGGTGTCAAAACTGATAATATATGATTTAATTAATTAGGTGCGTTTCTAGTAATAAACCTACTTTTTCGTATGAGGCGAGATATAGTAAATTTGTAAAGTAAAGAACAAGGTATTTATTTTACGTCGCAAAAACCCTTCACCAGGAAAAAGGACGAACTCCTCTAGGAGTTACCTAATCTACTTCCACTACAACAATAAAACTAACAAGAACGAGTTACAATCAACAAACACGATAACTAAAGAAGATAGATGTAGTGATTACCCCACATGACCAAGACTCCTCCTTGGTTTCTTATTTTGCTCTCTCTTTAAGTCTGTCCTTGTTTGATATTGCGTTCTACACCTCGCAGCTTCTCCCTTTTGCTCTTCTAGCTCAATATTAGCTCAGTGCCTATTGTGTTATTTTCTAGTGAAGTATTTGTGTGTGTGGTTAACTATCCTAGATGTCACACCCACACTTAAATGATACACACCTAATGCTATGCAACAGATTATATCTCGTATATATCTTTGCAAGTCTTGTGTCACCTTCAGTCAAGTCTTCTTGACTTTCAAAACAGATTTGAAAATATTTCTTTTCTTTTTAAATCTTGGACACTAGACTTGTTCAGATATTTACACAAATAAATGTGTCTACGTGAATAGGTGTAAGTGAATATATGTAAGTGATATGAGATGAAAAGAGATCCTGAAAATCACTTAAATAACCAAGAAACCATATTCACAAAATATGACTGAAAATATAATGAAGTTAAGCATACAGTCAATAATCAAGATTCAATTTAAATCTCAGGACCGTCAAGATAATTTCAATAAATTTCAGTCCTTTAAAAATCAGGTTCCAACTTTTTAAACCTCTTGAAATCTTAACTTTATTTTCAGAAAAATATTCTTAAGTGATTTAAAACAAATCGTTTTAAAACAAGAACGTTACCAAACCAGATAGCATATATGTAAGCAGAAAATCAACCAATAAACAAAAAAAGATAGTTTGTTTTAATTTCAGATTTGTGTAAACCCTTTTTAAAAAACAATGAGTTTTTCTTTTAAGTTTTAACACAAATAAGATTCATAAGATGTACACAAAACAGATCTGAAGGAACAAATAAACTAGGCACTATAAAAAGAGATACTCACGAAAAGATTTTTTAAAATGAAAAATCAATAGATTCGGAGATGAGAGTTTCTGATAAGAAAAATGACCAAGCTTGAATTCACAAGAAGATTTTGAGACTCAGCAATGGCTTTTGAAGAATACACAAAAGATTTGTCTTAGAAAATATTTGTATATAATCTCTCTCTCTCTCTAAAAAATTTGGCAGAACTTTGGCTTAAAAATATTTTTCTCGATTCTCTTAAAAATGATACCCAAAGGGTACTATTTATAAAGTGCACAAGTGTGTGTTGATTGGTGTAAAAAGAATCACATGGATTACCAAAGAATACACACAAGACATAGATAAAATATAATCTGAGGGCTCACAAAGAAACATAAACTGTTCCATTAAGAAACAGACACGTCGCATACAAGCTATAACAAACAAAATTGCGTAACGGAAAAGCAAAAATGTTCCCGTTTTTAAAATATAGCTACGGTGTCAGTTTACAACAAGAGCCAGCTGGAATCCACCCAAAAAAAATATCGTTGTAAAAGAAGCCAAGCGACGTCGTTATAATCAAAACAAAAACAAGATTTGTTTTTAAAAACTAAAATCGAGGACTGGTATTTGACAGACCGACGACGTCATTTTTACAAGATGAAAACCGTAAGCAGTATATCACAAGAAACCAGGGGCGGTCAAATTGGTATAAGTAAAGCTAATAGAGAGGTCAATACTCATTAGTGTATATGCCAATATATGAGGGACCGGTAAGGCATCTATATTAGCGTAGTTCGGCACCTGCTATAACACATCATTCATTAGGTCACGCTTATATATATATATATAATAAAGTAGTTTGTGGATGATATTTTATATGTTTTATGTATCATATTTTATATGTCTTTTATGTGTTTTATGCATATATTTCATGCATGCATGGGCATACATGAAATATCATGCTAAAAGCAAAAGTGTTTTTTTTTCCTTTTTCAAAAGGGTTTTTATATATACTATTATACTACTATTATACTATTATTTTATAAATACATGCTATTAAATTTAATTATTTTTAAAATAATTTTTTAAATATATTGTGACACCCCGACTAATTAAATACCGGGTAGCTACTCCTTTATTAAATTAATTCAAAATGCCAAGTTGGCTCAGTTAATAGCATCACTGTCGAAAACATTTTAATGATTACTAACCACCTAGTATTTAAAAAGTAAGTGCCAAATTTTAATTAAAGTCTGATTAACATGCAACAAGTGTAATGAAGAGATAAATAACACCATTCACCATACAGAAGTAAAACGAATAACCATCACATAGTATAAATAAAGTCTGGAGGAAAACTCCTCACTACAAATCCCACAACTGAAAAGTAAACTGAATACTGAAACAATACATGCTAAAGTCTGAAAACTGAAACGTAAAAGATGCTCTGATAGAAATGGGCAACATGCCCTACAACTGATAGATAGTGACTCTGGAATCCAAAAGATAGAAGCGTCTATAAGCAAATCCCTGTAGCTTCCACAACCAGCTACAGCTCGTCACCTGAATGAGTATCCTATGCTTGGTGTCCTTGTGGCTGGGCACCTAAAATGGTTTTACAAAGAAAAATAGATTTGAAAAGCAAACGGGTCAGAGCCCGAATGTGGAGTTATTTTAAAAACCTGCAAGTGCTTTAAAAACATTTAAAACATTAAATGCAAAGTACATGTTAGGACGTGCACTCACATGATATTCTCACCTCTCGTCTAACTGTGCACTCCTAACGTAAGTACCCATCTATAACGACACAAACCACTAGCTAAGTGACATCATCTCTAGCTAGACTATCATAGGTCCTACCCATATTACTCGGTTCTATTAACATTATAACGCTCGTAATTAAGTAGGGGTTTAATGTAAACTCAGATGCTCAATATGCAATACATAACACTGTCAGTTAACTCGCTATATTTCTCGAAGTAATACCGTAATTATATTCACAACATTAACGTGAAGGTTCCCATTAATTAAGTGTATATTATTCACATCATAAATAAACAATATAAGCACCCCGAGAACTAAGCTGCGGTGCACACATACTCTGCTATCCATCCCGGTACATCACGTACATAAGGATTACATATTCCGAATCTCTCAGGAATAGTTCACAGATAACAACATCACAAACAATGGAGGCGAACACAGTCACATCACATAGGTCACGCACATACCTACGCTCTTACGATCAGCGGACTTATTAATATCCCAATAAGTCTTTCTATGACCTATGTTCATCAAGGTAACCAGTCTAAATCCGGGCAACACAAGGATTAGAGGGCCCTAAGCGAACGCAAACCTCCCGTGATAGCAAGTATGGTAGGTATGTCATACACACAATTCATATACCAATACTAAGTAAACACACGTCTTAGTAATCCCGTATTTTAATCATAGTACATAACGCATTCTCGTACTAACTTATAATATCTATAACTTATATTATTCCGTTTATCATCATACGTGCCAAAATCTATTCTCACGTCGTAGTAGACACTCACGTCTCAACCCAAACGGTTCATTGAATTAAATCTCTCGTATATAAATTTACTCCTCGTAATAACCCAAAAGTCCCAAATCTATCCTTACATCGTCAAAGGAAGGTTATCTATATCCTCGAACAAGTTTACGGGACTCCAAAAATCAAAACAGTCCAAAAAGGACCAAACTGTCAACTCGTTAGAAGTCTCGTTCGAACGAGACTGTTCGAACGAGATCCCTCTGTCAACTCGTTAGAAGTCTCGTTCGAACGAGGCTGTTCGAACGAGATCCAGTTCGTTCGAACGAACTGTCCCTTCTAACGAGATCTCGTTCGAACGAAGTTATCGAACGAGGCTCCCTATCGTTAGAACGACTGGTCATTTCGTTAGAAGCTCGTTCGAACGAGTTCGTTCGAACGACCTGGGCAGGGGCTTCTAACGACCTACCAGATTCGTCCCAGATTCTCTTAGTTACGTTTCTCACCATTTTTAACACCTCAAGTCTTCTCCAAAGTTCGTTCTAACAATGTTTTAAGTCCTCTAATAATACTAAAACATGCTAAGGTCATATACTAACATCTTTTAAGGCATTAATGCATCCTAAACATCATTAAATCACGAGATTTTATACTTTTCCCCAATTTTATCAAGAACATGAACCCTAGATTTATATCATCATCAAATCCCAGAATTTAATCCGTTTTAATTTCTTCTAATCACAATTATCATGAGAATAATTATCTACCTATCATTCTACATGCAATTCTCTCAAAAAATTTCAAGTTCTAAACTCCAAACTACATGGGTTTTCATTCAACTTTCAAGAACAATTAGAATTCTTCAATTTCTAACATGGAAAAGACATTCTCTAAAATTAAATGGAATAAAGTCACTTGCCTTGGTTGTCTCTGAGTTTGGATGATGGTTTGATGAAGGTTTTTCTGCAGAATTCCCTCTCTCCAAGCTTCTTCTCCAATGGTGGCTTAAGGTGGCTAGGGTTTGATTTGGGAAACTTAGAAAACTCTTCTAATAACCTACGTAGCCTTCTAGGTTAATATGGTTTGGTTAATGGGCTTAGTGGGTTAAATCCACATCAGATTAAGACTCCCAATTTTCGTCACTTTTAATTCCTCAAAATGTAAAATTACCAAAATACCCTTTAAGTTGCCGGTATGGCCTAAAAATACCCCGGGACCCAAACTACACCCCCGGCTAGTGTTTTCTGACTATCTCGACCCTTCCGGACGCGTTGGTGCACTCAAAACGACCATACGGATAATAAAAATAAAAATCACTTTTATAATTAAAATAATATACCATGACGCGGCGGTTACACGCGTCTCAACAAAATTTCTAAAATGCCGTATATCAATCTCACGACAAATTTTATAATACCAAATACATATATCAAAACATGTATGCACATAATCAAATACCAACTCGCATCTCGTTAGTATTTATAACCCGGATTAATTTCCAATTAATACGCATTTAATTAATTAATCCCAAAAATAAATATAGCCAAAAGTACGGGGTATTACATATATATTTTTTTAAATTTAATTATTAATTTTTTTAAAATATTTTTTTTAAATGCCCAGGGGCAACTTTAGCGTCGTGCCATCAGCATGGGCACACACTAGTATATATATATATAATATAAGCCACTCAATGCATTAACATATATTAACTTACATACCCATATATGCGGTCAACAAAAAAAAGCTACACCTAATGACATGTTAACATAGGTCATATCAAAGGCCAATATTATATAGTCAAATCGCCACATAAAAAAAAGAACACGCCATCAGTGATGACAACTATACCGCTGGTAGCACGACAGCTAAAGGGCATAGGGTATATGGTCATGTCATATGGGAAATCACAAGAGGCTACATGCCATCAGATATAGTAACAGTAACTAAGGGCCATGCATACATGAAAATATTAAACATATATTATCCACTCATGCATTCATATAAAACCATATATCGTGCATACATAAAAACATACATCAAAAAACAATATGTCACGCACAACAAATGTTCACACATAAACGAAAACTTTATTTTTAACTTCAAAAAAAATAATTCTGCAAATGTTATAAAAAAATATTTAGTGTCAAATTTATTTTCTCAAAAAAAATATTTTTCTTATAAAAACTGCAATTAAAATTTTGAACTCAAAAAGAATTTTATTATGACATAATCCAACATTATCATGCAGTGTCGTGTGGTTTCGTGTCGTGTCCTACGTGACTGAGATCCTATGAGCCTTTGAATATGAAAATTACCTTTCTCAGAACGGACGGACTGAATCGAGAGGTCATTTGATGTAGACGAACAAGGAGAGTTTGGTGTCGATAGGCGAGACACAATCCTAATTACAAAAATATTTTGTCAAAATTCACGTCCAACTAGATGAATTCCTATATAGCTAAAGCACGGAAAGCAAACCCTAGGTGTGCTCTATATAGGTAACTTCAATTAGAATGCATCCAGGGGTGACAGTTCACTCGGGATATAAGAGTTATTTCATGGGACGATATGGCACTTCACCCTCACCCGTACCAAAACTAGTGTTATCCGACATGGCTCTCTCTTAAATTGATTTGAATTCCTCACTCAACACGCTTGGAGTGTGACTCAATGTGTGACTTGTGATAGAGTGAGGCGGTGTAGGAGGTGAAAACCAAAGCTGAGGAACGTTTGGAGTGTGTGGGCTATCAGGATTGTACTCTCCTAGAGGATTTCGTGAATTTGGGTATGAGTAGGTTGTGGAGTTTGTTGAAGATTTTGCATAAAAGGATTTTGAGATATGCTATATTTTTTTGCCCTTTTAATTTTCTAAATTATTTTCGATTTTTTTTTGTCTTTTTAAGAATTGGAGTCAAATTTTAGATTAACTCAACCTAACCTAAAATTCTACCTAAATTCCCGGCACTGGCGCTAAAAACTTGACGCGACTCAAAATATGTTACTAGTGCGTGCTAATTACGGTTCAAGTGCAAACTGGTCATGTGAGTAATAAACCCGGTAAGATGGGGTCGAATACTCAGGGAAATATGACGTAAAACGTGACGGCGATAGGAAAGTTGACAAATCCTAAGGTTGACTCTAGAAAAAGAACAAAGAGATGATTGATTTTGAGTTTTATATCTACTAACTAAATGCAAATTAATTAACTAATAATTAAACTACGTACGCAGGAGTAAATTAACGTGAACTGATTAATATAAAGGAGAAAATTAGGTTGGACTAAAATCCCCCGAACCCTAGTATGTTTATCAGATATAAAAACTAAAAATATTAGATAATTAATTAAGTCACAAACTTTATTAATCTTAAGCATTACATATATGAGGGTACAATTACGCATCATACATAATCAAGAATAAAAATAAAGCGATGTCGGAACAGCTGACACACGCGTCGTATTCTTAAACACCCCTGTTACCTAGGGCAAATGAGGTTAAAAGTCCTACGACGGTTGTAACAACTAATCAACAAGATTCTATCATTTATTTAATTCAGGGAGTTACTTCTATATCCATGCAAACCACATCGGATTGGGTTCATGCATTCCAACCCTTAGAAATCTAGTCGGACATGGTTACGTGAGAATTAACACAAATCTTAACGTTGCATGCGATGGAAATCATAATTATGTGAAAAGCGCAATGAAATATGCAAATAAGAATTATAACTAAGAAATAATGAATCACCAGCTGAAAATATGAAAGCAATTAAAAGCAACGAAAAAATATTACTTATAATGAAGAAGAAGCTTGAATTAATTCAAAAAGATGAAGAAAATATTAAACAATATGAATCCTACACTTCTTGGCTTAAAAACCCTCTCAAACTAACTAAAAAAAGCCTCCTAATGTCTGGTATGTCAAAAGAATAAATACATCCCATTATTTTAAGTGTTTGTCCCATGCACAACTTTATTTTTGAGGAATAAAGTATTAAAAATCCGTCAAGGCAAACCGGTTTTGTTTTCCTTCTTTAATGGGGAAAATCGGTTCGGTGTATACCAGTTTGGGGAATCGATTATACTTCTTATTCATCGGTTTAGTTTGGTGCTGATAGTGTGGCGAATCGATTCGGTGATAATTTCATCGGTTCGGTTCGCTGCCTTTCTATTTTTCTTCCTTTTTCACTTTGATTTCTTCTCAACTTCAAAGATCCATAACTTTTCACTCGGGACTTGGATTTGGATGCCGTTTATTTTTCATGTGCCTGTGGACTCGAGATCTTAAACTTTTCCTAGGTTTTGTGTCCTAATTCCCGGTGCAAAATTACTATTTTGCCCTTGAATGTCCTTCACTTGTATCTTTCTAGAGTTTGAGGTCTCTCCTCTCTTCACTTGAGTAAAATACCTGCAAAATGTATGAGAAATACATGAAACTTGATGCACTACATAGAAAAGGTTAGTAGAAATAATAAGAGATAAATCAACTCGATTTACACTGAATAAGATGATTAAAGCCTCTGAATTAAGGGGATAAATACGAAGAATTTATGACTAATCAGATCTCTCTTATTATAATGGGTGCAAACATTGACTTGTTTGAATCTACCTTGGTTAGATCATTTTGGTTGAACTCTTTTAGGTGAGTTAGGTCGAGGCCAATAAGGATCCATAACAAACTTAGGAACCAGTTTGGTTGAAACATGAGAAGTGGATGCACCATCATAACCTATTCCGCGCCTCTCCCTAAAAACTAAGGCAAGACTGAGTAGCATTTACCCTACCTTCTTTGATGTATCCTCTATAGAACATTGACCTCCCGAGAAAATTCGAGATATTTCTCGAGTTGGGAGACAAGGGCTTCAAGTTTATCATAAGTCTTTAATGAATCTTGAAGATCTCTCATAAGAGTAGCCATTTGTTTGGTCAAGTCACCATTTTCCATCTCCACTAAAACAACTCTATCTCCTAAAGAAACTCTCACCGAGAAATTGATATCTATTGACTCTCTCAACTCCTACTCCAAAGAAAACACCCTAAGCTCCAAATTTTTATTTTTATTTTTCTTTTTAAAGGACTTGGCATAAAGCACAACATTAGTGCGGTGAAGGTCACTTTTTTCCATCACTCAAAATGTTATCAAACTCAATCTCTCCGGAATGACTAGACTCACTTTCGAGGTCATAATGTTTGGGAATGTCCTCATCGGTATGAGACGTACTTGATGTACCAACATGATTAGATATAAACACGGTAAAGTTCTGTCCATGCTATGATTCGTCACCAAAATCCACCAACACGACATCACTATCACTAAGAGTGTCATTGTGGGTAGCTTTGCCCTTGCCCCGTCTCTTTAACCTCATAGCACACTCATGAGATTTGTGACCCTTACCCACGCACTCGTAGCACCTCTCTTCATCTTTTTTAGGTACTCTCCTCTCAGCATTTCAAAATTTTCTTGCCCGATTTTTTATTTTATTATTTTCAAAACTTTTATTTTCTCAGGAAGAATCTTTTCTTAGTTTAAGAATTTTTTTAAAATTTGTTTTCAAAAAAGATAAGACCATTGAGATCAAAATGAAATTTGAAGTTAAAAGATACCTCATTTTTCTTTTGAGATTGGGCTTTCAAAGCCATTCCTTTTTCTTTAGGTTTTTGAATTTTGGGGAACATATTGATTTCATAAGTTTGAATGTCTCCTACGAGTTCTTCTAACCTAAGCGTATCTAAAACTTATAACAAATTAAGAACCGTGAATTTAAGGATAAAACAAGATGGCAGGGATCTCAAAATATTTGTCACTACTCTCGTCTCAGGATTCTCTCACGTAAATAAAACTAGAATAGATTATATCATATTAACGTGAATAATAAAACTCATCAAAAGTATCAAATTCTATCACGGTGATAGTTTCAAAGTGTATGGTGAGATTTTGTAGCTTAGAAGCTTTCACAGTGCTGGTACCCGCTTAAGTGAGTTGGAGAGTATCCCCGCTTCCATAAGCGTGGTACATGTCATAATTCGAAGAAACTCATCAGGAGTGATTGCACCAGAAATTGTGCTCAAGTCACAGGAGTTAAAATTATTCCATTTAAAATCATCCTCTGTCCAAGCAGTGACCGATTTAAGACTTTCGACACTGTCGTTAGTCATAGTGGGTAGTGTCCACCCTCTTTCACAAACAAACCAGACTCTTTCTTCAATCGACTTTAGTGTCAACCTCATTCGAGCTTTCCAATAAGTATAATTTGATCCATAAAAAATAGGTAGACTATTATTCAAATTATCCATACAATCCTAATTTAAAGATCACATAATAAATTAATGTAACCCCACCTTGATACCAATTTAAGAAACCAGGGGCTATATGGATTCACTTGTATGTTAGGTTACACACACAAAGATTCATTTTTTTACCAAATTTTATCTTATTTAAATGAAATTGACAGGCAACGGTGATGTGAAGACAAATTCCAAACCAAAACAGAAAGAAGAAGAATTGGAGAAAAAATATCTTTTGGGAAAAACCTTTTATTCATTATAATTAAAAGATAAGATAGACACTTGATGACTTATAGTACACTTAGAGATCCACTAAGTATAACGCGGAGATGTCTTCAAATCTTTAATAGAAAATGCTGCAGTCCAGCACTACCCACAACAAATAGATTTTGCCTCGATATCTATCGATCAGGCTTAAGAATATGAAATTCCGTTCTTCTTCATCTGTAGAGCCTTGACTCCATAAATCAACAGTAGAGAATTTCTCTGCAATGGTCTGGAGCATTAGATTGTGTTCTTCTTAGTTTGGAAAAATGATCTTAAAAGATCTAAGGAGTTTGGATCATAAAATTATAGAGTTCGATCACAAAAGGAACTCTAAAAAGGCATATGGAAAAGTCTAATCCCCCATCTCTATTTATGAGTAAAGTTGTTGCAAAGAGATAGGGATAAAATGTTTGGAAAATATTTGTTTAAAAAAATAAAAATGTGTGCACTTATTCAAACGAACTTCCACCTCATGCGACCGATGTATATGATCTCGTTCGAACAAATTCCAATGAAACTTTGAATGACATTCCAGAGTTGACTAAAGGGAAACATTCTAGATGTCGTTTGAATACGGGAACCTCATTCTAATGACCTAATGAATCTCATTCGAACGACATGTCAGTTCATTCTAACGAGCCAATAAGTTTTGCAAAAAAAAAATTAAAAATTATTTTAAAAATATTTTATAAATAAACTCTATTTAAAAATTACCCCTGGACATATTAAGCTTTACCAAATCACATCATAATAATTCTAGAGGAAATTTATGACGAACGATATTCAATCTTGAAAATGTCACCAACGATTATTCTCTTGGAAGACTTGAGAATGGTCATGAAGGTGTAGTGGGGCGTAACTGGATAAGCCAAATAAAAATAAAATGATAAATTAAATTTTGTTCTCTTATACTGGAGATTACTTACTTCCTCTTCAACACTTGATTTTGGTATGGATGATGGAGAGTCACGAGTTCAACTGAATATGGATGATATCCTAGACTAGATGGAGGGAATGATTATTTTAGAATAATCAGCTAATGGATTCCCTATTGCCAATGATCTATCCCCATTTCGGGTAAAATGCATCTTATTGAACATTTTTATCATAATGAAATTACCACAAGGGTTGTGCTCTGGACATACTATATCTCAGAAGTTGTCCCTTGACGGAAGAGGAAGCACACCAATCTTAAAGCCTGAGACAAACATATCATTTGTACAGTGTTATATATCCAAGACTGCATTGCTTGTGCCGATGCCAATGGTGTTATGATCAAATCTAGTAATGGTGATGACTTGGTTATGTACAAAGAACTTATCTTTTTATGGAGATAAGAGGTGACTGCCTTGATGCTATAGAGCCATGATCGACCTAGTAGTAATTTAAAGCATTTGAGGATATCGATGACTTGAAATTTCATCTGAAGACATATTGGGAAAGCCTCTAGTGTGAGAGACATTGAATATTCTCATTGGGTATTGTCATAAGCATGCATCGTGGCATAGGTAAGAGTGAGGTCACTAACTTGTAGCCTTAGGCAGCTGAGAGTTCTTAACGAACAGACTTTCAAGGTATAAATGTTATCAACGAGTGACTGTATTTCCAAGACTTCTGCTGAGATGTTGATGACACTAATTTTATCCGAGCCAAATTAAGGAATCTCCTCATTGAGAAAAGAGATGAGTCTTATTGTCAATAACATTAAAATTATATGATCTCCTCTTCAGGGGAGGTTGAGGGTGGAATTGTAGGTCCAATGAGAAGCTTGATCAAGTCATTTTTGTGAAGTTAGAAATACATAAATAGACCCCAAAAGGTAATGTTTTGTTGAGTCTTCTTAAGCTACTCGAGGATCTTGCTTTCCTCAATTGACAATTCTACCATTGGGGTTTCTTTGGAAACCCTTTTTCCTTTGTCTCCAGGTTCACTTGTTGATGCAAGGTCTCGATATTTATATTATAATCCCTATTGGGTCACATGGTTCATAGATGCTGGGAAGAACATAAACCTAGTGTCATCATCTATTTCTGGTATGGCAGATATTTTGTTAACTAGATGTTAACCCGCGTGATGCGTGGGCGAGGCTATTGGTGACAACCAATCTGGCGTTTGACTTAAAAGAGAATTCAACAACAATTTACTTGAACTTGGAACATCAAAATTTATAGAATTTCATAAAAAATGGACTATCATAAGAAAAGACAAAACAACTTGGACAAAAAAATGGGATAAAATATCACAATTAAAAACTATGTCAATATTAAATCTATCTTCCTATAGATGAAAGAACTCAAATTCATACACTAAACAATAAAAATGGTCATTCCGTATTGAATCAGACTACAAAAAAAAAAGTTGTCCTCAGAGTTAAACTAAAAAATGGAAATTGTAAAATGATTCTTCTGGCAAGTAAAATTTCAAATCCTCTAACATAGTTTCGAAATTGATTTTACTCTCCGCTTAGAACCATTTGGATGAATCCTGCAAAAATTATTCACTACTTAAATATATACCAGTGTCACACCCCGTTAAATTCTAGCGTTGGTCTCCACCAAAACTAAGCCAGACGCGTGTAAATAAAATACCATTCTTAAGCATTAGGCAAATATGATACATATATAAAACAATCCACAAGATTAATAATTGAATCAATTCCAAAGGATAATAACCAACTGTGTCACGACCCCGACCCGAAAATAGTAGGGAACGAGTGTCTTGACATGCCACCAAGGCATCCAATATTCTGGCCTTAAAACTTTTCTTTTAAAATATATGTAGCAGAAGTATAATCACAAGGTTGTGAATCGTAAAATACTGAAAGTGAAGGAATTACATCATCAGAGCTTTCTAAAGGGAACTTCATTTGTATTAAAATATCAACGAGTTACAACTTGACACAAAGAGCTACACATGCATTATCTAATTAAACAAAGTTCTACTTAAGGTAACAAAAAGAGCTTTAAAAGCTAAATCTTCAACATAGTCCTTTTTTCGTTCCATCCACGAGCTTAATTATTTCCTGAAAAATGGTTATTTATAGAACGTCAGCTAAAAGCCGAATGAGATTCAATCTCCAGACATTCCAGGGTTTTTCAAAAAAATGATACCTATTCAATTTAGAACAGAAAGTATATACATAAAGATAGGAATTTCAAGTAATATATATAAAGTAGATGACAATATATATATTCAGAATAAACAGTCCAGAACGGAGCAGATAAAACAATTGAGCATGTGTCAATTATTCAGTTTTAGTGGACATGTACGCTCTAATACCCAGACAGATAGTGTTACCAAATGTTTCCACCCGGTAACATCACGGACAGATAATCATGATTTCTGGAACAACGCCTTATTTAGGGCACACCAGCAATAAATCAACTGGGAAGGTACCACCCAAATATTTCCACCCGGTAGTCAAGGCCAACATAGTAAGAGAGTTTCCATAGGCCGAATCAATAATTTCAGAATTCAAATCAGATGTATATATCGAGAGATATACACATATAACAAACGAAGAAATCATCGGTATCAGATGCATTTTGAGAATAAAAGCATTTCACAAAAAAAAACATAGTTTGCATAATATAATATAATCAAAATGCGCAAGAAATTTCATAGAGTACTCACCTAAAATAGAGGTCGAAATTATAGATAATGAGTCTTCGATCGCACGTTAATCTAACAAATACGATAAAGGTTTAAGTATATGTTCTAAACAAGGTGCGGTCTACATATTGTATTTTAATAATAACTTGTTTCAAAGGATTACCAAAAACCATTTTCTTAACTTTTAAAACTTATTGATCGTAATTAAAGGATTCAATTCATAGTTCTTCCTAATCAGTCGGTTCCCAGTAGAGATGGAGGGTCACAGGGGCACCCCTTAAATACCATCTCCTCTAGACAGAACATTTTCGGATTCATTCCCATTAGATATGGAGGGTCACAGGGGCACCACTTAAATACCATCTCGTCTAGACAAAATTTCACCGGGCCTGGCTTTGGAATTACTTAAATGAGATTCCATAATAACGAGCAATTACTTACAAAAATCATTTTAAAAAGCGTATATATGTTTTCAAACAAGTTGACATATTTTGAAAATAAAATCAATTTAGATTGTTTTCAAATTTTAAGTTTTGATTAGTGGATCCTTTAGTGTATTTTCCTAGCATAACTACCAAGTAAAGCTATTAATCACGAAATTAAAACTATAAATATGCATTACAACATTTAAATAAAATCATACCTATGAAATGAATTCTTTCTTCGAAATTATAGAACTCCTTCTTAAGATATTTCCCAAGATTTCTATCACTCTTTCTTACTATAATTCTCAAGGAATTGGTGTGAGTTTCAAATGAACCCTAAGGCCCTATTTATAAGTTTCCAAGGATATTCCGTTATTGACACGTGTCAAATGACTAAGCTTTTTGGAGTGGTGATTCAACGCCGAGGTGTCATGTGTCGGAGTGGTCTTGAAGTGTTAATATCACCAAATGATGACAAGTGTTTTAACTCTCTCTCTAAAGACAACATGTGTAAGGTGGAGGTGACCAGCACGTGGTGGAAAGGTGATAAGGGTATAAGGGTCATTTCACACATGATGGGTATTTTGGTAATTTCACACTATATATTTTGAATATTTCTTAGAGGTCCTTGAAAATATTTTATTTACAAAATAGCCCATTTTATATTTTTATTTTTGTCCTTAAAGTTCCATAAAATTATATTTCCTACCCAAAAACTTATTATTTGCCTTAAGATATGTCATAAGACTTCGATTTGATCCAATTTACAGTTGATTCTTCGTAATTAAAAATGGGGTTTATTATATTGATAGCCAATAATACCACATATCTAATAATACAGCATTTATAAGATAATAAGTAACACAAGAGTGTAAAAACAAACTATATATAAAAGTGGGGTCATTACATCCTACCCTCCTTATAAAAAGTTTGGTCCCCAAACTTTACTTACATTAATTTTCAAAAAGTTATGGATATCGCTCCTTTATTTCATCTTCCCATTCCCACATTGCTTCTTTAACAGAATGATTCCGCCATAATACTTTAACTAGTGGAATAACCTTGGTTCGTAATATTTTATCTTTATGGTCCAAAATTTCCACTCGATGTTGAATGTACGACAAATCTTCTCTAACTCGAAGAGGCTCATGACTTAAGATATGTTTTGGATCTTGGACATATTTCTTTATCATTATTACGTGAAACACATTATGTACACTAGCGAGTTCCGGTGGTAAGGCTATTTTATACGCAACAGCTCCTATCCTTTCAAGGATTTCAAAAGGTCCTATATATCTTGGGCTCAACTTCCCTGTCTTCCCAAATCGTATTACTCCCTTTGCAAATACTCGCAAGAACACATAATCTCCTCTTTGGTATTCTAATTGTCGGTGTCGATTGACAATATAACTCTTTTGACGGCTTTGAGCGGTTCGAAGTCGGTCTTGTATTAATTTCACCTTCTCTGTTATGATCTGAATTAATTCTGGTCCCAACAATTTTCTTTCCCCAACTTCTACCCAATATGTAGGGGAACGACACCTTCTACCATAGATTGCCTCATACGGAGCCATTTGAATACTTGCTTGATAGCTATTATTATATGCGAATTACACTAACGGTAAATGATCATCCCAATTCCCTTTTAAATCAAGTGCACATGCCCTAAGCATATCCTCTAAGGTTTGAATAGTTCTCTCTGATTGTCCATCTGTTTGAGGATGAAAAGCAGTGCTAAAATTCAATTTTGTTCTCATAGCTTGTTGTAGGCTTTTCCAGAAGCGAGACACAAATCTAGGGTCACGGTCAGAAACAATTGAAATTGGGGTTCCATGAAGCCTAATAATTTCCTTCACATACAACTTACCTAACTTTTCTAAAGAATGGGTAATCTTAATGACAAGAAAATGAGCAGATTTAGTTAGCCTATCAATAATTACCCAAATAGAATCATTACCACTTGAACTCCTTGGTAAACATGTCACAAAATCCATAGTGATATGTTCCCATTTCCACTCAGGGATAGGCAGTGGTTGTAGTAATCCTAATTGTCTCTGATGCTCAGCTTTTACTTGTTGATAAACTAAACACTGAGATACAAATTTCGCTATCTCCCTTTTCAAGTTATTCCACCAAAACACTTCTCGAATATCTCTATACATCTTGGTATTTCCGGGATGAAATGTGAATCTCGAGTAATGACTTTCCTCCAAAATTTGCCTCTTTAGTTGGGCAATATATGGAACACACACTCTATTTCCAAACCTCAATATATCATCCTGTATCGCAAATTCCATTCGCTTCCTTTCAATAACCTCTTCTCGAATCTTCTTCAGTTGTGGGTCATTTACTTGTGCAATTTTGATCCTTTCCATCAATATGGGTTGTACTTGTAAGTTTTCAATCATTCCACCTTTACTATAAATACAAAAATTTATTTCCATATTTCTTAAATCCTTCAATAGAGCCTCATGGCTTGTAATAAGACATGCTAAATTTGGTGTAGGCTTTCTACTTAAAGCGTCAACTACTACATTAGCTTTCCCTGGGTGATAATGAATATTCAAATCATAATCCTTCATCAATTCTAACCACCTCCTTTGTCTCATGTTCAATTCTTTCTGAGTTAATATATATTTCAAACTCTTATGATCGGTATAAATCTCACAAGTCTCACTATATAAATAGTGTCTCCAAATCTTAAGAGCAAAAATTACAGCTGCTAATTCTAGGTCATGGGTTGGATAATTTTGTTCATGTGGTTTTAACTGTCTTGAGGCATAAGAAACTAATTTTCCATTTTGCATTAACACACATCCTAAACCATTTTTTGAAGCATCATTTTCGTACCTGAAGGAATAGTCAAAATTGGGGCAGTCACCAATCGATTCTTAAGTTATTGAAAACTTTTATCGGCTTCCTCAGATCATTCATATTTTAACTTCTTTTGTGTTAACCTAGATAGAGGTTTGGCAATGCTAGAAAATCCTTCAACAAATCTTCGGTAATAACTTGTTAATCCAAGGAAACTATGAATCTCACTCACATTAGTTGGTCTGGGCCAATCTACTATAGCCTCAATCTTTTGAGGGTCAACTGACACTCCCTCTTTGGATATGACATGTCCTAGAAAAGAAACACTAGGCATCCAAAACTCACACTTCTTTAATCTTGCATATAATCTCTCTTTCCTAAGGATTTGTAATATTGTCTCTAAATGCTTCTCGTGTTCTTCAATACACTTAGAATAAATGAGAATGTCATCAATGAAAACAACAACACATTGATCCAAATATTTCTAAAAGACTCTATTCATCATATCCATAAAAGAGGCTGGTGCATTACGAGAAATTCATAGTGACCATATCTAGTACGAAAAGCTGATTTTGAAATATCATCATCCTTAATCTTCAATTGATGATAGCCTGACCTAAGGTCAATCTTAGAGAATACTTGTGCACCTTCTAATTGATCAAACAAGTCATCTATACGAGGTAAGGGGTATTTATTCTTAATGGTTACCTTATTCAGTTCACGATAATCTATACACAGTCTCATTGTCCCATCCTTATTTTTCATAAATAACACTGGAGCACCCCAAGGCGATATACTTGGTCTAATAAAACCCTTGTCTAAAAGGTCTTCTAATTGAACTTTTAACTCTCTTAATTCTAAAGGTGCCATACGATATGGTGGTTTTGAGATTGGTATAGTTCCAGGAATAAGGTCAATGGTAAATTCTATTTCTCTATTAGGAGGTAGACCGGGTAAATTATCAGGAAAAACATCCATAAATTTCTTAGCAATGGGAATATCTTCTAATCTAGGCTCTATCATCTCCAAACTAGTAATAGTTGCAATAAATTCTTGACATCCCTTCTTAAGAAAACTATAGGCTTGCATTGCAGAAATAATACACATCGGAGATATGATGCCAGTTCCTTCAAAACTAAATTTTGGTTGGTGAGGAATTTGGAAAGTAACACTCTTCTCAAAACAGTCTACCTTAGCATGATGTGATGCTAACCAATCCATCCCCAAAATGACTTCAAAATCTTTAATGCCTAAAACTATCAAATCAACAAATAGTTTATGACTATCAATATCTATGAGGCAAGCCTTGTATACTAATTTACCCATCAATAACTCACCAAAAGGAGTAGAAACGTATATGTTATGATTCAAGGGTTCAGGCAATTTATGAAAGAGATTTAATACATGTATAGATATGAAAGAATGGGTAAAACCAGGATCTATCAAAGCTTTAAAAGGTTGTTCACATATAGAAAGTGTACATGACACTACTGCATTAGAAGCTTGGGTATCAGAAAGTGCAAAAAATCTACCCTGTCTGTCTTGATCCTTCTTTTCATTTGAAGGCTTTATCGGAACCCTTGCTGGGTTTGGGAAGTCTTTTATCTGATGTCCTTTTTGTCCACATCTAAAACAAGCCCCTGAATCCTTATAACAAGGTCGTCCTCCATGCATCTTTCCACATTGCTGACATGTCTGGTTATTATACTGTTTGTTATCACTAGATCCCCCAACATTGGATGTGTTCCTAAAGAAATTTCTATTATTCGAGCTCTTTCCTTTTTATTACCCAAACTTCCTCTTGCCATCTCTAATTCGATTGTACTCCTCACCATCCCTCTCAGCTATTGTAGCCCTAGTCACGACATCAATATATGATGTTAATTTCAGGATGGAAATTCGACTACGAATATTCAACCTTAACCCATGCTCAAACTTCTTTGCTCTTAAAACATCAGTTGCTACAACATGACGTGCAAAACGGGATAACTCAGTAAACTTTGGCTCATATTGACTAACAGTCATATTCCATTGCACCAAACTCATGAAGTCAGCTGTCATTTCGTCTTTCACCGTTTCCGAAAAATATTTCTCATAAAAGATTACTAAGAAATCATTCCAACCTATGTAAGCATTCCTTTCCCCGTGTATTCTCTTAGTCATTCTCCACCAATGTTCAGCCTCCCCTACTATCATAAATGTTGCAAATGACACCCTTTGTTCATCGGTACACTTAAGAACATCGAGTATATTTTCCATCTACATCACCCAACTTTCTGCCTCGGTGGGGTTAGGAGTACCTTAAAAAGATGGAGGATTTAACTTCTTGAACTGTTCAATAGTACATCTACTTAGTTCAAGATTCTTTGGTACTCCATTGTTCACCTGCTGCTCCACAATCTTTGCTAGACTTTCAATTGCCTTGTATGCACCTTCCAGTCCTTCTATACTCGAATCACTAGTTCCCATTGATGATCTTCTCTTGTTCATTTTCTACAGTCATGGCCAAACGTAAGATCCATTATACTATATCAATATTGAAAACTAAAAGACCAATTATAAATAATATAACACATAGGGAGGGTTATCACATAAATTAGATTTTTAATACTATCTCCTAAGGATGGAAACATAAAATATATAACATTCGAAACCTATGTTCAGTAGTCTACGGGTTCATAACCTATGCTCTGATACCACCTTTGTCACGACCCGACCCAAAAATAGTAGGGAACGAGTGTCTTGACATGCCACCAAGGCATCCAATATTCTGGCCTTAAAATTTTTCTTTTAAAATATATGTAGCGGAAGTATAATCACATGGTTATGAATCATAAAATACTGAAAGTGAAGAAATTTCATCATCAAAGCTTTATAAAGGTAACTTCATTTGTATTATAATATCAACGAGTTACAACTTGACACAAAGAGCTAAACATGCTCTAGCTAATTAAACAAACTTCTACTTAAGGTAACAAAAAGAGCTTTAAAAGCTAAATCTTCAACATAGTCCTTTTTTTCGTTCCATCCACGAGCTTAATTATTTCCTGAAAAATGGTTATTTATACAACGTCAGCTAAAAGACGAATGAGATTCAATCTCCAGACATTCCAGGGTCTTTCAAAAAAATGATACCTATTCAATTTAGAATATAAAGTATATACATAAAGATAGGAATTTCAAGTAATATATATAAAGTAGATGACAATATATATATATATATATATATATTTAGAATAAACAGTTCATAACAGAGGAGATAAAACAATTGAGCATGTGTCAATTATTCAGTTTTAGTGGCCATGTACGCTCTAATACCCAGACAGATAGTGCTACCAAATGTTTCCACCCGGTAACATCACAGACAGATAATCATGATTTCTGGAACAACGCCTTGTTTAGGGCACACCCGCGATAAATCAACTGGGAAGGTACCACCCAAATATTTCCACCCGGTAGTCAAGGCCAACATAGTAAGAGAGTTTCCATAGGCCGAATCAATAATTTTAGAATTCAAATCAGATGTATATATCGAGAGATATACACATATAACAAACGAAGAAATCATCGGTATCAGATGCATTTTGAGAATAAAAGCATTTCACAAAATATACATAGTTTGCATAATATAATATAATCAAAATGCGCAAGAAATTTCATAGAGTACTCACCTAAAATAGAGGTCGAAATTATAGATAATGAGTCTTCGATCGCACGTTAATCTAACAAATACGATAAAGGTTTAAGTATATGTTCTAAACAAGGTCCAGTCTACATATTGTATTTTAATAATAACTTGTTTCAAAGGATTACCAAAAATCATTTTCTTAACTTTTAAAACTTATTGATCGTAATTAAAGGATTCAATTCATAGTTCTTCCTAATCAGTCGGTTCCCAGTAGAGATGGAGGGTCACAGGGGCACCCCTTAAATACCATCTCCTCTAGACAGAACATTTTCGGATTCATTCCCATTAGATATGGAGGGTCACAGGGGCACCACTTAAATACCATCTCATCTAGACAAAATTTCACTGGGCCTGGCTTTAGAATTACTTAAATGAGATTCCATAATAACGAGCAATTACTTACAAAAATCATTTTAAAAAGCGTATATAAGTTTTCAAACAAGTTGACATATTTTGAAAATAAAATCAATTTAGATTGTTTCCAAATTTTAAGTTTTGATTAATGGATCCTTTAGTGTATTTTCCCAGCATAACTACTAAGTAAAGCTATTAAGCACGAAATTAAAATTATAAATATGCATTACAACATTTAAATAAAATCATACCTATGAAATGAATTCTTTCTTCGAAATTATAGAACTCCTTCTTAAGATATTTCCCAAGCTTTCTATCACTCTTTCTTACTATAATTCTCAAGGAATTTGTGTGAGTTTCAAATGAACCCTAAGGCCCTATTTATAGGTTTCCCAGGATATTCCGGTGTTGACACGTGTCAAATGACTAAGCTTTTTGGAGTGGTGATTCAACGCCGAGGTGTCGGGTGCCGGAGTGGTCTTGCAGTGTTAATATCACCAAATGATGACAAGTGTTTTATCTCTCTCTCTCTAAAGACGACATGTGTAAGGTGGAGGTGACCAGCACGTGGTGGAAAGGTGATAAGGGTATAAGGGTCATTTCACACATGAAGGGTATTTTGGTAATTTCACACTATATATTTTGAATATTTTTTAGAGGTCCTTGAAAATATTTTATTTACCAAATAGCCCATTTTATATTTTTATTTTAGTCCTTAAAGTTTCATAAAATTGTATTATCTACCCCAAAACTTATTATTTGCCTTAAGATATGTCATAAGACTTCGATTTGATCCAATTTACAGTTGATTCTTTGTAACTAAAAATGGGGTTTGTTATATTGATAGCCAATAATACCACATATTTAACAATACAACATTTATAAGATTATAAGTAACACAAGAGTGTAAAAACAAACTTTATATAAAAGTGGGGTCATTACAAACTGTGCGATAATACAGCCATCACATGCTAAAACTCCAAATAGTAATCCAATCTCCAATAATATAAAACTGAATAATCTCCAACTGACTCCATAAAGAAATATATGAATCAAACCCATAACAACTTTGGAACCAAATGGTCGAATCAAAATTATTAGATGTGTCTCAATGTAAATACGAAGGAAAGAAAACTAAACTAAACTAATACAGATAAAGTAAATAACTCTAGTTTCACCTCCAAGAAAGTCTTCAAATAATCCTATGCAGCTTCTCCAGACTTATTTCTAAAAAGGTTAGTTAACGCACGAGGTCAGAGCCCCAAGCATGAATAGGGTCCGTGAACCCAGACAGTAGCATATACATCATAAATATCACAATAGAATATCTTAATTAAACGGAATACAATTAAACGTGGTAGCAAAAGTCACTAACTAACCTCAGTAATTGTTATTCACAATGCACACTAATATGATTTTAAATAATTAAGCCCCAAGTTGTTAATTTAATTAAATTATCCTAATTTATTATTCTTCTCACTTTATTATCACGGTCCTCCCACCCCGGGTGGTACTCCCACCAAAGTTTTACACTTCCTCTTGTCAAAAGCCAACTGATCCGTTTAAACTGTCGACCCCGCAATATGATAAGATTTCACACAGGACAAGACATAAATGTAAGTTGATCCGTTTAAACTGTCGGTCCCCACACATTATGTCACCACCAATTTTAATACCCATTATTATCTTTGGTATGTGACACCCCACCTAATTAAATACTGGGTGATCAGTCATTTATGACATTAAATTAAAATATCCAGTTCGTTCAGATTATGCATCACTGTCGAAAACTTTATTATTAAATACTAACCACCTAATATTTTAAAAAGTTGATGTCAAAATTTTATCTTTTAATTAATTTAAAACTAGGTTAACGAACTAATTAAACATTCACCATTCACATCAATCTCATATGATAGGAAATAACTGCAATAATAAATATAACTGGAGTAAACACTTCCAGTCTAAGTCCCAAATACAAGAATCCAACATAAATAAACCAACAACTGAAAGAAGTAAATAACTAAATATAATATCTCTGAATATCTGAATCGAAAAGGGGCAACAGGCCCTAACTAATGAAATAGCTCAAAAGGAAGAAATGATGGACATAGAGGCGTCTACTACTAAGGTCCTGTAACTTACATAGTAGCTATATCTCGTCGAGTGAATGAAACTCCTATGCTTAGTGTACCTATAGCTGGGCACCTAAAATAATTTGACAAGAAATGAGATTTGCAAAAAACGGGTCAGTGCCCGAGTTGAAAACAGTTTAAAAATCAACAAGTGCATAAATTGAGTTAATATCACATATATTAGTCATGCTAGATTATCGTACTAACTTGAGATGGTCACCTCTCATCTAATGTGCACGCCTAATGTACCATCAAACCCTATTAGTTTTTATTCCATGCTAACTAGTTCTTTCCCGTATAACATCTAATCATAGCCCAATATCGTTCCCATGTTTTCCCCTTGCAAGATACATAATACCTATAATCAATTTCTCTTTAACATGGATAAGTGCCTTTTCAATTTAATATAAATAAAGTGTTCACCAACTAAATTCATTTCATATTTCATTATTATCTATGTCTACTTAATTCACACAGTAGATAGTATCACAAGTATAGATGTACATACACTCTATTGTATATATATATATATATATATACACACACAATATTTCACCCCGAGACACAACTACAGTGCATGCATACGCTGCTATCATGTCCTGGTGCATCGCTCATTGCATAAAAGACTATAGGTTCAATCTCTCGCGAATTGTCAAAAGAAACACACATATTGGAGGTCAATATAGTTCCAAGCCGATGGGATACGCCGATACCTACGCAGCCATATGACCGTCATCACTATCATTCTCACAGATAGCTCGTACCTAGGTTATATGCTCCAGTGGTACAATTCAAGATCCCACCCGAAGGATCCTCAAGGCATGATTGTCCACAACGCGCAACCTCCAATCGATAGCAAGTAGCATAGGTATGTTATACATATAATAGTTCAATCAATAAGTATACACACAACTTATTATATTCATTAGGTATTCAGGAAACCCAAATTCCCGAATTTATATGTAGCATTATCGTCTCTACTACTCACATAACTTTAACTGTATGATTTATCTCTCTATCGTATAAACTCTTTAAGGATATATCACTCCAACTCATTCCCTTAGTAGTTACACAAATCTTCTTACTACTAAATTATGAAATGAAGCGACTCTAGAATAGCGTAGGTCCTATTCTCTCACTTGAAATAACCTAGAAATTTTTTTAACTCGTCCGGGAAAAATTAGAGTTTCTGAAATCTCGTTAGAATCTGGGTATTCTCGTTAGAGCGAGGTCGTTCGAATGAAAATCTAACTTTGAATGAACTCTCAAATCTCGTTGGAATTCTTTTTGGAATTCACATTCGAATGAGGTCGTTCGAACGACCTGGGCAGGTCTTCGAACGAGAAATTCGAGATCTTCCCTGTCTTCCAAAAATTTCATTTTTCTCAATTCATTCAACAGAAAAATCACTTAAAACTCATCCTAATTCAAATTCAACAACTCTAAACTATATCCCTAGTATTAGAACACTTTTCCATCCATTTCTAACATCAAATCCCTAAAATTTTAATATGCATTTCGATTAATTTCTCAAATCTTCAACAAGCTATAATTTCTTGTAATCACCATTAATGACCAACTAGAATCAGATATGATTTCGTGATTTCAATGGATAAAGTTCAGGTTTCTAATCCCCAATACAATAGTTATTCAACTACATGCAATTCCTATACAACAATCATGAATAAATTCCCAATTTCAGTCCCAATTACATGATATTATGATTTAGCCATCAACTAAATTAACATGAATCATATATCCTCTAAATCCAGCAAGATAAACACGTGCCATTTTGTGAAATTCTGATTCGCTGAATGAAACTGGTATAGGGGTAATACTCTCTTCACGATCTACGCGTTGGTGTGATTTTTGGTGTGAGAGCTTGTGTCTTTATCCCAGGGCACCTATAGAGTTTTTCTTCTCTCTCTTTGGTTCTCTCTCTCTCTCACTTAGGTTTGGAAACTGACAGATAACCTATTACCGACGTACACTTCCCTTTTAATTATCTTTTTTCGTCCATTTTAATACCCCAAAATCTCAAAAGACCAAAATACCCATCCGGGGTGTTGGTTTGGCCTAAATTGCTCCGAAATCCAAATAAAACACTCAGGTAGAGTTTTCTGGCTGTCTCAATCCTTCCGAAATCATCGGCGCACTCGAAATGACCATACGAGGTACTTTAAAATAAATTTAATTTTTAACCCAATAGAGTAATATCGACACGACTCACACGCGCGTCCCAACTAAGTGTATTGCAACTACCGTATTTTTCACTCCCAGCCATAATAATGTTTTCATAATCATATATTACTTTACTCGCTAAGTAATATTCAACATAATTATCACCAATAAATACTAACTCTCGTCACGCTAGTAATTATTACATTTAAGTCCGGATTAATTATAAATAAATTTTCTCCATTTATATTAATTAATCCTAATTCCATAATTAAAATAACATTCCTCAAAATTACGGGGTATTACAAGGCATTAATTCTCATTTTCTCAAATTCTCAATTATCAAATTACCCCACCCTTTTTGGACATGAGATCCTAAAAAATACCCCTTAGTCCCATACCTAAGGGTTTCCAAAGTACACATACGTCATATCCTACATATAGGATGAATTACTAACATATATCACATCCTAGTCTCATGCCTAGGATAGCGTAATAACAGTAAAGGATAAAAATATGCCCCAGCCCGGAATATAAAACCCGACGAATCTATACTAACTAGTCACATACCTAACAAGCATTAATTATAACCAAGGGCTACCCACTAGTCCCATACCTAGTAAGCATCCTATAATAAATGTGAGCAATATACTACCCATAAGCCACTCGTCCCCGCGATGGAAAAAGTGACTAAAATAAATCACACAAAACACAATTCAATATGCACAACATAGCAATTTAATCATAAATGTACCATTTAATTGAAATCAATTAATAACACGTTCGTTGATTTTTACATGATAATTTCCGTTCAATGTTGTTAAATTAATTAACATGCAATAATATTCCATAATTTATAATTGTTCTCCTTTTACAAGTCACATGATTTTGTAAGTGTACGTGTCCCATATATCATATAAATATCCCCGTAAATTCTACAATCGAACCTACACGAAAAGAAAAAAACAATAATCTAACCTACGCACCCAAGAGTTTCAAAGATTAATTCGTACTCAAAAGTTTCATAAAAATAGTTCAAAAATTAAGTGTCCACTTTCTCTAATTAAGTTACTAAATAATTTTAATCAAAAACACATTTTTAAGGGTTTGGGCGACACTTAAGACGCATAATACCAAAGGAAGAGAATAAAGTATTCATGCATGTGATTTAGATGAAGAAGATCTGAGTTGACAGTTGGATTCCTCTCGGAAATTAGCAGAGAGTTGTTCTTGAACAATCTTGAAAAAATACCAATTAAGCCTTCAAATATTGAGTCAAACACTTTATTAAGTTTGGGGCTAAAGATTGTAGATGAGAGGGAATAATTTTGGAGAGGTCTTCTGGTTGAAAAGTTGATGAAAAGTGATTTGAAAAGCCAAGCCACGAATTTTTTGTGATATATAAGAGATTAAGAGTTTGATGAATAAAAGAGTTATAATGAGATACAAACACTAAAAAAATATTTTGGACGATCGGACCGTTAGAGTTGGATGAAATTTGGGGGCGTAGTATCTGAAGACGAGAGGAAGATGCACAAATTTTTTTAAGTTGGTCAGATGGTCGAATATTTTTATATATCTTTTTTTAGAGAGTTTTATGATTTGATAATTCTTAGAGAATTTTATGTTTCGATGACTCTTCTAAACGGCCTAAGACTTATATATAGTCATATTAGGAGTCTTGTAATCTAGCTTTCCGAATTTCGAATATAAAAATCAACATACTTAATTATTAAAAATAATTAAATCCAAAATTTTATTTTTCTCTAATTTCCGAATTAATTAAATAATTAATTAATAAAAACACGGGATGTTACACTATGTAATATAGACAAAGATATATGCTTAAAATGTAAAATCCACATTTAAACATTTATATGTTCATTGATTATTATTCTCAAATCTAAGAAGAGTGAAGTAAAAGATTACATTTGAAAGAAAAATAAATATACATAAAAATAAAAATTAGATTTACGAAAAAAAAATAAAGGGTTATTGTTTTTCTTTCAAAATACAGTTTTTATTTACGTGATTTAAAATATTTGACGAATGTTTTTTCACAGGTTTGTCTTAAAAAACTTACAGTTTTTTTTAATATTTTTTTCTAAATAAGAACTGTTTTTCTAGAACTCTAATAAAAATTATTTTTTTAGTAACTTATTTTTCTAAAACTATAAATAAAAACTGTTTTTTTAGTTACTTAATTTTCTAAAACTATAAATAAAAGTTGTTTTCCTATTCCTGTAAATAAAAAACAGTTTTTAATAACTTGTTTTAATAAAAATCTTAAAAACTATAAATTAAAAGTATTTTTTAAACTTGATTTAACGTTTTTTCTTTCTAAAAAGAGTTTGTTTAAAAAACCTAAAAGAATTTCTTTGGTGTTTTTCTGAATTTTTTAATGATATTTTTGTAATTTAAAATGTTCTTTTCATATTTATCATAGTTTTTTTCAATGTATTTCCTACTATCATTGGCAATACACCCAAAAATAAAACAACCTTTTTTTTAAAAAAAATATTGCCTACTTAGTTTTAGATAATCTAATAAATCATTAATTTATCCAATTTTAAAAAAAAAATAGAATATACCAACATTCAAACCAAACCGAATTCGCGTGTAAATCAATTTGATGCAATCTAAACAAACCAAAAATGGTATGCGGTTCTAAGAATACCAATACCCAACAACAGGGTCTAATAGAATAAATGGTATACGAATGCTATTTTCTTGCTCGATAGTTAAAAATAGTGAAGGCGTACACCATACTTGGGGTTACGGCTGCTGTGGTGAAGTGGTCAACTTACAAGACAATCTTTTGTGCTGAAATAACTGGGTCGAAATGGGGTTTGTATTTTTATAGATCAGTTGTGAAACAAAGAGGATGGTTGCCCATGAATTCCATTTGAGTAGGGGCAATTTTTCTTTGGATCATCTGTCCGCCCCTATAATGGTTGTGGAAGTCCAACCTGATTTTGGATGAAATCTGGCGGCGACTTGGTCCGATTCGGTCCCTTTTCTCCGGCCATAAATTTCCAGCCATCAAGCACTAAGGCAAGGAACCAAAGATCTAAAAGCTCTATTTGGGGGTGAACAATTGAAACAAGTAACGGAGGAGAGATGAGAAAATGGTGAAAAACGAATAGGAGAGGAAGCTGTTGGGGTCGTATAGGTAACACATTATATAGAATTTAAATGGATGTTGAGGAAGATGGAAGGCCCATATAGAGAGAGGGAACCGTTTCGGATTTCGAGAAAGATGGACGGCTCATTTAAAAAGAGGGGAGTCATTTCAGTAGGGTTGTGTTTTTTTTTCGAACTTTTCGATTTTTTCAATTTTCGATCCGATTTTTTTCGAATTTGGAATGAAATTTTAGTTTGCCGATTTTCGATTTTTCGATTTTCGATTTTTCCGAAAAAAATCGGATCGGAAATCGGAAATAATTCTGAATTTTCGATTTTCCGATTTTTCCGATCCGATTTTTCCGAAACTATGCCGATCCGATTTTTCCGATTTTTTTTCGAATTATTTCCGATTTTTTTGGAATTATTTTCCGATTTCCTATTTTTCCGATTTCTTTTCCGATTTTTTGAAAGTTTCTCATATCCCACATCGGTTGGGAGAGGTAGAGGGCTCCAAAATATGCTCTATAAAAGGAGAGTATCCTCCTAACTTCTACACAAATGAAAAGTGAGCCAAATCCTCATGTGTTTACATGTTGGGTTAAGCCATTTTCATTGTTTCTTTAAAATGAGAATTTCGAGTAATCGAAAATCCATAATTTATTTTTTTGAAATTTTGGAATTTCCGAAATTTCTGGATTTTTAATATATTTTGTGAATTTCCGATTTTTTTCGATTTTTGCCGATTTTCCGATTTTTCCGAATTCGGATTTTTTTTTATTTTCCGAAAAAATCGGATCGGAAATCGGAATAGTTATTTTATTTCCGAAAAAATCGGAATTTTTTTCGAATAGGCATTTTCCGATCCGATCCGGCCGAAACACAGCCCTACATTTTAGAGAAGAGAGAGACACGTGTTGTATTGAATTTATGAGATACATGTTTAACACTTACTAAGGCAATTACTGTGTATTCCGTTTTATAATATAGAATAAATGAGAGGAGAGAGAAATGGAATTACAGAGTCCTATAAGGATGGCCTAACTAAGAAGGAAATATAAATTACTTGTATAGAATTTTTTTAAGTTTTTACGATTTAGTTCTTGAACTAACAATTTTGGACAAAAAAATCAGTGAACCAAATTTTAAACGATTAGGTCCAATATATAAATACCCCCAATTTAAAAAAATCATAAAGCTAATCGGCTATTGGAGTTTTCTCTGCAACTAACGACTATTCTCCGAAATCGAAAATAACATCAATCTTATGCTTTGATCGTCTGCCCTATAATCGATTACAGTGTTCTTAATCGATTCTACCTGTATCACTTGGCTCTATCATTTGTAAGTTTATCTTTATCCGCAGTTGGTTTTTCTATTTTCGATCGATTACAATAAGTATATGTCCTTTATTTTGATTCAAGAGACTCATTGTAATATTCATTCATGTGATTGAATAGCTTTTTATATGTTATATATGTATATGTTTTTATTTTGTGTTTTTTATGCATTTGTGTTTGGATTCTTCATAAATAAGTTATATTTATCAATATTTGTAATTGTTAGTTGAATGTGCTAAATGAATATTATTGATGTTTCATTTTAATTTTAAGAGTCCTTGATTTTGATTTGGTATTGAATCACTTATTGATATAGGTCCGCACCAGCGGAAATAACCAATTCGATATCAGTTTTCAAAGTACACGAAGTGTTTATAAAGTATACGTGATTGATTTTTTGAAAATATGTGTGCTTTATTGCTTCATGTATAGGTTTTTAAAAAGTGCTTGTAATTTTATATTAATTATAAATAAATATTTTGATATTTCATGCATTAAATTATTGCACACATTTTTAGAATTGTTGACCTTGAAGTAAATATTTTTCGTCTCTTTTTTACTGCAGGACATTATGGTAAGTAGTGTAATAGCAAGGTGTTGTTATTTGGATAATATGGCTTGTATTGAAATATTTGAAGATAGCTCATTAGATTTCATATGCAATGAGTTGCGTATTAGGTTTACTAATTTGAGAAGTGGGAGTTTTTCATTGAGGTATTCATTTGGTGATGAATGTCGGTTCATGTTGGTTTGTGACAACGATGTTTGTTGTATGTTGGGGTTCCAATTGATCGTGAAAGCTAATTTCATTTGGATATATGTCATTGATTCATTACCATTTCCATGTAATACATGTCGTGAAAGGGTTGAATGCTCTAATCGAATTTTTGAAGGGGTTGACTGCAGTAATACAAGTTCTGAGAGGGTTGACAGTGGTGATACAAATACACAGAGGTTAGAGTCTTTATCATCAGGCACTAAAAATGATTTTAATAGTTGCATTGAAAATGACTTTTATCTTGGAGGTGTGGAGCCAAGTAAGTCGAAAGTCTATCTTTCGAATGATTGGAAGACTTATATAAGTCATGAGCAGCAGTGTTTTGAAGGAGGTGTAGTGGAATTTTGGGATAAATTGCGAAAGTATGCCGTTGAGGTTGGGTTCAAGTATGTGTATTTGAAGAATGATAAAACTCGAGTGATGGCTGAATGCTCTAAAAAGAATTGCATGTGGATAATCCATGCTTCATTATCTACAATAAATGGATACTTTTACATACGTACAATGAATAATGATCATACATATAGAGGTGTCTTTCATAGTCCGTCAGCCAAAATGATAGCCTCCAAGTTAGTTTCAACATTGGTAGCTGATGATCTTAGAGATAACCCGCTATTGAGACCAATTGATGTAGTTAGAGATATGAAGAAGAATTATGGTCTTGATATAGCTTATCAACATGCATGGCGTGCGAAAGAGATGGCTGCTGTTGATATACATGGTCATGAAAAGGTTTCTTATGCATTAATGAATAATTATCGTGACCTTCTATTGCAGTATAATCCTGGGTCGCATTGCATCCTTGACGTGGAACATGAGAGTAAAAAATTCAAGAGAATATTTGTAATGTTTAGAGGACGTATTTATGGATTTCAATACTGCAGACCTGTTTTATTTCTTGATGGTACCTTTTTGAAGAGCCATTACCGTGGAACAATACTATCAGGTACTGCAAGGAATGAGAACAATGGTAAATTAATTGTAAATATTTTTTTTTGTGTATTGCATTGAAATTTTGTTTGTTCCATTCCATATCATCAAAATACAAGCATAAAAATATAAAATAGCTTTGAAGGTCTTTGTTTTAGTTCACGTGTACTTTTCATTTTTCTGCATCTATTTTCATGATATGTCTTATTATGTGTAATACTAAGTAAAGTACACGCATGGTGCATGTCAAGTGCACGTGAATGTTTTTGCTAATTTCACGTGTACTTTTCATTTTTATGTGTGTACTTTGATGATGATGATTTTATGTGTAATACTAAGTAAAGTACACGCATTTTACATGTAAAGTACACGTGAATGTTTTTGTTAATTTCACGTGTACTTTTCATTTTTATGCGTGTACTTTGATGATGATGTTATGTTGAATATAAACTAAAGTACACGCATTTTACATGTCAAGTACACGTGAATGTTTTTCTTAATTTCACGTGTACTTTTCATTTTTATGAGTGTACTTTGATGATAGGTGTTGTTATTTAGAAATAATAAAGCAAAGTACATGTTAAAAATATAAAGTACCTTTGAATGTTTTTGTTTAGTTCACCTGTACTTTACATTTTTATGCGTGTATGTTGATGTTAGTCTTGTTAATAATAAAGCCAAGCAAAAGATTGGAAAGTAAACGTGCATGTCTTTTTATCTTTATCATTTTTACGGTACATTTTTATGTTTTGTCTTGTTATTTACAAACAATTTAAATTAAACACATAATATATTTCCCATGTATTTTAGGGTCTGCGCCAGCAGCATCAATATACAAAGTGTTATACATGGATATGTTATTTATTTTAATTTTGATATATTTTTATATTTCAGGACTTTTTCCCGTTGCATATGTTGTTGATTCCGAAACCGAAGATAACTGGATGTGGTTTCTTGTAAATTTGCACAGTGCAGTAGTTGAGCAATATCGAAACATAACATTTATATCAGATCGAAATAATGGATTACTTGAAGCTATTTCGAGGGTCTTCCCATTGTCTGCACATTCCTACTGTATACATCATTTACAAGGGAATATAAAAAAGAAAATTCGTGGGAATTGTGCTGGATTTCGAAAGAAAATTGTTAAAGATTTTTTGTCTTGTTCATATGCTGTCTCAGTAGATGTATTTCACAAGAATATTGAAGCATTGAAGAAGTAAGGAGGAGCTGCTATTGCCGATTTCATTGATAGTTTGCCTCCCGAGAATTGGTCCTGTGCATATTTCCCTGGTAAATGGTATGGTGACATGGCATCTAGTGTTGCGGAGTCATTCAATTTATGGATATTGGAGGAAAGGCATTTACCAGTAATGAATATGCTTGATAAATTGAGAGTGAAGATTATGAATTTCAATACAAACAAACTTGTTGAGTCTGATACTTGGACAAATGAGCTATGTCCTTTTTTTCAAAAGTTACTGAATGAAAATTGGAATAAAAGCCGACATTGGACTATTAGTCTCTCAAGTCAAAATGTATTTGAAGTTCATTCAGAAGTGCGAGCAACAGTTGACTTAGGAGAAAGGACTTGTTCTTGTAAGAGTTGGCAGATTAGATGTTTTCCATGTTCTCATGTTGTTTGTGTTGTGCGGAGGAAAGGGACCAGTATTTATGATTATATTGAGGAGTACTATAAGGTATCTTTCTACAGAAAATCATACTCGATACCTATAGTTCCTCTTCCTGATTTGATTTCCTTAAATATTCCTATTCCTGAAAATCCATCTGTCCTTCCACCAATGACTAAGAGAACGACAGGCAGGCCAAGAAATAAGAGAATAAAGTCTTCTGGTGAGATCACAGTAAGGGAAGTTACTTACTCGAGGTGTAGTAAAACGGGTCATTACAGGTCTACTTGTAAGGAACCCATTTGACTATTTTTAAAATTGTTGAATTCATTCATTTTAACCATTTGATTGAATAAGTTAATTAATAATCCATTTGTTTCACATAAATGAATGTAATTTATTTTTAAGTCTCATTCTTTAGTTTGTTTTTTGTGTTGCTGTACACATATTTTTTATAAAACATACATGATCATTTTTCCTTGTGTTCACGTGTACTTTAACTTTGTATACCCATGTTATGTACAGTACACGCGCATTTTGATGTCCAAAGAAATTTTATCAATGCGTGACCCGGATGAAATATGCGTGTACTTTATTAAGTATACGTATATTAATAAAGTACACGCATTTAAAAATGGATTTGGTCAGTTCAATATGCGTGTACTTTATAAAAGCATGCGTGTACTTTAGTAATGTAAATGCATGAAGTACACGCATAATATAAATATAATATGCGTGTACTTGATGAAATGTGCGTGTACTTTATGAAGTACACGCATTGATAATTAAAGTACACGCATTTAGATATAAGTGTACATGAATGTTTTAGAAAATTACACACATATTGATATGATAAAAATCTAATTTAATATACGTGTACTTTATGTATTCTGCATGTAATTTTATCATTTAGACGTATATAAATGCATGTACTATTTGGAAAATGGTTTTGGACATTACAATGTGCTTGTACTTTATAAAAGACATTTGGGTCACTCATATTCTTAAACTCCTATGGGTATTATGGTCCGCGCCAGCGGCATTTTTATGAAGCACCTTATACCTTTGACTTGCTTAAGTCTATACTGTATAAGTGTTCAACTAGTTTGGAAATATTGACAAAATTGGTTGTCTATCCTAGAATCCAAAAAGCCTCAGAACTTATCTCTCTAATCCTCTTCAATGATCCATGAAGATATAAATTGAATCACACTACACACAATTAGAAGTGCATACATGTGTTCATATTACTTAAAATTGAGTGTGTGTTTAATTCCCCTTGAATTGGATCTTTAATAATTTTTTGGGAATTTTTAAATATTTTTTAAACATTTTTTAAAATAAATGTTTTTATTAATAAAATGGGATTATAAAATTTGTGGGGTTAATATTCTATTTTGTAAACTTGATTTATCACTCGAATGTTTGGTTGGGTAGAATCTCAAAGCGCTAGAGACTTCAGGGTACCTTCTGTAATTATTTTAGACGCGCGTGTGAGAGCCACTCACAAGCCAACACTTGTCATCCTCCGGGTGTACCTATTTGTGTTTCTTTTGTGAGAAGGTTGGATGGTTGATTGCTGATCGTTGGATCATTCCTTATCAAGGGTCTGCATGTGTTCTTAGTGAATCCCGGTGCTATCCATATGAACCAATCAAAATCATTTTTAATCACCGCTGTTTTATAACCTTTGGATCAAGTCAAAGTTTGCAAGACTTGATCTCAGCCCTTGATTTCCCTCGAACATCCAGAACCTTCCCTCAGCCCTATAAATACCCTCCACTTCTCAGCCTTAGAAGACTTTTGGACATTCGTCTTTCTGAGAGAAAAAAATAAGAGAGAAGAGAGAAGTGAGAGAGAAGAGAGAAGAGATAAAAGAAAAGAGAGAAGAGAGAGAAAGGGAAACTGTTAGCCAAACCCTAACCCTAACCCTAAACACTTCAACTTTGAAACAAACCTTCGTATACACCTAACCCCAAACACAACCTTGAGTGTTTGAGAGAGAGAGTGGTTTGTTCTTTTGAAGCTGTAACCTCTTTGTCCTTGATCTTGTTCACAACTTAAACATTTGTGTGAAGATCTTGTTTCTTTTTCATAGAAACTTTAGATCTACACTCTGCATGTTACATTTTCACTAGATCTGCATATTTACTACTTGATTTAATAAAATCTTTACTGATTTAATCTTGAAAAATGTTTTATGGTTTCTGTTTTTACAAAACTTAACCTTGACCTAGTTGGATTCACACTTGGAGATTTTCAATCTCACAAATGTTTTCAAAAAGAGATTGATTAAGATCTTGACCGATTTTGAAGCGAGATATCCGTGGAATCTGGGTTATATTAAAGGTCAAAAAGGTTTTTAGTTTTGTAAGAAAGAAAGAAAATAAAATCACAGCATATAGACTTTATATGTAATTTTTATAGGACAGTCTGTAAATCTAAGTGTGTGTGAGTTCATGCATGTGAATAGGAATCACTACACAAACACTTAACACACTACTACACTGGAAGTGTTGTGTATAAGATAAGAGATCATTGAGTCGACATAAGGAAGCTAAAGCAAAGGAAGTTAGCAAACTGGAAGAACATCATCAACAAATCAGATCTATGAGAAGTTAGAAGGACACCAAGTGGGGTATATTCCTAAACTTAGAATAGGTTGATTTGTGTGCTTGCATGTTGTATTGTTTGTAACTATTATTTGTTATTAGTGGATTTTTACTTTTGTGACTTAGAAGTCACCGTGGATGTTTCCTCTATTGGGAGAGGTTTTACCACGTTAAAAACTGTGTGTTGATTATCTTCATCTACTCATCTCATTCTATAAGTGTGCTGATTTTTTAAACTGCCTTAGTTTTAAAAACTGATTACACAATCTTAATTACTCTCGTACATAAGTTTCTTTGTAAACACATCTTGTTTATAATTTTTATTTTCAAAAGAAAAGGATTTCTCCAACAAACATTTCGGAGTTGCTTATACAGTTTAATCTTGTATTAAACGGCATTAGCGACGTTTTTCAATTGGTATCAGAGCCCTGTTAACTTTTATTTCAAAAGATCTTGTGTTTCTGAAATCATTTTCTGAAAAACCTAACTATGGACGAGAAGAATGAAAGGTTTGGTAATCTGTCCAGACCTCCACTCTTTGATGGAAACAACTTTGCTTACTGGAAAGTAAGAATGGTTGCCTTCATCCAAGGGACTTTAGGAGATGATGTCTGGGACATTATTGAAAATGGATACACTTATCCTACTAAACCAGCCACTGAAGGAAGTGATGAGAGGGTAAAGAAAATCTTAAGTGAATTTACCCAAGAAGAGAAAACCATTTCTCGAAATAACAATAAAGGCAAGAATGCCATTTTTATGTCTATTAATGAGTATGAGTTCAAAAGAATCTCATCTTGTGCCACTTATAAGGAAGCTTGGGACACATTAATCACTGCCCATGAAGGAGACTCAAGAGTTAAAGCTGCTAAAACTCAAATGCTTATCCAGCAGTACAACTCTTTGATTATGTCTGATTCTGAGTCTTTTGATGATTTTTACATGAACTTGATTGATATAGTCACTAAGTTGCGTGCTAATGGTATTACTTATGATAGGAATGAAATTGTTTCTAAAATCCTAAGGTCATTACCACAAAAGTTTGATAGTAAGAGGTATGCTATTGAGGAAATGAATGATCAAAACCTTACCCCTGAGTTACTCAGTAGCAAACTTAGGACTGTGGAAATGGAATTAGACTTTAAGTAACAATTAAATCATTCTCAAAGAAAACAGCCCAACTCTAACTTGAGTTTTGCCTCTAAGATACCCAAACTTGAGTCTAATTTGACCAACTCTGACTCTGATGAGGAGTGCGATATAGACAAACTAGATAATCAGATTGCCTTGATGTCTAAACAATTTAAGAAAATTGTCAAATTTCGAAACAAACAGGCAACTAAACAAGGCAAGCCTAATTATCCTACTCTGTCTAATCCCAAACCTCATGAGAGAGGACTTGACAAACATCCTAAGGATAACAACTCCAGACCCACTAGAGACCTTAAAAAGATTGAATGTTTTAAATGTGGGAAACTTGGTCACATTGCTCACGATTGCAGAGTTAATCTGAATAAAGCCAACACACACAATAGAGCCAATGTCTGTAAAACTTGGAATGATTCAAGTGACTCTGATGAAGAGGAACTTGAATCTTCAAAGTACTTGACCCTTTCATGTCCTTTTATGCTAAGATCATTTACAATGATGATATGCCTATGTGTGATAATGATGCTCCTACTCTTGCTTGTGTGAATACTGTTTTGACTGGACTAGATGCCTTATTATCTGAAAATGTTGCTAGTTCTACTACCGTGTGTGTGAGTCAAAGTGATCTCGATAATGACGATGCAAATGGGTGCGTGAGTACTAAAATTGAATCGTTAGGGGTCACTACACACACTTCACTTAGCGACTCAGACACAGATGACCTCCCTGATATCCATACTTTGTATGCTAAAACTCTCAAAAAAGGCACTAGACTGGAGAAGATTATTAGAGACCTGACTAAGAAATTAGATGATCTAAGTCTTATTGTGAAGTTGAATGCTGAAGAGTACACTAACCAGTGTCTGACTCATCAATCTGAAATTGAAACTTTTGATCAAAAATTAAAAGAGTTGACTAAAACTAATGAAACCCTGGAAATGAAATACAAGGGAACATTATTAGAACTGGAGGAAGCAAAAATAAAGACAGCTACTGTTTTCAAAAAAATTTCTAAGTTTGAAAAAAATTCAAACTGTTTTACTGACTTTGTTGTTGACTCCAAGACCAATTCTGATGATATAACCGGTATTGGATTTTGCCCTAAGAACAAACCACAAACTACAAATCTTGAACCTATTAAGTTTGTGTCTGGGGGCAAAAGACCAATTGAAACATGTCCAGACTTTCATTTTATTAAAAAGGAATTTGATCAAAAGCAACAAGAGAAAGACATTGGAGAGTCTAGTAATTCTAAGGCTGAGACTGCACTTAAGACTAAATACGTCTGTCCTTTGATCAGAAAGGCTGATTCTACCTATAAGACCATACCTCCTAGGAATAGGACTTCTGAACAGAATGCTGTTAAACCCATTTTTAAAAGTTTTCCTAAGGAAGTTCATCCCTCGAGCAATCAATATTGCTCCTACTGTGACATTTATGGTCACTCCTTTGAAGGTTGCTATGCTAGACGCCTAAATACTCCTGTGTATAACACTTCTGTCTACAAGAACTTTTACTATTCTAGGCAAAATCGTAACCATTATGTCCTTCCAAGACAACCTGATAAGAACTCTAACTACAAAAATAGAAAGACCAAAACTAAGAGTTCATTTAAGAGAAAGGCTCCCAGAAACTTTCCTAAACCAAAAGCTCAAATTTTTCACAATAATCAGTTTGCTGCTCCAAATGTTTTTCGACAAAAAGCTGTGTCTCGAAAATTTTATCAAATGAGGGCAAACTTGCGCAAAATTAAAACTAGAGCTATTTGGGTTAGAAAAGATGATATTTTACCCCAAATGAAGTGTAACATTGTCATCACTGCTTTAAAAGCGGAACACACTTCATCTGGTTGGTATTTAGATTCAGGATGTTCCAAACATATGACAGGAGATGAAACCAAACTTTTAAACAAAACCAGATTTGCTGGTGGGAAAGTAGTTTTTGGTGATGGAGTTTCATCTCAGATCATAGGTAAAGGAACCCTAAAATAAGAAGGAATGCCTGTTCTAAAAAATGTTCTATTAGTTAAAGGCCTTAAAGCCAACCTCCTAAGTATATCACAATTTTGTGACTCTGACCATACAGTTAGCTTTTCAAAGAACAATTGTAAAATTCTAAATGATAAAGGTAAATGCATTATTACAGGATTTAGAACACCTGACAATTGTTATACTGTCAAGACTAGTTCTGAAATCTGTAACATTGTCAGAATGGATGACAATGAAATCTGGCATAATCGTATGGGTCACTTAAGTTATGATATCCTTGGTAGATTGTCTAGTCAAGACATAGTTAGAGGAATTCCTAAAATTAAACCTATTTCAAGTGTTGTCTGTGGTCATTGCCAGGAAGGAAAAATAGTTAAGACTTCGCATAAAAAGGTTAAAGACATCCTCACCTCTAGATCTCATCCATATGGACCTTATTGGTCCTTCTAGAACTGTTAGTCTTTGTGGACACAGTTATATCCTTGTCATGGTTGATGATTTCACATGATTCACTTGGGTTGCCTTCTTGAAACAAAAATCTGACACGTTTCAGAATTTTTTGAAAATTTTATTAAGAATTGAAAATGAGAAGGACACACAAGTAAATCGTATTCGTAGCGATAGAGGGGGAGAGTTCATAGACACAGGAATAGTTGAATATTGTGACTACAACGGTTACAAACATGAATTTAGTGCCCCTAAAACTCCTCAGCAGAATGGTATTGCTGAAAGGAAAAACCGAACTCTTCAAGAGATGGCACGTGTCATGTTGCATGCCAAATCTCTACCTAAATACTTTTGGGTAGAATCTATTAGAACTGCCTGTCATATCATTAATAGGGTTTACCTTAGGAAAAACTCTAAACAAACCCCTTATGAGTTGTGGTACGGTAAGAAGCCTAATCTGAAATATCTAAGAACCTTCGGGAGTCAGTGTTATGTCTGTAAAGACAGAGAACATCTGTCTAAATTCGAAACGCGTGGTGATAAAGCCATCTTCTTAGGATACTCTCCAAACAGTCGTGCTTATTGTATATACAATCTGCGTACTAAGGCCCTTATGGAATCGATAAATGTAATTGTAAGCGACACTATTGTCAAAAATAAGACATCTGAATCACCTATTGTGGTTGAATCTAAAAATGATTTCAAAACTGATTCACCAGAAATAGATGACTCATTACCTATTGAGAGTCCAGAAGTACCTGGCTGGGTCTCTAAAGATCATCCCATTGACAACGTGGTCGGTAATCCTAATGAGCCAGTTCGTACTAGATCCCAGTTAAGAAATTATGCTAATTATGCATGTTTCGTCTCCCTTGTGGAACCGAAAAATGTTAATGAAGCATTGAATGACACACATTGGATTTCTGCTATGCAGGAAGAACTTTTACAATTTGTCATTCACGATGTCTGGTATCTTGTACCGCGGCCTCAAAACAAAAATGTTATTGGGACACGTTGGATTTTTAAGAACAAATTTGATGAAAATGGGGTAATCCTTAGAAACAAAGCTAGACTAGTTGCTCAAGGCTACTCACAAATAGAAGGAATAGATTTCAGCGAGACATTTGCCCCTGTCACTCGTCTAGAATCTGTTCGACTTCTTTTCGCCATAACGTGTCACTTAAAATTCACACTTTATCAAATGGACGTCAAATCTTCTTTCCTAAATGGAATTCTGTCCGAAGAGACATATGTAGAACAACCCAAAGGGTTCATTGACCCTAAATACCCTAACCATGTTTTTCGTCTAAAAAAGGCTTTGTATGGATTAAAACAAGCTCCTAGAGCTTGGTATGAACGCCTTTCCAACTTTTTGTTGGATAAGGGTTTTAAGAGAGGAGGAAATGACCAGACTCTCTTTGTCAAACATTTTGACAAAAACATTATTATAGCCCAAGTCTATGTAGACGACATCATTTTCGGGTCAACTTCAAACTCTGAAGTTAAATCTTTTTCTGCTATTATGCATAAGGAATTTCACATGTCCCTTATGGGGGAGCTACAGCTTTTCTTAGGATTTCAAGTGAAACAGAATTCTGATGGACTATTTGTCTCTCAAACTAAGTATGCCTTAGATCTTGTTAAGAAATTTGGTTTAGATAATGCTAAAGTTGCCAAAACGCCTATGAGTACTACTGTTAAATTATGTAAAGATGAAAATGGTAAGTCAGTTGATTCCACACTTTACCGTAGTATGATTGGTAGCCTACTCTATCTAACTGCCTCACGACCAGACATAATGTATGTTGTATGTCTGTGTGCTCGTTACCAGAATAAACCTAAAGAGAGCCATTTATTGAGTGTAAAACGTATAATAAAGTACATTAAGGGCACTCTCAATCTTGGACTTAGGTATACTAAGGATACCTGTAGCACCATCATAGGGTATACTGATGCTGATTGGGCCGGTTGTACTGATGATAGTAAAAGTACATCAGGTGCCTATTTTTATGTCGGCAATAATTTAGTTGGTTGGAGTAGTAAAAAACAGAATTGCACATCTTTATCTACGGCTGAGTCCGAATATATAGCAGCAGGAAGTTGCTGTGCTCAATTATTATGGATAAAACAGATGTTAAGCGATTATGGGATTAAAGAAGATCAATTACTATTGTATTGTGACAATCAAAGTGCCATTAACATATCTAAAAACTCGGTTCAACACTCGCGAACTAAGCATATTAAAATAAGACATCATTTTATACGCGAACTTGTTGAAACTAAGGAATTAGAAATTCATTACCTGCCTACTGATCTGCAACTTGCAGACATGTTCACTAAACCTTTAGACTATAACATATTTCTGTATTTGCGAAATTCTATAGGTATGGTATGCGCTGTTTAAACTCTTAAGACCTTAAGTTTTACCCTTTGTCCATTTGAGACAAAATGGGGGAGAAATTTGAGTTTTATGAGTTCAATATTTTGTTCACATTTCATCTAAACTGCTCGATCTTAGTGTATATTTGCAGGAATCTCTTCTACTGATTGTCTACCTTTTCTAGTGTAAAAATTTGTAAATAGTTGAGTTATGTAATTTTTGACTTTCTAGGAAATGGGTAGATAGTATCTTTTGTATAAGACTAGGTTTTATTTTTTTTGGTTCCCTACGAGTTTTAAGCTAACTCAAAGGAGATTTTGTTTCATATTTCTAAAAGGGGGAGATTGACGCACCTTATACCTTTGACTTGCTTAAGTCTATACTGTATAAGTGTTCAACTAGTTTGGAAATATTGACAAAATTGGTTGTCTATCCTAGAATCCAAAAAGCCTCAGAACTTATCTCTCTAATCCTCTTCAATGATCCATGAAGATATAAATTGAATCACACTACACACAATTAGAAGTGCATACATGTGTTCATATTGCTTAAAATTGAGTGTGTGTTTAATTCCCCTTGAATTGTAGCTTTAATAATTTTTTGGGAATTTTTAAATATTTTTTAAACATTTTTTAAAATAAATGTTTTTATTAATAAAATGGGATTATAAAATTTGTGGGGTTAATATTCTATTTTGTAAACTTGATTTATCACTCGAATGTTTGGTTGGGTAGAATCTCAAAGCGCTAGAGACTTCAGGGTACCTTCTGTAATTATTTTAGACGCGCGTATGAGAGCCACTCACAAGCCAACACTTGTCATCCTCCGGGTGTACCTATTTGTGTTTCTTTTGTGAGAAGGTTGGATGGTTGATTGCTGATCGTTGGATCATTCCTTATCAAGGGTCTGCATGTGTTCTTAGTGAATCCCGGTGCTATCCATATGAACCAATCAAAATCATTTTTAATCACCGCTGTTTTATAACCTTTGGATCAAGTCAAAGTTTGCAAGACTTGATCTCAGCCCTTGATTTCCCTCGAACATCCAGAACCTTCCCTCAGCCCTATAAATACCCTCCACTTCTCAGCCTTAGAAGACTTTTGGACATTCGTCTTTCTGAGAGAAAAAAATAAGAGAGAAGAGAGAAGTGAGAGAGAAGAGAGAAGAGATAAAAGAAAAGAGAGAAGAGAGAGAAAGGGAAACTGTTAGCCAAACCCTAACCCTAACCCTAAACACTTCAACTTTGAAACAAACCTTCGTATACACCTAACCCCAAACACAACCTTGAGTGTTTGAGAAAGAGAGTGGTTTGTTCTTTTGAAGCTGTAACCTCTTTGTCCTTGATCTTGTTCACAACTTAAACATTTGTGTGAAGATCTTGTTTCTTTTTCATAGAAACTTTAGATCTACACTCTGCATGTTACATTTTCACTAGATCTGCATATTTACTACTTGATTTAAGAAAATCTTTACTGATTTAATCTTGAAAAATGTTTTATGGTTTCTGTTTTTACAAAACTTAACCTTGACCTAGTTGGATTCACACTTGGAGATTTTCAATCTCACAAATGTTTTCAAAAAGAGATTGATTAAGATCTTGACCGATTTTGAAGCGAGATATCCGTGGAATCTGGGTTATATTAAAGGTCAAAAAGGTTTTTAGTTTTGTAAGAAAGAAAGAAAATAAAATCACAGCATATAGACTTTATATGTAATTTTTATAGGACAGTCTGTAAATCTAAGTGTGTGTGAGTTCATGCATGTGAATAGGAATCACTACACAAACACTTAAGACACTACTACACTGGAAGTGTTGTGTATAAGATCAGAGATCATTGAGTCGACATAAGGAAGCTAAAGCAAAGGAAGTTAGCAAACTGGAAGAACATCATCAACAAATCAGATCTATGAGAAGTTAGAAGGACACCAAGTGGGGTATATTCCTAAACTTAGAATAGGTTGATTTGTGTGCTTGCATGTTGTATTGTTTGTAACTATTATTTGTTATTAGTGGATTTTTACTTTTGTGACTTAGAAGTCACCGTGGATGTTTCCTCTATTGGGAGAGGTTTTACCACGTTAAAAACTGTGTGTTGATTATCTTCATCTACTCATCTCATTCTATAAGTGTGCTGATTTTTTAAACTGCCTTAGTTTTAAAAACTGATTACACAATCTTAATTACTCTCGTACATAAGTTTCTTTGTAAACACATCTTGTTTATAATTTTTATTTTCAAAAGAAAAGGATTTCTCCAACAAACATTTCGGAGTTGCTTATACAGTTTAATCTTGTATTAAACGGCATTAGCGATGTTTTTCATATTATACAAGTACTTCAATAGGCGTGTACTTTATAGACTATGCGTGTACTTTATAAAGTACACGTGTAATATATAGAGTACACGCATTTATATAATATTTTGGGACAATATCTTGTGTACATGCATTATTATACAAGTATTTCAATAGGCGTGTAGTATATAGACTATGCGTGTACTTTATAAAGTACACGTGTAATATATAGAGTACACGCATTTATATAATTTTTTTACATGAAATGATATTAATGTTTAAATTTTTTACAATACACGTGATCATTTTTATAAGGGTTCACGTGTACTTTACTATATTTGGTGTATGACATAACTTTGAGCACATTCATGAAAGAAATAAAAATTTTATTCAAAACAAAAAAATAAAGTACAATTTTTTCAAATAAAGAAAGCTGAAAAAACTAAAGAAGGCTTCTATTAGGGATGTTTGTCAAAGGCATCCAGGGTGTCAGGAAGAGAGTCAATTAAATTCTATCAGTGTCGAATTTCTTCTTTTATGATTGCTACAAGGCCTTCATGGAGAGCCTTCTTCTCCTTCAGCTTTGCGATTTAATGGGAACTTCTTGTGTATAGAAAGACATGAGGTCTTCATGTGTTTGAGGAGGGTCCTCATCGACATCAAATAAATCTATGGGATTGGGTGGAAGTCCAGAATAGCCTTCCCTCACATATGTTTGAAACTGCTCAAAGGCAGTTTCATATGAGGAAATATTTTCCTCAATTTTCCTTATTTTTTTTTATTTCTTTCATCTCTCTCAAGAGTTTCTCGCAAGTTTTCTGCTGGAATAGCCATTATGTTATCTTTACCCTAGATGTAATGGTTAAGAAAGAAACAAATATTACTCTTTTATAGGAAAAGTTAAAGCTATTTATTTCTTGACCAGAAGTAGTTGGGAAGTGAGTAGTTGAGCTTAATAAATTGATTTTGGTTATTGTATCCTTAATGAATTCTTCAAAGTAGTTTTCAATTAAAATAATAAAAAATTATTATATTAACCAGTGCGTGTACTTTAGTAAAAATGCGTGTACTTTGAAGAATTCATTGGTGTACTTAGTAATTATCACTTGTATTTTTTGTGAAAACTGCTTGTACATTGTTTCATAACACTCAGATGCATTGTTTGTCTAAACCTTACGTGGATTGTGGTCCGCGCCAGCGGGAAAAAACCATTTTTGTGTAATAAATATTGTAAACAATAACCAATATAACACAAAACAAATTACAAATATGTTTTGAATTTGAATCACAATTTATAGAAGTTTTTTCTCCTTTCGGGGGAAGAAATATTTTGATAGAAGAATTTTCCCGAGTACATATGCTCTTTATTTTAGCATGTCAGGGTCTTGAACGCATTTTTTGCATTTCCTTGTTTCTGCTTATTTGTTCAATGTAGTACACGCAGAACACCCCACAGTCATCCCTGCAATTAAAATAAAACAAATATACAAATTAGTATGATGTGATGAAATTTTTTGAAAAGATACAAATTAGTAATTTTTAGAAATGAAGTTTTTCTTACCCATTATATTGTTTAGGGCATTCATGATCTCTTATTAGGTCAAATTTGAGATCACTTTCCAGCAAGAAATCTACTGTCCTTTTTTCTTGCTCTGCCAATGGATCATCATCCAATGTAAACTCATTTGGTGTACCTTCATCAAACTTCATCTGAATTTTGAAACCATTGTTTTTCATTGTTTCTACTTCAGTCTTCAATAGGCACGGTATTTTTTGGAAGACAGAAAACTGTTAAGAAGACAAATATTTAGTGTATACAAATAAAAGAGTATATGAAGATTAAAGAGTGAAAAGTACACGCATAATATTAAAGTACACGCATATTTTATTTTTTCATATCACGTGTATTTTAAAATATGATGCGTGTACTTTGCCTAATGAGTTAAAAGTACACGCATAATATTAAAGTACACGTATATTTTATTTTTTCATATCACGTGTATTTTAAAATATGATGCGTGTACTTTGCCTAATGAGTTAAAAGTACACGCATAATATTAAAGTACATGCATATTTTATTTTTATCTATCACGTGTATTTTAAAATATGATGTGTGTATTTTGCCTAAAGAGTTAAAAGTACACGCATAATATTAAAGTACACGTAACTTGTATTGGTTCATTTCACGTGTATTTTAAAATATGATGCGTGTACTTTGATAATCTGGGTAATTATGTGCAACTAATACAAAGTACACGCATTATATTATACACGTGTACACGTGTATAATATAAGTACAAGTAACATTACTAATTAAGTTTAGGCACTAACCATTTTTTTTGCATCATCGAAGAATATTGTATTTTTTTCCTTGTCGTTCGGTCGAAGGGAATCCATGTGGACCACTTCATTTTTTTTTTTGTATATCACAAGTAATGTGAAATGTCCTACACTATGTCTTAGTACAATGAACAAATTATTACAAGTGCCTAAGTATTCAAATAAATCTTTGTATAACTCCCCCTTCTTATTGACTTCATTTGTGCTACAAGCTTCTATCTGAATAAAAATTATAGACATTGTGTTAATAAAAAAAACTGAAATTTTGTTTCTCAAAACTTTCGGTTTAATTGTACTTACCCAACAATAATCAGAAAAAGTGTGAGTAGGAGAGCCCTTCCTCTGACAATTTTAACCTTAATACTTCACTAAAGGCAAGTATTATCTGTTTCACACAATATAAAATGGTTAGGAAATAATAATGTTGAAATTTAATGGATGTCTAATATTTGGACTACATACTTGGCTTGAAATTTCTTGATTGTTAAGGACTTCAACTAAATCTTCCCATGGGACATACGAAACCAGCCCTTGGAAAATAAATTCCCTGCATTTTATATAATCAATAAGAATTGTATAATAATAATAACCTTATTCTTTTGCACCAAAAAAAATATAAATTAGTGAAGTGATAAATCATAAAACAATAAACTTTACTCTGGCTCAGCCTTTTGAATAAACTCTTTAATATTTTTCTTCGAAGCTTCATCCAGATATTTGTATACTTCGATTGCTTCAAGCTTGAAGTGAGTTTCCTTCATTTGTTCAGCTATTGTTAGACGGCCTTTTCTCAACTTTGACTCTTTGTGTTTCTTAATTGGTTCATGCTTTTCGATTTCGCTGTCAGTTTTTCTTTTTTTCTGCCCTCTAGTAAGAGGTCCTTTTGTTTTGGATATTTTGGGGGTGCCCTGAACTTTCTTTGAGGCTAGTTCAATCTTCAAACTCGAAATTTGGTCCATGAGTTGTTTATTAATGTTTTCCTGATATATTTAACAAGGAATGTTGGATTGTAAGCATTTTTTAAACAATGATTCATTTTCTCTTATGTGTATTTTATAAAGTACACGCGTGTATTTTAATACATGCGTGTATTTTATAATATACACGCGTGTATTATAAAATACGTGTACTTTATAAAATTTATAATATACATAAAATTTATAATAAAATTTAGAAAGTAAAGCGTGTACTATATATCTATTGTATTTTATAGATACCTGGTCAGTTTTTTTCAATTCTGATTCTTCAAGCATTTTCTTCAACTCCGAAATTTCGTCATTAAGGATTTTATTATTGTTTTCCTGTTATACAAAAAAAAATGTTACATTATAAGCAATACTTGAATAAAACTGCATTGTTTTTAATAAAATAATGCATGTACTCTGCATTATTTCTAATATCAAATAAAACTGCATTAAAAATACTATGAAATAAAACTACGTGTACTTTGGAAAAACTGCGTGTACTTTAAGAAAACTGCGTGTACTTTAAACCTGTACTTTAGGAAAACTGCGTGTACTTTAGGAAAACTGCATGTACTCTGCATTCAAAAGTACCTGTTGAGTTCTTTTCAATTCTGACTCCTCAAGATTTTGCCTCAATGTCATCTTTTCTATGTCAGCATCTTTCCATTATTGCAATGTATCATCATACTTTTTTTTGAGATCTTCATTACTCAGAGACAGATATCCATTCTTTTGTTCCAAAATTCGTGTTGATTCTGCCTGTTGTTTCAATGATTCATCCAATTCTTTAATTCTATCTGAGTCACTCATTGTGACTTGATCAAGCTTTTCTTTTGAAGAATCGTTTAACTCAACTAGTTGGACATTTTCTACCTCCAACTTATTTAATAACTCTTTTTCCTTCAAAAAGTTGGAATTCTCCACCTTTAACTTCTTCATTTCCTCATGGGCTTCAAAAAGTGAATCACGATCTACCTATAACTGTATATTCAAAATGGCACTCTCCACCACCAAAGAGGTCATCTTCTCAAGTGCACCATTAATGTCTTCAGCTTCTTTAGATAGTTGGTCATTTTTTCCAACAATTCCCTTTTCAAAACAACAATTTGTTCCTCCAAATTATCCTTTGGTTGATCTTTTCCCTTCTTTTTCTTTGGAGTCACAATGTTTTTAAGGGGAATATTCCAACCATGTGAAAACTCATTGTCATTAATATCTTCAGTAATTTTTTTTGATAATGAATCAGCATGTATAGGACTTTCTGTAGATATGTTCAAAGAGTAACTTGGCCCTTCAAACTGAGATTCCTTTTGTACAGGACAGTCCTTACAAGCTGGTTTATTTGTAGCCTGCTTCAAAGTTGTTGTTGCGATGTCATTCTTCACAAACCATTGTTTCAAAGATGATAACTTCCACTTCAGGAATTTTGGAGTATTTTCTTTATATTCTTCAACAGGAGAAATAATTTCAAATTTCTCACATGCCCAATACTGTGATCATACAAAAAAAATGAATTTAATACTTGTATTACTTAGCGATTCATAATGGAAAGTACAAGAGATTTGTTCAAAATACACGCAAAATTAAACGTGTACTTTACAAATTTTACAATTGTATATTGAAAGTACAAGTGATTTTTACAAATTTAACGTGTACTTTGTCAATATAAGTTCACGTGTACTCTCCAAAGTACATTTATAATATTGACAGAAAATATAACAAGAGTATTTTGAGAGTACACTGTTTATATTTACAAAACATACTACACGTATACTTTGTAAAATACAAGTGTACTTACGCGTGATATAAGACGTGTATTTTCAAAATACACGTGATTAAGACGTGTATTTTCAAAATACACGTGATATAAGACGTGTATTTTCAAAATAGACGTTAAATATTAAGTGTATTTTGAAAGGACAAGAGAAAATATCACCTGTATTTTCAAAATACATGTGATATAAGACATGTATTTTCAAAATAGACGTTAAATATCAAGTGTATTTTGAAAGAACAAGAGAAAATATCACATGTATTTTGAAAATACACGTAATATTTTCAAAGTACAGGTAAGTATTGGTATGTAAATTTTGAAATATCAGGAATATCAAGTGTATTTTAAAAATACACTTGAAAATATACGTGTATTTTGAAAATACATGTGAAAATATCACGTGTATTTTGAAAATACACGTGAGTATTGGTATGTAAATTTTAAAATATCATGATATTTTTTCACTCACCAGTAGGAAAATGACACATCCAAAAACTGTGCTAGGTTTTGAACTTGCTGATTTGTCAAGTGAATGTATGAGAAACTTATGCACAGCAGATGCCCAATCATACTTATTCATTTCCTCAATATCGTCGATGTATTTCAACCAAAATTCTCCAAGGGTGAAGTTTGAGTTGGAGAAAAACATTGTGTTCAAGAAGTGGAGACACACAAGTTTAACAAAATCAGCAATTCCTTCATCTCTCTCCAATTCAACTGATTTCTTCAAACCATTCAATATTTCTGATTTTTCTAATCTTTTTGCGAAGTATCGTGATTATAATCCATATTTTTGAGCAGTATTCGGTCCCTTTTTCAGTTCTATTGATTTTAAACCATCAACCAGGGGTATGCCAAATATTTCACTTATATCTATTGGCATTATTGGAATCCTACTCTTCATACGAAAACTTTTGGTATTCGTATTGTACAGCTCGATAATTGATAAAATATTTTTATCCGTCTTCTTGTAGTCCACTTCTACTACTTTCTCATTGTAGTAGGCATTGAAAAGCTCCTAAAATGGAGTCTTCTTAAGAAGTTCAATATGGATATTGTTTATTTTATCTTTAATCTAATGCAAATCATGGAGAAAACTAACAATATTTGACCGATATTGGTCATTCTTCTTTGCAGGATGTTTAGCTTTCAATGCCACACTAGAACTGGAACTGGATGAAGAACTATCATCAGAACTGCTCTTTTTTTGTTTCTTTCCTCTTCTTACCTTCATCTTCATCCCCATTACATTGATCTATAAATAAAATTTAAGTTACTAACCTATAATGATATGTATAAAAAATAAAATACATGCGAATTAGAATAAAACATAGACTAAAACAATAAAATACAAGCATATTTAACAAAAGTACATGCAATATGCTCACAAACAATTTATACAAGTCTCATCAAAATACATGCTAAAGGCGATAATATATATCGTCAGTTTCATGGTAATACCTAACAGAGGTTGTTCGACAAGTCAAAAACCAAGATTCTCTACTCCTAACGTATTCAGTAAAGAAGTGATACAATATCTGAATGCTAAAAGATCCAACATTATCAAAACCCCTTAAGCAATACTGCTCAATTCGTTTAGCTAAATCCTTCGCTTTCGATTCAGTTACTTGAAGCTGTTGCACATTAAAAGTGCAGTAAATGTCTTCATAGTAGTAGTAGAAACCAAGTAACCTTTTAGATCTATCATTGATACGAAGGAGAAAATGAATTTCGTCATCATTAGTACTATTCACTGTCAATGTGAAAGGTTTTGTATTGTTAAGATCTTCAAACGTGCAAGCAGCAGTTTTGTAGTTGAACATGCTTGATCGTATGATTTCTAAACAATAACACAACAATACAAAATAGTACACTCATACTACACATTAGTACATGGATATTGGATTGAACAAATTGAATTTCAATGTGCGTGTACTTTCTGAATTTTTTGCGTGTACTTTCAACAAAATACACGTAAAAAATGACAAAGTACACGCAATAAAATTGATTATTAGCTAATAACATATCATTCAAATGCATCTGGCTATTGGACAAAAAACACTCCTAAATATTAACAAAATAATAATACTTCTTAAAAACTCATGGAATATCATTCAAATGCCGCTGGCGTGGACCAAAATAACATAGGATTGATCAAATATGGATTTGAAATAAATATTTTATAGAGTACACGTATAAAATATAAAAGTACACGCATAATGAATTGAGAAATTCAATTTCAATGTGTGTGTACTCTGTGTATTTTGCGTGTACTTTTAAAAAGTACATGCAAAATACACATAGTACACGCAACACATGGCTTATACATGTACATATTCTATAGAGTACACATATAAAACATAAAAGTACACGCATAATGAATTGAGAAATTCAATTTCAATGCCCGTGTACTCTGTGTATTTTGCGTGTACTTTTTGATAGTACACACAAAATATACATAGTACACGCAACACAGGACTTGTACATGTACATATTCCAATCATGTATATATTCCTAGTCCTTGAAAAATCCTCGATAAATGATGTATACAGGAGGAAAAGTACAATGATGAAATACATATATCTAACATGCAAAAAGTGTGTTTTGCAATTAAAATGAGGGAAACAAATATATGATGAAATACATATCATGAAAAAGAAGAATGTGATTTCATCAGTCCATGTGTCTACAAATTTATACATATGAGAACACAAAATACACAAGGACAAAAAGGTGATAAGAGAATGTATACATACTTGTTAGTGCTGTTTGGAAGAATTTGATTTAGAATGTAAAATGTAAAACTTCAACGATTAGGGTTTGATTGAAGAGAGATAGGGTTTTGATCGAAGAGAGTTAGGGTTTTGATCGAACAGAGTTTTTAGAGCTTCGATCAGGAGTATTTATATGTTGTTGTTGACCAAAATTTGATTAAGAAATAGATTCGTTTTGGAGTTTTGATCGAAGAGATGGTACGATTAAGGTTTTGATTCAAGAGAGAATACAGTGTTTTTGGCGCCTCGATTTCTGAATAGTGCGTGTTTATTTTAATTTCTGGGTATTTATATGTTGGACCTAATCATTTAAAATTTACTGGGCCTAGTTTTTTTGTCCAAAATTGTTAGTCCAAGGACTAGACCGTTAAAGCCCCAATTTTATAATAGTATATAGATTCCCGACAACATATCGTCAAAAGAGATCATTCCATAAAAAGAGGCAGCTGTCCCGGGCTTTTCATTATTGGATTCACCATCTGAGTCGTCCGAGGGATCAGAGTCATCTCCCAATTCGGTAACAATAATATTATCTTTCCAGGAAAAATCAATTCATTCAACAACTTCTACTGCCTCGTCATACAAGTATTACCACGCAATAAATAAGCGCTGGGAAGAAGGGACCATGTATCCCTTAAGTTTTAGTGTTGTAAGTAGCTCGAGGCTTCACATATCTTCTTTTTCTTGATACATTCTTATGACAAAACTTGAATGAAGATATCCAAGTTGAATCTTCTGCATGTACAAACCAACCGCCTGATTAACGATCCCACTTTTGGGCTTCCATGTACATATCACCGATCTTCTCACAATTATCTTCTTCAAAGTTCATATTAGATTGGAATTTCATCCCAAAAATTCGGAGTTATTCTAAGATAGTTGGCAGTTCTATACTCCATATTTCTGAGAGGGTTTGAATAACAATACAAGATTATTTCATGAGGGAGGTAACTTGATCGGAAGCATTTTTAGTGTATAGGATGAAGGATATTCAGACTTTGAGGGGTTTGGGAGGTGTTCCAACTAAATCAGGTATATTAATGGGTCAAGTTTTTATAGAAGGGTCAAAATTTGGGTCTTCATATGTGAGGATAGAGTCCACATCAGTTTAGTGCATGGATAAAGGGTTTTAAGTGGTGTTTGGATTAAGATTTGCATAAGGAACGATGATGACTTTATTGATGAAGCCTTAGATAACATTTGTCAGTTGATAGCATTGGTCAGTGCAATGACTGGCGATTTGGTGGAAGTCACAATGGGCGTCATGTCTGGAATTCTTATGAAGTGGGTTAGGTAGTGGATGAGGGTCTAAGGGTCTGATGAGGTTTTGAGATAAGAAAGCTCAATACACTTTAGAGAGGGGATGATGGAGCTCGATATATTCCTTCTCAATTGAAACATGACAAGCTTCTAGTGCCCATGAAGTGGCAGGCTAGGATATATTGTTGATAGTTGAAACACTGGTAGTAGCTGGCTTATCATACTTGTAGGGGGTAAACTGCCCTATTGGAGTCTTTGATTTAGACTCGGTGTTCTAACTGTTGGACCTTTATTCGATCTTAACCCCAGCCTACCGAAATACTCTGAAATGAGGGTAATACTGGAGACACATAGAAGTCAGAATGTGCGAAAAAAAGTTTTTCTTCATAATATTGACATGTTCTTCCTTACACAAACAGTTGGTCATGGTGGAGGCCTTATCTTTCCACCTACTAATGAAACTGTTGAAAATTCCTTATTTTTATTTTTAGAAGTTCAATATCTCAGTGAACTATTTATCACTTTTCATTATACTTGTACTGAGCCATGAATTCCCTTGCTATGTCTTCCCAAATATGAATTCGTGATTCTTCCAGTGATAAGATCTAACGAAGGGTGCTTTCTTTGAGACTTTGTTGGAACATCTGAGCCATTAGCTATTTTGTAGCCTCGAATAGGCTCATGGAATAATGGTAGTTGTAAAGATTCATAATGGGAGGTTGGCTCTTCTTAAAATTTTCAATATAAAGTATTTTGAATTTCTCCCAAACCTAGCCTTTGGGTAAAGGGACATGTGGGTGTAATCCATGAAATATCCTTAGATCTTTACCTTATCAAATTTTTTAGCAAGCACTATAAGGTTTTTATTGACTTGGTTCAATTACTTCTCCTTGGGATCAGTAGGAATGGGCATTGGCAGGTTATTCATTGTCTGAGTAAGTTTTGGCATCAATAGATGAGCGGGTGGTGGTTCATTTATGGGAGGAACATATAAAGGATGGGGAGCTTGCTGATACTACTTTGGATCCCATATCGGCTCAGGCATTTATGGTCCCACGGTATGTGGAAAGGAAATATATGGTTTTGGAACCTCTAGGATCTGACCCCTATTTCTTCATAGTTTTTGAACATTGACTTCCAGGATATCAATCTTCGCACTGAGTTGGGTAAGTACGACTATCAGATTTGGCTGAGCATTGCCATTCTGATGTGGGTTCTCCATGAGATATCTTTGGTAAGACTACTATGTTTACGCTAAAGTGAATAATGAGCTATAAAACTATGGGGTGGCTTGATATTAGATCTGAGCTAATACGGAGCCAGGACGAGGAGTGCAGTCACACCCGAGAGGGAAATAATTTTTTTATTTTATTGAGAAAGAATATTTTTGGTATTTTTGAAAAAGGGAGAAAATATATTAAGTATTTTGTGAGAGGGAAAAAGGAAAATCCCCCATTGTAGTTGTTATTATTATGTTTCACTTATCTTATGTTTCGCCTAGGGTGAAAGTGAAATGCTAGACATAACTCGGGCCTGGGAAAGAATAGGGTATGCGATGCAAGACACGATTTGACTTGTTTCTAAACTCACAGACGGAACTTGTTTTAAAAATTGCCGAAGTAACATTAATTTTGGGCATTAAAATGGCCTTAAATGTTGGCAGAGTTTTGCATTTGGAACCGACTATCTAGGCCTGAGTGTGCTAGGGTAAACACCTATATGAGGTTTATGCATGGTAGGTTAGCATAAGGGTTCTCCCATTTGGCATGACTTGCACAATATACCTCTTCCCTATAAAGGCAATCATTAATCGGTATGTGCGAAAGATCCATTTGATATACCCGAGTTCATATGAATTTCCTCATGATATACCTCATGGTAATGGTGCATGTAAGAGAGAATTTGATATAATTGATGTACGTGAACAGATTCCTTTCTATATACCTCCTATTATGAGTTCGATTAAACGTTATGATGCAGAGGAACCGTTTAATATACGTCAAAGTTATTTGAGATACAAGACTTACACAATATGTTCCTAAATTCTCTCGAGAGTATTCCATTTTGATTTCTATGCCGATTGCACTCATATTGAATTGTGATTCATTTGAAATCTGAAATAATTGTTGGAATCTAAATTTTGATTCATTGTGATATATTATATTATGATTTGAGCATCGGGTCATGAGATTTTAATATTCTACGGAGAATGGGGACTCGCCAATAGTCCAAAATCCGTATATTCTTAAGAATGCATAGGCACGGTGAGGTAAGGCCTGGTGACTGATTGATATGTTATTGAGAAATTAATATTGATATAATGCTTGAGTGTTGCATTTTATTTGTATATGCAATTCGTATTGTTGCGATTTATTCACCGTGCTAATTATTTTGAGCATTTATTCCTGTCATATTGTGTACTTTCCCGTATTTTCTTTTAGTTGGCAAGTTAGTGTGGATTGGGACGCTATGGACTATTTTGGAAAATTCTTTTAGAGCATGGATTTGGAAGATATTTTAATGTATAAATTAGGGGTGTAATTTTTCTTAGAGAATTTTATATTTGAGAGACTTTATTGAAATCATTATTGTTGTGTGTGGACTACCTAAAGTTGAACAAAGTTACAATACAAAATAAGTATCCGTTGCCCCGAATTGATGATTTGTTCGACCAGTTGAGAGGAGCTTCCTTCTTCTCAAAGATAGATTTGATATCGAGATGCCATTAGCTACGGATTAGGGAGCAGGATGTGTTGAAGACTGCTTTCTTGACGTAATATGGGTCCTATGAGCTTAGAGTTATGCCGTTTGGGCTGACAAATGCTCTAGCAGCATTCATGGACTTGATGAACCGGGTGTTCAGAGAGTTCTTAGATTATTTTGTCATCGTCTACATAGATGTCATACTGATCTACTCATAGACTGAGGAGGAGCGTGCCGATAACTTGATATGGGTTCTTACGACTCTACGAGAGCATCAGCTGTATGCTAAGTATAAAAAGTGCGGATTCTGGTTACGAGAGGTGCAGTTTCTGGGGCACATTGTGTCAGAATTGGGAATATCAGTGGACACGAGAAAAGTGTCGGCAGTGAGGGAATGGGGACATCCCATGACACCGATGGAAGTGCGTACCTTCTTGGGGTTAGTAGGATATTACAAGCGATTCATCAGGGGGTTCTCAAAGATTGCGATCCCATTGACAAATTTAACGCGCAAAGGGGTGAAGTTCATTTGGGATGATGCTTGCCAGTTAGCTTTCGATGAGCTAAAGGATAAGTTTACGTCAGCTCCAGTTCTTGCTTTACCCAGGCCAGGAGGGGAGTACTTGGTGTACACTGACGCCTCTCTACAGGGACTTAGTGGAGTAATTTAGTAGGAGGAACAAGCTATAGCTTATGCCTATCGCAAGCTTAAGCCTCAAGAGAGGAATTACCCAATCCAAGACTTGGAGTTAGCAGCAGTCGTGTTTTCCCTACGAATTTGGAGACACTACTTGTTGGGGGAGAAATTTTGCCTCTCCATAAACCACAAGTCACTGCAATACTTATTCACTAAGCGGGAGTTGAATATGCGTCAGCGCAGGTGGCTGGAGTTTGTGAAAGATTATCAGTTTGAGATACAGCACCACCCGGGAAAGGCAAACATAGTTGCTGATGCATTGAGCCATAGGCCAGTAGGTGAGGTGGAGAAAGTGGAAAGAATTGGGATATCATGAGATAGTGGCTCGATCCTTTATGTCCATTATGACAGTCACTCCAGAGATTGTTATAAGAGTGATCCAGGCCTAGGGAGCTGATTTATTTTACCAGGATCAGATTATAGGGCTTCTAGTGGATGGTGTATAGTCCTAATTAGTGAGCTCAGATGGGGGAATACAGTTTAATGGGAGATTAGTGATACCGGAGGGAGAGGATTTACGTCATGCAGTGATGACACAGTCTCATGGATCCAGATTTGTGGTACATCCCGAAGGGGATAAAATGTATCAGGATATGAGGCGACAATACTGGTGGAGTGGGATGAAGAAGGATATTGCGGAGTTCATGTCCAAGTGCGCCACCTGTCAATTGGTAATGGTGGACCACCAGAGGCCGCCAGCGTTACTTCGGCCGCTGGAGATACCTACGTGGAAATGGGAGAGCATTTCCATGGATTTCATTACTGGACTACCTAATTCACAGCGGGGTCACGATTTTATATGGGTGGTGGTGGATCGGTTGACTAAGGTAGCTCATTTTCTACCGGTACATATGGATTAAAGTACGGGACAGTATGACCGGATATTTATTGCCGAGATAGTGAGATTGCATGGGGTACCCTTGAACATCGTGTCTGACAGAGATAAGACTTTTGTATCGCGCTTATGGGAGAGATTTCAGGAGGCTATCGGTACTGAACTGCGATTAAGTACGACTTATCACCCATAGACATATGGGAAGACTGGGCGTACTAATCAGATGCTGGAGGATATGTTGCGCATGTGTGTCCTTAACTTTGGAGGGAGTTGGGAGCCATATCTTCCACTGGTGGAGTTCGCTTATAATAACTCCTATCAGTTTATGATCGATATGGCCCCATTCGAGGTGTTGTATGGCATACCTTGTTGTTCTCCTACTTGTTGTCTAGAGGTGCGGGACAATAAGTTACTCGGGCCAGAGGTAATTCAGGAAACGTCAGCCAGGGTTGAGGTGATCAGGAACCGTATTCGGGTTGCCCAAGACAGGCAAAAAATCTATGCCGACGCAAAGAGGTTGTTTAGGGAGTTCAACATGGGGGATCAAGTATTGCTGCGGGTGTCTCCTGTGAAAGGGGTGATGAGGTTCAGGAAAAAGGGGAAATTGGCTCCGAGATACGTAGGACCATTTCCCGTTATTGATAGGATCGGATCGGTGGCATAGAGACTTAGGTTGTCGGAGCACTTGCACCATATTCATGATCTGTTCCACATCTCATCATTGAGGCGGTTTCTTAGGGATAAGTTGGCCCACACCCACATTGCGATTGAGAAGATTGATTTACAGCCCCACAGTTCTTATGAGGAGAGGCCTGTGGCTATCCTAAACCATAGCGAGAGGAAATTGAGGTCAAAGGTAGTTCCACCAGTGAAGGTTCAGTGGGAGCATCATAACGTAGATGAATCTACCTGGGAACGAGAGGAGGATATTGTAATAACCTGTATTTTTATGGCTTTTAAATTTAGGTATTTATTAAATTTAATTGAGAAAGATTAATTTAATATTAATCCAAAAATTTATTTTATATATTTACTAGCGTGATGAGAGTTAGTAATTATTGGAAATTTGTTGATTCGTTAAATATTACTTATTGAGTAGAGTAATAGTAGAATTGAATTTATTAAAATTGTCACGAGGGAATAATATGACAATTATGGAAATTAAGTCAGAACGCGCCTGTATTGTGTCGGGACTAAATTATTATTATTATAAGTAAATAAATTATAAGTTGCCAGTATGGTAATTTCGAGTGTGCCAACATGTCCGGAAGGGTCGAGATAGTCAGAAAAGTGTACCCGGGGGTTTAGTTTGGGTCTCGGGGCATTTTTAGGCTTAACCGGTAACCCGAGAGGGCATTTTGGTAATTTCTTTTTTTGGGATTTAATTACCTACGAAAATTAGAGAAGTATATCAGGTGTTAGAGGTTGTCTTCTAGGGTTAGAACCTGCATATTTCATAGAACGACCATTAGTGAAGAAGGTAGGAAGCTTTCCAAGCAATCCAAGGCCAAAAACTCATCCGTTGCACCGCCACCACCACCAAAACGTAGATCGCACGATGAGGAACGCAACCATACCTTTTTCATCCACAAATCAGAACCTTGAATTCCAGGCAAGTATCTATCTTTCTTTGTTTTTAGTTAATGTCTCACCCAAGTTAGTTTAGGATTGTTAAAAACATGTTTTATGGAAGAAATTGATAATTTAGAGACTTAAAATCGCATGCTTTAGAGAAACTAAATATATTCTGGACATAACCATCATATGTAGAGGATTATCCACGAATTGGTATGGATTTAGAGGCAGGAAATCTGGAAAATAATTAGAAGAATGAATGTTTCATGTGAAATTAGGGTTCTTGATAATTATGTTAAATTATCCCATAAATTCAATGCCTTTGATGAATTTGGACATGTTTCATGTAGAAAATCATGTATATATGTATATGTAACTAGTAGTAATGTTGTTTGGGAGTTTGAGAATCGTTAATGGTGGTTTGAAGTAATTTGGAAGATGAAACCCATAGGTTGAAATTGCAGTTTTTGGGCAAGAACTTCTTGATCGATCGATCGACCCAAGAACATCGATGATCGATCGATCGACCCCCTTTCCTCGATCGATCGACCCATCCTGGAAAACTTCATATTTTTTCCCTTTTTGTTTAATCCGGTTTAAATACATAGGAAGCCTTGATTATTATTCATAGAGTATAATGGGATGTGAGGAGGACCAGTAGGGGCTAATTAGAGTCCGTTGAATGAAATCTAATATGGGATGGAATTGTGGGTTAACGGGGAGTTTTGTTACACATTAAAGATTATGCAAAAGTTCGTTATGAGTTGAGAGACTCGTGAAAGACTCAGACCAGAAGTTAAGAAAGGGTGTACCTACTAAAATCATATTTAATAAGAGAGAGTACTTCGAGAGATGAGAAGTAAAAGGTGAAATGTGTATAATTGAGAATAAAAGAGATAAATCCATTATGCGAGATAATGGGGAAAAATTGTATTAAGTACGGTTAATAATAATTATGGGTCGTGAGCGAACCCTATTGGAAAATGTGTATCTATATATGACCGTGTGACTGTGTACATATATTAAATACTTTATCTGTGTTTAATTATACCCGCGCTACTTGCTATCATAGAGGTTTTTCGTGTCCGAACAGTCTTATTCTGATGTGACCTTTATGGGGGATATTGACTCGTACCCTAAAATATAGTATCCTTGGTACAGGCTATCTGAGAATGATAGTTAGACGGTCCTAGGAGACGTGAGGCTATGTGCTGACCTCTTAGTGACTTAAAACTATGCTTCGCCTCTATTTTGTGTGTATTACGTTAATACAGTTCGAGAGTGATTCCGAACTAGTATTTCCCTTCGTACGAAAGATACGGGGACTTGATAGCAGAGTATGCCATCACCATAGATTTTATGTGGGGTGCCATTAGTATATATATTATATGTGTGACTAATATATATACGTATATCTATATGGGAACTTTCTACTGTGCGTATAAGTAGATAAGTAATGAATAAATACTTCAACTTTATTATAAGTGTTCGGGAACTTTATAACGGTAATGAGTTCGTTCTAAATAACATAAGAAATCTTGAAGAGAATGATTTCCTAAAGTAAATGTCACAACCTTGCTTTTCACGTGATAAAACCTTATGGAGAATAAGTTAGAGAAACTTATGAGATTTATTAGTACGGTAGGCGTGCACACTAGATGAGAGGTGAGAATTCTCAAGAGAGTGTCGCATACTAACATGGTTGTTGAATTAACCGGTAAGCATTTTAAATACCTGCTAAACTATTTTTCATATATATATGTATGTATTACAGGTGCCCAGCCACAGGGGCGTCATGCATAGGTTCCTTGGATTGGACACGCTGCAGATGATGTGGGAGTTGTAGGCCGTTGCTTTAGACGACCTCTTCATTGATTCTATTCTTGTTTCAGTTCTGCTTAGTTAGGGCATGTTTCGCCCGTTTCCCTATTCAATTTGGATTTTCAGAGATTTGCGTTTGTTTATATTTCTAGTATTCATTATTTCTTGGGAGTTAACTTTTGTCAGGATGATTTCATGTATGGTTATTTGACTTGGTTTGGTTAATTTGGATGGATTAGTTCTTTTGTGTTGATTATTATACGTAGAACTTATGTGATTCTTAGACTATTAATTATATAAATTGTTTTGACAGTTAACTTAATTATTTAGGGTGTTTAATTTGGAAATTTTATTTTGCGACAGTGATGCTAGGAATGAACCAACCATTCACCTTGATTTTTAATTTAATAAAGGACTGATCACCCAGTATTTAATTGTAATACCCCGTATTTTTATGGCTTTTAAATTCAGGGATTTATTAAATTTAATTGAGATAAATTAATTTAATATTAATCCAGAAATTTGTTTTAAATATTTACTAGCGTGACAAGAGTTAGTAATTATTGGAAATTTGTCGAATATTACTAAATGAGTAAAGTAATATATAAGATCGATTTTATAAAAATTGTCACGAGTGAATAAAATAGCGATTGTGGAAATTTAAGTCAGGACGCACCCGTGTCGTGTCAGGACTCAATTATTATTAGTAAAAGTGAATAAATTATAAGTCACCCGTATGGTCTTTTCGAGTGCGCCAATGTGTCCTGAAGAGTTGAGATAGTCAAAATAATGTACCCGGGGGTTTAGTTCGGGTCTCGGGCATTTTTAAGCCTAATTGGCATCCCGAGAGTGTATTATAGACATTTTACATTTTTGGGCAATTAAACCCATGAATTTCCTAAGGATATATCAGCCGTTAGGAGTTGTCTTCTAGGGTTAACAAACACAAAACCCAAGAACGGACATTAGAAAAGGAATTGGAGAGCTTTCCAAGCAACTCAAGGCCAAAGACTCAACCGTTTGCACCGCCACCACCACCAAAGCATAGATCGCGCGATGGGGAATGCAACCATACCTTTTCATCCACAAAATCAGAAACTTGAATTCCAGGCAAGTATATATCTTGCTTTGTTTTTAGTTAATTCCACACCCATGTTAGTTTAGGATTATCAAGAACATGTTTTCTGAAAGAAATTGATAATTTAGAGACTTTAAATCGCATGTTTAGAGAAATTTAATATATTATGGACATACCCATCACATGTAGAGGATTACTCACAAATTAGTATGAATTTAGAAACAAGAAATCTGGGAAATAATTAGAATAATGTATGTTTCCTCCAAAATTAGGGTTCTTGAGGATTATGTCAATTTTACCCCATTAATTCGATATCGTTGATGAATTTGAACATGTTTCACATAGGAAATCATGTAGTTAGGTATATAGTACTAGTAGTAATGTTGTTTGGGAGTTTGGAAAAAAATGATAGAGGTTTTGAGGACTTTTGGTGATGAAACCCGTAGGATAGAGTATGCAGAATCTAGGAAATATCTGGGCGATCGATCGATCGACCTTGAATGTCGATCGATCGATCGACTGGATCATCGATCGACCCCCTACCTTCGATCGATCGACCTCTTCTGAATTTTAAAACTTGTTCTTTATTCTTAATGATTAATCCTGTGTCACTTTGTGGGAACCCTTATACATATTTTATTTACCATAATGGGACTTGGGAAAGACCGGTAGAGTTGTAGGCAAGGTTCTAGTGATACGATTTATATGTGATTTAACCGTGGGGTTTTGGGAATATACATTTAGTGGGAAATCGTGCGTACATTATGGTATATCTTGTGAGGATTAAGGAAGACTTAGACCAGTAGAGTAGTGAGGGTGCACCTACTGATTTTATATTATTTTGAGAGGATACACTTCGAGAGTCGAGAAGTACTTAAGGATTTGTTATACTTAATAGAATAAAAAGAGTGATTTACTTATACGTAAAACTTGAGCGTGATATGTTACGCATGGCTAGAATAATATTATGGGTCGTGGGCGCACCTAATTTAGAAATGCGAATATTCATATATATATGACTGTGTGATTTTGCATATTATATATCTATTAAAAATCATACCCGGACTACTTTCTATCATGGGGGTTTCCGTGCCGGGACAGTCTTATCTCGATTGGACATTTTTGGGGGATATTGAATCGTACCCTAGAAGATAGTATCCTCGATACAGGCTATCTAAAAAAAATAGTCAGATGTTCTAACAGACCTGAGGGTATGTGCTGACCTCTTAGGACCTGGGACTATGCTTCGCCTCCATTTGTTTGTGTATTGTGTTAATACAGTTCGAGAGTGATTTCGAACTAGTATTTCCCTTAGTTTGTGTGATATGGGGACTTGGTAGCAGAATATGCCTGCACCATAGATTTTATGTGGGATTCCGTTAGTATATATATTATATGTGTGACTAATATATATACGTATATCTATATGGGCACTTTCTACTGTACGTATAAGTAGATAAGTAATGGATAAATGCTTCAATTTTATTATAAGTGTTCGAGAACTTTATAATGGAAATGAGTTGTTCTAATTAACGTAAGATACCTTGAAGAGAATGATTTCCTAAAGGAAATATCATAACCTCGCTTTTCACTTGGTAAAACCTTATGGAGAATAAGTTAGGGGACTTATGAGATTTATTAGTATGGTAGGCGTGCACACTAGATGAGAGGTGAGAATTCTCAAGAGAGTGTTGCATACTAACATGGTTGTTGCATTAGCCGGTAAGAATTTTAAATACTTGCTAAACTATTTTTTAAAATTGTTTTACACTCGGGCTCTGACCCGTTTCCTGTCTTTTTCTGTCCCTTGTATATATATATGTATGTATTACAGGTGCCCAACCACAGGGGAGTCATGCTTAGATTCCTTGGAATGGACGTGCTGCAGCTTATGTGGGAGTTGCAGGACATTGCTTAGATGACCTTGTTGTTGACTCTACGCTTAATTTAGTTCTGATTAGTGAGAGCATGTGTTGCCCATTTCCCTATTCAGTTGGATTTGTCAGAGATTTATGTCCATTTATTTTCAGTACTTGGTACTCCTTGGGATGTAATTCGTGTCAAGATGATTTCATTTGTAGTTTAAATTTGGTATTGGTTTATCTCAATGGTTGAATTCTTGGGTGTTTATTACCATTCTTCATATTTATGTGATTGTTAAACTGTTAATTGTTAAAAAGGTTTTTATATCTGGATTTAAATAAAATGTAAACAAGGTTTTAAATTGTTTTGACACTTAGCTTAATTATTTAGGGTGTTTAAATTGGAAATTTATTTTGCGACAGTGATGCTAAGAATGAACCAAACGTTTAGCTTGATTTTAATTTAATAAAGGACTGATCACCCATTATTTAATTAGGCGGGGTGTCACGGGTGGTATCAGAGCATCAGGTTCTAGTGTCCTTAGGATCTGTGCAGCTTATTATGCTTCCAGCGTTGCTTTCTCTGATATCGATCCCTATATTTAGGATTATTGATTTTTATGGTGAGATTCCGTTATCCTTCTATAACGTATGTACATTAGTGAATCTTATTTGCGTTCAGGCGTGTTCGAACAATGAAATATGGCAGGCAAGGGCCATTAGGCGGATAGCAGGAGGCAAGGCTTAATTGAGGTTGTAAAGTATATTCGAGGATGATGACCGTAGTTAAGGTCACCCCTATTATGGCACGAGAAGCCATGACTGTAAAGACGGCTAGGGCACAACCTATGATTCTATAGTCGAAAGTGGTGCAAAAGTAGACTCACCCAACGTGGTATGACTGGGAAAAAGTCCAACGAAACATTGAAGAGAACTGTCAGTAGAAATTCTAGAAATGTGGAGATTGTGTGTGTTAGCCAAAGGAGGTAAAATATCCAAAGGTTTGGACATATGACAGAGTGTGGCTAACTGAAAGTGAAAATTTGGGGTAAAATTCTTCTTGACACATTAGAGCAGAGTTATAATAGTGGGAGTCAACCACCACATTTAATAGTGAAATGTTGCGTCAATGGAGGGACCTTAGGTACAGTTTAATCGCATGTCCCTTCATCAGTTATTCACACTAAGATGTGAACGTTGTTCTGAACTCATCATAAGAGGACCTGACAAAGGTTCATTTGTGAATATGAATCTAAACCATTGGCGAATATTGTATCAGAGGATGTAGATAAAAATGGAGGAGAGGAATCCAAGTGGGAGATCGACTTGTAATAATAGTTAATAACACTTAAAAAGGGAATTCTGCTGGACGGGCGATTCAAAGGTTGATAATGTCGTTCTTTGTCAACGAAGATGATAAATCTTCTTTGTGTGGGAAGCTAAAAGAATCGAAGAATTTAGTCAGAATAAGACTAGATGCAATGGTGGTAGTGTAGCACTACAAGGGGGTCTAGATACACATCATGTCACGACCCTGACCCAAACAAATAGTAAGGAACGAGTGTCTTGACATGCCACCAAGGCATTCAATATTCTGGACTTAAAATTTTTCTCTTAAAATATATGTAGCGGAAATAAAATCACATGATTATGAATTGTAAAATACTAAAAGTGAAGGAATTACATCATCAGAGCTTTCTAAAGGAAACTTCATTTATATTAAAATATCCAAGAGTTACAACTTAACACAAATTTCAAAGACTTTTAATTAAAGAGACAAACATCCTCTATTCAATAAAACAAAATTCTACTTAATGTAACAAAAAGATCTCTAAAAGCTAAATCTTCAACATAGTCCTCTTATGTTCCATCCGCTAGCCTAATTATTTCCTGAAAAAAATGGTTAATTATAAAACATCAGCTAAAAGACGAATGAGATTTAATCTCCAAATATTCCAAGGTTTTCAGAAAATAGATACCTATTCAAGTAAAAAGAAAAGGCATATACATATATGGATAGGAACTTGCATTCATATATATAAAGTAATGTACAATATATATATTTTCAGAATAAACACTTCCGGATAGAACAGATAAAACAATTGAGCAATTTGTCAATTAATCACTCTTAGCGGCCATGTAAGCTCTAGTACCCAGACAGATAGTGTTACCAAATGTTTCCACCCGACAACAATACAAACAGAAAATCATGATCTCTGGAACAATGCCTTGTTTAGGGCACACCAGTGATAAACCAGCTGGGAAGGTACCACCCAAATATTTCCACCCGGTAGTTAAGGCTAAAAGAGTAAGAAAGTTTCCATTGTCCGAATAAAAAAATTTAGAATTTAAATCAGATGTTTATATCGAGAGATATACACATATAACAAACGACAGAACCATCGGTATCAGATGTATTTTGAGAATAAAAGGATTTCACAAAATATACATAGTTTGCATTATATAATATAGTCAAAATGCAAAATAAATTGCATAGAGTACTCACCTAAAATAGAGGTCGAAATTAAAGATAATGAGTCTTCGATCGCACGTTAATCTAACAAATACGATAAAGGTTTAAGTATACATTCTAAACAAGGACCAGTCTACATATTGTATTTCAATAATAACTTGTTTCAAAGGATTACTAAAAACTATTTTCTTAACTTTTAAAACTCATTGATCGTAATTAAAGGATTCAATTCATAGTTCTTCCTAATCAGTCGGTTCCCAGTAGAGATGGAGGGTCACAGGGGGGCACTGCTTAAATACCATCTCCTCCAGAAAGAACATTTCCGGATTCATTCCCAGTAGAGATGGAGGGTCACAGGGGCACCACTTAAATACCATCTCATCTAAATAGAATTTCACCGGGCCTGACTTTGAAATTACTTAAATGGGATTCCATAATAACGAGCAATTACTTTTAAAAAGTCATTTTTTAAAAGCGTATATATAATTTCAAACAAGTTTACATGAAAATAAAATTAACTTGGATTTATTCTAAACTTTAAGTTTTGATTAGTGAGGTCCTTAGTGTATTTTACCAGCATAACTACTAAGTAAATCTATAAAACACAAAATTCAAACTATAAAAATACATTATGACATTTAAATAAAATCATACCTACGAAATGAATTCTTTCTTCAAAATTATTGAAATCCTTCTTAAGATATTTCACAAGCTTTGTATCACTCTTTTTCTTACTATAATTCTCAAGGAATTGGTATGAGTCTCAAATGAACCCTAAGGCCTTATTTATAGGTTTCCAAAAGTATTACGGTGTTGACGGGTGTCTAATGACTAGGATTTTTGGAATGGTGATTCAACACCGAGGTGTCAGGATCCGGAGTGGTGTTGCAGTGTTAATATCACCAAATTATGACAAGTGTTTTAGCTTTCTCTCTAAAGACGACATGTGTAAGGTGGAAGTGACCAGCACGTGGTGGAAAGGTGCTAAGGGTATAAGGGTCATTTTACACATGAAGGGTATTTTGGTAATTTCACATTATACATTTTGAATATTTCTTAGAGGTTCTTAAAAATATTTTATTTACAAAATGGCCCATTTTATATTTTTATTTTAGTCTTTAAAGTTTCATAAAATTATATTTTCTACCCCAAAACTTATTATTTACCTTAAGATATGTCATAAGACTTCGATTTTAACCAATTTATAGTTGATTCTTCGTAATTATAAATGGGGTTTGTTATATTAATAGCCAATAATACCACTTATCTAATAATACAAAATTTATAAGATAATAAGTAACATAAGAGTGTAAAAACAAACTGTATATATAAAAGTGGGGTCATTGCATCCTACCCTCCTTATAAAAAGTTTGGTCCCCAAACTTTACTTACATTAATTTCCAAAAAGGTATGGATATCGCTCCTTTATATCATCTTCCCGCTCCCCTGTTGCTTCTTCAACAGAATGATTCCGCCATAATACTTTTACTAGTGGAATAACTTTGGTTCGTAAAATTTGATCTTTATGGTCCAAGATTTCCACTGGATGCTCAATGTACGACAAATATTCTCTAACTTGAAGAGGCTCATGACTTAAGATATGTTTTGGATCTGGGACATATTTTTTTTTATCATTGATACGTGAAACACATTATGTACACTAGAGAGTTCAGGTGGTAAGGCTATTTTATACGCAACAGCTCCTATCCTTTCAAGGATTTCAAAAGATCCTATGTATCTTGGGATAAACTTCCCTTTCTTCCCAAATTGTATTACTCCCTTTGCAGGTGATACTCTAAAGAACACATAATCTCCTTATTGTAATTCTAACTATCGGTGTCGATTGTCAACATAACTATTTTGACGACTTTGAGCGATTCGAAGTTGATCTTGGACCAATTTCACCTTCTCTGTTGTGATCTGAATCAATTCTGGTCCCAACAATTTTCTTTCCCCAACTTCTACCCAACATGTGGGGGAACTACACCTTCTACCATAGAGTGCCTCATACGGAGCCATTTGAATACTTACTTGATCGCTATTATTATACGCAAATTCCACTAACAGTAAATGATCGTCCAAATTCCTTTTTAAATCAAGTGAACATGCCTTAAGCCTATACTCTAAGGTTTGAATATTTCTCTCTGATTGTCCATCTATTTGAGGATGAAAAGCAGTGCTAAAATTCTATTTTGTTCCCATGGCTTCTTGTAGGCTTTTCCAGAAGCGAGACACAAATATAGGGTCATGGTCAGAAACAATTGAAATTGGGGTTCCATAAAGCCTAATAATTTCCTTCACATATAACTTAACTAACTTTTCTAAATAATGGGTAATCTTAGTGGAAAGAAAATGAGCAGATTTAGTTAGCCTGTCAATAATTACCCAAATAGAATCATTACCATTTGAACTCCTTGGTAAACCTGTCACAAAATCCATAGTGATATGTTCCCATTTCCACTCCGGGATAGGTAGGGGTTGTAGTAATCCTGATGGTTTTTTATGTTCAGCTTTTACTTGTTGACAGACCAAACACTGAGATACAAATTTTGCTATATCCCTTTTCATGTTATTCCACCAAAACACTTCTCGAAGATCTATATACATCTTGGTATTTCCAGGATAAAACATGAATCTCGAGTAATGACTTTCCTCCAAAATTTGCCTTTTCAGTTGAGCATCACGTGGAACACACACTCTATTTCCAAACCTCAATATATCACCCCGTATCGCAAATACCATTCTCTTCCTTTAATAACCTCTTCTCTAATCTTCTTCAGTTGTGGGTCATTTACTTGTGCAATTCTGATCATTTCCATCAATAGGGGTTGTACTTGTAAGTTGGCAATTATTCCACCTTTATTATAAATACGAACATCTATTTCCATATTTCTTAAATCCTTCAATAGAGCCTCCTAGTTTGTAATAAGACATGCTAAATTGGGTGTAGACTTCCTATTTAAAGCGTCAGCTACTACATTAACTTTACCTGGGTGATAATGAATATTTACATCATAATCCTTCATGAATTCTAACCACCTCCTTTGTCTCATGTTCAATTCTTTCTGAGTAAATATATATTTCAAACTCTTATGATCGGTATAAATATCACAAGTCTCACTATATAAATAGTGTCTCCAAATCTTAAGAGAAAAAATTACAACTGCTAATTCTAGGTCATGGGTTGGATAATTCTGCTCATATGGTTTTAACTGTCTTAATGCATAAGCAACTACTTTTCCATTTTGCATTAACACACATCCTAAACCATTTTTAGAAGCATCACTATAAATCACCAACCCTTTCGTACCTGAAGGAATAGTCAAAATTGGGTCAGTCACTAATCGATTCTTAAGTTCTTGAAAACTTTTCTCGGCTTCCTCAGTCCATTCATATTTTACTTTCTTTTGTGTTAACCTAGATAGAGGTTTAGCAATACTAGAAAATCCTTCAACAAATGTTCGATAATAACCTGTTAATCCAAGGAAACTACGAATCTCACTCACATTAGTTGGTCTTGGCCAATCTAGTATAGCCTCAATCTTTTGAGGGTCAACCGAGAGTCCCTCCTTGGAAATGACATGTCCTAGAAAAGAAATGCTAGGCAACTAAAACTCACACTTCTTTAATTTGGCATATAATTTTTCTTTCCTTAGGATTTGTGATATTATCTCCAAATTCTTCTCATGTTCTTCAATACTCTTAGAATAAATAAGAATGTCATCAATAAAAACAATCACACATTGATCCAAATATTTCTTAAACACTCTATTCATCATATCCATAAAAGCATATGGTGCATTAGTTAGTCCAAATGGCATCACAAGAAATTCATAGTGACCATATCTAGTATGAAAAGCTGATTTTGAAATATCATCTTCCTTAATCTTCAATTGATGATAGCCTAACCTAAGGTCAATCTTAGAAAATACTTGCGCACCTTGTAGTTGGTCAAACAAATAATCTATATGAGGTAGGGGGTATTTATTCTTATTAGTAACCTTGTTTAGTTCACGATAATCTATACATAACCTCATCGTCCCATCCTTCTTTTTAATAAATAATACTGGAGCACCCCAAGGAGATATACTTGGTCTGATAAAACCCTTGTCTAAAAGGTCTTCTAATTGAACTTTTAACTCTCTTAATTCTAAAGGTGCCATACGATATGGTGGTTTTGAGATTGGTATAGTTCCAGGAATAAGGTCAATGGTAAAAACTATTTCTCTATTAGGAGGTAGACTGGGTAAATTATCAGGAAAAACATCCATAAATTTCTTAACAATAGGATTATCTTCTAATCTAGGCTCTATCGTCTCCAAACTAGTAACAATTGCAAGAAATCCTTGACATCCATTCTTAATAAAACCATAGGCTTGCATTATAGAAATAATACATATCGGAGATATGATGCTAGTTCCTTCAAAACTAAATTTTGGTTGGTGAGGAATTTGGAAAGTAACACTCTTCTCAAAATAGTATACCTTAGCATGATATGATGCTAACCAATCTATCCCCAAAATGACTTCAAAATCTTTAATATCTAAAACTATCAAATCAATAAATAATTTATGACTATCAATATCTATGGGGAAAGCCTTGTATACTAATTTACCCATCAATAACTCACCCGAAGGAGTAGAAATGTGTATGTTATGATTCAAGGGTTCATGCAATTTATGAAATAGATTTAATACATGTATAGATATTAATGAATGGGTAAAACCAGGATCTATCAAAGATTTAAAAGGCTGTGCACATATAGAAAGTGTACCTGACACTACCGCATTAGAAGCTTGGGTATTAGAAAGTGGAAAAACTCTACCCTATCTGTCTTGATCTTTCTTTGCACTTGAAGGCTTTATCGGAACCCTTGCTGGGTTTGGGCAGTCTTTTATCTGATGTCCTTTCTGTCCACATCTAAAACAATCTCCTGCATCCTTATAACAAGGTCATCCTCCATGCATCTTTTCACATTGCTGACATGTCTGGTTATTATACTATTTGTTATCACTAGATCCCCCAACATTGGATGTGTTCCTAAAAAATTTCTGTTATCAGGGTTCTTTCCTTTTTATTCCCCAAACTTCCTCTTACCATCTCTAATTTGATTGTACTCCTCACCATCCCTCTCAGCTATTCTAGCCCTAGTCACAACGTCAATATATGATGTCAACTTTAGGATGGAAATTCAACTACGAATATTCAACCTTAACCCATGTTCAAACTTCTTTGCTCTTAAAACATCAGTTACTACAACATGATGTGCAAAATGTGATAACTCAGTAAACTTTGCCTCATATTGACTAACCATCTTATTCTCTTGCACTAGACTCATGAAGTCAACTACCATTTCATCTTTCACCGTTTCAAGAAAATATTTCTCATAAAAGATTACTAAGAAATCATTACAACCTATGTAAGTATGCATTTCCTCGTGTATTCTCTTAGTCATTCTCCACCAATGTTCTGCTTCACCTTCTAATATAAATGTTGCAAATAGAACCCTTTGTTCATCTGTGCACTTAAGAACATCAAGTATCCTTTCCATCTGCATCACCCAACTTTCTGCTTCAGTTGGGTTAAGAGTACCTTTAAAAGATGGCGGATTCTGAATCACCTTATACCTTTGACTTGCTTAAGTCTATATTGTATAAGTGCTCAACTAATTTGGAAATAGTGACAAAATTGGTTGTCTAACCTAGAATCCAAAGAGCCTCAGAATTAATCTCTGTAATCTTCCTCAATAATCCAAGAAGGTATAAATTGAATCACACTACACACATTAGAAGTGCATACATGTGTATATATTGCTTAAAATTGATTGTGTGTTAAATTCCCCTCAAAATGTTGTTTTAATAATTTTTTGGGAATTTTTAAACTTTTTTAAACATTTTTTAAATAATGTTTTCATTAATAAAAGTGTGATTATAAAATTTGTGGGGTTAATTTGCAATTTTGAAAAATTCATTTTTCATTGGAATGTTTGATTGGGTAGAATGTAAATGCGCTAGAGACTTCAGGATGCAGCCTGTAATTAACTTTGATGCGCGTTTGTAAGCCACTCATATGTCAACACTTGTCATCCTCCTGATGTATCTGTTTGTGTTTGTTATGTGAGAGGGTTGGATGGTGCATTTCTGATCGTTGGATCAAAACTTATCGATGGTCTGCATGTGTTTTAAACCTATCCTTGTGCCATCCTATGAACCAATCACACTCGACTTAACCACCGCTGTTTTATAACCCTTAGATCAAGTCAAAGTTAGAAAGACTTAATCTCAGCCCTTGATTCCCTTCGCATCTCCAGAAACTTCCTCCACTCCTATATAAACCCTCCACTTCTCAGACTTTCAAGACTTTTGGGCATTCGTCATTTCTGAGAGAAAAAAATAGAGAGAAGAGAGAAGTGAGAGAGAAGAGAGAAAAGAAAAGAGAGAAGAGAGAGAAAGAAACTGTGTTAGCCAAACCCTAACCCTAACCCTAAACACTTCAAACTTTGAATCAAACCTTCGTATATTCACAACCCCAAACACAACCTTGAGTGTTTGAGAGAGAGTGGTTTGTTCATATTGAAGCTGTAACCTCTATGTCTATGATCTTGTTAACAACTTAAATATTCGTGTGAAGATCTGTAATTCTTTCTCATAGAAACTATAGATCTACACTCTGCATGTTACATTTCACTAGATCTTCATATTTCTTTCTTGATTTAAGAAAATCTTTACTGATTTAGTTTTGAAAATGTTTTATGGTTTCTATTCTTACGAAACTTAACCTTGACCTAGTTGGATTCACACTTGGAGATTTTCAATCTCAAAAACATTTTTAAAACAGATATTGATTAAGATCTTGACCGATTTTGAAGCAAGATATCCGTGGAATCTGGGTTATATTTAAAGGTCAAAAAGGTTTCAAGTTCTGTAAGAAAGAAAGAAAAGAAAATCACAGCATATAGTCTTTATATGTAATTTTCTAGGACTGTCTGTAAAATTAAGTGTGTGTGAGTTCATGCATGTTGATAGGAATCACATCACAAACACTGAACACACTACTACACTGGAAGTGTTGTGAATAAGATCAAAGATTATTGAGTCGACGCAAGGAGGCTAAAGCAAAGGAAGTTATCAAACTGGAAGAACATCATCAACAATCAGATCTATGAGAAGTTAGAAGGACACCAAGTGGGGTATATTCCTAAACTTAGAATAGGTTGATTTGTGTGCATGTATGTTGTATTGTTTGTAACTATTATTTGTTGTTAGTGGATTTTTACTTTTGTGACTTAGAAGTCATCGTGGATGTTTCCTCTATTGGGAGAGGTTTTACCACGTTAAAAAACTGTGTGTTCTGATTATCTTCATCTACTCATCTCATTCTATAGTGTGCTGAATTTTTGAAACTGTCTTAGTTTTAAAAACTGATTACAAAGTCTTGATTGCTCTCGTACATAAGTTTTTGTAAACACTTCTTGTTGTTTATCATTTTGTTTTCAAAAGAAGAGGGTTTCTTCAACAAACATCTCGGAGTTGCTTATACAGTTTAATCTTGTATTAAACGGCATTATCGACGTTTTTCAGATTCAACTTCTTGAACTGTTCAATAGTACATCTACTTAGTTCAAGATTCCTTGGTACTCCATTATTCACCTGCTGCTCTACAATCTTTGCTAGACTTTTAATCGCCTTGTATGCACCTTCCAGTCCTTCTATACACGAATCACTATTTCCCATAAATGATCTTATCTTGGTCATTTTCTACAGTCATGGCCAAACGTAAGATCTACTATACTATATCAAGATTGAAAACTAAAAGACCAATTATAAACAATATAACACATCGAGAGGGTTATCAGATAAATTAGATTTTTAATACTATCTCCTAAGGATGTAAACATAAAATCTATAATGTTCAAAACCTATGCTCAGTATTCTACGGGTTCATAACCTATGCTCTGATACCACCTCTGTCACGACCCCGACCCAAAAAAATAGTAGGGAACGAGTGTCTTAACATGCCACCAAGGCATTCAGTATTCTGGCCTTAAAATTTTTCTTTTAAAATATATGTAGCGGAAATAAAATCACATGGTTATGAATCGTAAAATACTGAAAGTGAAGGAATTACATCATCAGAGCTTTCTAAAGGAAACTTCGTTTATATTAAAATATCCAAGAGTTACAACTTGGCATAAATTTCAAAGCCTTTTAATTAAAGAGCCAAACATCCTCTATCTAATAAAGAAAAATTCTACTTAATGTAACAAAAAGAGCTCTAAAAGCTAAATCTTCAACATTGTCCTCTTATGTTCCATCCACTTGCCTAATTATTTCCTGAAAAAAATGGTTAATTATAAAACATCAGCTAAAAGCCGAATGAGATTCAATCTCCAAATATTCCAAGGTTTTCAGAAAATAGATACCTATTCAAGTCAAAAGAAAAGGCATATACATATATGGATAGGAACTTGCATTCATATATATAAAGTAATTGACAGTATATATATTTTCAGAATAAATAGTTGAGAACAGAACAGATAAAACAATTGAGCAATATGTCAATTATTCAGTCTTAGCGGCCATGTAAGCTCTAGTACCCAGACAGATAGTGTTATGAAATGTTTCCACCCGACAACAACACAAATAGAAAATCATGATCTCTAGAACAATGCCTTGTTTAGGACACACCAACAATAAACCAGATGGGAAGGTACCACCCAAATATTTCCACCCGGTAGTCAAGGCCAAAATAGTAAGAGAGTTTCCAAAGGCCGAATAAATTTTTTTAGAATTTAAGTCAGATGTTTATATCGAGAGATATACACATATAACAATCGACGGAATCATCGGTATTAGATGTATTTTGAGAATAAAAGGATTTCACAAAATATACATAGTTTGCATTATATAATATGGTCAAAATGCAAAAGAAATTGCATAGAGTACTCGCCTAAAATAGAGGTCAAAATTATAGATAATGAGTCTTGGATCGCACGGTAATCTAACAAATACGATAAAGGTTTAAGTATACGTTCTAAACAAGGTCCAGTCTACATATTGTATTTTAATAATAACTTGTTTCAAATGATTACTAAAAACCATTTTCTTAACTTTTAAAACTCATTGATCGTAATTAAAGGATTCAATTCATAGTTATTCCTGATCAGTCGGTTCCCAGTAGAGATGGAGGGTCACAGGGGCACCGCTTAAATACCATCTCCTCTAGATAGAACATTTTCAGATTCATTCCCAGTAGAGATGGAGGGTCATAAGGGCACCACTTAAATACCATCTCATATAGACAGAATTTCACCCGACCTGACTTTGGAATTACTTAAATGGGATTCCATAATAACCGGCAAGTACTTTTAAAAAATCATTTTTTTAAAAGCGTATATATAATTTCAAACAAGTTTACATGAAAATAAAATCAACTTGGATTTATTCTAAACTTTAATTTTAAATTAGTGAGGTCCTTAGTGTATTTTACGAGCATAACTACTAAGTAAAGCTATAAAACACAAAATTGAAACTATAAAAATACATTATAACATTTAAATAAAATCATACCTACGAAATGAATTATTTCTTCAAAATTATAGAACTCCTTCTTAAGATATTTCCCAAGCTTTCTATCACTCTTTCTTACTATAATTCTCAAGGAATTGGTATGAGTTTCAAATGAACCATAAGGCCCTATTTATAGGTTTCCAAAAGTTTTACGGTGTTGACACGTGTCTAATGACTAGGCTTTTTGGAGTGGTGATTCAACAAGAGGTGTCACAATCCGGAGTGGTCTTGCAGTGTTAATATCACCAAATGACGACAAGTGTTTTAGCTTTCTCTCTAAAGACGACATGTGTAAGGTGGAAGTGACCAGCACGTGGTGGAAAGGTGATAAGGGTATAAGGGTCATTTTACATATGAAGGGTATTTTGGTAATTTCACACTATAAATTTTGAATATTTCTTAGAGGTCCTTGAAAATATTTTATTTACAAAATGGCCCATTTTATATTTTTATTTTAGTCCTTAAAGTTTCATAAAATTATATTTTCTACCCCAAAACTTATTATTTACCTTAAGATATGTCATAAGACTTTGATTTGATCCAATTTACAGTTGATTCTTCGTAATTAAAAATGGGGTTTGTTATATGGATAGCCAATAATACCACATATCTAATAATACAAAATTTATAAGGTAATAAGTAACACAAGAGTGTAAAAATAAACTATATATATATATATATATATATATATATATATATATATATATATATATATATATATATATATATATATAAGTGGGGTCATTACACATCTGGGGACGCATTTAAATGAATCAGATAGCTGAATTCTTACCGAGCGATGGTGAATTCAAAAAGGACTATTGTAGCCAGTAGCAGGTTCTTTAGGTCCAACGAGGCTAAGGGAACAACGGGGGTAGCCATCAGTAATCGAGCCTACTAAAGTCTAAGAGAAGGACAATCCTAATATGGTTAGTATGACAGGTTTTTCCCTTTTCCTCGATCAATCGACCCCTCCTGGAAAACTTCATATTTTTCCCCTTTTTGTTTAATCCGGTTTAAATACGTAGGAACCTTTGATTATTATTCATAGAGTATAATGGGACGTGAGGAGAACCAGTAGGGTCTAATTAGACTCCGTTGAATGAAATTTAATATGGGATGGAATTGTGGATTAATGGGGAGTTTCGTTACACATTAGAGATTGTGAGTAAGTTCGTTAATGAGTTGAAAGACTCGTGAAAGACTCAGACCAGAAGGTTAGAAAGGGTGTACCTACTGGAATCAAATTTAATAAGACAGAGTACTTCGAGAGATGGGAAGTAAAAGGTGAAATGTGTATAATTGAGAATAAAAGAGATAAATCCATTATGCGAGATAATGGGGAAAAATTGTACTAAGTACGGTTAATAATAATTATAGGTTGTGAGAGAACCCTACTGAAAAATGTGTATCTATATATGACCGTGTGACTGTGTACATATATTAAATACTTTATCTGTGTTTAATCATAGCCGCGCTACTTGCTATCACGGAGGTTTCTGCGCCGGGACAGTCTTATTCTGATGTGACCTTTATGGGAGATATTGACTCACACCTTAGAACATAGTATCCTTAGTATAGGCTATCCGAGAATGATAGTCAGACGGTCCTAAGAGAGGTGAGGGTATGTGCTGACCTCTTAGTGACATGGAACTATGCTTCACCTCCATTTTGTGTGTATTGTGTTAATACAGTTCGAGACTGATTCCGAACTAGTATTTCCCTTAGTACGAGTGATACGGGGACTTGATAGTAGAGTATGCCAGTACCATAGATTTTATATGGGGTGCCATTAGTATATATATTATACATGTGACTAATATATATACGTATATCTATATAGGAACTTTATACTGTGCGTATAAGTAGATAAGTAATGAATAAATGCCTTAACTTTATTATAAGTGTTCGAGAACTTTATAACGGTAATGAGTTGTTCTAAATAACGTAAGAAATATTGAAGAGAATGATTTCCTAAAGTAAATATCATAACCTTTCTTTTCACGTGATAAAACATTATGGAGAATAAGTTAGAAAAAATTATGAGATTTATTAGTACGGTAGGCGTGCACACTAGATGAGATGTGAGAATTCTCAAGAGAGTGTCGCATACTAACATGGTTGTAGCATTAGCCGGTAAGAATTTGATATACTTGCTAAACTATTTTTAAAACTTTTTTACACTTGGGCTCTGACCCGTTACCTATTTTTTTCTCTCTTGTATATATATATATATGTATTACAGGTGTCCAGCCACAGGGGCATCATGCATAGGTTCTTTGGATTGGACGCGCTGCAGCTGATGTAAGAGTTGCAAGCCGTTGCTTTAGACGACCTCTTCCTTGATTCTATTCTTGTTTTAGTTCTGCTTAGTTAGGTCATGTGTCGCCCGTTTCCCTATTCAATTTGGATTTGTTAGAGATTTAAGTTTGTTTATATTTCCAGTATTCAGTATTTCTTGGGAGTTTACTTTTGTCAGGATGATTTCATGTATGGTTATTTTACTTGGTTTGGTTAATCTAGATGGATTAATTATTTGTGTTGGTTGCTATCCGCAGCACTTATGTGATTCTTAGACTGTTAATTATTTAAAAAGGTTTTCAAGTTGAAATTTAATAATGGAAATAAGACTTTAAATTGTTTTGACACTTAGCTTAATTATTTTGGGTGTTTAATTTGGAAATTTTATTTTGCGAAAGTGATGCTAAGAATGAACCAACCGTTCACTTTGATTTTTAATTTAATAAAGGACTGATCACTTGATATTTAATTAGGCAGGTTGTCACAGATATGCGCGAGAAATATCCAGACTTATTCCTACCAGGTATGGTTTACTTTTCAAAATTCAGGGATAAATTTCGTTATTAGAGGGGAAGTATGTAATAACCCGCATTTTTATGATATTAAATAATTATGAGATTAATTATTATTGTTGGATTAATTAAATTAAAAAGATCGAGAAATTTAATTGTTAATTAATCCGAATTTAAAATAATTATTAACTAGCGTGCCAAGGGTTAATACTTATGGATGGAAATCTTTGATTATTACTGTGGGTATATGTAATATGGAACTATATAATTTTTATAAATTGTTGGAGTGCGAAATACGATAGTTTGGTAGTTTGGTATTTTAAGTCTGGACGCGCGTGTGAGCCGTGTCGGGACTAATTGTATGGGATAAAAAGGTAAACTATTTTTGTATAACTCATATGGTAATTTAGAGTGCACCATCGAGTCCGTAAGGGTCGAGATAGTCAAAGAACTCTATCCGGGCATTTTATTTGGACATTAGAGCAATTTTAGGCCTAACCGACACCCTGTAGGGGTAGTTTTGTCATTTGGATTTTTGGAGAATTAAAATGGACGAAAATTAGATAATTATTATATCAGTTACGGGATTTCCATTAGGGATAAGTTACAAAGAAAAGATAGAGTCCTAGAGGAAGGAGAAGAAGAGGTTCATAGGAGTTCCAAGGCCAAACCTAGTCATTTTTCACCAAAAACATCATCAACGTGTAGATCGGAAAGAGGAGAACACATCTATACCAATTTCAAGCGACGAATCAAACCTTCATAATCAGACAGGTGTTTATTACTTGCTTTACTTTAGCAATACTCATGTTCATGTTAGTATAGGAATGAAACGCCTATGTATTGTTAGTAAAAGTGATGAAAATTGGAGATTTGATATACATGATTTGAATCTGAGATTAATTTAGGTTGAACCATTGATGTATGTAGATTAGAAATCACGTATAGATAATTTTCTGTTATGAATAAATCTGGAAATTTATGTTCTTAAATGATAATTGGAAGAACTAGGGTTTCATTAAATTAATTGGGGATTCCAGATTTCATTGATGATTAGAAATAAATTAACGATGTTATATTAGTGGAAATCACACATACATGTTAGGAAATTGATTTAGTATGAGTGATTGGTGTTTGGGGAATGATTCATAGAGGTTTTAGTTGTTGAATTGGTGAAGAGAACGTTTCTGGGTTAATCTGCATCGGAAAGGGTAGCGGTCCGGACCGCCTTTCATAAAAGGGTTCGGGCGGTTTTTCAGAATAAGGTCCGAATCATTTTATTTTAAAAAGGTTCGGATCGTTTGTTCTAAAATGTGTCCGGATCGCCTTCTTAGTGGGTCCAGACCGCCCTGTAAAATTTTCTAGAATTGATTTGTGCACCCTTAAGGCACCTTTCAGGACTTGTAATGCGGGAATCCTAATGTAGTACAATTAGGTTTGAAGTGATGTTATATTAAGACAAGTGTGACTTAAGACTTGGGCATAAGTGGGATGAATGACCCTTAGAAAATTAGGAGGGGGATCATGATCATATTTATTAACACTTCGAGAGTATCAAGTGAAAGTAATACTGCGAATAAGACATGATACCTAATTGTGTGAATACCTAGATATTATAATAGGTTGATTGTATACCTATGTTTTGATTTATTTTGTGTATGACATACCTACGCTGCTTCCTATCAGGCGGAGGTTTCGTACAGTGGATAGTCTTATCGTGGGTAACCCGATGGGGGGATATTGACTTGTACCCAGAGCATATGAACTTCGAAATGTGCTATCTATTTCATAGGATAATATCGACGGTTGAATGGGAGCGTAGGTATGTGTGTGACCCATTTAACTGTCGAGTATGCTCGCCTCCAATATTTGTGTTATGAGATTTGTGGTTCATCGGAGATGCCGAACCAATTGTCCTTTATGAAACGAGTGAGGCACCGGCACACGATAACAGAGTATGCATTGCGCCAAGTGGTCCTAACCAAGGGGCGCAGGTTATATATATATATATATATATATATATATATATATATATATATATATATATAGGGATGGTGTGACTATATGTATATATATACATAAATATACTTGAGGATGAATGATTCTAATGTGTGAAATTAGAAAATGTATAATTATGGATACGTAAAGTAATTCCAGAGGATAAAAGACTTCCTATTAAAATAGTTAATCTTAAATAGGTAACTGGCATAAAAGAATATTATTAGCTTATTATATGAGCGATACGGGTTACTCCCTTGAGTTATATTTAGCAGTTCACGTCAATGACCTAGTTGGAAATATTATAAATTACTAGGTTAGGTTGGACGTACGCTAGGTGTGCACATTAGTCAAGGGTGAGAATCTCAAGTGAGAGTTCGGAACTAACATGCACATAATAATTGCATCTTTGTAGTTTTAAATACTTGCTAAAACAAATATTTTTATAAATCGGACTTTGACCCGTTTCCTGTGTGACACCCCGACTAATTAAATACCGGGTAGCTACTCCTTTATTAAATCAATACAAAATGCCAAGTTGGTCCAGTTAATAGCATCACTGTCGAAAACATTTTTTTTTTATGATTACTAACCACCTAGTATTTAAAAAGTGAGTTGTCCAATTTTCTGATTAACATGCAATAAATGAAATATAGAAATATAACACAACCATTCACGATAAAGTCCAACTATAATGAATCAACAAATAAAAAATGAGTCTAGAGGAAATACTCCTCACAACAATCCCAATATGAAAAGAAATGAAACAAGTGTGCATCCTGAATTAATTACAAACCAAAGTCTGAATAACTGAAATATAAAATGAAATGTCTCTAAAGGAAATGGGCGACATGCCCTACAACTGATGAAATCTGAATATAGAGTCAAGGCAAATGAAGCGTCTACTAGCAAGGCCCTGTAACTTCCACAACAGCTACAGCTCGTCACCTGACTGGAAATACTATGCATGGTGTCCTTGTGGCTGGGCACCTAAAAATGGTTTTTACAAAAAGATAGATTTGAAAGAAAACGGGTCAGAGCCCGAATGTGGAGAGTATTTTAAAAATAGCAAGTGCTATAATAACAATTAAAACAATGAATGCAAGGTATATGTTAGGACGTGCTCTCACATGAGATACTCACCTCTCGTCTAACTGTGCACTCCTAACGTTCCTGTACCCATTCATGTGTTATTCATCTAACTAAATCATCATAATTTCTAAACCAACTACTCGATTCACAATATGAATTCCCAATTTTATTACTTAAATAGATAGCTTTACTTGAACTCGGATTCTCAATTATTAGCATTACCGTTTACTGGAGGTTATCCCCTTATTTATCTTCTCAAGGAGTTACTATAAATGATTCTCATAAATAAACATCACAATTCCTTTTCATTCAACCTTATATTATTCACATCATAAATATACAATATAAGCACCCCAAGGCTAAGCTGCGGTGCACACATACTCTGCTATCCATCCCGGTACATCACGTACATAAGGATTACAAATTCCGAATCTCTCAGGAATTGTTAGAATAAGCACAACACACAAAAATGAAGGCGAACATAATTCAACATATCCATGGGTCACGTACATACCTACGCTCCATAGTCAGCTGACTTAATAACTCACAATTAAGTCATTCCCTTGAACTATGTCCTCTAGGTACCAAACTAAATCTGGGCACACAAGGATTAGAAGGCCCTAAGCGAACGTAAACCTCCCGTGATAGCAAGTATGGTAGGTATGTCATACACATAAGATTATATACTAAGCATGCACACATCTTAGATATCTCAATATTAATAAAGGTATTTTCTACATCCTTATACCATTATTCCAATTATATACATTTTAAGTCTTCCGATAATATATAATGTAGACTATCGACACATCTCACGTCATGAATTCTTGTACTTAAAACCTATCTCAAAGGGGTTATTAAGTTTCCTATTATTCCCACGTGTTACATCATTATTCTTAAGGTCCTTACTTCTGCCCCAAATCTCAATTCATCAATTTATTCAAAATTACTCTTTTAATCCTAATATCATCTCACTCATCGAGCTTCATTAGCTTTTAGAATAATTCCTCAAATTAAATTCTAATTAAGGCCCAAACTTTATAACCATACCTACTGGTCTTCCTTAAGTTTAAGGATATTCATAAGGTCTCCAATAATATTTTCCAAGGGTCAACATCATTAAAATTTAACTAGGGGAAATTTTACTCTTTCTGGGAAGGTCGATCGATCGACTGATGAATGTCGATCGATCGAACGCACCTGGTAGGCTACGGACTGCTTCGTTTTGCAGTTTTCAAATCATCTCAAAACACCATTAACAAGCATGAAACTCTAAGATAACGTTATAATATCATCATACAACCATCCTACAACATTGTTAACGTTCTAAAACCAATAATTCATCATCCAAGGGCTTTGTTTGGATTAAATCTTCATCAAGAATTCCAGTTTTCTAATTCTTTCAAGAACATTAATAAACTTCTTCTAAAATCCATTTTTAGATCATCAATGGTTAAATTTTGAATTCATAATTCGTCCATAATGTTTGTACATGCAATTTCCTAACATAGTTCATAGTTTTAATCTTCAAATTCATGGGTCTAATCAATCTTCCAAGATAAATTTGATAATTCCTAAACATGGAAAAGCATAGCATTGAATCAATTGTAATTAAACCACTTGCCTCTAATCTTTCTCTGAATTTGATGTTGAATCTTGAAGGTTGAATTGTTCTCCCTCTCTCTGCAGAATTCTCCTTTCTCTCTTTGCAGAATTCTCCTCTCTCTCTCTCTCTCCAAGCTCTTCTCACAAGATGACAATGGAGGTGGGGGTTGGTTTTTGGCAAGTTAACTTCTCCCGTAGCCCATTAAGTCCCTTAGTGTAGTTAGTGGGTTTAGTGGATAAAGAATAAGTCAGATTTTTATTTCTGATTTTCGTGGGTTTTAATTCCCAAATTTCCGAAATTACCAAAATGCCCTTTTAAGTTACCGGTATGGCCCAATAATGCCCCGGGACCCAAACTTAACCCCCGGCTAGTGTTTTCTGACTATTTTGACCCTTCCGGACACGTTGGCGCACTCAAAATGACCATACGATTAATAAAAATAAAATTCACTTTTTACTTTAAATTATTATATTCCCGACGCGACTGTCACGCGCGTCCCAACAAAATTCCCAAATTGCCGTATTTCTATCTCACGACAAATTCAATATTCTCAATATTCATATATTGCCATATATACACATTAAAATCAAATACCAACTCACATCTCGTTAGTATTTTATCCGGATTAATTCTCAATTAATTCACATTTAATTTAATTAATCCCATAAATAAATATCGATAAAAATGCGGGGTATTACATCCTGTTATTTCTCCTCTTTTTCTACATATATATATTATACCAGGTGTCCAGCCACAGGGTCACCGCCAGACTTAGATACGTGGATCATTCGATGAGCTGCAACCATTGTGGAGCCTGTAGGTTTTTGATATTAGACGCTGCTATCACTTCATTCTGTTCCTAGTTCAGATATTTCATTTAGGGCATGTGACGCCCGCTTCCAGATTAACTATTTTAGGGATTTTATGTTTATTAGTATTTCCTTACTGTTGGATTGAGTATTATGATACTTTGGTTTTAGACTTTGAATTGGAATGTTTTATCCAGTCTCATTTATTTACGTACTTGATTCATGTTCAATATTTATTCTTGTGGAATGGATTTGGCTTATAAATTAAAGCATGGAATTTATTAATGAATTAATTGGGTATAATTAATTTGGAAAATGTTTTGACACTTAGCTTAATTAATTATTAGGTTATTAATAATGAAAATTGTTTTCGACAGTGACGCAAAGAATGAACCAACCGGACACTTTGATTTTAATTTAATAAAGGACTGATCACCCGATATTTAATTAGGCGGGGTGTCATAATAACTACTCCCCCATTACATAAGGGCAGACACTGATGCAGGTGTCAGGACTAGACCAAGTCCAACTATAGGTCCAATCGAGATTGAGTAACTAACTACTAATAATAGAGATGAATTGGGCTAATCAATGATCAAGATAAACTAATTACTAGAAAGGGTGACGACTAATATTCATCCTAAATTAACTTAGAGCACATCCTTAACTTGCATCACCACTAGAACACCCCATGATTTCAGACCATCAATAACTCGTTTTAAATAAAAAAGTGAAAAAATATTTTCTTTGGATTTAATTATTTTGGAGATTAAATATATATAAGGAGGCTGAGTAACTACTAATAATTGGGATGAATTGGGATAACCAATTATTAAGCTAAACTAATTACCATAAAGGGTGACGACTAATATTCATCCTAAATTAACTTACAACACATCCTTAACTTGCATCACCACTATAACACCCCATGATTTCAGACCATCAATAACTCGTTTTAAATAAAAAAGAGGAAAAATATTTTCTTTGGATTTAATTATTTTGGCAATTAAAAATAAAATAATACATATATATATATATATATATATATATATATGTGTGTGTGTGTGTGTGTGTGTGTGTGTGTGTGTGTGTGTGTGTGTGTGTGTGTAAGGACACAAATTTCCAATTGAGTCCTTTGTAGTTTTGGCTCAATTCCGGACAAAAACGGTTGAGTCATAGGATAGAGTCAATTGATCATCCTTCAAGACTATGACGTGTTTGTTGCATGGTTCCATTGCTCCTAAGGTATGAATGCATTTTAATATATATATAGGAGCTTGGAACATTTTATAATGGGTGAACGTTTATTTAATTCTGTTGTTTAATTTCAGAAAGATTTCATTTAAACTTTAAAATAAAGAATATAAAGTTTCTGGGCAAAAATTGAATTTTTCAAACTTTTTGGGAGTTCAATCGAAGTGTCGTTCGAACGAGATTTTTGTTCAAACCATAAGTCGTTCGAACGAGTTTGCCAACGAGTTCACATTTTGGCCACTAGAACTTCGTTCGAAATGTCGTTCGAACGAGATGGTTGTTCGAACGAGATTTCTAATGAGTTCACACTGGAACTTCGTTAGAAGTCTCGTTCAAACGAGATTTGGTGGGAACATATATTTGGCAGTTTTGAGCAGTTTTTCCCACTTTTTTCACTACTTTACCCCACAAACTTTTCACAGAATATCTAAGTGCGGGAACTAAAGTTTTTAACTCAACTTTTTCATATCCTACAACCTCTAAGAGAGTGTTTTGAGAGAGAAATCAAAAGAGAAAAAGTTCTTTGTTCAAGTGTTGTTGATTTTCAAAAAAAATGTTTTAGACACTTGTTTTATACCCATATTGTTCATTCAAGCTTCTATAGATATATTTTTACTTGGTTGGAGTTTTGTCACCGGTTTTTCATCTCTACCATTTGAAGAGACATTTTGGGTTTGCTTCTAAATCCCACAAAGAAGAAGAGGTTTTCGTTGATTTATCCACTTGGAGAAAGGCTCCTAGTTCGGGTGACGGTTACCATATAAAGTCCGATCGGTGGATTCTGAGACCGCGGTGGAGCTCCGTGGTTATTCGCTAAGAAGAGGTTGATACAAGAAGGAGCGTCGAGGCTTGAGAGGGATCGAGTCGAGTGTTGTAAGTCTGTCGTCTTGTATTTGTAAATTCCACTGTTCTAAAAAACCCGCCTAGGCTTAAGGCTTGGGCGAAACGCCTCGCCTTAAGTTTTTTACGCCTTATTCTTAGTAAAATCCTTAAGGCCCACTTTTTTCTAAAAATAACAATACTTAAGTGAAACGATATCGCCTTTTAAATAATTTTTTAACTAATCGGACCATTATCTCATCCAAAATAATCAAATAGTATTTTAATTTTCATATATTCAGACATATTTTTATGATATGTACAATTTTAGTATTTTAATAGCCTTGTTATGGTTTAAAAATATTAATATATATTAAGAAGTCTTAAACGCCTTTTCACGCCTTTTTACGCTTAAACTCGCCTAGGCTTCTAAGGCTTAAGTCTTGACCTCCACGCCTCGATCACGCCCCACGTTTTTTAGACCATTGGTAAATTCCGTACTTAGTGGATTTGAGGCTAGGGCCGTCCAAGGTTTTTTTCCGTTGTGGGTTTTTTCTCGTACATCGCGGCGTAGTGATTTCATTGTTTATTTTATCTTGCTATACTCACCTAGAATGCATGCTTAGGTAATTCAAGATAAAATTTGGTTTTAATCACTACTTATTTAATTTGGTGCGAAATTAGTATTGGGTAATGTTTAGTTAATTTTATTCAAGTCATTTAATTTAATTTGATAAAATTGGTTTGGCCTAATTTGTTAAAATTGAGAAATATGACTTAGGCAAATTTTCTAGGGCTTGGGTTAATTAATTTGGTTTAAGTGAAATTGAAGAGTGTGTGTGTTTAAATCTTATTTCACTTTGGTTTTATATTAATTTGAAGTAAATTAAAATTTGGTATTTTTGTGAACCATCGTACGCTTCCGTATATCTCAACAAGGAAATTGATTTTAAAGTATAAGAATATTAAAAATTGGGGGCCTTCGGGACATCTTCAAATTGGTATCAGAGCCAAAATGATAATTTACTTCGTTAAAGATCCTTTAACTAATTTTTGGCTAAAATGGAATTTTCCCCATTTTTAAAATTTCCTATTTTCGATGGTTCTAATTACGCGTATTGGAAAGCGCGTATGAAATCGGCACTTAAATCTATCGACGAGAGGGTTTGGATATCAGTAGTTAACGGGTGGTCTCCACCAACTCATTTAGTAGAAAATGAACGTGTTCCCAAACCGGCCGATAGATGGAGTGAGGGTGAATTTAAACTTTCAAACTTTAATTCCCGTGGTTTAAATGCCTTGTTTAGCGCTGTCACACCGGATGAATTTCGACGCATTATGACGTGTGAGACCGCTAAAGACGCTTGGGATATTTTACAACTCACTCATGAAGGTACAAGTGTCGTTAAAGCTTCGAAATTCCAAAACCTCACCACTCAATTTGAAACTATCAAAATGAATGAAAAAAAAACTTTTGATGAATTTTATGCTAGACTTTCTGATATTGTTAATTCATCTTTTAATTTGGGAGAGAAAATACCCGACAACCGAGTAGTAAAGAAAATTTTAAGGTCCCTACGCGATAGATTTATTCCAAAAGTGACTGTGTTAAATTCTTTACCAACTTTAGCATCTACGAAATTTTAAGAGCTTGTAGGTGATTTACAAACCTATGAACTGGACATGTTTCCCTCTAAAACTGAAAATAAAATAAAAAAGGGCATTGCTTTAAAAGCCCGAAAAGAGGATAAACAAGTAGTAGAGAGCAAGAGTGATAGTGACTCGGAAGATATGACCTTGTTTGCTAGGAAATTTTGAAAGTTTCTTAAAACTAACAAAGATAAATTTAAAAATGACTTTAATAAATTTGAAACTTCTAAGCATGACAAAGACGAGAGGATCCCTAAAACTATTAATGAAAATTTAAATAGGGATGAGTCAAATAGGTGTTTTGGTTATGAGGGTTATGGCCATAGGGCTTCTGAGTGCCTCACTAAACTAAGGAGAGAGGGTAAGCGACCCATTTCATATAATGTGACCCTTAGTGATAGTGATAAGGAAGAGGGACCCGATTCCCCCACTAAGCCCAACTTTGGGTCTTTCATGGCTAGTCATGTGAGTGATAGTGAGAACTCATCTATAGATGAAAATATATCACATGACACTTCCAAGGTTATTGTTTATGATTCCCTTATTTTTTATGATAGTGAGAGCAAAGAAGAAAGAGAGAGTGAAAATGAATAAGAGGTTAATGTGAGTGAACTTCAAAATGATTTTCAAGAATTATATGAAGAATCAATTGAATTAAAAAGAGCAAATTTGAAGTTAGAAGCAAATTTAAAAGAGCGTGTCAAGGTCGTCGATGATAGTGTGTTGGTAGAAGACCTTAGGACACGTGAGAGGACTCTTCGAGAGAAGCTAGAATATGTAGAAGGCGAGAGAGATAGCCTTAGGAGTTTAATGGAATCCTTGAAAAACGAGGTTCTCGAGTTTGAAGAGAGAAATGTGTTGTTAGAGTCTAAAATTGTAGAATTAGAAATTAAACTAAAAGACTCTAGCAAAGTCAAATTTGGTTTGGGGCGTAGGTCCGAAAAACTAGATAAGATCTGAGGAACGGTCCAAATAAAAAATGACTTGTGTGGTTTAGGCTTCGATACTTGTAATGAACCAACTTAAAAAGCCAAAACCAATGTTTTAGGAGAATCGCCTAGGAAAAACTTTAGAGATCACTCCTTAGGAAAATCTTTTCGACATGGTTTTAATTGTGCACATTGTGGTCGAAAATGTCATCTTAAGAAATTTTGTTTTGATTTTAAAAGATTTTCTAGAAAATCCCAACGTAAGGCAACCAAGGTAGCCAAGATTCCTACACCCCGAGATAGTCACTCTTCATTAGTTTGGGCTAAGAGATCCGACTTGGTATCTTTACAAGATAGGGTATTTGATTCTCATTTACTTTCACATGCTTCCTTCCTTGCAAATTCTAAAGGTTGAATGTGTTAGTTTTATTTTCATACTTTAGCTTTTGTATTTCATGCTATATTCACATGCTAATTGTATGCTCGTTTAATCATTTTCTAGTCTATGCTCCATGCTTTATCACATGCTAGAATTATGATTTTTGTTTATCTTTTGTATTATATTTCCTTTATTTTGCTTGCATTAAATGAAAAATACAAAAAGATTTTTGGTTTATCATTTGCATTTTTTTGGCAATTGGAGATTAATGAAAAATGCAAATGATTTTTTTTGTGTCTTTTGAGTATATAATTTTATTTTTGGTTTAAACATTTCAAAAACACAGAAAGATTTTTATTTTGTGTGTATTTTATCTTGACACACTTTATGTGACATATACTTGTGTTTGAATACCTTCTTTTACACTCCCATGTGGCTAGAACTTTTGGTTTAGATTGTCAATCCTTATTATGTTCTTTACCCGCCTACATGGATTAGTTGGATTTTGTGTTGCTTAAATGGATTCTATTTTTATATGCCTCTATTCACACATGCACGAGCTCATTTGAAATTTTAACTTCATATGTATATTTGAGATTTGTGAGGTTTTCTCCTACCAATCTTGTCATCTACATATTTGTGACCTAGGAGGACTATTGCCTGTCAAAATCCGTTGCACGTGATATTTGTGAGAAATAAAAATGATAAATATAAATGTGCACGGGGAATGGCTCCGAAAGGATTTATTGTCCTTTGCAAATAGTAAGACACCGTTTATTTGGACCTAAAAGAAATACGTGGTCCAAAGGCCAAAAATAAAATATAACATTAAAAGAAAAATAATTTTCCAAGGCCTTATATGTTTAATTGATATATTCATTCAAAATAAATATATATGCTTATTGAGGGAGATTGGATGGTATATGAATGGTTTGCACAATGTCCGTTTATCCTAGTTGCATTTTCAATGTCATGACTCTATTGGTTTGTAGAATCATCAACATGCTAGGCTTGTATGCATTGTGTATGTTTATTCATTGAGTTCAATCTAAATTGTCACATGAGGTTATATTCAAATGTGATGAAGTTTGCAATTAATTGAGAACTCCGTGAACATGTTTTAAGTGACTGGGTCTAAATTTAATTATTACTTGTTCACACCCCAACACTTTCGTTTCCATATGACACATTTTTGCCATACGAGTGTGAAAGACTCCTATTATATTTTGTGTGTTTATATCTATATATATGTGCATGTGCATCTTTGGTATATCTAGAGTACGTATATATATGATATTTTTGTTTATTCTTTGCCTTGCTTTCTAGTCCATATATGTTTTAATTCATAATTGGTATCTATCTTGTTGCATTCTTTGTTGATATCACATGCTTAATACTTTATGTATCTTATTGGATTAGTTGTGCTTTTGTTGCCCATATTCTTTAATGTTCTCATCACTTTATGCACACTTACATGTTTTATTCTTTAACCTTTGTCTATTCCTGAACAAAAAGGGGGAGAATGAGATGATAGGTGGAGAAATGGTATCTAAACCTATTATAATCGAGAAATGGTATCTAGACCTATTATAATCGTATCTTAGTTTGGGGGAGATTTATCTTAGTGGAGACGTCTTTCTAAGTTGATCTTAGTTGATAAAGGGAGAGAATTAATTTTGGGGGAGTAACTATTTAACTCCATTTAATATTTTGATATTCCCTATACGTTTAATGTGTTTGCTTAAGTGTGCAGGAATTATATTCTAAGTGGCAAGTTTCACCGGCAAAGATTTTGATCATATGGGTTGTTTTGAGTCAAGCATTGTATTTTTATTTTGGGTGGGACATTTTTGTCAGTCTAGTAGAGCTTGACGGCCATTTAGGAATTTTATTTGGTTTTTGTCCCAAAATAGTCAAAGGGGGAGATTTTTAAGGACACAAATTTCCAATTGAGTCCTTTGTAGTTTTGGCTCAATTCCGGACAAAAATGGTTAAGTCATAGGATAGAGTCAATTGATCATCCTTCAAGCCTATGATGTGTTTCTTGTTTGGTTCCATTGATCCTAAGGTATGAATGCATTTTAATATATATATAGGAGCTTGGAACATTTTATAATGGGTGAACGTTTATTTAATTCTGCTGTTTAATTTCAGAAATATTTCATTTAAACTTTTAAAAAAAGAATATTAAGTTTCTGGGCAAAAATTAAAATTTTCAAACTTTCTGGGAGTTCGTTTGAAGTGTCATTCACACCATAAGTCATTCGAATGAGTTTGCCAATGAGTTCCCATTTTGTCCACTGGAACTTCGTTCGAAATGTCGTTTGAACGAGTTGGCTGTTCGAACGAGATTTCCAACGATATTTCTAACGAGTTCACACTGGAACTTTGTTAGAAGTCTCGTTCGAATGAGATTTGGCGGGAACAGATATTTGGAAGTTTTGAGCAGTTTTTCCTACTTTTTCCACTACCTTACCCCACTAAATTTTCACAGAATATCTAAGTGCGGGAACCAAAGTTTTTAACTCAACTTTTTCATATCATACAACCTCTAAGAGAGTGTTTTGAGAGAGAAATCAAAAGAGAAAAAGTTCTTTGTTTAAGTGTTGTTGATTTTCAAGAAAAATATTTTAAACACTTGTTTTACACCCATATTGTTCATTCAAGCATCCATAGATATATTTGTACTTGGTTGGAGTTTTGGAACCGGTTTTTCATCTCTACCGTTTGAAGAGACATTTTGGGTTTACTTCTAAATCCCACAAAGAAGAAGAGGTTTTAGTTGATTTACCCACTTGGAGAAAGGCTCCTAGTTCGGGTGATGGTGATCATATAAAGTCCAATCGGTCGATTCTGAGACCGCGGTGGAGCTCCGTGGTTATTCGCTAAGAAGATGTTGATACAAGGAGCGTCGGGGCTTGAAAGGGACCGATTCGAGTGTTGTAAGTGTGTTGTCTTGTATTTGTAAATTCCATACTTAGTGGATGTGAGACTGGGGCCGTCCAAGGTTTTTTTCCGTTGTGAGTTTTTCCTCGTACATCGCGGCATAGTGGTTTCATTGTTTATTTTTTCTTGCTATACTCACCTAGAATGCATGCTTAGGTAATTCAAGATAAAATTTGGTTTTAATCACTACTTATTTAATTTGGTGCGAAATTAATATTGGGTAATGTTTAGTTAATTTTATTCAAGTCATTTAATTTAATTTGATAAAACTGGTTTGGCCTAATTTGTTAAAATTGAGAAATATGACTTAGGCAAGTTTCCTAGGGCTTGGGTTAATTAATTTGGTTTAAGTGAAATTGAAGAGTGTGTGTGTTTTAATCTTATTTCACTTTGGTTTTATATTAATTTGAAGTAAATTAAAATTTGGTATTTTTGTGAACCATCGTACGCTTCTGCATATCTCAACAAGGAAATTGATTTTAAAGTATAAGAATATTTAAAATTGGGGGCCTTCGGGACGTCTTCAATATATTTATAAAATAATAATAATAATAATAATAATAATAATAATAATAATAATAATAATAATAATAATAATAATAATAATAATAATAATAATAATAATAAGGTTTTAAGTGGAATTTAAATTGGAATTTAAATTTGGAAGTTTTAACATTTTATATAAAATTGCGGGGATCCTTGAAGTGTCAAGTTGATCGAACCAGTTCGGCCCTCGGGCAAGCCGGTTCGCGCTGACAGAGGTTTAGCAGATTAGGTTTTCTCTTACAATTTCGTTGGGACTCAAATTCTTTTCTTTTCTTTAAATAAAAAGGCATGGTTTTAGGGTTTTTAGAAAACTTTAAACCCTCCTTAAAAATCAATAGCCTCTCATAATTTTACCTCATCTCTTCTACAAAACCTAAACCCCATTAAACACAATTTCCAACCCAAGATTTGAAGATTTAAATCAACTTTTCTCGACAACCACCAATAACGTATTTTTGCTATTTTCGCGAAAGGAACACAACTATGCAATCAGTTTTTCAAGATGACTTCTTTACATGCATGAATGCTTCTATTCTTCCCCTTAAGTATTATTCATTTTAGATATTGCCTAAACTTTAACAAATGATTTTTTTTCTTAAAATAAATTAGAAAGACTAATTAAGGAAAGTGAAAATAATCCATGATCTATTTTTATGTAATTTAAAAAATATATTTAATACTTGAAACAATCACATGCTTAGATTAGAGGTTGGGATTATGATAGAGTTGTGGGAAGTTTCGCGTTTAAAAATGAAAATATTAATTGGTAGTAAGGTTTTAACTCCTATAAATACAATACTGATTTGTAGGTTATAGAATGAAAATATTATCTTGTAATATTGTAAATACATGTTTTAATATGTAATGATGTGTTAATTGGTAAAATATCATTCGTATGAAATTATGAAATTTGGCAACTCGTGTGATTTTTGGTAGGACTTGTTTATTTATATAACTAAATGGACGTAAATTGGATGATTGGGAGAATTAATTGAAAAAAGTGTAGATAAATTTAAAATATGCTTTATGTGAATATTACCTGTGATAATATTTCAACACCACGGCTATGTCAGGATGTTTTGGTAATTGTGCTATTACCCTTAATTCTAGGTTTCTTGCTAGGTATGGGACTAGTAGGTAGACGTTGTGTTTGATATCACTTTCTGGGTATGGTACTAGTGAGTGTAGGTTCGTAAAGTAAGGTGTTTCCTAGGTGGGCTAGCTAGTACGCCATTCCATTATTTCGTTAACTTAGGTGCTAGACTAGGTGGTAATTGTTGGTAAGTATTCTTCTTAAGTAATAGGCTAAGAATTACTTGTGATTTTGGTGATCTCTAGGTATGGTACTATGGACGAGTTAGGCTGGTTTACCCGAAATAAAGGGTGGGACTAATAGAGAAAAATGATAAATTGACAATAAATTGATAACCAATGCCTAAGACAAAGCAAGGGTATTAAAATGGATTTGCGTCGCAAATATGTGCAGGACTAACGAAAATTGGATTAGGTGGAAATAATGACGTGGGTGTGTGTTGACGTTGCCAATATGTGCAGGGGTAATGAAAATTGGGCTCGCTGGCTATAGCGACATGTCGTGTGTGGAACATCACCCATATGTGCAGGGCTAATAAAATTGGGTCGGTTGGCAATGGTGATGGGAATGGGTGTGATGGATTGATAATGTTAGGAGATCCCAATATGTACAGGATCCATAGATAGGTCAACTATCTATAGTGGCGTCGCTATGATAATAAATTGATTAAACACATTTAATTAAATTAGTAACCTTGATAAAATGAAATGTTGTAACTTTAATAGTTAAACTTGAATAGTGGGGTGGCTTAGTATGTGGGTAGTTACTGTCGTGTTTTTTAGTTTGATTTAATTATAACATTTAATTTAAAATACTCTATCGTGATATATTGTGATATTTATCATGTATGATGCTTATGTTGGGGTTCATGGACCCTAATTGGGAGAAGTAACTAGTGTTCGTGCAGTGGGCTCTGACTCATTGCATTGACCAACGTTTTCAGGTATAATTTCTAGAGTAGCTGCATACGATGAATTGGAGATCTTTTGAGTGCAGTTGGAGATTTATTTTTAATACTTTAGTAGACTAGATTATTTTTAATTTGTCATTTTATTTATGAGATAATTATTATGGATTTGGTGGGCCAATCGGTTCCACAATTGTTTATGGTTTTCATTCAGGATTCGTAGTTGAATTATTTATTTTGACTTTTATTCTATCGTAGGAGTTGGAATTTATTTTGGAATTAGCATGGTGTTGGATTTTATTGCATGGATGTTTATATTCGTTGGATTTATTTAAATAACATCTTGTTAAAAAAAATTATTGTCTCATATTTCTGTCAAATGCTGAGAATGATATTTTATTTAGTGATGCCCGACGTAGGTTGTTGGCGGCAGTTGGCCACCCCGACGTCGAATTTGAGTGGGGTGTTACATATGGTATTAGAGCATGGCCTTATGTCTTATAGGTTGTGAGTCTGTTACGGCTTCCGCTTTACCAGCCTTTGATTCACTTTGGTTATTCGTACTCTTTGAGACATTGGGTCTAGTGTACATGTTAGTATTGTTACTTGGAGATAGGGTGTTTTGTGTTAAGGCCATTGTAGGCACTGAGGTTATAAGTATTGATCTTGATGTCAGGATCCTTATAGTTGATTTTGGAGACGAGATTTATTTTGACGATGTTAGGTAACTTTACTATCGATGCGGCGATGTGATGTAATGTGATTTGAGGATTTGATCGATGTTATTACCTTTGGAGATAAAATCAAGTGGAGTTGCCACGAATCAAGTGGTGATTCGTGGAGAGCATGGTACGTCGTTATTTTCATAGTTATGTTTATATATATATATATATATATATATATATATATATATATATATATATATATATTGTATTTTTATTCACGGGGTAGGTGCATATGGGATTGGGTGTATGGGCGCCAATCGTGGCATTTTACGGGTAGACCTATGTAAACCTTATTTTATTTGCGTGATTTTTACGTTTGACGTTTACGCACCGTTAATTTATTAGGATCAAATTCCTTTACTAGTGAGGGAGAATGTAACACCCCATGATTTCGGACCATAAATAACTTTTTTTAAATCAAAGCGTTGAAAAATATTTTCTTTGGATTTAATTATTTTGGCGATTAAAAATGTTAGTTTATATATATATATATAAAAATAAGGTTTTAAGTGGAATTTAAATTTGGAAGTTAACATATTATATAAATCGTGGGGATCCTTGAGGTGTCAGGCTGACCGAATCGATTCGACCTTGGGGAGAACCGGTTCGGTCAAGAAGATGTGCGACAAATTGAGTTTTATCTTAGAGTTTGGTGGTAAAATTCTTTTCTTTTCTTAAAATAAAAAGGCACGGGTTTAGGGTTTTTAAAAAACTTTAAACCCTCCTTAAAAATTAGTATCCTCCTATAATTTTACCTCCTCTCTTTTACAAAACCTAAACCCCATTAAACACAATTTCCAATCCAAGATTTGAAGATTTAAATCAACGTTTCTCGAAAACCACCAATAATGTATTTTTGCTATTTTCGCGAGAGGAACAAAACCGTGCAATCAATTTTTGAAGACAACTTCCTTACATGCATGAACGCTTCTATTGTTCCCCTGAAGTGTCACGCGTTTTAGATATCGCCTAAACATTAACAAATGGTGTTTTTCTTAAAATAAATTAGAAAGACTAATTAGGGAAAGTGAAAATAATTCTGGGACTATTTTTATGAAATCTAAAAATAGATTCAAGATTTGAAACAATCGCATGCTTAGATTAGAGATTGGGATTAGGATAGAGTTGTAGGATGCTTCGCATTTAAAAATTAAAATATGAATTGGTAATACGATTTCAACTCGTATAAATATGATATTGATGTGTAGGTTGTAAAATGAAATTATTTATAGTGTAATATTGTAAATACACGTGTTAATGTGGAATGATGTGTTAATCGGTAAAATATTATTTGTATGGAAATTAAGAAATTTGACAACTCGTGTGATTTTTGGTAGAACTTGTTTAAATATATAATTAAATGGACATCAATTGTATGATATTTAATCGGAGAATTAATTGGAAGAATTGTAGATAAATTCAAAATATGATTTACATGAATATTACCTGTGTTAATATCTCGACAAAGGTACATCGGGATTTTTAGGTAGTTGTGATTCTACCCTTATTTGTAGGCTACTTCCTAGGTATGGAACTAGTAGGTAGGCCTTGTGGTTGGTAACACTTTTTAGGTATGGTACTAGTGAGTTTAGGTTTGTACGATGGGGTATTTCTTGGGTGGGGCTTGGTAGTTGTAACACCCCGCCTAATTAAACCCCGGGTGATAAGTCCTAAATTAAATTAGAATAGGTTTATTAGTTGGTTCATTCTTAGCATCACTCTTGAAACTTTTTAATTACTAACCACCTAAGTGAAATTAGACTGGTGCCATGTTTTCTCTTTCATTAATTCAAAGAAATACTCATGCGGAAATAAATCATTAACAATCACAAGTTAAATGAATCCAGCCATTCATATAAATAAGAAACTGGCCGAATAAACCGTCGGCTAAAATCCAACACAAATGTAAAGACAGATAATAATGGATCTCAAGTATCCGAAATAAATACTAAATAAACACCATGAGCAACATGCTCGAATAACTGATAGAAAATCCCTACACTATGAATAGAAGGAAAAAAGGCGCCTTGCCAAATTCTGCAACATCCACATATGCTGCAGCAGAGAATCCCTAGAATGAATCAAGCCTGGCGTCCAGTGGCTGGTCACATAAAAGGTTTTGAAAATATTTTTATAACAAGAGTTAGAACCCAAAATATTTTGAAAATATTTAGCAAATGATTAACTTACAGTAATAAAATATGCATGAATGCGCTTCATATTTTAGTTAATGTCGCACTCCCTTAAGGACAGACTCACTCCTCAACTAATGTACACACCTAACGCCTTCTTTATATCCCACCTAGTCCTCTACCCCGAAACTAGATACTTGATATAACTCTTGTCAATTGCCCTACTCGATCCCGAGTATTTTAAACGCATGATTTATAAGTTATTTAACACCTTAACTTAGTTAATCATATTTCCTTGAAAGTCATATAACATTCATTAGTTATTCTAATAATACAATTATCTCCATGTATTTGAATTACCCGTATATAATTATTTACCCCATTTTATACGTAAAGTTATCTTACAACAATCACACGTATGTTGAATATAAATATACCCATATATAATTACTTACTATTCACTATATGTATTTAATGACCCGTATATAACTATCAATCCCAATATATACGTAGAACCATATTACAACATTCACACATATGTCGAATATAAATATAACCCATCCTCCCGAGTAATAACTCACTGGATGTATTCTCTAAAGTGCTATCCCACTAGATGTACTCACATGACCTAGTTACCCCAAGTTAGAATTGCTCACTAACTTGGTCAAATATAAACATAATGGAGGCGGTCATATTCCCTCCCCGAAAGTGAGATAAGCCCCTCACCCATATAACGGACGCTATAACCTGGGGATATACTCTGCCTGCTCCTCAAGCCAGGGGATTCACCCATAACGCGCAACCTCCCTTGATAGCACTAGAGCATATAAATTAATTAAATATCTAATCACTGATATTTAATAGAACACACAATATATATATACTACCACCCCACCGTATATATATATAATAATTAGTTCTCGGCATCACCGTGTACAAAAATCTGTAGTACTAGCCTATAATTTTCCTCGAGTCTATGGTCCGACTCTAATTTAATTAATTTACACATTAATTAATATAATACTTTCCCGAGTCTATAGTCCGAATCTAATTTAATTAATATGCACATTAATTAATTTAACACTTTGGTGTCACTCATCCAATACTCAAACTCGCTCACTTGGCCCGTATCTTATTACTACCCGAGTCTATATTTCGACTCCAAATTAATTAATCACACCTCAATTAATTTAATAATATTGTATTGTCACTCGACTACTATACCCTAATATTCGTTCGGCCCGTAATTTAGTACTTATGAATTTATTTCCCAAGATTCCTCCAATAAGATTTCACACCCTTATGTCCGTTTAACATTCTTAATACCACCTCCAACAAGTCCTAGGTAATAAGAGTTACTTTAATTTGAACTAATTATATCCCCTTAAAAGTCACCTAAACAATTAAGGCCTGTATATATATATATATATATATATATATATATATATATATATATATATATATATATATATTAAAACTAGCGTAACTGTCAAAATCCGTGAGCAGTCGATCGATCGACTATAAGGCTCGATCGATCAATCGAACAACTCATCTTCTCCGATTCTCTGTTTCAACCATTAACAGAATACTAAGGTTTTAAATCCTCAATTTACAACTTCAAAGATAGGTTCTAATTATATCTTCTCAATTAGAATAGGTTATAATCATCTACTAACAAAATTAGCATCATCGATTTTAAGAATATACTCCCAATCCAGAAATGGGTTTTCTCTATTCTCATCATATTCATAAGAAATCAATTCTCCAAATCCGAATTCATACATCTTTACTATCGGAGTATGATATAGTTCTAATTCCAACAACATTGAATACTTCTATAACATCAATTGAATCATTAATCACACAATATGTTCAATTTCTTGAAAACCCAATTAAATGTCATAACCCACCCAAAAATGGATTTGGGTTTACACCCACAATAATATGAATTGATTCTCATAAAATTACAATCACAACAATTTAACCACTTGCCTCTGGGTTCGTAAAGTCTGATCCGTTGGTGTAGAGACAGACTTGATGATGAAAACCCAATTTTTGTTCCTTGATTTGTCTCCAAAAGATTCCCAATTTATTCTCCGATTACTCCCTCTAGTTTCTTCTCCAACTCTTTGGTTTAGATCTGTGTTTCTATGCAGTTTAGCACTCTTATGTTTAGGTTTAACACATTACTCTTATTTTTTGGCTTATGGGCTTAATTAAAATGGCCCAACTACCCCGTGTGGGCCCGATCATGCCCAAAAATGCCCCGTAACCCATTTACCACTCCCAGGTACACTTTTTCGACTATCTCGACCCATTCGAACTCAACCGTGCACTCAGAATCGATATCCGAATTAATTTATAAAAATCCTTATGTCACACCCAAATTAGTCTATATCGACTCCCGCCTGAAATAAATAAATAAATGTTACATCACTAATAGATGTTATGACGTAATTAAATTATTACTATTCATTTAGTAATTAAATTTTCCTAAATATTAACCAATCACTCTCCGATTAATATTTAAACAAATATTACCATAATTAATTGAATTAAATTATGACATACAAGAAATTTAAAATTTTCTAAATTAATTAAATAATACATGCACAAAAATACGGGGTGTTACATACTCCCTCCCTTACAAAGGAATTTCGTCCCTGAAATTTGGTCATTACTGCGGGCTGCGGCTGTGTTTCGGCCGGATCGAATCGGAAAATGACCTTTCGAAAAAAATCCAATTTTTTCGAAAATAAAATATTTGTTCCAATTTCCTATCCAATTTTTTTGGAAAATAAAAAAAAGTTTCCGAATTCGAAAAAATCGGAAAATCGGAAAAAAATCGGAAAATTTCAAAAATTCCAAAGATATACTAAAATTCAGAAATTTTGGGAATTCCAAAATTTCAAAAAAATTAATATAGGATTTTCGATTACTCGAAATTCTCATTTTAAAGAAATCGAAAAAAAGATTTAACCCAGCATGTACATATGTAAGGATTTAACCATTGTTTTCATTTGTGTAGAGGATAGATGGATATTCTCCTTTTATAGAGAACTTTTTTGGGTCTCTCTTCCTCTCCTAGCCGATGTGGGACATATGAGAATGTTTGAAAAAAATAGAAAAATTTGAAATCGGAAAATATTTCAAAAAAATCGGATCGAAAAAATTGGAAAATCGAAAATTCAGAATTATTTCCAATTTTCGATTCGATTTTTTTTGGAAAAATCAAAAATCGAAAACCTTATATACATTCCAATATCGGAAAATATTAGATCGAATATCGAAAAAATCAAAATGTTCGAAAAAAAAACACAGCCCTAACTGCGACGAATAACTCTGGATACTGCTCTCACATATCCTCCTCCCGGTCCCATGTATACTCCTCAATACTGTGATGACCCCACTCCACCACGTTCTAACTAGTTGTACTATCTTAGCCTGCGGTTTGCGCTCCCATAGCTACCAGTCTCCCCTCATATAAGATGTCTTATTGCAAGTCATTATTCTCGAATGGAACGTGCCCAAAAGCTCAATCGTTCCTCCTGTAACCCTCCAGCTATGCCACGTGGAACACATCCCGTATCCGCTGAAGATGTTCTGGCAAACCCAGTCGATAAGCTACCGGTCCCACCCTCTCAAAGAGAGGGAAAGGACCCACACGTCTTGATGCTAGCTCCCCTTTCTTGCCGAACTGCATCACTCCTTTCATAGGAGACACCCGAACCAACACATGGTCACGAATCTTTAACTCGATGGCCCCTGACAACATAGTTCCCCAGAAGTTGAGCCTATACTCCGTCGGCTCCACTATCTCTCAATTAGGAAATTCCCCTCCTATATGGGTGTCAATTTCCTTGTTGTCAAAGCGCGTGACTATCTTCTGGGTAATTACCCGCAGCATGCCTGATTAATCATGTTAGATTTGAACCTTTAACTCACGGTGACGTACCCCTCCTTACGTCCCTGAACTGTATGAAAGGATACAACTTACTTAATACCCGTTGATGGACCATAACCCATCTCGGGTCCTAGTAGCTTGTTATTTCCCCACCTCTTATCTACCAAAGGTGGATAATGAAACTTTTCCCATAAAGTCTCCTAAGGTGTCACGCATACCAAACCGTTATGAGGCACCACACGGAACTCTACCTGTGGTAAATACTACTCCCTAATTACCCAAAAATCTAAAATGCACAATCCTCGCTTCCCATTTACCCATCGACATATGGGCGACACATTCAACCCAAATATGTAACTCTGTCCCGAACACCCCCTAACAGTTTACCAACCTGAGCATTAATCCCTTCACGGGAACCATACCTCAAATCAACCCTTTTCCATCCTTATATGATCTACCTGGAGACAAATTTGCTACGTCTCATTCAACACCAATACTCATGCTCAAGAACTTCATTCCTTGTGTAGTTTTCGTCAGGTAGGCATCTACACCTTGTCTATGCGTAAAACCACTCTAGGCACAGAACTAAGTGATAATATTTTATAGTTTCCAAAAAATGTGGGTTTCTCCCTTGCCTATGAATATCTTATTTCATAGTCCTCCCTCGCCTTTCCACTCCCTACGGTGGAGGTAATTCTCCCAGATATACATCTAGTCAGACCGTTTTCTTTCTCAAACGAATTTCAGCTCGCTACACTTTTTAACTTATTTTCTGACTGCCACTACACCAAATCCTGCGAATGGTCACGCCAAGTGGGTCACGGCCCAAGTCCGCGACCAACTCGTCGCGGACTTGGGCCGTGACCCACTCAATATTTGGCGTGACCATATTTATTACCACACTAAATTATTGATGCTCGGGAAGTTATCACGGACTTGGGTCGTGACCACTGTCATCGCAGACTTGGGACGTGACCAAGCCGTGACCAGCTCGTGACCATCTTAGAGCCAAACTCGCGCCAAAATTCCCTCCAAGCTTGGTCGCGGGTGGGTCACGGCCCAAGTCCGTGACCCATGACATGATGACGAAGAGAGTACACACATTGAGGGTCACGGCTTAGGGCCGTGACCATTTCTGGGTGTGGGTCACGGCTATGGGCCGTGATAAAAGATCATTCAGGAAGCAGGGTTGATGTGAAGAGGGTTGTGCATAGTGGGTCACGGCTCTAGGCCGTGACCAGGTGTAAGTGGTGTGAGTCACGGCTATTGGTCGTGACCAATACTCAAGCAGGTAGTAGGGTGGAAGAGGGTCTTCAATGGGGGGTCACGGCTCTAGGCCGTGACCAGGTGCGAGCCAGAAATACCCTAGTTTCATTTATTGGTCGCGCGCTTTGTGGGTCACGGCTCTAGGCCATGACCAGATTAATGACTTAATAAATAAAACCCTGGTTAGTCATTTGCAATTTGTAAGGGCTGTGTATCGGGGCTAAGGGATTTCATGCGATTTGGTGTCATTTCTAAGGGCTAAGCAATTTCAATTGGATTTCATTGGGATTAACCCCTGGTATGTATAGATTTCTTTTCATTTCATTTGGATTTCGTGATTTCTATTCAAAGCCCTAAGTTTTATGTGTGTATGTGTAGATTTATGTTTGTATGTGTGTGTGTATGTATTGATTTATGTTTATATGTGTGTGTATGCATAGATTTATGTGTATATGTATGTTTATGTGTGTAACTATGAACAAATAATTTTTTTTTGTCAATAAACCCTATATTTATGTGTATATGTATGTTTATGTGTGTGTATGTATAGATTGCATGTGTGTGTATGTATAGATTTATGTCAAAAAAAATATTAAGGTTTAGTAAACCCTAAATTGTATCTGTGTGTATGTATAGATTATGTCAATAAACCCTAGATTGTATGTGTGTGTATGTATAGATTATGCTAATAAACCCTAGATTATATGTGTGTGTGTAATTTTTTTTGACAAAATATAATTAAATGGATTTTTAAGGAGTAAAAAAATTTGCATCCACCTTGTCGTGATTTTATTGGGGGTTATATGCGTGCCATCATATTATATTGGGGGTTATATACATGTCGTGATTTTTTGCACTATAGTGAGATGTTGTTGGCTTGGTTGTTGGATACTATATTGAATTTATTGAATTGATACTAGTGTCGATAAATGTATATGTTATTAAATTTTTTGGGTGTGCTCTTGATTTGCCTATGAAAAAGTATATCACATATGCTTGTCTTGTTTATGTGTATATGTATGTTTAAACTCTCATAACTTTCAAACCTAAACCTTAATAGCAGGACTCGTATTCATGCCCTCGTATACCTTTCTCAGGAAAAATGAGGCACGGTGTTAGATACTGTCAACAAGAGTGGGAGAGGTTGTAATTAGACCGCACATATAACTCTTTTATTAGCGTGCGTCATATAGAGGGTACTCCTATTTATAGGTACGGAAATAAAAAGATCGAACAATTTAACTACCTTGTAAATCATGGATTTGATATACAGCAAGATTACTTGTTCGATCGTATTCTATTTTCTCTACCAGAAAACTGGGATGACGTTATACAAAATATATTTCACACACATAATCCCGACATAGCCCTGACCTTGGTTATGTTGTTGAAGAAGGCGGAAAAAAAATCTACCCGTTATGGATACAACGGCGTACAGAGAGCATTGACATAGACTGTGATGTCTCGCGCCACATGCACGTAAAATTGAATCTTGCCAACAAGTTGAGAAATAGGGGATTCCGAGTTCATGTCACTGACATCTACACATCAATCATAGATACCCTTCCTTCTAGTTGGCCACGTGCAAAAATTCATAGGTTCTTAAAAACTAATACCGAATGGATGGAGATCAGACACATTGAACTTATTCTAAAGTCTTACTTTGAAAAGGTATCTATCTATCTATACATATATAACTAATTAAGCTTGATTAATTAGTTATAATTTCATATTACTATAATTAATTAGTCAATTATATTTTTTAATTTTTGTAGATAATGTCGAGAGGAAACAACCCAAGGGTACCAAGTGCCGATGTGACACCACAACGAGGTTCACCATCTCGTGCAGAACCCGAATTCTCAACACCAATGGCTGAGCAATTCACAACTCCACCAATGGTTCACTCCTCACCAAGTCCAACTCCAAGTGCTCCTACGCCCCAATCCAGTACTCCCGTTGCTTTAACGCCCCCATCCAACACTCATGATCCCACCCGCTCAAATAAAAAGAAGCCTATTGGCTTCTCCCTTCTCGGGAATAACCCGACGGGTGATAGGAATGACGTGCTGAACTTTAAAGCCCGGTGTTTGTCACTGGGAAAATTGAACGTGGGAGTCGGTGGACCAGACAATTGGAACCTTGTTGATCAAGCTGTCAAAGATGACATATATGACCAACTTTGCAACCATTTCTCATTTCCTGCCGTTCCAAGAATAAGGTTTTATCTCGGGTTGCTGAAGGATTGAGGAAATACAGGAGAAACCTTCGAAAGAAACATTTCCCGAAAGAGGCAGCGAGCTCAGATATTTTGGCTTTGAAAGAGAAAGTGCCTCCCAATGTTGAAATGCCGGTGGATCAGTGGAATAAGTTTTTAGAGAATGAGGCGAAGGAAAAAAATTTGGTCCAGAGGGAGCAAAACAAAAAAAATAGGGCACAAAAAACTGATATCCATAGGCCGGGATCCAAATCAAATGAGGATTTGAAGAATGAATGGGTGAGTAGGACAAAAGATGGTCCAGATGCCGGTAAAAACCCAAATCGGTCCAACTTAATCCTTCATGCTCGACGGGACAAAGATAATAAATTCCCGCTGCACTTGGCTAAGACACTGGAATCAATAGAGGCCATCAGCAGTCAATCAGATTCGAGCCCTAGTGATGACTTTGACCTTAAAAATGATGCCCTGACTAAGACCTTTCGAAAGGACAAAAGGGGGAGGACGAGAGGTGTTGGCTCACATATGACAAAAACAAAACTTCAACACATTGCACCTCTTGTGGACGAGCTTTCTTCGGTCAAGAATTGTATCTCATCCCAAAAGGAGCACCAGTTGAAGACCGATGGGGATGTCGATGAGATTAAAAATTCCCTGGGATTATTGACAAATCAAATTGGGAAACTTGTGAATCTTTGGGAAAGTTATAGGCCCCCAATGCCTCCTCAAGGTTACCCTTACCCTACTCCTACTCAAGGTTTCACACATCCTTCCCCTCCAACATTCCCCTCTCAAATGCCTCATCCTCTAACATTCCCCTCCCCTGCACCTCCGCCAATCACGGGGCTCGGATCATCGTCAACAACTCACAGTGACTATGGCGAAGAGTACTATATCAAGGACATGAGCAATTCGAGGTTTGTTGGCGTGTGCATACTCATCTCCAGGGTTCCTGGAACTCTAGTACATCACCGACCTTTGGAGAAGGGTGAGGCTAAAATAATGGTCGATGAAATATACAACGGCTGCGGAGATGTACCTGTGTACGTTAACAGCGGGGATGGGATGGAATTGAGGAATTATGCAAAATCTTTTATTACTTGGCCACTTTATCTGTTGGCCAAGATTTAATAATATTTTCTTTCGTTTCAGTTGTAATAATTTTTTTTTGTTTTAGTTGTAAGAATATTGGTTTTGCTTCAGTTGGAATGATATTTTTTTGTTTCAGTTGTAAGTATATTGGTTTTGTTTCGTTTGGAATGATATTTTTTTTGTTTCAGTCGTAAGAATATTCTTTTTGTTTCAGTTGTAATAATATTTTTAACCTATTACCACAAGACTGAAATTTGAAGATTATTGCATGGATTTCCCATAACACAAAGAGTGGATGGGAGAGATTAACCGGATATCAATTAATCATGTAAAGGGCGTTTATGAATTTGTTAAATACGCTTCCAAAAATCTTAAAAGTGAGAAGATTTCGTGTCCGTGCACTCATTGTATTAACGAAAAATATAAGTCATTAGAAGTTGTTGAGTTGCATTTACTAAAGTGGGGAATCTGTCAAGACTATATAATATGGACATACCATGGTGAAAAAGTTGTACCTTATGTTCCAGAAGAATTACCGGGAGCCGACCGTGTAATGGAACCTCAAGGAGTAGAAGTGGTACATGATTCACCAACACATCGTCCATTGACTGACTTAATTGATGATGCTTACGGACTCCACAACCAACAAAACCACCAACCTATGGATACAAATAATGCGCATTATGACCAAGTAAATGAACAAATTGATGCTGAACTACTTGGAGATCGGGAATACATACGGTTGAAAGCCGATGCGGCTAGACCGTTGTATAAAGATTGCGATGAAGATCACTCGGTATTATATGCAATGATTGGTTTGCATAATTTGAAGAGTCAATTTGGTTTGTCTGGAAACAGCGTAACCGGAATTCTTAAGTGGGTTAAAGAAATTCTACCAAAAGAGAACATGTTACCAGACAATTATCCTACCATGAAGAAGAGTTTGAAGGGTTTAGGTTTGAAATACAAATCTATTCATGCTTGCAAGTATGATTGCATATTGTACCGGAATGAGCACGAAGAGAAGGATGAATGTCCTGTATGCAGTGAGCCTAGATATATGGTTTGTGAGAATGGAAATGGCAAACATGCAAAAAATCGCAAGTGCTCGCAAGTCCCACAAAAGGTTTTGAAATATTTTCCACTTGGGCCACGGTTAAAACGTTTTTTTACTGTACCGTGGATAGCGGAGGCCATGACATGGCATGCTCGATGCGAGGTGGGTGGGAATTTGATGCGTCATTCGGTTGATTCACTCATCTAACAAATTTCAAATGCACAACACCATGAATTTGTAAAGGAACCGCGCAACGTTCGTCTTGCAATCTCAACCGATGGGTTTAACCCTTTCGATAATTTAAGTACTAGTCAGAGTTATTGGCCAGTTCTTATGGCGCCTTTAAGTCTTCCTCCGACATTATGCATGAGAAAGGAGTTCACATTGTTATCTCTGTTGATACCCGGGCCGAAAGCTCCCAGTGATGATATTGATATATTCTTAGCACCATTAATCGAAGAACTTAAAGAGTTGTGGGATAAAGGCGTGGCAGCGTTCGATTCTCATAAGGGTGAAGAGTTCACACTTAAAGCAATGGTGATGTGGGCGATCCACGATCTTCCTGCTTACGGTACCTTGTCCGGTTGTAATGTTCATGATTATTTTGGATGTCCCATATGTGGGGAGGAAACTGAAGCCTATTGGTTAAAACATAGTGGTAAGTTGAGTTACACGGGTCATCGTAGATTTATGCCGACCAGTTACCCTTTTAGGAACGACAAGTCTAACTTTTTGCCTGTCGGTCACGAGCGAAGAACGACACCTATTCGACTTTCTAGTCAGCAAATTGAGGAGAAGCCGGTGGATGCGACTGCGGGGAATAGGTACGTAGGCAAACACCCCCAGTTTGTAAACCTAAAGCGTAAAGCTAGGGAGGATCCGAACGACCCTAGTAAAGCGAAGCCATGGTCCAGGCGATCAATATTTTTTGATTTGCCGTATTGGAAAGATCATCGTGTAAGGCATATAATTAATATGATGCACACAGAGAAGAATGTTGCAGAACATTAGATAGGAACATGTCTGGGTGGATCTCATTCCAAAGATGGAGAGCGTGCCCGCCGAGATCTACAGGATATGAAAATAAAGAAGAGACTGTGGTTAAAAAATAATCCAATTATAGGAAGAATTTCTATCCCCCGACTGCTTTCACTTTGACTACTAGTGAGAAGAAGATCCTCTTAGACACGTTGTTCAACTTGAAGACTCCAACCGGTTATTCTGGTAATTTACGTAGGGTAGTAAGCTACCAAGCAAATGACTTGAAACAGTGCAAGTCTCACGACTGGCACGTAATCATCCAATTAATCCCGTTGTTATTTCGGCATTGCTTCTCTGAACGCAAAGATCTCCGTCGGGCAATTATGCAAATCAGTTTGTGTTTTACCCTACTTTGTGCAAAAGTGGTAAACAGAAGGCACATTAAAGCTGCGAAATCAACTTTAGCCGAGGCAGTTTGTGTATTAGAGAAATATTTTCCTCCGTCATTCTTCGATATCAGTATCCACCGGCTTGTGCATTTATGTGGTCCCGTGAGGTATCGTTGGATGTATCCTTTTGAGCGCTTGATGAAAATCTTCAAAGATTATGTAAAGAATACACGGTATATTGGAGGGTTAATTGCTGAAGAATACGTAACGGTGGAATCATCGCTATACGCTAGGGAACATATGCCACAACAAGAGGTGAGGAGGTTTAATCCTCGTGGAGAACGAGTGATAGAGGTACCTGATGAGTTTGAGGACGAATTATCTTTTGGGAACCCTAAAGAGGTGAAACTCACAAACCTACAATACGATCAAGCAACTCGTCATGTCTTCGAATCGCAAGATGAAGTCCAAGACTGGAGAGAGTGAGTATCTACTGAATTCTTCTTCTTTGATTATATGTATTTTTTATTTTATGATCTAAACTCTATAATTTTTCGGTAGGAAGTACGAGAACGAAATTATCCAAAATCAAAGGAGAAATTGGACGACAACTGACTTTAGGGCATGGGTGTCAAAATAGGTACTTTTCACATCTTATGTGTGCGGTTATTTATGCAAAAGAGTTTAAGAAATTCCACACCAACGGTTTTGATTTCATTTCATATCCATATGAGGAAAAGCTTTTGACGCAATACAGTGGAATATCAATTTCCGCCTTGACCACCTGTATCGCTAGCAAAAGTGACAAAAATCCAAAGAATACGGTGCTAACCTATTAAGGGATAATTCAACAAATCCTAGAACTTGATTACTTGGATTTCACAGAAACCGTATTCTATTGTGATTGGGTAAAGGTGGAGGATACAACGAATGCTTGCAAAGTTGATACCGACTCCAAACTTACTATGGTAGATTTATTAAAGCTGAAGACTAAAGACCGCATAGTCGACAAGCCTTTTATTCAGAATGTAAAGAAGGTATTCTACTCGAAGTGCATAAATGATGGCAATTGGTCTATTGTTGTGCATGCACCAAAGGGTATGACTACTGAAGTAGACGCATTAAAGGCTCCAAAAGAGTTCCAGTCAGCTCTTGATGACAACCCTAATTTGAGGGATCTTTTAGTTGATTTAGAGGAAGATTGAGTATCAAAATATTATTTTATCCTCATCAATCTTATTTGTATCCTATTATGATATTGACATTGTATTAGCACTTTACATTAGTTTATGAATTTCATCTACTTTTAAGTGTAATGTCCCGCTATTTGTGCAAATGTTAGATGATTTATCGGTTCTTTTGTTTAGAATAGATATGTTTTCATTTATTTATCTCTATCGTTTGGCTTTAGAGGGCGAAAACCCAAAACAGCCTCCGAACGGCCCCGTGAGGCCCCGTGGGTGGTACCAATACCTCCCATAGGACCAATGTAACTCGTAGGGACAGTGAGTGACGAAAGAACTAGCCCTGGTTTTCTTCCTTTGGTTTTGAATTTGATTTTTTGGTTCTACCATTTTTTTAATTGAACATAACTGTTTGCAAAAAATTCATTATTTTTTCAGTGTCATAGGATACATTGATGTTGGGGTCGAACTACTATCAAACATAATCTGAAATTGCATCGCTGCTGGCATAGAGAAGGTTCTGATTGGCATTGGGTGTAACAAAATATCCAGGTAATGGATAGACCTATGATGAACTTTATTTTAAGGTTAAATATGCATTGATTCAATTTTTTAATTATTTTGGGTTTGGATCCTATTTATGTCTAAACCCCGTAATTTTAAGTTTTTTGTGCCCCCTATATCTTGGGTATTGTTGGCGCATTTGTTTCTTGTCACTTCCAGTGGGGAGAGGGGGGAGGGAGAACATAACTTTTGAACAAAGAATAGTTAGGGTGAACACTAGAAAAAGAAGTCATTATCCAACGGATTGCCACTTTCTAGGCTTAAGGCGCTCCCGGTTTGATTGTACCACGTAAATTTGCAAAAAATTAGACTTAAGCATAAAAACATGCCATCGAATGGTGAAAACATAAAATAGCCACAAAACAGTCCCATAAGAGTCACGAACACCTCGCACGGGACCAATGTAAATCGCAGGAACTGACCTTGTAGTCACGGCGCTCCCGATTTGAGTGTATGACGTAAATTTGCAAAAAAATAAACTTAAGCATAAAAACATGCCATCGAAGGGTGAAAACGTAAAACATCCTTAAAACGGTCCCGTAAGAGTCATGAACCCCTCGCACGGGACTAATGTGACTCGTAGGAACCGACCGCGTAGTCACGGGGCTTCCGATTTGAGTGTATGACTTAAATTTGTAAAAAGTTAGACTTAAGCATAAAAACATGGCATCGAAGGGTGAAAACATAAAATATCCATAAAACGGTTTTGTAAGAGTCACGAACACCTCGCACGGGATTAATGTAACTCATAAAAATCGACCGCGTAGTCACGGGGCTCCCGGTTAGAGTGTACGACGTAAATTTGCAAAACAAATAGACTTGAGCATAAAAACATGCCATCAAAGGGTGAAAACGTACAACAAGCACAAAATGGTCCTGTAAGAGTCACGAACACCTCGCACGGGACCAATGTGACTCGTAGGAATCGACCACGTAGTAACGGTGCTTCCGGGTTGAGTGTACGACGTAAATTAGCAAAAATTTAGACTTGCATGCCATCGAAGGGTGAAAATGTAAAACAACCTTAAAACGGTCCCGTAAGAGTCACGAACACCTCGCACGGGACCAATGTAACTCGTAGGAACCGACCGCGTAGTCACGGCGCTCCCGGTTGGATTGTACGACATAAATTTGCAAAAAAATAGACTAAAGCATAAAAGCATGCCTTACAAGGGTGAAAACGTAAAAAAGCCACAAAACGGTACCGTAAGAGTCACGAACACCTCACACGGGACCAATGTTAATAGTAGGAACCAAACGGGTAGTCACAAGGATCCCGGTTTGAGTATACGGCGTAAATTTGCAAAAAGTTAGACTTGAGAATAAAAAAGATGCCATCGAAGGGTGAAAACGTAAAACACCCACAAAACGGTCCCGCAAGAGTCACGAACATCTCGCACGGGACCAATGTAAGTCGTAGGAACCGACCATGTAGTCACGGCGCTCCCGGCTTGTGTGTGTGCGTGTGTGCACGTTTGTGTGTGTGCGCGTGTGCGTGTGAGTGGGAAAGGGGGAGGGGATGGGCAGGGGGCGCATGTGTGCATGTTTATGTGTGCGTGTGTGCGAGTGGGGAAGGGGGGAGGGGACGGGCAGGGGGCGTGTGTGTGCGTGTGTGTGTGTTTGTGTGTGTGTGTGTGAGTGGGGAAGGGGGGAGGGGACGGGGCATGTATGCATATATGTAGTGAGAGTGTGTGCGTGTGTGCGTGCGTGTGTTTGTGTGCGCATGTGAGTTTGTGCATATTGGTGATAAAATACAAAATAAAATAGAGAGTATACCTGATCTAGGGTGAATCCAAGAGTGGGATCTATAAAACAAACCTCCTGACACTCATATTTAGTCATCGGATCCATTACGGTTGCCTCCGGTTCCGGTATCACGTAGGACTTTAAATAATTGTCACCTGAAAGAGAAATAACATATCAGAATTATATAATTATTAATATGAAACTAAATGAGAGATTTAAAAATAAAACATACCATATGCTCAGTGCATCCTACTTATCAGGCCATCCATTACAACAGTGATGAGAAGCTTCACAGTGATAAATCATACTTGCTGAAACAAAAGATTCAACAAAAATATATTAAAACAAATTCGTGAGGTATACCTCGTTTTTGGCAGCAACGTGAAACCCCCAATCCAAACACTTAATAGATATGCCAGTGTATACATGTTTGTGTGTGTGTTTGTGTGCGCGTGTGTGCGTGTGTGAGTGGGAAAGGGGGGAGGCGACGGGGCAAGGGGCGGGGCGGGGCAGTGTTGCATATATATGCAGTTGCATCTGCATATATATGCAACCGCTGCATATATATGCAGATGCCGCTTACAATCGACTTTTGATGAAGGTTTGCCTGCGTATAGAACGCAAGTTCGCGTGCCAGGTCATCATTCACGTCCACCTCTTGCTCTTGGTCAATGTTAACAGATAGGTTGTGTATCCAATCCACGTTATCAGTAGACCATCCTTGTTGTATAGATCTAATAAATATTTATAATGTGCCTACCTCTATTCAAACAGTCCGAAATTGCACCCTTATTGTGACAAAGAAATCCACATTGACCGGGGGCTTTATCCTCCACATTTGCCTCCGTGGGTACATAATATCCCTCCTACCAATAAGCACCGAGGGTACGCTTATTTAAAGTAATGAAAAGTAATTATTTGTCACTGAATCGAAATACCTGGAAAATAAAACCAAACAATCATGTCAAGTTTGCAATGGGTTTGAAATCCTAAATGTTTTCGAGACTATCCAATATCCTAACCATCTGTAATAATTAAGGCTCTAAATCAATCAACCATCCATAATCGCGGGTGAAAACTTGAAACAGCCCCCGAACATTCCCGTGGATAGCACCAACACCTCCCACGGGACCAACGTAACTCGTAGGAACTGACCCCGCAGCCGCGGGTCTCCCGATTTGAGAATACGACGGTAATTTGCGTATTTCTAGACTTAGGCTTAAAAACATGGCGTTAGAAGGTGAAAACTCGAAACAGCCCCCGAACGTCCACGTGGGTGGCACCAACACCTCCCACGGGACCAATGTAACTCGTAGGAACTGACCCCACAGCCGCGGGTCTCCCGGTTTGAGAATACGACGGTAATTTGCGTATTTCTAGACTTAGGCTTAAAAACATGGCGTTAGAAGGTGAAAACTCAAAACAGCCCCAGAACAGCCCCGTGGGTGGCACCAACACCTCTCACGGGACCAACGTAACTCTTAGGAACTAACCCCGCAGTCGCGGGTCTCCCGATTTGAGAATACGACAGTAATTTGCATATTTCTAGACTTAGGCTTAAAAACATGGCGTTAGAAGGTGAAAACTCGAAACAGCCCCAGAACGTCCCCGTGGGTGTCACAAACACCTCCCACGGGACCAACGTAACTCGTAGGAACTGACCCCGCAGTTGCGGGTCTCCCGGTTTGAGAATACGACGATAATTTGCGTATTTCTAGACTTAGGATAAAAAACATGACGTCGAAGGTTTTTTTTGCAAATAGTTAGACTTGAGAGTAAAAAAGATGCCATCGAAGGGTGAAAAAGTAAAACAACCACAAAACGGTCTAGTAAGAGTCACGAACACCTTGAACGGGACCAATCTGACTCGTAGGAATCGACCGTGTAGTCACGGGGCTCCTGATTAGAGTGTACGACGTAAATTTGCAAAAAATTTAGACTTGAGCATAAAAACTTTCAATCGAAGGGTGAAAACGTAAAACAGCCAGAAAAAAGGTCCCGTAAGAGTCACGAAACCTCGCACGGGACCAATGCGACTCATAGGAACCGATCGCGTAGTCACGGGGCTCCCGGTTTGAGAATACTTTCTAAATTTGCACAAAGTTCGACCTGAGCATAGAAAGATGCCATCGAAGGTTGAAAACGTAAAACAAGCACAAAACGGTCTTGAAAGAGTCACGAACACCTCACACGGGACCCATGTGACTCGTAGAAACCGACCACGTAGTCACGGGGCTCCCGGTTTGAGTGTACGACGTAAATTTGCAAAAAAATAAACTTAAGCATAAAAACATGCAATCGAAGGGTGAAAACATAAAATAGTCTTAAAACGGTCCCGTAAGAGTCACGAACCCCTCGCACGGGACTAATGTGACTCGTAAGAATCGACCGCGAAGTCACGGGGCTCCCGGTTTGAGTGTACGACGTAAATTTGTAAAAAATAAACGTAAGCATAAAAACATGCCATCGAAGGGTGAAAACATAAAACAATCTTAAAACGGTCCCGTAAGAGTCACGAACCCCTTGAACGGGACCAATCTGACTCGTAGGAATCGACCGTGTAGTCACGGGGCTCCTGATTAGAGTGTACGACGTAAATTTGCAAAAAATTTAGACTTGAGCATAAAAACTTGCAATCGAAGGGTGAAAACGTAAAACAGCCAGAAAAAAGGTCCCGTAAGAGTCACGAAACCTCGCACGGGACCAATGCGACTCATAGGAACCGACCGCGTAGTCACGGGGCTCCCGGTTTGAGTGTATGACGTAAATTTGCAAAAAGTTAGACTTAAGCATAAAAACATGCCATCGAAGGGTGAAAACGTAAAATATCCATAAAACGGTCCGGTAAGAGTCACGGACACCTCGCACGGGATTAATGTAACTCATAGAAACTGACCGCGTAGTCACGGGGCTCCCGGTTAGAGTGTACGACCTAAATTTGCAAAAAAAATAGACGTGAGCATAAAAACATGCCATTGAAGGGTGAAAACGTACAACAAGCACAAAACGGTCCCGTAAGAGTCACGAACACCTCGCACGGGACCAATGTGACTCGTAGGAACCGACCGCGTAGTAACGGGGCTTCCGTGTTGAGTGTACGACGCAAATTTGAAAAAAAATTAGACTTGGGCATAAAAACATGCCATCGAAGGGTGAAAACCTAAAATAGCCACTAAACGGTCCGGTAAGAGTCACGAACACCTCGCACGGGACCAATGTGACTTGTAGGAACCGACGACATAGTCACGGGGCTCCCGGTTTGAATATACGATGTAAATTTGCAAACAGTTAGACTTGCATGCCATCGAAGGGTGAAAACATAAAACAACCTTAAAACGGTCCCGTAAGAGTCACGAATACCTCGCACGGGACTAATGTAACTCGTAGGAACCGACCGCGTAGTCACGGCGCTCCCGGTTGGAGTGTACGACATAAATTTATAAAAAAATTGACTTAAGCATAAAAGCATGCCATTGAAGGGTGAAAACGTAAAAAAGCCACAAAACGGTCCCGTAAGAGTCACGAACACCGCGCATGGGACCAATGTTAATAGTAGGACCGAATGGGTAGTAATAGGGATCCCAATTTGAGTGTACGGCGTAAATTTGCAAAAAGTTAGACTTGAGAATAAAAAAGATGCCATCGAAGGGTGAAAACGTAAAACACTCACAAAACGTGCCCGCAAGAGTCACGAACATCTCGCACGGGACCAATGTAAGTCGTAGGAACCGACCGTGTAGTCACGGGGCTCTCGGTTAGAGTGCACGACATAAATTTGCAAAAAGTTAGAATTAAGCATAAAAACATGCCATCGAAGGGTAAAAACGTAAAACAAACACAAAATGGTCCCGTAAGAGTCACGAACACCTCGTTCGGGACCAATGCGACTCGTAGGAACTGATCGCGTAGTCACGGGACTCCCGGTTTGAGTGTACGACGTAAATTTGTAAAAAGTTTGATTGAAGCATAAAAATATGCCATCGAATGGTGAAAACGCAAAACGAACACAAAACGGTCCCGTAAGAGTCACGAACATCTCGCACGGGACCAATGTGAGTCGTAGGAACCAACCGTGTATATATATATATATATATATATATATATATATATATATATATATATATATATATATACATACCAGTATATATACTGCATATATATACTATATATACAGTATATATAATGGTATATATATGCATATATAATGGCCCGCAACCCTTCCTCTGGAATTTGAATAATGCCAGATCGCAACATCTGTAACTCTTTGACAAATGGATTTATTCACAAACCTAGCACTTGCTATAATGCAGTAATCAGTACTTGCATTTTGATCCATGCTGGCCAAAAATGAGTAAGATTGGCCAACATGGATATCTATACTGGTATAATTTTGTTGAGATGTGTATTATCCCTCTGTTTCTGCTAGCAGCAGGTTGGTTTATTAGGTTCAGAATCTTGGATCTCTTAGGTAAACTCTGTATCTAATTTTTGTTTTAGCCTTTAGGTTTTTGGATATGATAATTTTCGATTGAAATGTATATTGATTTCCAATAAAACCTTTATATGGTTGTTTTGCAGATATTTGGTGTAATAATGCACTGTACTTTGGTGTAAACATTTGGATTTGCAGATATTTGGTGTAATTTTGCAAAAATCAAAAGTACAGTGCATTATTATTCGATATAGAGATTGTATGGTTGTTATGATTATTCTATACATAAACTATTATTTGTATTTTCAGATTTACTGAACATCGGTTCTCGAAATAAGTGCATTAGCGCCAGACGTGAGCTAAGATGTCACTTCAATATGGGCTTTCATTTGTGTTTGTATAGGTAAATTCCATTCACTCATACGATCAACGCTATGGTTTATGTTAGTTAGGTAAATTACCAATTTTGATCATATCACCTGTTAAAGAGTGGACTGGGTGGAGTATTAACAAATCATCAATACAATAGTTTAATATAACCACACTTACTCTTATGTTTTTAAAGTATATCATCTTAAATCATTACTTTATTTGAAAAAATGTCTAAACAAAATGTCATGGTTGACAGTTATAGCATCTTAAATCATTACTTTGTTTGAGAGTAGATACAATACATACATTTGAGCAGTTCAGTATGCATTAATTTTGTATATAAACATCAGTTTTGTATACAATATATACCATATAAACAGCAGTGGTTCTCCCATCTATTTTTATATAGATTACTGGTATATATTTTTTGTTTATATAGATTGTTGGTATAAAAAATGTAAACTCAAAACAATGTATTGAGAACACCTATCTGCTATGCGGGGACTGATTTATTCAGGTTGTGATTTTACGTGGACTGAAAACACCTCTAAGTGGTATATAGCTTTGTTTTTTCAGGATGTGGTTATATGTGGACTGATTTTACATTCACAACACTTATAACAGGTATATTTTAACCCTCTCTTTATTTATCTCAAGATTCCGCATGTCAAAGTTAGTATTTGGGGTCTGTTTAGGCCAATCCTTGAATAAAACAAAGCTATCTAACTAATCATTTGAAATGTCGTACGGGACCAATGTAACTCGTTAGAGGGTGAAAACTCGAAATAACCCCCCAACGGCCCCGTGGGTGGCACCAACACCTCCCACGGGACCAATGTAACTCGTAGGAACTGACCCCGCAGTCGTGGGTCTCCCGGTTTGAGAATACGATGATAATTTGCTTATTTCTAGACTTAGGCTTAAAAATATGGCGTTAGAGGGTGAAAACTCGAAACAACCCCCGAACTGCCCCGTGGGTGGAACCAACACCTCCCACGGGACCAATGTAACTCGTAGGAACTTACCGCGCAACCGCGAGACTCACGGTTTGAGAATACGACAATAATTTGCATATTTCTAGACTCAAGAAAAACATGGCGTTAGAGGGTGAAAACTCGAAACCACCCCCGAACGGCCTCGTGGGTGGCACCAACACCTCCCACGGGACCAATGTAATTCGTAGAAACGAATCCCACAACAGCGGGTCTCCCGGTTTGAGAATACGACGTTAATTTGCATATTTCTGGACTTAGGCTTAAAAACATGGCGTTAGAGGGTGAAAACCCAAAACAGCCTCCGAACGACCCCGTGGGTGGAAAAAACACCTCCCACGGGACCAATGTAACTCGTAGGAACTGACTACACAGCTGCAGGTCTCCCAGTTTGAGAATACAACGATAATTTGTATATTTCTAGACTTAGGCTTAAAAATATGGCGTTAGAGCGTGAAAACTCGAAACAGCCCCCGTACGGCCCCGTGGGTGGCACCATCACCGCCCACGAGACCAATGTAATTCGTAGGAACTGACCACACAGCTGTGGGACTCCCGGTTTGAGAATACAACGGTAATTTGTATATTTCTAGACTTAGGCTTAAAAATATGGCGTTAGTGGGTGAAAACCCAAAACAGCCCCCGAACGGCCCCGTGGGTGGCAACATCACCTCCCACGGGACCAATGTAACTCATAGGAACTAATCCCGCAGTCGCAGGTCTCCCGGTTTGAGAATACGACGATAATTTGCATATTTCTGGACTTAGGCTTAAAAACATGGCGTTAGAGGGTGAAAACCCAAAACAACCCCCGAACGGCCCCTTGGGTGGCACCATCACCTCCCACGAGACCAATGTAACTCGTAGGAACTTACCACACAGCCGCGAGACTCCCGGTTTGAGAATACGACGGTAATTTGCATATTTCTAGACTTAGGCTTCAAAATATGGCGTTAGAGGGTGAAAATCCAAAATAGCCCCCGAACGGCCCCGTGGGTGGCGCCAACACCTCCCACGGGACCAATGTTACTCGTAGGAACTGACCGCGCAGCCGCGAGACTTCCGGTTTGAGAATACGATGATAATTTTCATATTTCTAGATTTAAGCAAAACATGGCGTTAGAGGGTGAAAACTCGAAACAACCCCCGAACGGCCCCGTGGGTGGCACCAACACCTCCCACGGGACCAATGTAACTCGTAGGAACTGACCCCTCAGCCGCGGGTCTCCCGATTTGAGAATACGACGATAATTTGCATATTTCTAGACTTAGGCTTAAAAACAGGGTGAAAACCCAAAAACATCCCCCGAACGGCCCCGTGGGCGGCACCATCACCTCCCACGGGACCAATGTAACTCGTAGGAACTGACCCCGCAGCCGCGGGTCTCCCGGTTTGAGAATACGATGATAATTTGCTTATTTCTAGACTTAGTCTTAAAAACATGGCATTAGAGGGTGAAAACTCGAAACAACCCCCAAACGGCCCCGTGGGTGGAACCAACACCTCCCACGGGACCAATGTAACTCGTAGGAAATTACCGTGCAACCGCGAGACTCCCGGTTTGAGAATACGACGATAATTTGCATAAATCTAGACTCAAGCAAAACATGGCGTTAAAGGGTGAAAACTCGAAACAGCCCCAGAACGACCCCGTGGGTGGCACCAACGCCTCCCCCGGGACCAATGTAACTCGTAGGAACTGACCCCGCAGCCGCGGGTCTCTCGGTTTTAGAATACGACGATAATTTGCATATTTCTAGAGTTAGGCTTAAAAACATGGCGTTAGAGGGTGAAAACCCAAAACAGCCCCCTAACGGCCCCGTGGGTGGCACCAACACCTCCCACGGGACCAATGTAACTCGTAGGAACTGACCCCGCAGCCGCGGGTCTCCCGGTTTTAGAATACGATGATAATTTTCATATTTATAAACTTACGCTTAAAAATATGGCGTTAGAGGGTGAAAACTCGAAATAACCCCCGAACGGCCCCGTGGGTGGCGCCGACACCTCCCACGGGACCAATGTAACTCGTAGGAACTGACCCCACAGCCGCGGAACTCCCGATTTGAGAATACGATGATAATTTGTATATTTCTACTTGGTTACTGATAATTTTAACTCATATATGCAATTTTTCAGCTTGATTAAATTTTTTGTAAAACTACTTGGTTACTGATATTTTTTTTATGTATCCTATCATTTGTAGGATTTTTGCACGCGGATCAAACGAAGGAGGCAATGGTCTACAGCATGAAGATTGTTTATATGTTGTGGACAATCAGGATTTTGTCAGCCATGCGGGCTTTTATTGTTTAGTTTTATGGCCGTGTAGGCTTTTATAATTTGATTGTTGAATTTTATGGCCGTGCAGGCTTTATAATAAGTAGGTTTTACATTTACAGGTTTTAGAATGTCAAGAAAATAGAGGAAACTCTGCCCAATTTTTTTTTTTGGTCTGTGAATTATTAAGACGTGTAATATTTATAAGTTTGTATATATATTTGTTTATTAACAACGTTCTCGATTCGTAATTTGTGATTTTTTTTATTGTTTTGCCAATAATAAATATTTGTAACACCTCGTACGCGTCAAACGTTACACGTAGCAACTGATGGTGTACTCGCAGGACCCCCAGTTTTAGGATTGGACCAAAAAAATACATTTTTTTTAAAATTATAGTTAGATATGGTCATGGACTTTGTCCATGACCATTTTTATTTTTTCGTCACGCATAAAAATGGTCGCGGCCAAAGTCCGCGACCATTTTTTTCGTCACGATTGTGGGTCACGGACTTTGGCCGCGACCATTTATTTTTTATTTTTTTTTGTCACGGTTGTGGGTCGCGGACTTTGGCCGCGACCAATTTGTTACGGTTGTGGGTCACGGATTAGGACCGCGACCAATTTTTTTAATATTTTTTTGTCACGGTAATGAGTCGCGGACTTTGGCTATGACCAATTTGTCACGGTTGTGGGTCACGGATCAGGGCCGCGACCATTTTTTTTTATTTTTTTGTCACGGTCGTGGGTCGCGGACTTTGGCCGCGACCATTTTGTCACGGTTGTGGGTCATGGATGAGGGTCGCGACCCATCACGACATGTGTCACGGCCTAAGTCCGCGACCATCTGCCGTGACCCCTCTCGGCCGTGACCATTTTTTAGTCACGGACTTGGGCCGCGACCCACGAAAATGGTCACGCCCGAAATGGTCACGGCCCAAGTCCGCGACCCACAACTTTAGTCAGGGATTTTGGCCGTGACCAATCGCCAGTTTTGGTGTAGTGTGCCCCGCAAGCATATATTCAATATGTTTATTTACACATCCCTTTTATTTAAGATGACTCTGAAATTACACTAACTAGGGCGCCCATACACCCTATGTCCCGTGCTTAACTGCACAAAATTTACCTTAATTAACCAGAGTGTCCATACACCCTATCCCCGTGCTCAACCGCACGAAAGTTACCCAACTATGCTAGCCGTAACTCGTAGTATAACTTCTAACCCGTAGTCATATCCCATACATGAATAATAACCGGGGTACCCAACCGATGTACTAATGACCAAACATTTGCCCACTTCCAACGTTGCACTAAGTTTCATGCGTGGGACGTCTCGCAAAGTGAAATCCAAACAAGGAACCCCCCTAATACACTATTATCTAACATTTTCCGTCGTTGAGATCTGTTAGACCCTCAGTCCATAGTACGTACCCCCAAATACTTGTCTCTCAACACAAAAGCATATAAGCATGCTATTATGTTACAAAAGATAACATAAAATACCGCGCCCTTACTATCACTAGTTCTTGCGCAAAATAAATCCCGAGCTATCTCTCCCCGTTCGAAAATAATTCTAACCACCCTGAATCGCTTCAGTATACATCCTTTCTTACTGGGAAAAATATAATAATACAAGACATTCTTATATGTCTTTCGTACCACACAATACAAGCTATATACACACACATATATATAGGCTAGTCTCCTTCGCAGGTGCCGAGTAGGAGTCATTCACAACCTGGTGTCATGAACACCAAAACTTACTATCACTATCCGTAATAGTTCACACCCATTGCTAACCAATCCATCCCCAGGAAAAATCACGCTTCCTTAACACTCAAAATGAGTAAATCTTATAAAGTATACCCTCTCAGTTTTCACACCTGCTCCCCTACATATAAGACCAAAGAGATCCCTGTTACCCCGTGGTAACCATATACTTAATAGTAACACTACTATACACCCACTAAACTCGTCCCCCGCGCGAATATAGTGCTAACAAGAATATTATGATCACTCGTGTCACGAAATTCACCCCATCTCTCCGAGGATAAAAATCATACTTCCACTTGCCTATCCACCGACGACCTAAATGGTTCCTGGACATAATATTCCCATCCGACCGAACCAAAATTTCACAATTGTTGTCCCTACTGGGCATTCCACTTTTATCCCTTGCCTCATGGTGGACATAATCAATTGTTGTGGTTCCACTTCCACACATAAGATACCTTTTTGTGTCAATCCCCTACCTCTGGCCCAAATGGACATGTTGGGGTTGTCCTTCTCGCGTACTTGGTAGTCTTGACCCTAAGTGCTACCCCCGTTATCCCTTAGGCTTCCCTAGCCTTATGGGACTCGTTATTGGCCTCGATGACCCGGATCAAATCCACCATCAATAGGTAGAAATTTACTTAATTTAAAACGTCAAAATGGGTCCCTTATTAGGTATACCCTTCCGTCGTTCTTCACTAGCACCATTAAATCTCATTTTGTTCTGAGGTTAAAATCTATAACCTCATTGGCTCCTACATCTTAGAAGCGTTAATATAAGCTGGTAACAAAAGATATTGATGACCTCAACCCTAGTCATCCTAGTCGGATTTCCCATCCATTATTGTGTATTTTCACACAGTTCATTATCCATTTGCGGGTTCCTTTATCATTATCCGTATCCCCTTCATCGGTTACGAAGTTCGCTTATACAATTTATCGTCTCTCTCACGATCAGTTACAATCTTACCCATTTCATAAACTCTGAAATTTCACTCGCATCCTTATTGGAATAGTGGATGTACGGTCTTATGGTCACACCGTACCCAAAATTTCTCGTTTGACTCCATATTTTCCCCTTCATACGTGGTGACTGACTCTCTTACCACTACAACATCTCCCCACTGGGCCAAAAATTTCATTCAAAATTTTGTCCTGGGTGCCACCGCACACCATCTTATACAATTGTCCTTTGGTTATTTCCTCCCATCGACTTATCGCGATACTCTGCTACTCAATCCTCATGGATGGCCCTTCCAAAAGGGTCCTTCCCCACTTCCCCACCCTTTGCTGACTACGTCGGGTGAGACTGAAGTTGTACCACTGTTATCTACAACAGTGCTTTAGGATACTATGGCTGTCGGGTGATTATTCTATCCCCACGGGCCTGAACAACAATCAAGGTGATTCCTATCACGATCACCATTTCCAGAATACCCCATGTCTTCTGTTGAGCCTCTCCTCCTAAAATCATCCTCTGACCCTCGTTGGTCGCCCCAAAGAATGTTCGGTATACAAAAGCCCAACCGAACTCGTGTAATCACATCACTATACTTGATAGCAAGAGAACGTGAGTCGCATACGTAGAGGAATACAACAATCCTATCATAAGGCTATACATTAAATAATGCTAAGCTGAAATGTGAAAAGTCGCACAAATCCTAAGGACACTAGAACCTGAGGATCTGATACCATCTTTGACACCCCGCCTAATTAAACCCCGGGTGATCAGTCCTAAATTAAATTAGAACAGGTTTCTCAGTTGGTTCATTCTTAGCATCACTGTCGAAACTTTTAATTACTAACCACCTAAGTGAAATTAGACTGGTGCCAAGTTTTATCTTTCATTAATTCAAATAAATACTCATGCAGAAATAAATCATTAACAGTCACAAGTTAACTGAATCCATCATTCATATAAATAAGAAACTGACCAAGTAAACCATCGGCTAAAATTCAACACAAATGTAAAGATAGATAATAATGGATCTTAAGTATCCGAAATAAATACTAAATAAACACCGTGAGCAACATGCTCGGATAACTGATAGAAAATCCCTACACTAGGAATAGAAGGAATAGAGGCGCCTATCCAAATCCTGCACCATCCACATATACTGCAGCAGCGAATCCCTGGAATGAATCAAGCCAGGCATCCCTGTGGCTGGACACCTTAAAAGTTAAGGAAATATTTTTATTGCAAGGGTTAGAACCCAAAATATTTTGAAAATATTTAGCAAATGATTAACTTGCAGTAATAAAATATGCATGAATGCACTTCATATTTTAGTTAGCGTCGCACTCCCTTGAGGACATACTCACTCCTCAACTAATGTGCACACCTAACGCCTTCTTTATATCCCACCTAGTCCTCTACCCCAAAACTAGATACTTGATATAACTCTTGTCAATTGCCCTACTCAATCCCGAGTATTTTAAACGCATGATTTATAAGTTATTCACCACCTTAACTTAGTTAATCATATTTCCTTGAAATCCATATAACATTCACTAGTTATATAAATAATACAATTTTCTCCATGTATTTGAATTATCCGTATATAATTATTTACCCCATTTTATACGTAAATTTATCTTACAACAATCACACGTATGTTGAATATGAATATACCCCATATATAATTACTTACTATTCACTATATGTATTTAATGACCCGTATAGAACTATCTATCCCATTATATACATAGAACCATATTACAACATTCACACATATGTTGAATATAAATATAACCCATCCTCCCAAGTAATAACTCATCGGATGTATTCTCTAAAGTTCTATCCCACTAGATGTACTCACATGACCTAGTTACTCCAAGTTAGAATTGCTCACTAAATTGGCCAAATATAAACATAATGGAGTCGATCATATTCCCTCCCTGAAAGTGAGATAAGCTCCTCACCCATATAACGGACGCTATGATCCGGGGATATACTCTCCCTACTCCTCAAGCCAGGGGATTCACCCAGAACGCGCAACCTCCCTTGATAGCACTAGAGTATATAAATTAAATAAATATCTAATCACTGATATTTAATAGCACACACAATATATATACTATCACCCCACTGTATATATATAATAATTAGTTCCCGGTATTACCCTGTATAAAAATCTGTAGCCCTAGCCTATTATTTTCCTCGAGTCTATGGTCCGACTCTAATTTAATTACTTTACACATTAATTAATATAATACTTTCCCGAGTCTATAGTCCGACTCTAATTTAATTAATCTGCACATTAATTAATTTAACACTTTGGTGTCACTCAACCAATACCCGGACTCGCTCACTTGGCCCGTATCTTATTACTACCCGAGTCTATATTCCGACTCCAAATTAATTAATCACACCTCAATTAATTTAATAATATTTTAGTGTCACTTGACTACTATTTCGGCCCGTAATTTAATACTTATGAATTTATTTCCCAAGATTCCTCCCATAAGATTTCACACCCTTATGTCCGTTTAACATTCTTAATACCACCTCCAACAAGTCCTAGGTAATAAGAGTTACTTTAATTTGCACTAATTATATCCCCTTAAAAGTCCCCCAAACAATTAAGGCTTATATATATTAAAACTAGCGTAACTGTCAAAATCCCTAAGCAGTTGATCGATCGACTCTAAGGATCGATCGATCGATCGAACAACTCATCTTCTCCGATTCTCTGTTTCATCCATTAACAGGATACTAAGGTTTTAAATCCTCAATTTACCACCTCAAAGATAGGTTCTATTTATATCTTCTCAATTAGAATATGTTATAATCATCTCCTAACCAAATTAGCATCATCGATTTTAAGAATATAATCCCAATCCACAAATGGGTTTTCTGTATTCTCATCATATTCATAAGAAATCAATTCTCCAAATCCGAATTCATACATCTTTACTATCAGAGTATGCTATAGTTCTAATTCCAACAACATTGAATACTTCTATAACACCAATTGAATCATTAATCACACAGTATGTTCAATTTCTTGAAAACCCAATTAAATGTCATAACCCACCCAAAAACGGATTTGGGTTTACACCCACCATAATATGAATTGATTATCATAAAATTATAATCACAGCAAGTTAACCACTTGCCTCTGGTTTCATAGAGTCTGATTCGTTGGTGTAGAGACAGGCTTGATGATGAACACTCAATTTTTGTTCCTTGATTTGTCTCCAAAAGATTCCCAATTTATTCTCCGATTGCTCCCTCTAGTTTCCTGTCCAACTCTTTGGTTTAGATATGTGTTTCTCTGCATTTTAGCACTCTTAGGTTTCGGTTTAACACACTAATCCCGTTTTTTGGCTTATGTGCTTAATTAAAATGGTCCAACTACCCCCGTGTGGGCCCGATCATGCCCAAAAATGCCCCGTAACCCATTTACCACTCCCAGGTACACTTTTTCGACTATCTCGACCCATTCGGACTCAGCCGTGCGCTCAGAATCGACATTCGAATTAATTGATAAAATCCTTATCTCACACCCAAATTAGTCTATACCGACTCCCGGCTGAGATAAATAAATGTTACATCACTAATACACGTTATAACGTAATTAAATTATTACTATTCACTTAGTAATTAAATTTCCCTAAATATTAACCATTCACTCTCCGATTAATATTTAAATAATTATTACCATAATTAATTCAATTAAATTACGACACACAAGAAATTTAAAATTTCCCGTATTCATTAAATAATACATGCACAGAAATACGGGGTGTTACAGTAGTACGTCGTTCCAGTAGCATAGGTGCGAGACTAGGTGGTAATTGTTGGTAGGTATTCTCTAAGTAATAAGATATGAAATACTTGTGCTTTTGGTGATCTTTAGGTATGAGACTAGGGATGGGTTAGACTGGTTCACCTGAAATAAAGGGTGGGGATAATAAAGAAATATGATAAATTGACAATAATTTGATAACTAACGCCTAACACAAAAAACGGGTATTAAATGGATTTTCATTGCAAATATGTGAAAAAATAATAAAGATTAGGTTGGATGGCTATAGTGACGTGGGTGTGTGATGGCGTTGCCAATATGTGCAGGGCTAATGAAATTGGGTTGGGTGGCTATAGCGACGTGCCGTGTGTGGAACATCACAATATGTACAGGGCTAATGAAATTGGGTCCACTAGCTATAGTGAAGGGAATGGGTGTGATGGATTGGTAATTTTAGGCAGTCCCGAATATGTGAAAGATCCATAGATAGGTCGGCTTGCCATAGTGGCGTCACTTCGATAATAAATTGATTAAACGCATTTAATTAAGTTAATAACTTTGGTAAAATGACTTTAATAATTAAACCTAAATAGTCTGGTAGCTTAGTATGTGGGTAGTTAGTGTCGTGTTTCTTTATTCGCATTTAATGATATCGTTTAATTTAAAATACTCTATTGTGATATTTATCATGTATGATGCTTATGTCTGGGCTCATGGACCCTAGTTGGGAGGAGTAGTTAGTGTTCACGCTTTGGAATTTTATCCATTGCGTTGACTAATCTTTCAGGTATAGTTGCTCGAGTAACTGCATATGATGGATTTGAGATCTTTGGAGTACAGATGGAGATTTAGTTTTACTTCTTTAGTAGTCTAGATCATTTCTATTCCGCCGTTTTATTTATGAGACAGTTATTATGGATTTGGTGGGACAATCGGTTCGACAGTTATTTATGATTTTCAGTTAGGATTTGTAGTTGAATTATTTATTTCGAGTTTTATTCTCTCTTTGGAGTTTGACTTTATTTTTGAGTTAGAATGATGTTGGATTTTATTGCATGGATGTTTATATTCGTTAGATTTATTTAAATAAGTTCTTATGAAAAAAGTTTTTATTATCTCACATTTTTGTCACATGTTGAGAATGATATTTTATTTAGTGACGACCGACGTAGATTGGTGCAGTGGCTGGCCACCCCGACGTCAAATTTGCATGGGGTGTTACAACCACCCATGAGCGCACCAGCCAGGATAAAAGAAATATATTAGCCCCACAAGCTCAAATGGGCAATATGCCCAATGCCTTCTAACAAATTTTATTAATGCTAATTAATAGACGAAATGACTACATAGAGCAGAAATTGAAATAAGTCTTCCACAATGAGATTGGGGAGAGGGGCGGGGTAATCGGTCACAAAAGAAACTTTTTTCCAAGTTCATAAATCATTATGTTCCTTGAATTTACAAACTAGTTTTAATTTATCCGATGATCCCTTCTCCCATCATTCCTACAAAAATCACTCTACTTCGATTAATTTGCGCATTTTTTTGGAATTTGAAAAAACAAAATAATATATAGGAGTGCTACTTAATACTTTTTTATCCACAAAGTACTCGCTTGGATTCTAGAACTCACAAAGAGTTTGTTCCCTCTTAAACATAGAGCATTAAACTTAGGTTGGATTTGTTCTTTTTATTTGAATCTGAAGTCTAAATCTGAAATCTAAATTCTGAAAAATATGTTTATTTTCTTGTCTGAATGCACGAGTATAAATGTATTTAGACTTATTCAAATTTTAAATTCAGACTTCAAATGTATATTTACCTCTTAATCATTCAGAGGCAAAAATAACCGTTAGCTTCTTAATTATTTAAAGAAACAAACAATTTTTGGTACCTCTTAAGTTTGAATGGTTTAGTTTGAGACAAACACTAACTTAAAACCTTTTTCCTATCCAATAATGTTGTCATTCCAAGCCCCTTAATATATTCCTCCAATAAACTTACAATGCCCCTCTCTTTTGCCTTTTGGTATATGCACGTTCTGCCAATAAGACCAACTAAAGAGATGGGTTGCGTTTGATTTTTCATCTGAATCTGTAGTCTAAAATCTAAATCGAAAAAATATATTTGTTATTATGTCTGAATGCACCTCTAAATGAATGTATTTAGACGCATTCACGCTTTAGATGTAAATTTACCTTGTAATCATTTAGAGTAAAAAATAGTCTTTTAACCTTTTAATCATTTAAAAAACAAACACTATTTGATATCACTTAACTCTGAATGGTTCGAATTCGGACTTAAGAGGTAAAAACAAACACTACTTAAATATATTAAGTTTTTAGATAAAAATTCGATAACTTAGAAACACCACAGTACCGCATACCTTGAATTAGGTAGTGGATATGAGGTTGATGATCTATACCACAATTACATGTTGATAAAAGGGGTCTTAAGTATTTAATCCTATTTATAATGATTTATTAGTCACCACTCCCATATTTTTATTTTTTTAGTTGTTGGTCCTATATGAGACAAGTGTCGTTGTCTACAAAAAAAATGATGGGTAGTTACATGAAAGTTATAGACGGTTTTGGGTGGTTACGGGACCTTTTACAATTTTGAAAATACATAGGAGTAAAGTCTAAATACATTTTTATAGACGGGACTAAAGCCAAAAAACCTATTGATAAAACACAGACCTGGAAGAATCCGTGAAAATCGACGCTCAATCTTATAGATTTTAAATCACTTATTCAACTTATACCCCAAGAGATCACCGAAAAAACTCGTGGTTAATCCACGGGTAAAATCCGATCCAGCAACAATTGACTAGAAAGAAACCTTATCTTTAAAGTTGCTGTAAAAATCTCCACTGCCCCCATACAAACCACAAAATTATTCAACATTCTAATGACATAACTATGGTTTAATCCAACTTCTAAAGAAGAGTATTCATAGGCAGAATTTGATGGGGCCTCCAACTTACCTAAATCGTTACTCCATCTACATATTAAAAACCTTGTTGAATTAAACCCACAAGCACGGTTCTAAGGTATCCACCGCCTGGAGATCGACGATGGGATAGAGAAGCGATAGCGAAGGCAGCGTAGGTTGTAAGAGAGAGAGGCAAGATAATAATGAAATAAGGGTGTGTTTGATAACACTAATTTTCCATGGAAAATGTAATATATGGAGTCATTTTTCATCTTTTGGATTTTTGATAAACAAAATTTTCTATGGAATTGGTTTTCTTAAAACAAATCACGTAACCACTTTTTCCACAAAAGATGGAATTAAAAAACCTCCTCCCACCTTGTTATTCATTTTCCAGGAAAAAGAATTACCACACCAAAAAATTGATAAAAATCCAGAAAATGAATAAAAACCCAAAAATAAGGGGGAAAATCCAAAAAATGAGTAAAAACGCAAAATTAATGAAAAAAACACATAAAGTGAATAAAACTCCAAAAATAACTAAAAAAATACAAAAACTAAATAAAAAACCCAAAAATATTGAAAAAAAATCACAAAATGAATAAAAATCCAAAAATAATGAAAAAAATCCAGAAACCTATTAAAACAACAGAAATAATGAAAAAAAATCCAAAATATGAATAAAAAGCCAAAAATAATGAAAAAACAATCAGAAAGTGAATAAAAACATAAAAAAATTGAAAAAAATCTAGAAAGTGGATAAAATCCCAAAAATAGTGAAAAAATCCAGAAAATGAATAAAAACCCAAAAATAATGACAAAATACAGAAAGTGAATAAAACTCCAAAAATAATGAAAAAAATACAGAAAAAATCCTAAAAACGCAAAAAAATGAAAAAAAATCTGAACGTGAATAAAAACCAAAAAATAATGAAAAAAATCCAAAAAGTGATTAAAACCCTAGAAATAATAAAAAAATCCAGAAAATGAATAAAAATCCAAAAATAAAGACAAAATCCAGAAAGTGAATAAAAACCCAAAATAATGAAAAAAAATACAGAAAGTGAATAAAACCCAAAAAATAATGAAAACATCCAAAAAATGAAGAAAAAAAAAACAGAAATAATTTAAAAAATCCAGAAAGTGAATAATACCCCAAAAACAATGAAAAAAATACAGAAACTGAATAAAACCCCAAAAATAATGAAAAAAATCGAGAATGCGAATAAAACCCAAAAATAATGAAAAAAATATAGAAAGTGATTAAAACCCCAAAAATATTTTTAAAAAATCTAGAAAGTGAATAAAAATCCCAAAATAATGAAAAAAATCCAAAAAGTGAGTAAAAACCCAAAAATAATGGAAAAAATACAGAAAGTGAATAAAACCCCAAAAATAATGAAAAAAAAATCAGAAAGTGAATAAAAACCAAAAAATAATGAAAAAAATACAGAAAGTTAATAAAGTCCAAAAATAATGAAAAAAATCTAGAAAATGAAAAAAAAAATAATGAAAAAAATATAGAAAGTGAATAAAACTCCAAAAATAATGAAAAAAATACGAAAAATGAAAAAAAACCCAAAAATACAGAGAGTGAAAAAAACTCCAAAAATAATGAAAAAAATACAAAAAACGAAAAAAAAACGAAAATAATGAATAAAATGAATAAAAACCCAAAAATACTGAAAAAAATACTGAAAGTGGATAAAAACGCAATAATAATGAAAAAAAATCCAGAAAGTGAATAAGAATCCAAAAATAATGAAAAAAAAATATATAAAGTGAATAAAACCCCCAAAATAATGGACAAAATACAAAAAATGAATAAAAACCCAAAAATAATGAAAAAAAAAATACCGAAAGTGAATAAAACTTAAAAAAATTAAAAAAAATCTAGAAATTGAATAAAAATCCAGAAATAATGAAGAAAATCCAGAAAATTCATTATGGGGTAATATTTTTTTCTGTTTTTTTTATTCATTTTCTGTATTTTTTATTTTTTCGTATTTTTCACCTGGAAAATATAACATTTTTCACCTGGAAAATATTTGCAATCAAACACCACCAACAAATTTTTTCCATGGAAAATATTTCCATGTTTTCAATTCCATGGAAATCGATTCTTGGCGCTTATTTTCCATCATATTTATCAAACACACCCTAAGTGTTTCAGGGTGATCTCAAAGTAAGGGGTAGTCCAAATTTTTATTCGTAAAAAACGGGGTATTATTTGGAATGGTTAAGAATAGGGATCTTAAGTATTTAATCCTATTTATAATGATTTATTAGTCACCACTCTCATGTTTTTATTTTTTTAGTTGTTGGTCCTATATGGGACAAGTGTCGTTGTCTACAAAAAGAATGATGGGTAGTTACATGGAAGTTATAGACAGTTTTGGGTGGTTACGGGACCTTTTACAATTTTGAAAATACATGGAAGTGGAGCCTAAATACATCTTTGTAGACGGGACTAAAGCCAAAAAACCTATTAAGAATAAGCAGTTTCGTTAGTATTACTTTATAAGACGGGTAATAAAGAGGGTTTTAAATACTGTTAGGTGTAAGTTCGCGCGATGCACAAGAGATGCCAGATGATTTTCGTCCTTAAATGTATGAATTTATTTGATTGAAGCGGTTGGTGATTAAAGTTATGAGTAATAAGAAACAAAAAATTATATATTGGAAATAGAATTTGTAAAATAAAACTGAAACTACAGATTCCACAAACAACTGCCCTAAGTAATGATTGATTGTGATGAAATATTAACATATATGAAAAGAACACGCACCATTGTTAAGGTAAGAATAATAGAACTATTTTGAAAAAGAGACTAATTGGATTCAACACTTATTCATTAGTAGTGAATCTAAATATACAAAATTAAAATCACTTGTAAAAAAAAAGTAAGGATATAAGAGTCTATAGTTTTACAAAGAAACTAATGTTTTATAGTAAAACAAATAACTATTATATTCGTACTAAATGAGTTTTTACATTATGATGGAGGTGAATACTTCAATGGCCATCTAATGGCAGCCTTTGAAAGGTATCCAGTGGGTTGATAGTCTAGAGGTCGAAGTTGCATTCCTCGTGAAAGGAGTATTGTTCAAATTCCTTTTGGCCATTAAATTCTATACAGGGTTTTTGAATCTGCTCTATGTAATCTGGTTGTGTGATTAAGGCTGTTAAATTCAAAATGTAGTCATGAAGTTATCATTTCTAAAAGCAAGCATCAAAGAATATATATATATATATATATGAGACTCTAAGACGTGTTCATAGGTCTCTTGAAAGAGCAAGAAGCTCCTATAGGTAACCAAACATTTTTTCAGCACTACCTAAAAATCAATTTATCAAACATCAATAATTCAAAATTTCACACATCATTATTTTACAAAAGAAACAAATCAAAATCTACGTTCTATATTAGAAGAAATTATATTAACTGCTTATATTTTGATGCATTGAGTTGAGAATTTTGTAGTTATAGAACTTTCCAAAATATTCAAGTTTCCATTTGAATCATTGATAAGTTGATAAAATTGAATTGTTGCAAATAATCCGGATCTGTAGATAAAGATTTTATTTGTGAGAATAAAGTAACCAAATAAATTATACTAAATCTTATGAAAGCCTATTGTATTCTACTAAAATTCATTTCGTTCATATGTATGTATGTATCTATCTTAAATCTGAAATATTCTTTATACTAAAGTCTTACCTTTTTCATCACACATGAAGGAACACAACTGAAGGGAAGTAAGCACCAATTTTTGTAGACAATAAAAAAGGGACAGATGTAGATAAAATACTTTAAAAAAAATACCAAACTATAAAGTTCAAGAAACCAAAACCTATTGATATAAAAGATATAGGTTCAAATATCCTCAAGCACATGAGCAAAGAAAAAGGAAAAAAGACAGATTCTACACATATTTATATAAAGCTTAACCAACCTATATGACAATAGACACATAGTGAAAACCTTAAATTTGACAAACACCTAATATATCAGGCCTTATAATTATATTATTAATGACTTGAATTCATCATAGGATAAACAAAATCTATAATTGACCCTTTTGACATAAGAAGCAAAAGCAGCTAAAAGAAGAATCATTCATGATAGAAAATATAACTCTCTTAGGGTTTATAGCAAACATGTTATGTGCCATAACCAGACAAAAAATGGAACTAATCGCAACTCTAAAGACCTATCATCACCACTACTGAACACCAACAACATCACATTCAACGCCTCCAAAAACCAAAACCACACACCGCACCACCACCAACCAATATCCACTTGGATAAACAAACAACCACCAAACATAATCTCAACACAAATATGAACCACATCCCATCAGAAATTGCAACCCAAAAGAGCCTCTACATTAGTCTTTCCTAGGAAATCTATATGAGTTTTCAGATTGAATATAAAATACAAATTTCATCTTCAATTTTCTACGACCACAAGGCTCCATTATATACAAAGGCAAAAATAAGAAAAAATGTTATAGGCGAAAAAGGGATAAAGAAGATAATACCTTGTTATTCTGAATGCAAAGGAGTGAACGCTTTGTTTACATATGAATACAAATCTAAATAAGGATGGTAAACCCAATCGATTATTATATGAGAAATCAATGCATGGTTGTTCGAGTTTATAATAGAATGGAGTGGGAATGTGAATGACCATAAGGAGTAGGAGATAGAGGGAGACGGTAAACGTAGAGGCTTCTTATTTTAGAGATTTAACGTATCTCAGGGAATAAAGAGGAAATATGACCCATATGCCACGTAAATAGGCTTGTTGTTTAGTACTATTAATTAGTTGTAAAACATTTCAGAATAGTATAGAGATTAGTTTTTAATAACGATGATTATACTCATACCCAAAAGTATATTTTAGGGACTAAACTTTTAGTCGTTTCAAAAGTTTCAGTCCCCAAAACTACTTTTTTGCAGTGAACGTTGGAAATGGGATTCAACACCCTATGAAAGTGTGTTGAGATACACTTGGGTCCGAGAGTTAACTAATGTAAAATGGAGCTTGGGGGGGTTTGGTGATCTTTGGATTAGGGTTAAATGAGGACCAGGGTCGCACGGTTGAAGGGACTCTATAGAGGTATATAAGGGGTACTAAAATAGAGTGTCTACATTAAGCCACTTTAAATATGTTACTAGTGTATTATCGTGTGTTATGTCTGTTTTAAAAAAATGTTAATTCACGTAAAACATATACGAACTATATAATGACATATATAAAATATAATGACTGACATCTCACATGTCACGGTAGGAAAATAAATAATTAATTAGGCAATTTAAATAATTCACAGAAAATAAGAGGTATTACATTATTGTTCTCTGCTAGTAGGTCGTCATTCTGAGTGCATCCAACTCTCTTACTTCCTCGAATATGTCCAAATCGAGTCACCTTATGAAATCACTAACATGAGAGTTGAAGTTTAGTACTCGGTGGATGGGTAAGCCGATCACTATTGGGACCGTAACCTTAGATCCATATGATAACATAAATGAAGTCTCTTCCGTAGGGATTCGATGGGATGTCCCGTATGCCCATATAACACAATGATGTTTGTCAATCCAGTTGGCTTTTACATCATGAAGGCTCTTTTTTATTACATCTAGGATAGTCTTGTTAGTGACCTTCATTTATCCATTGCATTACAAGATAGCCTAAACTAGAGTGAATGCGTTTGATGTGGTTTTTAATGCAATTTCCCCCAAACCAGTCTTTATCAAACCATGTGTTGTGATATGCCATAAATGCACTGGGAATGCCTTATGTACAAATAATGTTCTTATAGATGAACTCGAACGTCTTCACTCGATTAATTTTGATCATTATCTCGACTTCCTCCCATTTGGTGAAGTTGTCAACCACAGCCACCAGATACCTGAACCTTCCTTTTGTTTTGGGTAAGGGTTCAGGCATATTTATCCTCTATTGGGAGAACAACCAAAGAGCTATAATACGGGTGAAGGCCTCCATGGGTCGTTGTTTTATCAAAACATGCCCCTAACACTTGTCACACTTCTTTGTGTACTCAAAATAATCATCCTTCATCATGGGACAGTAAAAGACATGTTGAGAAAGTGGGGATTCTATGGATTGATTCGTATCTTAGGCCGAACACCCAAATTCAAATTTTAGAAGATTTTATCTTGAATTAATTTAGCGGGCATGCAGTGATGTATTCCAAATTAAATGTGCCAAACCAAACAAGCAAACATGCGAAGAAGTAAGGAAAAATCCCTTTCATGCAAAACCTCTATTTAAGCACTTTGTAAGATTCGACAAATACAATACGACTTATAGACTTCTTAGCTCTCTAAATATAACATGAAGTTCTTCAAGTCTTCCACATCGACGATAGATTCTCGTATTGCCCATAGGAAGCAATCTTCCCTCAGTATCCACCAGTGAGTGCAAAATTATCACAATGAATATTTTCTAAAAAGTAAACAAAAAGAGAAGGAATAAAAAACAGTCACACACACAACACGAAATATACATGATTAAGTACCTTTCCTACATCCACAGAGAGGTCACTATTTTTTTTAGTTTCTCTCAAATGTTCAGAGTTACATCTCCTTAACCCAGGGTGGAGGGTTTACATTTATAGTAGTGTTCCAGAGGTTGAGTTGTACACGCAACTCTCCCTGCTTGAGTGTAGCTCTTATGGTGTCCCTAATATCTCTCTGTAATTAGAAACCCGATTCAAGCTTACCATAATGTATTTAGGCAAATGTAAAATACATGAATGTAATTATCTGTTAGATCTACGTCAGATAATCCTGTAATATAGTGGGATGGTTTTCCATCTCCGAAAATGGTCCTAATGAATAATTTATTCCCCAGAGTTTCCCTAAAAATCTCTAGATCGAGACTTATTGGGCCCACAAATTTTGTACTTGTTCCAAGTTTAGGATCCATTTTCGTCAAGGTCAACATGGTACATTTGTAATATCCTCGAACAAATGAGGGTGCCCTGGTCAGAGGTGCAATATGAAGGGCCAAAAATATTCTTTGAGAACCATTCCTCATCATTTTGCACAAGTTTTTGTTCAGGATTATTCATCGAGCGGCATGGTTGGTAGGCTATGATGAAGGTTGGCAAGATGCACCCGTGATGTGGAAATAGGCACATGATGTTGCCTATAGGCATGGTTGGTTGAACGCCCTTAAAGTGCTCGAATAACCTAAATAGTCTCAGCTGTAGTATATGTACCTCATGGACTGCCCAATGTATCGTCGACCTCCCTTTGGGAAGAACGAGTCTGGATGCTATCCCTCATCAACTTCTCAATGACTTAGAGGTGGATCCTGGTAGCGAGGATGAGTTTGACCCCAATCTGAAGGATAATTGGAGAAGGGAAATAAATATTTTTTTTGTCTCGCTGACCATAATGTGTTGTATATTTCATTATAATTTTGATTTGTTGTGTACTTTGGGCTCTTGCCGACTAACTAAGGTTAATATTAGTCATTATCGCATTTTTCCATTTCATAATGCCTTTGCATGTATTATTCCATATCCCTTACCTTTTAAGTCTTGTCTTCACACTCCCTTAGGCCTAAGAAAGACGATGGAAAAAATGCACCTGATTAATGGGCCATACACCCGTTTAGGATTTTTCTGACCAATCGAAGTTGGATTTTATGCCTACGAATCCCCCGTAGGGATTTTTATTATTAGCTGGACAACTTGTGAGGTCATTTGTATTTAAACATAACATATACTTATGGACCCCATCACTTCACTAGAACAAACTGAACATCTTATTATAGTTGTATTGCGAGGGCCTCGGGATTTATCTTAATTGAAATAAATTGATTATCTTACTGTAATTAAATTGAATCCTATTTGTCTCAAGGAAGTTCGTTGATTGGAATAAGATGAATAAATTACTGTAATAAAGTGAAATGCTACTCGACACCCAAATATAAGGAGTAATTACTTGGAAATAATGCATAAAGTTGAGATAATCAAGACATTGAAACATAAGGGCCTTTAGTTATTCATAATGTAAAATGATAATTGCGAGAAATGCAAGCTTGAAATGAAAATTTGCATAACTAAAAGTGATTAGATATAAGAATTCTAGAAGTATAACATCTTAAGGTTGGCCGCATTTTATGCCCTTGGTATCTCTCTACCCGCCATTAGTTCCAAGTGATAAGATCCTTGAAAGTCATCTATGGCCACCTTGAAAGGTACCTTCCAGTTTAGCTCTAGTTTGTCATCTGAAGATATTACGGCACTGCCAAGAACTTTCCTTAGGATATAGTATCCTACTTGAAAATTCCTCGAATTGATCTTTCTGTTGTACTACCTTGGAAATTATTTCTTATATGAGGCCAATTTAATCATAGTTTGCTCTCTTCGTTTATCTGCCAGGTCAATCTCAGTACAAAGAGCATCATTATTAAGTCCTTGGTCGATCAGTCTGGTTCTCATGGTGAAGAGGCCAGCTTCCAGCGGTGTAATGACCTCCATTCCGTAGGTGAGTGCGAAGGGTGTTTCCCCAGTTGGTCTCCTAGGCATAGTACGATATGCCCAGAGAGAATATGGGAAAGCTTGTCCACCCAAGTGCCTTTTGATCTTTTCAGCGTCTTTTTAAGGCCGTCAAGAACTGTCTTATTGGAAGCTTTTGCATTACCATTTCTTTGGGGATACGCTATCGAACTGTAGTGGTGTTTTATTCCATGCTCATCGTAAAAGTTTTGGGAAGGTCCACTTTCAAATCGTGTACTGTTATCAGTTATGATGGATCTTGGTACCTTAAAATGTGTAATAATGTTCTTCTAGATGAATCTCATCATGTCGGCATCTCTGATGTTGTTTAGTGGTTTTTCCTTTACCCACTTGGTGAAATAGTCAATGCTGACAAACAAATACTTGAGATTCTAGGTATGGTAGGTAGTGATCCCACTATATCTAACCCTTATTGTGAAAATGGAAATGGTCTAGTTAAAGACCGCAAATCATTAGCTGGTGATGAACCAGTGTCTAGAACTTCCAAAACTTTTCAGACTTCCAAATGTAGATTCTTGCATCTTTCTACGCATATGGCCACCAGTAGCCCTACTTGATTGCTCGGAATGCCAGTGATCTTCCTATTACATTTCTCCCACAAATACCATCTTGAATCTGATAGAGAACTTTCTTGACGTCTTTTGGATGGATGCATTGGAGATAAGGACCCGCGAGTGTTCTTTTAGAGATTTTCCCTCCAGGACCAAGATAAAAACGATGAGTAGTTACTCTCACTTGGTGAGACAATTTCTTATACAGTGTCTCGTTATGCAATGACTGGGTCCATCCATATAGGACCCTTTTTAATGGTGAGAACCTTCTCAATGATGTTCCTCTTGTCAACAGTGGGATAGGTAAAAAATTCCACTTTAATTGTTTATTTGAGATCAGAGTCCAATGCTGAGCTTAGGGCTACTAAGGCATCATCATGAATGTTTTACCCCCCGAGGAACTAGTGAACATGAACTTCTTTGAACTTTGTTATAAGCTCATGAAACACCGTGAGGTAGGATGCCATCCTATTATATTTTTCATTGACACCAATTTGAAATTGCCAAACACGTTGATCCGCTTTACCCCCAGTACACTACACCAAATCTGCCTAATTGTCACGGTCATTGACCTTAACAAGTTCAACTTGTCAAGGTTAATGACCGTGACCATTCGGGGCGAGACAACTTTTTTTGTCATGGACGTGTCACGGTCAATGACCGTGACAAGTTCGTTAGAATTATCACGGTCGTGTCACGGGCCATTACCGTGACAAGTTTAGTCACGATTATTAACCGTGACAAACCCTTGCCCTTTTAAAAAAAAATTATCACGGTCATTGACTGTGACAAGTCCGTGACAAAAGTTGTCACGGACTTGTCACGGTCAATGACCGTGATAATTCTGGGCATAATTTAAAAAAATCTGCTGGGCAGTATGGCCACTGCAACTGCCCAGCAGTATATTTGTACCTGTTATAGCAACATCATATATCCCTGCCCCCTCCCCCCCACCTTTCCCCCCCACCTTCCCCCATCCCTGCCCCCTCCCCCCACCTTGCCCCACCCCCACCACACCTGCACACACACACACACACACACACACACACACGTATATAGATAGCCCACCCACCTTGCCCCACCCCCTTCCCCCATCCCTGCCCCCTCTAGAACTAGCTTCCGTGGTAATAGTTATATTCCTATAATGGTGGATGATTGTACACAATTTAATTGGGTCGCTTTTATGAAAAATAAATCTGACACCCTCCATGAGTTCTTGAAAATTCTTTTAAAAATTGAGAACGATAAGGACACCCAAGTATCTTGCATAAGAAGTGATAGAGGTGGAGAATTCATATACTCATGTGTTACAGAATATTGTATAGGTAATGGATATAAACATGACTTTAGTGCACCTAAGATCTTACAACAAATCTGCCTAATTGTCATGGTCATTGACCTTGACAAGTTCAACTTGTCAAGGTCATTGACCGTAACAATTCGGGGTGAGACAACTTTTTTTATCACACTATATATTTCAAGCATGTTTCATTTAATTATCATACTATATATATATATATATTGCTCGATATACAAAGTATTTTTTAAAAAAAGTAAAAAAATCCCACCCCCATATGGACAATAATCCAGTGGTCATGCCACTTTTAAAACTAACCAACCCAACATTTACTGAACAAAATAATCCAACAGCAATGTCAACAACAAATGTGTATCTCGTACTCCTTCTAATTCATCTACTCAATTAATTCATTTCATCAATTAAACTAACAATTAAAGTATACAGTTATTAATTTACTAATTTACAATGAGGGGAAATCCTACTTTCATATGAAATGGGTGCTAATTATTAATTTACTTTCATCTAAAACTATACAATTAAAATTACAATTAAAGCTATACAATTTATTAATTAAAGCTATACAAATGTTAAGATTGCCCCACCACACACACACACCCCCACCACACCCACCCCACCCCTGCCCCCTCCCCCCGCCACACACACACGCACATGCACACACCTGCACACACACACACACACCTCACCCCACCACCCCACCCCTGCCCCCTCCCCCCACCACCCCCCCTGCCCCCTCCCCCCACCCCCACCACACCTGCACACACACACACACACGTACACACAGCCCACCCCACCGCCACCACCCCCTGCCCCCTCCCCCACCACACACATATATACACACACATACACACACATATACACATACATATACACACATATACACACACATACACACACATATAGAAATGAAAGAGAGGAAAAAAACCTACCTTAGAGAGAGAGAGAGAGAGAGAGCTAAAATCGCTTAGAGAGAGAGAGAGGGGGAAAACCAAAAAATGGTGGGAAAAAAAGCTTAGGGCTTTTTTTACTGAAGACATTGTCACGGTCGTATCAAGGTCCTTGACCGTGACAATTATTTTAAGAATTGTCACAGTCATTGACCGTGACACGTCCGTGACAAATATATTTATCACGAACTTGTCACGGACAATGACCGTGACAATTCTTTATCACGGTCAATGACCGTGACACAAAACGCGTGTTTGTTGTCACGGTCAATGACCGTGACAAGGGTGGCCGGTTGAAAGGTGACAATTTGACCATTTTGGTATAGTGTTATGTTTGTTTAAAAAAAATGTTAATTCACGTAAAACATATACGAACTATATAATGACATATATAAAATATAATGAGTGACATCTCACATGTCACGGTAGGAAAATAAATAATTAATTAGGCAATTTAAATAATTCACAGAAAATAAGAGGTATTACATTATTGTTCTCTGCTAGTAGGTCGTCATTCTGAGTGCATCCTACTCTCTTACTTCCTCGGCTATGTCCAAATCGAGTCACCTTATGAAATCACTCACATGCGAGTTTTAGTTTAGTACTCGGTGGATGGGTAAGTCGATCACTATTGGGACCACAACCTTAGAGCCATATGATAACATAAATGAAGTCTCTCCTGTAGGGATTAGATGGGATGTCCTGTATGCCCATATAACAATATGATGTTTGTCAATCCAGTTGGCTTTTGCATCATGAAGGCTCTTTTTTATTACATCTAGGATAGTCTTGTTAGTGACCTTCATTTATCCATTGCATTACAAGATAGCCTAAACTAGAGTGCAGGCGTTTGATGTGGTTTTTAATGCAATTTCCCCCAAACCAATCTTTATTAAACCATGTGTTGTGATATGTCATAAATGCATTGGGAATGCCTTATGTACAAATAATGTTCTTATAGATGAACTTGAACGTCTTCACTCGAGTAATTTTGATCATTATCTCGACCTCCTCCCATTTGGTGAAGTTGTCAACCACAGTCACTAGATACCTGAACCTTCCCTTTGTTTTGGGTAAGGGTCTAGGCATATTTATCCTCTATTGGGAGAACAACCAAAGAGCTATAATAGGGGTGAAGGCCTCCATAGGTAGTTGTTTTATCAAAACATGCCCCTAACACTTGTCACACTTCTTTGTGTACTCAAAATAATCATCGTTCATCATGGGACAGTAAAAGACATGTTGAGAAAGTGGGGATTCTATGGATTGATTCGTATCTTAGGCCGAACACCCAAATTCAAAATTTGGAAGATTTTATCTTGAATTAATTTAGCGGGCATGCAGTGATGTATTCCCAATTAAATGTGCCAAACCGAACAAGCAAACACGCGAAGAAGTAAGGAAAAATCCCTTTCATGCAAAACCTCTATTTCAGCACTTTGTAAGATTCGACAAACACAATACGACTTACAGTTTTCTTAGCTCTCTTAATATAACATGAAGTTCTTCACGTCTTCTACATCGACGATAGATTCTCGTATTGCCCATAGGAAGCAGTCTTCCCTCGGTATCCACCAGTGAGTGCAAAATTATCAAAATGAATATTTTCTAAAAAGTAAGCAAAAACAGAAGGAATAAAAAACAATCACAGACACAACACAAAATATACGTGAGTCGGTAACTTTCCTACATCCACAGAGAGGTCACTATTTTTTTTAGTTTCTCTCAAATGTTCAGAGTTACATCTCCTTAACCCAGGGTGGAAGGTTTACATTTATAGTAGTGTTCCAGAGGTTGAGTTGTACACGTAACTCTCCCTACTTGATTGTAGCTCTTAAGGTGTCCCTAATATCTCTCTGTAGTTAGAAACCTGATTCAAGATTACCATAATGTATTTAGGCAAATGTAAAATACATGAATGTAATTATTTGTCAGATCTACGTCAGACAGTCCTGTAATATAGTGGTATGGTCCTCCATCTTCGAAAATGGTCCTAATGAATAATTTATTCCCCACAGTTTCCCCAAAAATCTCTAGATCGGGCCTTACTGGGCCCATAAATTTTGACCTTGTTCAAAGTTTATGATCCCTTTTTGTCAAGGTCAACATGGAACATTTGTAATATCCTTGAACAAATGAGGGTTCGTTGGTCAGAGGTGCAATATGAAGGGCCAAAAATATTCTTTGAGAACCATTCCTCATCATTTTGCACAAGTTTTTGTTCAAGATTATTCCTCGAGCGGCATGGTTGGTAGGCTATGATGAAGGTTGGAAAGATGCACCCGTGAGGTGGAAATAGGCACATGATGTTGCCTACAAGCATTGTTGGTTGAACGCCCTTAAAGTGGTCGAAGAACCTAAATAGTCTCAGCTGTGGTATATGTACCTCATGGACTGCCCAATGTATCGTCGACCTCCCTGTGGGAAGAACGAGTCTGGATGCTATCCCTCATCAACTTCTCAATGACTTAGAGGTGGATCCTGGTAGCGAGGATGAGTTTGATGCCAATCTTAAGGATGCTTGGAGAAGGGAAATAAATAAAAAAAAATTCTCGTTGACCATAAGGTGTTGTATATTTCATTGTAATTTTTATTTGTTGTGTACTTTGGGCTCTTGCCTACTAACTAAGGTTAATATTAGTCATTATCGCATTTTTCCATTTCATAATGCCTTTGCATGTATTATTCCATATCCCTTACCTTTTAAGTCTTGTCTTCACACTCCCTTAGGCCTAAGAAAGACGATGGAAAAAATGCACCTGGTTAATGGGCCATACATCCGTTTAGGATTTTTTTGACCAATCGAAGTTGGATTTTATTCCTAGGAATCCCCCGTAGGGCTTTTTATTATTATCAAGACAACTCGTGAGGTCATTTGTATTTAAACATAACATAGACTTATGGACCCCATCACTTCATTAGAACAAACTGAACATCTTATTGTAGTTGTATTGCGAGGGCCTCAGGATTTAGCTTAATTGAAATAAACTGAATATCTTACTGTAATTAAATTGAATCCTATTTGTCTCAAGGAAGTTCCTTGATTGGAATAAGATGAATAACTTACTGTAATAAAGTGAAATGCTACTCGACACCCAAATATGAGGAGTAATTACTTGGAAATGATGCATAAAGTTGAGATAATCAAGACATTGAAACAGAAGGGCCTTTAGTTATTCGTAATGTAAAGTGATAATTGCGAGAAATGTAAGTTTGAAATGAAAATTTGCATAACTAAAAGTTATTAGATATAATAATTCTAGAAGTATAACATCTTAAGGTTGGCCGCATTTTATGCCCTTGGTATCTCTCTACCCGCCATTAATTCCAAGTGATAAGATCCTTGAAAGTCATCTATGGACACCTTGAAAGGTACCTTCCAGTTTAGCTCTAGTTTGCCATCTGAAGATCTTACGGCACTGCCAAGAACTTTCCTTAGGATATAGTATCGTACTTGAAAATTCCTCGAATTGATATTTCTGTTGTAATGCCAGGGAAATTATTTCTTATATGAGGCGAATTTAATTATAGTTTGCTCTCTTCGTTTGTCAGCCAGGTCAATCTCAGTACAAATAGCATCATTATTAAGTCCTTGGTCGACCAGTCTGGTTCTCATGGTCGGGAGGCCTGCTTCCAGCGGTATAATGACCTCCATTCCGTAGGTGAGTGCGAAGGGTGTTTCCCCAGTTGGTCTCCTGGGCATAGTACGATATGCCCAGAGAGAATATGGGAAAGCTTGTCCACCCAAGTGCCTTTTGATCTTTTTCGCGTCTTTTTAAGGCCGTCAAGCACTGTCTTATTGGAAGCTTTTGCATGACCATTTCTTTGGGGATACGCTATTGAACTGTAGTGGTGTTTTATTCCATGCTCATCGTAAAAGTTTTGGGAAGGTCCACTTTCAAATCGTGTACTGTTATCAGTTATGATGGATCTTGGTACCTTAAAATGTGTAATAATGTTCTTCTAGATGAATCTCATCATGTCGGCATCTCTGATGTTGTTTAGTGGTTTTTCCTTTACCCACTTGGTGAAATAGTTAATGCCGATAAATAAATACTTGAGATTCTAGGTATGGTAGGTAGTGATGCCACTATATCGAACCCTTATTATGAAAATGGACATGGTCTAGTTAAAGATCATAAATCATTAGCTGGTGATGAACCAGTGTCTAGAACTTTCGAAACTTTTCACACTTCCAAATGTAGATTCTTGCATCTTTCTACGTATATGGCCACCAGTAGCCCTACTTGATTGCTCGGAATGCCAGTGATCTTCCTATTACATGTCTCCCATAAATACCATCTTTAATCTGATAGAGAACTTTCTTGACGTCTTTTGGGTGGATGCATTGGAGATAAGGACCCGCGAGTGATCTTTTAGAGAGTTTCCCTCCAGTACCAAGATAAAAATAATCAGTAGTCACTCTCACTTGGTGAGATAATTTCTTATTGGCCGACAGTGTCCCGTTATGGAATGAATGGGTCCAACCATATAGGACCCTTTTTAATGGTGAGAACCTTCTTGATGATGTTCCTCTTGTCAACACCAGGATTGGTAAAAAATTCCACTTCAATTGTTTATTTGAGATCAGAGTCCAATGCTGAGCTTAGGGCTACTAAGGAATCATCATGAATGTTTGACCCCATGGGGAACTAATGAACATGAACTTCTTTGAACTTTGTTATAAGCTCATGAAACACCGTGAGGTAGGATGGCCTCCTATTATATTTTTCGTTGACACCAATTTAAAATTTTCGAACACGTTGATCCGCTTTGACCCCAGTAGTTGGGCCTTGCACATGCCAGCTATCAGTGCTTTGTACTTGTCTTCGTTGTTGGAGGCTTCAAAGCCTAACCCAATTCCTTGATCAATAATGGTGTCATCTACGATTATCAGGATAACTACCACTCCCCACCCCTTGTAATTCGAGGCTCCATCAATGTGCAGGGTCTAGTCCTCGGACTGTGCTTCCTTAGTCTCGTGAATTCTGTGATGAGATTAGCTGAGATCCTCCCCTTAATCATTGGTCTTGTCTAAAAGTGAATATCGAACATTCTGATTTTGATTGACCATTTTGGCAATCGTCCGAGAGGTCGAATTTTTGGAGTACCACTTTGAGGGGGAATAAAGTGATTACGATAATGGATTGGTCTTCGAAATAATGTTTAAGCTCCCTATAATTAACTATCAGAGCGTAAGATAACTTCCCCATTGGAAAGTATCATTAATTTGCATATAGAAGTGTCTTACTGGTGTAATAGATAAGGCACTGTCTTCCCTCCCTCTCGCATACTAAGGCCGAGTTGACTGCATGACTTGACACTACAAGGTAGAGGAACAGAGGATATCCTTCATCAGGGATTTACAGAAAGGGTGGTTTTCTAAGATAGGACTTGATCTTTTCTAGGGATTTTGAATAGTCTTCATTATAGGTGAGGCCTTTATCCTACTTGAGAAGATGAAAGAATGGTCGACAATGCTATGATGGTTTGGACATGAAGTGGTTGAGTGCTGTGAGCATCCCAGTAAGCTTATGAATATCACGCAATGTATTCGATGGCTGGATCCTGTTAATAACATATTTTTCATCTAGGTTGGCCTCAATTTTCAGCTTGTTGACTAGGTAACCCAGAAACTTTCTTGACTTGACACCGAATGATCATTTTCTCGCATTGAGCTTCATCCATAATTTCCTGAGGATTTTGAAGGTGTTGTCCAGGACTCTGAGGTAGTCGCCCTTGTATTTTCTCTTTATTAACATGTCATCGATATTCACCTCCATAGTATCTCCCATCTGCTGCTTGAATATTTTAGTTACCAGATAAGTGGACCCTATATTCTTAAGGCCGAATACCATGAATTTGTAGCAGTATAGCCCCACCAGGATAATGAACAAAATCTTGTCCTGGTTGGGGCCAAACAACGAGATCTGGGGGTACCCCAAATAGGCATTCGAGAAGCTCATTAGATTATGTGCTACTATGGTGTCCACTAGCTAATCAATCTTTGGTAAATGGAAATTGTCTTTGGGGCATGCTCTGTTTTGGTCAGTGAAGTCATGAAAACTCTCCAGCTATTGTTACTTTTTTGTGCCTCCACTAGATTTTAAAGCCACTTAGGGAATTAAACTTCCCTAATTGAAGCTACATACAAAAGCTTTCTTACTTCATTCTTCATCGCTTTAGCCTTTTTTAGGGATGTTCGATGCACCTTTGAGTGATTGTCTTGAAACTTGGGTGCACATGAATGCGGTGGTAGGCTACCTCGGGATCAATTCCTAGCAGGTCATAGGGTTCCTAGGTGAATAAGTCCAAGTTACTCTTTAGAATGGTTATCAAATCCTTATTTCCACTATCGATGAGTGTTGTCTCGATCATAATCTTTCTCCGCGATAGGTTATCATCAACATTAACCTCCCCCGAGCTTTCGATGACCCTATCAATGAGGTGGACCCTGGTCTTCTCCACCCTTGGTCGACCATAGAACAATTTCTATTTTGAAGGGGTATTCCTATCTTGAGCTTCCTCGGGGATAACTTTTTTTCTTTCTTAATTTCTTTTCGAGGTCGAAAGGTGATGATAAAAAACTTTCTGGCAGTGGCCTGGTTGCCACGAATCTCCACTACTCCTCTATTGGTCACACATTTGAGTTTCTGGTGGTAGGTCATTAACATGGACTTATGGTGTGAAGCCACCACATGCCCAAAATGGAATCGTAAGGAGAATCAATATCTACCACCAAGAATTCAATCATATTTGAAATATTCCCTACCCTCACTGGCAGGACTATCTTCCCTAATGATATTGCTATCTTTCCCACGAATTTGACCGATGGAATAGTTGCTTCCTTGAGGTCGACTAGGTTGATTTTCAACTTGTGGAAGATCTCCAGGTACATTTGTAAGGACATATTTTTGTAAGTCTGTTATCAATTTGTTATGTCATATACCGATACACTATCGAAGAGCATTCAAGAGAAATCTACATCAAAGATGGATCCGAATTAATCACGTTCTTCATCAAAAAGACTCCGCAAAGTTTACTTTGGTAAGGTTATGTTTTAAATACCTTTACTTTTCACTTAGAGCTTTTGGGAGATTTTTACAAAATATTTTCTAAGTGTTGCAGCGGACTTTTTTGTCAAATATTGAGAATGAGTATTTTTTCTAAGTTTTGAAGAGGACCTCAATTTTGATGCCCAGGTCGTTCGCACGAGATCAGCATCTCGTTCGAATGAGATTAGAAGTCGCGCGATGTCGTTTGAACGACATCGCATCCTTCGTTCGAGCGACATCTGCTTCTCGTTTGAACGAGCACGTTTTTTGAGGCGGTGCATTTTTTTTTATAAATACTCATTAATTGGTAACATTTTCATTAAGAAGTCCATACATTTTCCAGAACAGAAACACTGCGAAAGCAGAATCCTTTTTGGCTTCTTCCTTTAGGGTTTTAATCCCTTTTTGGTTTTCAATTCACAAAACTCCCATATGCTTGAGTGAATTGTTTGGTGTTTAAGAACAACTTTGTTTTTGTTCAACCTCTGTGGATAAGGCATCTCCATCTTTGATCGGTGGATACCGAGCGTAGTCATTCTACCTGTGGACGAGCCGAAGATGATGAACCGACACCTGGAGGGTATTTCGCTATCTCTCGTATCTTTGAAGGTTTGCTGAAGGCACTGTGTATTACACACTTGTGGGCGATTATCAGGTTGTATGTAAGTCAAAAGTCTTGTGAATTCTTCAAAGTGTTATAAAAGGTTTTTACCCAAAGGTCTTTTTTCCTCTAATCGGTCGTCTTTGTTTTTCATGTATGGTTTGAATGATTTATCATATTTAGGTGCATGTTTAAAGGCTGAATTTATTTGGTTTAAAAATAGACTCTAATTAAATAAGTGTGCCAAATTAGAAATTTGTGAATTTAATCAATTATCACACAGTCACGTTTCATGTTTTACAACATTACCTTGGACAAACTCCCTTAATCTACCAAAAAATTATCGACATCTCAATTTGCAATCCTATGGGTGATTACTAGGGCGCCGTGATGAATGGTACTTACCTTAATCAAGCCTTCCTCCATGAAGACGATGTGCTTGTTGTAGACGACGTCCTCTAGTTGTCGTTCCAGCCTAGATCTTACGGTGTCAATATGTAAGGGCTCTAAGACGGTCGTTATCTTCTTCAGTTCCATGCAAACATAGTTTCCTTAGATCTGCTTGAGGTCGGAGGCTACATGGATTGTTGCAAACTCCTGTCCCATGTCGTCATCAAGGAAGTTGTTTGGCTATTGTTAGCCATTGGTTACAAACTTGTCATCCTTCCTATCTATTTACTCATTCAGATGCCCAGCCTGGGCCAACTCCTCTAGATGATATTTCAAGGCTTTATAGCTTTTTGTTCGGTGGCCACCTTCTTTATAAAATGAGCGTCACAACTCGTTATTCATCTTTGTAGGATCTCCACCCATCTTATTGGACCACTTAACAAATGGTTGGTCTTTGATCTTTCATAGGATCTTGTAAACTTGTTCCTCGAAGACTGTCTTAATAGCCTAAAAGGCCTTTTGAAGGGTAAATGTTATTCCCATTTTTTAACCATTCTTGCCCTTGTTCTTATTCCCCTTCTTGGAAGTGTTAGACTTATTTCCTCCCTTATTGGCTTTGACGTGACCAGTTACCCCAGGACTAGCATGAACCACATCCTCAACCTTGGCATATTTTTAATACGCTCTATGGCCATCCCAAATCATATCCTTCCCCCCCCCCCCCCCGGGGGGGGGGGGGGGAGGGTGAAGGTCTCGCGCCCTCTTACTCTAGGAACGCTACGACCATCGTCGGTGTGTGGTGAATGTAAAGAGATGGAGTCGCCAACCTATTTTTCACAAAACAGGCAAAAGAACATGTTTTCACTTCGAGAGAGAAGCATCAAAGACAACTTATGCTTAGAAAACCAATAGTTCAAAAGTTCGGGGGCTAAGTTATGGAATGGGAAGGTGTTAGGCACCCATCCCGTCATTTCGATCTTTCATGGGATTGTGTTACTATTTTCCTTAATTTCTCCGTGAAGCCTATATATATATATATAAATGGAGATCGGAATCTACCAACTCATACCATGGAAAGGATAGAGCGAGGTCATGCATAAGAATGTTCCCAAAATAATATCTATAAAATACGATGTATGCATTTATTGATATATTAATCGTGATGATGAAATGAAAATATATGTTTGTTAAAATGCCAATGAGGATCACAAGTATAATATATATTAAAATAATGTATAGATGAAAAGGAGACAAGTGCGAATATGAGAAAATTGGAGAATTGAGAAATTGGAAAATTGGACTCGAGTTTCGAGTTATAACCCGAAATGCTTACGTAGCCTATAAAGGCATCAAAGTCTACATAGTTTGCATGCAGCATAAGGGTGGGGTTTATCCCATAGATTCGAACGGGAATTTATCATATGTGTTTCTGTAAAAAAATTGTTTTTGTTTTGAGAAATTGTGATGGATAATCTCGTTAGAATTTATAGGTGTAACCCTCTTTTTATAGAAAATAAAGTATGTGCAATATAACTAATAAAAAGGTGATAAATTAATGTGTATGAACTAAAGTAAAAGCTAGATTATGAATTTATGTAACTAATGCAAAAGTAAAGAAATTAAAGAGAGAATAGTATTTTGGACCTTCTTTAGAGAATTGAAGCTTGATCTTGATCCTTGATGAACTCCCTTGAGTGTTGAGATGAATGTTGGATGAGAGAGAATGAGATTTTCATAAATTAGGTATGAAAAGGATGGAATGAAAGATGGAAAGGAATTTCACACAAGGAAACTTCGTTGAACGTAAGAGAATGTTGTTGAAATCACTGATATTGTTTGATCTGCGGTGGGATTTTAGGAGTGAGACCATGCCCTCAATTTATAGGGTAAGGGGGTACCAATTGGCATAGCCCTATCCCTGCCAACCAGAAGGTTACCTTAGGCACACTACCATTAGGCAGTGAAATGGACCAGCCAATTGGCAATCTCGTGTAGATTTTCCCAAAAAATGATCATGGAACGCAATACGTTGATCCTAATTGCACAGGGGGCAAAGATTTAGAAAGATAATTCAAATACCTTCAAGAGTCTTTTGGGTTACTCCTAGGTCCGGGAGTTGACTTTTGTTCAAACGGGGCTTGAAAGCGTTCGTTAATCTTTTGGACGGGAGATCGTCAGATGGAAATAGATCGTTCGTCCAAACGGTAAGTCATAATTGTGCACAAAGTGGACCATTGGAAAGTTTATCCGAGGTAATTAACCATTACAAAGAACTTCACTCGATTTGGAAAGTTGACCTTAGTTGGGGCCCGAAATTGCCCGTTGACCTTTCAGAGTAAAATGGGTCATTCGTTCGCACTGTAAGGTTGATTTGTGCACGGGGTACCATTAGAAAGGGTATTAAGTGAGATTCGATGATTCATTAAGCTTGTTCGAGCTGAAGAGTTGACCTTCGTCAAACGAAGCTCGGGAGTGCCTAGTGGCCTCCAAATAAATTTTTGAGGGATAACAGATCATTTGTCTGAACGGTTATGCCGTTTTGCATTAGGGGTGAACTATTGGAAAGGGGTTTCAGTGACATTCAAATATTCAAAGATCTTTTGCTCTAACGATGAAGTTGACTGAGGTTAAATCAGGCCCCGAGAGTGCGTGGTGGCCTCTAGATTAATTTTTGAGGGAAAACATATCATTCGTCCGAACGGTTATGCAGATTCATGCATGGGGCAGACCATTAGAAAGGGTATTCGGATACCTTCGAAGATCATTGAGATTTTTCTCTGATGATAGAGTTGACCAGAGTTAAATGGGGCTCGAAAGTGCCCGATAGCCTCTATATCTATAGTTGGAGTATGACATAGGGTTTGTAGTGAAATGGGGAGCTTCTAGGGACCTAAGGAGAGACTTATGGGGTCCTAGAATGTGGTGTCTATAAAACCTCGACGAGTGAGCTTGGAACAAGTGAAATCCATCGAATACTCACCACCTATTATTTTATAAAGAGGTCAATTCTGAGGACAAAAGGGAAGAGGGTGACCGATTCCGAGGGTCGAGGCCAATTTTGAGGAACTAAGAAAATGCTGGGGATAACCAATTCTGCAGGCCGAGGTAAATTCTGAGGACCTTAAGTAGGAGCGACCAATTTTGAGGGACAAAGTCAATTCTGAGGACCTTATGTGGGAGCGACCAATTATGATGGTCGAGGTTAATTTTCAGGACCTAAGTGGGAGTGACCAATTTTGAGGGTCGAAGAAAATTCTGAGGACCTTAAGTGGGAGTGCCCAATTCTAAAGGCTGAGGTCAATTCTGAGGACCTAAGTAGGAGTGACCAATTCTGAGGGCCGAAGTCAATTCTGAGGGTCGAAGTCAATTTTAAGGACCTTAAGTGGGAGCAACCAATTTTGAGGGATGGGGTCAATTCTGAGGACCTAAGTGGGAGCGACCAATTCTGAGGGCCGAAGTCAATTTTGAGGACATAAGTGGGAGTGACCAATTCTGAGGGTCGAAGATGATTCTGAGGTCTTAAGTAGGAGAGACTAATTATGAGGGCCGAATCCAATTATGAGAGCTTAAGTAGAGATGACCAATTCTGAGTCTCGAAGCCAATTCTAAGGGCTTAAGTAGAGATGACCAATTCTGAGGGCTTATGTAGGAGCAACCAATTCAGAGGTCTTAAGTAGAGGTTAACGATTCTGTGGGTCGAAACCAATTCTGAGAGATTTAGTAAGTCATGGGGCATAATTTTCTCAGGGAAGTTTGGAGACTCCACTGGGGAAAAGATATTAATCCGTAGATTGGATGCATCCTTGATGGGGAATTTTTTAATTTCTGCAGTGTCCCTTGGATACGTTGTTGGGGAGATATCCAATTGATTTGAGAATTCCGTTGGGGAAACAAGTGTTCAGCTGGGGAATTAAGTGTTCTACTAGGGAAGTCAGTGGTATAAAAATATTTTTCTTGGTGAAAAAGATTCTAAAATTCAATTGGCAATTTTAGGAATTATCTGGGGATTTTTTGGGATTTTTCAAAATTTTTGGAGAATTATTATACAAATTTCCAGGGAGGTGCCGACTAGCAAGGTGTAGGAGGTGGAAAACAGCAATGGCATGGTGTTTTGGGCTTCCTCGGTCAGGTGAAGGTACAATGCCGATCGATATATTACTGGGAGATGCCGATGGGCATGCCCCTTATCCTACTATAAAAAGGGGTGAGATTTCCTCATTTTTCATAGTTCTTAGATCTTCTTTCTTCTGCCTTTCCTTTCTGAAAACTGTTCTTGCATTCTTTTTTCCTTCAAAACTAAGAAATGGTCGATTTTTGAAGCATTGTGGTCTACATGGAATGTTTGAATGTTGATGACTGGGAACATTTAGAGTGGCTGGCCAGGGTGCCTCTAGCGCTGGGTAGTCAGAATGATTTTGACTCGTTCAAGCCAATTGTGGACGATCAGACTCTTTTGCATGAGCCGACGCACCATCGATCCTCTACGGTGGTGAACCCTAGTGGTTATGTAAGTTCTAATGACCATTGGTATTCCTTTATTTTCTTGGTATTATTTCCTTATTATTTTTTTGAATTTTTATAAGGGTTTTTCCTCTTGGTTTTGACAATCTAATATCTATGCGTCGAACCTGTGTTCTTAAGGGATGACGGGGTTCAAGGATTTCTGGGAGCACCTTCCACCGGTGGTGTGTTGCATGGTAACATAAAAGATTGGCATCTGCACCGGACGAGACACCTCGTTCGATGGCTATTCTCTGCATTTTGGGGGAGATGTGGTGGGATATCACCCACACTATGCATCTTGTCTTTGGGGAGATGACGATGACTCCCATCGATGTGTAGCAACTGCTAGGGCTCGATTGGAGGGGGACCAGATAGAGGGTGACCGAACTTTGTGAGTGACGTCGACGGCAGTGGAGTTAGCGTTTAGTGATGTTGGACGAATAATATTTAGGGACTCCATCCGTGTATCCCTTTTGATGAGGTGTTTCTAAGTCGACGGGTCGATGAGACTAATGGGATGCATGTGCAGGAGATGGACCATTTATTTATCCTTTTACTTTTGGGAGGGTTTTTGGTGGCAGCGATTGGAGACGTCATCCATCTGTGGGTTTTGCTTTATTTGAAGGTATTTTGGAATATCCCTCTCTTTGATTGGGGGAGCCGGAATTTGGCGACCCTTTATTCTTATTTGGATGCATTCAGTCGGTGCTTTCGACAGAACTGTTTTGGCGCCACGTATCTTGTCGGAGGTATTCTTTATTTTATGCATTTTTCCTTCATGCATTTTATTTCTTAATTTCTTTATTACGATTTATGACCCTTGTGCTTTGCAGACGTGGTTTAATGACATGATTGGTCTTAACGCCCACTTGGTAGGTTTTAAGGATGAGTCTCTTGGGCACTTCTATCGTATGTATTGATGGCAAAAGTCCAACCGACAGTCTAGGCAGTCTCTCTCTTTAGGGGTAGTGAGTCAGGTCTTGAATGGCCTGATGAGCGATCGAGTAAATCCTTCTTTCTTTTCGAGACCATTTCTTCTTGATGACCTTTTCAGATATTGATTTTTCACTAGGGATTTTGCAGGTGACCTTTTATCCATGGGACAGAGCCAGTGACTGGGAAAACGCGCACCTGCATCGTATATTGGCGCATGAGTTCGTCTACTGCTAGTACCTGGGGGAGATATTAGTCTGACAGGTGGTGGAGGACGAGGTGATAGTGCAATTTATGATGCCCCATAGGTATATGAGGCGGGAGTGGGAGATGTCGGAGGAGGCGAGAGTGGTGGCAATGGTTCGTATACCGACACGGTGGTGACTTATGATTACTTGGATTTTGTGTCAATCTGGATGATGTCGCCTAGCATATATGACATTATGCCTCTTCCTCCTGCGGGATCTAGTAGGGGCATGAGTCGGCCAATGGGTTCTGCCGACAATGCAGGTCATGCGTCGACATCGGTAGAGGTTCCCTTTGTGCGGTTATCTCCTCCATCCTATACCATTAGATGGTCTAACGGAGGTCAGTGCATATGCTGCATCGTCCCAATGCGATGGACCTAGAGGAGCTGGGGATGACATATGACTTCCTTCATCTGACAGTATATGTGGCCATCCCCGATCCTCACCGCGCGACGGAGGATCCTCAGGTCCCGCGCGTCCCATATCGGGAGCACTTCGACCGGTGTCATTTGAGGTGAGGTGAAAGATGTAGAGAGATTAGAGTCGCCAGTCTATTTTAATAAAAACAAAAAAAAGAAAAGGGGAAGCCATACCGAAGGACAGCATCCAAAGACATACTGGTGCATGCGAAATCAAAATGATTCGAGAAGGGTCCGGACGCTAAGTTACGAAATGGGAAGGTGTTAGGCACCCATTCCGCCCTTTCGGTCTCTCATGGATTTTTTTTATTTTCCTTTTATTTTCCCCGTGATGTGTGTGCATGTGTACATATAGTGCGGATAGGAATCATTGACATGTACCATGGAAGAGGTAAAGCGAGTCATCCGTAGGAAGGTATAAAAGTATTAGAAAATAGGATTTAGGCGATCATCCTTACGTTAATCGTTATGAGGGAACAATAATGCACATGGAATGATACGCCCCTAAGAACAAATATATATATATATATATATATATATATATATATATATATATATATATATATATATATATATATATATATATATAAGTGTAAGATAATGGAGTTTAGGGAAAATAGAAAATGAGAGAAAAAGTAAAAAATAGGACTCGAGTCTCGGGTTTTACCCCGAAATGCCTACGTAGCCTATAGAGGCATCAAAGTCCACGTAGTTCGCATACAAAATGAGGTGTGGGGTTTATCCCATATATCCAACCGAGGATTCTCTTATTTGTAGAAAAAGTGTTTTAGTTATGAGAAAAGTGTGAGAATTCCCATTTGGAATTTATGAGTAAACCCTCTTTTTCTTATTTTTTGGGTTTTTATTTATATAAAAATAAGGGATGTGCAATAATACTAGATAAAAAGTATATTAGGATATATAAGATGAGATAATAAGGGTGCTAAGTAATAAAATAATATGTTGCGAATTTATGAGAATTTAAGGAGAAAGTTGAGGAAATTGGACCTTCTTGAAGATCTAGAGCTTGATCTTGAATGTTGGAGAGCAACCCCTAGCCTAAAATGAGGATGGAGGGTAGTGAATTCAACAAGTTTTATGAAAAGGATGATGAAAAGTGAAGGTTGGAAATGGATTTGGGTGTAGAAATCACGCTGACTTCGAGAGAGGTTTTCTGGATTTGCTGAGAGTGATTTCTATCAGATCTCGGATCCCCTTGCAAGTGAGGTCAGGGCCTCCTTTTTATTGTCCTAGGGCATTAACGATCAACATAGACATATTCCTGCCATTTGGCAGGTGCGTTTAGGCACACTACCGATAGGCAAGGTCTGGGACCTACCGTTTGGAAGTGTCTTTCAGGCCTTTTTGGAAAATCGGCCGTAGAGTGCAAACCGTTGATCCGAATCGTGCACGGGGTAGATCGTTGGAAAGGTAATTCAGAGATCTTTGAAAGTACTTTGGACTTCTCCCGGGTCCAGGAGTTGAATTTGGGTCAAATATGGCTTGGAAGCATTCGTCAGTCCATTGGCCAGGGAAACTTCAGACGAAAATGGATTGTTCATTCGAATGGTAATTCCGAATCATGCACGGGGTAGACCTTTGGAAATGTTAGCAGATTTAATTTGACATTCCAAAGATTTTGATCCGGTTCGGGGAGTTGAATTTGGTCAACCGGGACCTGGAAGCATTCGGTGACCTCTCGGAGTAAAATGGATCGTTCGTCCGTACCGTAAGTCGGAATCGCGCACGGGATGGATCGTTGGAAAGGGGATTTGGTGACCTTTGAAGATTCATTTACTCTCGATCGAGGTGACGAGTTAACCTAGGTCAAACAGAGCCCGGGAGAACCCGGTGGCCTCCTAATTGAGTCCCAGGGCAAATGGGTCGTTCATCCGCATGGTAAGTCAGAATTGTGCATGGGATGGACCGTTGGAAAGGGGCTTCAGTGGCCTTTGAAGATTCATTCAGTCTCAGTCGAGATGAAGATTTTAACTTTTGGTCAAACAGAGCCCGGGGGTGCCCGATGGCTTCTAGGTCAGTACTCGAGGAATGACCTGGGTTTATAGTGATGAAGGGAGGTGCTAGGGACCTAAGGAGAGTTTTAGGGGGTAACAGAATTGGGTGTCTACAGATCCCCTCGACGGGTGAGTTTAAAACAAATGATAGCCGTCGAATAGACACCGCATGATGCTTTGAAGGATGATGACCAATTCAGAGGGTTGAGGTCGATTCTGAGGACCTAAGGGCGCGAAGATGACCAATTCTGAGGGCCTAAGGAGTGAATACGACCAATTCATAGGGTCAAGGCCAATTCTGAGGGCCTAAGGAGTGTCCTAGGGATAACCATTTCTATGGGTAGAAGCCGATTCTACGGGCTTGAAGATGAGGGTGATCAATTCGGTGAGTCGGAGCCAATTCTGTGGGCTTGAAGGTGAGATGACCAATTCTGAAGGTCGAAGCCAATTCTGCGGGCTTAAGTTAAGATGTCCAATTCTACGGATCGAAGCTAATTCTATGGGCTTATGTAGAGGTGACCAATTCTGCGGGCTTAAGTTGAGATGACCAATTTTGCGGGTCAAAGCTAATTCTGAGGGCTTAAGTTGAGATAACCAATTCTGCGGGTCGAAGCCAATTATGAGGGCTTAAGTTGAGATGACCAATTCTGCGGGTCGAAGTCGATTCTAAGGGCTTATGTAGAGGTGATGATCTAAGATTGAGGTCAATTCTGACCTAACTATGGTGACGACCAAGGACTAAGGTCAATTCTAACTTAAGAGAGATGACGACCGAGGAACGAGGACAATTCTGACCTAATAATGGTGATGATACAAGACCGAGGATAATTATGACCTAAGAAAGGTGATGACCGAGGATTGAGGTCAATTCTGACCTAACTATAGTGACGATCCAAGACCGAGGTCAATTCTGACCTAAGAAAGGTGACGACCATGGACCAAGGTCAATTCTTACCTAGCTATGGTGATGATCTAAAATCGAGGTCAATTTTGACCTAAGAGAGGTGACGATCGAGGACCGAGGTCAATTATCACCTAATTATTGTGACGATCCAAGATCGAGGTCAATTTTGACCTAAAAGAGGTGACGACCTAGGATCGAGGTCAATTCTGACTTAAAAGAGGTGACAACTGAGGATCGAGGTCAATTATGACCTAAGAGAGGTGATGATCCAAGATCGAGGTCAATTCTGACCTATTAGAGGTGATGACCAAGGACTGAGGTCAATTCTGACCTAACTATGGTGACGATCCAAGACCGATGTCAATTCTGACCTAAAAGAGGTGACGATCGAGGATTGAGGTCAATTCTAACCTAAGAGAGGTGACGACCGAGGATCGAGGTCAATTCTAACCTAAGAGAGGTGATGACCTAGGATCGAGGTCAATTCTGACCTAAGAGAGGTGATGATCCAAGACCAAGGTTAATTCTGACCTAAGAGAGGTAACGACTGGGGACCGAGGTCAATTCTAACCTAACTATGGTGAAGATCCAAGATCGAGGTCAATTCTGACCTAATAAAGGTGACGACCGAGGACCGAGGTCAATTCTGACCTAACTATGGTGACGATCCAAGACCGAGGTCAATTCTGACCTAAAAGAGGTGACGACCGAGGATTGAGGTTAATTCTAACTTAAGAGAGGTGACAACTGAGGACTGTGGTCAATTCTGACCTAAATATGGTGACGATCCAAGACCAAGGTGAATTCTGACCTAAGAGAGGTGACGTAAGAGGATTGAGGTCAATTCTGACCCTATTATGGTGACGAACTAAGACCGAGGTCAATTCTGACCTAAAAGAGGATGAATATTGGATTTTGGGTTTTGCTGGGGAATGAGCTGGGGAAAAAGTAGTGTGTCCTTTGGAGACTTTGAAAATGACTTTTTGGAGTTCCGCTAGGGAAATTACCTCGTGATGTTGTTTCGAACCGGGGAGCTGATTACCGGGGAAGTGTTTGTGATCTGTGAAGGAGAGGCGAGTTTAATGTCGTAAACATTAATGGGGAAGTGATTAGGTAGTGTTGGTATTGGATGTATTGCTCGAGGAGGTTTGGGACCTTTAGAGATCCTCCGAGGATGTAATCGGGAGGAGTTTTACTTGGTTTTTTGAGAGTTCTGCTGGGGAAATGGGGGTTTCTCTTGATTGAGTGCGAAATTTTCTCGGTGAAAATGTTCTAAATCCTTCCTGGGATTTTTAGGAATTTTCTGAGGATTTTCAGGTATTTTCTGGGAATTTTTGTATGAAATTTCAAGAGGGTGCCGGTCGCCATGGTGCAGGGGATGCCATTCGACAGTTACACGGACTTTTGGACTGCCTTGGGAAGGTAAGGAGACAGTGTCGATCGGTGGGTGGGGGTCGATGCCAATTGGCATGACGCTTGGCATCCTATATAAAGGGGGTGAATTCCCATCATTTTTCACAGCTCTTTACTTTCTTTCTCTCTGCAATTTTTCTCTTCAAATCGTTCTAGCATTTCGATCTCTAAGAAATGGCCGCCTTTATGAGCACTACAACGCATAGGGAATGGTTAACTGTCGATGATTGGGTGAACATGGAGTGGAGTCCTAGGGTGCCTGTTGCTTTGGGGAGTGAGAACTCCTTTGATGCATTCGGGCCGGTTGTGGATGAGCGAACTTTTCTATGGGAGCCGTCGCGTCATCGGTCTTCTAAGGTGGTGAGCCCTGGCAGTTATGTAAGTAACCTAGCTTTTGGCATTCTTCTTTTTTTGGGGATTTTTTTCTTTCTTCCTTGAATTTTGACAAGGTTTCTCCTTTTGACAGTCTGATATCTCTTTGAAGAACATGTGTGCCCGTGGGATGATGGGGCTTAAGGATGTCTGGGAGCATCTTCCACCTGTGGTGCTTCGGGTGGTATCATCAGCAGGTTTTGGGAGGTTGGCGTCTGCGTTGGATGAGACGCCCCGATCGATAGCAGTCTTGTGCGCTTTGGGGGAGATATGGTGGGATACTACCCACACCTTCCATTTTGGATTTGGGGAGATGAAGGTGACTCCCATAGACATGCAACAGCTGTTGGGGCTGGATTGTGACGGAGAGCAGATAGAGGTGGATCGTTCTCTCAGGGTGAGGTCGGAGGCAGTGCGTGCGGCACTTGGTGACGTAGGGAGGATAGTCTCTAGGGATTCCATCCGGCTGTCTTTGCTGAAAGATGTGTTGCTGAGTAGGGTGATCGATGTGGAGGAACGACTGCAGGTGAGGCAGATGGCCCGGTTGTTCATTTTGCTGGTGCTGGGAGGCTTCATGGTGGCGTCGAGTGGCGACGTTGTACATTCATGGTTCTTGTCGTACTTGAGGATGTTTTCGAACATCCCTCTCTATGATTGGGGGAGCCTGACTTTGGCGACCCTCTATTTTTCTTTGGATGCATTCAGTCGGTGCTGCTGGCAAACGTTTACTGGAGCCACGTATCTCCTCAAGGTATCCTTTAATTTTGCGCATTTTCCTTTCATGCATTCGCACTTTCCTTATGCGTCTCCTTTTTGATTATGAATTCCTGTCTTTGGCAGACATGGTTCTATGAGGTGATTGGGTGTAATACCTCACTGATCACTCTGAAGGATGATACTGTTGGGGACTTTTGTCGATTGTATTGATGGCGGAAGGCCAATCGGCAGTTGAAGGGATCTCTCTCTGGAGGCAGTGCATCAAGTCTTGAATGGCCTGACTAGTGGTAGCGTACGACTCTTTCCTTTTCAGTCTTGGTTTTGGCATGTTCTGATGTTTTATTAACTTATGCCTGCTTGGGGATTTTCAGGTGACCTTTTACCCTTGGGGGACAACCATTCAGGATATCGAGGTGACCGGGGTGAATTCGCCGATAAGGCATTTGCTGGCTCATGAGTTTGGCCATTCTTGGTATCTCGGGGAACGGGTGGTTTGGCAGATTGCTAAGGAGGAGGTGGTGGTGCCACCTGTGCAGCCTCCTATGTCCATGAGGCGGGAGCGGTTCATGCCAGAGGATGCGAGGATCGTGTCAATGATCGACGAGTCCTACCTGTTGTATACTGATACGGTCGTGCCGTATGACTATATGGACTTTGTGACGAGCTGGTTGATGGCGCCAAGCATATATGATTCCTTACCATTCCTTCCTGTGGGTTCGAGTATGGAGGTGGGGTCCTCCCACAGCGCGGTGGTCCGACGATGGCAGCGGAGACAACTTCAGAGGTTCCTTTCGTACGATTGCACACTCCTTCGTACAACATTCAGCGAGCTTATGGAGGGATGGTGCCTATGTTGCACCGTCCTCATGCGATGGATCCGGAGGAGTTTGGTTTGACCGAGGAGGTTATTTGTCCTGTGGAATACATTCTTGCTCTTTTTTGGTTCTTTTTATATTTTGATTCCTCTTTGATACTGATTCTGCCTTTTACTCTGCAGCAAGTTCGGGTATCGACCACTTGGCTGAGGGACATCAAAGACTGGATATCTTCGGTGACTGCCCATATTCGGGATGCGGTCCTGGTTCCTTCTTGCTTGGTGCCGTCTGCTTCGTTCGGGGAGGACTCAGGCTCGGTTAGCGGTGGTGCATCGTCTTGCCGTAGGGGAAAGAGAACGCGTCGCAGGGGTGGAAGCTCTTAGAGGGAGGATAGGTGAGAGAGAGAGAGAGAGAGAGAGAATATGGGTGCACGCTGAGTCCTATAGATTTTTTCTTTTCTTTTATTTCATCAAAAATTGATGTAACACAGGGAACAAATATATATGAAATGCAATGGGATTTCTTTATTATCTTTTGTTAATGATGAATGAGTGAATGCATGTACATGCGCTTTTTACTTTGCTGCTGAGACTGTAAAAAGAGATGTTTTAGGGGTTTTAAAAGAGATTTTTATTAAGATAAGAAGGGGATTTTTGAAATTCTATTGAGAATATCAATTTATTTTGAGTTTTCTTAATTTTGACGAAAGAGGAAAATTTCCAAAAATAGGGGGTTGCCGATCGGCAAGAACCTTGTCCTGCCCATCGGCAGTTAAGTCCAGTCCCATCAATTTAAAGCTTTGATTAGTGCCCTCTTCAGCCTTTGGTACTTCTGTGGGGTCGGATTCCCCAGATTTCTGCAAGGATTGTGTCTTTTGTTAGGGTTCTCAGGTATAAAAAGGGGAAGGGTGGAGTGTTTCTAGCACACCTTCACTTGTCTACTGTTTCTTAGTCTTGCAAGATGGCTCTCCCTAGTAGCATTGAGTTTGCAAATTACCTCTAAGCCTTGGAAGCGATGTTCTCTTATAATGTCGACTATGAAGCTTTCAACATGCGTCGAGTCTCTTTATGGTGCAATCGGCCCATTGAGTGGAACATGCTGATGGCGGTGGTACAATTTTGGTACCCCGAAGACCATGTATTTCGCTTTGGGCTGGATGAATTTTATCGTACCTACGGGGAATTTTCTGTCATGCTGGGGATAAATCCCAGTGTTGCTATGGCTTTACCCGAGTTTTCCCGTTCTCCCAGGGATTTGCTGGCTGGGTTTCTTCACATTTCGCCTTCGGTGACTAGATCAGTGGTTGCTGGAGGAATGATTTCCCTCCCGGCTGTGTTGCAGTCCGTGCATTTGCAGGAAGTTGGTGATGATGGATACGCTGGAGCCGTTGCTCTGGGCTTAGTATCAAAATTGCTGCTGGTGACTGGGGAACTGCTAGTGGATCCGCAACTTGCAGCCATTACTTCATGAATGTCATACCATCGCAATCATGCGGCGGTGATACTGGCGGAGACCTTGAATGGTCTGGATGCCTGGCGAGAAGGTCGTTCTGACTTCATGTGGGGTAGCCCCGTGATGTTATTCATGTGGTTGTCTGAAAGACTCTGCCTGGTGACTCTTCCAGAATATCCTTTGTCTGTTGTACCTAATTTCTTTTTGCATCACTTTTTTTATATTGGTCTGGATATTGCGATCTGGGAGAATTGGTTTATGGAGCATGGGGCTCGGAATTTGTACTGGTTAGTGCCTTGGTGGGGACAGTTGCTGCCTGTTCTGGAGCTAGGAGAATACCCGTATGCGTGGATGGTTGGTCTCAGACATACCTTTTTCTATTTCTCTTAGAGGCTTCTGCACCAATTTGGTTAGGCACAGGTCGTGCTACCTCGGACACTAAATTTCTTTCCGGTAGAGGATTTGATCGAGCGCCTACATCTGCTGCTTAGCACTCTGTGGGAGAATCGGTGTCCGTCCACCCATCCCTCTCAGTCTGTTGGGAGAGTTTGGCATATCCATGGGGATTATATGAAGTGGTTGTGGAGGAAAGTAGTTGGCAAGATGTTGGCTATGGAGACTGGACATAAGTGGTTTATTTCTTTTGACACCATGGAAGGAGGTGTTGTGGTCTTTTTGAAGCTGGTTCGAGCCTATCAGTCCATGGAGTGTCTACGACACTCTGTTCAGGCAGGGGAAACTTGGGAACCCAGGATGCAGATGATGATGATAGAGCAGGCTCCTCTGGTAGCCGTGGGTAGGACTCCTGGAGAGTTTATTGTGTAATGGGGAATAAATGTGGGGATTTTATTATGGCTTTCTAGGAAGGTGGGGGAAGGGTGTTATCCATTCCTTTTCTTAAGTAATTTATACCGTAATTTCTTATTAAGTAAATAAACAAGTTTCTGATCATCCAGCTGTGCCTTTGATGAGTTTGTGTTATTTGAATTATCTATACCGATCGCTAAGGCATACATAATCCTTTTGTTCAAATATATGTTGAAATTGACTGTCATTCTCGGAGGTAAGAAAAGAATAATATTTTGTGAAAATGAACGGGTCGTGCTCATGTAAGGGGTATGAGCTACCTACGTACCTCTGGGATTTTTAAAAGGTTTTAATTTGTTTGAAAATGATTTTTGCAGAGGATCAGGTCCACGTAGTTCTGGGAAAGGGGGAAATGAAGAGTTTTTTTTAAGAATAGAAGGGAGATGAGAAGAGTCATAGCGCGTTGAGATTTTGGACTACGGGTAGAACTTCTTGAGATGGTCCGAGTTGACTGGATGGGCCATCTCTTCCCCATCTAAATCGGTGATCATGGCAGCACCGCCAGATAAGATCTTCTTTAGAATGTAGGGGTCGCTCCAATTGGGATTGAATTTCCCTTTGGGGTCCCAGATGGGTTCTTTGATTTCTTTGAGGGCTAGGTCCCCTTCTCGGACACCGTGGTCCTTAACTCTCTTATTCAATGAACGCGCTATTCAGTGATGGTACCCTTGTATGTGGTATAGTTCTTTTAATCTCCTTTCGTCTAGGAGGGTCAACTCGTCAAGATGACTTTATCACCAGTCTTCTTCACCAACCTTGCTTTCAAGCATGACGCGTAGCGAGGGTATTTCCAGCTCCATGGGTAGGATTGCTTCCATGCCGTATACTAGAGAGTAAGGGGTATCCCCAGTTGAGGTTTGAATTGAGGTTCGGTATCCCCAAAGGGCGTACGGGATCTGATCAGCCCAATCTCGACAACTTTTGGTCATCTTGATGATGATGGCTTTGAGGTTTTTATTGGCGGCTTCAAATGCACCATTGGTCCGAGGTCGGTAAGGGGAAGATTTGTGTCTCCGAATCCCATACTCATTGACCACTTCTGTGACTTTTGTCTTGAAATGCAACCCGTTACCTTATACTAGCTCGTGCGGGACTCCATATCGACAGATGATGTTTTTCTTGATGAATTTGGCAACTTTCTTAGCATTCAGTACTATGTATGACTCATCTTCAACCCATTTGGTGAATTAATCAATGGAAACTAGGATGAACTCATTCCCATTGGAAGCCTTCGATGTAACCTTCCCTATGATGTCAATGCCCCAGGTGGAGAACGGCCACGGATAGGTCATGTTGTATAATTCACGTGGAGGTAAATGCTGAAGGTTGGAGAATTGTTAGAATTTGAGGCATCTCCGGACATAGGTGGTGCAATCCTGGGTCACAATGGTCCAATAGTAGCCTTGTCGGATGATCTTCTTGACAAGCATGTGACCGTTCATGTGGGGTCCACATTCCCCGCTGTGGATTTTATGCATTATCTTTTCAATGTCAGCCCCTGTGATGTAGTGCAAATGAGTTACATCAAAGTTTTATTTGAGTAGTGCTTTATGACAGATGATGTACTGGGCAACCAGTCTTCGAAGGGTTACTCGATCTTTCTTGTTATAACCCTCGGGATACCTACCATGCTTGAGGAGGGTCTAGATATCATTGTGCCAATAATTGGCTAGCTCGGGATCTTCTGTAGTGATGAGCTCAATGTGGTAGAAGTAGGTTGGTTTGTCTAGCTTTTGAACAAGGAAGGGGTCATTGTGATTCCTTCGGGCATGTCGACCATGGATACCAGGGTAGTAAGAGCATCGGCTAGGTTATTCTTTGCTCTAGGTAGGTAATGGAAGGTGATATCTTAAAATTTGGAGGCTAGTTCTTCTAAATGGGCATGGAAGGGTTGGAGTTTCTCATCCTTGTCTCTCCACTTTCTGAGTACTTGACCGATGATGATGGCGGAATCCCCGTAGTCATCTAGGTATTGAATACCTTTCTCGAGATTAACTTTGAGGCCTACTGTGCATGCCTCGTATTTATCCATGTTATTGGTGCAGGGGAAATCTAATTTGATGGCGATGGGAGTGTGGGAGTGATCCGGAGGGATTCGGAGTATCCCAATGCCATATCCCTTTTTGTTGGCAACGCCGTCAAAGAAAATTTTCCATCGGAGGTTGTCTTGAGCAGTGCAAAAGATGTTTTCATCTGGGAATTCAGAGATCTAGACATCGTCTTCTTCTACGGGGTGATCAGTGAGGTAGTCAGAGATTGTTCTTCCTTTCATGGCTTTCTACGTGATGTACACGATGTCAAATTCGGCTAGGAGCATCAACCATCGGACCATTCAGTTTGATAAAGTGGGTTTCTCAAGAAGGTATTTGATTTGGGTCCATTCGGGATACAAGTTTGATGGGGAAGGCGAGCATATAGTGCCGCAACTTTTGGGTGACCCAGACAAGTGAGACACACGCCTTTTCTAAAGAAGTGTGGTTGACCTTGTATCCGACCAATTTTTGATTGGCATAATAGATGGCTCTTTCTTTACGGGAATCCTCAAGGTACTGGGCTAGCAAAGCCCCAGCTGTAGTGTCGGTTATGGTTAGGTATAGGAGAAAGGGGAGACCAGGCTGTGGTGGCATGAGTATTGGGGCTTGGGTCGGATATTGTTTGATTCGGTCAAAAGATTCTTGGCAGGCCTCGTTACAAACCTTAGTTGAATCCTTTCGGAGGATCTTGAAGATAGGTTCGCAGATGGAGGTTAACCGTCTTATGAACCGGCTGATGTATTGCAATTTCCTAAGGAAACCTTGGACTTCTTTCTCTGTTCTGGGAGCTGGCATCTCAAGTATGACCTTCATCTTGGCAGGATCTGCTTCTATCCCCTACTCACTAAATATGAATCCCAAGAGTTTTCCCTTTGTAACGCCAAAGACGCATTTTTATGGATTGAGTCTCATATCATACTATTGCAGTCGCTCGAAGAACTTTCGAAGAGCAGGAACATGATCCTCTCTAGTTTTAGACTTGCTAATCATATCATCCACATAGACCTCAACTTTTTTATGAATCAGATCGTACAGGATGGTTGTGGCAGCCCTCTGGTAGGTAGCCCCAGCGTTCTTGAGACAAAATGGCATAACGATGTAGCAAAAGGTTCCCCATGGGGTGATGAATGCAATTTTTTCTTGGTGGTCTGGGTGCATTTTGATTTGGTTGTATCCAGCAAACTCGTCGACGAATGACTTGAGAGCATGACTGGCTATGTTGTCTACGATCATGTCGATATTGGGTAGCGGATAATCATCCTTTGGAGAGGCTTTGTTCAAATCCCGATAGTCTACACACATCCAAAGTTTTCCTCCTGATTTTGGCACGGGCACTATATTGGCTAGCCATGTGGGATTTTTGATCACACGAATGAAGCCTACGTTTAACTGTTTGACCACCTCTTCTTTGACTTTGAGCGACCATTCGGTGCTGAGCTTTCTCAACTTTTGCTTGATCGGCTCGTAATCTGAGAGAGTGGGGATCTGTTGCTCAGCTATTTCAGGATCAATGCCGGGCATATCATCACAGGACCATGCGAAGACATCCACAAATTCCTTTAGCAATTCTTCGAGTTGTTCTCGTCAAGGGTAACCCCTATCCTAATCTTGCGCAGTTGGCTACTAGAACCCAGGTTTATAACAACAATATTTTCTTCATTAACTTGAACGCGATTATGTTGTTTATTATTAACCTTATTTAGATCAGTTAAGAATTGTTCATTTGCAAAATCATCATCATCAAAAGTTTGATTAGAATCCAAACAGTTAATGTAAGGCACAGTAAGATACTCAAAATCTTCATTTATTTCATTGATAGGAAAAACAGCATTGAGAACCTCATCAAAAGAGGACTCGATTAAATTTGAACAAGGATAGAAAACAGAAGAAAAAATAGGGTATACATTAGGATTTGGGGAGATTTTAGCATGTAGAACTGGTGCAGCATGCCAGTTGAGGAGAGGTGTATCAACATATTTAATCAGGTGGGATGGATCCAATGATGTAGTGCCTGAATGAACCATGCGTAGTGTTAGCCCCAGTGTCTGTAATTTGAAAGAATCTTCAGAGTCAATTTCCTCAGTCTCTTCGGTATCTTTGATGAGCGGTTGTTCATGGTGTTGGGAACCTTCAGCCCATGGGTAGCTGTCTTTGAAGAAGATCTCCATTCTAGGCTTCATCTTCTTGTCTGTAAGGTCATACCATGGTTCAGGAAAGCCGTAAAAGGGGAAGTACTCACCCTCTTTGATGAATCGTCCGTTCAAGGAATCACTTGGGATATTCTAGACGCAGTCTAGTCTTCTCTTTGATTGAGACAGGAAGATCATTCTGAGCTCTTGTTCTGATGGTTGATACCCCAAACCACAGGGAGGAAAATCCTTCTTTAGTTCAATCGGCTCAAGTATCCCTTGTTATCTTTGTCCTAGCCCCAGGCCGGGCATGAAGTCGCATGTTTCTGAACATCTTAATCACATTGACATTGCCATGAGGGTCATATTCTGGACAAACCCTTTCTTTGAAGTTATCCCCTACCGGGAGTAGAAGTGGTTCAACTCGGAATCCCAATAGGAGCATATCATTTGACCCGTGCTATATCTCAAGGATTGGACTGCTGGTACTTGTACCCTCGGCATTGTCATCATCGCCCAAGATGGTGATGACCCGTCCGTTGGCGAAGAACTTCAATTTCTGATAGAGTGAGGAAGAAACACCCGTGATACTATGGATCCAAGGTCGTCTTAGCAATAGGTTGAAACATGATGGGATGTTAACAACTTGGAATTCAATGATAAAGTTTATAGGGCCAGCCCCTATTACAAGCTTTATGGATCCCATCACCTCTCGGTGGGTATTATCATAGGCACGCACATCGGCGGAAGTTGGAGCGAGGTCGCTTTCTTTCAGTCCTAAACATTTGAAGGTTCTCAGTGGCAAGACATTCAGGGCAGATACATTATCGACAAGAGAGAGTGGTACAACCTTCCCCATAACTTTGACGGAGATGTTGAATGCATGATTGTGGTTTAGCCCAATCTTGGGGATTTCCTCCTAGGAAAAGGATAGCATTCGAATAGAGGTCACAGATCCAACCAAATTAACCTCTTCTTCTGGTGTGGTAGAAGGATGAACTGTGGGTCCAGTGAGAAACTTGATCAAAGCATTTCTGTGTAGCTGAGAGGACATGAAAAGCCCCCATAGAGTGATGTTAGCTTGAGTTTTCTTTAGTTGATCGAGAATCTTGATCTCCTCGAGGGTTATCTCTTGCATAGGAAGGTTTTCCACACCCTTCCCCTTGTCATTGGCTGGTAGTGAGTTTGGGATTTGGTAATACCTCCCTTATCTGGTTATGTGATTTACTGAAGAAGGGAAGAATATGAACCCTATTTCCTCGTCGATCTGGGTTTATTATGCTACCTTGTTTATTTCTTCGAGGAGTTGTTCAAATGATATCATTCCAAACATGTCGGTTACCGGGCTAATTTTCTCTGAAGCTTGCTCTTCATTTAAATCTTCGAATTCTTCCCCCCTTCTGGTGGCAATAATTCTGTCTTTCCATGTAAAGTCGATGCATTCTATAACTTCAATGGCTTCTTCATACAAGTCATCCCAGTCTGTGGGGACGTGTAAGGGTGAAGGGACCAGTCACCCTTGTAGCTTCAGAGTATCATGTAACTCAGTCATACTGCAAATATTATTGGTTTGCCTGAAGAAATCTGCTATAATCCGGACCATATCATCCAAGATGAATTCATCGGTTGGTACTACCCATCTATCTGACTCTCGAGCCCATTTCCGTGCTTCCAAGAATAGTGTACTGAACCTTTGGCAATCAATGACCATCTGTGAGGGCAATTTCAGACCGAACTCTAGGAGTTTGGTTAAGGCTTCTGACAATTCCATACTTCCACTTTCAGAATGGGTATGGACAGTGATGCATGCTCTGGTGAGGAGTGATAGTACCTGATCAGCGAGGCTAGTAGGGTGTAGGAGGAAACATGGTCAAATTTGGAGAGGTTTAGTAGAGTATATGGGTGTGATTTGGGTTGAGGGATCAAATTCTGGGTTCTCTTCTAAGAAGATAGCATTGGTATTATTTAGAAGTGGGTTGTGAGTAGTGTTTGGCTTAGGATTGGCTGGTAGGGCGATGGTACCCTGACCAATTAGACCTTGGATCATGTTTCGGAGGTGAAAGCATTGGTCAGTGGTATGGACAGCAGTTTGGTGAAAGGCACAATGGGAATCTGCCTTGAAGTTTCTTAGGAGTGGATTTGGCAATGAATGGGGATCCAAAGGTTTGATAAGGTTTTGGCTTAACAGGGCTTGATAAACTTTGGAGAGGGGAGCATAGAGCTCGGTGTATTCCTTTCGGACAGGGACAGGGCGGCGTTCTGGTACCCATGATGTGATTGGTTGAGAGATGTTGTTGATGGTTGAGACTGTAGCACTGGTAGGCTTATCATATTTTCTGGGGGTGAACTGTCCGGACACCTTCTTTGGGTCAACTGCTATTTTTGCAAGACCTTACTCAATTTCTACTCCTGCTTCTCTGAGAGATAAAAAATTGGGCAAGAAGTTCTTCTTCACTATGATAACTTATTCTTCCTCGTATGGTCGATTGGTCATGGTTGTTGCTTTTTCCCTCCATTGGGCAATGAGTTACTGACTGATTCTCCAAGGTTCTTCTTGAGAAGCTCTAAATCACGGTATGTGACCCAAAGCTCCTAATTGTATTTATACTATGACATGAATTCCTGGGCTACATCCTCCTAACTATAAATTCTGGATTCTTCGAGAAACAAAAACCATCGGAGGGCGCTATCCTTCAGAGTTTGCTGAAATAATTGGTCCATCACCTCTTCAGAAGCCCCTAGTAGAGTCATGGAATGGTGATAACTTTGGAGATGAACAATCGGGGGTCCACTTCCTCCGAATTTCTAGATATTTTGCATCTTGAACTTCTCAGGTAACCTTGCTTTAGGATAAGGAGACATGTGGGTGTAATCCATATAATTTCCTAAGATTCTGACTTGGTCAAACTTCTTGGTGAGCATCTCGAGGTCTTTTTTGACTTTGTTCAATTCTTTTTCTTTTGGGTTAATGACTATAGGCAAGTTAGCCCCATGCTGGGCAAGACTCGGCATCAGAAGCTGGGCAGGCGGCGGTCCATTAGTAGGAGGGGCACGTGGAGCGTGCTGATACTCTTTGGGAACACATATGGGCTTTGGTGGATCCATAGTGCGAGGAAATAGTGCATCGGGCTCTTGAGGAATGGGAACCTAGTTTCACTGCATCTCTCGGAACTTAGTTTGGATGTTGTCAATCTTGGACACAAGCTGAGCTAGAACTGCCGTCAGATCCAGCTATGCAACGGGTACTTGATCTGTGTTCTCCATGGAAAGCGGATGGATTACGGACTCGAAAGGAGTAATAGGGGAATGGAAGGAACTCCGGGGTGACTTGAATGAAGACCTAAGCCAATATGGAGCCAGGCCAAGGGTTTGCGATCGACCTGAGAAGGCGCAAAATGGGATTTATTTTTAAGAAAAAAGGGAACATGTTTTTGGATTTTTGATAAAGAGATGAGAAATGTTTTTGGATTTTTGATAAGGAAAGAAATGTTTTTTGATTTTGGATAAAGTAAAAAAGGGAATTTCCCCTTTGGAGACAGTCTCAGCATGATTATTATAATTATTATGTTTTCACTTGTATTAATTCTCCTAAATGCAAAAATAAAATGCCAGACGTGACCCGATCCTGGAAAAATTGGGTTTGTAATATATGCAAAGCTATGGATGGACTTGTGACCAGGCTCACGGATAGGGTCCCATTTTAAAAATGCGCGAAAATTTGAGCGGCAGGCCGACCCAAAATTTTGGCAGAGTTTCGGGTTGAAATCGACAATCTAACATGTGTGTCCTAGGGTTGACACCTATATGCGGGTATGCAGTTGGTTGGGTGAATTGGAATGGGTTCCCCCCTTTGGCGTGACTTCCACGATATACGTCTTACACTTGCGGGCAATCGGCACGTGTGGACAAGCCATTTGATATACTTGAGTGTACGTGAATTGCCTCACTATATACCTCGTGGGGATGGTACGTTTGAGAGAGAATTCGATATACTCGGCGTACGTGAACGAATTCCCTGTGATATACCTCCCGTCATGACTTCGGTTAAGCGGTATAATGCGGGGGAACCGTTCGATATACATCCAAGGTACTTGGCCAATGGAAGGTGAGAGTCATATCGCTTAGGCTAACTGCGACCTGCCGGACCAGTGCCCATCACGAAGTGACCCTCCAGTTACTGGGTAAAATTTGGTCAATAACAATGCTCTTTGGTGATGTCGTGTGAATCATGAATGATTCTCTTAATAGTATCTTATGAGAATGTCTTTCTTGATTATGCCAAACAGGGAGCAAAGTGCAAGTACCAATGTTACACCAAGTATGGATGGAGCGTGCAACATGTGGATATATGTGACCCTAGGTGCACGTGGTGCGAAGTTTACATGGAGAATTTTCTACAAGTGTGTGAATAGAAGCATAAGCATGGGATATACATGAGTAATAAAGGGGGGACATGCAAATAGGTGGACAATATAAGAAAACATAACATCCATGTAAATAGAGTCTATCCCTCAAAATAAAAGTCCCTAGCGGATTCGCTACTGTGGCCATCCCCGATCCTCGCCGTGCGACGGAGGATCCTCAGGTCCCGTGCATCCCATCTCGGGAGCGCTTAGACTGGAGTCATTTGAGGTAAGGCGAAGATGTAGAGATATTAGAGTCGCCATTCTATTATACTCAAAACCGACAAAAGAAAAGGGGAAGCCATCCCGAAGGATAGCATCTATAGACATACTGGTGCATGTGAAACCAAAATTATTCGAGAAGGGTCCGGAGGATAAGTTAGGAAATGGGAAGGTGTTAGGCACCCATTCCGCCCTTTCGGTCTCTCATGGATTTTTGTTATTTTCCTTTTATTTTCCCCGTGATGTGTGTGCATGCGTATATATAGTGGAGATAGGAATCATCGACTTGTACCATAGAAGAGGTAAAGCGAGTCATCCATAGGAAGGTATAAAAGTATTATAAAATAGGATTTAGGCAATCATCCTTACGTTAATTGTTATGAGGGAACGATAACGCACACGGAATGATATGACCCTAAGAACAAATATATATATATATATATATATATATATATATATATATATATATATATATATATATATAGTCTAAGAGAATGGAGTTTAGCGAAAATAGAAAATGAGAGAAAAAGTAAAAATAGGACTCGAGTCTCAGGTTTTACCCCGAAATGCCTATGTAGCCTATAGAAGCATCAAAGTCCACGTAGTTCGCATAAGAAATGAGGCATGGGTTTTATCCCATAAATCCAACCGGGGGTTCTCTTATTTGTAGAAAAAGTGTTTTAGTTGTGAGAAAAGTGTGAGAATTCCCGTTTGGAATTTATGAGTAAACCCTATTTTTCTTATTTTTTGGGCTTTTATTTATATGAAAATAAGGGATGTGCAATAATACTAGATAAAAAGTATATTAGGATCTATGAGATGAGATAATAAGGGTGTTAAGTAATAAAACAAGATATTGCGAATTTATGAGAATTTAAGAAGAAAGTTGAGGAAATTGGACCTTCTTGAAGATCTTGAACTTCATCTTGAATTTGGAGAGCAGCCCTTAGCCTTGGATGAGGATGGAGGGTAGTGAATTCACCATGTTTGATGAAAAGGATGATGAAAAGTTAGGGTTGTAAAGGGATTTGGGTGTAGAAATCACGCTGACTTCGAGAGAGGTTTTCTGGATTTGCTGAGAGTGATTTCTATCAGATCTGGGCTCCCCTTGCAAGTGAGGTTAAGGCCTCCTTTTTATAGGCCCAGGGCATTACCGATCGGTATAGCCCTGTTCCTGTCATTCGACAGGTGCGTTTAGGCACACTGCCGATAGGTAGGGTCTGGGACCTACCGTTTGGCAGTGTGTTTCAGGCCTTTTTTGGAAAATCGATCGCTGAGCGCAAACTATTGATTCGAATTGTAAACAGGGTGGACCATTAGAAAGTTAATTCAGAGACCTTTGAAATCCCTTTGGACTACTCCCTGGTTCGGGAGTTGACTTTGGGTCAAATATGGCTTGGAAGCATTCGTCACTCATTGGACGGGGAAACTTCGGATGCAAAAAGATCGTTCATTGCATGGTAAGTCCGAATCGTACATGGGGTAGACCGCTGGAAAGGTTAGGAGATGTACTTAGATATTCGAATGAGTTTGATCCGGTTCAGGGAGTTGAGTTTGGTCAACCGGGCCCTGGAAGCATTCGGTGACATCTCAGAGTAAAACAGATCGTTCGTCTGTACCGTAAGTCGGAATCGTGCACATGATGGACCGTTGGAAAGGGGTTTTGGTTCCCTTTGAATATTCATTCAGTCTCGATCGAGATGAAGAGTTGACCTAGGTCAAACGGAGCTCAGGAGCGCCCGGTGGCCTCCTGATTTAGTCTCAGGGGGAATGGGTCCTTCGCCCGCATGGTAAGTCAGAATTGCGCACGGGATGGATTATTGGAAAGGGGTTTCAGTGCCCTTTGAAGATTCATTCAGTCTCGATCGAGACGAAGACTTTGAATTTTGGTCAAATGGAGCCTGGGGTTGCCCGATTTGACCAATAAAAACCCAGTAGGTCAGTCCTAACTATCAGTAGGTCAGTCCAGTCCAATCAAACCAAGCCTTTGATTGCACTTTCTTCAATTACTTGGTCCTTGGTGGGGAAGTTTTTTCTCCGGGATTTGGAGGACTTTTGTCTTTGGCTAAGATTTTCAAGTATAAAAAGGGGCAATGGTGGAGCATTTTCTTCACCCATCCAGATTTTATTTCTTTTTCTCACTTTTTATTTTTCATCTTATCATTTTAAAATATGGCTCTCCCCAAAAGTGTTGAATTTCCTTCTTACCTCGAAAACTTAGAGGCTATGTGATCATATAATGTAGAGTACAATGCTTTCAATATGTGTTGGGTTTCCTTATGGTGGAACTGGCTTATTAAATGGAATATGCTGATGGCAGCGGTACAATCCTAGTACCCCAAGGACCATGTCTTTCACTTTGGCTTGGACGAAGTCTGTACGACTTATGAAGAGTTATTTGTCATGACGGGGATAAATCCCCGTGTTGCAAAGGCCATGCCTGAATTTTCTTAATCTCCTCGAGAGTTGTTAGCAGGACTTCTCCATATGCCATTCTCGGCAGTTCGATCATTGGTCATGAGAGGAATGATCTCTTTCTCGACGATGCTACATTCCATGCATATGTAAGATTTTGGTTATGCAGGCTATACCGGAGCCGCCGTTCTTGGCTTGACTTTAAAATTACTGTTAATTATTGGGTAAATGTTGGCGGGCCCACAACTTGTAGACATTACTTCGCGGATGTAGTACCGTCGCAATCATGTGGCGGTGATATTGGTAGAGACTCTGAATAGTCTAGATGCTTGGCGGGATGGCCGTTCAGACTTCCTGAGGGGTAGCCCCGTTATGTTGTTCATGTGGTTGTTGGTGAGTTTCAGAATATCCCTTAGAAGTCGTGCCTAACTTCTTTACTCGCTACTTTATGAGAATGGGTCGGTATATTGAGAGCCGGGACAACTGGTTTGTGGAGCATGGGGCTCAAGGTTTGCGTTAGTCAGTGCCTTGGTGGGGGGAGTTGCAACCCATTCTAAAATTATGGGAATACTAGTATGTCCAGTTGGTTGACCTGCGACATACGTCTTTCTACTTTCCCTAGAGGCTCTTGCATTATTTTGGCTAGGAGCAGATTGTGCCACCTTGGACACTAGACTTTTTTCCTGTGGAGGATTTAACAGAGTGTTAGAGAATGAGGATGGTCTCTTTGTGGGAGAATCGTTGACCCGTCCTTCTCAATCTGTTGGTCGAGTCTGGCATGTTTCTAGGGATTACATGAAGTGGTTGTGGAGGAGGGTTATTGCCAAGTTGCTCGCTATGGAGACCGCACAGAGGTGGTTTGCCATATCTGACAATATGGAGGGAGGTGCTTGTAATACCCCATAATTTTATTGATTTTATTTAATGGGATTAAATAAATTAAATGGAATATTTATTTGGAAATTAATCAGGATTTAAATACTAGCGAGTTGAGAGTTGGTATTTGATTATGATAATAATGTGAATATTACTGAGTGAATACGGTAATATATGATCATTGAATTTATTAATATTGTCGCGAGTTGAAAATACGATAATTTTGGTAATTAAGTTGGGACGTGCGTGTGAGTCATATCGGTACCCAATTTAATGGATTGTAAACTAATTTATTTTTATATCGTCCGTATGGTCATTTCGAGGTCACCAATGTGTCCAGAAGGGGCGAGATAGTCAGAAAACACTATCCAAGGGTTTAGTTCGAGTCCCGGGGTATTTTTAGGCATAACCGATAACCCAGGAGGGTATTTTAGTCTTTTTAAATTTTAATGAATAGTGACCTACAAAAATTGGGTTTTGTTGTTTTCTTTATCATCCAACCTTTGGGCCATTAGGGCCATTATCTATCAAAACCAAATAGTTGGCAACGTGATAAAAGAGAAGAAGCTACAAGGGTTCCAAGGCCATAACCACCTCACACTACCACTATCGCTGGATTTGTGATCGGAAATAGAAGGCGAACCAACCTTTATCGTCATCAAAGGATCAGAACTTCTAAACAGAGGCAAGTGATTTAACTTACAATGATTCAATACATATAATACCCATGGGAGTTTAGAATTAGAGATTAAACTAGGAATATTATAGATCTCATGAATTGGAGAATTTAATCTTGATAATGGGTAGGTTTTGCATGTAGATGAACTTTTGGTATGTAGAAACTACAAAATCATAATCCATGTGTAAAACTTCACGAATTAATGTTGAGAAATTTAATGTTCTTGGAGAAATTTTGAAGAACTAGGTTTAGAGGAATATTTATGACTTTTGATCCAAGAAACTATTAATTCATGATTCTAAAACGTTAGAGATTGTGGAAACATGTTGGTGTATTGAGTAGTATACTTGGTTGGGAGTTTGGGACGTTGTAATGTGTAACAACCCGCGTAATTTTTGGGGTATTTTCGAAATTAAGAGGAAAAAATAAATGTTTGAGATAAAATATATTTATTGCTCAAATTTGTTGGTTATAATTTTTTAAAGGCGAGAATTTCAAACGGTTTAGAAATCGGAATTAAAATGGAGTTTTAATTGAATTTTTATTATATAGAAGAGTCCTCAAAATATAAAACTCTCTTAGAGTCCTCAAAAAATAAAACTCTATAGCAAAAAAAAATATTTAAAAATATTGAACGGTCCGATCGAGCTGAATTTTTTTTAACAGCTTTCTCTCGTCTTTAGCTAATTCTCTGTACAAATTCATCTGATTCCAACGGTCTGATCGCCCAGAATAAAATTTTTAGTGTTTGTATCTTATTATAACTCTTTTCTTAATCAAACTCTTAATCCTTTATATATCAACTAATTCGTGGCTTGGCTTTTCAATTCACTTTTTCTCAAACTTTTCAACTAGAAGACCTCTCCAAAATTACTCCCTTTTATATACAAACCATAGCCCCAAACTTATTCAAAATTTCAACCTTAGATTAGAAGGCTTATTTAGCGTTTTCTCGTATTGGGGCTAGAACGAGATTTGATTATTTTCGCGAGAGGAATGTGATGGTGTGATTAGATTTTGAGGCTGATTTATGTGATTTCATGTTGGTTCTTTTTGGTGGTTTAAGGTATGGGGTTTTACACAATATGCTCCTTAATCTCGCGAGTGTTACTCCCTTTGATTTCATGTGATTATTGACTCATATTTGAATTGTTAAATTCTTTTGGAAATCTGGAAATATTTGTTGGAATCTAATTTTGATTCATATGGTGTTATTTTTGGTGTTGAGCATGTTGTCATTAAGATTTTAATATGGCACGGAAGTCGGGCACCCGCCAATATTCTTTTTTCCGGATATGCTAAAAAAATGCATATGCGCGGTATGGTAGTGAGGCTTGGTGACCCGATTAATGTGTTGTCGAGAAATTATAGTGATATAATTGCTTATGAGATTCACATTTGATTTGAATATTCGTATTCGTATTGTGACGTTTTATTCATCGCTAACATATTTTTTGAGCATCTTTCCTGTCGTATTGTGTACTTCCCCATCTTTTCTTTTAGTTCTAGGTTAGCGCGGATTTTGGGGCGCTGTGGAGATTGATTTTAGCGAGGATTATTTCGGGAAGAATATTCTAGAGTACATGAGAATAATTGTATTTATTTTGGTTGTATAGAGCATTGGCGATTTATTTTCTTTCGAGATAGTTAGATGTTTTATTCGAGAGATTTGTTGTATTAATTTGAAGATGAATTTAGTAGTTTCTTTTCTATTTTGGGATTTAGATGATATATACCTTGTGAATTGTGGATTAGTTTAGTTTTATCAATAGTAACGCTCCGTTTGCTCTCCCCGGGCGGGCGGGGTGTTACATAATGGAGGATTTGGGGTGTAAATTTGGAGAACCCGTCACTGTTTAAATAATTTCTAGGCAAACACCTGCTTGATCGATCAATCGATTCAAGAATGTCGATCGATCCACTGGTTCGATCGATCGACCATTTACCTTCGATCGATCAACCCCTCCTGATTTTCGAAAGCTTTCTCCTTTAAGGTTTAATATAATTCCCAAGCGTATAATGATTCTTAAGGTGATTAATATAGTATTGTGGGACTTAGTTAAGGTCATTAGGGTCTTAGTTGATGCCCGAAAAAATGGTTTACCATATGGAATTTAATGTTATTACTTACGAGGGACTACCGAGTAAGGTACGGTTAGAAATTGTTCGAATTGACACTATAGTGGTAATGAATGATGCTGTAAGGATAGGAATTATAACGCATGGAATTTAAGTACTGAGATAACCTTAGACACTAATAGTAGACCTAATAACTTTTGGGATAGGTACTCAAAATTGATACGATGAGAGAGTTATCAAGGTTAATATATATTATATAGAATGTTTGGAATAAACTTACTGTGTATGAGACTTATAAGATGGAACGTGTGAATACCTATACTTATAATTGATTACTTTGGTTGTGTTAATTCCTAGTGTATGGATTTCTTATGTGTATGACATACCTACCATACTTGCTATCACGGGAGGTTGGCTTTCGGAAAAAGGATCGCCTGATATTTGTGTGCCTACCGGGGGATTTATATTGGTACCTTAAGGATATAGGGTTGTGAATGACTTATTTGTGAGTTGATAAGTTAGTTGACCATGTGAGCATATGTATGTACGTGACCCATGGGTATGTGAAGTACATTCGCCTCCAACATGCGTGACTTTATTTATTGAAAGAGTTTCTTAGTGATTCGGAGCGCGTAGTCCTTAGGTACGTGATGTACCGGGATTTGATAGCAGAGTATGCTTGCACCGCAGCTTAGCCTAGGGGTGCCATATTTGTATATACTTATTGAGAATAATATTCTTGTACTTGTAACTGGCTCACTGTTTAATCGTGAATGCGAATAATTGAGATACTTTAATGGGGTTAAAAATATGAGAATCTATATCGTAATTGATGTAATAGTTTGATTAGTGTAAAGGTGAGTTATATGCAGAATATATCAGAATAATATGAGTAAACCCCTATATTATATTAATGTGAAGACATGAAGTGGTATAGACAAGTTAGTTAGCGGCATAACTAGGATGGGTTAAATGTACGTTAGGTGTGCACATTAGTTGAGGGGTGAGGAACTCATGCGAGAGAACGTAACTAACATGTATATAATATTTACTGTTTAATGTAATTAAACACTTTATATATTTTTGAACTATTTTTCACCTCAGGCTTTGACCCGTTTTCTTTCAAATCTATTTTCTTATTAAACCATTTTAGGTGCCCAGCCACAGGGATGCCAAGCATACGAGTTCCGTTACATTGATGTGCTGTAACTTTTATGGAAGTTACATGATGTTGGTATTAGACGCATCCACATTCTGCACTTGATTCTATTCAGGGTTACTCATCTGTTAGGGCAAGTCGCCCATTCCTATTTAGAGACAACATTCTCAGACTTTCAGTGTTATTTCAGTTTTGGACTTATCTATTTATTCAGACTTTTGTATTGGGAGTTATTTAGTATTTGGATTATTCGGGGGAGTGTTACTCCAGACTCATTTTTATTCCATTATAATTCCGTTGTGATTATGATGTGGATGTTATATAGTTAGGTTCTAATTAATTGGTTGCATGTTAATTTAATTTAATAAAATTTGACACTTCACTATTTTAAATATTAGGTGGTTAGTAATTAATGAAATATTTTCGATAGTGATGCTATGAACTGAACCAACTTAACATTTTGCATTGATTTAAATAAAGGAGTAGCTACCGGTATTTAATTAGGCGAGTTGTCACAGGTGGTATCAGAGCATCAGGTTCTAGAGTCCTTACGATATGTATGGCTTGTTATGCTTTTCGCATAGCGTCCTTTGATATCGAGCCCTATTATTAAGACTTTTGCACTTTTTGGTACATTTTGTAGACTACGTACTTCTGCTACAATGTTATGTATAGTCGATGGACTAATATAATTCATTTGAATTTCAGATGTCGCTCATGAAGGAGATAAAAACTAACTCCGTTGAAGGAGAAAATGAGGGACAAGACCAACAAGTACCTCATGTACACCAGGAAAGAGCGGAAATCACTGAGATAGCGAATATCGTGGCACATGTAGTGACTACCGCAATATTACAATACCCAAATCGCAGTGTACAACTTACAGGTGGCAAAAGAATAAGAGAAGTTGACCAATATGACATTTCTAAGGTTAGCAACAGTGGGAAAATACCATCGCCGTAGCGACAAGTGTCTCAGAGTCATCAAGATCAAGAGGCCAATGGAAATGGCGGGAAGAGCCAAACCCGCCAGAGCCAACAAAGCCAAGGGAAGAGGGTTACCATTAAGAGGTGTTTTAAATGTGGAAGAAATGGTCATACACGTTGGGTCTACCCAGATTCGGATGGAGAGAAACCTCGTCCCAATCAGCAAGGACAACTAGGCATAAGAAGGAAAGGTCTTGAGGGTCAGTGTTCTAAGTGCGAACAACAGGGTCACAAGTGGAGGGAATGCCTGCAACCAGATAGAGTACTAAGATAGGATGCCCAACGTGAGGAAGCCCGAATAGTTACCCCAACATCACAAACACCACAACAACATCAAGGAGTACAATATGGATGTATCTATAAATCTCGATATGCGATTATGCCATTGATACCGCAACTAGCACCTACGTTTGGAGGTATGATACTTCATTATTTATAGTGTCCTATAAGATAAAGGGGAAATATCGAATAACTTAGATGTGTTACAGTTTATTACTAATAATTTGAGAAACGTAAGCGTATAATACACTCTTATCCTGATTTTCGAACTAGATAACGGCGGTTTGAGTCATAATAGACCGTTATAGTGATATTTTTGTGTTCGTTAGAAATTGTGCTAAGTGTCACTTGAAAGGAGGCAGGGCTACACACACACACACACACACACACACACACACACATATATATATATATATATATATATATATATATATATATATATATATATATATATATATATATATTATCTGGTGGAGCATAAAGACTTCGTAAGGTACATAGTCTGATCATATCTAATCCCGGTGGGTAGGGATGTGTATTAAAGAAATTTAAGATTTGGTGAAATTTTTCTGAGCATGGGGATTATCCCATAGTAAATATTAGAGTCTAACGCCAAGTTAGTGGAAGGGATGTGTAGATGTAGTCTCACGTATTATGAGAGTATGATATTATCCTGAATATGGTTTTATAAGTGATGATTAGACCGATAGTGTGCGGGTATTGCAAGTCTATCGGGGTTACTACTTTAGTGTAGATAGTTTTGTTCTGGCGAGACCTCATCTACGATTGGGCAGGGCTCACGTTTATATATTTATATATATGTATATATATATAATAGAGACTTAAAAAGATATAATGGTCTCGGATATTTGATCCTAGTATGTGTAAGGACTTTATTGATATGATTCGGAGTGTATTGGGTTTACTGTTCAACGAAAAGATTTAGCTTGATATTATGTTTAATGCCCAGGACTTATTAATAGGAAGAGCGCATTGTTATATCACCCTTTAGAGATGTGGGAGTTAAGACTCATAATTGTATGTCTGGGGACATGAATTCGAGATCCCCGAATATATGTGCACGATATTTATAAAATGTGGCCATCACCAATGTTAAGTGACAATGTCTTTCGAAATAAGTTCATTTTTTAAGTGTAATTACGAAAGGAGATGTAACTTTGTTGACGAAGATACAGTAATATAGGGGTACATGTTGTGGAATGAGGTCCTAATGGATTCCGATGACCGAAAATGCTAGGTAGTAGTGTATCGGGTGGTTCCTTATTTGAATTTGGCTTTGCGAGACATCCCACACATCAATCTTAGCGTAAGGTTGGTAGTAGGGAGATATTTGGCCATTCGTCCATGAGTTCGGTACCTCGATCGTTATGGAAGTATCTAGTTATAACTGAAAGTTAAAAGGTAAATTACGATATAAGGCCAGTAGAGCCAGTTGTGTGGTGAATAAGTACTGCAAATATAATTTTATTATGGCGGGTTGAAGGATCGAATGATGTTAAGGAGGATTTAGAATTTTAAATTTTGGGGTGATTAAGAATGCCCAAGTGGTATAGCCACGTTGCGAATATAAGGTAAATAAAGAATTAGGTGTATGTATGAAGCGTATATGATGTTTAAACCCATTTGCAAGGTTCATAGGGTGTATGGACACCTTGGTTTCCTGGTGTCAGAATCGTCGAAAGAAGAGACAAGGAAATCGATGGGTGAAATTTATGCTTGTGGGACTAATATGACAAAATGGAAGTAGTAGGGTTGATTTAGCATTGTGAGAAGGAAGAAAATTTATATATTCATGTACAATTAGAGTAGCACGTCCGAACTTGGTTAAAAGGAAGTGGGAAGCCATTTAAAAAGGGGATATCCCTTGAGAAGACTAATATTTAACTATTATGGACAAATTTGAGTGGAGTTCTACCCAGTAGAACATTCAGAGTGACTTATTAAGTACCACTAGATGGGAGGAGTTTTAAGTGGTAGTCGGTGTTGATCGGGACATAATAAGTAGCCTCCATGTGCACCACTTATAGATAGAAATCAGTTGGAGTAAGATAATTAGCCATGAAATTATTTTTTGTATCAAGATGACGATTCCAGTGATGGGAGAGTCAAGTTGATAAATTTCTTGATGGGTTGTAACTTAAAGATAAGTAACGAGCTCCTTCAAATGTGTGGAACATGTTGTCTAGAAGGAAATAAATTGTTATATCCTTGGGTGATTTACACTATTAGATAGTGAACATGCCGGCACGTGGTCCTGCCCAGTATTATTCTGAACTAGGATGAGATCTTTGAAACCCACCTTCAATGTGGATTATTAGGAAGTAGTGGGGATACCATTTCATTTTGAGAAGGTTGCATCACCTATAGCCTGAAGAGTAGGCGCAAGGTGATTGACGAGTGGTGAAGTTGTATGAAAGTAATTTTGGACTCATTGCGATCATTTTTCCCCAACGGGTATAGCTAGTAAGTGAAGTACAATATGATAACGGGGAGAGTATATTACATAATGGTATAGTTGTGTGAAAGCACCCATACCTAATTATAGTGAACAAGGAGCTTATTGAGGTTTTGTATGGACAATCCTTAATATCCTTCCTCTGGATGTTTAGAGGTGAACGAATTATCAGAGTTTTGGATCAGTCAAAAGTTAGAGTCCGAAGACTATAATGGGATAACCACCAACCGTCTTAAGTGGCATTTTCAGTTAGTAAAAGTTACACCTCCGGGAGCAAAGATTTGAAGAACGGACAAGAGTAGTCATATGTTCTATGGTTTCTCCCAGGATGGAGGTTTTGTGTTTAGATAAACGCGGGAGTTGATACGAAGTGAGGTGCGACCTCCCAATAATATTTAGATAATGCCTCCAATGATGTATAGGATACTCTTATTCGAATGTTGTTTAGTAAGAGGACAATGTGAGGTGAATTTATTTAGGTGTGACCCTATAACTGATAAAGTGTCGAGAGTGTTCAACAAGCTTATTGTGAAGCGGGAGCTATAGTGATTGAGCCTTACTTTGAATTTTGTTTTGAGTACTGGAGGATACCTATTTTGCTAGGTATGCCTTACTTTTTCAAATTTTGGGACAAGATTCTGTTATTAGGGGGGAAGTATGTAATACCCCATAATTTTATTGATTTTATTTAATGGGATTAATTAAATTAAATGGAATATTTATTTGGAAATTAATCCGGATTTAAATACTAACGAGTCGAGAGTTAGTATTTGATTATTACAATAATGTGAAGATTACTGAGTGAATACGGTAATATATCATCATTGAATTTATTAATATTGTGGAGAGTTGAAAATATGGTAATTTTGGTAATTAAGTTGGGACGAAAGTGTCAGTCGTGTCGGTACCGAATTTAATGGATTGAAAAGTAATTTATTTTTATATCATCCGTATGGTCATTTTGAGTGCTCCAACTTGTCCAGAAGGGACGAGATAGGCTGAAAACACTAGCCGGGGGTTTAGTTCGAGTCCCGGGACATTTTTACGCCTAAACGATAACCCGAGAGGGTATTTTAGTCATTTTAAATTTTAATGAATAGTGAACTACAAAAATTGGATTTTGTTTATCAGCCAACCTTTGGGCCATTATCTGTCAAAACCAAATAGTGGGCAACGTGAGAAGAGAGGAGAAGTTACAAGGGTTTCAAGGCCATAACCACCTCACACCACCACTATCGCCAGATTTGTGGCCGGAAATAGAAGGCGAACCAACCTTTATCGTCATCAAAGGATCAGAACTTCTAAACAGAGGCAAATGATTTAACTTACAATGATTCAGTACATATAATACCCATGGTAGTTTAGAATTAGAGATTAAACTAAGAATATTATAGATCTCATGAATTGGAGAATTTAATCTTGATAATGGGTAGGTTTTGCATGTAGATGAACTTTTGGTATGTAAAAACTACAAAATCATAATCCATGTCTAAAACTTCACGAATTAATGTTGAGAAATTTAATGTTCTTGGAGAAATTTTGAAGAACTAGGTTTAGAGGAATATTTATGACTTTTGATCCAAGAAACTATTAATTCATGATGGTTTTATGATTCTAAAACATTAGAGATTGTGGAAACATGTTGGTGTAATGAGTAGTATACTTGGTTGGGAGTTTGGGATGTTGTAATGGAGGATTTGGGGTGTAAATTTGGAGAACCCGTAACTGTTTAAATAATTTCTGGGCAAACACCTGCTTGATCGATCGATCTATTCAAGAATGTCGATCGATCGACCCCACCTGATTTTTGAAAGCATTCTCCTTTAAGGTTTAATATAAATCCGAAGCGTATAATGATTCTTAGGGTGATTAATATAGTATTGTGGGACTTAGTTAAGGTCAGTAAGGTCTTAGTTGATGCTCGAAAAAATGGTTTACCTTGTGGAATTTAATGTTATTACTTATGAGGGACTACCGAGTGAGGTACGGTTAGAAATCGTTCGAATTGAGACTATAATGGTAATGAGTGATGTTGTAAGGATAGGAACAGTAACGGAGGGACTTTAAGTACTGAGATTACCTTAGAAACTAATAGGAGACCTAATAACCTTTTGGGATAGGTTTAGGTACTCAAAATTGATACGAAGAGAGAGTTATCAAGCTAAATATATATTATGTAGAATATTCGGAATAAACTTACTACGTATGAGACTTATAAGATGGAATGTGTGAATACCTATATTTATATATGATTACTTAGGTTGTGTGAATGACTTGTGTATGGATTTCTTATGTGTATGACATACCTACCATACTTGCTATCACGGGAGGTTGGCTTTAAAAAAAAAGGACTGTCTCATCTTTGTGTCCCTACGGGGGTATTTCAATTGGTACCTTAAGGACATAGGGATGTGAATGACTTATTTGTGAGTTGATAAGTCAGCTGACCATGGGAGCGTAGGTATGTACATGACCCATGGGTATCTGAACTATGTTCGCCTCCAATATGGGTGACTTTATTTATTAAAACGGTTCCTGAGTGATTCGGAACGCGTAGTCCTTATGTACGTGATGTACCGGGATTCGAAAGCAGAGTTAGCGTGCACCACAACTTAGCCTAGGGGTGACATATTTGTATATATATGTTGAGAATAATATATTTGTACTTGTAACTGGCTCACTATTTAATCGCGAATGCGAATAATTTAGATACTTGAATGGGGTTAAAAATGTGAGAATCTATATCGTAATTGATGTAATAATTTGATTAATGTTAAGGTGAGTTATACGCAAAATATATTAGAATAATACGAATAGACCCCTATATTATATTAATGTGAAGACAAGAAGTGGTACAGACTAGTTAGTTAGCGGCATAACTAGGATGGGTTAAAGGTACGTTTGGCGTGAACATTAGTTGAGGGGTGAGGAACTCATGCGAGAGCACGTAAATAACATATATATAATATTTACTTTTTAATGTAATTAAACACTTTCTATATTTTTAAACTGTTTTTCACCTTGGGCTCTGATCTGTTTTCTTTCAAATCTATTTTCTTGCAAAATCATTTTAGGTGCCCAGCCACAAGGACGCCAATCATAGGAGTTATATTACATTGACGTGTTGTAGCTGCTGTGGAAGTTATAGGATCTCAGTATTAGATGCATCGACATTCTACACTTGATTCTATTCAGGGTTACTCATTTGTTAAGGCATGTCGCCTATTCCTATTTAGAGACAACATTCTCAGACTTTCAGTTTTATTTCAGTTTTGGACTTATCTATTTATTCAGACTTTTGTATTTGGAGTTATTTAGTATTTGGATTATTCAGGGGAGTGTTACTCTAGACCCATTTTTATTCCATTAGTTTTCTGTTGTGATTATGATGTGGATGCTATATAGTTTGGTTCTAATTAATTGGTTGCATGTTAATTTAATTTAATAAAATTTAACACTTCTGTATTTTAAATATTAGGTGGTTAGTAATTAGTTAAATGTTTTCGACAGTGATTCTATGAACTTAACCAACTTAAAATTTTTCATTGATTTAAATAAAGGAGTAGCTACCCGGTATTTAATTAGTCGGGGTGTTACAGTGTTGTTATTTTCCCTAGGCTGGTCCGGGCTTACCGTTCTATGGAGCACCTTCAGTGTTCCATCCAAGTAGGAGAAGTTTGAGGACCCAAGGAATTAGAAGACGATGGGGCTGGTTCTTCTGGAAGCTATGGATAGGATCCCTGAAGAGTTTTATTTGTGAAGCTTTTATATGGTGTATCTGGTTGTTTTCTAGTAGGAAGAGTTTTGGGAAGGTACTTTTTAGTAGTAAATGGGCTTGTTTTTAGGAAAATAATGGTTTGGTTGGAAAGGGAAGTTGTTTGACTCCCTAAGATGATGTAATTGTAACGGAATTAATGTAATAAAGAAAATTTTAATTATATTATTGTGCCTCTTGATGAGTTTTGCATTTGAACTATCTATACCAATGAATTGTCATTCTCGAGGATAAGAAAAGAATAGCATTTTATGAAAAAGAAGGTGGTCATGATCATGTAAGCATAATAGCTGCCTACGTTTCTCTGGGGGTTTTGAAATTTTTTGAGTTTCATTAAAAGTAAAAAGATCAAGCCCCATGTAGGTCTGAGTAGAGGGAAATGAAGAATTTTTTTAAAATAGAAGGGAGATGAGAAAAGTCATAGCGCGCCGAGATTTTGGACAAAGGGTAGAATTTCTTGAGATGGTCCAAGTTGACTAGATGGGCCATCTCTTCCCAATCAAGGTGGGTGAGCATAGCGGCTCCATCGAATAGGATCTTCTTAACAAAGTAGGGTCCACTCCAATAGGGATTGACTTTTCCTCTCGGGTCCCAGAGGGGTTTTATTATTTATTTAAGGGACAAGTCTCCTTCTCGAACACCACGAACCTTGACTCTCTTGTTGAATGATCATGTTATTCGGTGATGGTATCCTTGTATATGATATATAACCTTCATTCTCCTTTCTTCCAAGAGTGACAACTCGTCAAAATGGCTCAGATGCCAGTCTTACTCGCTGACTTTGCTTTCAAGCATGGCGTGTAATTTCTAGCTCAACGGTTAGAACTACTTCCATGCTGTATACCAAAGAGTAAGGGGTATCCCCAATAAATGCTTGAACTAAAGTGCGGTATCCCCAGAGGCTGTAAGGGATCCGATTGTCCCACTCTCGATAATTCTCGATCGTTTTACTGATGATTACTCTCAGGTTCTTATTAGCGGCTCCGATTGCTCTGTTGGTTTGAGGTCGGTATGGAGAAAATTTGTGCCTCTAAATCCCATACTCATTGACCACCTCTGTGACTTCTTCCTTGAAATGTAACTCGTTGTCTCATACTAGCTCTTGTGGGACCCTATATCGGCAGATGATATTTTTTGGATAAACTTGGCACTGTATTGGCATTCAGAACTACGTATGATTCAGCTTCGACCAATTTGGTGAAGTAGTCAATGGCAACCGTGATGAATTCATGCCCGTTGGAGGCTTTGGGTGAAACTTTCCCAATGATGTCAATGCCCCATGTGGAGAATGGTGAGGGAGAATCCCCATAGACATATAGGTGTTGAAAGGTGATATCTTAGAATTGGGAGGCCAACTCTTCTCAGCAAGCATGGAAGGGTTACAGTTTCTCGTCCTTGACTTTCCATCTTTTGAGTACTTGATCGATGATGAGGGGTGAATCCCCATAGACATATATGTGTTGTATTCCGTTATTGAGCGAAACTTTGAGGCCTATTGTGCATGCTTCGTATTTGGTCATGTTGTTGGTGCAGGGAAAATCCAGTTTGATGGCAATGGGAGTATGAGATTCATCAGGGGAAATTAGGAGTATCCCAATGCCATATCCTTTCTTGTTGGTGGCACTGTCAAAGAACATTTTCCACCATAGGTATTATAGGGAGGTACAAAGGATATTCTCATCCGAGAACTCGAAAATCCGAACATCGGTTTCTTCTATAGGGTAGTTAGCAAGGTAATCAAAGATGGCTCTTCCTTTCATGACTTTCTACATGACATACACAGTATAAAATTTGGCTAGTAGCATCAACCATCGGGCCATTTGTCTAGACATGGAAGGTTTCTTGAGAAGGTATTTGATAGGATCCATTAGGGACACAAGTTTGATGGGAAAGGCGAGCATGTAGTGCAGTAATTTTTGGGTGACCCAGATAAAAGGCAACACATGCTTTTCCAAGGCTGTGTGATTAACTTTGTACCCGATGAATTTATGACTTTCATAGTAGATGGATCTCACTTTGAGAGACTCTTCAAGGTATTGGGCCAACAAAGCCCAAGATGCAGTGTCTGTTACGGTTAGGTATAGGAGTAGAGGAAGAACATGCTATGGTGGCATGAGTACCGGAGGCCGGGTTAGGTATTATTTGATTCGGTCAAAGGTTTCTTGGAAAGATTTTTTCCTAACTTTGGTTGTATCCTTTCGTGGGAGTTTGAAGATGGGTTCATAAATATACTATAATTTTCTAAGTAATCCCCAAAATTCCTTCTCCTGTCATGGTGGTGGCATTTCGAGTATGGATTTAAGTTTGTCATCATCCTCTTCTATCCCTTTCTCACTAACCATGAATCACAAGAGTTCTCCTTTCGTAACTCTAAAAACATATTTTTATGCATTAAGTCGCATATGGTATTGCCTTAGTCGCTCTAAGAACTTTCGGAGAGAGGGGACATGACCTTCATTAGTTTCAGATTTGATGATCATGTCATCAACATAGACCTAGACTTCTTTGTGTATCCGATCATGTAAGATGGTTGTGGAAGCCTTCTGGTAGGTATCCCCTGCATTTTTTTAGACCAAATGACATAATAGTGTAATAGAAGGTTCCCCAAGGGGTGATGAATGTGATTTTCTCTTAATGATTATGGTGCATCTTGATCTGATTAAATCCGATAAAACCAACAACAAATGACTTAAGAGCATGACTGGACGTGTTATCCATAGTCATGTCGATATTAGGTAGCATATAATCATCCTTTGGAGAGTCTTTGTTTAAATCTCGGTATTAAACGCATATGCGAACCTTTTCTCTAGATTTCAACATGGGTAAGATGTTGGCTAACCATGTGGGATATTCGATCACACGAATGAAACCACATTCAACTACTTAACTACTTCTTCCTTAACCTTTAGTGACTATTTGGTTCGTAGCTTTCGAAGTTTTTATTTCACCAATTTATATTCTGGGAGCGTTGGAATCTCGTGCTGAGCAATGTCGAGATCAATGTCGGGTATGTCGTCGTCGGACCACGGGAAGACATCCAAAAATTCCTTCAATAATTTTTCATGTTGCATGTGCTCATGCACGTCAAGGGTATAACCTATCATAATCTCGTGCATTTGTATACTAAAATTGAGATTAATAAGAATATTCTCATCTTTTATAACTTGAAAGTGGTTATGTTATTTTTTATTAACCTTATTAAGTTCAGTTAATAATTGTTCAATTGCAAAATCATCATCATCAAGGGTTTGATTAGAATTAAGATAATTAATGTAAGGTACAACAACATACTCAAAATCTTCATTTTAGTTCATTGTTGGGAAAAATAGCGTTGAGAACCTCATCAAAGGAGGTATCGATTACATCAAAATAGGGAGTAACAAAAAAATAAGAGGAAATGGCATGAAAATCTAGGTTGGGTTGCATTTCAGTAGGTTAAAACGACACAACATTCCAATTAAGGATAGGTTCTCCATAACTTTGATCAGTTGGGATGGATCTGATGATGTAGCGCTTTAGTGGACCATGCAGAGTGTCCACCCCAGTGTTTGCAAGTTGAATGAATCCTTAGAGTCACTTCCCTTGGATCTTTAGTAGCAACTATAGTCGTTTCCATGAGTGGTTGAACATGATGCTGGGAACTTTCGACCCATGAGTAGCCATCTTGGAAAAAGACCTCCATTCTTGGTTTCATTTTCTTTTCCACATGATCATACCATGGTTCGTAGAAGGGTAAATCTTCATCATCTTTGGTCAATCTTCCGTTCAAGGAACCTCTTGAGACAACCTTGGTACTTTCTAGCCTTCTCTTCAACTGAGGTTGGCGGAGCATTTTGAGTTCCTCTGATGATGGTTAATAACCCAAGCCATAAGGAGGAAAATATTTCATCAGTATTATGGGTTCAAGTATTCCCCGTTGTCGTCTTCCTAACCCTAGTCCAGGCATGAAGTGTATTCATGAAGTGTATGTTCTTAAACATCTATATCACATTGACGTTTCCATGATGGCTGTGCTATTGACAAACCCTATCTATGAAATCCTCCCCTACTGAGACTAGAAGCGGTTCGACTCGAAAACTCAATAAAAACATATCATTTGCCCCATGTTGTATCTCTATTATTGGATTAATAGTGCTTGCATTCTCATCATTGTCGTCGTCTCCCAAGATGATGATGACCTGCTCATTGGACAAGAACTTCATAATCAGATTGTGGGAAGAAGACACAACCTTTATAATATGGAGATTGAAACAATCCGAGACGTTGATGACTTGGAATTGAACAACGAAATTTATAGGGCCAACCCCTATCGCAGGTTTTATAGATACCAACACTTGTTGACGAGTATTATCATAAGCGTGAACCATAGAAGATGTTGGAGCAAGGTCATTCACTTTTAGTCCCAAGCAATTGAGGGTTCTCAATGGAAAAATAATAAGAGCTGATCCATTATTGATAAGAAAAAGTGGGATGATTTTTCCCATGACATAGATAGAATATTGAGAGTAGAGTTGTGATTCTGACCAAACTTAGGGATTTCTTCTTCAGAGAAGGAGAGCAAACTAGTAGAGGTTAAAGATACAACCATATTCACTACTTCTTCTTGTGTGGTGGAAGGAGGGACTTTAGATCCAGTGTGTATTTTGATCAAGGCATTTCGGTGCAGCTGGGAAGACATAAAAAGTCCCCATAAAGTGATGTTAGCTTGGGTTTTCTTCAAACGATCGAGGATCTTGCTCTGCTCGAGGGTCATTTCTAGAATATGAAGATTATTAACACCTTTTCCCTTGTCAATCGCTGATGGTTGCAGGTTTGGAACCCGGTAATGCCTCCCTGATCTAGTCACATGGTTTATAGAAGAGGGGAAAAACAGAAACCCCATTTCCCCATCTACCTCGGGTTGTTTAGATACCTTGTTAATCTCAACTAGCAGCTCATCAAATGATATCATTCCACATATACTAACTACTTGGATAGTCTTTTCTGGTCTTTTCTCTTCATCTAAACTATCGAATTCGTCCCCCATCCGGTGGTAACGACATCATTTCTCCACAAGAAGCCAATACACTATGATTAGGCATAAATTCCTCACACTTATCCCCTTAATTTTGGTATTTTGATGATCCCCTGTATTGTAATTAACTTTTATTTGTCTCATATTTATTCTAATAATCCCCTTTGTCAAGTATTTCGTGGTTTATGTATCTCTTATGTGTTTTACAGGTATTTAATTCAAGAAAGTGCGAGAGAGAACTCAAAATAGTGAAATAAACAAAGAAACGGGAAGTTGAAAGTCACTTTCATAACTTTATAGCCTTATCCCAGAGGTGTGGTCAAATTTAAAGTTCAAGACCTTGAAATTACAAGAACACTGGAAAAAATATCAACTCAATCTGAGTTACGGTGAAGAAGGTATGCCCGTTTGAAGATGAGAATAATCAAAGAGGCAAAACTAAGGAAGCCAGGAGGGAGAACCGGTTCGGTTCAAGGTGGACTGGTTGTCCTATTAGTCATGATCCAGAACCGTATCAAAGACTAGTCACGCTTTAAAACCGTTACATATTGCCAGTAGTAGGATTTTTATTTTGGCGCTTTTTTTAGCATAGAGTTGTATGGGTTTAGGACGTTTGTCAAAATGGGTTCATTTAGTTGTAAACTAACATAAGTCATATCTAAGTTAGTTTTTACATGATTTTGAGAGCTTCTTTAATGCAAGAACCCTAAGATTCATATTCTTCACCAATTATTCATCATCTACATTAAATCTAAGGGTTTTTCTTCAAAACAAGTACATTTTCCATTTTTCTTTTAATTTCTCTCATCTTTTGGTTTGTGATTCATTACTTCTTAGTTAGAATTCTATTCTACATGTTTGATTGCACTTTTAACATAGGAATGATTTCATGCAACATAGATTTCATGTCTAGTAGTATTTAGACCATGTCCGGCTAAGTTTTTAGTTGGTTGGGGTACAGGAACCCAACCTAGGAAACACATATGGATTTAAAAGTGAGTAAAAAATAATTTCAACGTAGATTTCATGTCTAGTAGTATTTACACCATGTCCGAATAAGTTTTTAGTGGATTGGGGTACATGAACCCAACCTAGGTAACACATATGGATTTAAAAGTGAATAAAAAATAATTTCTAATCCAAAGGTTTAAACTTTATCAAAACAAAAGTTGTAGGCCTTTTAATTTTGTTTACCGTAGGTAATCGGAATTTTTAAGGGTGCAATTGGCGTTTTGATAATTTCTCATCCTCGTCAAATATAATTTTTGATTTGATACGGTGCGGCATTTAGTCCTCATACGTCAAATGCTTAGAGAATATTTGATGTTTCTTTGAATGAAGAATTACCTTTTTGAATATGTGAATACCGACTGTTCGGGGGAGTGTACCATAACTCCATTTTCTCCCATATATTTAATGTTTAACTTAGTTCATTTTGTATGTGTAGTTAGTGATTAATTTAATCCAAATTGCATTAGTTGATAAATAAAGTCACAAAATCATCATCTTTTCCTTTTTTCTGAGTCATTCGTAGGGTTAAGCATCTTTCCTATTCGTCGTCACGTCTTATGTCCTATTTCTCGTGTTCGATACCTATTTATCGGATTATTAATTGGGTTACCGATTTAAAGTTGAGTCGATAGAATCACGCACTAGATACATGTTTAAATTTGAGTTAAGTTTCTGGAGCCGTTGCCGAGGATTAGGTAGACTTATTGAGGAGATAGTAGAGAAGCACATAGAGGAAAATATCGGTGGGGATGCCTTACGAGCGTGCCTTATTTCGGGCAGTAAGAGTGACGAGACGTACACCAACTTCGAGAGGGAGGTGGGGGAGGCATCTTTAGTGACCGCTATTGAGAGAGCGTAGGCGTGAGCGGGAGAGAGAGTTTAGATGAGACTGTGAGAGAGTATTCTAAGGATGAGCGAGAAAGGTAGTTAGGAGACATGAGCCTAGAAAATTTTGAAAAAGAATTCAGGGCGGTGGATGAGAGCCTCATTGTTTAAGTCCAGTTTCTATTGGAATCAAGTTGTCACTTAGAAGAGAGAGAATGGAAAGATATGATAGATGAATTCCTTCTTTGTGACCATCCACCCAACCCACTTGAGTCCTCGGATGCGATAGAGGAGAGGAATCGAGTCTCGTCCGATTTAGAGCTTGACCCATGCATTCCCGAAGCTAAGGGATATTTAGGTTTAGCATGTCCCTAAAATTGTCATCGTGATGTCCCCCCTCCCCCCAAGTCGGGACAAGTATGTTGTGATTCGATTAGGCACTATGAGGCTCCCATTCACCCCAGTCATCACGAGCCTCAATATATGCCTCTTATCTATGGGGCTGGTCCCAACTTGTTTTGAATATTGGTTTACGATGTGAGGAAGAGGGAGACGAGGAGATTATTGGACCCCGTTCATGGGGTATGGTAAGTCTTAGGAGAGAGATAGAGTTCATCGCACCACCGACGCGTATGGGGTAATTTTATTTTTGTATTTTTAAGTCGTGTGTTGGAGTTATATAGTGTCTTATTGTATTTTAAAAATTATTCATTTTATATTTTTCACTTATTCTTTTCTTCTTTAGATTTTAGTCCTTTTGATTGAGGACAATGTAAAAGTCTAAGTTGGGGGCCGAGGGGTGGGGGGTGACAAGTGCGTCTTTTAAAAACTTCACAATTTTTTAAAATGCCAAAAAAAGAAAATTTCAAAAATATCCAATAAAAAAATTCAAAAAAGTTAGAAATATTTTCCTTCAAAATAAATAAAAATTGGAACGTAAAATCTAAAAAATGTCACAAAATTTTGTTTGAAGTCTCAAATTGTAAAAATCAATATCACTCAGCCGAATCTAACGAAAGATGGAAATTGAGAAAAAATTGACGACTTAACGAATAAGTGTGGAGATTAATTAACCCGGTGAGATTTCGGGCCTTTCACTTTTTCGAGTAATTAAATCAACCCGAGTTAATGGTTAACTCAAAGTTCGTTTTAGCGTTTAAAATAAGTCGTTGAAGATCTCAATTCGTTTGTTTTGATTGGTTATGGGAAACAAGTGATATGCTATCTTGAAAAACATGCTAAAATATCTATAAATTAACTTAATTCTCGAGGCGCATATGGTAAAATAATTAGCAATTCGGACAATGAAGTAGGCCTTCGTTTGTAACAAAAAATATGAGCCATAAAAAGTTGTGAAAAATAATGCCCTTTTGCAAGCCCAATTGAACCTAATAAAATTCCCAATTTCGTTTGTAACCCGAAAAACCAATTAGCCTCGAGTTGTGAAAATTGAACATTCATTAATTAAGTCCAAATGGTGCAATAAAAAGTTACAAGAGAAAAATGCTAAAAAAAAATAGAAAAAAAAAATGGAAAATGAAAAGAAAATGAGTAAAAGCCCGAAAAAGAACTCATGGACATCGTAAGAAATTTATCCAATTTTGAATTTCCAAGCCACTACCATCTTTATACCCAATACACCTTACAACCCGAAAAAGTCCTATCCGAGTCCGAATTTCAAAATTAATTATCGCGTGGAGAGCTAAGACACAAAAAGATAAGTTGATAGATTAATTGTTGTGAATAAGAGGCGATATTTCCCGTTTTCCAATGATCATAATCCGATGATGAGATCTTTTTACCATAAAAATTTTGTCTCTCAAATTTGTGTGCGTGAACTTGTGTCTATTATATTTACTCTTATGAATCATACATAACGAGAAAAACTAGCCACATTCTGAGTGATTTGTTTGTGAGAGCATCCGTGAGAAATTGAATCAAAATGAATTTTCAAAAAGTAACGTAATGATCAATCTGTGGACATTAGTTGTTAAATTTTTGGCTTTGCATACACACCACAAATTGAGACTCTTGAATATGAATGTATGGTGAGCATTTTTGAAGAATTTAAATTATACATTTTTTAAGTATTTTTTAGTCAAATACTAAATTTGTGGGTATATCCACTAGAAACCCTCACGAGATACCACGGGTCCTACTAGGGTAACCTAGGGGTTTAACGTCTTAATGAATATTCTAAATGCAATTGCTTTCCCTCGACAGAGATATTCTATCAGAATAAATTTTTTGAAGGGTTCTTTAGTCTTTCTTTCATTCTTTTACATTGCTCGGGACGCGCAAAGCTCTAAGTTAGGGGGATTTGATTAGGCATAAATTTTGCATATTCATACACTTAATTTCGATATTTTTATGATCCCATGTATTTTAATTAACTTGTATTTTTCTCATATTTAGGCTAATAATCCCCCTTGGCAAGTATTTCATGTTTTGTGTATCTCTTATGTGTTTTACAAGTATTTAATGCAAGAAAGTGCGAGAGAGAACTCAAAATAGTGAAAGAAACTAAGAAACGGGAAGTTGAAAGGAATTTTCAAAATTTTACAGCCTTATCATGGATGTGGGGTCAAATTTAAAGGTTATTAGCTTGAAATTACAAGAATACTGGAAAAAATGACACCACAATCCAAGTTACGGTGAAGAAGTTATGCCCGTTTGAAGATGAGAAGAATCAAAGAGGCAAAATTAAGGAAGGTAGAAAGGATAACCGGTTCGGTTCAAGGCTAACCGGTTCACCCTTTAGGGACGCTCCAAAACCGTGTCAAAGATTAGTCACGCTTTAAAATCGTTACAAATTTCCAGAAGCGGAATTTCTATTTTGGCCCTATTTTTTAGCCTAGAGTTGTATGGGTTTAGGACTCTTGTAAAACGGGTTCATTAAGCTGTAAACTATTTTAAGTCATATCTAAGTTAGTTTTACATGGTTTTGATAGATTCTTGAAGGCAAAAACCCTAGGATTCATCATATTCATCAATATTTGATCATCTACATTAAATCTAAGGGTTTTTCTTCAATGGATGTACAGTTTCCTTTTTGCTTTCAATTTCTCTCATCTTTTGGTTTTTGATTCATTATTTCTCAGTTAGAATTATGTTTTACATGTTTGTTTGCAGTTTTCACGTAAGAATGATTTCATGTAACATAGATTTCATGCCTAGTATTATTTACACCATGTCTGACTAAGTTTTTAGTGTGTTGGGGTGCATGAACGCAACCTAGGTAACACATGGATTTAAAAGTGAATAAAAAATAATTTCTCATACAAAGGTTTAAAAATTATCAAAACAAATGTTGTAGGCCTTTTAATTTCGTTTGCCATAGGTAACCGAAATGTTTGAGGGTGCAATTGGCATTTTGATAATTTCTCATCCTCGTCAAATACAATTTTTGATTTGATACCGTGCGTAGAGGATATTTTATGTTTCTTTGAATGAATAATCAACTTTTTGAATCTTTTATGTTCTATGAGAATACTAACGGTAAGTGGGAGTGTACCCTAACTCCATTTTCTCGCATATATTTAAAGGTTAACTTAGTTAATTTTGCATACATAGTTGTTATTAATTTAATTCAATTCGAATTAGTTGATAGATAATGTCACAAAATCATCATCTTTTCCTTTTTTTTCTGAGTCATTCGTAGGGTTAAGCCTCTTTCTTATTCGTCGTCACATCTTACGTCCTATTCCCTGTGTTCAATACTCATTTATCGGATTATTACTTGAGCGACCGACTTACACTTGAATTGATAGAAACACACACTAGAAACACTTTTAAAGTCGTGTCACACTCCACAACCTCAACGGCCTCTTCGTATAGATCATCCCACTCAATGGGGAGAAGTAAAAGTGAAAGGACCAAGCACCCTTGTAGTTTCAATGAATCAAATTGCTCGAACATTCTGTAAATTTCACTAGTCTATCAGAATAAGTCTTCCATGATGTGGATGACATATACCACCCGAATATATTACTCTCGAGACCATTTTTAAGATTTTAAGAACAGTGTACTCAATCTATGGTAGTTAATGGTCATCTATGAAGGTAATTTCAGCCCAATCTCTAGAAGTGGGTTCAATATTGCTAACAATTCCATATCTTTCCCTCTAAAATGAATACGAATAGTAATGCATGCTCTTGTAAGGAGTGGCAGAGCTTGATCGTAAAAATAGGTAGGATGCAGGAGAAAATAAGGGAAAACATGAAGGGTTTAATAGAATATATGGTTATGATGGGATATTTACTGGGTATGATCTGGGTAGATGGATAAATTCTGAGTCTTCTTCTATTAAGATGGTATTTTTATGATTTGGGAGTGGATTGTGAGTAGTGTTTACCTTAGGATTGGCTGGTGGGGAAATGGTACCCATGTCAATCAGAAATTGTATTACATTTCAGAGGTGGAAACACTAATCAATGGTGTGGCCGACACTTTGGTCAAAATCACAATGGGCATCTATTTTTAAATTTTTAGGAAGTGGGTTTGGTAATGGATGAGGTTCCAATGGCTTGATAATATTTTGACCTAAAAGGGCCTGGTAGAGTTTGGAGAGGAGAGCGTGAAGCTCGGTGTATTCCTTTTTTACTGGATCAGGGTGGCTTTCTAGTGCCCATGAAGTGGTAGGTTGATAGATGTTAATGATGTTTGAAACTACGGTATTGGCAGGCTTCTTGTTCTTTCTGGGAGTGAACTATTTGGATACTTTCTTCGACTCAACTTCTATCTTGGTAAGACCTTCTTCGATCTTTATTGCTACTTCTCGTAGGGCTAGGAAATGAGGGTGGTACTGTCCTCCCATCATTTCTCAAATATGGGGTAATATATTCTTCTTCACAATATTGACTTTATCCTCTTCACAAGGTCGATTGGTCATTGTAGCTGCTTTCTCTTTCCATCTTACTATGAATTTGTTGATATATTCCCCAGGGTTCTATTTGAGGAGTTCTAAATCACGGTGGGTAACCTGCAATTCTTTCTTATACTTGTACTATGACATGAATTCACAGGCAACATCTTTCCAACTGTGGATCATTGACTCCTCGAGAGATAAGAACCAGCGAATAGTGATATCCTTCAAAGTCTGTTGGAACATTTGGGCCATTATTTCCTCGGAGGAACCTATGAGAGTCATGTCTTGATGGTAACTTCGGAGATAAATAATTGGGGGTCCATTAACCCCAAACTTCTCAATGTTGGGCATCTTAAACTTTTTTGACAGCCTTGATTTAGGCTAGGGAGAGATATGGGTGTACTCCTTGTAGTTCTCAGAGATTTTGACTTGGTCAAACTTCTTGGTCAACCTTAAGGTCCTCCTTGACCTTTTTTAACTCTTCTTCCTTCGGATAAACATCATGGGTGTGTTAGCCCCTAGTTGGCCAAGATTCAGAATAGGGAGTTGAGCTGGTGGTATCCCATTAGCAGGAGGGGCACGTGTAGTGTGTTGATATTCCTCGGGGACCCAAATAGGCTTAGGTACGGGTGGACCCATAGCAATAGGGAAGAGGACCTCGGGTTCTTTAGGAACAGGGACCTAGTTTCATTGCATCTCATAACCTTTATTTTGAAGGTTGTCAATCTTGGCAGTGAGTTAGGTTAGAACCATCATCAAATCCGGTTGTACATTAGGTACTTGGTTGATGTTATCCATGGAAAGTGGGTGAAGGTAAATTCTGGACTCGAAGGAAGTAGCTAGGGAACTGACGGATCCTCGAGGCAGTTCGACGGAAGATCGAAGCTAATAAGGAGCCCGACCAAGGGTCATGTATGCGATTAACAGGTAGGTACATACACACACAAGCCAAAAATGATGACACCCATGCAAATAGATTCTATCCCTCTTATGAAAATTATCCATAATAGCGTCGCCATTGTGGCCATCCTGAATCATCTCCTTCCCAGGGGGATGGGTGAAGGTCTCATATCCTCTTACTCTAGGAACTCTTCGACTGTCTTCGGTGTGGGGTGAAGGTAAAGAGATTGTGTTGCCAACCTATTTTTCATAAAAAAGGTAAAAGAACATGTCATCGCTTCGAGAGAGAAGCATAAAAGAAAAACTGATGCTTACAAAACCAATAGTTCAAAGGTTCCTGGGCTAACTTACAGAATAGGAAGGTGTTAGGAGCCCATCCCGCCCTTTCGATCTATCATGGGATTGTGTTATAATTTTCCTTAATTTCTCCATTTAGCGTGTGTGCGTGTGTATATATAAATGGAGATCGTAATCGCCTAACTCGTACTATGGAAATGATAGAGCGAGGTCATCCGTAAGAATGTCCCCAAAACAACATCTACAAAATACAATGTATGCGTTTATTGAGATATTAGTCGTTATTATAATATATGTTGGGAAAATGCCAATGAGGATCACAAGTATAATATAAATTAAAATAATGTATAGATGAAAAGGAGACAAGTACGAAAATGAGAAAATTAGAGAATTAAGAAATTGGAAAATTGGACTCGAGTTTTGTGTTATAACCCAAAATGCCTATGTAGCCTATAAAGGCATCAAAGTCCATGTAGTTCTCATACGGCATAAGGGTGGGATTTATCCCATAGATTCGAACAAAAATTTATCATATGTGTTTGTGTAGAAAATTTGTTTTAGTTTTGAAAAATTGTGATGGATAATACCATTAGAATTTATAGGTGTAACCCTCTTTTCGTTTAGTTTTGGTTTTTTTCCATAGAAAATAAAGTATGTGCAATATAACTAATAAAATTGTGATATATTAATGTGTATGAACTAAAGTAAAAGATAGATTATGAATTTATGTAACTAATGCAAAAGTAAAGAAATTAAAGAGATAGAGAAAGAGGAGTATATTGGACCTTGTTTCGAGAATTGAAGCTTGATCTTGATCCTTGATGAAATCCCTTGAATGTTGAGTAATATTGGATGATAGAGAATGAGATTTTGCTAAATTGGTTATGAAAAGGATGGAATGAAATATGGAAAGGAATTTCACACATGGAAACTTCACTGATTGCAAGAGAATATTGTTAAAAGCAATGATATTGATGGATATGAGGTGGGCTTTTGGGAGTGAGGTGATGCCTTCTATTTATAGGGTAAGGGGGTGCCGATCGGCATAGCCTTATCCCTGACAATCAACACACTACCGATAAGCAGGGAAATGGACTTGCCAATTGGCAGTCTCGTGCAGATTTACACATAAAATGGTTGTAGAATGCAATATGTTGATACAAATAGTGCAGGGGAATACCATTAGAAAGGTAATATAGAGATCTTCAAGAGTCCTTTGGTCTGATCCTAGGTCCGAGTGTTGACTTTGGGTCAAATGGGGCTCGAAAGCGCTCGTCGATCTTTTAGATGGGAGATCGTCAAATAGAAATGGATTGTTCTTATGAATGGTAAGTCAGAATCGTGCATGGGGTAGAACGTTGAAAGGTTTATGGGAGGTACTTAGACATTCCAAAGGGCTTTGCTTGGTTAATAAAGTTGACCTTGGTCAACCGAGATCGAAAGCGCCCGATGAACTTTCAGAGTGAAATAGGTCATTCTTCTACACTATAAGGATGATTTATGCATGGGGTGGACCATTGGAAAGGGTCTTCAGTGATCGTCAAAGATTCATTCAGTATCGTTCAAGATAAAGAGTTGACCTTGGTCAAATGGATCCCAGGAGTGCCCGGTGGCCTCTAGATCAATTTTATGAGGTAAATGGATTGTTCGTCTAAACGGTTATGCCATTTGGTGCATGGGGTGGACCGTTGGAAATGGGTTTTAGTGCCCTTTGAATATTCAAATATATGTTTCTCTAAAAATGAAGTTGAGTGAGGTCTAATCGATCCCCGGGAGAGTCGATGGCCTCCAGATCAATTTTCAAGGGAAAACAGATCATTCTTCTGAACGGTTATTCTAATTTGTGCATGAATTGGACTATTTGAGAGAGGATTTAGAGCCCTTCAAATATTCATTGAGATTTCTCTCTGTTAATATAGTTAATCGGAGTTAAATTAGGCTTGGGAGCACCCGATGGCCATTAGATCGGTACTCGGAGTATGACTTAGGGTTTATAGTGAAATGGGGAGGTGCTAGGTACATAAGGAGAGACTTATGGGGTCCTAAAATGTGGTGTCTACACACACCATGAGGTTGTTGATGGTGTTAGCCTCCTTTTTAGTGAGGGACTGGTGCAACATAGATGTGGTCGAAAGACCAATTTTAAAGGATGACACAATAATCTTCTCCGACTAATCTTCCACTTCATTAAAAACCTCTTAATACCGTTTGACATACTCGTGAAGAGTCTCTTGTGGCTTCTTCTTCATCGTGAGCAGTGATTCCATCGTCCTTGGGTGGGAAATGCTGGTTATGAAATGAGTCGTGACGACCTCAACGAGGGCCTTGAATCTCTTGACGGATCTGTGTGGTAGTCTCTTAAATCACTTATGAGCTACATTGTGTAGGTTAAAAGGTAAGATACGACACATGATGGAGTATTTATGGTTACACAGGGTCATCGCTTACCTTTATTGCCTGACATGGTCTACGAGGTCAGCTTTTCCATCATAGATATTGAACCTCAAAATGACAAACATATTTGGGGGATCTTCTTCCTGAATCACCCTTAAAAAAGGGGATTTCATCAGTGTGTTGAGAGCTCTCCTAGACATCTCTTTTGTAGACATAGCCCCTCAATTAGCTAGGTTTTGATCCATCTCTTTTTGAACTAAGCTCATTATATCATGCCTCCGATGATCATCATCTTTGTGACGTCTTTCTGATCAACCATGTTCTGATCGATCCCAATCATGCCTAGAACTCCTCCCTCGATTGTGTATCTTGCTCACCTAAGGACCGAAAGTATGTTGGTGATGTTTTCGATTGTCTCCACGGAGATCTCTCTCCAATTATTCTATTCACCTCTGGAGTCAAGCATTCTCCTTTATTTGGAGGCATGTGGCCTCCTCTTGCTCTTGAAGCCTAGCTTCATATGCATTAACCAACCTGGACATTTGTTTAGACCTGGGAGGTCCATGAATTTCTTTAGAAGGGTGTTTTTTCTGAGGAAACCTTAGATGTTGCCGTTGGAAAACTTCAGACCTGATCGTAGGAGGAATTGGGTCAGCCTGCACATCGATGATCCGAGGTAAGTTGTTGCTATCGTGAGACATCATGGCACTTCCTTCAAATGGTTACTTTTATAGCAAAAGAAAGAATCGGATCCCACAGATTATGCCAATTTTGATTGCAAAATTATCGCAATGAATATTTTCCAGAAAATAAGCAAATAGAAAAGGAATATAAAACAATCACATGCACAACATAGAATATACTTGGTTCGACAACTTGCAACATCCACGGAGAGGTAATTATTTTTATTAAATTTCTCTCAAGTGTTCAGAGTTGCATCCCCTTAACCCGGGGTGAGCGGTTTATATTTATAGTAGTATTCAAGAGGTTAAGTTGTACACGTAACTCTCGTTGCTTAACTGTAGCTCGTAAGGTGTCCCTTAATATCTATTTCTAGGTTATTGGAAACATCATTTAAGCTTATCATAATGTATTCAAGCACATGTCACATACACAAATGTAATTATCTAATAGATATGGGCCAGACAATCCTGTAATATAATGGGTTGGTTATCCATCTCCAAAAATGGGCCTAATGAATAATTTAGTCCCTATACCATCGATCAGACTTCTTCTTCAACAGTAGATCCTCTGCTCAACAAATCAGCAGTATAGATGAACCCTATAAGGAGTCTTGAGCAAAGATTATGTTCTTCTTTATTTGATAAAGTGATCTCTAAATTTCTAAAGCGGTTTGGATGAAAATGGGTAGAGTTTAATCATAAAAGGCACTTTAAAAGGGCTTAAAAGATGTTAAAAAGAGTTCTTGAAGACTCTAATCCCACATCTCTATTTATAAGGAAGTTTATTAAAAAATGATAAACATTATAGATTTGGATCAGATTTAATTAAAAATAAAAAATCGCTTGCTCATTCCAACGGCCTGGTATCTTGTTCGAATGTCATACCCTTTGGACCATCCATCCTACTTAGTATTTCCAATGTTGGGGTCGGCCTGTTAGCCCCTATCTTTGATAAGACTCTCTTATGCGGTAGAAGTGGAGTTGAGCCCTTATCCTAGATGAGACTACCGTCGGCCTGGACGAGGGTATATTTTGGTATATCAATGACCCCCTAGTCCTTAGCCATCGATGCTGTTGAGGTGGCTAAGGGGTAATATTGTCTTTGGATGCTGAGTTCATGAGTGGTCAGGATAATGAGTGACATCTGTCAGGTATCAATCATCGGTGTTCCCCAAGAATGACGACTGCATATTACACTTGGAATATTGTGCCCTAATGATAATTTTCATCATGGCTTATGCGCCGCCTAGGTTATTGAGCCCAATAATGACAAGGTATTTAAACCTTTTCAAATAATTATCTCTCTTTCTTCTCCTTTCTTCTTCGTGCGCATGCTCTCTCTCTAACTTTAGCAGTTCAAATGCCATTTCTGCCCTTTCTCTAGGGTTTCAAGCTTTGTTCAGCTTCAATCTTCTTCCCAGGTAACTTCTCTATCATCTTTTCCCTTTTTATCCTCCATTTTCTTTGGTTTCTGCTTTGGGTAGCTTATACAAATTTTCTTGGGCTATTTTATATTTTTTTGATGTGTGAACTTGCCATCCACTCGTGGTTGTAAGGCTAGACATTGGTTAATAGGCTTCCCTGGTTTTTCCTCCACCATTTTGCGGTGATTCTGTGTTGATTTGTGGATTTTTTTTAGGTTTCCCAGTGAACCTATGACCTTCTTCTCTAGTGAATTTCACTTGTTCTGTTCTTGGCCATTCATCCTAAAAAACCCTTCATTTCTTTACGTCGATCTTAAAGTCAACTTGGTCAACTATTTCCTTTGTTTGTAGGTTATTTGAAAAAAAAATCTTTCAAGTGTAGGGTCTTCCCCTTAATGCTCCAAAGGCTTTATGATTTATATGAGGAGTTTCCAACTTTGAGAGAGAAGTGCTTTACAGAGTTTAGGAGAATAGAGGAAGAGAATGAGTATAGACATAGGGCAGACCCTGTCTGGCTATGATCCATTTTCCCAATACCATTAGCCACAGTTTTACCATCACCTTCTGATCCGTTTGGGTTGTCCTATCATCCATCTAAGGGTCAGAGTCAAGAAGAAGGCATGGACAGACGAGCCAGATCGTCTTCTTCTTTCGGTGCTGGGACCTCTGGGAGAGATGCACCTTCAAGCCTTAACCCCCACAAACGGGTCGAGGGAATAATTAACCCTAAATATGTCCCTATTAGGGACATTTCCACACTTGTATTCCAAGCCACTTTTATAGGTGGCCCATCACACTTTGATAATAATGAGGCCGACACAGTCGGGGAGGAGGGAAGTGAGGATGAGGGTAGTGGTGCTGAGGGAGAGAATGAGAGTTCAAATATTGAGGAAGAGGTCGATGCTTCAACAGCCTCATTTTATGTCTCGTTTGTCAAGGATCGTGATCTCTTATTATGGAGACATTCCTTTGATGTAAAGCCCAAAGTAATTATGAGGATCCTAGATGAAGATGAGAAGGTCTTCCATAGGAGAGATATATAAGTATCGATGTATGAGTAGATATTTAAGGTCGGCGTCAGGTTCCCTCTTCATCCTCCAATAGTTGACATACTCCCTGCTCTTGGGGTTGCTCCTACCCAACTTCCTCCCAACTCCTGGAGGATCATCCTTTGGTACATCTCCCTTTAGAAGAACATATTTACTGGTGGGCCATCAGCTGATCTGTTCCTCACTTGTTACAACATAACTTCGTCGTCCAAATAACCTGGATACTTCCATCTGGGGGCTAGGAGATCAGATAAGAAACTTATTCATGTTGCATAAACTTCCAACCACGACTGGAAGAAGAGGTTCTTCTTTGTCTCTATGAATTTGGAATTCCCTGTCAGGGTTAATCCCTCAAAAGACAGCCCGAGGGTCCCAAGAGAATGGTTTAACCCCTCTATGAGAGCAAGGTCAGACCCTGGACTAAGCTTAAATGAGAAGTATATAGCCGACTATCTGAGGGAGCAGGGGAAAGAGGGTACGATTCCTAAGTTTAAAGATTTAATGACCCCTCATCTCCTCAAAGAAGCTGGTCCGAGGGTCGGCCCTTTGACATAACTGAGTTGATTTTTATTTCAATTTTTTGAAGTGTTCCCTCATTATTGTTACTTGTAATTGACATGTCGTCTTACCTTTCCAGGTTATCCTCCAGGCATACCTGATTCACTTTGGGAAATGTCGGCTCCAAGTTTGCTGGTTGGTCTTAAGATGAAAGGCAAACAGCCTCAACAATAATAGAAGAAAGCAACCGACATGGGTCCGACAATTATGGGCACGAACCCTGTGGACTCAGGAAAGAAAAAGGGAGAAATACGCTCCTGCTGAGTGTCGGCTCAATGACACCACAAGGACAATGACGAATGTCGCAGATATGTGCACTGAGGGGATGAGTTCTTCCTCCTCTCTAGATGCTTTATGGTCAGCCAACCTGATCATGCTAAAGTCCTACCCCACCTCTCTAATTGCCCATATAAAGGCTGCTAAGGATGCCACGTTCTTTGCCCCGTCTTCGTACGATTACAACTTTTTGGCAAAGATGCCCCCGCCAAAAGTCTACGACTTTGGGCTTCACAGTGTGGCCCAGGTACTTTTATCACATCCCTTTTGTTTATAATTCAAGAAATATCAACTATTACCTCATCTAACTTTTCCCTCATCCTTTCAGTCTGTCAGTGCCTTTACGTCAACCATGAAGTGGATGACTGAGAATTACTCAAAGATTCAAGAGGTTGAGAGGCCTGTTCAGAGCGACGCTAGCTTGAAGGCAGATCTGGAGAGTCTCAAGAAAGAGTTGGAGGGTGTGAGGCCCGACCATTCTAGAGTTCTCGGGGATCTTGGAAAGGATCACGCTGAGAAGCTGATGCAAAAGGACAATCTTCTTAAGGCTAAGGATGGGGCTCTCACCAATCAAGCAACGCAATTCAAGTCAGAACTCGAGGAAGCTGTTCAGAGGGATGGAGCCGATGTTGCGGAGTCCTACAATCTTTCTGACGAATTCCAAGGTTTTGGCCTTGAGTATTTAAAGAGAAGGATCAAGAAGGCTTATCGGTGGGTCATCTTGAAATTTTTAGATGCAGTGTCGGCAATTCGCTCGTCTCTGGAAGCTACAGACCTAGAAACCCCTTTGATGGCTAATGCCCTATCCCACGTGGATTCTAAGATGGCTATTGAGGTGACTGGGACATCTGATGATCGGCCTACGGACAATGTTGCTGACCCTGACCTACCCTCTAAGGAATCTCTTTAGGATGGTCGTCTGTGACCTACACCCTCTTGATTGTAACCTAATTTTTTTCCATCTTTGAACATTGTGTATTATATCTTCTTTTGAATGAAAAATGCTCTTCCTTCCCATTTACATTGTGTTATATTTGTGCTAACTATCTTCCAAGTCCTCCCTTATCTTTCTTGAGAGTGAGTGGAGGGTCGTCCTTACCATTCACCCTCATCCTAGCCGAGGTTGATTATCCACCAAATTAATGGTGTTTTTAAAACATAAGTCCTCCCTCGTCTTTCTTGAGAGTGAATGGAGGGTTGTCCCTACCATTCAGCCTCATCATAGCCGAGGGTGGTTATCCACCAAATTTAATTGTGTTTTAAATATAAGTCCTCCCTCGTCCTTCTTGAGAGTTAATGGAGGGTCGTTCATACCATTCACACTCATCATAGCCGAGGGTGGTTACCCACCAAATTAATGGTGTTTTAAAACATAAGTCCTCCCTCCTCTTTCTTGAGAGTGAATGGAGGGTCGTCCCTACCATTCACCCTCATCATAGACGAGGGTGGTTACCCACCAAATTAATTGTATTTTCAAATATAAGTCCTCCCACGTCTTTCTTGAGAGTGAATGGAGGCTTGTCCCTACCATTCACCCTCATAATAGCCGAGGGTGGTTATCCACCAAATTAATGGTGTTTTAAAACATAAGTCATCCCTCGTCTTTTCTTGAGAGTGAATGGAGGGTCGTCCCTACCATTCACCCTCATCATAGCCAAGGGTGGTTATCCACCAAATTAATGGTGTTTTAAATATAAGTCCTCCCTCTTCCTTCTTGAGAGTGAATGGAGGGTCGTCCCTACCGTTCACCCTTATCATAGCCGAGGGTGGTTAACCACCAAATTAATGATGTTTTTGAGAATTAAACACCCCTCAATGCTATTGACACCATATGGATGGGGTTGTCCCCTTTCATGCTGTCGTATCATCGAAGATCATTTAAGCCTATTTCACCACAAGTGGTGTTTTGTAGTTTAACATGACTTTCTTCAACAAATATCTAAATTGACAAACAACAAGATGGGGGGCCAATAGAATATTCTCATTCCATTCCAAGTGTTTTATGAAACAACACATTCATTACAATTGTGAATTGGTAGGACATCAACTATAATATCATTGGTAATATTTTTTCAAATGATCTGCATTCTAGGGGTTTGAAAAGGGTTCCCCTTCAAGGTTTTCTAGACTATAGGTTCCTAGGACAACTTCATCGTTGACCCTGTAAGGGCCATGCCAGTTTGTGAGGAGCTTGTTGGGCTTTTACCATGTATTTTTGAGGACTAGGTCTCCCACGGTGATCGACCTTTCCTTTACTCTCTGGTTGTAAAACCTGGTTGTCCTTTGCTGGTAGGCTGGTTGTCTTATCTCATTGTCTTCTCCTCTGTCCTCAATCAAGTCTAGATCAAGTCTCCTTTCTTACATATTTCTCTGAGGGTCCTGTATTTAAATTCTGTGAGTAGGAAGCCCAATTTCAGTAGGCATGATGACCTCTGAGCCATACGCCAACATGAAGGGGGTTTCCCCCATAGGAGTTTTTTCCGTCATCCTATAGGCCCATAGTACATCATATACTTCCTTGAACCTTATTCCCTTTGACTCTTCAAGTTTTTTCTTAATCCCATCCATAATTATTCGGTTTGTTACCTCATTTTTCCCATTAGCCTGGGGCCGGCCTGGGGTAGAAAAGAATTGCTTGATTCCCACCCTTTCGCAGTACTTCTCAAGGGAAACATTCTTGAATTGAGTCCCGTTATCTAAGATGAGGGTGTAGGGGAGACCATACCTGCATATGACATTCTTTATTCCCTCCCTCGATTTTCTCAGTGATTGTGATCATCGGCTCAGACTCCACCCATTTTGAAAAATAATCGATCGCCATAATCAAATAATGATAGTTGTTTACTCCCCTGGTAGGGGTCCTGCCAAATCGATTCCCCATACTACAAAAGGCCACGGTGAGGTGATGGAATTAAGAGGTTGATGAGGCTAATGGGGCATGGTGGCGAACCTTTGGAATTTTTCACACTTCTTCACATATACCGCAGCATCCTTGGTTAAGGTCGGCGACCATTATCCTTAGGTGACTATCCTTTTGGCTAACGATCTTCCCCCAATGTGACTCAAATAAGACCCCTCATGCCCATCTTGTAAGATGTATAGAACTTCAGATGGGAGAAAACACTTGAGCAATGGGAGTAAGAAACTTTTCTTGTACAGGGTATCCCCAATGACAGTAAATCTTGTAGCCCTGTATCTTAGCTTCTTCCTCTCGGATTTAACTTTGGGCATCTGCCCCTCTTTAATATATATGTACAGAGGGTCCATCCATGAGGCTTCCATGTTCACATTTAGGCAGAAGTTAAGTGCTCTGTCTTCATATTCAATCGCTGGCCGAAGCAGAATTTCTACTGGTACTGTTCTTCTGATATATGTTCTGGTTACTGAGGCTAGTCTCATAAGTGCGTCGGCTTGAATATTATCTAGATGGGGGGCCCTCTTCAACTTTACTTACTTTAATATTTTTATCATTGATTTCACCTTCTCTAGATACTTTGCCATACTTTCATCTTTGGCCTCATATGCTCCTAATATACTACTAACCTCGAATCGCTATGCACCAAGAGTTGGCCGATACTCATACCCCTGGACAAAGAGAGGCCTGCTATTAGGGCCTCATATTCTGATTCATTTTTAGAGGCTTTGAAGTTAAATCTTAGGGCATACTCGATGTCCATGCCATCCAGCGCTGACACTATCAATTCGACCCTGCTCCCGTTTTTATAGGAGGACCCATCCATGAAGAGGCTCCACACAGAACCTTCTTCTGAGAAATTACCTTCAGATAGGGACCCCTGTCTAAAGAGGTATCTTCCTTATTTATTTTCAACAACTTTATCTCTAACTTTTCTGGTCTCAGCCTTATCTGTGAGAGGGTCAATGATCCTTTCTTGTAGACTGTTTGTCTTCTCAAGATCTCCATCTCGAGTCTGAGTCTCTTCCCAGGTGAATTCAGTCACAAAATCTGCTAAGTCTTGTCCTTTGATAGCCATCTTGGTTTGGTAAACAATATCAAATTCTCCCAATTCAATTGTCTAGGTCATTATCCTCCCTGGTTTTTTTGGCTTGTGGATGACCCGCCTGAGAGGATAGTGAGTTAGGACGATCATTGTATGTGCGTGGAAGTATGGATTCATTTTTCTTGAGGCGTGAATCAACACATAGGCTAACTTTTCCATCCTAGGGTATCTTTTCTCTACCCCTTGAAGTTCTTTACTATTAAAATACACCGACTTCTGCACCCTGTCTTCCTCACTGACTATCGCGGCGCTGATGGCAGATTCTGAGAATGCTAGGTACACATATAAATTTTCACCTTGCACCGAATGAGATAAAAGAAATGGAGACCCTAGTTAGGACTTTAATTCTTTAAAAGCCCTATCACATTCTTCGTTACACTCGAAGGCCTTTATGGGAACTTTAAAAAATGGTAGACATTTCTCTGTGGCTCTGGATACAAATTTATTCAAAGAAGCCACTCACCCTGTGAGCCTCTGAACGTATTTAATGGTCTTCAGGGTCTTCATTTCTAGCAGAGCCTTTATTTTTTCACGATTGGACTCAATACCTCTATAATTGACGATGAACCCCAAGAACTTTCCAACTCTAATCCTAAAAATTCACTTGGCTGAGTTGAGCTTCATCCGGTACTTGTCCATCGTGTCAAAGGTCCTCTGAAGGTCGAACACATGATCCTTGGCCTTCAAGCTCTTAGTCAACATTTTATCTACATAGACCTCCATAAACTTCCCGATTTGGTCCTCGAACATTTTATTCACGAGACGCTAATACGTTGCCCCCACATTCTTCAGGATAAAAGGCATGACCCTATAACAGTATTTCCCCTTGTCAGTAAAGAAAGCTATTTTTTTCTGAGTGCTCAAGGTTCATGAAGATATAGTTGTAGTCCGAATATGCATCCATGAATCCTATTAGCTCATAGACTACAGTAGCATCCACCATCTAATCAATGCGGGGAAGAGGGAAACTGTCTATAGGGTAGTTTTTGTTGAGGTCAGTGAAGTCTACAAACATCCTCTATTTCTCATTTCCTATAGGGACTATGATTGCGTTAGACATCCATTCGAGATAGATGACCTCCCTGATACACTTAACCTCTTTTAGCTTCTTGACCTCATCCCTTATAACCTCATATTTCTCTCGAGAATAAATTCTCCTCTTATGTTTTATCGTCTTGGCATAATCTATCACGTTGAGCTTGTGGCACATGATTTTGGGGTCGATTCCTGGCATGTCTGCATGACTCCATGTAAAGACGTTATGTCTTCTCCTTAGCAGCTTTATGAGATCTTCTTTTATATCAGGCTTTAGAGCTTTACCAACTTGGAAATTTTTTTTTCGGCATATCCTCATTGAGGATGATGAATTATACCTCTTCCACGACTTCTACTTTCTTCAACTTTGTCTCATCCCTGGGGTAAAGGGTATCAATATTGTATGTAGTTGTTAGCTTCTTGTGCACCTCTCTTTCCTCGACATAATTGAAGTAGCATTCCCATATCTTCGTTTGGTCTCCCTGAACTTCCCCTACCCCATAAAGGGGTCAGGAATTTTATCATCTAGTGAACCGTGGAAGGCACGACCTCAAATTCCTTAAGGGATACTCATCCGAGTATAATGTTGTAGGATGAGAAGACATTTTCATTCATCACAAAAAATTTGACCTTCCTGGTAAGCCATCTCGGCCACTCGTCTCCCATTCTTACATCAGCCTCATACACTCCCAGGGGATAAACCTTTTCCTCACTGAAACCAATCAAAGGATGATGGTATGTGATAAGCCTAGCACAGCTGAGTCCCAAGGCTTTAAAACATGACCAAAACATCACATCTATAGAACTGTCCCCATCTACCAAGATCCTCGGCACCTCACATTCGTACACCCTGGTGGTGATGACGAGAGGGTCATCATGTAGGTATAAGAGGCCCTTGAAGTCCATCCTTGAGAAACCCAATATTAGAGTATCCATAATAACTTTTTTTCTCTTTTCTAGCCTGGCGTCGATAGTAGTTGAGTGCACAACTTTCATTACTGCCTTGGCCTCAGCTACATGGGCCTTCCTATCGGTGACTTATGATCCTCGTCCTGCTAGACCCCCGGAGATCATTCCAATACCGAACAAAATCATAGTATGACTTTTCACAGGTCCATGGTCGTCTCTCGGTGGAAGGTCAGGATCATCATCATCCTCTAAGGGGTCTTCTCTTCTGTTGGGTGGATCTTCTCTTCATATATCGCTTCGATTCTTCCTAGGGTCGGCGCCTCGATCTCTCTTGAAGGCACCCTTATCCTCGTACTTTCTTAACTTCCCTTCTTTTAACATCTTTTTAATTTCATCTTTCTGAGCAAAATACTTATCGGTCAAATAGCCATGGTCTTGGTGGAATTCGCACCACAGGTTTTTGTTCGTCTTGTAGGGGGTTCTCTCAACTTCTCAGGACATTTTAAGGATCATTCGCTTTTTATCTCATTAAGAATGTGTTCATAACTGATCGTCAGAGGGGTGTAGTCTGCAATCTTGTCATCTTCTAGTCTTTTCTTCACCTCCTTATTCTTTTTTTGGTATTTACCTCCTCTAGTGCCTCCTTTTTCATCTTCGTATTTGGAGGCCATTGCCTATTCGGTGTTCATCACCTTTCCCTCTATTGCCAGCAACTCAACCATTGAATTCGGGGGGTCTTCTTCAAGATTCCATAATAGCTTCCCCTTTTGGAGTCCTCCAATGAGGGTTATCATGGCTATACTTTCTTTATAGTCTTCGACCTCTAACAGTTCTTTGTTAAACATGGCTGTGTAGTCTCTGATGCTCTCGTTCTTCCCCAGCTTAACATAGAGCAGGTGAGTGGTCTTCTTCTGTGGACTCATAATTCGTATTGAATATTGCATATTTCCTCCCGTTATCTTTTTACATTCTAGCACTCTTACGGTCCTAAATGCTTATAATTATGCTCATTAAGCATACAACCTTGGATTTGGATATATACATGCTTTGTAGGGGTTATTTATGCTTTTATAGGTATTGGAACGCTGAAAGTGAGGTTCGGTTGCATTTCAGAGAAGTTCCATCACTGGACTCTACTTCAAGGGCATTTTAGTCAATTCACATTTCTTATCCGTCTCATGGAAATTCCACGGATGCGTAGTTCATTGCGTTAGCATCGCGTGTCCACAAACGGTGCGTCGTTTGGAGTTCGGACGAAGAAGCTAGGCTCGTTTCCGTAATGGACCTTTTCCCCCTCATCATGGACCAAATGCAGCCTGAAAATAGAGTACCAGTCGACCGCGTCCCTGGGACCGGTCAACCGCGGTTTCAAATTTTGCCGTGGGAAGGAGACAGTATGCTTTTGCTTAAGGGGCCGGTCGACCGCGCCCCTGCGACCGGTCGACTGGAAGTGCCAGATATTTTGGGCTCTTTCCTCTTTCTTTCCTTTTCCCCACTTACTATATAAACCCATTTTTGGTTTTAATCCAGAGACTTAGTTAGAATAGATTGTAGAGAGTGGTAGTTAGGGTTTGGGTGGTTTTGGATGGTTCTTCTTCATTTATACTTGGTTTGACACCCCATTTGTTGTGTAAGTTAACTGTTCATCATCCTCTCCATTTAATTTAAGTTGTATTTCCTTTGTTTCCATTGTTGTAGTATAATTTACAAGCTTTCTAATTTATGTTTTCTTGCTTTATTTACATGCTTTGATTTACACGCTTTTTAGTATATATTTATCGCGTTTATTTATCACTTTCCATTTACCGCGTTTTTAACATGCTTTCTAGGTAACTTAAATTAGGTTGTGTTTGAATTGAACTCACTCGGGTTGACGCGTTGCTTTGCTTTGGTGATGGAGTTTACGGGTCTATTGCGGGTGCGTTGTCCTAGTTATTACGCCTAGGAGATTTGACGGGGCATATCATGTATGTCCCGTGCTTACGGCCTTTCGCGCATAATTTCTGGGATATTTGTTGACGCCAAAATCTTATTAGTCTTTTATGCGAATTTAGGGCGTAACAACCCTTGATTTAATTAACTGTCGAAACGAGACGCACTTGTAATAACTCGTCGACCCATGTAACCATTTTATACTAATTAACTCGGGTGAGGGATATTCGATGCAACCTATAGTTTTTATTCGCTTTCATAATCTAGTTTCCATACATTGCCGAGTTAATCATTTCCCTTTATGCATCTTTTCTTTTAGTTTGTAATCATCTTTTACACTTTTATTTCGGAGTATTAAATCACTTGAATTCTAGCAACTCGTCTCTGTGGATTTTCGATACCCAACTTACCGCTGTGGTTGCCTCGCAAGTGTAGTAGTAACTAAGGTTTTTGTATTGAGTTGGCAAAACGAAAACAATGACTAGCGTCTTTACACGTGCTACTTTTCGCACTTTAATCACCTCACTCCAAAGCAAAAGTTGTGGATGAACCGGTCGGTCAGCTGCTTAAAGCTTTCAATGTAGTTCTTTGGAAGAGAGGTATACCAGACATGTGCGGCCCCGATCAAAGTGATGGAAAAAGAAGGACACCTTATCTCATCTGAGATAGAGTATATAAATGTTTTTGATTGGTACATCTCAATATGATGGATCGGGTTAGTACTCCCGTCATACCTTAGGGTGATCACATGCGGATTAAATATGGATGGCGTTGGGAATTTGACTATCTTCGCCACAAATGGGTGAGCCTATGGAATATCCTCTTTGAAGAGGGTCTCATCTTTTTAGGATATCACCAATTTTATCCTTCAACCTCTGAATTGAGTCATTCCATGGCCTCACAGGGTCGACTTGGCCGATGTTATCCCTGTCCGCTTCACTAGGGTGAACTAAGGGCTCTGTTGCAGCCGAACTTTGTCGGCTTTTCACTTCTCCTTGACCGTCATCCCGTCCATGGGGTCGACCCTTGTGGGGTCGTCTATCTATTGTGGATCTTCTGGACCTTGCGAGACTTCTCGATCTAGATAATATTTCCCTAAGGTTATTGATTGGTCCCAACCTCTCAATGGTCGACCCTCTGCTCATACAGTCGAAAGCTAAGACTCTCGGGCAATCGTTAGGATTCTGCCTCCTACACCTCCCTCGGGTCTCTTGGACATGTCGTATAGTATTATTGGATACCTCATACATCTCCTAGCAATCTATGGGAACCTCTTCCACTTACACATCATCATATCTATCCCCCGGTAAAGGGTTTCCTTACCTCCCCAGACATAAATACCGGGGGTCAGCGACATCCCTCCATCGTTATGGAAGTGGCAGGTCTTTGCGTGGTGCCTGGTGTGGTCCCCTGGCATCATGTTGTCCTAGTGCAGCTGCCGGAGTAATCACCTCTGGTGAGACTTCGAGCGGTCTCAGTATGTTTTGGCTAAGAGCTGTAAATTGTTCTTGCAGAACCTGTTGGCTTACTGCCAAAGACTTTAGGGAGGCATCCACCTCGGCCATCTCAGACTGAGGTGGTATATGGCTGGAACTAGGCCCTACTCCACTAGCCGGTGGATAAGGGGGTGGTGGTAACTCCGATGCCATATGTTTGAGCTGCGATGATCAAAAGAGCTTAAGAACCTTAATGGATCTCTTTCAATGGTGAAACAGATCCATGTGAAGGGGGAGAACTGGTTCACCACCAGAGTCTCCGGTGAGGTCAAGCTGTAGAAAGGAAGAGGTAGTCTCACATTCCTACAGACGGTGCCAAACTGACGATTCTAATAATTAGCACCACAGATAAGAGGTGATGAGCTCAAACAATAGCAACAATGGTATCAATAAAGTTAGGTACGTGTATAAGTATATAGAAGAAGGTGAGTAGAAGAGAAATGGAGACAATGATGTATAGTTGTTCAGCCAAACTGGCCTACATCCAGTGTGAGCATGCGTTCCACTAAATTTGGGCACTAATGGCCTTGGATACAATGCACATAATCTCTCTCTCTCTCTCTCTCTCTCTCTCTCTCTCTCTCTCTCTAATGTGTGTACAAACAGAGTTTCATCTAGGGTTACAATTATCGATCCTTTTGCAAGGTTGAAGATGACAAGTATATATAAGGCTTGGGGGGTGTAGTGTACCCCCCAAGAATGTAATGAGCATGTGAATAATGATCTAACCAATCCCCTATTGACACCTGTCTGGGCCACTTATAGGTAATGAGGACATAATATTCCCTCATGTGAGGGAGTGATCTTGTTATAACGATTTAGTCCACGTGCTACATGAGTCCCACGTGGACTATTCCACACATCTCCCAAATCATACGCCATGATGGTGTCGCCCTCGGCTTATAGTGATAGGCCGAGGCTGAGGCTAATCTTGTGGAAGCCCTGATTACTGAATGTTGGGAATTTGTACTGTCGGCCTCCATAGGGTCGGCCGCTCATAGGGTCACTTGAACTGTCCTCAAGCGAGGCTTCAACCTACACGAGCTTGGGTTAATTTGGGCCATCCATCCTACTTGGTATTGCCAATGTTGAGGTTGGCCTATCGGCCCCCTATCTTCGGTACGACCCTTCTTATGGGGTAAAAGTAGAGTTGAGCCCTTATCCTGGAAGAGACTACCCTCAGCCTGGCCGAGGGTATATTTTTGTATATCAATCCGAATATCTTAAATGTTCATCCATATACGATGAAAAATAAAAATACAAAAATCTTTTTGTCTTTTTTAAAATTTTATCAAAATAAAATCTATTTTAATTTTTTTAAACTTTTTCTTAAAAAACAAAAATCTTTTTGAATTTTTCTAAAAAAATTTTCAGAAAAAAAACTCTTTTTTGAAATTGTCAAAATATATCAAAATAAAAAATATATCAATACAATGGTAATACAAACTAGAAAAAGGGATATAAGATATAAACATGATAATCACCCTATTCTAGAAACGAGCCTCAACATCAATAATTAGGCCTGAAGGACTTCTCAAACGGAGAATACATCATACGAAATTCCTCCATCAAACACTCCGAAGTCTTGACTAAAAACACTATTTTCTCTAAAAAAAACTAGAAAATCTCTATGGTGATGTGCGGGAGCATGCGAAATAACACGTGTGAGAGTGCATATGGAAACATGTGTAGAAACTCGAGTGGGAGCATATTGAGAAACATGCATATGAGAAACTTTCCCTAACTTGAAAAAACACTCTAAGGTGGCCTCTTTGTTTGCAATGGGAACAAACATAAATGGTCTTGGGCCCACCTTTCTCTAAACGTCTAGGACGAGTTTTCCTAGGTGGTTAGGTCTCTTAGGTGGGTTACGATGAGGGACATATAGATCCATCACAAACTCGAAAACCGTCTAGGGTACGACTTTGGAATTGGATGTACCGTCATAACCTATTCCTTGCCTCTTAATATTACCTAACGCAGAACTGAGGATAATCTTCTTTACCTTATTAGGTGTGTCCTATAATGTGACATTGACCTCTTGAGCACGTTCAAGATAAATCTCGAGTTGAGATACACAGTATTCAAGTTTCTTATGAGTCTCCAATGACGCTTGAAGATCTCTTGTAAGACTAGACATAATGCTTGTCAAACAGGTCTTCTCCCTACCTACAACAATCAACTTCTCACACAAATAGACTTGCACCTTCTCGAGTTGACTCACTGATGCCTCACACCCTCTCAAAGCATTCACCTCCTTATCTAAATCTAACACCCTTAGTGGCAAATCTTTATTGAGCCTTTTAATTTTTAAAGTCTCGATGTAAAGATCACAAAAGGCTTTTTAGAGCCCACCATCTCACTCACTTAACTACTCTCACTCACTCTTACTTTCTCCAGAATGATTTGAAACATCAACGAGGCTCTCGCATATATAAATGTCCTCATCGGCGTAGGAAAAACTCTAAGTACTAACGTGACTAGCCATAAATGCAAGACACATTTCATATGGTGATTCATCCTCAGAATCTACCGACTCGACATCACTATCGTTAAGAATGGCCACGTGCAACTTTCTTTCCTTGTTTCTTTAGCCTAGTGGTAAACTCATTAACCTTGTGTCGTTTTCCCTCACACTCATAGCATAACACATCATTTGTCTGACAAACATTCTTGTCCTATTTTTTCTATTTATTTTTCTCAAAAATCTTTTCTTTGGAAGAATTTTTTTTCATTAAATTATGAGAAATGTATTGCAAAAAGGTTTAAATCATCAAGCTCAAAAGTAAATTCGGACTTAGAATCAACAACCTTTTTCTACTCTTCTTTGCTTGAGTTTTCACAACAACCCCTATTTTATTTTTATTTTCAGTTTTGGTAAATATGTCGATTTCGTCATTTTTAAGGTCTCCTATGAGTTCGTCTAACCTAAGAGTATAAAAAATTCCTAACAAATTCAATACAATGACTTTAAGGATAAAATGGGCTGGCAGGGATCTCAAAATCTTTTTCACGACTCTCGTATAAGGAATTTTCTCACCCAAATTAAAACTAGAGTTGATTATATTAGACAATCGTGCACAAAAGTCATCGAAAGACTCAGACTCTAGCATGGTAATAGTCTCAAGCTGTGTGGTGAGGTTTTGAAGCTTATAATTTATCACATAATTGGTAACCCCATGAGTGAGCTAAAGGGTATCCCTAGCTTCCTTAGACGTGGTTTATATCATGATGTGGGAGAACTCGTCAGTGGCAATGACTCCAAAAATAGAACTCGGTCGTGGGAGTTGTAAGTACGCCATTTAAATTTCTCAATAGTCTAAGAGGTGTCAGTTTTAAGGCTTTCGACATTGTCGATGGTCATAGTGGGTGGTGTCCACCCTCTTTCACAAATAAGCCAAACTCTTTCATAAATAGATTTTAAGACTGACCTCATCCTAGCTTTCCAATATGCATAATTCGATCCATCAAAAATAGGAAGCCTGTTATACAAATTATCCATAAAATCTAAAATTTTAAGGATCACTAATTAAAAAAAATGATATAAATTTTTTTTGTAAAAAGGATCACACAATATTTTAGTGCAACGTGTTCTGACACCAATTTGAGAAACTGGGGAATTTTATGGATTGATTCGTATCTTAGGTCAAACGCACCAATTCAAATTTTAATAAATTTTATCTAAAATTGATTTAGAATGCATGTAGTGATGTAATCCAAAATAAATGAGGCAAACCAAACAAGAAAACATGCAAAGTAGTAAGGAAAATCCCTTTTGGGCAAAACCTCTATTTCAGCAGTGAACATGATTTGACAGACACAATACGACTTACGAACTACATGTATCTATACGTATAACACAAAGTTCATCAACTATTTACAGCAATGACACAGTCCAGTACCGCCCACAGGAAGAAGTCTTCCCTCGGTATCCACTGATCATCATTCTTCTTTAGTAGTAGGAGGCTCTACTCCACAAATCAGTAGTAGAGATGAGCTCTACAAGGATTCTTGAATAAGGATTATGTTCTTCTTGATTTCATAAAGTGATCTCTACATTTCAAAGGGGTTTGGCTGAAAATTGGTACAGTTTGATCACAAAAGAAACTCTAAAAGGGATTAGAAAAGTGTTAAAAATAGCTATTCAAGACTTTAATCCCGCATCTATATTTGTCAGGAAGTTTGTTGAAAAATAAATAAACATTAGAGATTTGGATCAAATTTAATTAAAAAAAAACTCACGCACTCGTTCGAATGACCTGTTACCTCACTCGAACGACATACCTTTTTTCAATCAATCAGGCTTCCAACGACATTTTGAATGATATTCCAGTGCGTGGCGAAAAATCATCTCGTTCGATCAAGGGAACCTTCATTCTAGTTATTTACCCAATCTCATTTGAACTACTTCCAACGAGATTTTGAACAACATTCTAAAATTGACCATAAGGCATCATCCTAGATTTCGTTCGACTTTTCGAAATCTCTTTATAATGATATAATGTAACTCGATCTAATGAAACGTTAAAATCATTTTAAAAAGTTTACGAGATTTTTAAATTTTCTTAAAAATCATTTTAAAAATATTTTGAAATGTAAACTCTTTAAAAGTAATCCCTTTGAAAAATAAAGCTAAGAACAAACTATATGGTTGACTCACTTGAGTCTGTACCATATAAGGGTTCCAACTATTTTGGATATGGTGATAAAATAGGATTAGATTTCTTGAGTTCCCTCTTCTAGGTATTCAAGCTACATCAACAGCATCATCCAAACAAATAACCTTGATCATCTACCTAAATGGAAGTAGTGTTTACTCTTAAACACACTACATGACACTATTCATGCAGATAGGTATTAATAAGTGTGGACAAGTGCAAACATATTTTTAGGAATTTTTAAAACATTTTAAAATCATTTAAAAATAATTTTTGAATGAATTAAAATTGTGTTTTAAAATATTTTGGGCTTAAAATTGAAATCTTATTATTCCTAAAAGCTATGGTTGGGTAGAATCTGAAAGCGACAGAGACTTGTGTAGGTGCAATTTGTATTTTTCAAAGTATCAAAAGATGCGTTTTTCAGTTGATCTCATCCTTACACGTGTTGCACTAATAACAGGTAGATCTATGTTTTCTATGTGTCTGAAAGATGAGACTTTTTTATAACCCTTGGATCATTTTAATCTACGGTCCGCATGTCGTTTTGATCAATCCTTGTGAGGGAGAGTTTGTCCAACAAGAGTAGAATTTAATGAGTTAAAATGATCTCAACCCTTGGTTTTGCATTGATCATCCATAATTTTCTTTACTTAGTATAAAAGGCACTTAGGGTCAGCCATTTATAGACTTTTGACATTTGTGAGATTGAGAGAAAAAAGAGAGAGTAAAGAGAAGGAGGAGAGAAAAGAAAGAGAGAGAGAGGAGGGGGGGGGGAGAGATAAAGAGAGAGAATCAGTTGTCAAATTTCCAAACCCTAAGGATTTTCTCACCAACCAAACACATGTTTTTATAGTTTTCCAAATTAGAAAAACCATAGAGTGTTGAGGGTTAGATCTTAGTTGTTTTCTGTGAGATTTGGTGACTGGTTGGGTCTTTTAAAGAACCTTTTCAAACCTTTATCTCTCTTAGTAATCCTTTATGGTTACAAATCTTACATTCCTTTTTAGAAATTATGAGATTTGTTATGAGATAAATTTCACGATTAAGTTTAGGATTTCTATTACTTTTTTCTGTTAGATCTTGGTTCATATGCGTATATTTTAGAAAGACCCACTCTCTATTTCAAATATACGTGAAAAAGAGACTTTTAGTAGTTGTTAAGCTCTTTTTTGAAAACATTTGTTTCAACAAATCAAAGTTTCACAGTTTGTGAACTTATCTTGTGTATATATAATTTTGAAACAAGAAAATCGATGTTTCAGAAAGATTGTTTTTCAGATCTGAAAAATCTTAAAGTTTAATTTTCAAAGGATATTTGAAAAGTGTTTCATGTCATATAGACTGTATGTAATTTGTAGGATTTATGTTGTATAAATCTTGATAGGAGTGAGCTGCATATGTGCATGTGGTTATAAGAACTTCACGACAAATTTCACTCTCACACGAACACATAGTTTAGTGTGATTATTTTGAGAGATATTGAGTTAGTTGAGGCACTACAGATATATACAAGGAGGAAATCCGTGTAGCTGCCAGAAAGATCAAGTCAGTTCAGAATTACCTTAGTGAGGGTGACTCTAATAGGTACATTTCTAACTTAGACATAGGATCTTGGAATTCATGCGTAGGTGCTCGTAATCTTGTAATTTATGTTTGATTTTAGTGAACTTTAATTTTGTGGCGTAGACGTCACCGTGGATGTCCCTTATTTTAGGGGTTTACCACGTAGAAATCTTCTATCGTGTGATTATTTTTTACTTCTTTCCTACTACTACTGCACATTGGACTTAGGTTTAATTTCTGAAACCTATTTCCTAAAGATCTGAAATAACTAGTTCATAGTTTTAAACACATCTTGTGTTACTATATTGTTTTCTAAAAGAGTTTTAAAAAGAAAATCGAAACCTACTTAACTATTTTGACCTGTGTTAAACAACTAAGTAAGGTTATTTTCAAAGGATTTACCAAGCTGTCATAACTCTTCTGAATATTGTTGAGGCGAACGATCCTTCAATCTTCCAAAAGTCTTTAACTTTGTCTTTGAAAATGTAGAAGCGGTGATGAAGGTGCAGTGTATGTGTGATGGAATCAACTAAATAAAAATAAACTAAGAAATGATAAAACTTGCTCTTACACATATGTCACTTTTATTTTACCAGTGAGCTCCTGGTCGTGTGCGCCCCATAAGACTGATCATTCACCTATTTGATCATAGCCTGCACTTCACTAGGATGAACACATCGGAGGAATGTAAATATAAAATCTTACTTGAAAAACACACCACTATTAAGGACACACCTTGTCGCCTTATAACGTAACCTTCTATATTCTTTGGGGTCAGTTGGTACTTCATTTGTCTGTAAATAAGATATGATTGGGTCCATCTAGGATGGACCCAATTCTAGCTCCATAATTTGTACCTCTTCATCTTCAATATTTTTATGTGATAAGATCTCTAGAGGGATAATCCTTCACAACTATAATCAAATGTTCCTTTACTATGCCTTTGGTTACTGTCGTCATCTCATAGATGATGTCAAACTATCCTAGCTCAACTTCCCATGTCATAAGCCTATAAGGCTTATCAGGATTATGAATATCCTCCCTAAGGGGCTAATCAGTGTACAACAAAATTTTGTGAGCCTGAAAGTAGGATTTTATCCTCCTCAATGCTTCAATTAGGGTAAATCCAACTTCACAAGCCTCAGATGTCTAATTACTGCCCATGTTGGTTAGTAAACTAGATTTTGAACTCCATATTCATTTATTAAAAGTGTTTAACTGATAGCTGACTTGAATACAACTAAGTACAAGTACAACTTCTCCATAAGATCAACTTGAAGAGTAGGGCAAGGATCTCAAATACTGCTTTAGTTCTTGAAATCTTATTTCACCCTTTCCATTCTATTCAAATGTTTTCCTCAACACTTTGAATAGTAGGGGGAATCAGTGGCTCTTGATACAAATCGGTTCAAAGTTGCTACCCGACCCATGAGCCTTTGTATTTACTTGTTATTCTTTGGAGATTGCATATTTATGATATCTTTAATCTTTTCAAAATTTTCCCATATCCCGCTCTGGTTGACTATAAAGCACTACAACTTACTGTCCGTAATGCCAAACACACATTTTGTGGGATTTAGCTCCATTTTGTAGTTTTACATCACCTCAAAATTTTGGTCAAGGTCTTATATGTCGTTTTCATCCATCTTTCTCTTTGTGAGCATGTCTTCAACATAAATGGCATAACATTACAACAATAAGTTCCCTTGATATTTATGAATGAGGTATTTTATCTATCTTCTATTTTAATTGAAATCTAGTTATAACCCAAGTAAGTGTCCATGAAACTGATAAGTGCATGCCTAGTTGGTGGAGAGGTCTTCTCTCTATCATCTAGCTTCATTGAGATCTAATTATAACCCGAGTAAGCATCCATGAAATTTAGAAGTTAATGCCCAGTTGTGGCATCCATCAGCTGGAAAATTCTGGCCAAGCGATATTGATCTTTAGGCCAAGCTTTGTTAGGTTCGTAAATCCACACACATTATCCACTTTTTCACCATTATCATATTTGATAACAAAGTAGGATATTTTATGTAAAAACTCATAATTTTTTTTGGTAATTAATTAAATTAATTTGAAATTCAAAAAGCTATCTTAAAAGACTCCTGATATGACTATATACAAGTATTGGTCCGTTTAGAAGATTCCTCATAACATAAAACTCATAGGGAAAAAATATTTGTCACGGTTTTGGACTGTGACTAACGGGGGAACTATTTTAGTTTTAATAAGATTCCAATGACACATAAATCCTCTAATATTTTCACTTATATATTTAACAAAGGTTGAGGACTTTTAAAACATATTTTCACCAACCCTAAGAGAAGTAGCCTCTTATCGTTTACATATCCTTCTACCTCTAAACCCTAGCCCCATTATACACAACTTTCCACTCAAGATTTGTCAAGATAAACCGGGTTTTCTCAAGACAATTCGAGAATGAATCTTTGTCAACTTTTCATGAGGAATACATCTTCAAAATCAGATTTCTCATTCAAATTTTACTCAGGAATGGAAACTTTATTCTCTTCCTTTAGTATAATGCCTTTTAAGTGTCGCCTAAACAATTAATTACATCTTTGCTTAAAAGAAATTACCAACTTTAATTAGGGAAAAAAACTAATTTGGTACGATTTTTATGAATTTTTTTAATACGAAATAAGATTTGAAACCCTTGGGTGCGTAGGATAGAGTATTGGGTTTTGGTGGTTATGGGTGTAGAATTGCATGTAGAATTTTATAGATTTTATTTAAATGGAAACGGGGCGCCTACACACACATAAAATTTTGTAGTTAATGAAAGTGAACGATTATTGTGTATTTCATAAACTTGCATGCTGATTAATCTAAAATTATTAGATGAAAACTATTGTGTTAAGAATGACAACGATGGTATTAATTAAATTAAATCAAATTATGAGTGAATTGAAAAATTGTGTATATATTTGTTGAATTGTGCGATTGATTTTATTCATATTTTCTATCGCGGGAACGACGGGATTTTGGGTAGTATGATATCACCTATACTTTTGGATTCTTGTTAGGTGTGGTACTAGTGGGTAGGCCTTAGTCGCGGTTAACACTACCTAGGTATGGGACTAGTTGGTGTATATTTTTACATATGGGATATTCCGGGGTGGGAAAGATTTTTATGTCGCGCCGTCGATTTTCTAGCCTAGGCAAGAGACTAGGAACATATTATCAATATAAAATCATCCTATAAAAATAGGGTAGGACATACTTGTGTTTCTTAGAGGCTCTTAGGTATGGGACTAAGGGTTTTTAGGATCTAACGTCGATAATAAGGATGGGGTAAATACAATACAATAATGAATAAACAAAAGAAATTGATAATTAACGCTAACGGGTATTAAAATATACTGACATAATTAATAAGTGCAGGACTAACAATAAAATTGGTTGGCTGGCTATTGCGACTGTGGGTCAATGATGGCGTAATAAGTGTAGGGCTGACAGTTAAATGGGTTGACTAGATATTATGACATGTTTTGCGTGGAACCTCATTAATAAGTGCAGGGTTGACATTATACAGACTGACTGGCTATTATGGGAGGAATGGGTGTGGTGTAAAATATATGGGAGTCCCACAACGAATATGATGAAAAACTAAGTGGGAGTCCCGCAACTAAAATGAGGAAAAACTTAGTGGGAGTCCCATAACTAATATGGTGTAGGATTAAATATGGGAGCACCAAGACTCAAATAATAATAAGAGAAAATAATAAATTTGAGTAAATAGAGTAAATTAATGAAATGAAGTTATTGGAAATTAAATAGTGGAACTTGGGTATTAGATGGACTTTGTTGTGGGTATATAATGATTTATTTTTATTGCATATATATATATATATATATATATATATATATATATATATATATATATATATATATATATATATATATATATATATATATATATATATATATATATATATATATCGTTTAATTTAAAATATTCTATTGAGATATTTATCGTGTAGAAAGCTATTGTCTGGGCTCACGGGCCCTAATTGCAGGGAGTAGCCAGTATTCATGCTCTGGGCTCTGACCCTGTGCGTTGACTAACTTTTTCAAGTATAAGTACTGGAGTTGCTACATAGGATTCATTGGAGATCATTTTGGACGTGCAATTGGAGTTCATTTATATATCCACATTAGTATATTATATTTCCTTTATTCAGTCATTTATATTATGAGACTTCATTATGGATTTTATTGGGTCATTTGGTTCCAAAGTTGTTTATGGTTTTAGTCAGTTACTTTGGTGGATTATTTCATTTGGAGTTTGTAATAAATTATGGAGTTGGATGATTTTGAGTTTGGCATTGTGATGGATTTTAATTTTTTCATGATGATCTTATTTATTGGAATACTAAGAATATTATCGTGTGGAATGAAAGTTTAATATGTATCATATATGTCACATGTTAAGAATGATATTTAGTTTAGTGACGCTCGACGGAGTCTTAGTGGAACCTGATGCCATGAATGCACGGGGTGTTACATTTTATATCCTCAATAAATTTTTCCTTTATGATCTTATCCACTTTAACTCCTATAGCCAAATTTCTCTATTTGGAAAAGACTCCCCTCTTCTGCTTAATAGGTTTTTCCTCCTTCAACATGATAATCTCGTGGCACAACACCTTTTGATAAATGCTCGGTATGTCCTCACGGATTCATGTGAACACATCACATCGCTTCTTGAGGATTTTTTTTCATATTCTTTATAAGTGCAAGGTTGAGGGAGAAGGAAATCTAAACCACTTTCTTTGGGTGTTCGTCATCCAATAAGATAGGCTCAATCTTTTTATCCAGTTCACTATTAAAAACTTTTCATCATCGTAGGGGTCTAGAGTTTCTACATGGTAAGTGGTTTCCAACTTATTTCTTTGTCCAGTCGAACTGAAATAACACTCTCTAGAAACCATTTGATTACTCCCGAGTTCACCTATGCCAAAATCGGTCGGGAGTTTCATTACCTGATGAACCATTGAAGCCATAACCTTAAATTTCTTTAATCTTACCTGATCAAAGAGGATGTTATAATTCGAAGCTATATTCTTTCAACAATGAATAATCTCATCATTTGAGTGTTGTAGGTCGCCCATGTCCCTACCATCACCTCTAGCTCTATCATTTCCAAGGTAAATACCTTCTACCATTAGTGTCCTCTTGAAATATTCATAAAATAACACATTGATAGAGTTTCTGTTATCCATAAAAAAACATTTGTATTGTGTGATAATGCACCATCAAGTTTACCATCAAGGGATCATCATGTGGGTATAAGTGTCCACTCGGGTATGCCTTTGAAAAATCCATAAGGAGGCGATCTCTATTTTTTTAGAGGTCAAACATATCTTGCCTCAACTAAATTTACCTCGGCTTGGCTTATATATGCTCAGACCTTAGCCTTATTCAGGTATGCCTTCCTTTCATTCGTTCCATCTCCTCCTATGGCTACTCCCCCTAAATGAAGTTAACATCGAATGATATCATGATGATTTTTTCTTTCGGTTCTTTTGGCTTCTTTGGGAGATTATTTGTATTTCTTTTATTAGAATCATCATCATCGTTTCTCCCATGCTTTTCCCCTATGTAATTATCTCTTACAAGTGATCAAAATAATCGTCTCTACTTTGAGTCATCTCTTGGCTCTATGCCTTGACCTAAATGATCAACATACTTTTTTGGATTTCCCCTCCTTACCAGGGCTTTCATTTTTCTTTTAATGCCATACATTTGTTTATTGCATGAATGTTGTCATTATATAACTCACACCATTTATTTTTATTCCTCCTTTCAATGGGGGGTTTTAAGTTTCTCCGGACATATCAATTTCTTCCTATCGTTGATCTCCCTTAAGATATAATAAACCCTTTTAGTCAACGAAGTGTACTCATCGAACCTCTTATCATACTTCTCCTAAGAATGATTCTTAGCCTTATCCTTATTATCTGATATTCTTTTAACTTTGTTATTGGCTCAAGCTGACTGTTGGTTCTCCATATCCTCCTCTGTATTCATAATCTTCTTAGCCTTGGCTAGAATTTAGATAATCATGGTTAGGGGTTATTTTGCTAAAGCTCAATATAATTTTCCTATCTATAAGCCACTCATAATGGCTACGATAGCAATTTTCTCATCATAATTCACAATCTTAAGCTTCTCATTGATGAATATCATGATATACTCCTTGTGGTCTCATCTTCATTTTTCTTGATGTTTAGGAGATGAGCTTGATTTTTGGTTAGTCTCATGCCAAAAAAGAAATTATTGATGAAAAAATGTGATAACTTCCTCATTGTGGTAATCTGCCCCTTGGGATCTCGATTTACCACACAAAGGTCTAGACGGTCAAGGTACTTGATAATGCTCTACATCGCATCTTGTTAGGAATAGAATAAATATTACAAGCTTTTTCATATTTCTCAATATGGTGCATGAGATTAATTATCTCATTATATCTTGGCGTGATAACCATCAACTTGAACTTGGCGGGAGTGGAATAGCTTAGTATCGATGCATCAAATGGTGAACCTTCAACATAACTCCCTTGAAGATTTTTTTATGATATCCCCTAACTTATCCTTAAGCTATTGGATAGATCCCTTCCATGGCTGGTCCTTCATTATCTGGTCGACTCAGATTTGACTGTCTCATGAGTTATTTTCTTTCCTATTCTGGTTCTTACACCTGGACGATCCTTGTGTGCTTTACCTTGACCCTACCAAGAAGTAGTCTTACTTAGTCAACGATCATAAGGATTTTACTTGACGAACCTTCCCTGAATAGACCTTAGACCCAGGGGCTAAAACCTAGGCAGTCAAATTGCACTTCCTCTATTGAGTCTTTCAAAAATGTTGGGGTATAGTGGCTTGGTCATGTAACTTCACTCTTTAGTTATTTAGAAGTTTAAGGTCATCCGTGTACTATAAGATAAATCCCAATGATCAGACCTATTCTTTTGATCTGCAGAACTCAGTTATAGACGTGTTGGATTCTTCATCAGATGCTCCTTGAAGGGATATCTCCTATCCTTATGCGAGGTCAAGTTGATGCATATCTATGCTCTTTGTGCCTCTTAGAGTTTTCTACCATAGGTGGGGTAATTGGATCCAAATCCTGATGGGGGTTAAACAAGTTGGACCTATCCCGTGACAAGGCTCCGAGTGATACTCTTCATGGTTTCTTGCATTTTTATTTGACTCTTAACTAAATTTTATAGGATTACCTGCCAATATATCATTCCAATCGGATGAGATGGAGCTATCCTCTTCACCGCAACACTAATTTTTAGTTTGTAAGGCATTTTAACAACACAACAAGATTTTTGCAAATCGGAGTTTGCAACGAGCAAAAATATAACAAAAAATAGAGATCAAACTAAATTCTACTAATAAAGCAAAAATTTCTCTACAAATTGCTCTAACGCCTCGTAACATAAGCAAATTAGATCTCGATTTGTTAATAAATATGATCTAGGTATCCTTGAGTATTAGGAGTGAAACTGGGGAAAATAAATAAGGCTATGTCATTTCCTATAAATGGTGCTAAACTATTGTTGCTAAAAATTGGTCTGAAGTTAGTCTTAGCTAATTTATATCAATAAATTATCAATCAAACTAATTAAGAGATAAACTACTAAAGGATAAGTACAAAAATAAAGTAGAGAGTAGAGATAGAAATAAGGGTCCTGAGTTTACATGGTTTAACCCAATTAGGTGCCTATGTCCACATGTGATATGATCTTTATTTCTCTAGCTGATAATCCCCATGGAAATATGGTTAAACACAAGATTTCTCTCTCTCTTCATAATTTTTCATCATAATATTATAATTATATCTCATTCTTCCATTGAGGCTAATAGGCTGGTATTTATAGAGTACGGAGAGTGAGAGAAAAGGGACAAATATCTCACATTTATAGGTCAGGTGAGATGATGTCTTACAAGTTAAGTAAGGGAATAATCAAAAGTTAAAAAACAACACGAGGGAGAATATAATCATATCTTTTTTTGTTGCACATGTATCTGACGACTATCATCTATTCACATAGTACACTCTCCTTTAGACGTTGTTATCTAACATATTTGCCCTTATCTGTATGCTATAGGACAAAGCTAACCCCTGATGAGCCGACCTCCTATCCAGTCCTCGACTTGTCATGTGTATCAAGTCACCTGGATTTCCTGACCCCCATGACTAGTTCCACCTTTTGATAGGTCCACGAGGTAACAATATAGGGTAGAACACTAATATTCATATTTAAGTTGTATAAGATTCCAAAATATAGATATATATCATATTTGTGGAAATTAGATTCATGGTTAATTGTTAATATTATTACACATGTTTATGTTGTATTAGATGCCAAACATATGCTATTATTCCTCTGTGTGGATATTGAATTATGATTCAATTTTATCACTAATATTCATATTTAGGTTGTATTAGATTCCAAACTTGGTCTATTATTCATGTGTAGATATTACATGTATGATTCAGTTTTGATTGCTAAAATTCATATTTAAGTTGGATTTAATCCCAAATATATGTTATAATTCATATATGTGAATATTAGATTTATGATTCAATCTTAACTATGATGTTTATTAGTTTAGATTATATGAAAAATGCATGTGATTGGTGCGATAAATGGATAGTGGTCGTATAAGGACATTATCGTTGTTTGGTTTACCACCTCAATGCAAAAACTTAAACTTTTACTACACTATGGCGAGTTCTGGTATCATATCCACATGGAATGTGCTTAGCATGTAATGGATTTATTAATTGCTAAATAAAGATGTAAAAAATATTTTTTTATTTAAAACTATTTGTACTACAGAGTAAATTTGGCTATTATTTAATCTAAGCTAATGAATAAGAGAGAAAATATAAATTTAAAATCATTTCCCCCACCACAGAATTGATTGACATAAATAGTTATATGAAAAGATAAGCTTTGCCAAAGGTTAAAACTCATTTGGGCAAATAATTAAACACCTAGAGCGTCAATACCTAAATCTTCATGAAAGCTTAATTTGAGACTAGAGTCAACAGTGGTTGGGATTACACATGTATATTTCAAATGTAAAAGATAAATTGTATCATCTATTAAGGTTCCAAATTGAAATTTCAAAACAATTCAACTCATTAAAACCTCCCACACATCATACCTTACAAAATAACTAAAAAACCCGCAGTGGGTTATTGAATCTGAACCCAGTTTCATTATCTACAAAGCATTGTAAAGAAATAATAAAAAGTTAAAATATTGATAGAAAATAAAAAGTTAACATATATTAAAAACATTCCTGATTAAAAATCTTGGAAAGTAAGATACAAAGTACGATAATGGGGGAAAACTATAAACCAACAATAGAGGAAGTGAGAGAAAGTTAAAAAAACATACAAACCCTAAGATATATATATATATATATATATATATATATATATATATATATATATATATATATATATATATATATATATAGAGAGAGAGAGAGAGAGAGAGAGAGAGATGAGGTCTTAAAAGCCTTAAGGCCAAAACCATATAACACTAACCTAAAATGAGAATAAAATACAAAAGAACCAAATAATAATAAATACCACTACAAAAAAGGCTTCCCAAAAGGCGAATCGTCCCCCAACATGACATCATCAATTGAGTATAATGGTCGATCAATCGATGGTTAAAATAAACTTTCTTATTTGATTTTATTACGAGCAGATCAATCAAATCCTGGGACAATCGATCAGGGCAGTTTGACACATGCTACTTCAGGACAATGAGCTTGAAATGGGCATTATTGCTTCATTTAAACTCGAATTGATGCAAGATAGGAAGCCACACAAATATAATTCGATGTCTATATATTGGTATTTTTAGACCATCCAAATGATGGAGTATGAAATGGACATTTTTTCCTCCAAGATGTAGCATATGACAAAACTTTCTTGAAACACGTTCAAGCTTCACGTCTTGCATCCTCACTACTTATAAAAGGTCAAATATAACTTGCAAGACATTTTATCATCGAGAAAACGTGTTAAACAATATAATATGGTAATAGATGAATATGAGAAATTCATAATTCTAAAAAACAAAGGGTACTAATGTGAAATCTTCATGACTAATCACACTCCCTAATATATACATTGCTATTGTTTAGTAGTAAAGAAAAATGAAATGCAAAAATAAGAATAGGAAAAGAACTACCGGTATAAAAATAAATACAAATAATAAAAATGCATTGTTTTCGGAAGACACCTGCATTTATATAGGCAATAAGCAATTAAGCCCTTAGGTTATCCTAGTGGAAACGTGTGATCTCATGAAGGTTTTCAAGGATTAATTCCACAAATATCAAGTTTCCTAAAAAAATTACCCTTAAATCCATGTACAAAATCAACATCATAACAATATTTTAACAAGTCATTAGAAATCACGAGTTCCTAAACTAGAAATATTATCGAAAATATTTCCTATGTTAAAATCATGAAAGTTTGTGGGGTGAAGCACAAATATAAGTTCTAATTCATTTAAAAATCTTATAATATAGATAAAAGTTCAAGCAATTTCAACTAACATCTAACCGTGGATTACACTCCATAAATTAAATGACATGAAAAGGTTTAACACTCGGTGCATGTGGGAATAAAGAGTAATTGTAAGAAAAATATAGGATGCACACACACCAATGATGAAAAAACTAAATTTAAATGGAAAACGTAACCTCCTGAAAGATACCCTTCATTATAAGAGGTGAAATAAACCCCAGTGGCTTGTTTAAATCGCACTGAATTCCAAGTATATTTACTCGAGTATATCATAGGATTCTTATAGGGTTGTAGTGTAGGCTACATGAAATGATGGGAATTTGGGATTCAATGTGTTTAAAAATAAAAGATGGGATAATGGTAAAGTCTGTAATAAAACAAAGTTGGAACATAAGTTCTCTTAATTCAAGATTAAGCTTTGAACACAAATGGAGTAGGAATTTTTATTTTTTTCCAACAAAAATGGGATTCTCATTTATTCCTAATCCTTTTTTGTTTTTGTTTTTTTGTGCCTTTTATGTTAACGTGTTATTTTTCTTTCCTTTTTATTGTCTCAATAACACATAGAACAAGCCAACTCACCTGCTCAACTACCACCATACCACAACCATGAAATTGTCCTACGTATGTTTCCAGACAAAGGTGGATATGGTTATGGTATTTAGGTGATGAAACAAAAGGCTAAATTCGGCTCAAAGGAGGGTATCTAGGGAACTTATTGAATGGTAGAGGTAAAGGTCAATATATGATGCATAACAAAAATGGACTATGCTCATTTATGATACGAGAAATTGCCCATAAGTCGTTCTCATATCATCAAGTCAAGTAAAGAATAGAAATAAAGCAAGTACAGAGACATGAACACAAAATATAGAGTGGTTCGGCTATAATAGAGCCTACGTCCACTTTGGAGCCTCCTTCTCATTATATTCATATCGTTGTTTTACAAGGTTACAATGCCACAATGGGTGTACAAGATAGATGAGAGAGAATATTACATGACTATATGGTTTCGGAGCGCCGGAGATATGACTACGATGTAGGTGAGTAGCCCACAAGCTGCATGTTGAGGTTGTGTAGAGAGAATTTGGAAAGGCTTCGCCAGGTATTGTTGAATCTGAACCCCCTATATCGAGGTGTGGACCTTTATTTATAGGGGGTATGTGATCTGTGTTATGTTCCCTGAGAACATGACATATATAAAGTCTAGAGCAGTTGTGAATGAGGGGGATGCGGCCTGTAAGGAAGGAATATTGAGTGCCGCATCCTGCAGTATAAGGCTATATCTAGCATAGCAGAAGACTGCATCCTGTATGAGGCTAAAGTTGTGGGTGCCGCACTGTGCTGAGTAGGGCCGCACCCTATTCTGAGTAGGGCCATGACCTATAATCTTCTATGAATGCCTGAGTAACATCCGCGGTAGTGTGATATATTTTCCATATCAATAGGCCCCCCAAGTCGTAGTGCCAAGAGATTACGATTGGGGTTGTGGCTGAGTAATCAAGTCTTCCCAAGCTGTCGCGGCATTTTGAAGGCGACACTTCATCTTCCCGTGACCTCTTATATAAATAGAACTAGTCGTGGACTTCATTACGTTTCCCCAATAATTGAGATCTCATCGAGAGACATCCCTTGTTCGTTCTTCTTCTTTCTTTTTCCAGCGACATTCAAAAGCTGTGTGTGGTGGTTCTGAGGTAATTCAAGGTGGTTTGAGGCTGAGCATCATTGGATTCTCGATTCCCAGGTAATGTTTTCAATTAACAACCTCTTTAGTAGCTTTTTCAGTTCACAATTCACAATTTATCAACTAAACTTCTGAATTTCTAAATATCTGCCTTTGTGAATCACCCAATCTTGAATTGAACTGCAATTTTGTTTTTACTTTTCTTATTGAATTGTAATCGTGTTTGCTACTTGAACATATTTTCTTCTGCCAATTTCTCAGCTGATCGAACCCATATGATAATATGTAGTTATTTGGATTGATACTTCTAGTCTTATTTGAAACAAACTCATTAAAGCCCAGTGATAATTGACATGGAATTGAATCATTGTTCAACCGATGTAATTACCATTATGTTCTTGATTTTCTCGAATGGACTTTTCATATTCTAGGACTTTGATCTTTAGAATAAGCATATTCAGAGTTAAGTTGTTTAGAAGTTTGGTCGCGGCCTGTGACATGTCTGGCTGGGGCCTCATAAAATGCTTGCACGATAAATATTTACCCTTAGGCTAGTGAATGAGAGGGGCTGCAACCCGTTAAGTAAATAAACTAGGGCCGCACCCTATAACATATGAGGGTCATTTGAATGATAGTCTGTGACATGATAAAATGTCCCTTTAGTAATTTATGATTGCCTTGGATACACGCAACCTTCAAATATTAGTTTAAGGAACATCTGCGACATGTATGAAACAAAGGCTGCAGCATGTAAATAATTGGCTGCAACCTGTAACAACCTTAGAATATTCCTTTTTCCTTAGGTTCTCAAATGAGAGTCTGCGGCATTTAGCCCATAGTTTAATGACTATGGCATGTGAGCAGATAACATACCTCCATCCCCAAAACAATATGCCGTGAATTAATTTCTAGGGCTTTAGAACCCATCCAATTTTGTTTAACATTTCTTGTTTATCCTCTACTTGATATATAATTGCACCTGTCGCGGCCTATGAGAGGCTTTAGGACCATATTGGCTGCGACACCTAACTGCGGACTCTCTGATTTTCAGGTACCGCTGCAGCCATATGTACTTTGACTCGGATAAATTTTTGAGAGGCTTTTGGGAAAATCATTTTAGAGGCTCTCCTCCGAAACTTCCTTCGGTCCCTCCTTTGAAGTCAGTAGGGCCTTGCCAACTAAAGGATTGCCCCAATTGTGTGGTACTAGACTAAGATTCAGATTTTGCAGTTATGGAGGAAGAGGCCAATTCTAGCAACCAACTAGTGGACGTAGACGATAATATCACGGTAGGTGGTACATTTAACGTTTGGGATGAACCTGTTGGCACATCTGGGAGGGTTGAGATACCTCTTACTACACTTAGCATCCACAACAATATGACCCAAGAGTGAGTTGATCAGGTAGTAGAGGCCTTTGAATTTCCAGAGAACTTGATGTGCTTAGCACCTGTCAGAGAACAAAGGCCATGCAGGACACTTGCTGACGATGGGGTCTGCTTCCCCTTACACGCCTTCATTTATGGGCTGCGACTGATTGTCCCTGTTCCCATTAGAAGAATTTTTCAAACAATAAGGTTAGCCCCACCCCAGTTAGATCCCAATGGCTAGAGGGCCATTCTTACAACAATTGTACTATAGGAGAACCAATTCAAGAGAGACATTACTCCCACGTAGTTTTTCCACGTCTATTGCCCAAAGGAAAATTTCGTAAAATTTGTGGGGTACTACTACTTTTTAGTCCGCGGCAGGGATGAGACCCTTTACTCTGGGAGGCCTACTAATGTAAAAAACTGAAAGGGAAAATATTTCTACATATCTGGAGAAAGGTGGGAGATCCACCCTGAAGAGAATGATAGGGAGAGATCAATTAGGATGCCGCGGAAATGGGGGTGTCCCTCCAAACTAGGTACCTTTTCAATTATAGCGGCATCCCCTTTTTATTGTTGCATATTATTCTCGACCTTTATTTTATACTAACCTTTGTATTTTTCTGCAGTTCTCGACAATTTTTAGCTGAGTAAGCAGCAAGAAAAGATAGTTGGCAAGGCCGCGGCAGTTCCTGCTGAGGAGAAGAAGTTCAACATACTTGTAACCTCTACCTCCATTTTTTAAGCGGGCTACTTCCCCAATAAATATATTCCCAAAGAAATGGCCGCAGAAGGTAATAACCCATTCATTTATGGGCTGCGATAAATATTTTTTAACTCCAAATTTTTAATGATGAATTTCTTCTTTCAGGTGAGGAAGTTGATAGGAAGCTCTTGGCTGCCCAGCTGGAAGAAATGGACGAGGACGCAACTTTCCTCAATAACACTGCTAGGCAAAGGAAGAGGAAGCTAACAAAGATCAAGGCTACTACCGCGATCAATTCAAGTGACCAAAATCTTCCTGTCGCGCCCCAAAATTAGGGTGTGGAACAAACTATCCCTGTCGCGCCCCAACTCCAAGTTGAGGAGTTGACCCCTCACGAGAGGCCTGAGGGTACTTTTGATGATGACATTAGGTCTAATTTAGCCGCGACGGGAATAATGCCAACTTCTGATTCCCCTATCCATTCAAATTCACCACCTCCCACAATTGCTGCCATGAATGCAAATTTGCCACCTCCATAAAGCAGACGTTCGTGACCACAGTTGTGTAGGCTAGATCCTCATTCTTTATGGGACACAACTACCCGTTCCCTCTATAGAATAAAAAAGGCGATGGATGGAGCCGACATATATCGGCTGGTAGACAAGGATCACAAAGACGTGGAGTCTTATGCCCTCTATAGTCTTCTAAGGGTAAGTAATTCCAGCCTTCCAACATTCTTTATAATTTCGGTTTTATTTTCTAACTCAATACATTTACAGGCTATAGAAGCAGTGGAGACCCAAAAACTGAAGTATGAGGGTCTCTATAGACTTAAAGAGGCCGCGAAGGGGGTTCATACAGCTGAGTTGGCGAAGGCAAGAATTGAATCATTTGAAGATGGAAAGAAATCTTCTACCACGACACTCTAGATAGCTCATTTGAAACTTGAAGCCTCCTGCAAGACTAAGGAGGAAGATGAGGAGAATTATAGGCAAGACGCAGAGTTCCTCAAGGTTGCCCAGGATCAACCTGTGGAAGCTGCTAAGGATGCGGAGTTTGCCAATAGAGAGTTAGGACTTCTTCAGAAGAACTATGATGAATTGGAGACAAAAGCTGCCAAAAATGGTGAGGCCCATGCCGCAGCGATGAAGAAGATGGAGGAAGATCATTCTACGGCCCTTATAAGAAAAGATGAACAACATGGAGAAGCCCTTCAATTATTCATTGACAACACTGTAGCATCATATAAAGGCTCCGCAGACTTATTCCTTATCAACAACATAGCTTATATTCGTGGCTACCAAGAGCTGAGATATAGGGTGGCAAAGAACTTCCCGGATGTCGTGGATACAATTAAGTCTTGCAGCATGGCGAATGCTGAACATGATGCATGTGTGGATGAAATGAAAGATGTAGCCAAAGAGAGGGCCAGGCTAAGGGCTGAGGCGGAGGTCGCGATAGTGGAGAAAGTGACTGAGACAACTGCGGATGAAGAAGATGGAAATTAAGAAGATGACACAGCTTCTTAGTCAATCTTCACTTCTAGGTTTTTGAACATTGGGGCAACGTCCCTTTTACAAACTAATTTTTGTCATCAAGGATGCAACCTATAGTCTGTGTAACTTTTTAAAACTTAAATTTTGGTTGTGGCTTTAGCCTTTGATCCTTGACATACATGACTGCTGCCCTTCTTAAACTTCTGCAACATTTTTAAACTGTTTGCACTTCCTTTGTATGACTTACTTCTCCTATGCATCAATACTATTTGCTTTGATGATTGATTGCTTAACTGATTGAACGCATAATAAACTAAGTTCGTGGAACCATAACATAAACATTCTTCGTGTAGGCTATGACCTGTTTTCTTCACCTTAAACATTCCACTTGTTTTCTTGTATATTGAGGAAAGGCTGCAGTCCATGAGGCTGCCTCTCTTCGTAGTTTATCTACACTATTGATATATAGCTTCAACTATTGAATATTATAGAATTCTTAAATGTTTGATGGTGGCTTCATTCTCTTCTTTTAGTCAAATTTATTGGAAATAGATCCATGGTACTTCTTGAATAGGGTCGCGGCACCTTTGAATGTTTGAATAGGGATGTGGTAGGTTAACAATGCTTGTAGATTTATAATTGGATCCTAACCCAAATGTCACTTTTGTTTTCTTGAACAGGGCTATGTCAGGTTAAAAATCCTATCTGACTTTATCCGCCGCATCTTCTTAATGAATAAACTTAATGGCTGCAGCCATTCTGATAAGGCTGCGGCACCTGTCTAAACCTTGTAGCTTTGGCATGCTTCGTGATCACAGCAACACAACATCCTTTAGTCACTTCGATTGCCTTTCATGGTTTTCCGTTAGTCAAGTGGGTTATTTTTAGTCCCCCCTGGGCTAAGTATTATAAATCTTCCCCAATCTATATTTAGATATATATATAATGCCTTCCTAGTCTATAATAGGATTATCCGCAGATAATTAAGTCTTCGGCCCCTTCAAATATAGGATTATCCGTAGATAATTAAGTCTTCGGCCCGTGTGGATTATTTTCAGGCCTTCCCGGGCTAGGTATTATGAAGCTTCCCCAAGCTAATATGAGATCACCAAGTTAATGATGTTTCATCTCTATCCACCAAATTACTGATGTTTGCCGGGGGAGTAACCTCCCCGGGCTAATGACGCATCCCGAAAGCTAAGAACGGGTATTATAAGCCCTCATGGTTAATGACGCATCCCAAAGGTTTAGAATGGTCACTTGAAGGCCCCATGGCTAGTAACATTTTCTGATAAGTTCTTTCAAGAATGTAGCCATAATATGCTCGGACATAGTCTTTAAGAGTGATGTTGCCGACCAATTCAAATAACTTCTCTCAATAGTTGTTTTCGTTATTTTTAATTATCATTTGACTTCATATAATCAGGCGTTATTGCGGGTGTTGTTAGCCAATTTGAATATAATCATTCCCAATATAATTCGATGTCTCCATATAAAATTTGTTTAAGACAAAAAGTCTTTCATAAGATATCATTTAATGGAATCGAGAAATTAAAATATTATATTCATTAATTCACATAAGCATGGACATAAAAGGTCAGAATGAAATAAAAGATAATGTTCACTATGAAAAGAAACAAAAGGAGATATAAACTAAATCATAAAGACAAGGGAAGTGTGCCCATCAGGCCAGGATGCATCCCCTAAGCATCTCTGAGGAACCTCTGCATCATTCCTTCCCCAATCAGCCTTTCAATTTCATCTTTCAGGGCATAAAATTGCTCAGTGTTATGGCCATGGTCCGGATGGAATCTGCACCAACTAGTTTTGTTCCTATTGTGGGGTGGAGCCCTCAGCTTTTCTGGACACCTCAACAGCTTTTCCTCTTTGATGAACTCAAAGATGTCTTTACCTGGGAAGGCCAACAGAGTGTAGGCCTCAAATCTCCTCTCTACCTTGTCCACTCTATTTTTTTTAGCTCCGGCTGGCTACTTCTACGGATGGAACTTATGGGGTTACGGTAGCAATGATCCTGGGTATCGTACCCACATTGGGTGAGGCTGTGGCCTCAAGCATAAGGACCCTTTGGTCAAATAGTTGACTTGGGTCTGGAGTGAGGCATGACTGTCGTAGAGATGGTTGAGGTGATTATACAACTGCACAATCTCATCTTTGACTTATACGCTCTGGTTGGATTCTCCTTCTATTTTCTTCTTTGTTAGTCTTTACAAAATATATAATCTGAGACAAAACTAAAAGAAGTGAGTAATCACAGAAATATTGGATTAAGCAAGTAGGAAATTGGGATGCAGCATTTGCACTTCTACATGACACTATAGTTGAGGCCGCGACCAGTGAAACACAGAGGTGTACTACCGTGGCCTTTGAATGATATTCACCAAGGTTGAGCTAGAGACCAGCTGAGTTCGTTCCTTGATGTTTTGAAGCTTCTATAATGCAACTAATCTATTAGAGGCTGCGGCATGTAAGACAATTGAACTACCACGCCGCATCCCTAGCCAGTGAGTTAAGGGAACAATCCTAAAACTGAAACCCAAAAACTGAGTTTTCCTCCCGAAACTCATGGAGAGCATACCTACTAGGGTCTATCCATGAGAGAATAACCTCTCATTTCACAAAATGGCATAATTATAATGATAAACCCTAGACTATAGGCAAAGAACAACAGAAAGGGAGTAAATATAACTCTTCCCTAATGACTCACCTTTACGAGGCTAAAGCCCATCAAGCTTTTCAACTTTATCTAGGTGGGGCGATATCACATGGGTATTTAAAATAGATCTAAGGTCATAAAATGGAGACCGAAGAGTAGATGTGAAGGTACAAAATACCCATTTAAGGGTGTAAATGTAAACTAGAGCTCAATAATCGAAATTTACCCATAGGATGATAATCTAGAGGATCCCCATGGATAGAATAAGGTTTTAATAACTCGAAATATAGATAAACAAGATGGAAACATCTCGATTCCCACAGTCGACGCCAAATTGAAGATACGAGAAATCGTCTATAAGTCGTTCTCATATCAGCAGGTCAAGTAAAGAATAGAAATAAAACAAGTAAAGAGACATGAACACAAAATACAGAGTGATTCGACTATAAAAGAGCCTACGTCCACTTTGGATCCTCCTCATTATATAGATATCATTGTTGTAAAAGTTTACAATGCCATAATAGGCGTACACGATAGATTAGAGAGAAGAATACATGACTGTAGCGGTTTTGGGAGTGCCAAAGATAGGACTACAATGTAGGTGAGTAGCCCACAAGCTATATGTTGAGGTTATGTAGAGAGAATTTGGCTAGGCTTTGCCAGGTATTGTCGAATCTGAACCCCATATTGCTAGGTGTGGACCTTTATTTATAGGAGGTATGTGAGATGTGTCATGTGCCCTGAGCACGTGACATATATCAAGTCTGGAGCAGCTGTGAATTAGGGGGATGTGACCTATAAGGCAGACATATTGAGTGTCGCATCCTTCATAGTATAAGGATGCATCCTTCATGAGGCTAAAGTTGTTGGTGCCGCACCCTCTAATATAAGGCTGCGATATGTATGAATGACCAAAATCGTGGGTGTCGCATCGTGCTGAATAGGGCCGCACCCTGTGCTGAGTAGGGCCGCACCCTATAAGCTTCCGTGCATGCCTAATTAACGTCCGCGGTAGGGTGCTATATTTGTGATATCACTCATTTTTAGGGTTGACATTATTCTCTGATCGCCACAATATCAACAAGCACTCTAAATTTTGAATTTGACAATGGTATCCTCAAATGAACAATTATAACAATAATAATGAGATCACAAACGACATACATACATTTTTCAATTGTTAGAAGAGTTGGTGTATGCACGTTAAAAAGGAAGAATATATCCAAAAGCTTAAGAGATAAATAGTTTCCATTATGCTTATCTAATTATATTTTCTTTGAATGAAACATAAACACGTATTTGTGTATTTGCTTAATTTTCAAGATTTATTTATACGTGATTTTTTCATAATAATGATAGTATGACAAGTCAATGCTAATAATTAAGAAGATTCTATCAACTTGCATAACCATTCTCACAATAGAGTGGAGAAACTTTAACAATATCATAAAAAATAAAAAGGGAAAAATGTTCAAAAAAAGGGGAAAAAATATTTTTCAACAGTTTCAATTTCTTACAACAAAACCATACTTGGGAAAAATATAAATTAAATCGAAGAAACTAATAAATAAATGGGCAGCTTATCTTACACCCCCTAACTTAGAAGTTTCATTGTCCTTAATGAATCAATAGCACACTTTGGTAAGAGTAAAATGTAGATTTTACCTAACATTGAGCGATCTTAGAGTCGAACAAGTCTAATTATTGTACAAAAAATGTTAGAGCAAAACATAACAAAGACATGAAAAATTTAACAAATTACCCTAGTCAAAATTAAAAATTAAAAATACTAAGTAATAGTAACATTGAGCCACAAATTTACCATAAATCAAAAGTTAAAAAAGCCACACATGCTGAGCTTAGGGAATTAATGGGATACTCTCACCAGATTTCATTCCCCTTATAAATGAAAAGTTCAGTTACACAATGGGGGACGTGTTTTAGGTAGAAAAGATAAACCATCACTAATTTTTGGAAAACTATTTTGGGTGATGATGGGTAGTTTGAATACTATGTGGTACAAGTATATTTGGGTCTCAAAAGAGTCCAAATTTTCTCCATAATGTTTCATGAATGTAACGGGTGGAGGGTCATAGGGAATAAAAAATTACATCATGGAAAACATCTAAAAATATCATTCATTTACAAGAATTGAGTCAAAGTCTTAAAGACTTTCTTTCGATACTCATGGTACTTGTAATGGTGAAAGGAAATGATGAGGAAAGAAATTCGACCTCAATAAATTCATAATCATCGAGCAAAGGTTGAATTTTAAAGGAGAAAGATTGATTCTCAATAAATTAATTTTCTAAAAGTGTATGTGGTGAAATACAAGTCTCCACACCATCTTTTATTTTTCAAAGAAGAAATCATTTCATTTCAAATAGATTCAATTTCAATTCCATCCCAATTTTCAATCTCTTTTACGCCTTCCGCTAAACGAAGAATAGTTTGTTCCAAAGTGATCATACTCTGATTACAATCCTTGGATTACCCAATTGGTTCAAATGTTCCCTATATTTTAATGTTTCAGAAGAAAAATGATCATTGGATTCAAATAACTCATCCGATTCATTTTTCATCCATGATTTTCCTCACAGTAGTGGTTGTCAAAAAAATCATTTTTTTAATTTTACAAGTATTCACCAAGATTCCTTATGGTGGAGCAGAACAAATAACACCAAAAATTTGAGAACCGTTGTCGAAAATTCTTAGAAAATTTTTATTATAAGAATTTGAAAGTTATTTTTATAATAACTAGGAAAAATACTACGATAATATTTTCTAACATCATTATCGCAAAACATTTGTAGCCCTTGATCAAAAAAATCACTTTCAGAAGTTCCCCAATAGTCATTTGTCTCATTTTCTAAATACTCATTTTAAAGTTATTTTAGCTCATTTATATTTGTTTCAAGTATTCACCAAGATTCTTTATTTTTTATGGACTTTGAAAATTATCCTTGTGATAATATTTCAAACCGTTAACATTACCATTGAAACTACTAAAAACGCTAGAGTAAGACACGTTAACCCGAATTAGCTCTCTCTTGAATTTCTACAAAGTGGTGTGCCACCAAAAATTCAAGATTCTTCTCCCTCAAATGTCCAAGTCTATTAAACATAGTAAAATTAAAAACTAACACTAATATATGTGTATATATATATATATATATATATATATATATATATATATATATATATATATATATATATATATATATATATATATAAAGCAATAAATTGATGAAATTCTTAAAAACACTGTTCCCAAACAATGATGCCATTTTGATTGGTGCGATAAATGAATAATGATTGTGTAAGGAAACTATTATTCTCTGGTTTACCTCCTCAATGTAAAAGCCCAAACTTTTAATACAATTTATAGAAGTTTAGTGGCGAGTCATATCGAATCCATAGAAAATGTGCTAAGCGTTTAATGGTTTTATTATTTATTAAATAAAGATGTAAAATGTGATCTAGTATTTATAACTATTTATAATACAATCATAATTAGGAATTTCTTTAAACTAATATCATGAACAAGAAAGAAACTATACATTAATAATCATTTCTCCCACAAAGTAATTAGTTGACATAAATGGTTAAATGAAAAAAGAAACATTTTCTAAGTCTAAAACTCATTTGGGCAAGCAATCAAACACTTAAATTGTAAGTCCCTAAATATTCATGAAAGGTTATATACGTTTGTTTTAAATAAAAAAGATACATGATATCATAAGGTTCCATGGTGAAATTTCAAAACACATTCGAACCGTCAAAACCTCCCAAGCATCATACCATAATAAAATAACCAAATGACCCATGGTGGGTTCATGAATCTAAAATCAATTTAATTAGATATAAGCATTGTAAATAAATAATAACAAGTTAAAAGATAAATAACAAGAGATAAACTAAAACACTAATTAACTTAAATTAAAATCATAATAGATTACAAATCATGAAAAGTAACAAAGTACAATAATAGAGGAAAAAATTAAACCAACTATGGAGGAAGAGATAGAAAGTGAAAATAACTTGCAAACCATATAGGACAGATATATGAGTTTTTAACAAGACTTGAGGCCAAAAAACCCCCAAACTAATCTAAAATGAGATAAATATACAAAAGAACCCTCCCAAAAGGTTTTTGAAAGAGGCTAAAATCACCCCTAGGCATGACCTGATCAATCTGGTATTGAGAAAGATCAATATTAGGGAAACAAAAAAACTCTCTTATTTGATCCTATATTGATCCGATCGAATGCGTCCTGGGTCCATTGACCGGGGGTGGGATCTGATACTTACTGCTTTGGGATAATGAACTTAAATTGTACGTGATTTTTTCATTAATACTTGGATTAACGCATAATAGGAAGCCACGTGATGATAAGTCGATCATATATTTTGATACCATCCAAATAATTGAGTATGAAATGACCAAATTTCCTTTGATGATGAGGCATATGCCAAAACTTTCTCGAAAGACATTCAAACTTCACGTCTTGAATCCCCAACACCAATAAAATTTCAAATATACCTTGGAAAACATATAATATTCAAGAACAAAGGTTAAATAATATAAGATCTTAAATATGGAAATTAAAAAATAGAAGTAATATAGAATGATCAAGAATAAAGGGTACTAATAAGCAATATTCATGACTAATCAAGAAGCTATAATATGAAATTATGAATGTTTGAATCATGTATGTTAATGTTCAATTCTTGGTGTACTATGATCATTCAATAATCATAATTAGAATTTTTGGATATCAAACATAAATGCCAAAGTCTTGTAATTTTGATTAAATGAATATTAATGAGTAACGTCTTTTTTAATAAGAAATTATATGATACAAATCACATATGCCATGATTTATGAAATTAATTAACATGTCATGAAATTAAGTATTTTGAAAACATCAACAACTTAATGTTATCCTGCATATAATTATGTTGTAAGTCAATTTATTCTCGAAGGAATTTGGGCCCTCTTTTGTGTAATTTTTCCCGTATACATAAGTTTTGACATTATGCATGATAATGTGAAAGTAAATAATTTATGTATTACTCTTTTATTATTATTGAACTAGTATCATTTGCAAGTTTCTCGTCTATTTGATTCTCACATTATGACCTATTAAATTTTATTGTGGATATCAAATTAAGAAATAAACAATAATATAAATTATTCATGTATAGTTGTTTATACACATATGTATGTTATCTATAATGTTTATTTAATGTAAGGTTTGGTGTTCATTACATTGCTTGACATTCAAAAGATAATTCGATATTTGTATTCATATCATGCATATTTTGGATTCCCATATGTCCATTTATGATATTGAGTGCTATGATGATGATATTTTATTTTATTTCAAATATATTATTATTTATTCAATCATTGTAAATTGGTACCATACATATCTAATTATTATGACTGAACAAACGTGATGGGTGATATATATTTTATAAAGGAAAATATATGACATGAAATATAGATGTCGTAGTTTCTTTCATTAGTATACCACCAATTAATTGTATGAAAACGTCAACATGAATAATTTACCTCATAACTCATGGAATATTTAATAAACATCAATGAAAAATTTAATACTTTTGTATGAAACTCTTTTCTTAATCTAAAATTCATATTAAGAGTAGTCTGATAGTCACCATAGTGAACCAACTAGAATGATTGTGAATATTAAGTGTAAAGATAATGGTGGTAGTAGTAACTTAATATTCTTATAATAATAAATATATTAATGGGGTATATTGCTTTTATTTATTTACGCAAGATTACTCCTTATAAGGAATTAATTTTGACTAACTGAATGAACATTAAGGGCCACGTATATTATTAAAGTAGGTAGTAATAAGTTATCCACAAATAATATGTCCAACAAATTAATTAATGTTTTACCCAATAAAGTATTGTGAAAGAATAATATTGGTTGTGTTGCTGGCTTGGTTTGTGCATTTTGGTTAATTGTGAGTGTGTCAGGCAAGGTTATGGTCTTGCCAACCAATTGATTATCCAAACCTGGCGATAATTAGACAATTGTGCACGTTCGATGTTTAATTACGAAGACTTATTCTTCTGTTGTGGAAGACTTTACCATGAGTTCTAATTAACTGATAATAACTCGAACTAAAGAAGAAAATGTAATTTCCATAAACTGAGATTAAAGTAAATCTATGAAAACAGAAAGATAAATGCAATAAAAGAAACAAATACATTATGGAATGTAAATCAATATTGCACTAAATTAAAAAATTGTTAAATGTAAAGGCAAAGGTGCATTTCATAAAATCTAAGGATAATTATAATTTACCTTACAAATTACTTCGAGTATCAAGATAGTTATAAATAGAATAAAAGAAAATTAAATAAAAGGCAAAAAAATTAAAACGAGTAAATGTAATATTTTTTTTATTAAGGTGAGTCATCCTTTCCTTCATCCTCTAGTTACCAATTATAGAGTTCCTTGTCATGCAACTACTGGGGATTTATTCTGAAATCATGTATGGCGGTTAATTTTATGTAAAAATATATCATTTCATTTTGAATTAAGAATTATGGTTACGTAAATGCTTCATATTTGGTTTAAATATATTGTTTCATATTAATGTTGATCTATAGAGCTCATTAGGAATTTCGGTGATGCGAATTCGAATTAATCACGAGGAGATTGGAATTTTGGTTCTAGTAATACTAAAATGTTCACAACATAGATAGGGACTTGACATCTTATCACAATGATTGTGATGAAATCCTTGTAGTTTATCTCAAACAATGAGGAATCAATTTTTTAGTTTGAGAACTTGTGTGATAGTTCAGCAAAGGATTATGTACGGTACACCCCAGGAATGTATTCAATAGGACCAATCGTGAGATTCGAGTCTAAGGGTTCTCTATATTAGACTCAGAAAATCTCACAACACGTGAAAATGGGGCATATATTCTTAATTTTGAGAGTTATGATGATTAAGATGATCATGAAGTTGGCACTTTGATGGCTATGGGTGTGATTCAAATTTTAGATTGAATCAAATAGTCTACGCATGTTACGTGACAATTATATATGTCGGTCTGAGATCATGACTTAGAGGAATCTGCTTTCAGGGGCACCTAGGATTGTGATACCTCCTTGAAAGACTTATAAGATTTATTTCCACTAGTAAACCTGATCAGTGAGTTATTTTTATTATGTGGAAGTAGAAAAATAAGTTAAACTTCAGAATAAAGAAAATTGATTAGTTGTTGGTTAGATTTGATTGATAAAAAAATGATTTAACTAAGCGGGTATTGGAAGCTTAATGTGGGGAATAAAATTATGCACCATTATTAACTTTGCAAGTAAAACCTCATTATATCCAAGGATTTATGAGATAGTCAAATTGGAGTGCATTCATAATTATTTAGTGGAATTAATTATGATTAAATAAATAATGGAAATCAATTATGGTAATTGTAATTAGGTATTTTCTATTATTTATTTGAATTTAATTTGTTTATTTTTCTTAGGTCCCTAGTGTATTTCACGTACCCAAGTAGTTAGGCCCAAACTATCACTACACCAAAATGGGCAAATTGTCACCTTTCAGCCGGCCAGCCTTGTCAAGGTCATTGACCGTGACAAAAAAACACGCGTTTTATGTCACGGTCATTGACCTTGACACGACCGTGACAACGACTTGTCACGGTCATTGATCGTGACAAGCCCGTGACAATTCAATTTGTCACGGTCGTGTCACGGTCAATGACCGTGACAAGTCGTATCACGGTCAAAGACCTTGACACGACCGTGACAACTTTTCCAGCAAAAACCCTACCCCCTTCTTTTTTCCCTCCCGCGCCCTTCCCTCCCTCTCTCTCTCTCTCTCTCTCTCTCAGGTCCAATTTCTCTCTCTCTCTCTCTTCCATTTATACATATATATTTGTCTGTATATTTATGTGTGTATGTGTGTGCGTGTGTGGGGGGTGGGGCGGGATGGGGGTAGGGGGTGGTGGAGGGGGCAGGGGGTGGGACGGGGTGGGGCAGTGTGGGGGAGGGGGTGGGGGGTATGTGTATATATATATGTGTGTATGTGTGTGCGTGTGTGGGGGGTGGGGCAGGGTGGGGGAGGGGGTGGGCCGGGGTGGGGCAGGGTGGGGGAGGGGGTGGGGGGTGGGGCAGGGTGGGGGTGGGGGTGGGGCGGGGTGGGGTAGGGTGGGGGAGGGGGTGGGGGGTGGGACAGGGTGGGGGTGGGGGTGGGGTGGGGTGGGGTAGGGTGGGGGAGGGGGTGGGGCGGGGTGGGGCGGGGTGGGGTAGGGGGTGGTGGAGGGGGGCAGGGGGTGGGGCAGGGTGGGGTGGGGTGGGGTGGTGTGTGTCTGTGTGTGGGCAGGGGGTATTTTTTTATATTAACTTTGAAATCCTTAGAGAATAAGAAGGCCTAAGAAATGATTACAAAAATCAAATTGTATACTCATTATAATGTGTATGATTACAATAAATTAATGTGTTATTCTACAATTGAAATCTTGGAAATTTGGCTAATACACGAGAAACTGATAATCGTAAATATTATGAATAAAAATGGTACTTTCTTGGAGACTATAAATTATTATGTACAAACTTTGGTTCTAGACCTATGTTGTTGGATTTGGATGTTGGGTGTTGATTAGTTGGTATTATTGGGAAGATTGGGTTAAGTTGAAGCATATGTTGTTGGAGTTGAAAATTATATGTTAATTCATTATTACTATTGGGGGATACAGTGTTGAAAAAAATTGGTATTTATCGTAGATAGTAGAATTGTTTGGTAATTGGTATCGTTGAATGTTAAAAGATTACGGGTTGTGATATGTGCAAAAATTATGGGACTTAATTTGTTGAATGATAATATTTGTATTAGATACTTGCGTGGTTTTACCTAACTTGAATGAATTAATAAATGTTTCAGTAAAGGTTGAAGTGGACAAAAAACGTGTGAATTGATTAATATCCATAATGTAAATAAAAGGTAAAGTAAGTGTGTAAATGGGTGGTTGAGCAAGCTAAGAGGTGTAACCCATATTTAATACATAGGTGTGTTATGAAAGGTTTTCAAAGGGTAATTAAGTATTTTCAAATAATGACCCCGAAACATAGAAATTCAATCTCAAGCAATTTAATTTCAATCTCTACAAATTTATGCATGTATTCAAGGGATTTATGAAGGATTAATATTAAAATTCAATTCCTATACATAATCTAAAAATTATAACTCAGATTCAACTAGAAATAAACCAAACCAAAGTTAGTTAAATAAACCAAAGGATTAATATTAAAATTCAACTCTATTAGTTAAATTATAAATGTAATAGAATTAATCCATATAAATCAGATTTTAATCACAATTAGGTTTTAGAGTTACATAGATAGGCATAATCTAAATCAATTTCAGTCCTACAAATATTCTAATTAACTTGCCGGGTGGGTAGGGGTGGGGTGTGTGTGTGTGTGGGGTGGGTAGGGGTGGGGTGTGTGTGTGTGTGTGTGCATAGGTGTGCGTGTGTGTGTGGCGGGGGGAGGGGGCAGGGGTGGGGCACCCATTTAATAACTCTTTAAATATTTGGAAAAACCATAATATTACAAAAATTTTATCTGTACTAATAACATTTTTTTTATCTGTACTAATAACATTTTTTTTACAGCAAAAATGTCTCCTTCAGATGTTAGGGCGAAGATGATGATGATGTTTATGATGATGTCGTCGTCTGGGTTCGGTGGTAGCGGAGGCGACGAGGGCTCCTCCGCCCCAAGGCTCCCCAAATATGGAAAATTTGGGATTACCGTCGAAAACAAGTCGGAGCTTTTAGCGAGATCCCTCGAGCTGCTAAAGACGGTCATCGGCCCGGGGTTTATGAGTTGTAAGGAGGTGCCGTATGATCTCAAGTTAGGTGTTTGGGCGGCACTACAGGTAATATTTATATGAATATTTCAATTTCAATTTATATTTATATTTATATTTATATTTATATTTATATTTATATTTATATTTATATTTATATTTATATTTATATTTATATTTATATTTATATTTATATTTATATTTATATTTATATTTATATTTATATTTATATTTATATTTATATTTATATTTATTCGCAACTAACATTGTATTTGTTGGACATGAACAATTCAACTTGGATCCAAAGCTAAGCGATTCCGTCTTGGAGCAGTTGAGGGAGCAACACAAGACGTGGAAAAAAATATGCGGACACGGTACTTTGGAAAAACACGAGAGTCCATTTTACAATGGCGCGGATCCGTCCCGCCCAAGGAGCCGATCTCATTGGCACAATGGCAAAAGTTCATTGACAATGAGATCAAGGATCGACAATTGGCATCTCGCCAATCGGGGAGGGAAAATCGGGCTAAAAAGACGGACGTGCACTACTCCGGCCGGACCTCTTACGCTGAGGTGGAGCATAGGATGAAGGTAATATTTAATTTATCTATAACTACAGAAATATATTATTGGATATTATTTTACTTTGCGAGGCCGATACTAATTTTACTTTTCTTTATTTTATTTCAGGGGGTAGGGAGTGGGCCAGGGGGTAAACCACATAGGCTCGATACTTATGTGGCTCTTCGGACGAAGAAGGGGAAGGACAAGGAGGTGTCCCCGAGCATCGCGGCCACGATTGTAAGTAATCCGACAGTTTAATTATTGTTAATTACGTTATAATTTTTTAGTTTACTTATTTTACTAATCATGTGCTTTTTGTCGTTTCAGGCAAAGCTTAAGGAAGTGCATGAGTCGCAGTCTGATGCCGACAAGGCATCTTTGTCCACAGACGCACTCAGCCAAGTGTTTGGCTCTGATCGCAAGGGGAGGACAAGGGGAGTGAGCTCGCGGGTGGCCAAATCTAGGATCATCGGATTGGAGACGAGCGACACCGGGTTGGCTCGAACGGTGGATTCACACGACGCGAAGCTGTCCCGTTTGGAGGCGACGGTCCAAGATATGTACGCATTCATGAAGCGTACGTTGGGTGGAGACCGTAAAGAGAAAGGGAAAGGGAAAGGGAAGGAGAAGGCGGTGGAGGAGGAGGTGCGGGAGGACGAGGAGGTGCGGGAGGATGAGGCGCAGGATGACGAGGATGTGGACCTCGCTGCTTCATCACCGACATGTTCGTACTTCGACGATCCACTTCCCTATTTGACGCCCTCCAACAGACCATTATCGACAATTGGTTGGCCGAGCGTGTTCATATTGGACATATTTGATGGCCAGCGGATAGGGCGGGGGTTGAGGGACCCGAATATCGTCGAGGGTGGAATAGTCCATGGACGTGTGCTTCAACAGATGGAGTCCAGGGTGCTCGTCACGCATGTCATACCCGGGAAGGAGAACTCCCTATTGTGGTTGCGCGAACAATGCGGCACGACGTATATTAGTGGGTGCGTCAATTCGTATGTCGTGTGGCCTACTCACCTCCTCACATTTACCCAAGACATGTAGTAACATTATTTTTAAGTTTGTCCATTTTAATTATATTTGGATTATATCGTCATGTATATTATTTTTACTTTGAAGATTTGGATTATACTGTCATGAATATATATTTTCATTATCTTTAGTTTGTGTTGGATATATGATGTTTGGAACAGGTACAACGTTGCTATAACAGGTACAAATATACTGCTGGGCAGTGGCAGTGGCCATACTGCCCAGCAGATTTTTTTTAAATTCTGCCCAGAATTGTCACGGTCATTGACCGTGACAAGTCCGTGACAACATTTGTCACGGGCTTGTCACGGTTAATGACCATGACAATTTTTTTAAAAAAGGGTCACGGATTTGTCACGGTTATAAACCGTGACAAACGTGTCACGGTCATTGACCTTGACACGACCGTGACACAAAACGCGAGTTTTTTGTCAAGGTCAATGACGGTGACAAAAAAAGTTGTCTCGCCTCGAAATGTCACTGTCATTGACCTTGACAAGGTGAATTTGTCAAGGTCAATGACCTTGACAAATGGGCAGATTTGGTGTAGTGTATCAAGATATCTACTTTAGCCCAATCCCACATTTTGTGCTTGAATATAAAGACGTGGGACATGATTTTAATGATTATTGCTGGTCATTAGGGTTTGAGAGGGGTGTGAAAAAATACAATTCACTTTTTTAAAGAGGCTTAGCCGGAGAGGACCATATCTCAGTCATAAATCATCTCAAAGGTGATCAAACACCTACGTAGCCTTGGGGAGGATCATACACTATAAGATGCAATATTTATATAAGGTTTAACAAGGTTTTTGGAAACCTTGGATGGGAAAAAACATATTCTTCCTCATCAAACTATCTCTCCTCATACAAATCTTAACAAGATTTGTTATGTCATGAATTCTTTAAACCCCATGTTTAGTTTTTAAACCTAGTTTTGTTCTTATTTTTAATGCGTGATTAATGGAAGATCCATATGGATTTTTTTATACTTATAAATGTTAATCCAACGTTGTTTTTTGAAAAATCGGTATAAGAGCCCTGCTTGAGATTAATTGTGTATTGAAAAGGTCCATGATGTCCAACAAAAGACCCTAGTTTTAGCATGTTGTATGGATTTGTACTAAAATAACTTTTCATATATTGTATGATTATAACCCTTCCATCATGGTCATGCATATCTATTTTATGTGATTAGATCCAACGGTGGTTCATCTGTAGTTACTTTTCACTTTATATCAATATGGTTGTAATAATTAGGTTTTCTAATTATTTTCAGTTCAATATATTTGGACGTTTTAAAAGAGTTTTATAATGTTTTTATATACTTTAAATCATGTAATTTGGTTGGTTTTGGTTCTTAATAAAATTTCATGGAGTTTTATGAAGGTTTGGATCAGTTATAGAAGTTCTTACATTACAAAAATGAGAGGAGGAAGGAGTTGTCCCAATTTTCTCGGCTCGATTCGAAATTAATATCGGATATTCAGAATGAGGCCAGATTAATCTAACCCGTCATAGGCAATATGAAAGGATTTTTGAGATTGAAATGTCAGATTTTCTTAATTTTTTTATATGTTCTTACTGAAGGAGACGAAGTTGTTGGACAAAATTCATCTTGATAAGAAATTATTAAGGTCTCATGTATCACGTTTTGGAGATCGGACCATCAGATTATCGTAAATTTTGGATATGTTCTTCATGAAGGTAAGATAAAGTTATAATCCAAGAATCAGCTCGATCAGACAATGCGAAGGTCTCAATCGTCATCTTTTAGATGAAGTCTATTTCAAATTGGACTCTTGCCTAAAAGGAAGTCTTCTTTAACAGGGAAACCTTTGCATGGAGAGTTTTACTTGATGTAGAATTCAAGGTCATGATGGAAAGGGCTTTTATGTATTTTAATTTTCCTAGAATTATTTATTTATTTACTATTATGTCTTTTTATTATATTATGCTGCATAATTTTGTGTGTTAATCAATTGGAGAATTGGATAATAGGAACACCCGATTTTATAGACAACATGGATTATTATTTTGAGGCGGCCTAAATCACTAATTTTCTCCAAAAAAATTTGTTATATTTTATTCTTTTCTAGATTGAATTAAAATCGGGGTAATTAAATTTTAAAGTGTGATTTAAATTGATATCTTTGATTTGTTTTTTTGGAAAATCTAAATTATGTTTTTATTTTAAGAAAAATTAAAATGTGATATTAAGATAACAATTTCACACGAGTAAATTTGGAAATTAACAAGGACTTAAATTCATTCTTTTAGAATTTAGAAAACATTTTCTCAAAACCCTCAAAGTTTTAAAATATTAAGTGTGAGAGGGGCTTGAACATAAATGCCATGGACTCCATCAGTGTTTTCATAAATCAAGAGTGTGATTGATTCTTGCATCAGTTAGGTTGACCCCCGGATGGGATTAATCAAGGATTCAATGATTCTTTAAAACTCTTGAGTGATAATTTAGGGAATTACAATGTGAGTGAGTTTGATCCCCCCCACCCCACATAGAAGTCCTTCACGATCTCTATTTTGAAGAGTCAACCGATGGTATACACTTAGACACAATTTTTTATATCCTTCCCAATAGAGTCATTGTCATTAGGATGGTGACCAAAAGTCAGCGGCTATTCATTATGTTTGAAAGAGGGTCTTGAACTGTTACGCTGTCATAATGAAAGATATAAGTCTGTCTAGTTCAAGGTGGGATGATTTAAGTTCCCAACAAGAAATATCACCTCATAGGGGAACTAACATGTCTGACGGATTAGTTTTAAGAATTGGTGGTTGAGGGATTCCACTTTAAAATTTAATCGAATTAATTCTCATGATAATTGGAAATGAAATATTTTCAATTTGATGATTCTAAGATTCCAAATAGATTTCAAAATTTTCTCACTCATTATTAGTCTGAAGGTTTAATTGGAATAAGTTCAAGGACTGGAAAAAAAGTAGACATTGTTCTAACTTAAGGGTATAATAAACCGTTTTAAACCGCAATTCTCATCAATATTTTAAAATTATGATGTGATCAACTCCTCACTTCAGTTAGGTTTGCCCCACTACTGATAGTTTAAATCATATAATCACCGTTATTTAAAATATATGGTAATTCTTTTAAGTTTAGTGTTACATGTGTTCTGCCACCCCCATACGGGGAAGTTTTGTATGTACATCTTTAATTTTAATGAATTAAACGATAAGAATTCGTAGACACCTATGATTGGTTCATGACACTCAAGTAGAATCTTATTCTTAGAATGATTTTATAATTAATTGAAATAAGGATTCTTTGGATTAGAAATGGTGAGAAAATCTGGTATCATTTCATAATTCGGAAGTGAAGACCATTAGTATACAAAGGTTGATGTTTGTTGTTTGAGAATAGCTTTACTTTTCTCCCGAAAGAGAGGTAGGATGATAAGTCTAAGCCTCGGGTAAAATAGTTGGGATTAAGGAAAATTCATATTCCTCGGTAGTAGTCAAATAACCTAAATTGAAGTATTCTCACTACAAGTAGTTAGAACTTTTATAACATCAATGTCCATTTTTTTCCTTAGTTTGAAAGCAAAAGGACATGGTGATGGTTTATCTCTTTAATATTAATACAAGATTTATGGTTTGATTTACGATAATATGGTATGTAGATTTAGGAACCACGGATTAGGATTGCAACTTGTTGCAAAGGTTCCAAGTAACCGGGAAATTACTTTAAAGAGAGATGTTCCTAAGTTATGGGAAATTAGAATAACGCAGCGGTATTAGCAGTGGGAAATTCTTCTCAATTATGGCGTAAACATAAAGTTAGATTATGTAAATTATTTAATGTACCTAGTTTTTTAAAAAAAAATTGGTTTCGATTTCCTAAATTGGTTTTGAACTGATATTCGATTGATTTTTTAAAATTGTTTAATTAAAGTTAGGATATATTTTATATGTTCTAGTACATTGGTAAAATCAATCGAATATCTGTTCAAAACCAATTAAAGTTAGGATATATTTGATCTGTTTTAGTACATTGGTAAAATAATTTATACATTATAAGTATCATCTCACCAATATATCTAGATACTCAATATGAATAATTAATGGACATGATCATTAAAGAGAATGTTTTCTTTTAAAACCATACACAATTTGGGCATTTATGCTTAGGTTATTTTAGTCTTAATGGAATTATGAGACTTATTTAAAATGAACAATTGAGTTAATTTTAAGTGGAGACACTTCTAGCATTGATTCCCACTTAGAACTTAAAATGACCAAGTGACACTTCCCGACCAAGATATAAAAAGCTTAAGATAAGTTGGAAATGGTTCACTTCGATTAGTGTGATTCAGAGACAATCCGACCAAGAAGTGGCTTCATCGATTCCATTCATGATTACTTGGAGGTATGGATGTGCTTACGTAAATCATCATGATCTTGGTTACTATTATTAGTTCAAAGTGTGTAGGGTAAAGGTGGATCATGGGCGAGTTAAACTAATCCAAATTCTATGATTCGATCGTAGATATATTTACCTCTTAGGACAACTAAGTGATCATTTATCGAAGATTGGGATTTTATCCCAGTTGTATACACTAGGTATTCCACTTAAGAATGGTCTAGAGGAAAGCAAGGAATAATAATCTTTTGGATATGATATGGTCCATGGTAGGTTATTCAAGACTGCAACATTCTTACTCAATTTTTTATATAAGACATGGGCAAATGCATTATAGTCTAGTTTCTTATTAATCGGTCTCTTCAACTCCCATTAAATATTGGAGTAATACCAATCTCATTATAGGGCTTCTTCGGATTTGGGGGGTGCCCGACACTCGAATTGTGGAAGAAGCCAATGAAGTTAAAATTAAGGAAAGATTAATGTATATTCATTGTTAGCCTAAAGGTTATACAGGTAGTTTATATCATATTTCTAAGTATAAGAAGGTTATTAATTACAACTATTCTCGCTTCTTGGAAAAGGATTAATAATAAACCACATGCCCAAGTGTAAGTTAGACCGACAAGGTATAATGGAACATCATATTACCATTGTTTCTAGACCACTCACACATGATGAAATGCGACCTAATATCAATAATAGATTACATTATCGTAGTGGAAGCATTATCTATGATTAAGATATATACGTGAATTATACTGGATAATAAGTAGTGTCACATCATAGTGGGAGCTTTAGGAGTCATCTTGAATAGTTAGCATTTTGGGTGATCATTTCGATGAAACCCAAATAAAAATGAACCGGGTCCCAAGAACTACAACGGGGCATTCCAAGATAACGAATTTTGTTTTGACTTATGACCATGGATACCAAAAAGGGATTCGATGCATTCGAATAAAGTTTTGGGGCTTATAGACTTGTTAATAGGGTAAAACCTTTTAGGCACAAGTGGACCTACACGGAGTTAAAAGAATATAAACATGAAGGTGAAAATTTTCAAGGCAAGGATTGTGAAAGGGTTTCCTCGGATAGATAGGCATTGACTATGAAGAAAACTACTCGCAGTAGCCAAGATAAAGTCTATCGATATTCTTTTTAACATCAAGACTTCATTCATGAACGGTCATTTTAACAAGAACATAGTAAGAATTCAAGAAAAAAAATAATGTAAACTTGTGGAATCGGTTTATGAATTTAAGTTAACATCAAAGTATTCGGTCATTCATCCTGATCAAGTAATTAAATCTTAATTGTAAATGAAGTTAAAAAAGAACTTATTTATATACGATGTATGAGTGGAACCTGGTGGTATTTATAAGTAAAATTCGTGGATAATGCTTGGCTGATCACGAATAAGATGGTATTATTATCTTACACATGAGTATGGTTGTCCAGATATTCGATATAAGTACTTAGGACAAGCCAAGCACATCTTTATGATCAAGATTTCACTAGATCGATTATAAAGGTTGTTGTCTTATCCCAAGTACATTATATTAATTTTGCATTCAGATGATTATCCTTGGGATTCCATGAAAAAAATTTCTTTTCAAGTATGAAATCATTGTGTCCTTGAATCAATGTCTTAGGACATTTTATTCGGATGTAAGGAACGGGGAATATACCTTATGCTTTGGTAGTGGGTAGCCTCATGCATACTATATCGTTTACTGGGTCAAAATTTGTTATATCTTCGACATGATCGACAAATTTCTGTCTAATAGTCTTACACTTTTATAGTGCAAAGACTAGGCTTTCAGTCAGATAAATTTTTTGAGTTTTCTACCTCTGAATATGCACTTACCCAATGAGGTTGAGATATTAGCTGGAGGAGTGTGAAACAATCTTGGATTTCTAAATCCATCAAGGAGGCTAATAATTATTGTAACTTCGAAGACAATTGAAGAAGCTATATGTCTTGGTTATTTCATAAGTAACTTGGGTGAGGTTCCCTTAAGTGAAATTGGCGATTACACTTTTAGTGTTCGTAGTAGTAAAATTACAAGTTTTGAGAGAACATGTAACCCATAAAAGGGTTAAGCACATTGAGCATAAGTTGCACCAAGTTTGGGAGACCAAACGAAGTGGGTGAAAAATTTATAACCAAGGTTATATCGAATAACACTCGATTAATCCTCTACCAATAGGATGAAAATTGGCATGTAGATTGGTTGGGAGTTGTATAAATAAATGTAAGACTAATAGGGATATTATTTTTCATTTTATTTCAAAAACCATGTATGACGGTTAGTTTTAAGTAAAAGTGTGCCATTTCATTTTAAATAAGAATCACGGTTACCAGAATGCTTTATATTCGCATTAATTATATTATTTCATATTAATGCCAGTAAATAGAGCTCAATGGAATATTGAGGATGTGAGTTCAGGTTGATCACAAGGAGATTGGAATTTCAGTACTAGCACTATTGAAATTTTCACAACCTAGTGTAATACCCCGTATTTTAATGATTTTAATTATAGGATTAATTGAATTAAAGATGAGAAATTAATTGGTAAATTATTCGGATTTAAATACTAGTGAGCCGAGAGTTAGTATTTGATTATGATAGTTATGTTGAATATTACTTAGCGAGTATAGTGATGTATGATTATGAACTTATTAAAATTGTCATGAGGGGAAAATATGACAGTTTTGGAAATTAAGTTGGGATGTACGTGTCAGTCGTGTCGGGACCAATTTAACGGATTATAAAGTAGTTTATTTATATGTCATCCTTATGGTCATTTTGAGTACGCTAATGTGGTCGGAAGGGTCGAGATAGTCAAAAAAATTCTACCCCGGGGTTTAGTTTGGGTCCAGGGGCAGTTTTAGGCCAAACCGACAACCTGAGAGGGTATTTTGGACATTTTAAATAGTAGATTATTAAGACCCACGAAATTCCTAAGTCTATATCAAATTCTAGGTTAGGCCATTAGGGTTTTACCAAATATATAAGCTAAGGAAGCCATTAGAGGAGGAAGGAGAAAGGATTCTCAAGCCTTGAACCACTACCTCTACACCTTTAGCACCGCCATCACCACTAATGCGTAGATCGGAAAGAGAGGATTGCCCTTATATCACCTTCTCCCAAGAATCAGAACTTCCATTTGGGGCAAGTGATTTAAGTTGTTATGATTTAGCAAATATATTATCCACGATAGTTTATAAATCGAGACTAAACTTGAAATATTTATAATTTCATGAATTGGGAGAATTTAATCTTCAATATGGGTAGGTTTGACACGTAGATAAATTTTGTAAAGATTAGAGAATTGAATTAGATCCTAATTGATATAAATCACGGATTAAATCTGAGTATTTGGCTATATTGAATTTAGGAAAGTTATCCTACGATTTAAACATGAAAACTTGATGAATAATTAAATTTGTATGCAATTTTCATGATGATTTGATGATTCTGGAACACTACAAATCATGTGTTTAGGTTTTTATAACATCAAGTATGTTTACTTTGGAGAATGGGATCATGTAATGAATTTTGGAGACAAAACATGCCAAAAACGCTAAAATTCTGGGTTGCAACTGGTCGATCGATCGATCGACATTCATTGTTAATTGATCGACTGGTTCGATCGATCGATATTCATAGTCGATCGATTGACTCCCCCTGTATTTGAGATAAAAATTCCTTTTATGGTTTAACTAAACCTCAACTTTTAAGAATTATTGGTGTGGACTATTTGAATATATTGGGACTTAGAGAAGGTTAGTAGGGGTGTATTTGAGGCCCGGAAAATATTAGTTTGGTTTAGGATTAAATGATAAACTTACAAGTGTCCGAAGAGAGTGTTACAGTTTGAAATTATGGGAACTTGAATTTAATTGGGATAACCAAAAACTTAAGGTTAGAGATATTAATAAGGGTACTTGAATTTCCTGAAATAACCTTAGAGACAAGTGGGAAACTAAGTAACCTTTTGGGATAGGTTTAAGTACTCAGATTTATACGACAAGAGTTATCGTACTAAACATTATTCCGTAGAATAATCGGGATGAAACTATACTATGTATGAGACTTGTAATATAGAATAGGATTATACCTGTATTGAAATGATGATTATTTAGGTTGTGGGATTACCTAGTAGATGGATTATTATGTGTATGACATACCTACCATACTTTCTATCACCGGAGGTTGTAGGAAGAGGACAATATTATCTTGTGTGCCTTTCGAGGGATTTAGTTTTAGTAACTCAAGAACATAGGACTGTGAAGACTTATTTGTGAGTTGATAGGTCAATGGACCATGGGAGCATAGGTATGTGCGTGACTCATGGGTATGTGAACTATGTTCACCTCCAATATGCGTGATTTGTATTGATATGGTTCCTGAGTGATTTGGAACGTGTGATCCTTATGTGCGTGATGTACCGGGATTTGATAGCATAGTATGCATGCACCGCATCTTAGACTATCGGTGCCATATGTGTATATATGTACTGAGAGTGATATAAATATATACTTGTGACTATTCAGTGTTACTGAGTAGATGAGAATGGATAAGATATTGAAATGACTTAAAGATGTGGGAACTTATATAATACATGAGATAATTGATTCAATTAATGATTATTTGGAATATAATTATGTTTTAAGTAGGTAATACGGGTAGGCATCGTAAATAATCTTTGTATAGACAAATTTGGTACAGACTGGTTAGATAGTGGTATAATTAGAATTAGTTAAAAGAATGCGTTAGACATGCACAATAGTTGAGGGGTGGGAATCTCAAGTGAGATAACGTGACTAACATGTATATAATATTTATTGTTTAATGCAATTAAACACTTGTTATTTTTCAAATATTTTGACCTCGTGCTCTGACTCGTTTTCTTCCAAATCTATTTTGTTTTCATAAAAACATCTTAGGTGCCAAGCCACAGGGACGTCAAACATAGGAGTTCCATTATGTACGTGTTGTAGCTGTTGTGGAAGTTATAGGATCTCGGTATTAGATGCCTCCACATCTATCTTTGCTTCCTTCAGAGTCATTCATATCAGTTAGGGCACATTGCCCATTCTTATTCATAGATAGTTGTTTCAAACTTTCATTTATTTCAGATGTTGGATTTATTTATTCAGACTCTTGTATTGGGATTATTTGGCATTGATACTATATTTGGAGTGTTACTCCACACTCTGTTATTTTTTTATATTAATTATTCCGATGAGATTGTTTATGTGAATGTTGTATGGTTGGTTATTCATTACTTACTTGTAAGTAAATTTAATTAATAAAATTTGGCATCTCACTTTTTAAATATTAGGTGGCTAGTAACTAATTAAATATTTTTCGACCGTGATGCTAAGACTGAACCAACTTGATATTCTATATTAATTTAATAAAAGGAGTTGCTATTCAGTTTTTAATTATACGGGGTCTCACAGGTGGTATCAGAGCATCAGGTTCTGGAGTCTTTAGGATCTGTACAACTTGTTATCCTTTCCGCGTAGCATTCTTTGAAATAGATGCCTATGTTTTATGACTTTTGTATTACTTAATCACGCATTTTACGTCTTCATACATTTTGTGATATTAACTATAGACTTATAAAGCTTCCCTCTCATTTAAAACGCGTCCTCGGCGTGCACAACGAGTTCTCAGGGGTACCCAACCTGAGCCTCAACCATCACCAGTTCAGGGTACTATGAACGCCACAGAAGTTGTTGTTATAGTAGCACATGCGGTAAATGAAGCTTTAGCAGTAGTGCAGTAGGAGCCACCACAAGCACCGATGGTGGCCCTAGTCCAGGCTCATGCATTCCCGTTTGCTTGGGAATGTGTTAGAGATGCCTTTCAAAAGGCACATCCTTTGGAGTTCACAGGTAGCTATGATATTATAGTGGCGAGCCAATGGAAGAAGGACATCCAGAGGCACTTGAGGATGTATGAATGGACATATTTACAGAGGCAGATACTATCTTCATTTAAGCTACTTGGAGCAGCGCTGTTGTGGTGGGAGTATATTACCACTATTGAGGAGAGATATGTCTTTAATATTCAGGATTTCTGGTTACGGTTCGACCGCAAATATTTCCATTTCGCCCTTCAGACTGAGATAAGGTAAAAATTACTAAACCACACCCAGGAGGGGAAGACCGTAGCAGAGTACGAGGACGAGTTTACCCGGATGGTTAATCTAGTACCAACAGAGGTATCTACTGAGGAGAAGAAAATACAAATGTTTATGGATGGCCTTACCTAGAGGATTCGACGGCATCTTTTGTGTAACCTCTCATTAAAGACCAATAATGATGTGCTTAATGCATCACTACTTCACTGCTAAGACCATCGCTTCCAACTGACAGGGAGTAAGCGGGTAGGGGATTTCATCTAGCAGGGCAGGACATGAGGTAGTGGTGCTAGTGGGGCACAGCCAACTCAGGGCCAGCAAAGGCAGGGTGATCAAAATTCCCAGCAGGGGGATTATAAGAGTTTTAGATCGGGAGGTTTCCGACACGGTCAGGGAGGTTACAGGCATGGCCAGTAGGGCCAGCATGGTCATCAGGGACAACATGGAAAATAGGGATAGCAGGGCCACTAGCAGTATCAACAAGGCCAGCAGGGCCAAGGGAGAGGTGGTAACGACCAGCAGGGCCTAGGGTAGAAGGGACAAAAAGGGGGAAACTTTGGGGGAAAGTGTTTCATATATGGAAAAACTTGCCACAAATGTCACGATTGTCCTGAGAGGGGTTGGGCATCGCAGCCACAATAACAGGGTGCTTGACAAGAGCTCTAGAGATTGATATTTCCCGCTGCCCTCCTAGTACTACCATAGATGACATCTTTGCTTGCTATACCAATGGTCCCAGTTTAGCAGGGAAAACTACAGTATGGGTCGGTCTGCAACGCCCACCAGGTCGCAGTTCCCCAGGCTCCACCCACAGTTGAGGGTACATTTTCTATCCTAGGGACTTTGGGGTAGATATTATTTGACAAGGGGGCATCACATAGTTTCATTTCCACTAGTTTTGCATGAACCACGGGGTTATTAGACACGACAGAGAGCGCAATTACTAGTGTAGATGCATCGTTGGGCTATGGGTAATTGATATTTTTTTATATATCGGGGAGTGGGAATAGATATTGGGAGATTGTTATAACCGGAATATATGTTTGTCTTAGATATGCACGATTATTATGTGATTATTGGGATCGATTGGTTCGTTTCTTATAGGTCTATGGTCGATTATTTTAGTAGGAGTATTATATTTGCTATACCGGATCAGGAGATGTTCCTAGTGGAGATGCCTCATCCTGAGGGAGGATTGTCCACTCACTTGTATTATATAGAGGAGGAGGCCTCTAAGGGGGTGGTGATACCACTTGATTCGATTCTGGTTGTTCGTTATTTCGTTGATGTATTTCGGGATATACCAAGATTGCCACCGAGTAGAGAGATAGACTTTGTTATAGATTTAACACCGAGCACTCTACCGATAGCCCACGCACCTTACTGTATGGCTCTGGCAGAGATGAGTGAATTATAATATCAGATTGAGCAGCTGTTGGGACAGGGATTCATCCGGAGGAGTACCTCGCCTTTGGGGTGCTCCCGTAATGTTTGTGAAGAAACATGATGAATATTTATGGTTGTGTGTTGTTTGCCGAGAGATGAATAAAGTCACGATACAAAATAAGTATCCATTGCCCGAACTCTGTGACTTATTCGATCAGTTGCGAGGAGCTGCCTTCTTATTGAAAATAGACTTCAGGCAGGGATACCATATTTTGCGTATCAGGGAACATGACATGTTTAAGACTTAATTCTTAACAAGATATGGATCCTACTAGTTCAGGGTTATGCTATTTAGGCTAACCAACGCACCAGCCATATTCATGGACTTGATGAATAGGGTGTTTAGAGAGTTCCTTGATCATTTTTGTCATTGTGTTTATTAATGAAATTCTGATATATTCTCAGACTAAGGAGGAGCATGCCAAGCATTTGCGATAGGTGTTGCAGACACTGCGCCACCATGAGTTGTATTCTAAATACGAGAAGTGTGGGTTTTGGATGAAGGATGTCCAGTTTTGGGGGCACGTAGTATCAAACAAGGGTATATCCATAGATCCGGACAAAGTGTCAGCGGTGAGGGAGTGGGGACATCCCATGACACTGGCAGAGATACGTAGTTTTTTAGGCCTAGTAGGATACTACAAGAGGTTTATTCGGGGATTCTTGAAGATAGCGGGTCCATTGACACACCTGACTCGCAAAGGGGGGCCATTCATCTGATATGATGCCTGTCAGTTAGCCATTAATGAGCAGAGGGACAAGTTGACTTCGGCACCCATTCTAGCACTGTCCAGGTAGGGAGTGGAGTATTTAGTCTACATTAATGCGTCCTTATAGGGAGTCAGGGGTGTACTGCAGTAGGAGGATGAGGCTATAGCTTATGCTTCCCAAAAGCTGAAGCCTTATTAGAGGAATTACCCCACTCATGACTTGGAGTTAACGGAAGTCATGTTTGAAATTTGGATATGGAGACATTATCTCTTGGGGGAGAAATTTTTCTTATTCACAAATCATAAGTCGCTACAGTACCTCTTCACCCAGAAGGAGTTGAATATGCGTTAGCGCAGGTGGCTTGAATTTGTGAAATATTATTAGTTTGATATCCAATATCACCCAGGGAAGGCTAAGGTGGTAGCATAAGCGTTGAGCCATATGCTAGTAGGTGAGGTGGCCGAAGTGTCGAGAGAAAAATGGAAGGACTTGGGACACCAAGATGCAATGGTCTGATCATTTATGTCTGTTATGATAGTTACGCCTCTGATTATTACGAGGGTCGTATTAGCTCACACAACAGATCCGTTCTGCTCGGATATAATAGTACAACTCCTAGCACAAGGGGACGAGTCTTACACTGTTGGTTGGGAGACTAGATCTTCTCGAGGGGGAGGAATTACGACATGAGGTGATGACAGAGTCTCACAGTTCACGTTTTGCGGTACCTTTCGATGGGGATAAGATATACTAACATATTAGGAAATAGTACTGGTGGAGTGGAATGAAGAAGGATATTGCCAAGTTTGTTTCGAAATGTACCACTTATTAGCTAGTAAAAGTGGGCCACTAGAGGCCGCCGGGGATCCTACAACCGTTAGAGATCCCTATGTGGAAATGGGAGAGCATTTTCGTTGATTTCATCACGGGGTTGTCTACATCTCAGTGAGGTCACAATTCGATATAGTTAATTGTGGATCATTTTACCAAGGTAGATCATTTTCTACCAGTTCGAACCGATTATACTATGGGGAAGTATGCTAAGATCTTCATTACGAAGGTAGTGAGACTTCACGGGGTGCCCCTTGATATCGTTTCCGATTGGGAGAAGATTTTTATGTCTAGATTTTAGGAGAGCTTTCAAGAGGCCATGGCATGGAGTTACAATGGAGTTCGTCCAATCACCCGTAGACTGATGGGAAGACTGAGCGGATGAATCAAATGTTAGAGGATATGTTGCGAATGTGTATGCTAGATTTTGGCGGAGGATGGAAGAAGTATCTTCCACTACTATTGGCATGGATCCATTCTAAGCGTTATACGAAAGACCTTATCGTTCTCCAGCGTATTTAGTTAGAGTTGGGGGACAACAAGATACTTTTGACGAAGGTGATCCAGGATACTTGGTCCATGATAGAGATGATTCAGATCCGTATTCAGATTGCTCAGGATGGACAGAAGAGCTACGCCGATGCTCAGAGGTTCTTTTAGGAGTTCAATGTGGGAGACCGGGCATTGCTGAGAGTATCTCCTATGAAGGGGATAAGGCGTTTTGGGCAGAAAAAGAAGGTGGCGCTGAGATATGTGGGGCCATTCCCGATCATCGAGCGGATTGGGCTAGTTGCTTATAGACTTGGGTTACTAGAGCACTTGCATAGGATTCATGACGTGTTCCATATTTCTTCGTTGAGGAGATATATTCGGGATGAGTTGGCTTATACCCACATTGCTTTGGAGGAGATTGATTTGCAGCCCCATAGTTCCTATAAGGAGGGTCTGGTTGCTATCCTCGACCATAGCGAGTGGAAATTAAGATCGAAGGTAGTACCGCTAGTACATGTTCAGTAACGGTATCATAATGCCGATGAGTCTAATTGGGAGCGTGAGGATAAGATGCGCGATAAATAACTCGAGTTATTTTTACCAAGTATACCTTTATTTCTGAATTTCGGGATGAAGTTCCATTATTAGGGGGAATTATGTAATACCCCGTATTTTAATCATTTTAATTATATGATTAATTGAATTAAAGATGGGAAATTAATTGGTAATTAATTCGGATTTAAATACTAGGGAGATGAGAGTTAATATTTTATTTTGATATTTATGTTGAATATTACTGAGCGAGTATAGTAATGTATGATTATGAACTTATTAAAATCATCACGAATGGAAAATATGACAGTTTTAGACATTAAGTTGGGACGCACGTGTTAGTTGTGTCGGGACCAATTTTAATGGATTATAAAGTATTTTATTTATATGTCATACTTATGGTCATTTTTGAGTGCTCCAATGTGTTCGTAAGGGTTGAGATAGTCAGAAAAGTCAACCCGGGGGTTTAGTTTGGGTCCGGGTAGTTTTAGGCCAAATCAGCAACCCGAGAGGGTATTTTGGGCATTTTAAATTTTAGAGTATTAAGACCCACAAAATTCCTAAGACTATATCCGATGCTAGGTTAGTCCATTAGGGTTTTATGAATCACATAATCTAAGGAATCCATTAAAGGAGGAAGGAGAAAGGATTCTCAAGCCTTAAACTACCACCTCTACACCTTTTGCATCGCCGTCACCACCAACGCGTAGATCAAAAAGAGAGGATCACCCCTATATCACCTTCTCCCAAGGATCAGAACTTTCATTTAAGGTAAGTGATTTAACTTGTTATGATTCAGCAAATATATTATGCATGGTAGTTTAGAATTGGAAACTAAACTTGAAATATTGATAATTTCATGAATTGGGAGAATTTAATCCTGAATATGGGTAGTTTTCACATGTATATAAATTTTGAAAAGATCAGAGAATTGAATTAGATCCTAAATGATATAAATCACAGATTAAATCTGAGTATTTGGCTATCTTGACTTGAGAAAAGTTATCCAAGGGTTTAAACATGAAAACTTGATGAACAATTAAATTTGTATGAAATTTTTGTGTGATATGATGATTCTAGAACATTACCAATCACGTGTTTAGGTTGTTATAACATGCAGTATGTTTACTTTGGAGAATGGGATCATGTAATGAATTTTGGAGACAAAACGATGGCCAAAAGTGCTAAAATTGTGGGCTGTAACTGGTCGATTGATCGATCGACTGGTTCGATTAATCGATATTCATAGTCAATTGATTGACTCCCCCTGTATTTGTGATAAAATTTCCTTTTTAGGTTTAACCAAACCCCGAATTTTAAGAATTATTGATGTGGACAATTTGAATAAATTGGGACTTAGAGAAGGTTAGTAGGGGTGTATTTGAGTTCAGGAAAATATTAGTTTGGTTTCGGATTAAATGATAAACTTACGATTGTCTGACGAGAGTGTTACGGCTAGAAATTATGAGAACTTTAATTTAATTCGAATATATAATAACTTAAGGTTAGAGACAGTAGTAGGGGGACTTTAATTTACTGGAATAACCATAGAGACAAGTGGGAAACTTAATAACCTTTTGGGATAGGTTTAAGTACTCGAATTTATACGACGAGAGTTATCGCACTAAACATTATTACATAGTGTAATCAGGATGAAACTATACTGCGTATGAGACTTGTAATATAGGATAGGAGTATACCTATATTAAAATGATGATTACTTAGGTTGTGTGATTACTTAGTGTATGGATTATTATATGTATGACATACCTACCAAACTTACTATTACAGGAGGTTGTAGGAAGAGGACAATCTTGTCTTGTGTGCCTTCAGCATGATTTAGATTTGGTACCTCTAGAACATAGGCTAGTGAAGACTTATTTATGAGTTGATAAGTCAACTGACCATGTGAGTGTATGTATGTGCGTGACCGATGGGTATGTGAACTATGTTCGCCTCCAAAATGTGTGATTTGTATTAATACGATTCCTGAGTGATTAAGAATGCGTGATCCTTATGTACATGTTGTATCGGGATTCAATAGCATAGTATGCATGCACCGCATCTTAGCCTTGGGGTGTTAACTATGTATATATTTACTGAGAGTGATATAAATATATACTTGTGATTATTCATTGTTGCTTAGTAGATGAGAATGTCTAAGATATTTAAATGACATGTGAGAACTTGTATAATACATGAGATAATTGATTCAATTAATGAGTATTTGGAATGTAATTATGTCTTAATTGGGTAATACAGGTAGGCATCGTAAAGAATTTTCGTATAGAAAGATTTGGTACAAACTGGTTAGGTAGTGGTATAATTAGAATTGGTTAAAAGAATGCATTAGGCATGCACAATTGTTGAGGGGGGAGAATCTCAAGTGAGAGGACGTGACTAACATGTATATAATATTTACTATTTAGTGGAATTAAACACTTGTTATTTTTAAAATATTTTCACCTCAGGCTCTGACCCGTTTGCTTCCAAATCTATTTTATTTTTGTAAAATATTTGTGTTGCCTAGCCATAGGGAGGCCAAGCATAGGAGTTCCATTATGTTGACATGTTGTAGCTGCTGTGGAAGTTACATGATCTTGGTATTGGACGCCTCCACATCTATCTTTGCTTCCTTCAGAGTCATTCATATCAGTTAAGGCATGTTGCCCATTCTTATTCAGAGATAGATGTTTCAGACTTTCATTTATTTCAGATGTTGGATTTATTTGTTCAGACTCTTGTATTGGGATTATTTGGCATTGAGACTATATTTGGAGTGTGACTCTAGACTCTGTTATTTCTTTATATTAATTATTCCTATGAGATTGTTTATGTGAATGTTGTATGGTTGGTTATTCATTACTTAGTTGTAAGTTAATTTAAATAATAAAATTTGGCATCTCACTTTTTAAATATTAGGTGCCTAGTAACTAATTAAATGTTTTTCGACAGTGGTGCTAAGACTGAACCAACTTGATATTCTGTATTAATTTAATAAATGAGTAGTTACCTGGTATTTAATTAGCCTGGGTGTCACTCCTAGATAAAGATTTGGTATCCTATCTAAACGGTTACGATGCAATCCTAGTACTTTATCTTAAACTATAGTGAACGAGTATTTTGGTTTGAGAATATGTGAGATAGTTCAACAGAGGATTATGATCAGTACATTCTTGGAATTTGTTCAAGAGGACCAAGTAAGACATTTCAGTCTAAGCATTGTCTAGATTAGACTCAAGGAATCTCACACCACTTGCAAAGGGTGTATAGATACTTAATCGTGAGATTTTGAGGATTGGGTTTCTCATATAATTCTTTCTTTGATAGATATGGGTGCGATTAAATTTTATATTAATCAAATGATCTTCGCATATTGGGAACAATTATATATGTAGGATGGAGATCATGACCTGAAGGATTCCTCATCCGGGGATACCTAGGATTGTTATACCCCCTTGACAGACTTGTAAGATTTTATTTCCTCCAGTAAATCGGATAAGTGGATAATTTATTATTCGATGGCAGTATAAAAATAAGTTAAGTTTGAGAATCAAGGAAATTAATTAAATGTACGTTAAAGTCGAATAAAATGAATTGATTTAACCAAGCAAGTATCAAAAGCTTAATGTGGGGAATCAAGTTATGCATAATTATCAACTTTGCAATTAAGTCCTCATTGTATCCGAGGATTTGTGAGATAATCAAATTGGATTGCAATCATAATTATTTAGTGGAATTAATCATGATTAAATAAAGAAAAGAAATCAATTATGATAATTGTGTTTAGCTATTTTCTATTATTTATTCGAAGCTAATTTGATTATTTTTCTTGGGTCCCTAGTGTATTCCATATACCCAAGTAGTTAGTCCCAAGCTCTCAAGAAATCTCATTTGGCCCAAGCCCACCGTATAAATGCGGGAAGGGGTTTTAATGATTATGGTTGGTCATTAGGGTTTGATAGGGGTAAGAGAAAACACTATTCATTTTTTTGTGAAGAGACCGAGAGGGAGAGGATGATATCTCACTCATAAGGAAGGATTTTCACTTAAAATGTGCCTAGACACCTACCTAACTTTGGAGAGGATCATACACTAGAATATCCAAGCTTCAGAGACAGTTTAGCAAGGTTTTTGGAGACCCAGGATGGTCATCAACATCTTCTTCATTATGAAACTATTTCTCCTCATATGAGCCACTACAAGATTCTTTATGGTATGAATTCTTAAAACCCTAGGTTTATTCTTTAAAACTAGTTATTGTTTTTTAATGCATGATTAATCAAAGATCCATATGGCTATTTTTCTCCGCTTATAAATGTCAATCCAAAGTTTTTTTTCCCAACAATAACTTTCTTATAACTCCTAGGTGGTTACCCATTTAGATTTTCCTATCTAGGTGCTTAAATGCCCCATAAGCATCACTTGGTTCTTAAACCCACATCTAAAGTTTTAACAAGTGTCAAACATTTGAGTTTCCTTTTGACCTTTGTAATTCTACATGGTATAACCTCATTGGTTGTTGATAGTACGTTGTAAACAAATATAATTGACTTATTATGGTTACTATTGAAGGAAAACAATGATTATTCACTCCATATGTACACTGAAGTTATTAACGTATGTGTTAGTAAGTGAAATCATTATTTTAATGATCCATGTATCTCATTATTTTGTCCTTTTATTGCATTATAACTTTTTTCCTCTATAATTGCATATTTTATCTGTTTTAACTCTATCGAGATTAACTTATTAGAATGAAGTGCATAAGTTAAGTTTCAATTGAATGTTTTAGATCTTTGTATATAATTTTTAATTTATGAAACCACAATTAATGATGAAAGTTATGTGGGATGATCCATATAATGTTTGAAATAAATTAAACAGATTGAGTATTATGTTGATGCAAATGGTCGTTTCACAGTCAGACTAATGTAGTTAAACACTCAATCTAATTCACAGTCAAACTTTTAATTTATATAAGAACAACCATTTCATTAGTTATGGTATTCTTTTTGTATTTTGTATTTTGTATAAAATAAGTTTTTGACTTATTTTTCTTTGAAAGACTCTTTTATTCCTGCATTATAATGTTGATCTAATAGTATCCTCATTGATGTGACTCTTAAATCTTGTAGAAAAAATGAATCTAGACTCCATTTAATGATTTTAGCATACACAATTCATTTGGGAATGTCTCTTATAAATCTTGGTAGTAGAGTTGTGATCTTAAGGTGTTACGATGTTTAATATCATGATAACCTATGTGGCCCGAGAGAGAGAGAGAGAGAGAGAGAGAGAGAGAGAGAGAGAGAGAGAGAGAGAGATTATGAGAAAATTCCTTTAAAGTGAACATACATAGATCATACACATGTACTTATTGAATTAAGGAAAATTTAAAATTTTCAGATTCCTTATGAATTTTGGGTAGTCAGAGTATCAACCTATAAACTATGGTTATAAAAGAAGTTAGGGCACTAGTTCCATTACTCATAGCTTCTTTGAATAGTTGTTCCTTTAGTTTTTAGATTGTTTAAAACCCAAGAAACAAACGATGAGCAACCACTACATATTGGGATATAGTATTAAGAATATCCTAAAGGAATATACTATCATGAATGATTATGTAGTGTATTTATTAGAATATGAATTTGGCATAGGGATAAGTAAGGATTCAGTTTTATTTTAATAAGTCATTAAAAGAAACAAAACGAATGAACTATAATGAATTTTAAGATATCATTGAATTGCTTAATTAATATACTAGAATCAAGTATGACTTGGTTATTAAGACCTAATGCAATGCTAGTCACAATCAAATGATTGTAAGGTAGTCTTTTGGTCAAAAAATTTCCACCACTAATGAGAAAAATGTCATAAATGAGCCTTTGAACTTATATATAAGAACATGAAATTCTTATGCCATAATTAGCTCATTTTTAGTGAGATTTACATTTAGTGGATGTGGAAATTACTTTTCTTATAGGTTTGCAACAAACGATGTGTATATGTTTAGGATATCACTATATAAACTGAAGTAAATTTCTTACCTATGATATTTTAAAATAACATCATATTATCTTTTTCATCATTTTATATTATATAAATAATAAGATTATTTTGGTAAGTTTATATATTTGATTTCTCTATACATAAGCAATAAATTAGAATGTATAAAAATGATATATTTATATGGGTTTTAAGAGTATGATTCATGAAGCAATGAGACACTTAAAAAGAAGATATTCTCACACTTATGATGATTGTTAACTTAAAGATGAAATGTTCTTACTACTAATATTTACTAGATATACTAATAAAATGAAGTCCACTATTGACTAAATGTCTTTTTTTGCATTGCCAGGGAGATCCTCTAACTCCTTTTTGGTTCATCTTGGTGATGGAGGACTTTAGCCAGATGTTGGGATAAGTTTATTAGACTTTAATATATATTAAGGCATGCTTCAACTACTATGTAAACATATATTCTCCCTAAAATGAGGCAGAGTAACAATAGCATAAATTTTTTCTCGTATTTGATCCATTAATGGATCTTTAATCATGAAGTAGAGGGACAAGAAAAGCGAGAGTGACATTTTCCAAGATGGGTGGGAAACGTTTGAGCTCATTAAAGAAAATTTTGGCAGAAGTTATTATTTCAGATTCTGGGTAAGAGGTAGAGGATACCCTAGAGAGACCTATTTAGTAGGGGGGATGCACTGACTGGGCTTGTGTTTGGGGGAGGCATCACATAAGTACGAAAGATTATCTAGAAAAAGTAGGTGAAAAATGAGGGAGTTTATTGCCTATACGAGTTTAAGAAAAAATTGTATGTGCTTTAATAGTATGGCCAGAGACAAAATAACTTGAGTTTAATTTCAGATTTCAAGGGTGGTGGAAGGAGGGGAATGGGGTTATGTTAGAGAATATTTCAAGGAAATGGAACCAATTTTTCTATGTGTAGAGCAAAAGAGCCATGCAGAAAAAGTTGCAGAAATGAAGATAGTCGACGAAGACATGTCTTATCTTTAAGATGCATCCATAGAGCCATGGACATTCTCTATTATTAACATCCGAGAGGACTCATCGATCAAGTACGACTTCATTATACATGACAACTCATGTCTTAGAAGGGTTAAATTCTTCCAGCGAGCATTAGTGGGGTGTGTGGGAAGTCAAGAGATGTCACCACCATCTCTCGAGAAGGTGAAGTAGTGGGTCAAATATGGAAACCAAATGGGGAAGTTCAAATACGTACTATTCACTCATCTTTATTCCTGTTTGTCTTTGCATTAGTACAAGAATAAGATATAATATTGGACGTCGGGTAGTGGATATTTTGTGGGGACCATTTGTGTTTACAAAGGTGGCACCCTTTGGCATGTATGACAAAACCACCACGACAACTAGAAAAACACTGAATTCGTGTAATGGGACTCCCCCTCCATTTGAGGGGATAAAGTGTTTAAATCAATAGGAATGAAGTGTGGAAGATTAATATTAATTGATAGTGCCACTCAAATGGGTGAGGATTTACAGTGGTCGCGACTCTTAGTAAAATGGACAGAACACCTACTAGAAAAAAGAAAGTTAAAGTGAATGAGTGGGTGTATTTTTAGCGATATGGACAGAGAAAAAAACATGCTACTTCGATGAAGAAAGTGACAAGAAACATGATAATGTACCATCGTACGAGAGGAAACAGTTACATGGGATCAAATAAGACGCAGCTGGCGCAGACGATATCAGTGAGGCAATGTCGATAGATGGAGTTCGACACTGAAGCTGGACAACCGTCAGAAATGTATGTGATGGTGGGGAAATCATCGAAGATAATGTAGTAGCTTATAAAGAAAAAAATGGCGATTCTACTATCGACGAAACCATCGGAGAAGCAAGGAGATGACATTAATCACCATAGCACTAGGGTAGTTGACGTCGGAGCAGGTAGGGACTGTATGGTGGATCAAGAGGGGGAGAGGAAAGTGAAGTTCACAACGGGGTGATAGAAGATTTTAGGAAGTTGGTGGATGAGGAGGAAGGAGTTGGCTTGGGGTGGGGAATCTATATGGGATGACAGAATGGGAGAAGGAGGCGTGGGTTTAAGACTCTAGAATGGTAGGGAATGTTATTATAAATTGAGACAACGTGGGAAAAAAAAATCGATAAGCATGTGAAACTGGCCTATGGCCTTGAATATGGAGAAATCATGGGAGTTTTTTTTAAACATAGGTACGAACATGTTAGTCTCAAAAAAGTTGGGTATATGAAGTTTTCCTATGGGAAGGCAATGTTAAAGGGAGAGAAGGAAAAATCCCATGTGGGAATTAAGTAAAAAGATGGAGGTAGTAGGGGAGATGACAAGAAGTTCATTTGGAAAAAAATTGGCCACTTTTGGTTCAAGTAATGAAAAACATGAATGCTTCCAAGATGAAATCAATGGGGGAGGGAAGGTTGGGAAAAGAGGGGATTATGACAAGTTTGATCCTGGGGAGTCAAGTGGGGTGATGGACTTTAATGACTTTTAAATGTGTCATACTCAGGATATGATGAGGAGAGAGGGGTGGTAGTAACAATTTTCAAGATCGGTATAACTCCAAATAATTGGTGGAGACTAAGGTGTTCGGTAATGAAGGTATGGTAAATAAAGGTAGGAGCATAAATATGTTAGGAATTACATTGATAAGAGATGCGATAGAAGGGAAATGACATATGATGAGGGGAGGGAAAGATAAAGGAGTGAATGGGGAATGGGATATAGGATGGAGGAATGGGTGGAAGACAAGATATGGGATTTTAACAAAGTGGAAGGGCTCAATTATGAGGGGAATGAAAGGAAGGCATGGAAATTATTCGAAAGGATTGAAAAACATGGGGGTAAAGAGTGGGATAATCGGGGGGATTTTTCCCTTTCAGGGGAAATAGGAAGGAGAGAGAGATTAAGAGGATTCAATATTCCATTACTTATAATAGAGGGAGTGGAATGGTAGGAGGGAGTGAGGGGAGGAAATAAATATTTAATGAATCAACGTCTGATTTCATGGAATGTGAGGGGGTTGAATGATCCCGAGTGGTGAAACTTGGATGGAGAGAGTGCTTAGGGTGGGGTGATCATAATATGGGATTCTATGGTCGTGGAAGTATCAGAGAATGTGGTAGGGAACTGGTTGTTATCTTATTTATTTAGGAGTGTGGAGGATAGGTTTACTTAGAGCTTCTGAGAGATCTATGGGACGATGGAGGATTCAGTTATGTAAGATCATAAATGAGTTAGTGGTGTGTGTGTGTGGGGGGGGGGGGGGGGGGTTCTTTGTTTTATGGAAGGTGATTTTAATGTGGTGATATTTGCTTCGAAATAAAGCGGTGGAGGGAGAACATGTGACACCCCGCCTACTAAAATACTTGGTGGCCAGCCCGTGTTCAAAATAAAACGTTGGTCTCATATGGCTCATTCTTAGCATCACTGTCGAAAACTTCTTAAAGTTACTAACCACCTAGTAATTTAGTTAGACTGGTGCCAAATTTTATCTTTCATTAATTAACAAAAGATAAAAAATAAATAATAATAAAACCATCAACACAACTAATAACTGAATACCACACAGATGAATAACATAAATCAAGATAATCGAATCAAATAACGGTTCAATAGTAAAATACAACAGTAACTGAAACAATAACCTAGATACAAAAAGTCCGATAAGTAAACTAAATACAAAATCTGAGGGCGACATGACCAAATGAGTAATGAAAAGTTCCTACACTAGGAATCAATGAGAGAAACGTCTATAGAAAAGTCATGCAACTTCCACATGAGCTGTAGCTACGCATCCCTGGATAGAATCCTCTAACTGGACGTCCTTGTGGCTGGCCTAAAAATATTTTGGAAATGATTTTGACACGGGTCAGAGCCCAAGTAAAACATTTTGAAAATTTTTAGCAAGCAGTTAAATTGCAATAATTAAATATGCATGCCCACTTTTCATATTTAAGCTAGTGTCGCACTCTCTTGATACATAGCTTACCCCTCATCTAATGTGCATACTTAGCGCTTGCCTTCTACCTTTCCTAGTTAAGCTACCTGACCTAACTCGCCATAACAAGTCTCTTTCTACATAATAACTAATTATACCCACCCGTATTACCCATAAAATATGTTACCGAATTTCCATGTATTTTATCCCATTACAAATTTCTCAGTATATGCTTATTTCTCCCCATAATATAGTTATTTTTAATGTCACTATCTTTGTCTTCTACTAAACGCACATAGTAGAATAAAATTACACGTATACATACATCACTTTGTTATATATATACTAACACTGCACCCCTAAGTTGAGTTGTGGTGGGAGTATACTATGCTATAACGTCCTGGTACATCATCTACCAAACACACGTAGTAGAATAAATTATAAGTATATATATTTATCACACTAATTATATATATTCAATACAATACCCCTAGGCTGGGACTTGCGGTGCATGCATGCTCTGCTATCAAGTCCTGGTACATCACACATTGTACGAAGGACTACGGATTTCGAATCACTCTGGAACCGTATCAATACAAATCACACATATTGGAGGCGAACGTAGTTCACATACCTATGGGTCACACACATACCTACGCTCCCATAGTCAGCGGACTTATCAACTCACCGATGACCCCTTCACGGTCCTATGTTCTTAAGGTACCAAATCTAAATCCCCTCGAAGGCACACAAGTCCAGATTTTCCTTTTCCTATAACCTCCCATGATAGCAATTATGGTAGGTATGTCATACACACAATTAATCATACAAATCAGTATAGGTATACACGCAACCTATATCATATATTCCATATATATCTCCCGAATATTCGACGTATTATTTAATTCCAATTACACTTCTTATCGTATATTCTTGAGTATCCCTCACTACTCAAAGTGTTCCAATTATCCTTTAAATATTTTAGTAGGTAATTCACTGATATTCGACTGATCTAAGTCATAGGGTCGATCATTCCCCGAATCCGTTACATTTCAAATTACACCGATTAATCTAATCAATTTCACATTAATTAATTTATTAAAGTAGTTTCACCCAACTACATTATTTTGACTCACTCATATGGTCCGTATCTTCACCCTATAGAATTTGTTACACAAAAATCCACTATTAAGGTTAACACCTCTCGTTAAATTCATGATTCGATAATTTATAGTATATTTCCATATTAAATTAAATCGGTTAATCTATGCATATCTCCCGTAGCACTAGCCTGGGAAATATCAGAGTAAAAACCCCGAACTTTAATTTAATTACTATCACCTCAATTAATTTTAATCAAGTGGTTTCACTCAACAAAAAATTATGGACTCCCTTTGTTGGTCCGTATTTTTAACCTTTTAGAATTCATGTCACCAAATCCGATTAATAAGTTTAACACCCTTATTAAATTCAATAGTCCTTAATACTCGTCCCATAAGATTCTTAAGTATTAGGTTCCATTTAATTTCTATCAATTAAATTCCACCTTAAGATACGAGCCGTTATGCTAAATTCATCCAAAATTCCCATTCGAATACATTCGTATATTTTTGACATATATTATTGAGTGTCGCTCATTATAAATACTCCTAAATCCATACCCCAGATTCATCCCTATCTAATCCAATGATAAAATAATGTTCCTTTATATTGTTCCAAAGTCCTTCACTCATCTACGGACATCTCCCAATAACCCGAATTCATTTCTTCCTAAAGATGTCGGTCTCGCGCACCCTATCATAGAAAAATCATATCAAATCCAAAAAAATCAGAAAAATACGAGGTCGGCGCAACACAACCGTGACCAAATATCCATCCTCTTCCCTGGTTCTGTTTTCACCATTTTTAAACTCCGAAGCTTTCCAAATTCAATACATACCTTGATTAATTTATCTCCCATATTTATTTCATTTATAAACATGTTCTAACACTAATATATGACATTAATTAATAGTGATTTTCATTAAAATTCTAGGGTTCATAAATTGGTTTTTTCGCAATACCCCTTAAATAACAAATCTCAATTTGATTCAATAATCAAAATTCAACCACAATTTTCACAGGTCTTCAATTATAAATCATATTCTATCCTCATATGATATTATTCTCACATCAGTTTCACCCTTAATGCGTCTAGATTTAACATGTGATCACTCCAAAAACGAATTTTTCTATAATAACTCATCCCAAATTGAATATGGTTCACACCCACCATGATATGAATCACAATACCTCAATTTAAATAAATGCAAGTTCAACTACTTGCCTGGAAATTTTGTAGAGTCTAATCCTTTGATGTACACGGAGATTTTGACAAAGAACACATCAATATCCTCTTGGCTTGACTCCCAAAAGCTCTCCTACTTGATCCTTCATTTATCCTCTAGAACTAGGGTTTTTACAAAATGAATTATGGATGCCATACCCTCTAACATTTTGATTTTGTTATGCCAATCACATTTTTAGGCTTGTGGCATTTATTAAAATGGCCCAAACACTCCCGTGTGGGTCCGATTATGCCTAAAAATGCCCCGAGACCCAATTACTCCCCCCGGGTACTCTATTTTGACTACCTCGACCCTTTCGAACTCAACCGTACACTCAGAATCATCATCCAAGTTACTTAAATAAAATCTCAAATCTCAACCTCAAATTATGATACATGTATTTTTAAAAGAAATAACACGAATTAATTTAATCTCAATTCTACAAATAAATTGAATCTTCCAATTTAAATAAATTCTCCAAATTAAATAGTTACTCCAAATCATCAATTTAGTTTAAATTCTAATTCTCCAAATTAAATAAATTATTTATCCTAAAAAATAAGGTGTGTTACATACTTTCCCCCTTACAAAGGAATTTTGTCCTCGAAATTAAGATAACTCTAGTACTCCAAGCCTCGAATACTTCCTTACTCACATGTCTTTAAGATCGCTACACATATTTCTACGGCTTATAATCGCGAATTGTATTAAAATTACATTAATTGTCTAGGGCGCCCATACACCGTATACCCGTGCATAATTGCACAAAGGTTACCCGCATCCACTAGTCTTAAATTGTAATACATCTTTCAACTTACAGTTATAACTACCTAAATTCATAATAGCCAAGGTACCAAAACTATGTGCTAGTGACCAAACATCTCCCCACTTCCAACGTTGCGCTATGTTTCATGCGCGGGATGTCCCGCAAAGAGAAATATAAACAAGGAACCCCCCCCCCCCCGATACACTATTACCTAATATTGTCGGTCGATGAGATCCGTTTGGCCCTCAGTCCATAGCACGTACCCATAAATCCCGTCTCCTGACATAAAAATATACTCGACCATTTTCATGTTACCAAAGACATCGTACAATTTAGAGCCCCTTACTATCACTAGTATCTTAGCGCGAGTCAATCACAAGCTATATATACTCGCCCGTTACTAAACATACCCACTCTGAATCTCATCAATAAACATCCCTATTTACCATGATCAAATGTAATAATGCAAACATTTTCTCATAAGTCTATTACGCCACACATGATAATATATACACACGAATATATATAGGTTAGACACTCTTTCACGTGATAACTAGCACATGTAAATCATATCTCAAAATAGCTAACACAAAGTCTCACCATACTATATACTATATCCCAAAAATTTCAGTATAATTATCACTAACGTCTCGTACGTAATATATTTATCTCAAGCTCATCTCTCCACTCTTAGTGTTGCTATAACATATGGGTATTCTCGATTACCCCAATTTGCAAATTAAGTGCTTCTTGACTCTGCCCCACCCATTAACTTGTGGTGCAAAAATATTCTCGGTGCATCTTTCATAGCACTACATGGTTCCACTGGACATATATCATATTAACTATCTGCTTAAAGTGTTTCCTCTACTCATTTAATATTTTAACATTTAAAACCGATGCACTAGCATCGAACAACGTCTAGATATTCCCAACATTTATTACAATCCATGTGTGTAACCTCCCGTAATGAAGTTCAAAAGAACGTTCCCCAATGCACTATCCCCTAGAATTATCGATCATCGAAATCCGTGCATCCCAAGAACATCACTAAGATATCATAAATTTTGTCTCATAACACATAAATCAAATGATCTCTGCCCATTTATCTCAAGGCATCACACGATACTATGCTCTCACTAGCACTAAGTTCTTAGCACTTACACAATAATGAATCCAATCTCTCCACTCAACGGTAAACTCGACATACCCCGAATCACATTAGTAAAAGTACCTATGCATCGGGATCCAATATAAATAGACCTATGTTCTCTTTGAAGTCTATTTCATAAAAATATCTCCGCGATCTCGAACCTCTTTTAAGTGATACATCATAAAAATACCCATCCTACCCCGGAACAACGAACATAATAGGCTTGTTGTAACCACTCACCATCGCTTAACATTTCGTGGTTAAGATAGAACCATACCTCGAATATTACCTCTCAAAATGAGATAGCCTCATATATATATATATATATATATATATATATCCTCTTAGTGTTCACACCCGCTCCCCTAATGGATCTAAAGAGAGCCCCTTTACTCAACGGTGAATAACCACATACTATAGTTGTATTTACAATACCTCTACTAAACCCATTTCACATGCGAATCTATAATAACACCCGTCGTTCTAACCAAATTTTCCCTATCCTTACTTTTGTATTTTCACCACGAGTCCAATTTCAACTTATGGACCCTTTTTTGATTCTTCGTATCCACCTCATTGGGTACGGAGTTCTCTAAACAATTAAACTCTCTTTCATGTCCGGCCACTATCCTGCCCTTCTGAAGTAAGAATGAAATTTCCTTTACCCCTATGTTTAAACACATGATGAGGGGATTTGAGGTTAAACCTCACCCCAAATTCCTTGTTATCCATGGTATCTCTACATGGTTGTGGTGATCGGCTCACACCACTACTACGCCGCTCCTATGAGCCAAGATTTTGTCTGAAATTTAATTCGGGGTGTGACTGCACTCCACCCTAATCAATTGACTTTGAGTTATCTCTTTCCATTAACCCGTTACACTCCCCCTCTTTCTCGAATCCTCACGGATGGCTCTTAAAAGGAGTTCCCCCAACTCCACCTCTTTACCGAATACACTACGTGAGTCTGAATATGCATCACCGCTTTCTACGAAGGTGTTTAGGGAAACTAAAGCACCCTGGAGTTTATCCTAACACCATCTATCTTAAATAATAATTATAGTGAATTCTATCATGATCATCGTTTCCACAACATTCCATGCTTTCTATTGAGCCTCCCCTCCTGCAGTCATTCTAATGGCCCTCGATGGTCGTCCCAAAATTGTTCGGTGTACGAAGTCCAGCCGAACTCGTATATGAATCGCATCCACTATGCTTAATAGTAGTAGAACATATGTCACATGCGTGAAGGAATACAAGAATCCTATTATAAGTCCCTATAGCAAAGAACGCTACGCTAAAACGTAATAAGCCACACAGATCCTAAGGACTCTAGAACCTGATGCTCTGATACCATATGTGATACCCCGCCAAATAAAATACCGTGTGGCCAACCCGTGATCAAAATAAAATGTTGGTCTCATATGGCTCATTCTTAGCATCACTGTCTAAAACTTTTTAAATTTACTAACCACCTAGTAATTTAGTTAGACTGGTGCCAAATTTTATCTTTCATTAATTAAGACAGAAAATAAATAATAATAAAATCATCGACACAACTAATAACTGAATCCCACATAGATGAATAACATAAATCAAGATAACCGAATCAACTAACGGTTCAATTGTAAAATATAACAGTAACTGAAACAATAACCTGGATATTCAAAGTTTGATAAGTAAACTAAATACAAAATATGAGGGCGACATGCCCAAATGAGTACTGAAAAGTTCCTGCACTAGGAATAAATGAGAGAAACATCTATAACAAAGTCCTGCAACTTCCACATGAGCTGCAGCTACACATCCCTATATAGAATCCTCAAACTGTGCGTCCCTGTGGCTGGACACCTAAAAATGTTTTGGAAAATATTTTGACATGGGTCAGAGCCCAGTAAAACATTTTGAAAATATTTAGCAAGCAGTTAAATTGCAATAATTAAATATGCATGCACACTTTTCATATTTAAGATAGTGTTGAAATCTCTTGAGACATATCGTACCCCTCATCTAATGTGCACACTTAACACTTGCCTTCTACCTTTCCTAATTAAGCTACCCGACATAACTCGCCATAACAAGTCTCTTTTTATATACTAACTCATTGTACCCACCCGTATTACCCATACAATGTGTTACCGAATTTCCATGTCTTTTATCCCATTATAAATTTCTCAGTATATGTTTATTTCTCCCCATAATATAGTTATTTTTAATGTCACTAACTTTCTCTTCTAATAAAGCCACATAGTAGAATAAAATCACACGTATACATACATCACTTTGTTATATATATACTAACACTGCACCCCTAAGTTGAGTTGCCGTGTGAGTATGCTATGCTATAATGTCCTGGTACATCATCTACCAAACACACGTAGTAGAATAAATCACAAGTATATATATTTATCACACTAATTATATATATTCAATACAATACCCCTAGGTTGGGACCTACAGTGCATGCATACTCTGCTATCAATTCCCGGTACATCATGCACTGTATAAAGGACTGCGGATTTCAAATCACTCTGGAACCATATCAATACAAATCACACATATTAGAGGCGAACATTTTTCACATACCTATGGGTCACGTACATACCTACGCTCCCATAAACAGCGGACTTATCAACTCACCGATGAGCCCCCTTCACAGTCCTATGTTCTTAAGGTACCAAATCTAATTCCCCCAAAAGGCACACAAGACAAGACTATCCTCTTTATACAACCTCTCGTGATAGCAAGTATCGTACGTATGTCATACACATAATAAATCATACAAATCAGTACAGGTATACACACAACCTATATCATATAGTCCATACATAGCATATATATCTCCCAAATATCCGACGTGTTATTTAATTCTAATTACACTTCTTATCGTATATTCCCGAGTATCCCTCACTACTTGAAGTGTGCCAATTATCCTGTAAAATATTTTAGTAGGTAATTCACTCATATCCTACTGATCTACGTCATAAGTTCGATCATTCCCCGAATTCGTTACATTTCAAATTACACTGATTAATCTAATCAATTTCACATTAATTAATTTGTTAAAGTAGTTTCACCCAACTAAAATATTTTGACTCACTCATATGGTTCGTATCTTCACCCTCTAGAATTGGTTACACAAAAATCCACTATTAAGGTTAACACCTCTCGTTAAATTCACGATTCGATAATTTTTAATATATTTCTATAATAAATTAAACCGGCTAATCTGTGCCTATCTCCCGTAGCACTAGCCTGAGAAATATCAGAGTCAAAACCCTGAACCTTAATTAAATTACTATCACCTTAATTAATTTTAATCAAGTGGTGTCACTCGACCAAAATACCCGAATTCCCTTTATTAGTCCGTATTTTTAACCTTTCAGAATTCATGTCACCAAATTCAGTTAATAAGTTTAACACCCTTATTAAATTCAATAGTCCTTAATAATTATCCCATAAGACTCTTAAGTATTAGGTTCCATTTAATTTCTATCAATCAAATTCCACCTTAAGATACCAACCCTTATGCTAAATTCATCCAAAATTCCCATTCGAATACGTTCGTATATTTTTTACATATATTATCGAGTGTCGTTCATTATAAATACTCCCAAATACATACACCGAATTCATCCCTATATAATCCAAGGATGAAATAATGTTCCTTTATATTTTTCCAAACTCCTTCACTCATCTACGGACATCCCCAAATAACCCGAATTCATTTCTTCCTAAAGATGTCGGTCTCGCGCACCCTATCGTAGAAAAATCATATCAAATCCAAAAAAAATCAGAAAAATACGAGGTCGGATCCCATGCGACCGTGATGAAAAGATCTACAATCTCATGTTTTTCAATAACTAAAGGGGTTGATGAATCTACTCCTTAGTTCAATCGATCGATCGACCAGATATCCATCTTCTTCCCCGATTCTGTTTTCACCATTTTTAAACTCCGAAGCTTTCCAACTTCATTCCAGACCTCGATTACTTTATCTCCCATATTTATTTCATCTATAAACATTTAAAACACTAATATATGGAACTAATCCTTAGTGATTTTCATTAAAATTCTAGGGTTCATTAATTGGGTTTTTCTTAATACCCCTTAAATAACAATTCTCAATTTGATTCAATAATCGGAATTCAACAACAATTTCTACAGGTCTTTGATTTAAATCATATTCTATCCTCATATGATATTATTCTCACATCAATTAAACATCAGTTTCACCCTTAAAGCTTAAATCCCCCAAACCCAGATTTAACATGTGATCCTTCCAAAAATGAATTTTACTATAATAACTCATCCCAAAATGAATATGGTTTACACCCACCATGATATGAATCACAATACCACAATTTAAATGAAATCAAGTTCAACTACTTGCCTGGAAATTTCGTAGAGTCTGATCCTTTGATGTATATGGAGATTTTGACAAAGAACACATCAATCTCCTATTGGCTTAACTCCCAAAATCTCTCCCACTTGATCCCTCTTTTCTCCTCTGCAACTAAGGTTTTTCTAAAATGAATTATGGCTTCCATACCCTCTCACATTTTGATTTTGTTATGCCTATCCCGTTTTTAGGCTTGTGTCCATTATTAAAATGGCCCAAACACTCCTGTGTGGGTCCGATTATGCCTAAAAATGCTCCGAGACCCAACTACTACCCCCGGATACTCTATTTTGACTATCTCAACCCTTCTGGACTCAACCGTACCCTCAAAATCATCATCCGAGTTACTTGACTAAAATCTCAAATTTCAACCTCAAATTATGACACATATATTTTTAAAAGAAATTACCCGAATTAATTTAAATCTCAATTCTCCAAATAAATTGAATCTTCCAATTTAAATAATTTCTCAAAATTAAATAGTTTCTCCAAATCATCAATTTATTTTGAATTCTAATTCTCCAATTAAATAAATTATTTATCCTAAAAAATACGGGGTGTTACAAACCAGTAGGTATATGAGGTAGTTTTCAAACTTTATTAATTGGTAGAATAGGAACTTCCTTAGCACGCTTGCGTAAGGGGGTGGGGGACTATTAACATGGTCAAATAATAGGTATATCCCTATCTTATCTTGATTAGATCACTTCCCAATATTGCAGGGGAAGGAGGAGCACTTATAGCCTGATCCTCCTAGAGTGAGGAGGGTGGAGATGAGGGAGGGCTCTATTTAGATTCGATAATATATAGCTGAAGGAGGTTAATTTTCTAGAGAGAGTGGGATAATGGTGGCAAGGGCATGCGTTGTAAGGTAATGCTAGTTATATTTTGGCTTAGAAGATTTCCCTCTTAAAATAAGATATAAAACAGTGTAATATAGAAGTTTTTGGGAACGTAAGTCATATTATCATTAGATACATGGAATAGATTAGTAATCTTGATGAGAAGAAAAGGATGGGAACGATCATGAGAGAGGAGAAGGTTGTGAGGGCAAAGATAAAAGGAGAGGTTGAGAGGAGGATAATTCAGGAGAAGATTAGTCAGAGACCAAAATCTCAGGTATTGTGGTTGAGTGAGGGTTATAAGAACACTAAGTTATTCTATAAAGTGGCAAACTCACATAACCTCTTTAATCATATTCAGAATACTAAAGTGGGAGAGGAAGAGTGTGAAGAAGAGAACGAGGTGATAGGGGCTATTTCACAGTTTTATGAGCGTTTTTAAAGTGAGGAGGAAGAGTGGAGGCCTAGTTTGGATGGAGTCAAGGTGGGAAATATTTCTCTGGGAGATTTAGAGATGTTAAAAGGAGAATTTATAGGGGAGAAAATAATGCAAGTTTTTGAGTTCAATGAGTGGGGACAAGGCCCTGAGCTTGGATAGATTCACTACAGCCTTCTTTCAGCATTGTTGGTCTGTAATGAGGGTGGAAGTGATGGATTTATTCTCTAAGTTACACGATAAAGGCTTCTTTTTAGAATTCTGAATGTGACGTTATTAACCTTGATTTCAAAGGATGGGTAATTGGTCGTTGTGAGAGACTTTAGACCAATAAGCCTAATAGAATGTGTTTATAGGTTTATTGTTAATATGTTATCGGTATGACTTAGAATAGTCATAGATACACTTATTTAAGAATACCAAAATTCTTGTGTTGGTGCAAGGATAATCCTTGACATAGTTTCGGTAGTTAATGAGTGTGTGGAGTCAAGAGCTAGTAGTTGAGAGCCTAAAATTATCTGCAAGTTTGACATCGAGAAAGAATATGACCACATAAACTAGGGATTTATTCTATATCTATTGAACATGATGGGATTTATAGATAAAGGTGGTGCTGATGGATAAAAATTTGCATATCATTTATTTTGATTAATAGGGTATCAGAAGGGTTCTTCTCTAAGTTCTTGTGGGATCCGCCAGGGAGATTCTCTGTCTCCTTTTTTGCTCATCTTGGTGATGGAGTCCTTTATTAGGATGTTGATGATTTTTATAGGTGAGGATGATCAGTGGATCTGTGATTGTTAATCCAAAATGTGACTATAAGGATATCCCATATTTTATTTATAGATGACATACTATTATTTTATGAAGCAAATCAGGTCTAGGTGAGAGCTCTAAAATTTCTATTGATATGCTTTGAGGTGGTGTAGGGATTGAATATTAATGATAGGAAGACTGAAATGATCCCGATCGGTGGATGTGAAATAGTGTGACTTCTGTCGGAGGTGGTAGGATGCCAGGAGGGCACGCTCCCTTTATCGTATCTTGAATTATCGTTGGCCACTAAGTTGAGATATAGAGAAATTTGAAATTCGATTATAGAGAGGATTAAAAGGAAGTTGGAGGATTATATGAACCTTTGTCTATCGAAAGGAGGGAGGTTAACCTTAATTAAAAGTACATTGCCGAGTTTGCCAACATATTTCTTGTATATTTTGACCTTACCATTTTCGGTGTGCAAGTGTATGGAGAAGATGATGAGGGATTTCTTGTGGAGAGGTTATGAAGATAAATTTAAATATTTTCTAGTGAGTTGGCAGGAGGTGTGTAAGACAATTGAGGAGGGAGGTGAGGGGATGAAAAACCTAGAGGCTTTCAATAAAGCACTATTAGGTAAATGGTTGTGATGATTTATTTATGAGGAAAATGGAATGTGGAGGAGAGTAACGGTGGTTAGGGGGTGGTTCTTTCTTATGCTTTTTGGATCGGGTATAGGTCGCTTTGCTTATGGGGTGGGGATGTGGAAGTTTATAGGAAATGGGTAGGAGGATTTAAGTATATACATAGAGTTCATCTGGGGGCAGGAAAATAATTAGATTCTGAAAAGATAGATAGGAGTAAGAATAGATCTATGGAGGAGTTATTCCCATGGATCTACCTCAATTGAGGTGATAAGTAGGGGGTGGTAGATTATCATAAGATAAATATTGAAGATTGGGTTATTTGGAACATGGAATTTAGAAGAAGGCATCCATTTTTTATTGGCTCGTTACGACCCCTAGTTTGAAAGTTGGGCAAGATCGCTTAAGATGGAGTTCATGTGGTGAGGTGGCATTTATAGTGAAATATTGGTACTTCATGCTAAGGATACATGGGGTCCAAAACATTTATTTCACGTGGAAAGAGGTGTGGTAAACAAAGGAGCAACTGAAAGTCACTTTCTTCGTCTGGACAGTAGTGAGATAGGTTATATTGATGACAAAAGGATTACAGGAGAGATGATGTTTGATGGATAGTCGGCGTTGGTTGTAAAAGGAGGTAGAACAGACAAAAAATCATTTTGTTTTGAATTGTTGGGTGATGAGGGGCCTTTGGTAAGTTTATTTCTCCCTCGGTCAAATTATGTGGGTAATGCAAAAATCGGTTGGGGCTATGTTAGAGGCTTGAAAGGCCCTAAAGGTTAGAAGGGGGCGAGAAAGGTATGGAAGATGGTCCCACATTGTATTTTTTGGATGATTTGGTATGAGAGAAACATGAGATGTTTTGAAGGAAAGGAAGTTGCTTGGGGGAGAATTTAGTACTTGTTTCAGAGCACGCTACTAATCTAGTATTAGGAGAAGTATAACACAACATTTCCCTTCCTTTTTATGGATTTCATAGATGAGTTGCAATGGATTTATAACTTTGAGTTGCGCTCAGGGGGGGGGGGGAATTGGAGAAGTTTAGTGTGTTAGAGGTTTCATTGTTGTTAGGGTATACTTCCTATATATGAGTGTCCGCCCCCTTTGGCGGGGTGATTTATATAGTTTATTTACTTATGAAAAAAAAATGGAACCATCACGACTTACATTGATGAATATTTAATTAAAGTAAATAATTGATGATGGATATTCTAAACTTTATTGTGCGACTTATGTTCCTTGAATCAAATCATAAAGCTAAATAATCATATGGACCAAGTGGGAGGCTATTGGATTGATTAAATTAATTTAATTTTGAAATTAAGTTAAATTCAAAATTAATTATTTAATTAAATATTAATGTTGATGTCCCCATATAATTGGGAAACGGCTTTGTTAAGTTGAGTTGAGTAGAATTAGTGTTGATGTCTAAACTTGGATATTGATTTTATATTGTAGTGACCAAACTTATAATCATAGATAAATAAAATAAAGGGACAATAAAAAAAAAATTATGTTGGTTAGCTCAGGAAATGAGCCTTCATCCACGAGTCAAGCTGGTTGAGATTTATTTTAATCTCTGGGTTACAATTACAAGGTGTAGTCAAGATGTAAAAAGCTTACCCCCTCATCTGGGAAGTAGTATATTTATAGTAAGTAGGAGGACAAGAGGTGGAATGCCTTTATACATTTAAGCATTTACCCTTTTACACAATGATATACAGCTAGGTGTATTCTCATGTGCATGTGTATGGTGACTGTTGAATATACCACGCATGGCTTTTCATATGGTTGATGGTTCATCTTCTTTGTTGTGGTTGGCAGGAAGACCGGGCAAATGGTACTTCTGCCAACATAATTTGATCCATGTGGCAAGCCCCATGATAATTTTGATTTACATGTGTCACTGTGTTATTGGTCCAGGTGGCCAAAAATTTTTACGCTACAACATAAGCCCCCAGTACTTCATACTAGAAAGTTAAATGAAAGAATGGAGTATTTATCTCTATTTCTTCTGGGCATGTCATAAGGGTTATGGTCAGAAACCGGCCTAAATGACATGTAATTTTCATTTCTAGTGTTGAGAAAATGGCGGTTTTGTAAATATCTTGAAAAATAGCGAACAATTGAGGGGTGCTTTGGTCATTTGACTTTTTAGGATTTGGGATGCTGTCGCTAGTCTAAATGTCTATTGAGTTAATCATTTCAAATTTTGAATATCAAGGGTCATTATTGTACCTTTATAAAGGTTTAGTTTCCCCCTGTTTTGCCTCACCTTTTACAATTGAACTTTCTCTTTCCTCCATTGTTGCTTTCGTCCTCCTGTTCTAAAGGGTTATCCATCGTGCTAGAAATAGTAAGAATCCCCTTTTCTTCATCTTTTTCTTCTTACTTTATTGAGATACTATATATTGTTGATGAAGGTTCCTTGGAGGAATTTAAGGAGGAGAGAAAAATAGTTAAGTGGGTAACTATGGAGATGGTGTCTAGGCCTTGTGACTTATGTGGCCTAGAGGAGGGACACTAGTTTCCTATCATACTTATAGCAGTGTGTGGTCCCAGCCAATAATTTATTTTTGAAAATGTTCCAATACTTTGATGTGGTCCCAACCAAGGTAGCCCTTAATAGCTGGAGAGTAATAAATGGGGTTAACCATCTTAATGAACTATATGGGACCCATATTGGGATACATAATCTAATGTATTGTGAGTTAGGAGACAACTAGAGATAATATACATTAGTAGTTAATCTGCCTGATTCATGAAAAGATTAATGGGATTATGGAATAGTGGTCAAGAATTGGGAACATGTCCCCTTCCTGAGGGGGTAAGCTACAATGGTCCCAGGTGCCCCCATGAAGGGCGTGGAATATGTCGGCCACTTATAATACTTGTTTCATTTATGACTGCTTTCTATTGATTGATTTCACGACTAACATATTGTATTCTTCTTTTTTTAGATAAAAGGAAGAAGGATTACCCTCGAGACTCAGAAGTGATTTTCAAAGATTTGAAGTTTATTTGGTCAATTCAACAGAGATTTGGTGAAGTACATCCCAGGTCGGCTTTTATCTTGTAGGAATATAAGAGTTCCATCACTTCCTTTATAATTAGGCCAACAGAGGACATTCCCTTAGCCCCTATAGATTGAGGAGTATTGATTTCATCCTCATTAGTTTTTGCATTTGAATCTCCATTAGAATAGGGAGATACTGCCTTGGGAGGAACTTTTTCCTCTTTTGAATCACTTGATTTAGCTTCTATTGTGACCAGTCTCTCCTCTCTGAGCAAAATGGTGAAGAGAAAGATCAGCAACCTATTATTGGAGCCATGTCTCCCCCCCCCCCCCCATCTGAGAAGAAGAAAGTCAGTGGAAAAGTTCCCACACACCAGTGGTTGTTACTACTAAAGAAATGAAGAGTACTGAACCTCGGTTCAAGATGCTGAGAAAGGTCCTACTGTTCAGAAGGAGTTGGTTCACAAAACCTAGAATAATCTAGAATCCTTGGATTCTGCATTAGTAGCAGTGAACCCTAGTTTAGCTAGGGGTTTAATTGGGGCTGGAGTGTTACCTGCAGATAGGTCGGTGACTACTCACATGTCCAAGGAAAGGATGATAGAGAGGGCTAACCATAAAATGGCTTTGGTAACTATTTATATACACTCTCATTTTCTAATTTATATCCTTGTTCATAATTTTTGCTGACTGCCCTTGGTCTTTAATGTTTGCAGTTTTTGGTCGATTATGACCAACTTTTAATAAGGGATGATCCGCTGAAGGCATCATCAATTGCTATTAAAGAGGCCTTAAAAGAGCTAGAGGATTCATTGGATGCCACCAATTAGGCTCATAAAAAAGATCAAGAAAAATGGTTGGGCTTATTAAATACTATTGAGCAAGGAAGGACGTATACTAAGAAGGTTGCGCTTGATGCTGCCAAGCCAACCACTAAGGTGGTGAAAAAGTTTCAAAACTTTAAGGCTACCCTAAAAAGGTGATAATAGATGACTATACTTGTTGTTAGGATAAGTATTTTGCCTCTGCAACTGTTCCAATCGACTATCTAATGAAGAACTCCTTCAATGAAGGTTAGGACTCTGCATTGCAATAGATCGGCACCGCTGTCGACTTAAACCTTTTTTTAGCAGTTCAATCTGGTTACTCCTCCTATCATTAATGATGAAATGGAAGATGAGGAGGGGACTGGAGAATCTTCAATGGTTCTTTAGGCTTCAATGGTGGTTTCTCAATCGACAGATGAGATAGGTGAGGATAAGGAGAAGGTGTAGACTCCTTAGGACTGATGGTTGCTTTTTGTTTTTTCTTTATAATGATTAATTTCATTATATCAACTTGAACAACGACCTTTTTGGTGTAATAGCCCTTTATTTTATAATAAAATATATGGTTGGACTTGCATCATTATAATGGCATAGATTGTGTTATTTGATATATGTGCTCATATTCTATCATCCAGTTTAAATCTAGGAAAGTTGTGATAATTGCAGCAGAAAGTGACCTGTACAGGAGGAGTGTTTGGTTATTTGGTGTTGGCCATTCGGATTTTGATGAAGAAAAATTGGAGTAGCTTCTCGACTGGGATTCTTCCAACCAAGTAAAAGAAACCTACATCTATATTCATAGGTTGTTTGACTAAGCAGTGGCGACCAACGTTGCATGTTATGACATGATTCTTCATATGAAATAAAACCACAAGACTTTTCTAACTTTCTTGCACTCTGAATATAAAATCAAAGTATGACCGGCTCAGTAATGATGTATGTTTTGATAAGAAATTAGAGACCATTTCATCGGCACATCAAAAAATGTATTATGTGTTGAACTCCAAATTGACCACTATAAGGAAGGTGGAAAGCTTGTTGGAGTAGGAGAAGAATTATTTAAGAAATGAATTAGAGTGCTTGAAAAAGTCATCAAGTGTTGTCGGACAGGATGAGGGTGTCTCTTTATTAGAGCATAAAAATGCAAAACTAAGGGAGGAAATTGAGACTCCGAAGAAAAATAAGGCAGGATAGTCATATAAGTAGGTGTTGGTTAACCTATTTACTATTGAGAAGGAAAGGACAAAGAAAACTCTGCCCGATCAGGCTTCCTTAATCAAGAATGAAAATTCTATCATCAAGAAGCTAACAGATACGATTGATCAACTAAATTTTCAATTCCATAAGCAACCTAAGGCTATCTAGATGGGTGGTTATGATTAATCCTTGGCTTAAATGAATGATGAGTTAGAAGAAGCCCATCGTGAAGGTTATAAGTGGGGTTGGCTGAATGCCTTAACGGTTTTGAAGGTACTAGAAAAAGATACTTTGTGGTATTGGCATTCCCCAAGCTATTTGGATTAACCTGTTCCCACCTTTCAACCAGACACCCAGTGAATTCCTACTAATGATATTCCATAAAGTCTTATTAGAAAATACCTAGGCGATTATAGCTTGCATGATGAAGATACCCATGTTCCTCCTTAACACTTGTTAAATAAGTCGAGTTCTAGTGGTCGTGAAATTCTTAGGGATTTAAGATCCATTACTCAGCCCTCTGCTCTAGATGTTTTTCCATCTGAAATTGATAAAGCCTCAGAAAAGTGTCCGATGGAGAGAAAATAGTTTACCTTGCATGCCTTGTAACTTTGTGGGAGAACTTTTGTAATAAAATTTCATGATCTCTTTTGAATAAAAGACAAAGTTTGGTGAACATATGATGTTTGCTCTTCCTATATGTTATGTGATTATGGGGCCTACCAGTAGTTTAGAATTTATGATTGTGTGGTCGGGCTTTAGTCGACCACTTTTCTTTGTGGGTTACCAAATCGAACAAACCTAAGTTGTCCATCCTTAGGTTCTATTAACACACTTTGATAGTCATCTAACAATTGTTGTTTTTATATTCAAATGTTTGAATTAATTACTATTGGAGGCCAAATTTATTAGGATTTCTTCCTGACTTGACCTGGTAAAACCTTATTTTTCTTGAGTTTGAATCATACATGAAGCTTTTAGATTTGGGACTTCATGTTCATGACATTATAAATACGAAGTCATACATGAATTTTATAAAAGTTTTGAACTTCTTGTTCGTGACTTGTTAAAGACGAAGTTTTCATTGTTAGTAACAGTCCAATAGTTCTTGAGATAGTTATGTCTCCTATAGTCCTTGAGATAGTTATATCTCCTTCCCAAAAATTAAAAAAATTGGAGGTGTACTGACGACAATTGAATAAATTCTCATGAAAGCTGAAAAAAGTTTCTACAAATATAATCAAAACGTTTATCCAAAATTACTGATAATACTTTCTAAGATGCTCGACATTTCAAGGATTCTTAAATTGGTCCTTATAAAGTAAATGCAATATGGACCTTGCCAATTAGGCTCCATCTTGTTTCCTTTCTGGAACCTTCTTCAAAACATAATCCCCCTCTTTTAGCTTGCTCGGCTTGACTCTTTTATTATAGAACCTGGCAGTACATTGTTGGTCGGTAGATACTCATAGTGTAGCTAACATGTAAGGAGTTTTGCCTATTACTTACTCAACATAGTTCCATAGGCCCATAAAGAACTTGGCATCTCATTGATCCAGTGCACTGGGTGGGATTAAAGCTTTTGAATCTTGGATTGCACACAATAATCCTCAAATTCTTGATTGTCAAACAGCGTTCCATGATCAGTGATGAAATCATATGATATACCATATCTGCATATGATATTCTTCCATATGAATTAATAAACTGTTTCATAAGGAATTTCTACTAATGGTTTGGCTTCCAGCCATTTTGTGAAATAGTCAATGGCTACAACCAAATATTTTAATCTCCCCTTCATTCTGTGCAGAGGGACGACTAAGTCAATTCCCTATAGGGCAAAAGTCTAGGGGATGTAATCGGTGTTAAATAAGCCCTGTTCAACTGTGAACGACATCAAACTTCTGTAATTTGTCACATTTCTTGACATATGAAAATCATTCTTCCTTTATGGTAGGCCAATAGTACCCTTGCATAACTACTCATTGTACTAATGATCGTCCTGCCGAATGGGCTTCGTATGTCCCTTCATGAACTTCTTTGATCAAGTCATTCACTTTAGTGGGATAAACATGCCTAAGAAATAAGACATTGAATCCCGTTTTATTCAAGATTCATCCCTTTAGTACGTATATGGCTTCTTTGTATCTCAACTTCCTTGTCTCCTTAGGATCCTCAGGCATCAATCCATTATCAATGTACTCCTTAATTGGGTCCATCCATGAGGGGCCCAGATCAACTTCTATTAATCTAAATTCATGTTCATATATACTCCTGTTTGTTAATGTTTTAATCGAGATGGTCCTATTCAATTTTGTTTTGGTTATTGAGGCTAACCGAGCAAGTGCATCTGCTCGAGTGTTCTCTATTCTTAGAATTTTAACCATTCTGACTGCCAGAAACTTAGTGATGGTTCTTTTCATTTTAACCAGGTACCTAGTCATCAGTTGTCTTCTAACTTCATATGTACATAACACTCGATTAACGATCAACTGAGAGTCACTATGAGCGCTTATTTGTTCGGCGCCCAATAACAAAGCGATTTCTAACCCCATAATTAATGCTTCATACTCTGCCTCATTATTGGAATCTTGGAATTGAAAACGAAGACCATACTCCATATCTATGTCATCAAGGGTCTTTAGAATTAATCCCACTCCACTATGAGAGGCATAGGAGGATCCATCAACATCCAACTTACAAATAGGGATTTCTTCGTCAAAGCCTAAATCAGTCAGAGGTCCTAAATTGAATAATTTTTTATTTTCTCTTCTTACTTTTTAGCAACCTCTTAAGTACCGGATGAATTTGATTTGTCTAGTTTAGAACTATCTTTCAGAGAAGTCGGTTCGGCTTGGTTTGTCTCTAAGCTTTCTTCCAAGGAAGTCATCCTGGTATATTTCCCCTCTACTACGGTTTCTTTATATGTAAATTTTTCTATGAAGTCAACTACAGCCTGCCTTTTCAATGATGTTCGAGGATCATAGAGTACATCATATTCTCCTAATTTTATGACCCAAGACATCAATCTCCTAATTTTTTTGTTATTTGTGGATAGCTTGTCACAATTGTAAATATGTGTAGACAATAATCGTATATCCTGAAAGTAGGGATTCATTCTTTTGGTTGCCTAAATAAGTTCTAAAGAGAATTTTCCAGTCGAGGATATCTAATCTCCTGCCCCTAAAATCCTTGTTGGTATAATACACTAGTTTTGAGCCCCATTTTCTAGTCAAATGAGCGCCAAGGTAACAACTAACTCAAATATAATAAGGTATAGGTACTATTTTTGTCCCATGATTGGTCCGAAGAGTTATGGTGGGGATCATAAATATTTATTAATTCTTGAAAAGAATTTTTACATTCCTCATTCCATTTAAAGGTTTTCCTGAGTACTTTGAAGAACGATAAGCATTTATTAGTTCCTCGGGGGACAAGTCGAGTAGGTGCAACCACTCTTCCTCTCAAATTCTGCACGTCTTTCTTGTATGAAGGATATTGCATTTAAATTAATGTCTTGATTTTTTCTGGATTGTCTTAAATTAATTTTTGATTTATGATGAATCCTAATAACATACCTTCTTGTATGCCAAACACATATTTAGTCAGACTAAGTTTTATTAGATGCTTCTCTAGCTGATCAAATGTCTGGCCTAAATCTTTTACGTGGTCGAAGTCTATCTTTCTTTTGTTTAACATATCATCCACATAAACTTCCATATTCTTGTCGATCTGCTCGTCAACGACCTTTTTTACCAGTCTTTGGTATGTTGCTCTAGCATTTTTAAGCCTAAAAGGCATAACGTTGTGGCATTAAGTACCTCGGCTAGTGATAAATGATGTCTTCTCCCTGTCTCCTGTCTTCATTTTAATTTAATTGTATCCCAAATAAGCATCCATGAAGCTGAGTAACTCATGTCCTGCGGTGGCATTAACTACTTGATCGATTTTGGGAAAAGGGAAATAATCCTTCGGATAGGCTTTATTGAGATCAATTAAGTAAACCCACATGTGGCATTTGTTTTTATTCTTCTTCACCATTACTACATTAGCCAAACAGTTCGGGTACTTGACATCTTTAATGAAATTTACTTTTTACAGCTTGTCCACCTCTTTTTGGATGGCTACATTCTTCTCAAGACTAAATACATGACACTTTTACTTGATCGACTTGGCATCTTTGGTGATATTCATCTCATCATAGATAAATTTTGGATCAATTCTTGACATATCTTCATGGCTCTATACAAACACACTTTTTTATTCTCTACAAAAATTGATCAATTCTTGTTTGAGAGTTGGTTCCAGAATTGAGCCAATCTGGGTGGTTCTTTTTCGTCTTTCATCATCTAGGACAATCAGTTTTGTAGCCTCCATAATCGATCCTTTAACTAAATCAGCTTCCTCGTAAGGGTCTAAGGTTTCAATCTGGTAGGTTGTAGTGAGTTTCTTTACTTCATCTTGGGAGGCTGAAGTATAATAGCATTTCCTAGCTTCAATTTGATTTCCTGTAGCAACGCTGACCCCATAGTGAGTAGGGAACTTTAGGAACTGGTGGATAGTTTACGGTACTGCTTCAAATTTCTTCAAGCCAACCCTTCCTAGGATTATGTTATAGGTTGATCGGATGTTCTTATCTTAAATGAAGAAGTAGGTCCTTTCAATCGTACTGGCCAACCAGGTGCTGATAAGAACTTCAAGTTGAATAGTCCCCAAAGGGTATACCTTTTCTCATGAGAAGCCTATTAGGGGCTTGTGATAGGTCTCTAACTTGTTATTTAGCAATCCCAAACTGTGGAAACATTTATAGAACATAACCTCAATAGAGTAACCATTGCATACCTAAATTCATTCAAACCTTGTTTCATGTATTCTAGTGGTGATTATAAAAGGATCATCACATGGATAGACCAATCTTGATAGGTTGTTCTTGGAGAAACTGATCACCAATTTATCTTTGTTTAATTTCCTTTTACGACCATCAATATCATGAGATAAAGTATTATGTCGAAAACACGAGAAGGCTTTGGCTTCATTTAAATAGGATTTTCTTTCAATTATCTCATCACCACCACCACCCACAACATCTCCTCCTATAATAAAATGATGCCAAAATATATTATTTTCACCTCAATTTCTAGATTTGGAGGTTTCTTTGGAAGATTTGGGTCTTCTTCTGAATCATTATCTCAACTTTTTTTCTTGTCATCTCTTCATTAATTAGGAGATTATGATCTTGAGATCTCATTCTTCTAACCTATCAATGAACTTGGAAAACTTTCCACATCGGATTAAATTTTCAATGTCATTTTTCAAAGCACAACATTTTTCAGTTGTTTGCCAATAGTCCTTGTAAAACTCATTGTTCTTGTACTTGTCTCTCCTATTAGGAGGGGATTTTAGCTTTCAGGGGAATTAATGTCTATGATCCCTTCTATTTCCTCCAAAATTTGATGTATGCCGATAATAACAGGAGTGTATTCCTCATGCTTCTTAGGTTTCTTCGCTTTCTTATCTTTTTTCTCTTTCTAGTCATAATTCTTATGATGGTCAACCTTGGTACTTAGAGCTTTCATGGCATCTATAGCTTCCTCACCATTTATGATTTTTCTAGCTTTAGCCATTAATTAAGTCAATTTTTAGGGGTTCTTTGACCAATGCATAATATAACTTCTCAGGGAGACCCCCTCTCATTAAAGCAGTAATGACGGTCTTTTCTTCATAATCAGCTACTTTCAGGTTTTCACTTTTAAATCGAGTTATACAATCGCGTGTGATTTATCTTGGCCACTGACGAATGCTTAGTAAGTGAGATACCCTGTTGATGGGTTTGGGTCCAAAGAAAAAAATTATAATAAATAACTCAGCGAGCTGCTGGAGGTTTGAGATTTATCCTCGAGGAAGATTATCATACCAAACATGTGCAGATCTAGTGATGATACTTGAGAATGATCGGTAACGCATCTTATATGGAATGGAATAAATATCAGTTATTGTTTGGTATTATTTAATGTGGAGGATGGGGTCGATTTTATCGTCGTATTTGAGAGGGACCACAGGTGGCTTGAATTTAGATGATGTGGGGAAACCCACAATGATTGGAAAAAATCCCTTCACAAATATCCTTTGCAGTGAATTTTTCAAACTTGGATATTTCTCCAAAACATTCTTCCAATCAATGAATCGGTCCTTTCCAAGTGTGATCTTACAGATTAGTTTTGACTGGGGTAGCTCTGGTAGCTCGACCAGGAGTTTGTGCTGAGCTCTTTTCATTGGAAGTCTACCCGGCACACGCGAAACCTTATATAATAACCCTCGATCTAATAGATCCTTCTCAGCATTCTCTTGAATTAGAGGTCTACCTTTGGTAACCTCTACTTTCTTGGGGTCCCAAGCGATTAAAAGCATATGATTTTCTCAACCTCTTTAGGAAGCTTGGTCATTTTCGAGTAAGAGACCAACTGTTATAGTAATTAATGGATCTAAGTGAAGAGGTTACCCTTGATGGTGAGAATGATCTTATGAAGATCTAAAATATTTGGACCAGATTCTATCATCCCTAGGAGGTGGAGGAAAAATTTCTATCATATGGGAAGGGGAAGCAGTGGACCTAGCTTGAAGTGTTTCAGTAAGTTGCCACACGACTTCCTGCATTGCTTCCTTCCCTTTAGAAATGTTGAGTATTATTCCTTGTAACTCTACCATACTAGGAGGAGCGTAGGGTCTAAAAACATTACCTCTAGCAAGACTGTCATCCGAAATGTCTTTCACACTTCTAGAGTATAAAAAAATGGGCTGCAAAATAATTAGATGAGAAAAAAATTCCTTTTGATTTTCCACACGCGATGCCAATTTATTGATGTATAAATTTGGATATTGATTTTATATCATAGTTACCAAACTTATGATCACAAATAAATAAAATAAAGGTACAAAATAGAAGTTTTTACATATTTCAACTCAGGAAATGAGCCTACATCTATGGGTCAAGTTGGTTAGGGTTTATTTTAATCTCTGGGTTACAATTACAAGGTGTACTGAAGATGTAAAAACCCTACCCCCTCAGTTGGGGGAAGTAGTATATTTATAGTAAGTAGGAGGCTAAGAGGTGGAATTCTTTTATAGATCAAGGCATTTACACCTTTACACAATAATATGTAGCTAGGTTCGTTTCACATGCATGTGTGTGGTGATTGTTGAATATACCATGCTTATCTTTCCATATGGCTGATGGTTCCTCTTCTTAAACATGGTTGGCAGGAAGGCCAACTAATAGGTACCTATGCCGATCGAATTTGATCCATGTGGCAAGCCTCATGATAATGTTGAGATGTGTCACTGTGTTTTTATTTCAAGTGGTCAAAATTTTTGGTCTAGAACAATTAGTCTAAAAAAATGATTTTAAAGTGGGAGGTAGATCCCGTTCTACACATTTTCTGATAACTGGTCAAATAAGAGTATAATCTCAAAAAAAATCTTTAGAACAGAGGCTAGAACTTGTTTTATTGGCTATAAATATGTTCTGCAATAATAAAAAAAACGTCATTTTTTTTATTATTACTAGGAGGACAACCTCTTGCTGGTCTAGTGGCTTGAACTTTTACCTGTTATGTCTATAGAAACTTTGCTCAACATACCTATCCCTTGGGATGGATGCAACCCCTAGTATAATGAAGAAAGTTTCCTTTGTTATGGACCCTCTTTTAGCCTAGTAGAGAGTATTTTAATTTTTTCTATTACTCTTTTTTAGAAATAAAATGTTTTGGTGCATCTACCTCATATAACAAGTAAGTAAACAAAACAAAATCACAATGCAATGATAAAAAAGAGACCTTATTAATTTCTTTTACCTTGGGTATTGTTTATAAGACTTCACTACTCTATCAGCTTTACAAAAAAACTTTTCTAGTTTTAGAGCAGGCCACCCAAACTTTTTAGAAGAAACAAATTTTAACAAAAGACTAGGTATAATACCTCTTCAGCCACTTGAAATTTATGGATTGAGGTCAGTCGCTCTCAGGCTCCTAGATCTGACAGTACCCTGACTTGCCTACCTCTTCACCGCAAATGGGCCCTCCCAATTGGGTTTAAACTTTGACTCCGACATAATGCGAAGATGATGAGTGGATGTGCGAAGGACTAAGTCTCCCACTTGAAATTCCATGGGGTTGACTAGGTTCTCATAACCTCTGGACAACTGCTGGGTGTATACTTTAAAGTTCCCTTTTACCTTATCTTTGTGCTCGTCCAGTGCCCCCAGTTTCACATGTCGCAGGCCAGGGATAAGTCAGTTTCTTATAGTGACCCTAGCTAAGGGTAATGGTAATTTTACCAGTAGGATAGATTCAGTCCCATACACTGGTGAGAATAGGGTAAACCTGGTCAGCTTTCTCTTTTAAGTGTTTTTAGCCCATATTACCATGGGTAACTTCTCATCCCATGCCCCCAACAGATCCTCAAGAATCTTCTTTAATAGATTGATAAAAGTTTTCTTTGTGGCCTCTTCTTGTCCATTTCCCTTTGGGTAGGAGATAGCTAAGTTGTTGTGCACAATCTTATACCTGTTAGTGAGGTGTGCCATCTACTTGTATACAAATTGTTTCCCATTATCTGTTAGGATCACCTTGTATATACTAAACCTACATATGATATACTCCTTGATAAACTCGGTTACCACTTGGACAGTTACTTTTCTTAGAGGAATGGCCTCTGCCCATTTGGTATATAATTTTGTAGCCACAATAATGAAAGCTTTACCACGAGAGGTTGGGATAATCTTTCCTGATGAATCAAATGCCCACGTGTGAAAGGGGTAAAGAGATGATAAGCTTTTTAAACTGGCTGAAGGGGCATGTACCATGTTTCCATACACTTCACAAGCTTTACACTACTTCACATAACCAATGGAGTCTACTTTTATGGTTGGCCAATATTACCCCAGCGTCATCAATTGATCTACAGTTTGGAATATCCCATGTTGGAGGGCTTATGATCTTCCTTTAGCACTCTCTCTGTATCCTCTTTAGCTATACATTTCAATGCATTCTCATTATATTCCTTCCTATAGAGCTCTCCTTCTACTTGATAGAAGAGGTCCACTCTCTTTAGGAAATAAATCCCATCTACTCTCTCTGATGGTAATTCACCATCTTTTAGATAATCTATGTATGGTTGCCTTCAATCTTCAAAGGTCTCTAGGAAGTTAGCTTCTGCTAGTTGGATAAATTGGGTTTGGCATTTTAGATAGCCCTGTTGTAGATGATCAGCCTCTGTACTCGTGATGGGCCAGTAGTATCTCTACGCTATAATCAATAATAAAGAGGGATATCAGTATCCCTGTAATGATTCTCATGCTTTGTTGTTAACCTCTCTCTAGCTTCCTCTTCTCCTACACACATTGATAAGAACCCTTCGGAGCTAGATCTAACATCTTCATTGTTACCTTTCTTATTTCTAGCATCTTTACAACCATGTACCTCCAATCTTCTGTCTCATCACCTACAAATAGAGACCTCAATGTGGTAGACACAGTTCTTCTTTGTACCATGGTGGTTGCTTTCATCTAGTCCATGTCTAATTTCTGGGCTATCATAGCAAGCGCGTCAGGGTGCCTGTTAATTATTCACGCATGTCTCTCAATGATTACCTTGAGGAACTTACCTAGTAGCTTCTAGATGATGGATTAATATGATGCTAGGTTGGCATGTTTTCGGGCAAACTCCTCATTGACTTGTTTACCACCATGTTAGAGTCCCCTCGTATACACAACACTCTGACGCCTCTTTGTATCACCTCTAACAACCCTAGAATGAGGGCCACGTGCTTAGCCTCATTGTTTGAGCACTTCAAATCTGGCTCGAAGGAGAGTGAACTTCTCCTTAACATTTGAGAGGATAATACCTGAACCCCCTGTTCCTTGTGCACAAGAGCCATCAAATTCAATCTTCCACTCCTCCATCTCTTTCGCCAAACATGCTTGAAAATTTTCAGTATGCATTTCTTCACTGTGAGGCTTAAAATTTTGTCTTGGAAAGTCTTGCACTGCTTTTGATGGCTTTTGGCACCACACACTTCAAATCATATTCTGACAGAATAAAGAACCACCTTGATGCTCGCCTTGCCAAGATTGTCTATGCTAAGAGGAACTTGATAGGGTCACATTTTGGGACAATGTGAATTATAAGGGCTAATAAGTAGTGTCTCAACTTTTGGACCATGAAGACCACGGCAAGGAAGTCCCTCCCAACATTGGTATATCAAGATTCTATGCCTAAAATCACCCTTGACAAGTAGTACACTAACCTCTCTACCCCCTCCTTCTCCTTGGCGAGTAGTGCTCCTATAGATCTTCTTATTGAAGAAAGGTAGAGCAGTAGAGGTTCCCTGGCCTCTGGCGGTATCATCATAGACAGAGAGGCTAAAATTTACTTGATTTTCTCAAATTCCTTCTTCTGCTCTTCTCCCTAAATCCACTTATCTTTTTCCTTCAGTAGGGGGAAAATGGTGGGTCACCTGTGCCATCACGGGTATAAATCTTCTTATGTAGGACACCGTTCCTTAGAAGCTCTTGAGTTGTAGATGAATCTTTAGGGGTGGCGTCATCATAATAGCCTTCTTCTTTTCCTCATCGACCTACAACCCATGTTTATTTACAGTAATTCACAAAAAATTTCCCGCAGTAACCCTAAAGTCACAGTTCGAGCTATTCATTCTCATCTTGTACCTATGGCATCTTTCAAACACCCGCTTGAGGTCCTGGATATGCTTGCTTTCTTTATTTGACTTCACCACCAGGTCATTCACATAGAACTCCAATATATCATGAAACAAATCATGGAATATTTCCATCATGGCCCGCTGGTAGGTGACTGTATACAACAAATTCTAGAACTCTCCTTAGGTTCCTATAACATCCCCATTCACCATAAAACCCTAGGTCATAAAGGCCACCGGGCGCTCTTGGGCCCCATTTAACTGTGGTCAACGTACTCATTAGGGTGAAAGCTCAATGAATATTAAAAGGCTCTGAATTCGCTTTCCAACGGTCTACTTCATGGGTAAATCGACCTGAAGGGTAGGACGAATGGTCTATTTTACTATTGAAAATCGATCTGGAGGCCACGAGCACCCTTGGACCCCGTTTGACTCCGATCAACTTATCATCATAGCAAAATCCTAATGAATCTTTGAAAGGCTCTAAATACCCTTTCCAACATCCTTCCCCATGCTCAAATTTGCCTTACCATTTGGGCGACCGATTCGTTTTCCCCTTAAAACTTGTTCGAAGGCTATCGGGCGCTCCTGGACTTGATTTTAATATCGTTAGCTCTTCAGCTCGAATTATACTAAATGGATCCTTAAGGGGAACTGAATAACCTTTCCAATGGTCACCCTCATACACGAATCAACCTTACGGTATGGACGAATGACCCGTTTTACTCTGAAGGGTTATCGAGTATTTTTGGGCCATACTTGACCAAGTTCAACTCTCTGAACCGAATGATACTAAATTAATCATCCAAGGGCTCTGAATACCCTTTGCAAGAGTCCATCCCGTGATAAAATTTGCCTTATGGTTCAGAGGAATGATCCATTTTCCTCTAGGAATCTCCGGTCCAAAAGGTCGTCGGACACTTTCGAGCCCCATTTGACTAAAGTCTATTCCCGAACCCAGTAGTGACCCATGTATTCTTAAAGGTTTATGAATACCTTTTCCAGTGGTATGCTTCGTGCGTGATTTGGACTAGCGGATTGCATTTTATGATCATTTTTTGGAGAAATCTGTATGAGGTTGCCGAATGGAAAAACCTATTTCCCTACCTATCAGGAGTGTGTCTGGGGATGCCTACTGATAGGCAGGATAAAGACAATGTCAATCGACACCCCCTTGACCCTATATAGGGAGAGCATGAGCTCACTTTGAAAGGAACCTAAGAAACATCAACTTCAGTGATATCAACAACATTCTTCTAAAGTCAACAAAGTTTCCTTGTTTAAAATCTCTCCCCACATTTCATTTCCATCACTTTCACACCTAATTTAGAAAAATACCCTTCCCTCTTATCCTACATTCCTCATCAACTTTCAAGGAAGCCTTTTCAACAATCAAGATCAATCTTTAAGTATCCAAAGAAGGTCCAAACACATTTTCTCTCTTTTAAATTCCCTTATTTTTGCATTACTTATCTACTCTCTACGTTAGCATTTCATCCTTATCAGTCCATACATATTAATACTCTCATTTTTCTATAAAAATCCTAAGTAAGAAAAAAGAGGGTTTTCTCATTGTAACAACCTGCCTAATGGGATACCGGGCGATCACTCCTATATCAAATTAAAACAGGAGTTACTTATGGATCATTATTAGCATCACTGTCGAAAATCCATTTAATTACTAATATCCTATTGGGCGAGCATTAAAATTTTTACTTAACTAGTCTTTTTAAACAATTATAAATAAAACATACACACCGTTTAAGCGTAAATGAAACTAAAATGAAAATGAAATAAATTAAAATAACCGAACACTCGGTTCAAATAATACAACCATATCGAATGTTGTGCTGAAAGAGTAACTAAATGCAATTGGGCCATTGGATCGAATGTTTATACAGTACCTCCTATCTAGAGTACAAGAATGGAAGCAACTATCAAAAACCTGCATGCATCCACAGCTGCTGCAGCTGACGTCTGACTCGAAGGAAGTGTCGTCCAGGCGTCCCTGTGTCTGGACACCTATATATAAAATATATATAGCAAGAAAGGAAAAGTAGATAAACGGGTCAGAGGCCGAGTTTGAAAATATTTTGCAAGTGCATAAATGCTTTATTTTTAGAAAAATAGTTTTCTCATATTTAAGTTTGGTATCGCACTCCCATGGGATACCCCTCACCTCTCTTCTAACAATGAACTCCTAGCGCATCCCTCTAAACATCCTAGTCCAGCTACCCGGCTAAACTAGTCTAACCCAACTACTATCTACCCTAGATAGTCCAAGTGCTAAGGGCTGAATTTCTCCCCATTCTCAACACTGCACTAAGTTCGTGCGTGGGGTGTCTCGCAAAGCGAAATCAAAACAAGGAACCCCCCGATACACTACTACTTGGCAGGGTTAATGGTAGAGATCCATTAGGCCCGTAGCACGCACAAATGTATAAATACATATATATACATCTATAATATACATTCGGATAATATCTCCCGGACTGAGGTTTACATAAAATACTCTTTATAATACTCATCCGGATCTACCTCCCGGACTGAGGTTTACCAATTCAATTATATCTTATAATACACATCCGGATCTACCTACGGGACTGAGGTGTATTCTATACTCATATCAAAACTTTCCATTTCCCTTCTCATATCTAGGAAATGTATTTTAAAAGTCAATTCATTATCATGAATTGCTTTCACAAATCATATAACCTTTTAAAAGCCAATTTTATTATCATAAAAATGATTTTCGTTTTAAAATATAGCATTTCCCTTTTTATACTCAGGAAATGTAACCAAAGCCACTTTCATTATCATGAAAATGCTTTGATCATACCATATGCTTCCACATCCCTTCTTCCATCCGGGAGTGTTACCGAAGCTAAAACCTTTATCCCATTTCCCTTCCTATATCCAGGAAATGTAATTAAAGCCAATCCATTATCATGAATTGCTTTAATAAATCTAAGACCGCCCCTCCGGGTTTCCCCACTGGACGCGCCCATAAATGGCAATCATCCTCTAGGGACTATCATATAAGACAACCTGGGAACCTACCAAACGCCGGGAAGCGGTCATATGCCTGCGGGATAGTCATGACCACACCCAGAATCACCTAACCAGCGCAGTATAAATAACGCCCATATGGCCTAGGGACTATATCCACCCTGCTCAATAGCCAGGGGGCTTCACCACAACGCGCGCAACTTCCCTTATGATAGCGATTTAGGGAGGTGTGTAACCATAATTTATCAATTATGAAAATCATTTATCATTCCATTTTGAAAATATTCATACTTATATATTCAAAATCATTTACCTCCTAGAATATATATATAATGGCTGTATTTTCCAATTACATATAGCGATGAACATTAATCCCAAGGATTCTCTCAAAGAATCATAATCATGCTTTCATATAAGCATGATACTAAATCCAAAGTATTTTCTTACTTCGACAAATAATAATTACCTTAATCATCTCTTAAGGATTTATTGGATATCTCCAACTATACTAATTCACTCTAAGTGAATATATATATATATATATATATTCCCAAATCCACAAGTCCGTTAGGACATAACACTCTATAATACTTTAATTTAGAAGGCCCTTAAACTTTAATCTCAAAGAGGAGAAGTAATAAAAATCTCCAAAATCTTGGGCTGAAAACAGGGCACCGGTCGACCGGTCCTAGACCCCCGATCGATCACGGGTTGCAAATAAGCCTTTGAAACAAAGCAGTATGCCCTTTCTCCTTGACGCAGTCGACCGTCCTTAGGGGCGCGGTCAACCAGTCACACCAGCTCCTCAAAACTAAATTCTCCAAATCTTCTATCCAACAACCCAATTTCATTATCGGGGTTTCTGAACTGCACCAAAAATAATCGCAAACATCTACATGATTAATTCTAGCCGTTATTTTTTCAATTTCCGATTTGATTTCTATGTTGGAAATTTCAACCCGGAGCTTCCATCTTGTAAAAATCATATCAAATCGTAGAGAAATTAGAAAAATACGTGGTTGGTGCCCACGCGACCGTATTGAAAAGATCTACAACTTTCGTGTTTTGGCCAAGAGCTAAATAATTTATCTTCCTAGCCAAAACACCCCCATAAGATATGGGTTTACTATTCAATGTCTTCCCAAAATCCCAAACTCCATTTTTCTCCATTTTTGTTGTTTCTAACCTCATCCAACAACTCAATAAACATCTAATCTATGTTTTACAACTAACACATCAATTATTTTGGGGTATTAAACCATTTATCTTGGATTTGAACCCTAAAATCCATGAAACCTAGATTTGGGCATTTCTCCCAATTAAATTCAATCTTACATTCCATTAACATGGTTTTAATACTAGAAATCATTAAGAGTTTACATTACATCAATTTGTAAACTCACATACAACTTTTACCCAATTTATTTTAAGGGTTCTAACCCTAAAATCATGTTTATACCAAATATGATATGAGGGGATTGCACAAAATAAAATAAAGCAAGTAAACACTTGCCTGGAGGATGAAATCCGACGACCTCGAGTCGAATCCGATGGAGTTTGGCCCGAATCTCCCTTTTTCTCTCCACTTTCTTCCTTCCTCTCTCTTTTCTCTATTTTCTTTCTATTCTCTCCCTCTCTCCCTCTTTACAAAGAAAGAAAAAGGGTTTAAACCCTTAAAACCCAAAAACGACTCGTTTACCCAATTATGAGTTACTTTTACCTCTAAAATTACCCGAAACTCATTTTCGACAATCGAACACTCTTTTTCGACTATCTCGGCCATTCCGAGAATCATGGCGCAGTCGAAATTCCCATCCGAGGTATTTGACCTCAAATCACTATTCCACCCCAAAATAAATAAATGCGGGTTTTCCAATTAAAAATCTTACCTCGTGTCGCTTTATCCAACGACGACATATAATTAAGATATTTCGACCTATATAGTCCCAAAAATAATCACAACATCCTTCGAAAATCATTTAATCCTCAAAATCCCAAAAATTACTATTTAGGGAAATTCCCCAAATTGCCAATTTATATTTAATTATGGAATTTAATCGTCTCCAAAATGGCGGGTTGTTACATACTCCCCCCCTTACAACGGAATTTCATCCTTGAAATTTGGATATAACCTACACCATATAACTAGGATCATTACAAATCCTAAAACCTCCAGGGAAACATACTAACCTAATGGTTCCTAACCATATGCTATATGACTACCACGAGCGTAAAGTGACTCTAATGCGCCACATTATACCCATCATCTATAATGCCTCTCGGCATGAATTTCAACCTTATATACTACACCCATCCTAGTTCGGGCGGTATAATAAACTATCTTACCAAGGTGCCCATACACCTTTCTAACTTGTGCACATATGCACATCCGTAGTGAACGTCTGACACGTAACACTCTCTCCCAATAGGGGTCTCCTTTCCTCGGTGTAATACTCACCTATGGGTACTTCCAACCCGCGAAATTCATGCTCCTAACCTCGACGTTACTAACTCTATTGATCCTACATCTTACAAATGCTACGATCCATGCGTTACCCTACCTAAGCGAAATGAGTCTAATCCTAAATATATCCCTAGTGCCCAAGGCCTCTCTCAACTCCCGACATTTGCTTGGTTTCGTGCGTGGGACGTCTCGCCAAGGCGAAATCCAAATAAGGAACCCTCCTGTTACACTACTCCCTCACGTTGTCGGTCGTCGAGATATAGCGACGTAAAGCACACTAGCGGGATTTCCTAGATTCTACCACGCTAACCTACGAACGCATTTCTACTATCTTATCCTTCCGCCCATACGGAAGGAAACCTAGCCAATCGAAGCGCCCAGTCTTGTGAAGCACTACGAACATCATACCCAAAACATATTTCCTTAAAATTTGCCTTTTTATTAAGGCCTAGTCATAATCCTCAAATCAATTTCTCTAAGTCCTACTTCACCCACTCACTTGTGGTAAGAGGACCACTTTAGTGCTTTTCCATAGCACAACATTTCCCTAATCATACCATCATCATGTGGCTCATAGTCTATAGTGGTTCATCCACACTATAAGACCTTTCCACAACCCAATATCCTTTCATCCTATAACAGCTCTCCACGCCCGACGTCGTTAAGAGTCATGTGTGGAGCGTCACGCAAAGCGAAATCCAAACAAGGAACCCCTCCACACATTGACACTTGACTTCCTTTGTCATGGAGTTCCGTTATTTCAAACATGTAGCCGGGATAATCCTATCCCTTCTCAACAAAAGGTGATCTGAACTCCTATCTCTAACTAAGAGTCACACCACCCAACGCTCGCACTAATTCTAAGTCCTTGCGCAAACCAGCATTGAGCTTAATCATACAGCTCAACAAAAATCCTGCGGCCTTAAATCATATCTATAAGGTCGCCACATACTCAAATCATGAAGATGAAACCTCTTCTCATTGAATTTCCATCTACCCATAACAATAAAGGCGAACTCAGCCTGTATCCAAGAGAGACATCGCAACAACAACCCGTTCCACCCTGGAACTGCGGACACGATAGTCTTGCCATCATTAGCCTGTTATCGCTCTGAATATACCACAACCTTACCATACTCGTATAACATATAAGACGAGTATCATAAACCAAATATATATATATATATATATATATATATATATATATATATATATATCATCACCCACCTCTATGGCGAATGAAGGAAAAATAAAACTCCGCTATTGCGGACAACACATAGGCATACATGATATAATGTTATCGATACCACCACAAAGCTCCAAGTACACACACGAATCTAGGGCTAACGAAACATCGCGACTTTATCTAGTCACCCAAATATACCTCCTTCATTGAGGTAAAACTCATAACAACAACTTCATTTTAACAAATTCCCTAGGTGGATGTCCAACAATGGGGTCCTCGATCATACCCATTCTCCATAAGTCTTAGCAACACTTCTCTAGTGATCCTATCGTTCCTTGAAAGGACTCATTATTCATTGTACCTAACTCACTTAGGTACAAGGTTCACTTATCCATAATACTCTTTATTCACTGTCGGCCTCTGACCGAACCTTATGTGAATAATCCAAAACAACATTCTTTTCATTCTTGCTGAATCGTGGGGACTCACGGTTGAAACTATCCATAAGATCCCTTTCGAATCCCTACTTCACTGGGAAATTCAACTTTAGTACCACCCTCTACTACAGCGGTACTACGGTGCTCATAACTACTATACTTTAGTAGTCATTGCAACCATCCTTAATGATTGCCATAAGGGGAGTGACCTCTATGGCGGTCCTAACCCCCCGACTTCTACCAGCTGCTCCCGCTAAGCCTCACCTCCTGCTTCCATCCAAGCCTCGCACACGAATCTCAAACGAGTGAGCAAAAGATTACTATAATCTTATACTACGACAGGAGAACGAGATCTCACAAGAGAAATCAAGAATCCTAATCCTGAGGCTCTATAACAAATCGAGAGCAACGTTGAAAGCGTAGTACGTCCGCACAGATTCCTAAGGATACTAGAACCTGATGCTCTGATACCATCTGTAACAACCCGCCTAATGCGATACCGGGCGATCACTCCTATATCAAATTAAAACAGGAGTTACTTATGGATCATTCTTAGCATCACTGTCGAAAACTCATTTAATTACTAATATCCTATTAGGAGAGCATTAAAAATTTTACTTAACTCCTCTTTTTAAACAATTATAAATAAAACATACACACCGTTTAAGTGTAAATGAAACTAAAATGAAAATGAAATAAATTAAAATAACCGAACACTCGGTTCAAATAATACAACCATATCGAATGCTGTGCTGAAAGAGTAATTAAATGCAATTGAGCCATTGGCTCGAATGTTATACAGTACCTCCTATATAGAGTAAAATAATGGAACCGACTATCAAAAACCTGCACGCATCCACAGCTGCTGCAGCTGACGTCTGACTCGAAGGAAGTGTCATCCAAGCGTCCCTGTGTCTGTACACCTATATATATAATATATATATCAATAAACGAAAAGTAGATAAACGGGTCAGAGCCCGAGTTTGAAAATATTTTGCAAGTGCATAAATGCTTTATTTTTAGAAAATAGTTTTCTCATATTTAAGTTTGGTATCGCACTCCCATGGGATACCCCTCACCTATCTTCTAACAGTGCACTCCTAACGTATCCCTCTAAACATCCTAGTCCATCTACCCTGCTAAACTAGTCAAACCCAACTACTATCTACCATAGATAGTCCAAGTGCTAAGGGATAAATTTCCCCCCATTCTCAACACTGCACTAAGTTCGTGCGTGGGGTGTCTTGCAAAGCAAAATCCAAACAAGGAACCCCCCTGATACACTACTACTTGGCAGGGTTAATGGTAGAGATCCATTAGGCCCGTAGCATGCACAAATGTATAAATACATATATATACATCTACAATATACATCCGGATAATATCTCCCGGACTGAGGTTTACATATAATCATCTTTATAATACTCATTCGGATCTACCTCCCGGACTGAGGTTTACCAATTCAATTATATCTTATAATAGACATCCGGATCTACCTCCCAGACTGAGGTGTATTCTATACTCATATCAAAACATTCCATTTCCCTTCTCATATCCAGGAAATGTATTTTCAAAGCCAATTCATTATCATGAATTGCTTTCACAAATCATATAACCTTTTAGAAGCCAATTTTATAATCATAAAAATGATTTTCCTTTTAAAATATCCCATTTCCCTTTTTATACTCAGGAAATGTACCCAAAGCCATTTTCATTATCATGAAAATGCTTTGATCATACCATATGCTTCCACGTCCCTTCTTCCATCCGGGAGTGTTACCGAAGCCAAAACATTTATCCCATTTCCCTGCCTATATCCAGGAAATGTATTAAAGCCAATCCATTATCATGAATTTCTTTAACAAATCAAAGACTGCCCCTCCGGGTTTCCCCACTGGACGCGCCCCTAAATGGCTATCATCTTCCAGGGCATATCATATAAGATAACCTGGGAACCTACCAAAGGTCGGGAAGCGGCCATATGCCTACGGGATAGTCATGACCACACCCAGAATCACCTAACCAGCGCAGTAAAAATAACACCCATATGGCCTAGAGACTAAATCCACCCTACTCAATAGCCAGGGGATTCACCACAACGCGCGCAACTTCCCTTATGATTGCGATTTAGGGAGGTGTATAACCATAATTTATCAATTATGAAAATCATTTATCATTCCATTTTGAAAATATTCATACTTATATTTTCAAAATCATTTACATCATATCATATATATATACTTTAATCACATAGTATATACATATACCATATATTCCTCCTAGAATATATAAATATATATAATGGCCCTATTTGCCAATTACATATAGCGATGACCATTAATCCCAAGGATTCTCTCAAAGAATCATAATCATGCTTTCATATAAGCATGATACTAAACCCAAAGTATTTTCTTACTTCGACAAATAATAATTACCTTAATCATCTCTTAAGGATTTATTGGATATCTCCAACTATACTAATTCACTCTAAGTGAATATATATATACATATATATATATATTTTCCCAAATCCACAAGTCCCTTAGGACATAACCCTCTATAATGCTTTAATTTAGAAGGCCCTTAAACTTTAATCTCAAAGAGGAGAAGTAATAATAATCTCCAAAATCTTGGGCTGAAAATAGGGCACCGGTCGATCGGTCCTAGACCCCCGGTCGATCGCAGGTTGCAAATAAGCCTACGAAATAAAGTAGTAGGCCCTTTCTCCTTGACGCAGTCGACCAACCTTAGGGGCGCGGTCGATCGGTCACACCAGGTCCTCAAAATTATATTCTCCAAATCCTCCATCCAACAACCCAATTTCATTATCCGGGTTTCTAAACTGCGCAAAAAATAATCGCAAACATCTACACGATTAATTCTAGCCGTTATTTTTTCAATTTCCGATTTGATTTCTGAGTTGGAAATTTCAACCCGGAGCTTCCATCTTGTAAAAATCATATCAAATCGTAAAAAAATTAAAAAAATACGCGGTTGGCGCCCACACGACCGTATCAAAAAGATCTACAACTTTCATGTTTTGTCCAAGAGCTAAATCATTTACCTTCCTAGCCAAAACACCCCCACAAGCTATGGGTTTACTATTCATTGTCTTCCCAAAATCCCAAACTCCATTTTTCTCCATTTTTGTTGTTTCTAACCTCATCCAACAACTCAATAAACATATAATCTATGTTTTACAACTAACGCATCAATTATTTTGGGGTATTAAACCATTTCTCTTGGATTTGAACCCTAAAATCCATGAAACCTAGATTTGGGCATTTCTCCCAATTAAATTCAATCTTACATTCCATTAACATGGTTTTAATACTAGAAATCATTAAGAGTTTACATTACATAAATTTGTAAACTCACATAGAACTTTTACCCAATTTATTTTAAGGGTTCTAACCCTAAAATCATGTTTACACAAAATGAAATAAAGCAAGTTAACACTTGCCTGGAGGATGAAATCCGACGACCTCGAGTCGAATCCGGCGGAGTTTGGCCCAAATCTCCCTTTTTCTCTCCACTTTCTTCCTTACTCTCTCTTTTCTCTCTTTTCTTTCTATTCTCTCCCTCTCTACCTCTTTATAAAGAAAGAAAAAGGGTTTAAACCCTTAAAACCAAAAAACGACTCGTTTACCCAATTACGAGTTACTTTTACCTCTAAAATTACCCGAAACTCATTTTCGACAATCGGACACTCTTTTTTTACTATCTTGGCCATTATGAGAATCATGGCGCAGTCGAAATTCCCATCCGAGGTATTTGACCGCAAATCACTATTCCAACCCAAAATAAATAAATGCGGGTTTTCCAATTAAAAATCTTACCTCGTGTCGCTTTACTCAACGGAGACTTATAATTAAAATATTTCGACCTATATAGTCCCAAAAATAATCACAACATCCTTCGAAAATCATTTAATCCTCGAAAATCCCAAAAATTACTATATAGGGAAATCCCCAAATTGCCAATTTATATTTAATTGTGGAATTTAATCGTCTCCAAAAGGGCGGGTTGTTACACTCATATACTCCAAACGGGATTCTTCACCACATTTCCTTAAATCAAAACATCCTTTTTCTATACACATACATCTAAATAAAATCCCCGGTTGGATTAATGAGATAAACCCCACCCATCATGTTGCATGCAAACTACGTGTAATTTGATGCCTTTTTAGGGTATGTAGGCGTATCGGGTCAAAACACGAGACTCGAATTCTCCTTGCATTTTTTATTCATATAATATTTATATATATTGTATTTTTTTATTCTTATTCGTGCTTTATCCAATTCATATATCATCGTTTCACCACAATGGTCGATATCCTAATAATTGAACGCATTATGTTTTTTAATTATTATTTTAGGAACACTCCTACAAATTATCTCACTACGCTGTTTTCCATGACATGAGTTGAGAAATTATATTCTCCATTTATATATACATATGCACACACTTCAGAGAGTTTTTCAAGAAGAATAATAACACATGACCACTAGAGACCGAAAAGGGTTGGATGGGTGCCTAACACCTTCACATTCCGTAACTTAGCCCCCTGAACCTTTGAAATATTAGTTTTTCAAGCATCAGAATGTGTTTATTTCATTCTCTTGAGGTGGCAACATTTCTTTTACCTATTTTGTGCAAAATAGTCTCGAGACTCTATGTCTTTATGTCACCCCATATTAACGATGGCCGAAGCGTTCCTCCTAGCGAAGGGCGCGATACCCTTCTTCTTCTCTCCCTCCAATCATGCACGTGAGCGCTAAGACCTCCCATGAGGAAGGGGAAGTAAGAATGAAAACTCGAGGATGGCCACAGTGGAGACTCCAATAGGGACTACTTATCATAAGAGGTCTAGACTCTGTAGGCATTGGTCTTATAATTTTTTTTATGTGTGCGTATGCACCTATCTCTCTGTTCCCTTTTCTCCTCTATTTATTTCTTGTATTTATTTATCTCATGATCACTTTTCACTTTCACTCACTTGTAAATATCTTCCATGAACACCTCACACTACTTAAACTTATACGTAGGATTACTTATATGCACATGTTTCACACACCACTTAGAATATCCATGATTAAGTTTCACTAGCACGCACCTCCACTTATCACACTTATATATTTATGATCACATGCACTTACCACACACCACTTGTAGTTGATCCATGCTTAGGTTCACTACCAGACACTTATAGATATTCACACATCACTTACTCACACGTATCCATTCTTAGCATAATTTTCATACTCGATGCTAGATTTACTCTTTATGATACTTGTACATTCTTCCCTATTAGTATAGTCCTCATTATGCCAAATAAAATTCTCTCTCTATAATATACTAATATATAATCTTGCATTTTTCACACTACATAACTAAGAGCATGGCTATTGACCAAAATTTTATCCCATACCGGGGGGTTACTTTTTGATGGGCGTTGGCCCGATAGGTCACAGTTAGCCTAAGAAATATGACTCTCACCTTCCACTATCCTTGTACATTCGACGTATATTGAATGGTCCCCCTACATTATTCTGTTTGACTGAACTCACGACAGGAGTGATGTAGCAAGGAACTCGTTCACATACGTCGAGTATAACTAATTCTATCTCACACATCATGTCTCCACGAGGTATATAATGAGGCAATTCACGTACACTCGAATATATCAAATTACTTGTCCACATGAATCGATTGCCCAAAAAAATAAAGAGTTTATCGTGGAAGTCATGCCAAGGGTGGAACCTTTCCACTAACCCAACAACTACATAAACCTCATATAGGCATTAGACCTAGGACACCCATATTTTTTTCCCAGTTACCACATGAAAATCAGTCGAAATGCCGGGTCAAAATGCAGCCTAAATTTTCACACGATTTTGTCTTTTTTCAAAACTGTACCCTTTCCATGAGCCTATAAATAAGTTTGTAAGGACACAAGTCTCTTGTTTAAGTCTTAATGTAGTGTTGGATCAATTTTGAACAAAAATACTTGAGTCATAGGATAGAGTTTTTGAGCATCCTTCAAGCCTATGACATGCTAAAGCTGAAGACATTATGGCCTACTTATCAAGAGAACATCATTGCCGAGTTATAGTGCCAAGTTTCACGTCATCAACATCATATTTCAAGTCTCCAAAGGTATGAATGCTTTTATATATTTGTAGGAGACTTGGAATAATTTTTAATGGGTGTAATGTTTATTTAAAATAACGTTTTGGGAATTTAAAATTGAAATATGTACACATTGTCATTTCGTTCAAAATTGTCGATCAAACGAGGTTGTCGTTCGAACGAGAATGTTGTTCGAACGAGTTTGCCAATGACTTTCCCATTTGGCCTTTGGAACTTTGTTAGAAGGTCATTTGAATGAGATTTTGTTTGAATGAAAATCTCATTTGAACGAGATTTCCAGAAGGAAAATATTTTGGAAGTTTTCTCCATGTTTCCACTTCTTTTGTCCCACTAACTTTTACCAAAATTAATATGTACGGGAACCAACATTGAAAAACTAACTTTTTCATCTTCTACAATCTCTAGAGAGAGTTTTGAGATCTTAATTCCTCTATGAAAAAGTTTATGTTTTGAGTGTTTTTTTTTCAAGAAAATCATTCTTAAACACTTTTGTTTACACCCATATTAGTTTATTCCGAGTACGACATATATATAAATATATATATATATATATATATATATATATATATTCTTGGAGTTTGTTTGGCACCAGGTTCACTTTTCTACCTAAGAAGAAAAGAGTTTGGGTTTACTTCTACATCCCTTAAATAAGAAGATTCTTTTGGTTTTTCTGTGGCATTCTCACATGGTGAAAGGCACCATGTCTGGTTGATGGTAGCTTTGTCTCAAGTGGTGGATTCCAAGGTTCCGGTGGACTCCACGATTATTCTTTAGGCAGAGGTTGAAGATAGTAGGAGCGCGTCAAGGCTTGAAGGGAGTCGAGTTGGTTGTGTAAGTACGCTTGTCGAGTCTTTGTAAAATTTCATACTGTACTTAGTGAATTTGTTAGTTCAGGGTCGTTCGAGTTTTTTTTCCCGATTTGGGTTTTTCCTCGTACATCGTGGTGTAGTGGTTATGAATTTATTTTATCTTGCAAATCACCTAGAATGCATGCTTAGGATTAAAGGATAAAATATGGTTTAATTCACTTCTCTATTTTAATTTGGTGCTAAAAAAAGTTTGGGTGAAACTTAAGTTGATTTAATTCAAGTCAGTAATTTATATTTACTAAAATTTTGTTTGTCCTAATTTGGTAATATTGAAAATATTGTGAAGGAAAATTTTAGGACTTGTGGTGAATTAATTTTGAGCTAAAAGTAAATTTCTAATAGTTAACTTCTTGTGTTAGTTTTTTTTGTGAGAAAATAATAATACTGGTTTGTGTGAATTGTGTGTGTGTGTGTGTGTGTGTGTGCTCACCATAATTCACCAATTTAGGTTTAATTTTAATTTTGCTTTTAGAAATTAAAATTTGTGTTTAAGTTAGTTTTTCACCTTTTTAAGAAAAGAAAATCAAATAAATTTTGAGAAATTAAATTGTTGTGTTAAACCATCTTTATTTCGCATTAAAGGAAACTGATTTTAAAAGAAGTTTAAAATTGGGGGTCTACATTTCCAATAAGTGGTATCAGAGCCGGAGCACTAATTTATTGCGTTAAGGTCCTTTTATATATTTTTGGTTTAAAAATGGAAATTTCCCCCTCTTTTAAATTTCCTATTTTCGATGGTTCTAATTAGACGTATTGGAAAGCGCATATGAAATCGGCACTAAAATCTATCGATGAGAAGTCAGTTGTTAACGAGTGGTCTCCACCTACATATTTGGTAGATAATGAGCGTATTCCAAAACCCACAGATAGATGGAGTGAGAATGAATTTAAACTTGCAAATTTCAATTCCCGTAGTTTAAATGCCTTGTTTAGCGCGGTCACACCAGATGAATTCTGACGCATTATGATGTGTGAAACTGCTACAGAAGCTTAGGATATTTTAAAACTCACACACGAGAGAACTATTGTCGTGAAAGCTTTTAAACTCCAAAACATCACCACTCAATTTGAAACAATCAAAATGAATGAAAAAGAAACATTTGCTGAATTTTATCTTATACTTTCCAATATAGTTAATTCATCTTTTAATTTGGGAGAGAAAATACCCGACGACCTAGTAATAAAGAAAATTTTAAGGTCCCTACCCGATAGATTTATTCCTAAGGTGACAGTTTTAAATTCTTTACCCACTTTAGCGTCTACGAAATTAGAAGAGCTCGTAGGTTATTTACAAACCTATGAACTGTACATGTTTCCCTCCAAAACTGAAAAGAAAATAGATAAGGTCGTTCCTTTGAAAACCCAAAAGGAGGAAAAACAAGTAGTAGATAGTGAAAGAGATAGTGACTCGGAAGATATGGCTATGTTTGATAGGAAGTTCCATAAATTTCTTAAATTTAACAAACATAAATTTAAAAATAATTTTAAGAAATTTGAAAATTCTAAGCATGACAAAGCCGAAAAGATCCCTAAAACTTTTCATGAAAATTTAAAAAGGGACGAGTCAAATAGGTGCTTTGGTTTTGAAAGGTATGGACATAGGTGTGGCCATCCCCCCCATCCTCGCGGCGGGCGGGCACATAAGGGAGGATCCTAGGTCCCGCGCGTCCCTCTCGGGAGCACTTCGGCCTGCGTCATTTGGGTGAGGTGAAAAATGTAGAGAGATTAGAATCACCCATCTATTTGACTCAAAATAGAGAAAAGAAAGGGAGCCATCCCGAAGGACATCATCCAAAGACATACTGATGCATATGAAACCAAAAATGATTCGAAAAGTTCCGGAGGCTAAGTTACGAAATGGGAAGGTGTTAGTCACCCATTCCGCCCTTTCGGTCTCTCATGGTTTTTTTGTTATTTTCCTTTATTTTCCCCGTGATATGTGTGCATGTGTATATATAGTGGAGATAGGAATCATCGGCTTGCACCATGGAAGAGGTAAAGCGAGTCATCTGTAGGAAGGTATAAAAATACTAGAAAATAGGATTTACACGGTTATCCTTACATTGACCGTTATGATGGGACGATAACGCATGTGGAATAATACGCCACTAAGAACAAATATATGTATATATATAATATAAGAGAGTGGAGTTTAGAGAAATAGAAAATGAGAGAAAAAGTAAAAATAGGACTCCAGTCTCAGGTTTTACCCCGAGACGCCTACGTAGCCTATAGAGGCATCAAAGTCCATGTAGTTCGCATGCAAAATGAGGGGTGGGGTTTATCCCATAAATCCAACAAGGGGATTATCTTATTTGTGTGTGTGTGTGTAGAAAAAGTGTTTTTGTTGTGAGAAAAGTGTAAGAAAAGTATGAGAATTGCCGTTTGGAATTTATGAGCAAACCCTCTTTTTCTTGTTTTTTGGGTTTTTATTTATATGAAAATAAGAGATGTGCAATAATACTAAATAAAAAGTATACTAGGATGTGTGAGATGAGATAATGGAAGTGCTAAGTAATAAAACAAGTTATTGCGAATTATGAGAATTTAAGGAGAGAGTTGAGAAAATTGGACCTTCTTGAAGATCTTGAGCTTGATCTTGATTGTTAGAGGGAAGCCCTTGCACTTGGATGATGATGGAGAGTGGTTAATTCACCAAGTATGATTAAAAGGATGATGAAAAGTGAAGGTTGGAAAGGGATTTGTGTGTGGAAATCACGCTGACTTCGAGAGAGGTTTTCTGGATTTGCTGAGAGTGATATCTATCAGATCTGGGATATCCTTGCAAGTGAGGTCAACGCCTACTTTTTATCGGCCTGGGGCATTTCTGATCAGCATATCCCTATTCCTGCCTATCGGCAGGTGCGTTTAGGCACACTGTCGATAGGCACGGTCTCGAACCTGCCGTTTCGCAGTGTCTTTTAGGCCTTTTCGGAAAATCGACAGTAAAACACAAACCATTGATTAGAATCACGCACGGGGTAGACCGTTGTAAATTTAATTCAGAGACCTTCAAAAGTCCTTTGGACTGTTCCCGGGTTTGGGAGTTTACTTTGGGTCAAATATGGCTCGAAAGCATTTGTCGGTCCATTAGACGGGGAATCGTCGGACGCAAATGGATCGTTCGTCCATATGGTAAGTCTGAATCGCGCACGGGGTGGACCGTTGGAAAGGTTAGGTAATGTACTTCGATATTACAAAGAGTTTGATCCGGTTCGGGGAGTTGACTTTGCTCAACCAATCCCTAGAAGCATTCGGTGACCTTTTAGAGTAAAACAAATCGTTCGTCCGTACCGTAAGCCAGAATCGTGCAATGGATGGACCGTTGGAAAGGGGTTTCAGTGATCTTCAAAGATTCATTCAGTCTCGGTTGAGTTGAAGATTTGACTTAGGTCAAACAGATCTCGAGAGCGCCCGGTGGTCTCGTGATTGAGTTTCAGGGGAAAATAGGTCGTTCATCCGCATGGTAAGTCAGAATCGTGCACGGGATGGACCGCTGGAAAGGGGTTTCAGTGCCCTTCGAAGATTTATTTAGTCTCGGTCGAGCTGAAGATTTTGACTTTTGGTCAAATGGAGCCTAGGAGTGCCCGATGGCTTCTAAGTCAGTACTCGGGGTATGACCTGGGTTTATAGTGATGAAGGGAGGTTCTAGGGACCTAAGGAGAGTTTATGGGGTAATAGAATGGGGTGTCTATAGAGCCCCTCGACGGGTGAGTTTGGAAGAAACAATGGTCGTCGAATAGACACCGCATAATGCTTTTAAGGGAGGATGGCCAATTCAGAGGGTCGAGGCCGATTCTGAGGACCTAAAGGAGCGAGGATGACCAATTCAGAGGGTAGAGGCTGATTCTGAGGACCTACAGAATGTGCTGGGGATAACTAATTCGGTGGGTAAAAGCCGCTTCTGAGGACCTAAGGGATGGTTTAGAGGAATGTTTTAGGCCAATTCCTGAGGAGGTGTTGGGGATGATCGATTCTACGGGTCGAAGCTAATTCTGAGGGATTAAAGATGAAGGTGACCGATTCTGTGGGGTGAAGCCAATTCTAAGGGCTTGAAGATGAGGGTGACCGATTATGCGGGTTGAACTAATTCTGAGGGCTTGAAGATGAGGGTGACCGATTCTGCGGGTCGAATCTAATTTTGAGGGCTTGAAGATAAGGGTGACCGATTCTGCATGTCGAAGCCAATTTTGAGGGCTTAAAGATGAGTGTGACCGATTCTAGGGGTCGAAGCCAGTTCTCAGGGATTAAAGATGGGGGTGAACAATTCTGCGGGCGTAAGTAGAGATGACCAATTCTGCGGGTCGAATCTAATTCTGGGGGTCGAAGCCAATTTTGCGGGCTTATGTAGAGATGACCAATTCTGTGGGTCGAAGCCAATTTTGCGGGCTTAAGGTGGGATGACCAATTCTACGAGTTGACGGGAATTCTATGGGCTTGTGTAGAGATGACCAATTCTGCGAGTCGAAGCCAATTCTGCGGGCTTGAAGATGAGGGTGATCGATTCTGCAGGTTGAATCCAATTATGAGGGCTTGAACATGAGGGTGACCGAATCTGTGGGTCAAAGCCAATTCTGAGGGCTTAAAGATGAGGGTGACCAATTCTGTGGGTCGAAGCCAATTCTGAGGGCTTAAAGATGAGGGTGACCAATTCTGTGGGTCGAAGCCAATTTTGAGGGCTTGAAGATGAGGGTGACTAATTCTATAGGTCGAAGCCAATTCTACGACCTTATGTAGAGATGACAAATTTTACAGGTCAAAGACAATTCCACGGGCTTATGTAGAGATGACCAATTATGTGGGTCAAAGCCAATTCTGCGGGCTTAAGATGGAGATGACCAATTCTGCAAGTCAAATCCAATTCTGCGGGCTTATATAGAGATGTTCTTGGGGAACTCTGTCAGGGTGATTTATCTTCTGTTTTTATTTTAGGCTGGGGGGCCGACTACTAGGGAAATCTTTTGCATCCTCTGAAGGAATAGCCAAAATTCCACTTGGGAGATTTAGGTGGCCCAGGGTTTGGATGTATTGCTTGGGGAAAATTAAGGCCTTTGGGTCATAGGGGGTGATCTTTAGAGATCCTCTAGGGATGTTGCCGGGAGGAGTTTTACTTGGTTTTTGAGAGTTTCACTGGGGAAATAGGTATTTCGCTTGAGGGAGTGCAAAGTTTTCTTGGTGAAAATATTCTAAATCCTTCCTGGGATTTTTAGGACATTCCTGGGAATTTTTGTACAAAATTTAAGGGAGGTGCCGGTCGGCATGGTTCAGAGGGTTCCATGCGAAAGTGGCGCGGACTTATGGACTACCTCGGGAAGTTAAGGGGTCATTTCCGATCGGTGGGTGAGAGGTCAAATTCGATCGTCATGACCCTTGGCATCCTATTTAAAGGGGCGAATTCCCTTTATTTTTCATAGCTTCTTTCTTTCTCCAGTTTTCCTCTGTTAATCGTTCTAGCATTCTGATCTCTAAGAAATGGCCGCCTCTCTGAGCACTGCAGCGCCTAGGGAATGATTGACTGTTGATGACTGGGCGAACATTGAGTGGAGGGCCAGGGAACCTCTTGCTTTGAGGAGTGAGAACTCATTTGACGCATTCGAGATGGTTGTGAATGAGAGGAACTTGTTACGAGAGACGTCGCGTCATCGCTCCTCGAGGGTGGTGAACCCTGGCAGTTATGTAAGTAAAGACTTTTGGCATTCTTGTCTTTTTGATGATTTTTTCTTCCTTCTTGAATTTTTGACAAGGTTTTTTCTTTTGACAATCTGATATCTATTTGAAGAACATGCATGACCATGGGACGACGGGGCTTAAGGACGTCTGGGATCATCTTCCACCTGTAGTGCGTTGGATGGTATCCTTAGCGGGTGTTGGGAGGTTGACGTCTGCGCTGGATGAGATGCCTTGGTCGACAGCGGTCTTATGCGCTTTAGGGGAGAGGTGGTGGGATACTATCCACACCTTACATTTCAGTTTTGGGGAGATGACCATTACTCCCATAGACATGTAGCACCTACTGGGGATGCATTACGATGGGGAGCAGATGGAGGTGGATCGCTCTCTAAGGGTGAGGCCGGAGGCGGTGAGGGCGGCGCTCGACGATGTAAGGAGGATAGTGTTTGGGGATTCCATCCGACTGTCCTTGATGAAGGATGTCTTGATGAGTAGGACGGGCTGTAAGTGAGGCAGATGGCCCGGTTGTTCATTTTGCTGGTACTGGGAGGTTTCATGGTGGCATCGAGTGGAGATGTCGTCCATTTGTGGTTCTTACCGTATTTGAGGATGTTTTTTAATATCCCTCTCTATGATTGGGGGAGTCTGTCTTTGGTGACCCTCTATTTTTTTTTGGATGCATTCAGTCCGTGCTGCCGGCAAACTTTTACTGGAGCCACGTATCTCCTCGAGGTATCCTTTAATTTTGCGCATTTTCCTTTCATGCATTCGCATTTTCCATATGCGTCTCTTTTTTATTGTGAATTCCTTTCTTTGGCAGACATGGTTCTATGAGGTGACTGGGTGCAATCCCCAGTTGATTGCCTTGAAGGACGAGACTGTTGGGACTTTTGTCGATTGTATCGATGGCATATGACCAATTCGCAGTCAAAGGGATCTCTCTCTCTGCAGGCAGTGCATCAGGTCTTGAACGGCTTGACCAGTGGTAGGTTAAGACTCTTTCTTTTTTAATCTTGATTTTTGGCATGTTCTGATTTTGTATTGACTTATGACTGTTGTGGATTTTCAGGTGACTTTTTACCCTTAGAGGATAGCCATTTAGGATACGGGGGCTACCGGGGTGAATGCGCAGATGAGGCATTTGTTGGCGCATGAGTTTGGCCGTTTTTGGTATCTCGTGGAGTGAGTGGTTCGGTAGATTACTGAGAAGGAGGTGGTGGTGCAACCTGCGCAGCCTCCTACGTCTGTGAGGCGGGGGCGGCTACACCCGGAGGATGCGAGGATCGCAGCTATGATCGGTGAGTCCTACTTGTTGTACATTGATAAGGCTGTGCCATACGACTATATGGACTTTTTAACGAGCTGGTTGATGGCGCCCAGCATATATGATGCCTTACCTTTCCCTCCTACGGGTTCGAGTCGGGCGGTGGGGTCTTCCCACAGCGTCGGTGGTCCATCGGCGGCAATGGCGGCGGCTTCAGAGAATCCCTTTGTTCGATTGCATACCCCTTCGTACAACATCTGGAGGGTTGATGGAGGGATGGCCCCCATGTTTCATCATCCTCATGCGATGGATCCGGAGGAGCTGGGTTTGACAGAGGAGGTTCTTTGTCCTGCGGTATACCTTATTCCTCTTTTTGGTTCCTTTTCTATTTTGATCCATCTTTGATACTGATTTTGCCTTGTTCTTGCAGCAAGTCCAGGTGTCGACTACTTGGACGAGGGACATTAGAGACTGGATATCTTCGACGACTGCCCACATTCGGGATGCGGCCCCTGTTCCTTCTTTCTTGGTGTCGTCTGCTTCGTCTGGGGAGGACTCTGGCTTGGGTAGTGGTGGTGCGTCGTCTCTTCGTAGGGGAAAGAGAGCACGTTGCAGGGGTGGAAGCTCTTAAATAGAGGGGTGAAGGGTATATGTGAGAGAGAGATAGAGAGAGGGAGAGAATGTGGGTTCGGGCTGAGTCCCATTTATTTTTTTATTTTCTTTTATTTCCAGCAAAATTTGATGTAACACAGAAGAATATATATATATATATATATATATGCAATGGAATGGGATTTTTTTTATTATCTTTGTTAATGGTGGATGAGTGAATGCATGCACATGTTATTTTTACTTTGCTGCCGAGACCATAAAAAGAGATATTTTTAGGATTTTGAAGCAAGGTTTTAAAAATGAGAAATTATATAGGGGTGGAAGAGGATTTTTTTGAAATTCTGTTGAGAATATCAATTTTATTTTTATTGGGTTTTTCTGATTTTGATAAAAAAGGAAAAAGGAAAATTTCCAAAAATGGGGGGTTGCCGATTGGCAAGCCCCTTACCCTACCTATCGGTAGTCAAGTCCCATCCCATTAATTCAAAGCTTTTGATTAGTTCCCTCTTTAGCTTCTTGTACTTTGTGGGGTAGGATTCCCTCCGATTTCTGCAGAGGTTATGTCTTTTGTGAGGGTTTTCAAGTATAAAAGGAGTAGGGGTGGAGTGTTTTCATCACACCTTCACATTCCTACTTACTCGCCTACTATCTCTTAGTCCTGTAAGATGGCTCTACCTGGTAGCATTGAGTTTGCTAACTATCTCGAAGCCTTGGAAGCGATGTGCTCTTATAATGTCGACAACGATGCTTTCAACATGCGTAGAGTCTCTTTGTGGCACAATCGGTCCATTGAGTGGAACATGCTGATGGCGGCGGTACAATTTTGGTACCCCGAAGACCATGTATTCCGCTTTGGGTTGGATGAAGTTTGTCCAACCTATGAGGAATTTTCTGTTATGCTGGGGATAAATCCCAGTGTTGGTGCGGCTTTACCCAAATTTTCCGGTTCTCCCAGGGATTTTTTGGCTGGGCTTCTTTGTATTTCACCTTCAACGACTAGATCACTGGTTGCTGGAGGAATAATATCCCTCCTGGAGGTGTTGCAGTCCGCGCATTTACGAGAAGTAGGTGATGTTGGCTATGGTCGAGTCGTTGCTCTGGGCCTAGTTTTAAAATTATTGCTAATGACTGGGTAACTGCTAGTGGATCCACAACTTACAGCCATTACTTTATGGATATCATACCGTCGCAATCATGCGACGGTGATACTGGCGAAGACCCTGAACGGTCTGGATGCTTGGCGAGAAAGTCGTTCTGACTTCTTGTGGGGTAGCCCCGTGATGCTGTTCATGTGGTTGTCTGAAAGAATCTGCCTGGTGACTCTTCCAGAATATCCTTTGTTGGTAGTACCCAACTTCTTTTTGCGTCACTTCTTCATTATTGGCCTGGATATTGGGATCTGGGAGAATTGGCTTGTGGAGCATGGGGCTCGGAATCTGTACTGGTTAGTGCCTTGGTGGGGACAACTGCTACCTGTTCTGGAGCTAGGATAATACTCGTATGTCTGGCTGGTTGGTCTCAGGCAAACCACTTTTTATTTACCTTAGCGGCTTCTACACCAATTTGGTTGGGCACAGGTGGTGCCACCTCAGACACTAGACTTCTTTTCGGTAGAAGATTTGACAGAGCGTCTGCGCATGCGGCTTGGATCTATGTGGGAGAATCGGTGTCCGTCGACCCGTCCTTCTCAGTGTGTTGGGAGAGTTTGGCATATCCATGGGGATTATATGAAGTGGATGTGGAGGAGAGTAGTTAGCAAGATGTTGGCAGTGGAGACTAGAAAAAGTGGCTTGTCTCTTTTAACACCATGGACGGAGGTGTTCTAGTTTTTTCAAAGCTGGTTCAAGATTATCGGTCCATGGAGTGTCTGCGACACTTTATTCAGGCAGGGGAAACTTGGGGACCCCTGGATGCAGATGATGATGACGGAGCAGGCTCCTCTGGTAGCTGTTGATAGGACTCCAGGAGAGTTTATTGTGTAATGGGGGATAAATGAGGGGATTTTATGGCTTTTTTAGGAAGGTAGGGGGAAGGGAGTTATCCGTTCCTTTATGTAATTGCACTGTAATTTCTTATTAGTGAAATACAAAAGTTTATGATCATCCGACTGTGCCTTTTGATGAATTTTTTATTGTTTGAATTATCTATACCGATCGCTAAGGCGTAAATAATCCTTTTGTTCAAATATATGTTAGAATGAACTGCCGTTCTCGGAGGTAAGAAAGGAATAGTATTTTATGAAAAAAGAAAGGGTCGTGGTCATGTAAGGTGTATGAGCTGCCTTCGTACCTCTGGGGTTTTGAAATTTTGTACTTTGTTTGAAAATGGTTGTTTGCAGAGGATCAGGACCACGTAGTTCTGGGTAGGGGAAATGAAGAGATTTTTTTAGAATAGAAAGGAGACGAGAAGAGTCGTAGCGTGTTGAGATTTCAAACTAGGGGTAGAACTTCTAGAGATGGTCCAGGTTGACTGGACGAGCCATCTCTTCCCCATCTAAGTCGGTGAGCATGGAAGCACCACCGGACAAGATCTTTTTGATAATGCAGGGGCCGCTCTAATTGGGCTTGAATTTCGCTTTGGGGTCCCATATGGGTTCTACTATTTCTTTGAGGGATATGTCCCCTTCTCGGACACCGCGGTCCTTGACTCTCTTATTGAATGAACGCTTTATTCGATGATGGTAGCCTTATATGTGGTGTAGTTCTTTTAATCTCCTTTCGCCTAGGAGGATCAGCTCATCAAGACGGATTTGGTACCAGTCTACTTCACTGACCTTGCTTTCAAGCATGACGCGTAACAAGGGTATCTATAGCTCCATGGGTAGGACTGCTTCTATATCGTAGACTACAGAGTAAGGAGTAACCCCAGTAGAGGTTTGAATTGAGGTTCAGTAGCCCTTGAGGGCGTACGGGATCCGATCGGCCTTATCTCGACAGCTTTCAGTCATCTTACTAATGATGGACTTGAGGTTCTTGTTGGCGGATTCAACTACACCGTTGGTCTCAGGTCGGTAGGAAGAAGATTTGTGTCTCTGAATCCCATACTCGTTGACCACTTCTGTAACTTCTGCCTCGAAATGTAACCCATTATCTGATACTAGCTTATGCGAGCGAGACCCCATACCGGTAGATGATGTTTTTCTTGATGAATTTGGCCACTTTCTTGGCGTTCAGCACTGCATATGATTCCTCTTCGACTTATTTGGTGAAGTAATCAATGGCAACTAGGATGAACTCATGACCGTTGGAAGTATTTGGTGTAACCTTCCCTATGATGTCGATACCCCAGGTGGAAAACGGCCAGGGAGAGGTCATGTTATATAATTCATGTGGAGACAAATGCTGAAGGTTGGAGAATTATTAGCATTTGAAGCATCTCCGGACATAGGCGGTGCAATCCTGGGTCATGGTGGTCTAGTAGTAGCCTTATCGGATGATCTTTTTAGCAAGCATGTGACCGTTCATGTGGGGTACGCATTCCCCATTGTAGTGCAAATGAGTTCCATTGAAGTTCCTTTTGAGCAGTGCTTTGTGACAGATGATGTACTGGGCGATGAGTCTTCGAAGGGTTTCTCGATCTTTCTTATTGGAACCCTTGCGATACCTACCATTATTGAGGTGGCGCCAGATATTATAGTATCGATAATTTGCTAGCTCGGGACCTTCTGTAGTGACGAGTTCAATATTGTGGCAGTGGGTTGGTTTGTCTTACTTTTGAACTAGGAAGTGGGTCATAATTATTCCTTAGGGCATGTCGACCATGGAGTCCAGGGTATAAAAGGCATCGGCTAGGTTATTCTTTGCTCGAGGTAGGTAACGAAAGGTGATATTTTGGAATTGGGAGGCTAATTCTTCTAAGTGCGCATGGAAGGATTGGAGTTTCTTGTCCTTGACTCTCCACTTTCTGAGAACTTGATCGATGATAAGGGCAGAATCCTCATAGACATATATGCATTGAATACCTTTCTCGAGATCAACTTTGAGGCCTACCGTGCACGCCTCGTATTCAGTCATGTTATTGGTACAAGGGAAATCCAACTTTATGGCGATGGGAGTGTGGGAGTCATCTGGGGTGATCAAAAGTATCCCAATGCCATATCCCTTCTTATTGGCAGTGCCGTCAAAGAACATTTTCCATCGAAGGTTATCTTGTGCAATGCAAAGGATATTTTCATCTGGGAATTCGGAGATCCAAACATCAGCTTCTTCTACGGGGTAATCAGGGAGTTAGTTATAGATGGATCTTCCTTTCATGGATTTCTACGTGACGTACACGATATCGAACTTAGCTAGGAGCATCAACCATCGGGCCATTCGGCTGGATGAGGCAGTTTTCTCAATCAGGTTATTGATGGGGTCCATTTAAGATATAAGCTTGATGGGGAAGGAGAGCATGTAATGTCGTAGCTTTTGGGTGACCCAGACAAGAGCGATACACGCCTTTTTCAAAGCAGTGTAGTTGACATCGTATCTGGCCATTTTGTGGCTGGCATAATAGATGGCTCTTTCTTTGCGAGAATCTTCAAGGTATTGGGCTAGCAAAGCCCCACTTGTAGTGTCGATTATGGTTAGGTATAAAAACAAGGGGATATCAGGCTGTGGTGGCATGAGTACCGGGGGTTGGGTCAGATATTGTTTGATTCGGTCAAAGGATTCTTAGAAGGCCTCGTTCCAATCCTTAGTTGAATTCTTTCGAAGGAGTTTAAAGATAGATTCACAGTTGGAGGTTAACTGGCTGATGAACCGGCTGTTGTATTGTAATTTCCCTAGGAAACCTCAGACTTCTTTCTCTGTTCGGGGAGGTGACATCTCAAGTATGGATTTTAGCTTGGCGGTATCTTCTTCAATCCCCTTCTCACTAACCATGAATCCCAAGAGTTTTCCCATTGTAATGCCGAAGACACATTGCTGCAGATTGAGTCTCATCTGATATTGTTGCAGTCGTTCGAAGAACTTTCGGAGAGCAGGAACATGACCTTCTCTAGTTTTGGACTTGATAATCATATCATCCACATATACCTCAACTTCTTTGTGAATTAAATCATCCAGGATGGTTGTGGAAGCCCTCTGGTAGGTAGCCCCAGTGTTCTTAAGACCAAATGGCATGACAGTGTAGCAAAAGTTTCCCCATGGGGTGATGAATGCGGTTTTTTCTTGGTGGTCTGGGTGCATTTTGATTTGGTTATATCCGATAAACCCGTCGATGAATGACTTGAGAGCATGACTGGTTGTGTTGTCCACGATCATGCTGATATTGAGTAGCGTATAATCATCCTTTAGAGACGCTTTGTTCAAATCCCAATAGTCTACACACATCCGAACATTTCCTCCTGATTTCGGCACGGGCACTATGTTGGCTAGCCATGTGGGATATTCGATCACACGAATGAAGTATACGTTTAACTATTTGACCACCTCTTCTTTGACCTTAAGCGACCATTCGGTGCAGAGCTTTCTCAACTTTTGTTTGACCGGCTTGTAATCTGGGATAGTGGGAATCTCATGCTGACCTATTTCAGGATCAATGCCAGGCATATCATCGTAGGACCATGAGAAGACATCCACGAATTATTTTAACAATTCTTCGAGTTGTACACGCTCATGCTCGTCAAGGGTATCCCCTATCCTAATCTCGCACAGTTGGCTACTAGAATCAAGGTTAACAACAACAGTCTCTGCTTCATTAACTTGAACGCGGTTATGTTATTTATTATTAACCTTATTTAGATCAGTTAAGAATTGTTCATTTGCAAAATCATCATCATCAAAAGTTTGATTAGAATCCAAACAGTTAATGTAAGGCACAACAAGCTACTCAAAATCTTCGTTTATTTCATTCATAGGAAAAATAACATTAAGAACCCCATCAAAGGAGGAATCTATTACATTTGAGCAAGGATGGGCAACAGAAGAAGAAAAGGGGTAAACTTTAGGATTAGGGGAGATTTCAAGAGGTAGAACTGGCGCAGCATGCCAGTTGAGGAGAGGTATATCAACAACTTTAATCAGGGGGGACGGATCCGGTGATATAATGCCTGAGTGAATCATGCAGAGTGTCAGCCCGAGTGTTTGTAAGTTGAAGGGATCTTCGGAGTCACTTTCCTCGGTCTCTTCAGTATCTTTGATGAGCGGTTGTACTTGGTGTTGGGAACCTTCGGCCCACGGGTATCTGTCTTGGAAAAGGATCTCCATTTTAGGCTTCATCTTCTTGTCTGTATGGTCATACCATGGTTCCGAAAAAGCTACAAAAGGGGAAGTTCTCACCCTCTTTGATGAATCGTCCATTCAAGGAGTCACCTAGGATAGTCTGGACACGGTCTAGTCTTCTCTTTGGTCGAGACTAGCGGATCATTCTGAGCTCTTGTTCTGATGGTTGATACCCCAAACCAAAAGGAGGTAAATCCTTTTTCAGTTCAATGGGCTCAAGTATACCTTGGTGTCTTTGTCCTAGCCCCAATCCGAGCATGAATTGCATGTTTCTGAACATCTAAATCATATTGACGTTGCCATAAGGGTCGTATTATGGACAAACCATTTCTTTGAAGTTATCCCCTGTCGAGAGTAAAAGTGGTTCAACTCGAAATCCTATTAGGAGCATATCATTTGACCCGTGATGTATCTCAAGGATTGGACTACTGGTACCCATCTGTCGGCGAAGAACTTTAATTTCTGATGGAGTGAGAAAGACACTCCCCTGATACTATGGAGCCAAGGTCATCCTAGCAATAGGTTGAAACTGGATGGGATGTCAACAGCTTGGAATTCGATGACAGGGTTTATAGGGCCAGCCCCTATTACAAGCTTTATGGATCCCATCACCTCTCGATGGGTATTATCATAGGCATGCACAGCAGAGGAGGTTGGAGCGAGGTATCTTTCTTTTAGGCCTAAAAATTTGAAGGTTCTCAGTGGGAAGACATTCAAGGTGGATCCATTGTCGACAAGAGAGAGTGGTACGACCTTTCCCATAACTTCTATGGAGATGTTGAGTGCATGACTGTGGTTTGGCCCAATCTTGGGGATTTCTTCTTCAAAAAGGATAGCATTCGGGTAGAGGTTAAGGATCCGACCAAATTTACTGCTTCTTTTGGTGTGGTAGAAGGAGGAACTGTGAGTCCAATGAGCAACTTGATCAAAGTGTTTCTGTGTAGCCGAGAAGACATGAAACGCCCCCATAGAGTGATGCTAGATTGAGTTTTCTTTAGTTGGTCGAGGATCTTGCTCTCCTCGAGGGTCATTTATGGTATAGGAAGGTTTTTAACGCCCTTCCCCTTGTCATTGGCTGGTAGTGAGTTTGGGATCTCGTAATGCCTCCCTGATCTGGTTATGTGATTTACTGAAGAAGGGAAGAACATGAATCCCATTTCCTTATCAATCTCGAGTTGTTCTACCACCTTGTTTATTTTTTTGAGGAGTTCTCCAAATGATATCATTCCACACATGTCAGCTAGCGGTCCAGTTTTCTCGAACGCTTGTTCTTCATTCGAATCTCTGAATTCTTCCTCCCATCCGGTGGCAACAATTCTTTCTTTCCATGTAAAGTTGATGCATTCCACAACTTCAACAGCTTCTTCATATAGGTCATCCCATTCTGTGGGGATGTGTAAGGGTGAAGGGACGAGGTGCCCTTGTAGCTTCAAAGCATCAAGTAACTCGATCATACTGCAAATGTTGTTGGTTTGCCTGAATAATTCTGCCACGATCTGGATGACAACATCCAGACTGACTTCAATGATTGGTACCACCCAACTATCTTACTCTCGGGCCCATTTTCGTGCTTCCAAGAATAGCGTTCTGAACCTTTGGCAATCAATGATCATCTGCGAGGGTAATTTCAGCCCGAACTCTAGGAGTTCGTTTAATAGTTCTGATAATTCCATGCTTCCATTTTTAGAACGGGTACAAACAGCGATGCATGCTCTGGTAAGGAGTGATAGTGCCTGATCAGCGAAGCTAGTAGGGTGTAGGAGGAAATATGGGCAAATTTGGAGAGGTTTAGGAAAGTATATGGGTATGATTTGAGTTGAGGGATCAAATTTTGGGTTCTCTTCTAGAAAGATGTCATTGGCATGATTTGGAGGTGGGTTATGAGTAGTGTTTCGCTTAGGATTGGCTGATGGGGCGATGGTACCCCGGTCAATTAGAACATGGATTATGTTTCGAAGGTGAAAGAATTAGTCAGTGGTATGGCCATCTATTTGGTGAAAGGTGCAATGGGCATCTGCCTTGAAGTTTCTTAGACGTGGATTTGGCAATGGACGGGGATCCAAAGGTTTGATAACGTTTCAGCTTAACAAGGCTTGATAAACTTTGGAGAGGGGAGCATGGAGCTCGGTGTATTTCTTTCGGCTCGGGACAGGGAGGGTTTCTGGTTCCCATAAGGTGATTGGTTGAGAGATGTTATTAATGGTTGAGACTGTAGCACTAGCATGCTTATCATATTTTCTATGGGTGAACTTTTTGGACATTTTCTTTGGTTCGACATCTGTTTTAGCAAGACCTTCCTCAATTTCTACTCCTGCTTCTCTGGGAGCTCGGAAGTGGGGATAGTATTGTCCTCCCATCGTTGCTCGGACATGGGGTAAGAACTTCTTCTTCACTATGCTGGCTTGTTCTTCCTCTAAAGGCCGATTGGTCATGGTTGCTACTTTTTCCCTCCATCGGGCTATGAATTTACTGACTGATTCCCCAGAGTTCTGTTTGAGCAGCTCTAAATCATGGTGGGTGACCTCAAGCTCTTCGTTGTATTTGTACTATGACATGAATTCTCGGGCTACATCCTCCCAGCTACGAATTCTGGATTTTTTGAGACACAAAAACCATCGGAGGATGTTATCCTTCAATGTTTGCTGAAGTAATTGGGCCATCACTTCTTCGGAAGCCCCTAGTAGAGTCATGGAGTTGTGATAACTTTGGAGATGAACAATTGGGGGTCGACTTCCTCTGAATTTCTCGATATTCCGCATCTTAAACTTCTCGGGTAACCTCGCTTTAGGATAAGGAGACATGTTAATGTAGTCCATGTAATTTCCTGAGATTATGACTTGGTCAAACTTCTTGGTGAGCATCTTGAGGTCCTCTTTGACCTTGTTCAATTCCTCCTCTTTTGGACCAACGATCATAGGCAAGTTAGCCCCATGCTGGGCAAGATTTGGCATCAGAAGCTGGGCAGGCGGTGGCCCATTAGCAGGAGGGGCACGTGGAGCGTGCTGATACTCTTTGGGAACCCATATGGCCTCGGCTAGATCCATAGGAAGAGTGAATAGGGCTTTGAGTTCTCGAGGAATGAGAACCTGGTTTCGTTTCATCTCTCGGACCTCAGTTTGGAGGTAGTTAATCTTGGACACAAGCCAATCTAGGACTGCCGTCAGATCTGGCTGCACAATGGGTACTTGAATGTGTTCGCCATGAAAGGCGGTTGGATACCGGACTCGAAAGAAGTAACAGGGGAACGGATGGAACTACGGGGTGATTTAACTGAAGACCGAAGCCAACAGGGAGCCAGGCCAAGGGTTTGCGATCGACCTGAGAAGTCACAAAATGGGATTTATTTTTGAGAAAAAGGGGGGAATTTTTTTTTTTACATTTAAAGACAAAATATTTTTGGATTTTTGATAAATAGAGGAGAAATGTTTTTGGACTTTTGATAAGGAAAGGAACAAATATTTTTAGATTTTGGATAAAGAAAAAGGAGAATTTTATTTTTGGAGACGGTCTCATCATGATTATTACAATTATTATGTTTTCACTGGTATTAATTCTCCTAAATGAAAAATAAAATGCCATATGGGACACAAGCCTGGAAAATTTGGTTTTGTAAAATATGCAAAGCTATGGTTGGACTTGTGACCAGACTCACGGACAGGGTCCTATTTTAAAAATGTATGAAAATTCGGGCGACAGGCCGACCCAGAATTTCGGCAGAGTTTCAGGTTGAAATTGGCAATCTAACCTGTGTGTCCTAGGCATGACACCTATATGCAGGTATGCAGTTGTTAGGATGAATCGAAAAGGGTTCCCCCCTTTGGAGTGACTTCCACGATATACGTCTTGCTCTTGCAGACAATCGGTACGTGTGGACAAGTCATTTGATATACCTGAGTGTACGTGAATTACCTCACCATATACCTCATGGGGACTGTATGTGTGAGACAGAATTTGATATACTCGGCATACGTGAATGAGTTCCCTGTGATATACCTTGCGCATGACTTCGATCAAGCGGTACGATGCGGGGTGGCCGTTCGATATACGTCGAAGGTACTTGGCCAATGGAAGGTGAGAGTTATATTGCTTAGGCTAACTACGCCCTGCCGGACCAGCGCCCATCACGAAGTGACCCTCCAGTTACTGGGTAAAAATTTGGTCAATAACAATGCTCTTTGGTTATGTCGTGTGAATCATGCATGATCCTCTTATTAGTATCTTATGAGGATGTATTTCTTGATTATGCCAACAGGGAGCAAAGTACAAGTGCCAATGGTACACCAAGTATGGATGGATGATGCGTGCAACATGTGGATATATGTGACCCTAGGTGCACGTGGTGCGAAGTGTACAAGGAGAATTTTCTACAAGTGTGTGAATAGAAGCATAAGCATGGGGTACACATCAGTAATAAAGGGGAACATGGAAATAAGGGGAAAATATAAATAAACATAACACCCATGTAAATAGAGTCTAGCCCTCAAAATAAGTCCCCATCAGAGTCGCCACTGTATCCATCCCTCCCATCCTCGCGGCAGGCGGGCGCATGAGGGAGGATCCTAGGTCTCGCGCGTCCCTCTCGGGAGCACTTCGGCCTGCGTCATTTGGGTGAGGTGAAAAATGTAGAGAGATTAGAATCGCCCATCTATTTTACTCAAAACAGATAAAAGAAAGGGAGCCATCCCGAAGGACATCATCCAAAGACATACTGATGCATATGAAACCAGGAATGATTCGAAAAGTTCCGGAGGCTAAGTTACGAAATGGGAAGGTGATAGGCACCCATTTCACCCTTTCGGTCTCTCATGGGTTTTTTTGTTATTTTCCTTTATTTTTCCCATGATATGTGTGCATGTGTATATATAGTGGAGATAGGAATCATCGACTTGCACCATTGAAGAGGTAAAGCGAGTCATCCGTAGGAACGTATAAAAATATTAGAAAATGGGATTTACACGATTATCCTTACGTTGACCGTTATGATGGAACCATAACGCATGTGGAATAATATGCCACTAAGAAAAAATATATGTATATATATAATATAAGAGAGTGGAGTTTAAATAAAATAGAAAATGAGAGAAAAAGTAAAAATAGGAGATCGAAAGAAAAAGTAAAAATAGGACTCCAGTCTCAGGTTTTACCCCGATATGCCTACGTAGCCTATAGAGGCATCAAAGTCCACGTAGTTGGCATGAAAAATGAGGGGTGGGGTTTATCCCATAAATCCAACCAGGGGATTCTCTTATTTGTGTGTGTGTGTGTGTGTGTAGAAAAAGTGTTTTAGTTATGAGAAAAGTGTAAGAAAAGTATGAGAATTCTCGTTTGGAATTTATGAGTAAACCCTCTTTTTCTTGTTTATATGAAAATAAGATATGTGTAATAATACTAAATCAAAAATTATATTAGGATGTGTGAGATGAGATAATGGAAGTGCTAAGTAATAAAACAAGTTATTGCGAATTTATGAGAATTTAAGGAGAGAGTTGGAAAAATTGGACCTTCTTGAAGATCTTGAGCTTGATCTTGAATATTGGACGGCATCCCTTGCACTTGGATGATGATGGATAGTGGTTAATTCACTAATTTTGACGAATAAGATGATGAAACGTGAAAGTTGGAAAGGGATTTGGGTGTGGAAATCACGCTGACTTCGAGAGAGGTTTTCTGGATTTGCTGAGAGTGATATCTATCAGATCTGGGCTCTCCTTGCAAGTGAGATCAAGGCCTCCTTTTTATAGGCCCAGGGCATTGCCGATCGGCATAGCCCTGTTCCTTCCAATCGGCAGGTGCGTTTAGGCGCACTGCCGATAGGCAGGGTCTGGGACCTACCGTTTGGTAGTGTCTTTTAGGCCTTTTCGAAAAATTGGTCTCAGAACGCAAACTGTTAATCAGAATTGCGCACAGGGAAGATCATTTAAAAGGAAATTTAGAGACCTTCTAAAGTCCTTTGGACTGCTCCCGGGTTCGGGAGTTGACTTTGGGTCAATTATGGTTCAGAAGCATTCGTCAGGCCAATGGATGGGGAATTATCGAACGCAAACGGATCATTCGTCCGCATGGTAACTCCAAATCATGCACGGGGCAGACCGTTGGAAAGGTTAGGAGATGTACTTAGACATTCCAAAGAGTTTGATCCGGTTTGAGGAGTTGACTATGGTCAACAGAGCCCTGGAAGCATTCGGTGACCTTTCAAAGTAAAATAGGTCAATCGTCCATACCGTAAGTCAAAATCGTGCACGGGATGGACCGTTGGAAAGGGGTTTCAGTTCCCTTCGAATATTCATTTAGTCTTGGTCGAGCTGAAGAGTTGACTTAGGTCAAACAGAGCCTCAGAGCGCCTTGTGGCCTCCTGATTGAGTTTCAGGGGGAAAATAGGTCGTTCGTCCGCATAGTAAGTCAGAATCACGCACGGGATGGACCATTAGAAAGGGGTTTCAGTGCCCTTCGAAGATTAATTCAGTCTCGGTCGAGCTAAAGACCTTGAATTTTGGTAAAACGGAGCCTAGGAGTGCCTAATGTCTTCTAGGTCAGTACTCGGGGTATGACTTGGGTTTATAATGATGAAGGGAGGTGCTAGGGACCTAAGGAGAGTTTAGGGGGTAACATAATGGGGTGTCTACAATAGGGCTTTTGAGTGACCCACTAAACTAAGGAGAGAGGATAAAAACCTATTTCATACAATGCCACCCTTAGTGATAGTGATAAGGAAAAGGGACCCAATTCTCTCATTGAGTGCAACTTTACTGCGTTCATTACTAGTTATGTAAGTGATAGTGAGAAATCATTCAATGATGACTCCTTAATACATAACACTTTCGAGGCCTTTATTTGTAAAGCTCTAAATCATGATGGTAGTGAGAGTGAAGAAGAGACAGAGTGAAAATGAAGAAGTGGTTGATGAGAGTGAACTTAAATTTGCATTTCAATAACTATATGATGAATCCATTAAATTAAAAAGAGAAAATTTGAAGTTAGAAGCTACTTTAAAAGAGAGTGCCAAGGTCGTTGATGAGAGTGCCTTAGTGGATGACCTTAGGACACGAGAGAGAGCTCTTCGAGAGAAACTGGAGTATGTAGAGGGCGAGAGAGATAGCCTTAGAGGTTTGATGGAATCCTTGAAAAAGGAGCTTCTCGAGTTTGAAGAGAGAAATGGTTTTCTGGAGTCTAGGATTATGTAGTCTCAGATGAAAGTGAGAGACTCAAGTAGACTCAAATTTGATTTGGAGATTCATTCGAAGAAATTAGATAAAATCTTTGGAATGATCCAAATTAAAAATGACACTTATGGTGTAGGCTTTGATTCTTGTAACGATTCCACTATTAAAGCCAAAGCCAATGTTTCAGGAGAATTCTCTAGGAACAATGTTATAAATCATCCCTTAAGTAAGTCTTTTCGCCGAGTATTTAGGTGATCTTTTTGTGTTCGAAAAGGTCATCTTAAGGAGTTTTGTTTTGATCTTAAACGAGGTCCTAGAAAATCCCAACGTAAGGCAACCGAGGTAGCCAAGATTCCTACACCCCGAGATCGTCATTTGTCATTGGTTTGGTTTAGGAGATCCCACTTGGTAGCTTTACAAGAGAGGATTTTTTATTCTCATTTACTTTCACACGATACCCCCCTTGATTAATCAAATGGTTAAATGTGTTAGTTATTTGCATACTCTAGCTTTTTGTGGTTCATATTATATATCCTTGCTAGTTGTATGCATGTTTAGTCATTTTCTAGTCATTGCTATATCACATATCTCATGCTAGAAATATGATGTTTGTTTATCTTTTGTATTATATTTATTTTAGTTTGAATTAAATGAAAAATACAAAAAGATTGTTTTAATCATTTGTGTTTTACCTTTTTAGTAATTTTGGCTTAATGAAAAATAAATTTGATTTTTCTGTGTCTTTTGAGTTAATTTTTTTGTTTGTTTTGTTAAAAATTTCATAAAACTCAAAAAAAAATTGTGTGTATTTTGGTTTTACACACCTTCTGTGGCATATGTTTGTGTTTGAATCCCTTCTTTTTTGCTTCCATGTGGCTAGAACTTTTGGTTAAAATTTTAATCCTTAAAATGTTCTTTATCATGCTTACGTGGAGTAGTTTAAGTTTGACTTACTTAATAGATTCACTTTTGTATGCCTTTTCACACATATACATGAGCTCTTTTAAACTTTTAACTCCACATGTATATTTGAGCTTTGTGAGGTGTTCTCCTACCAATCTAGTCATCTACGTATTATGTGACCTAGGAGGACTAGTGCATGTTTAAAAATCATTGCACGTGAGATTTGTGTGATATAAAAAATTGTTATATGAATGTGCATGGGGAAGGGCCCCGAAAGGAAATATTATCCTTTGCGAGTAACCCACCTTATGGAATCGACCTAAAATAAATACATGGTCCAAAGGCATAAAACAAAAATATGGCATTAAAGTTAAATTATTTGCCAAGTCCTATTTAGTTTAGTTTTATATATTCATTCAAAAGAATTATTATGCTTGTTTTGAGGGAGATTTGATGATAAATCAACGATTTGCACAATGTCCATTTATCCTAATTGCGCTTTCATTGTTATAACTCTATTGGTTTGTAGAATCATCAATATGCTAGTCTTGTATGCATTGTGTTTGTTTGTTCATAGAGTTCAATTTATCTTGTCACATAAGGCTAAATCTTAAGTTGATAAAGTTTTGCAATCAAATAAGAACTCCGTGAAAATGTTTAACTGATTGGGTTTTAATTCATTGGTATCTTGTTCACACCCCTTCTCTTCCGTTTCCATCTAACACATTTATGTCATAAGAGTGTGGAAAACTCATTCTATAATATTTTGTGTCATTTGTGTGTTTATATCGATATATGTGTGCTTGTGCATCTTGTTAGATCTAATGTGTATACATATATGATATTTTTGCTTGTTTAAGCCTTTGCCAAATTAGCTAATCCATTTATGCTTTTTACTTCATAATTGGAATCTATTGTATTGCATATTTAGTTTGATATCACATGCTTAGTATCTTATATATCAAATTGGTATTATTTTTATTGCATTATTAGTTGGTATCCTTTAATGTTTGTATGGATTAGTTATGATTTTGTTGCCTATATGCTTTCATGTTCTTATCAACTTATGCTTCATCTTGTATAACTAGTTCTTTTGTCCTTTGTCTATTCCTGAACAAAAAGGGGGAGAATGATAGGGGGATAAATGGTATCAATGATAGGGGGAGAAATGGTATCTAATCCTATTATAATCATATCTTAGTTTAGGAGATTTAACTTAGGGGGAGAGGTCTATCTTCTTAGGTTGATCGTAGTTGATAAAGGAGAATTAATTTAGGGGGAGTATTTATTTCACATGCAATTAATATTTTAATATTCTTGATATTGCCTATGCGTTTGATAGTTTGCTTAAGTGTGCAGGAATTCTTCTAAGTGGCAACTTTCATCGGCAAAGATTTTGATCCTTGGGTTTTGTGTCAAACTATGTATTTTTTTGGTGGGTTGTTTTTGAGTCTAGTAGAGCTTGACGGACCTTTAGGATTTTATTTTATTTTTTGTCCTAGAATAGCCAAAGGGGGAGATTTTTAAGGACACAAGTCTTCAATTGAGTCTTAATGTATTGTTGGATCAATTCCAGAAAAAAATGCTTGAGTCATAGGATAGAGTTTTTAAGCGTCCTTTAAGCTTATTACATGATAAAGTTGAAGACGTTACGGTCTACTTATCAAGAGTACATCATTACCGAGTTACAGTGCTAAGTTTCACATCAACAACATGATATTTCAAGTCTCCAAAGGTATGAATGCTTTTATATATTTGTAGCATACTTGGAATAATTTTTAATGGGTGTATTGTTGAAAATCTGTTACTAAAGCCGTTTAATAAAATTAAACTATTTAAGTAACTCCGAACAGTTTTTTGAAGAAACTCTTTTCTTAAAAACCAAAACTATTTTGAACACAAGATGTGTTTTATAAAAGTATGTACGAGATCTATTCAAGATTTGGTTAACAAGTTTATAAAACAGTTTAAACAAACTTTAAACTCAACACAACCAAGAATGATATGAGAAGATGTAGGAAGATTAAGAACAAGATTTTTTACGTGGTAAAACCTCACCCAACTGAGGAAACATCCATGACTCCCTCTACGGATTAAAACAAAATTCACTATAAATAAATTTTAACAGTTACAAACTATATAACAAACATGCATACAACTCAGACCTATATAAGTTTAGGAATGTACCCTCTGGTTTCCTTGTAACTTCTCTACAGTTCTGATTGTTGATGTTGCTCACCCAGTTTGTTAACTCCCAATTTGTTCAAGCTCTTTACGTCGACTCTTGTTCACAAGATCTTATTACCAACACTTTTCGTGTGGTAGAGTGAAAGTGTTTGTGGAGGTGCTCTCTAACACATGCATGCACACACACACACACTTATTATGTACAATCAGTCCTAACAAATTACATATAAGTCTATATGCAGTGACTTTTCTCTTTCTCTCTTCTCACAAAACTCAACCTTTTTTACCTTTAAAGCAATCCCAGAATCCACGGCTATCTTGCTCAGAAGACGTATCAAGATCTTAATCAATCTCTATTTTTGAAAAGATTTTTGAGATTGAAAACCACCAAGTACGATTCCAAACTAGGTCAAAGGTCTTGTTTCAAGAGAACTAGAAACAGAAAACATTATTGTTGATTTCAAAGTTAAAAACAAACTTTTTAGAAAAGAATCAACAATATATTTCTCAAGCTGAGAAATAAAAATGCAAACTAAGTGTAATATACCATGAAAAACTCAGATCTGAAATTTTTATATAAAAGAAAAATAGATCTAAGAAAATGATTAACTTGAAAACAAGATCTCAAGAATGAAGAGGTTACAGCAACAAACAAACTCTCAAATCACCTCTCAAAACACTCAAACACTCAAGGTTATGTTTGGGAAAATACAGGGGTTTGAAGATTTATATTTGGTTTGAACTGTTTGGACGATTTAGGGTTAGGGTTAGGTTTACTAACTCTTTCTCTCTCTTCTGGTTTCTCTCTTTCTCTCTCTTTTCTCTCTCTTTTCTCTCTTCTCTCTCTACTCTCTTATTTTTTCTCTCAAAGGACGAAATGGCAAAAGTCTTCTAATGCTGAGAGTAGGAGCCTTTTAATAGGAGGCTGAGAAGGTTGGAGAATGAGGATTGAAATCGATGGACCAGATTGAGTCAAGATGGATTGACTCTAATCCAAGGGCTCACGATATGCGGTGGTTTAAAATTCTCCTGATTGGTCCAAACAGGGTTCACAGGGATTATGAAAGGGCGCATGCAGATCGTTGATAAAAACGATCCAAGGGTTGAAAATAGGTGCTGGTTTACACTCTGTGAAGAAACACAATTACAACCAATCAGAGGGCAACAGGTGTTGGACAATAAGACGGGATAAAACGCGCATCTGAAAATAATTACAATGAACACCCTGAAGCCTCTGCCGCTTTCGGATTCTACCCAAGGCTACTTTAGGCCAATAAAACCAACAATATGAAATAGCATATTGACCCCACAAACTTTTAAAACCAAGTTTTAATTTATTAAAACCTTATTTTAAAATGTTTATAAAATCCCAAAAAATATTTAAAAAGCAATATTAGGGAGTTAAACACACTCAACATATATACACACATTAATATGCAATATGACATGTATATGATCCATTCTACTATGTGTGAGTGTTGGTAATGAGGTCTAGATCACTTCAATCAATGATGAAATAGTAGTGCAAGCTCTGAGGTTCTTTGGATTCTAGGTTAGACATAATTTTGTCACAATTTCAAAACTAGATGAACACTTATACAATATAGACTCAAATGAGTCAAGAGTATAAGGTGCTTCAATCTCCCCCTTTGGAAATATGAGACAAAATCTCCTTTGAGTAATCTAGAACTCGTAGGGCAACAACAGAAAGGAAACCTATTCCTAAAAAATCTATCTACCCAAATCCTAGAAAGCAAAAGTACATAACTCAACTATTTACAATTTAATACCCTATTACAACTGTTGAAAATAACTGTACAAAAACCTGCAATGAAGTACTAAGATCAAGCTGTTTGGCATATGTACAGAATCATTAGAGACTCAAATTTCTCCCCCATTTTGTCTCAAATAGACAAAGGGAAGAAATAAAGAGATCAAAGAGATTAATCAGAACACACCATACCAATAGATTTACGCAAAGAAATAAATCGATTGTAATCCAATGGTTTGGTAAACATATCTGCGAGTTGCAAATCAGTAGGAAGATAATTGATTTCTAATTCCTTAGTTTCAAGTAATTCGCGTATAAAGTGATGTCTTATTTTTATGTGCTTTGTTCGCGAGTGTTGAACAGGGCTTTTAGAAATATTGACCGCACTTTGATTATCACAATAGAGATGCAATTGGTTTTCTTGAATACAATAATCACTCAACATTTGTTTAAGCCATAGTAATTGAGCACAACAGCTACCAGCGGCTATGTATTCAGATTCAGCTGTTGAGAGTGATGTGCAGTTTTGTTTCTTACTACTCCATCCTACCAAGTTATTACCTATATAATAACATCCTCCTCATGTGCTTTTACTATCATCAGTACACCCGGCCCATTCAGCACCAGTGTACCCAATTATAGTGCTCGGTGTGTCATTAGTGTACCAAAGTCCTAGATTTAGAGTGCCTTTTACATATTTAATGATTCGTTTAACCGAATTCAGATGGCTCTCTTTAGGGTTATTTTGATATCGAGCACAAATACACACAGCATACATAATATCAAGACGCGAGGCAGTAAGGTATAGTAAGGTTCCTATCATACTACGATATAGTGTAGGATCTATGGGTTTTCCGATTTCGTCTTTAGAAAGTTTTACCGTAGTACTCATCGGTGTTTTAGCATTTTTAGCACTCTCAAGGCCAAATTTCTTTACTATCTCTAAAGCATACTTAGATTGCGAAACAAACAATCCTTCTGAATTTTGTTTGACTTGAAGACTTAAGAAAAATTGCAACTCCCCCATAAGAGACATTTGACACTCCTTATGCATTATTTCAGAGAAGGATTTTACTTCTGAGGGAGAAGTTGATCCAAATATAATATCGTCAACATAAATTTGAGCAATAATGATGTGTTTGTCTAAATGTTTGACAAAAAGGGTTTGATCATTTCCACCTCTTTTGAAACCTTTATCTAAGAGGAAACTGGAAAGACGCTCATACCAAGCTCTAGGTGCTTGTTTAAGTCCATACAAAGCCTTTTTAAGAGGAAATACATGATTTGGATATTGAGGTTCAATGAACCCTTTAGGTTGTTCTACATAGGTCTCCTCGGTCAATATTCCATTAAGGAATGCAGATTTGACATCCATTTGGTAGAGTGTAAAATGCAAGTGGCAAGTTATAGCAAAGAGAAGACGAACATATCCTAAACGAGTAACAGGAGCAAAGGTCTTGTTAAAATCTATTCCTTTAATTTGAGAATATCCTTGAGCAACAAATCTAGCTTTGTTTCTAATGATTATCCCACTTTCATCAGATTTATTTTTAAAAATCCAACGTGTGCTAATAACATTTTTGTGATCAGGCCTAGGTACAAGATACCAAACATCATGAATGACAAATTGAAGAAGTTTTTTCTGCATAGCAGAAATCTAGTAAGAGTCATTCAATGCATCATTTACATTCTTTGGTTCCACTAGGGAAACAAAACATGCATAATGTGCATAATTTCTTAGTTGAGATCTTGTACGTACTGGCTCACTAGGGTTACCAACTACGTTATTTATGGGATGATCTTTAGAGACCCAGTTAGGTACTTCAGGTATCTCAATTGGTAATGAATCATCTATTTTAGGAGAGTCATTTTCTAAAATGTTTGTAGGCTCTTCTATAATAGTTGATTCACCAGTCTTGTTCTCTACAGTAGTGTCACTCACAATTTCATTTATGGATTCCATCAAGGTTTTAGTGCGAAGATTATACACTCGATCGACTCTACTATTAGGCAAGTATCCTAAAAATATAGCTTTATCTCCCCTGCTCTCAAATTTGGACAAGTGTTCCCTATCTTTGCATACATAGCATGTACTACCAAAGGTTCTCAGGTACTTAAGATTGGGCTTTTTCTTATACCAAAGTTCGTAAGGGGTTTGTTTGGAATTCTTTCTAAGATAGACCCTATTTATGATGTGACAGGCAGTTGAATAGATTTTACCCAAAAATACTTAGGCAAATTCTTGGCATGTAACATAACACGTGCCATCTCTTGAAGTGTACGATTCTTTCTCTCGGTAATTCCATTTTGTTGAGGAGTCTTAGGAGCACTAAACTCATGTTTGTAACCATTATAGTCACAATACTCTATTATACCAGTGTCTTTGAATTCTCCACCTCTATCACTACGGATTCTATTTACTTGAGTGTCCTTTTCATTTTCAATCCGAAGAAGGATTTTCAAGAAAGTTTGAAAAGTGTCAGACTTTTGTTTTAAAAAGGCTACCTAAGTAAATCTGGTGAAGTCATTAACCATAACAAGAATATAACTGTGTCCACCTAGACTAACAGTTTGGGAAGGACCCATTCGGCCCATATGGATGAGCTCCAAAGGATTAGAGGTAAGAACATCATTAAGTTTCTTATGAGGTGCCTTAACAATTTTACCTTCCTGACAGGAACCACAGATAATGTTAGGAATGGGTTTGATTTTAGGAACTCCTCTAACTATTTCTTGAGAGGTCAGTCTACTAAGATTATCGAAATTTAAGTGACCCATTCTGTTATGCCATATCTCGTTGTCATCCATTCTGGCAACATTACAGATTTCAGAATTATTCATGACAGTACAATAATTGTCAGGAGTTCTAAATCCTGTAATTATGCATTCACCTTTTTCATTTAAAATTTTGCAATTGTTCTTTGAAAAGGTAACAGTATGATCTGAGTAACAAAATTGCGAGATACTAAGTAGATTCGCCTTAAGACCTTTAACTAGAATAACATTTTCAAGAACAGGAAGTCCATCTTCTTGGAGAGTTCCTTTGCCTATGATTTGAGATGATACTCCATCACCAAAAATGACTTTTCCACCAGCGAAGCTGGTTTTGTTCAAAAATTTAGTATCATCCCCAGTCATATGCTTAGAACATCCAGAGTCTAAATACCAACCAGATGATGTGTGCTCAGCTTTTAAGGCAGTAATAACTATATTACACTTCATCTAAGGTAATAGATCTTCTTTTCTAACCCAAATTGCTCTAGTTTTCATTTTGCGCTTATTAGCTCTCAATTGATAAAATTTGTGAGCATTGGTTTTTTGTTGAAAAATATTTTGCGCATGATTTTGAATTTTATGAAAGACATGAGCATTTGGTTTAGGAAAGTGCTTAGGAATCCTTCGAGTAAATGTTCTTTTAGGTTTGGTCTTTCTCTTCCTATAATTAGAGTTTTTGTCAGGTTGTCTAGGAAGTACATAATTGTTTCGGCTCCTCCTAGAATAGTTAAAGTTCTGATAGGTAGGAGGATAAAAGACAGGTTTAAAAAGTCTCCTAGCATAGCAACTATCAAAAGAGTTACCGTATATATCACAGTAAGAGCAATAAAGATTGCTCAAGATTGGGGTCTCCTTAGGAAAGTCTCTAAACAACGGTTTTGAGGAATTTTGAGGTTGGACTCTATTCCTAGGTAGGACAGTCTTGATGCGGACTCACTCTTCCTAATAGGGGGGCAAACGTATTTAGCCTTAGGTGAACTTTCATGTTTAGAGTAACTTGATTCCCCAATGTTAAAATTTTGATGTTTCGAATCAAACTCAGTTTTTAGGGAATGGAAATCTGGGCAGGTTTTAATAGGTCTTTTACCTCCTGACACAAACTTGATAGTCTCAAAAGTTTTTGTTTGTGTCTTCAAATTGGGGCAAAATCCTACTCCAGTTCGATCATCAGAATTGGTTTTAGATTCAGCAACAAATTCATCAAAACAATTTGAATTATTTTCAAATTTTGTAAATTTTTTGAAAACAGTTGTTGTCTTTTCTTTAGTTTGTTCGAATTCTAATAATGTCCCTTTGTATTTTTTCTCCAGAATTTCATTTGTTTCAGTCAAATCTTTGAGTTTTTTATCAAACATTTTAATTTCACTTTCATGAGTTAAACATTGGGTAGTATACTCTTCAGCATTCAGTTTGACCATCAGGCTTAGATCTTACAGCTTTTTGGTGAGATCTTTCACAACTTTTTCTAGTCTAGTGCTTTTCTTGAGAGTTTTAGTATTGAGTGTGTGAATATTTGGAAGGCCTTCATTGTCCGAGTCACTAAGTATAGTGTGTGAAGTGACCCCTAACGCTTCATTCTTAGAACTCACACACCCATTGACATCGTCATTATCGCTTTCCCTTTGACTCACACACCCCGAAGAAGAGATAGCAATATTCTCAGTAATCAAAGCATCTAAACCAGTAACAGCATTATTCGAAACATCAGTAGTAAAATTACTAGAATCATCCTCACTAACAAACACAGGCATATCATCATTATAGATAATCTTGGCAAAGAAGGACATGCAAGGGTCAAAAACATCAGATGACCCGGGTTCCTCATTTTCAGAGTCACTTAAATCATCCCATGTCTTGCAAATGTTGGCTCTAATGTGTTTGTTTAGAGTGTTTAAGTTAACTCTACAGTCTTGTGCAATGTGTCCTAGTTTTCCACATCTATAGCATTCAGTCTTCTTAAGGTCTCTGTTAGGTCTAGCATGAGAATCCTTGTGATTTTTGTCATGGCTTTTCTCATGAGGTTTGTTATTAAAGGGAGTTGGATAGTTAGACTTGCCTTGTTTATTTGCCACGCTGTTTCTAAATTTAATGATTTTATTAAACTGTTTTGACATCAAGGCAATCTGATTGTCCAAACTCTCTATATCGCATTCCTCATCAGAGTCATCATTGGAAGCATTAAACTCAGGCTTAATCAATTTAGAAGAGAAGCTTAGATTGGAACTAGTCTGTTTCCTATGGGACTGGGTCAATTATTTCTTAAATTCCAGTTCCATTTCTACAGTTCTTAATTTACTAATGAGTAATTCAGGAGTGAAATTTATATCACACATTTCCTCAATAACATATCTTTTGTTATCAAATTTCTGTGGTAATGATGTTAGAATTTTAGATACAATTTCTTGTCTGTCATATGTTATCCCATTAGCATGCAGTTTTGTCACAATATCAGTCAAGTTCATATAGAAGTCATCAAATGACTCAGTCTCAGACATAATTAAAGAGTTATACTGTTGAATGAGCATTTGAGTTTTAGCAGCTTTAACTCTAGTGTCACCTTCATGAGCAGTAACTAAGGTGTCCCAAGCTTCCTTAGAAGTGGTACAAGATGAGATTCTTTTGAAATGTTCATTTATGGACATAAATATGGCATTCTTTCCTTTGTTATTATTTCGAGAAACTTGTTTCTCTTCTTGTGTGAACTCACTTAATACTTTCTTAACCCTCTCATTACTTCCTTCAGTGGCTGGTTTTGTAGGAAAAATGTAACCATTTTCAACAATGTACGAGACATCATCTCCCAGAGTTCCTTGAATGAAAGCAATCATTCTTACTTTTCCAGTAAGAAAAATTGGTTCCATCAAAGATAGGAGGTCTGGTCAAGTTACCAAATCTTTCATTTTTCTCGTCCATATTTGATTTTCAGAAAACAATTTCAAAAACACGGGATCTCTTTAAAAGAAGTTTACCAAGCTCTGATACCAATTGAAAATCTGTTACTAAAGCCGTTTAATAAAATTAAACTATTTAAGTAACTCCGAACAGTTTTTTGAAGAAACTCTTTTCTTAAAAACCAAAACTATTTTGAACACAAGCTGTGTTTTATAAAAGTATGTACGAGATCTATTTAAGATTTGATTAACAAGTTTATAAAATAGTTCAAACAAACTTTAAACTCAACACAATCAAGAATGAGATGAGAAGATGTAGGAAGATTAAAAACAAGATTTTTTACATGGTAAAACCTCACCCAACTGAGGAAACATCCACGACTCCCTCTACGGATTAAAACAAAATCCACTATAAACAAATTTTAACAGTTACAAACTATATAACAAACATGCATACAACTCAGACCTAAATAAGTTTAGGAATGTACCCTCTGGTGTCCTTATAACTTCTCTGCAGTTCTGATTGTTGATGTTGTCCTCCTAGTTTGTTAAATCCCAATTTGTTCAAGATCTTTACATCGACTCTTGTTTACAAGATCTTATTACCAACACTTTTCGTGTGGCAGATTGAAAGTGTTTGTGGTGGTGCTCTCTAACACATGCATGCACACACACACACTTATTATGTACAATCAGTCCTAACAAATTACATATAAGTCTATATACTGTGACTTTTCTTTTTCTCTCTTCTCACAAAACTCAACCTTTTTAACCTTTAAATCAATCACAGAATCCACGGCTATCTTGCACAGAAGACGTATCAAAATCTTAATCAATATCTGTTTTTGAAAAGATTTTTGAGATTGAAAACCACCAAGTGCGATTCCAAACTAGGTCAAAGGTCTTGTTTCAAGAGAACTAGAAACAGAAAACATTATTGTTGATTTCAAAGTTAAAAACAAACTTTTTAGAAAAGAATCAACAATATATTTCTCAAGCTAAGAAATAAAAATGCAAACTAAGTGTAATATACCATGAAAAACTCAGATCTGAAATTTCTATATAAAAGAAAAATAGACCTAAGAAAATGATTAAGTTGGAAACAAGATCTCAAGAACGAAGAGGTTACAGCAACAAACCAACTCTCAAATCATCTCTCAAAACAGTCAAACAGTCAAACACTCAAGGTTGTGTTTGGGAAAATACAGGGGTTTAAAGATTTATATTTGGTTTGAACTGTTTGGACGATTTAGGGTTAGGGTTAGGTTTACTAACTCTTTCTCTCTCTTCTGGTTTCTCTCTTTCTCTCTCTTTTCTCTCTTCTCTCTCTGCTCTCTTCTTTTTTCTCTCAAAGCACGAAATGGCAAAAGTCTTCTAATGCTAAGAGTAGGAGCCTTTTTATAGGAGGCTGAGAAGGTTCGAGAATGAGGATTGAAATCAAGGGACCAGATTGATTCAAGATGGATTGACTCTAATCCAAGGGCTCATGATATGTGGTGGTTTAAAATTCTCCTGATTGGTCCAAACAGGGTTCACAGGGATTATGAAAGGGCGCATGCAGATCGTTGATAAAAATGATCCAAGGGTTGAAAATAGGCGTTGGTTTACACTCTGTGAAGAAACATGATTTCAACCAATCAGAGGGCAACAGGTGTTGGACAATAAGAAGGGATAAAACGGGCGTCTAAAAATAGTTACAATGAACACCCTGAAGTCTCTGCCACTTTCGAATTCTACCCAAGGCAACTTTAGGCCAATAAAACCAACAATATGAAATAGCAGATTGACCTCACAAACTTTTAAAACCAAGTTTTAATTTATTAAAACCTTATTTTAAAATGTTTATAAAATCCCAAGAAATATTTAAAAAGCAATATTAGGGATTTAAACACACTCAACATATATACACACATTAATATGCAATATGACATGTATATGATCCATTCTACTGTATGTGAGTGTTGGTAATGAGGTCTAGATCACTTCAATTAATGATAAAATTGTAGTGCAAGCTCTGAGGTTCTTTGGATTCTAGGTTATACATAATTTTGTCACAATTTCCAAACTAGATGAACACATATACAATATAGACTCAAATGAGTCAAGAGTATAAGGTGCTTCAATTGTTTATTTAAAATAATGTTTTTGGGCTTAAAATCAAAATATGTACTTCTTTCACTTCGTTCAAAATTATCGTTTGAAAAAATTTGTCATCCAAATGAGAATGTCGTTCAAACGAGTTTGCCAACGACTTTTACCATTTGGCCTCTATAACTTCGTTAGAAGGTCGTTCCAACGGCACTTCGTTCGAACGAGATTTTTGGTGGAAAATATTTTGGCAATTTTTGGCTGTTTTCTCCATGTTCCCACTTCTTTGGTCCCACTAACGTTTGCCAGAATTAATATGTGAGGGAATCAACTTTGAAAAACTAACTTTTTCGTCTTCTACAATCTATATAGAGAGTTTTGAGAGATTAATTCCTCTATGGAAAAGTTCATGTTTTTAGTGTTAGTTTTTCAAGAAAATCATTCTTAAACACTTTTGTTTACACACATATTAGTTTATTCCAAGTACCACATATATATATTTTCTTGGAGTTTCTTTGGAACCAGGTTCACTTTTCTACCTAAGAAGAAAAGAGTTTGGGTTTACTTATATATCCCTCAAAGAAGAAGAAGCTTTTGGTTTTGCTGCGGCATTCTCACATGGTGAAAGGAACCATGTGTGGTTGATGGTAGCTTGGTCTCAAGTGGTGGACTCCAAAGTTCCAATGGACTCCAGGATTATTCTCTTGGTGAAGGTTAAAGATCGATGGAGCGCGTCAAGTCTTGAAGGGAGTCGAGTCGGTTGTGTAAGTCCTCTTGTCGAGTCTTTATAAAATTTCATACCGTACTTACTGAATTTTTTAGGCCAGGGTCATTCGAGTTTTTTTTCCCCATTTGGGTTTTTCCTCGTGCATCGCGGCGTAGCGGTTGTGAATTTATTTTATCTTGCAAATCACTTAGAACGTATTCTTAGGATTAAAGGATAAAATATGGTTTAATTCACTTCTCTAGTTTAATTTGGTGCTAAAATAAGTTTGGGTGAAACTTAAGTTTATTTAATTCTAGTCAGTAATTCATATTTGCTAAAATTTGGTTTGGCCTAATTTGGTAATATTGAAAATATTGTGTAGGCAAATTTTAGGACTTGTGTTAAATTAATTTTGGGCCAAAAGTAAATTTCTCATAGTTAACTTCATGTGTTAGTTTTGGTTGTGAGAAAATAATAATACTAGTTTGTGTGGACTGTGTATGTGTGTGTGTTCACCATAATTCACTAATTTAAGTTTAATTTTAATTTTTCTTTTGGAAATTAAAATTTGTGTTTAAGTTAATTTTTCATATTTTTAAGAAAATAAAATCAAATAAAATTTGAAAAATTAAATTGTTGGGTTGAACCATCTTTATTCCGCATTAAAGGAAATCGATTTTAAAAGAAGTTTAAAATTGTGGATCTACATTTCCAACAAAGTTAAACCCTATCTTACCTATTTTTCAAACCTAATTTTCCCAGGCTCTGGCCCTGTCCGGCATTTCTTTTGCCTTTAGGTAAACCTAATACTAGTGAAAACATAAACATAATAATAATCAAGTCGAGACTTTGTCTCACATTTTTTCCTCTTATTTCTCGAAAAAACAAAATGTCAAAAAACCTTTCTCCTCATTTTTACCAAATGCATAAAAAAAATTTCCCTCCTCTTCAACAAAAAACATTCTTCTTTCTCTTTTTCCAAAAAAGTTCAAATCTTTTTCCTTCTCGGGTCGATCGCATATCCGGTTCTTGGCTTGGCTCCCTACTGTCTTTGGTCTTTCATCACATCACCTCGAAGCTCTGTCAGTTCCCCTACTAGCTCATTCGAGTCCGAAATACACCTTCACTAGTCCTCCATAGAGAATACCGATCAAGCACCAAATGTACAGCCTGGTTTGATGACAATCCTGGTCTAACTCAGTGCCAAGATTGACAATCTTCAAATTGAGGTTTAAGAGATGCAGCGAAATCGAGTACCAATTCCCAAAGAACTGTAGGTTCTCTTTTCTCGTGCCATGGGTACACCTGCTCACGAAACTGTTTGGGTTCCCAAAGAATATCAGCATGCTCCGTATGCCCCACTTGCCAATGGGCTCCCGCCAGCTCATCTCCCTATGCTAAATTTTACCCAACAAGGGGCTAACCTGTCAGTACCTATTGATCCCAAATAGGAAGAGGTGAACAAGGTCAAAGAAGGCCTCAAGATGTTGTTGAAGAATTTTGGCAAAGTTAAGACATCCCGGAACAACATGGACTACACCCACATGTCTCCCTACCCTAAAGAAAGGTTGCCAAAGAAATTCAAGATGCCAACCATCGAGAACTTCGGGGGTTGCGGGCTCCCAGTTTTTTATCTTCACAGCTATCATCGAGTGACGACTCGCCTTGGTGCCTCTGAAGAGATAATGACCCAGATGTTCGAACAGACTTTGAAGGACAATACTCTTTGTTAGTTCCTATCCCTCAATAAATCCAAAATTCGTAGTTAGGAAGATGTTGCCCAGGAATTTATATTACAGTATAAGTACAATGAATAACTAGAGTTTACACGTTGTGATCTAGAGACTCTCAAGCAGAACCCTGGATAAACTGTTAGCAGCTTCATAGCAAGGTTCAGGGAGTAAGCTGCCACCATGACCAACTAGCCCTCCGAATAAGAACAAGTCTACATAATCAAGATGAATTCCCTACCCCATATCAGAGAAACTATGGTAGGACAATGATACCCACACTTTCAAGCTCTCTGGGAAGTGGATGTGGAGATTGAAGAATTTGTTACCAAGATAGAAGACGAGCCAAAAAAACTGTCTGGATAGTTCAAAATCCTTCCAATACCACAGTTTTAACCATCAATAATATCTCCCTGCCTGGTACCTCTTGAGTGCTAGAAACCCTCCCTAATCCATCAATAAAAGAATACACCGAGCTCCATCCTTCCTCTCTAAAGTCTATCAAGCCTTGCTAAGATGAAATATCATCAAACCTCTGAATCCTCTTCCATTGGCAAACCCATTTTCCAAAAACTTAAAAACTAATGCCCTTTGTGACTTCCATAGTCTCCCCGCTATACTATTGATGAGTGCTTCCGTCTCTATAATGAAATCCAAGGTCTAATTGACTGGGGTATCATCACCAACCAGCCAATTCTAAAACCAACACCACTCACAAACCCCTTTCCAGCCCATACTATAATTCAACCAATCTACCCAAATTGTGCCTAGTAAACACCCATTTTACCCATATTTTCACCCAAACCGCTCAAAGTTTGCCTATATTTTCTCCTACACCCTACCTGCTTCGCTGATCAAGCTTTGTCACTCCTTACGAGGGCTTGTATTTATGCTAGTACCTGGTCCGAAGGAAGAGATATGGAGTTGCTAGCTATCTTAAATATCTCCTGGATTTTGGGCTGAAATTTCCCTCAGAAATAACCATCGACTGTCAAAAGTTCAACATCCTATTCATGGAAGCCCTAAAGTGGGGTTGAGAGTCAGATGATTGGGTGGTACACATTGTTGAAATCAGTTTGGACAATGTAGCGTAGATTATGGAAGATATTTTCTTACAGTTTGATGGAATCTATAGCATTTTTTATCTACTCATTACTTTAAAGATTCAAGGGTGGATGTTCCCTTCCCTCTCACGCCTCCCCATTGAGTGTGAGGATTTATATGAAGAAGTCATTAAGGTTGTGGAATACGTCGACTTATCTTTGCAAGAATACATCATCACCACCGGATGGGGGGATTTGATATCTCTAATGATGAACCTAGTAGGGAAAAGGCGAGGCCAGTAATCAACATGTGTGGAATGTTCACTTTCCAAAACCTGTTATGGTAATTAGTAAAGTAGCCGTACAACCACAAATTGACAAAAAAATAGGCTTCTTGTTCTTCCCCATTTATGAAAACCATATGACCGGATAAGGGAGACACTACCAAGATATGAATCCTTATCCATCAAGAACAGATAAAGGAAAGGGAGTTATCGAAGAACTTCCCATGTCGGATATGACCATTGAAGAAAGTAAGATCCTAGACCAACTCAACTGACTCAAGCCAACATCACTTTGTGGGGACTCTTGATATCTTCCCAATTGCTTACAAAATGCACTAATAAAGTTTCTCACTGGGCCCACAATCCCTCCTTCCACCACTCTAGAAGATGCCGTGAACCTAGTTGGGTTATTTACCACCACTAGACTCCTTACCTTCTTTGAAGGATAGCTTCCAAAGATCGTCCTTGATCACAACTTTGACCCCAATATCTCCGTTAAAGTGATAGGGAAGACAATCCCTCTCTCAATCGTCGACAATGGATCCACATTTAATGTTTTCCCATTAAGAAAGTTTAATTTCTTGGGGTCGAAAGTAAGTGACCTTACACTTGCTTTTGCTGTAGAGAGGTGATGGGATCCATAACACTCATAATAGAGGATGTCCCTATCAATCCCATAACTGAGTTTTGAGTTATTGACATACTCGCATGCTTCAATCTGCTATGTGTTCGACCGTGGCTTCATAGAATTCAAGGAGTATCCTCCTCCTTTCATCATAAATTGAAATTCTTCGCCAAGGGGAAAATTATTATCATTTTAGGAGACGATGATAGTACAAAAAAAGCCAGCACCAATAATTCGATACTAGAAATATATCATGGGAAGAACATTCTTCTCTCCGACCTCAGGCTTAATCCACTTCCCCTTTCCTCAACGCATGAATTCAAAGACCAAGTTTTTCAAAAGCACATCCCTTACGATAATGTCAACGTGATACGTATTTGAAAGAATATGAATTTTATGCCCGAACTGGGGTTGGGGCGACATCAATAAGGAATACTAGAGCCCATAGTCGTGAAAAGGGACTTTCTTCTGTGTGGCCTAGGATATCATCCTTTACCAGAAGACCTCAGAATGCTCTGCCAACTACAGTTGAAGAGAAGTTTAGAAGATGATAAGACTATATTGAGGGATTCCTTGAATGGGATATTCATCAAACGGGGTGAACACTTCCCCTTTTGTGGCTTTCTTAAACCATGGTATGATCATGTGGATAACAATATAAAGCTAAGAATGGAAATCTTCTTTCAAGAAAAATACTCCTAGGTGAAGACTTCCAGCATCAAGTGAAACTTCTCACTCAGGAAGCTATAGTCATTACTAAGGTCTCCAAGATAAGTGACTCTGAAGACTTGCTCAATATGCATTCACTGGGCCTGACACTCTTCATGATCCATTTAGGCATTACATCACCAAACCTTCCCACTCTGATCGAGGCCACTGATGTACCTCTCCTCAGCTGGAATGTTGTACCCATTCTTCCTTCTAAAATACAACCCAACCCATCTATTTACCCTTCTATCTTCCTCTACTATTGTTCTTCCTTTATCTCATAATAATATAATTGAGACCCTTTTTAATGAGGTTCTCAAAGATATATTTCTCGAAAATAAAATAAACAAAGATTTTGAGTATTTTGTTGTGCCTTACATTAATTATCTTGATTATAATCAAACTCTTGATGATTATGATTTTGTAAATGAAGAATTCTTAACGGGTCTTAATATGGTTAATAACAAACAACATAACTGTGTTTAAATTAATGAGGATGAAACTGTTATTATTAATCTTGCTTCTAGTAGCCAATAGCATAAGAGTAGGATATGGTCCATCCTTGATGAGAATGAGCGCGCGTAATTTGAAGAGCTGATGAAAGAATTTTTAGATGTCCTCGCATGGTCCTACGACGACATGCCCTATATCGATCCCAAAATAGCTCAGAATGAGATCCTAACTCTCCAAAAATGTAAACTGGTAAAAAAACTGCAAAAGATCCATACCGAATGGTCACTCAAGGTCAAGGAAGAGGTAATAAAATAATTAAATATAGGCTTCATCTGGGTGATCTAATATCCCACATGACAGAAAATATTGTACTCGTACAAAACTCAGATGGAAAAGTCTACATGTGCATCAACTATTGGGATTTGAAGAAAGCATCTCCGAAGGACGATTAACCACTACCCAACATTGAGATGATTATAGACAACACAGCTAATCACGCTCTCAATTCATTCATTGATGGATTCATCGAATACAATCAGATCAAGATGCACCCTCATTATCAAGAAAAAACATCCTTCATCACCCCCTTGGCAATCTTTTATTACACGGTTATGCCATTTGGGATCAAGAACACAAGGTCTACCTACTAAAGGGCTATCACAACCATCTTTCATGATTTCATACATAAGTAGGTCAAAGTATGCATAGACAAAATTATTATCAAGTTTAAAACCAAACAACAACCCCTTCTCTCTCTTTGAAAATTCTTTAAACGACCGCGACGATACCAGATGTGGTTAAACCCATAGAAATATGTCTTCAGCATCACTAAATGAAAGATTTTGGGATTCATGGTTAATGAGAAGTTAATCAAGGCTGAACCTACCAAATTAAAAGCCATAATCAAAATTCCACTGCCCCAAATAGAGAAGGAAGTTCAGGGATTCTTAGGAAAATTATAGTATATCAACCGATTCATCTGCCAGTTGACTTCTATTTTCAAACACATCTTCAAACTCCTTCGAAAAGATTCTACCAAAATATGGAATGAGTCATGCCTATAAGCCTTTAACAAAATCAAGTTATACCTTACCCGACCTTCGGTACTCACGCCACTGCATCCTGGTCTCCCGCTACTCATGTACTTGATCGTAATAGATACCGAAGTAGGGGCATTACTATCACAATACATTGAGGAAACCTACAAAGAACGTACCATTTACTATTCCATCCGAAAGTTAGCTGGGTACGAAATCATCTACACTACCTTAGAGAAAGCATATGTTGCCCTATTCCGGGTCACTCAAAAGTTACGACACTATAGGCTAACTTTTCCTATTAGACCTATGTCCCAAATTCTTGATAAACCCGCCTTGTCAAACCGAATGGCCCAATGGTTGATGCTGATATTTGAGTTCTATATTGTGTATGTTATGGAGAAAGCCAAGAAAGGGAGATCCATCTTCGATTACCTTGCTAACTTCCCTACGTAAGAGGTTGATGTTTGGGTCTCTTAATTCCCAAACTAAGATATTCTATGCACCTCTCGGGAGAACCTATGATGGAAAATATTCTTTTACATCTCTACTAACAAGAACGATGCATCGTTGGGATACTCTTGATCGCCCCTGATGACTCTCACAGTCCCATTGCCATCAAACTGGATTTTCCCTACACTAATAATACGAACAAATATGAGGCATGCAATGTAGGCCTCAAGCTCACCCTTAAGAAAGATTTTAAACACCTATATGTCTATAGGGACTTCACCCTCATCATTTCTGAAGTCCTTAGAAGATGGAACGTCAAGGATGAGAAGCTCTTACCCTTCCACGCCTACCTAGAAGAGATAGCCTTCAAATTATGAGATATCACCTCCAACTACTTGCCCCGAGCAAAGAAAATATTATATGATACCCTTGCTACCTTGGCCTCCATGGTCGGCATGCTCGAAGAAATAACGATAACCCCCTTCATAGTCTAAAAACAAGCTATGTCAACCCACTGCTACCACAATGAGCTTAGCACATAGGAAGACTTCGATATGGTTGAGTGTTAGTACTACGATATTTGATGACTCCTTAAGCATAATAGGTATCCCCATGATACCAACAAGAAATATCGTGGGACCCTTCGCAAACTATTTACCCAGTACATTATCTGCGACAAAGCACTATTTAATAGAAACTTTGATGGAACTCATTTACACTACATCACGGGGGATGACATTGAAGAAATGATACAGAATATCCACAACGGGGAATAAGGACCCCATATGAACGGTCAAATTATTACTATGAAGATTATTCGTTAAAGGTATTATTGGACCACCATGGTTCAGGATTGCACCATCTATGTCCGAAGATACCTCAAATGTCAGTAGTTTTCTAATCTTCAACACATGCCCCCTTGGGAATTGTATAACATGACTTCTCCCCGACCGTTATCCACCTGAGGCATTGACATTATAAGGAAAGTCACACCCACAACTTTCATTGGGAATGGGTTCATCTTGGATTCCATTGATTACTTCACCAATTGGTTTGAAGCAGAGTCACATGCAGTATTGAATGCCAAAATGGTAGCCAAGTTTATCCGAAAGAGCATCATCTGTCGATACAGAGTTCCTCATGAAATAATATTAGATAATGGTTTATATTTCAAAGCCGAGGTCATGGAACTTGTCGATGAGTATGGTATTTCGAGACACAAATCTTCTCCTACCGACCCCAAAACAACGGAGTAGTTAAACCCCTAATAAAAACCTCAAGACGTCATTAGAAAAATGATCGAGAGTTGTTGAGATTGGGTCGATCAGATCCCTTACATCCTCTGGGGCTCCTGCACTTCAGTCAGGACATATACTAAGGCTACCCCTTACACTTTAGTATACAACATGGAAGCAGTCCTACCCGTTGAGATGGATATACCTTCACTGTGCATTATGCTTAAAATCATAGTTAGCGAGGAACATTGGTATCAGAGCCGTCTGGACAAACTATCACTATTGGATGAAAAGATATTTAAGGCTCTATACCACATACAAGGGTACCATCCCCGAATAACATGATCATTCAATATAAGATTCATGGATGGCGGTGTCTGAGAAGGAGAATTGGCCCTCAAATAAATCATAGAACACGCTTGGGACCCAGAGGAAAATTCCAGTCAAACTGGAGTGTCTCTTACTTCATGAAAAAGATCATTTCAGGTGGCGACTCTATGCTCACTGACATTGGTAGAAAAGATATGGTGCTTCCAGTCAACCTGGACAGTCTCAAGAAGTTCTACCCATAGTCCAAAATCTCGGCACACTACGACTCCTCCCATCTCCCTTCTATTCTAAAATAATTCTTCATTTCCCTATACATATAACTACTTGGGGCCCGTTCCTCTAGAAACTTTTTACTTTCAAAAAGAAACTCAAGAAATTTTCAAAAACCCTCAGCGGTACATAGGCAGCTCATACGCTTTACATGGGCATGATCCCCTTATTTTTCACAAAATGATATTCTTTTCTTACCTCCTAGAACAACAGTTCATTTTATCATTTACATGAAAAAATGGATTATGTATGCCTTAGCGATTGGTATAGATAATTCAAATGTAAAACTCATCAGGACAATTACACGAAATATGAATATAGGGATTCAAAACAACCACCCATGGCTAACCAAACTGCCCCTAAAAAAATAACAAAACCTTTCAAAAATTATTCCCCAAAACCAAAAACAAACCAAGAACATACAAACACATTTTAGTCACAAAAGCTTCATAATAAATGAACCCATCTTCACAAAGACCCTATCCACAGCTATCGAAAAACCCAACCCCATCATCATATTCTCCTTGAGGCCTTCGAACTTCCCCTGCCTATTTGGTATTCTGAAAGTGCTCCACAGAATGATATGCCCTGACCATCCTGGAGAAAATAACTATGCCCCCCTCTGTACTGTCAAAAAAGGATACACATCTTTGTCTGGTCTCCTCTACTAAGATCTGTGTCGCCACCCGCTTCTACAGCCATTTTATAGATAATCTTCAGACACATGGCACACCTTGTCTACAAATTGAGAAAGACGGAATGATGATCGATGATTCTCCCATAGATATCCCAACCTCATGCACATCGATTCGATTAATTCATCCACGGTAAATAAGTCGAATGCTCGATGAGGAACTATTTACACCCATCTGACTTGGTGCAGGAGCTGGCAGGGGAAATAGAATGAGGTCTGCCGAATGCTAACTAACCGAATATACTGGTATTCTACTAGTTCCAGAATGGGCTACACGTCTACCCACCATGGCACCGACCAACACTGAAATCGAGCTCCGTGTTCCACGAACCAATTTACCCAGTTCTATAATAACCCGCATAATTTTTAGGGTATTTTCAAAATATAGAGGAAAATAAATTTTTGAATTTTAAAATTTTTATTATTCAAATATGTTGGTTATGATTTTAGAAGAATAAAACTTCAAGAAAAATTGAATTCGGAGTTAAATCGGATTTTATATGAATTTTTTAATATTTTGCCCAATGGCATTTTTAAGGGAAACTGTCAGATTTTAGGCATGATCGATCGATCGATGATCTTCATAGATCGATCAATAGTCCCAAAAAACGTGAACAACTCGTATTTTTGATGAGTTCGGGTTTGATTTAAACGCTTATATTTTTACCTTATAAAAAGGGATCGTTGGCTATTGTTTTGGAACAGTCTTATGGCACCAAAATACCCAGAAAATATATTTTCTTTTCCTTTGTTTTATACACAAATAGTACCCTTTAATTTACACTTTCAACCTTAGGGTTTTGGAGTTGTTTTTTGGGTTTTTTTGAGGTTGTTCTTAGAGAAGTTCTTGGTGATCTTTGAGGACTATTTTTGGTGGTTGAATCTGTGTTTCGGGGAAGATTGTTGTTGGTTCTTTTTGGTGGTTTGAGGTATGGGATTTTACACAATATTCTCCTTAATATCGCGAGTATCATTATCGTTGTTTTCTTGTGATTATTGACTCATACTCTAATTGCTAAATTCAATTGAAATTTGGAAATTATTTGTTGGAATCTAATTTTGATTCATATGGTATTATATTTGGTGTTGAGCATGTTGTCATGAAATTTAAATATGGCATTGAGGTTGGGCACCCGCCAATATGCCTTTTTCGGATATGCTAAAAAAAGCATAGGCGTGGTACGATGGTGAGGCCTGGTGACCCGATTAATGTGTTGTTGAGAAATTATATTGATATAATTGCTTATGAGATTCGCATCAGATTTGAATATTGGTACTCGTATTGTTACGTTTTATTCATCTCTAATATGTGTTGAGCATCTTCCTGTCGTATTGTGTACTTCCCCATATTTTCTTTTAGTGGCAGGTTAGCACGGATTTGGGCGATTTGGATTTGATTTGGAGAATGATATTTAGTATGTATTATTATTGGGAAGAATATTCGAGTGAATACATATCAGAAGATTGTATTTATTTTTGTTGTGTATAGCATTTTATTTCGAGATAGATAGTTTTATTATTTTGAGAGATTATTGGTTGTATTTAATTTGAAGAGATTGAGATTAGTGGATTCTTTTTTTTTATATTGCGGGATTAGTTTTAGACGCTCTATACCTAGTTATTTGTGGATTAGTATAGTTTTTATCGACAGTAGTGGTCCGTTCGCTCTCCCCGGGCGGGCGGAGTGTTACAGAATGTATCAGAGCTTAGGTTATACGACCACCCCGGGTCTTGGGTTTTTGTCCTGTTGCGTTTTTGTGGCTCGTATTTTTGGATCTAGAATCTTTTGATGATCGTTTCATGTTAGGTATCTAGATTAGATGTGAGAAATTTATTTTTGGTGACGAGTTTATTTTTGGAAATTATTGGCCTGATTTTTTAGAGTTAGGCATTAGGCAAATTTCGAGGGAGAAATTTCATTGTTAGTGGGGAAGTGTAACAACCCGCGTAATTTTTGGGGTATTTTCAAAATATTGAGGAAAGTAATTTTTTGAATTTTAAAATTTTTATTAGTCAAATATGTTGGTTATGATTTTAGAAGAATAAAACTTCAAGCGAAGTTGAAATCGGAGTTAAAACAGATTTTAAATGAATTTTTTAATATTTTGCCTTATGACATTTTTAAGGCAAACTGTTAGATTTTAGGCATGATCAATCGATCGATGATTTTCATAGATCGATCGATGGTCCCAGAAAACGTCAACATCAAGTATGTTTAAGGAGTTGTAGTTTGATTCAAACTCTTATATTTTTACCTTATAAAAAGGGATCGTTGGCTATTGTTCCGGAACAGCCTTGTGGCACAAAAATACCAAGAAAATATATTTTCTTTTACTCTCTTTAATACACAAATAGTGCCCTTTAATTTATGCTTTCAAACTTAGGTTTTTGGAGGTGTTTTTTGGGCTATTTTTGAGGTTGTTCCTGGAGGAGTTCTTAGTGATCTTTGAGGATTATTTTGGGTGGCTTAATCTGTGTTTCTGGGCAGATTGTTTTTGGTTCTTTTTGGTGGTTTGAGGTATGGGGTTTTACATAATATGTTCTTTAATCTCGTGAGTATCATTCTCGTTGTTTTCATGTGATAATTGACTCATATTTGAATTGCTAAATTCAATTGAAATCTGGAAATTATTTGTTGGAATCTAATTTTGATTCATGTGGTATTATATTTGATGTTGAGCATGTTTTCATGAGATTTTAATATGGCACTAAGGTTGGGCACCTGCTAATATTTCTTTTTTCGGATATGCTAAAACAATGCATAAGCGCGGTACGGTGGTGAGGCCTGGTGACCCGGTTAATGTGTTGTTGAGAAATTATATTGATATAATTTCTTATGAGATTCGCATTTTATTTGAATATTCATACTCGTATTGTTATATTTTATTCACCGCTAATATTTGTTAAGCATCTTCATGTCGTATTGTGTCCTTCCCCATATTTTCTTTTAGTGACAGGTTAGCATGGATTTGGGCGCTTTGGATTTGATTTGGAGAATGATATTTAGCATGGATTATTATTGGGAAGAATATTCGTGAGAATACATATGAGAAGATTGTATTTATTTTTGTTGTATAGAGCATTTTGTTTAGAGATAGATAGTTGTATTATTTTAAGAGATTATTGGTTGTATTTAATTTGAAGAGATTGAGATTATTGGATTCTTTTTTTTTATATGGCGGGATTTGTTTTGGATACTCTATACCTGGTTATTTGTTGATTAGTATAGTTTTTATCGACTTACAGAATGGTATCAGAGCTTAGGTCAAACGACCACCCTCGAGTCGTGGGTTTTCGGTCTGTTGCGTTTTTGTTGCTCATATTTTTGGAGATAGAATATTTTGATGATCGTTTCGTGTTATGCATCTAGATTAGATGTGAGGAATTTATTTTTGGTGACGAGTTTATTTTTGGAGATTATTGTCCTGATTTTTAAGAGGTAGGCATTCGACGAATTTCAAGGGAGAAATTCCATTGTTAGTGGGGAAGTGTAACAACTCACGTAATTTTTGGGGTATTTTCAAAATATAGAGGAAAATAATTTTTTGAATTTTAAAATTTTTATTAGTCAAATATTTTGGTTATGATTTTAGAAGAATAAAACTTCAAGAGGAATTGAAATCGGAGTTAAAATGGATTTTAAATGATTTTTTTAATATTTTGCCTTATGGCATTTTTAAGGCAAACTGTCAGATTTTAGGCATGATCGATCGATCGATGATTTTCATAGATCGATCGATGGTCCCAGAAAACGTGAACATCAAGTATGTTTAAGGAGTTGTAGTTTGATTCAAACTCTTATATTTTAACCTTATAAAAAGGGATCGTGGCTATTGTTCTGGAACAGCCTTGTGGCACAAAAATACCCAGAAAATATATTTTCTTTTACTCTCTTTTATACACAAATAGTGCCCTTTAATTTATGCTTTCAAATTTAGGTTTTTGGAGGTGTTTTTTGGGCTCTTTTTGAGGTTGTTCCTGGAGGAGTTCTTAGTGATCTTTGAGGATTATTTTGGGTGGCTTAATCTGTGTTTCTGGGCAGATTGTTTTTGGTTCTTTTTGGTGGTTTGAGGTATGGAGTTTTACATAATATGTTCCTTAATCTCGTGAGTATCATTATCGTTGTTTTCTTGTGATTATTGACTCATATTTGAATTGCTAAATTCAATTGAAATCTGGAAATTATTTGTTGGAATCTAATTTTGATTCATGTGGTATTATATTTGGTGTTGGGCATGTTTTCATGAGATTTTATTATGGCACTAAGGTTGGGCACCTGCTAATATTTCTTTTTTCGGATATGCTAAAACAATGCATAAGCGCGGTACGGTGGTGAGGCCTGGTGAACCGGTTAATGTGTTGTTGGGAAATTATTTTGATATAATTGCTTATGAGATTCGCATTTGATTTGAATATTTGTACTCGTATTGTTATGTTTTATTCACCGCTAATATTTGTCGAGCATCTTCCTGTCGTATTGTGTCCTTCCCCATATTTTCTTTTAGTGACAGGTTAGCGTGGATTTGGGCGCTTTGGATTTGATTTGGAGAATGATATTTAGCATGGATTATTATTGGGAAGAATATTCGTGAGAATACATATGAGAAGATTGTATTTATTTTTGTTGTATAAAGCATTTTGTTTAGAGATAGACAGTTGTATTATTTTGAGAGATTATTGGTTGTATTTAATTTGAAGAGATTGAGATTATTGGATTCTTTTTTTTTATATTTCGGGATTTGTTTTGGATAGTCTATACCTGGTTATTTGTTGATTAGTATAGTTTTTATCGACTTACAGAATGGTATCAGATCTTAGGTTAAACGACCACCCTCGAGTCGTGGGTTTTCGGTCTGTTACGTTTTTGTGGCTCGTATTTTTGGAGATAGAATATTTTGATGATCGTTTCGTGTTAGGCATATAGATTAGATGTGAGGAATTTATTTTTGGTGACGAGTTTATTTTTGGAGATTGTTGTCCTGATTTTTTAGAGTTAGGCATTCGACGAATTTCGAGGGAGAAATTCCATTGTTAGTGGGGAAGTGTAACAACCCGTGTAATTTTTGGGGTATTTTCAAAATATAGAGGAAAATAATTTTTTGAATTTTAAATTTTTTATTAGTCAAATATTTTGGTTAGGATTTTAGAAGAATAAAACTTCAAGCGAAATTGAAATCGGAGTTAAAACGGATTTTAAATGAATTTTTTAATATTTTGCCTTATGGCATTTTTAAGGCAACTGTCAGATTTTAGGCATGATCGATCGATCAATGATTTTCATAGATCGATCGATGGTCCCAGAAAACGTGAACATCAAGTATTTTTGAGGAGTTATGATTTGATTCAAACTCTTATATTTTTACCTTATAAAAAGGGATCGTTGTCTATTGTTTTGGAACAACCTTGTGGCACAAAAATACCCAGAAAATATATTTTCTTTTACTCTCTTTTATACACAAATAGTGCCCTTTAATTTATGCTTTCAAAATTAAGTTTTTGGAGGTGTTTTTTGGGCTGTTTTTGAGGTTGTTCTTGGAGGAGTTCTTAGTGATCTTTGAGGATTATTTTGGGTGGCTTAATCTGTGTTTCTGGGCAGATTGTTTTTGGTTCTTTTTGGTAGTTTGAGGTATGGAGTTTTACATAATATGTTCCTTAATCTCGTGAGTATCATTCGCGTTGTTTTCTTGTGATTATTGACTCATATTTGAATTGCTAAATTCAATTAAAATCTGGAAATTATTTGTTGGAATCTAATTTTGATTCATGTGGTATTATATTTGGTGTTGAGCATGTTTTCATGAGATTTTAAGATGGCACTAAGGTTGGGCACCTGCTAATATTTCTTTTTCCGGATATGCTAAAACAATGCATAAGCGCGGTACGGTGGTGAGGCCTGGTGAACCGGTTAATGTGTTGTTGAGAAATTATATGGATATAATTGCTTATGAGATTCGCATTTGATTTGAATATTCGTACTCGTATTGTTATGTTTTATTCACCGCTAATATTTGTTGAGCATCTTCCTGTCGTATTGTGTCCTTCCCCATATTTTCTTTTAGTGACAGGTTAGCGTGGATTTGGGCGCTTTGGATTTGATTTGGAGAATTATATTTAGTATGGATTATTATTGGGAAGAATATTCGTGAGAATACATATGAGAAGATTGTATTTATTTTTGTTGTATAGAGCATTTTGTTTAGAGATAGATAGTTGTATTATTTTGAGAGATTATTGGTTGTATTTAATTTGAAGAGATTGAGATTATTGGATTCTTTTTTTTTATATTGCGGGATTTGTTTTGGATACTCTATACCTGGTTATTTGTTGATTAGTATAGTTTTTATCGACTTACAGAATGGTATCAGATCTTAGGTTAAACGACCACCCTCGAGTCGTGGGTTTTCGGTCTGTTGCGTTTTCGTGGCTCGTATTTTTGGAGATAGAATATTTTGATGATCGTTTCGTGTTAGGCATATAGATTAGATGTGAGGAATTTATTTTTGGTGACGAGTTTATTTTTGGAGATTTTTGTCCTGATTTTTTAGAGTTAGGCATTCGACGAATTTCGAGGGAGAAATTCCATTGTTAGTGGGGAAGTGTAACACCCCGCGTAATTTTTGGGGTATTTTCAAAATATAGAGGAAAATAATTTTTTGAATTTTAAAATTTTTATTAGTTAAATATTTTGGTTACGATTTTAGAAGAATAAAACTTCAAGCGGAATTGAAATCGGATTTAAAACGGATTTTAAATGAATTTTTTAATATTTTGCCTTATGGCATTTTTAAGGCAACTGTCAGATTTTAGGCATGATCGATCGATCGATGATTTTCATAGATCTATCGATGGTCCCAGAAAACGTGAACATCAAGTATTTTTGAGGAGTTGTGATTTGATTCAAACTCTTATATTTTTACCTTATAAAAATGGACCGTTGTCTATTGTTTTGGAACAGCCTTGTGGCACCAAAATACTCAGAAAATATATTTTCTTTTACTCTCTTTTATACCCAAACAGTACCTTTTAATTTATGCTTTCAACCTTAAGTTTTTGGGGGTATTTTTTGGGCTGTTTTGAGGTTGTTCTTAGTGATATTTGAGGATTGTTTTTGGTGGCTTAATCTGTGTTTATGGGCATATTGTTGTTGGTTCTTTTTGGTGGTTATAGGTATGGGGTTTTACACAATATGATCCTTAATCTGGTGAGTATCATTATCGTTATTTTCTTGTTATTATTGACTCATATTTGAATTGCTAAATTCAATTGAAATCTAGAAATTATTTGTTGGAATCTAATTTTGATTCATGTGGTATTATATTTGGTGTTGAGTATATTGTCATGAGATTTTAATATGGCGCTGAGGTTGGGCACCTTCCAATATCCCTTTTTCCGGATATGCTAACAAAATGCATAGGCGCGGTACGGTGGTGAGGCCTGGTGACCCGGTTAATGTGTTGTTGAGAAATTATATTGATATAATTGCTTATGAGATTCTAATTTGATTTGAATATTCATACTCGTATTGTTAGGTTTTATTCACCACTAATAGTTGTTGAGCATCTTCCTGCCGTATTGTGTACTTCCCCATATTTTCTTTTAGTGGCAGATTATCGCGGATTTGGGAACTTTGGATTTGATTTGGAGAATGATATTTAGCATGAATTATTATTGGGAAGAATAATCGCGAGAATAGATATGAGAAGATTGTATTTATTTTTGTTGCATAGAGCATTTTATTTCGAGATAGATAGTTGTATTATTTTGAGAGATTATTGGTTGTATTTAATTTGAAGAGATTGAGATTATTAGATTCTTTTTTTTATATTGAGGAATTTGTGTTAGATGCTCTATACCTGGTTATTTGTGGATTAATATAGTTTTTATCGACAGTAGAGGTCCGTTCTCTCTCCCCGGGCGGGCGGGGTGTTACAGAATGGTATTAGAGCTTAGGTTATATGACCATCCTCGGGTCGTGGGTTTTTGGTCTGTTGTGTTTTTGTGGCTCGTATTTTTGGAGATATAATCTTTTGATGATCATTTCGTGTTAGGCATCTAGATTAGATGTGAGGAATTTTTTTTGGTGACGAGTTTATTTTTGGAGATTGTTGGCCTGATTTTTGAGAGTTAGGCATTCGGCGAATTTCGAGGGTGAAATTCCATTATTAGTGGGGAAGAGTAATAGCCCACGTAATTTTTGGGGTATTTTCAAAATATAGAGCAAAATAAATTTTTGAATTTAAATTTTTCATTAGTCAAATATGTTTGTTATGATTTTAGAAGAATAAAACTTCAAGCGAAATTGAAATCGGAGTTAAAACGGATTTTAAATGAATTTTTTATTATTTTGCCTTATGGCATTTTAAGGGAAAGTGCCAGATTTTAGGCATGATCGATCGATCGATGATTTTCATAGATCGATCGATGGTCCCAGAAAACGTGAACAACCAGTATTTTTCAGGAGTTGTGGTTCGATTCAAACTCTTATATTTTTACCTTATAAAAAGGGATCGTTGGCTACTGTTTTGGAACAGCCTTATGGCACCAAAATACCCAGAAAAATATTTTTTTTTTACTCTCTTTTATACACAAACAGTACCTTTAATTTATGATTTCAACCTTAGGTTTTTGGAGGTGTTTTTTGGGTTGTTTGAGGTTGTTCTTGGAGGAGTCTTGGTGATCTTTGAGAACTGTTTTTGGTGGCTTAATCTGTGTTTTTTGAAAGATTGTTGTTGGTTCTTTTTGGTGGTTTGAGGTATGGGGTTTTACACAATATGATCCTTAATCTCGCGATTATTATTTTCGTTGTTTTATTGTGACTATTGACTCATATTTGAATTGCTAAATTCAATTGAAATCTGGAAATTATTTGTTGGAATCTAATTTTGATTCATGTGGTACTATATTTGGTGTTGAGCATGTTGTCATGAGATTTTAATATGGCACTGAGGTTGGGCATTCGCCAATATTTCTTTTTTCGGATATGCTAAAAAATGCATAGGCGCGGTACGGTGGTGAGGCCTGGTGACCCGGTTAATGTGTTGTTTAGAAATTATATTGATATAATTACTTATGAGATTCGCATTTGATTTGAATATTCGTACTCGTATTGTTACATTTTATTCATCGCCAATATTTGATGAGCATCTTCCTGTCATATTGTGTACTTCCCCATATTTTCTTTTAGTGGAAGGTTAGCGCGAATTTTGACACTTAGGATTTGATTTGGACAATAATAATTAGCATGGATTATTATTGGGAAGAATATTCGAGAGAATACAAATGAGAATATTGTATTTATTTTTGTAATATAGGGCATTTTATTTCAAGATAGATAGTTGTATTATTTTAAGAGATTATTGGTTATATTTAATTTGAATAGATTGAGATTAGTGGATTCTTTTTTTATTTTGCGGGATTTATTTTAGATGCTCTATACCTGGTTATTTGTGGTTTAGCATAGTTTTTATCGACAGTAGCGCTCCGTTCGCACTCCCCAGGCGGGCAGGGTGTTACAGTTCTCTATGGATGGGCCAAAGCTTCTAGAATAACGAGTGAAGAAATTTAGCACAGTTGCCAAGGGATATTCTGGGGGGGCCACCAAATGGAATCTCTTAGCTAGCCACATGACTAGCATAATCGGGCTCCCTTTCAGGAACTCAGAGCGGCCTTCCAGCTAAGCATCTAGACCATTCAGATTCTCCGCCAGTGCCACCATCGCAAGATTATGGCGATATGACATCCACTCTATAATGGGAGCCAATTGAGGGTCCAATATCAGGTCCCCGATCACCATTAATATCCTCAAAGTTAGGCCCATGGAAACAACTCAAATAAGGCCCACATCATTGAAATCCTACAGGCTTATAGAATAAATGATATCTAGAAAAGATATCATTCCCCCAGTGACCAATGACCGAGCCGCCAAAGGGTAAATGTGGAAAAATATTGCTAACAACGCCCGAGGAGATTGAGAGAATTTGGGCATAGCAGTCGCCACGCTCAGATTAATCCCCAACATGGATTAAAAGTCCTCATAGGTTGGACAGACCTCGTCCAAACCAAAGCGAAAAATGTGATCCTCTGGGTACCCGATTTACATTTATGCTGCTAACATGTTCCGATCAATAACCCAATTACGCTACAAGGAAACTTGACGCAAATTTAACGCTTCGTAATCTAAGTTATAAAGACACACACTACAACAAAATGTGTTATCCCTGACAAAAAAAATTAGGACAAAAGTAATTTTGTCACAAAAAGTAACCTTTTTGTGAGGAAAAATAATTTCGTCGCGAATTTAGTGTGATGATTTTAAATTGGTGACAAATTAATAATATTTTTCACCAAATAATCATTAAAATTTTGGCGCCACCATTCCCGCGTGAAAAATGCTCCATTCATCTATTCGTGACAAAATTATTATACATTTAGTGGCAAATACATTTATCACATAAAAAATAATTGGTGACAAAAAATTTCCTCACTTATTCCTTAAAAAAGAACAAAATGCCTATTCTTTCTATACCCTCAATTGTCACTCACCAAAAAATCACTCATCCAAAGCTCATATCCTCCCATAACCCTCAACCACCATCTCGCCCATCCACCAAAACCACCATATCCCCTGTTGGACTTCCCATTTTTGGCTCCTTCTCCGATCACACCTCTTATACCCAGCCCCTTTAACAGGTATCCTCAAAGTGATGTTAACAGCCCTAACTTATGCATTACGAAAGTGGAATTTTTTATTAGGGTTTATTGATCTAGTTAGTGACTTTTTTCTTATGTTTATAGCTTTATTTTCTTATTTGTTGACTTTTTTCTTAATATTTGGATTACATTTGTTTTGTTTCCAAATCGATGGTATGCTTAATATTGTGTATGGACCTATATGGCTATATCTCCTTGTTCCAAATAATTTCTAATTAGTCGAAACCAGTTTATTTATATTTTGGTTTTGATATTAGGTTTGATTAAATCATATCTTGATTCAGTTTGATCTAATTGGTTGCTTAAGTTTGTATTTAATGTGATTGAAAATTCCCAAGAAGCATTTTCATGATCTTGATGACTTTTGGTTTTGATATAATATAAAAGTCCATTTTTTTAAATGTGAGTGAATTTATACAATTGATATAGGCACATAAGTACCTATTAAGTCCAATAGATTTAGTTTGTTATGTATATCAACATATTTAGTTTGTTGTTCAACTCCAACACATATAGTTAGTTTTAATAGCTAAGAGATTTTTTCTTTTACATCTCTTTGAATTTTGTGAGTTTTATTTTTATTTGAATATATTAATTGATGGGTGACTCAATCCTTTTAAATATTTTACAAAAGAGTGATTCTTTCATATTTTAAAACCACCATTAGTCTCGATCTCTCTCCACATCTTATGCTCACCATCATCACCATTTTAGTGACTTACAATGTATTCTCCGTCGCGAATTGCAAAGTCCACGTCCAGCAATGTCATTTTTAAATCTCTCAATCTCAATTGGCAGGTACAAGAGTATCATTCGCATGCTTATGAAAGTTTAATTTTGAAAAATGAAGGTGATATTGTCAGCGTTTAATGCATGAATATGGAGGGTCAAATGATATTTATAAGTAAATGGATTTCAGCATAAGTTTCCTGGAATTTACAGATTATGAATTATTTTGTCCCATTTCAAATAAGGCCTTTCTTAAGTCACATTTTATACGCTATGATATCATGCCACTTAAGACAACCAATAGATTAGATCCTGACTCGAAATTCGATTGAAATGCCATTATCCACACCTGGAACACAATTTTAAATCTGATTCTTAATCGGCTAGTTAAATATTTATCTAATAAAAAAAATGAAGTGGATATGAATTCGAGTCAGATTCAACCCTCTAAGGACGTGAGTTGATAGTATATAATCTTTAAATATGTTATAATTATAAATTCATGAATAACATTTGATCCCATCTTTCAATCCAGTGGTGATAATGAATTTAGTTTGATATAAACTATTGAATTTTATATTAAACGGATTGAATTCGGATTCATGAATCCTTGACAGATATTTATTCATTTGATCTACGTAGAGATCATTTATCTAAATGGTCTAATGTCCTCAGCATTTTCCTCAGTGGATCTCAAGTTTTTTTTTATTTGACATACCTTTGACTTCTACCCCTCTGAACTTTTATTTATTTAAAAGATAGTGCTAATTCTTATGGTTGCCTAATGTTGATTGGGATATTTATTTAGATCCATATTTATGACGGTGTAAGGAATTTGAATCACTATCGTGATGAGATGAGAAAATTTTAGACCCTCCCATTGAGGTATTTACATTTTCAATTACTATGGGGATAACAAACAGTTCAGTATATTCTGGTAAAAAATGCTATTACATTTTGTGTTTGAATCAGCCATTAAACTTCTCTCTGCTTTAACCAAATTTCATGATTTCAGTAAGCCATACACCTTGTCAATAAACACAAAATTTGCAAAGGGTCAAGAAGATATAACCGATAAGATAACACAGTGGTAGTTTCCAAATTATGATGTGCTTTAATTTCTGTCAATGCATTAGACAGATCAAAGCACAACTCTAAATGAGAACTCGTAGTGATATTTTGAGTTGAAGATATCCAATCCTTAGCCAAACTATTAAAATACGTTACTGTGGGTAAGTTTTCATAAGGAAGATTCAATGGAGGTGATTAGGAACACTATGTTACCCATCTGTCTTAAAGTTCCATACATTGTCGGTTTACTATATTTCAAACATATTCTTATTATACTCAATTGTGAATAATATTTCATAAGGATATGGACTCGTGAATAGTGGTACATGGGAAAATATGCAATAAGAATGTTCAAATGATCACCTTTCTTTAGAGCTGGTAAAGAACATCATCTTGCCCCAGTTTGCATTAATTTTCCTAATCTCTTATCCATTTTTATTGTATGCCCTCATTATATAATACTGCCCAATTGATTGGAAAGCCACTTAAACTAGATCCATCAACTGTTGTTATCATTATACCAAGTATTGCTAGAGTTTGTGTTGAATAAGATCGAGTAGGTGATAAGAACCCTCTAGAGTTTAGATTTTTGGTGATAACCAAGGTTTCTGTCAATAAGTTTTTTATGAAGATCTCTCTTATTACAGTAAGTATTGAAAGAAGAAAGGACATGGTGATGCACATTTCCTTTTCAAAAAATCCCCCCCAAAACATAATAAACCTCCATCTAATTCCTCCAAAGTTCAAGTCCTAAAAAGGTCAGTTGCAAACTGTGTAAACAACATCCCAACTAAAATTATTAGAGTAGATAGATATGATGAAGATGTAATCCAATAAGAGATGATGAATAATGTGTTAAGAGGTAGGTGTGAGGATGACTTTTCCAAGGTGATGAAAGAATGCAACAAAGATTCTGATAAAATATCCTTTATAATGAGAATATACAATGATAGTACATATATAGTACCTTGTCGCGGAATGTATACAATGGGCAAGTGTTGAAGACTTGCTTTCACAGATTATAACTTACAGGATGTGACGCGACCACAAATGTGTCTAAAGTGCGTGCTTTACAGGCTCAAGTGCAAGCCTGTCGCGTTAGTAATAATTTCGATAAGTAGGGATCGTATCCATAGGGAACAAAGGATGACAACTCTAAATAACGTAGGAAATGTTTATCTAACCTTCAAATGATTCCTCAAAAGAAAAGAAAAGATAATGATGATGGTTTGTGGTTTTTAAATTGTCAATTGGTAATGAAATTAAAATTTAGAATGAACTACTTGTACGAAACATACTAAGAATTGTAAAGAGAATAGAAATGAATATGAGGGAAAATAGGCTGGAATACAATCCCCCTATCCCTGGTAATTTACCGTATAGAATACTAGAATTGTAAATTAAAATCTTAACTGAATCCAGTCTTTAGAGATCTTAAGCATTCCATATATGAGGGAACTAGCCCGCATTATATGAAATCAAAGGCAACTATAAAGCGGTGTAGAGTAATTACACTTGCATAGTATTCTTAAACATACCAAGTATATAGGGCAAGAGATATTAAAAGATCTACTATGGTCGTATAATTTCCCACACGATTCTATCAATTTTTAATTTAAACTTTATTTCCTACTTGGGTAATTTACATCAGGATGGGTTCATGTATCCCAGCCCTTGAAAAATTAGCTAGACATGGTTTTATGAGAAGAAAAAAAATGCATAACTATGCATGGAATTATGTATCTAAGAAACATTGCTTCAAAAGAATATTGCAAAACAATTGAGAATCAAATTGAAAATAAAATAGAGAAACAAATAAGAGAATAAAAATTGATACTTGGAATGAAGATTTAAATCTGGAATCAAAACATGGATGGTGAATGAAACTTGAGTCTTGAATACTCCTTTATCTCCAAATTACAAACTATCTCTAGAAAACTAATGGTTCAGAAAATAAAATTCTAACCAAAAACAACAACTCTCCAAAAAAAAACTCCTCTCCATGGCTTACCGTTTTATAATACCTAAATGTGACTCCTCCCTTGCCTACCCACGTTTTACAACTTTTATAATACCTAAATGTGACTCCTCCATTGCCTCCCCACGTTTTAGAGCTAATAAAAATGAATTAAACAAGAAATTTCAAGAGTTGTGACTCTTCAGTTCTGAAAATGACTCTTCATTATCTCGTAACTTCAAAACCTCATTACTTCTTCATCGTAGCTCGTATTGAGGTGCCATTTTTTCAGTGTTCTTGTAATTGGAATCTATTCAACTTTCCAATTGTATCCACTTCCGGACTAAGGCTGCAAAATTACGAAAATTCCCTTGAACTTCACATTTCTTGCTTTCTTTCACTGTTTTGAGTCCTCCTTAGTACTAACTTGCATGAAATACCTATAAAGCACATGAGAAATAAATAAAACACGAAATACTTGCCAAGAGAGGTTAGTATCATAAATACGAGAAAAATCCAAGCTATTTACTCTGCACGGGATCATAAAAATACCGAAATTAAGAGGATAAATGTGAAGAATATGTGTCTAATCACACCCCCTAACTTAGAACTTTGCGCGTCCCGAGCAATGTAAGAGAAATGAGTTGACTTTTGAAATTTCTTTTATTAAACTAAAATTCCACTTTCGCAGGCAAGCGATTGCAATGAGCATATGCAATAAGCCTTTAAACCCCTATGTTACCCTAGTATGACGAGTTTTGTCTCATAAGGGTTTGCAGTGAATACACCCACAAAATTCTTTATTAACTCAAATAAATATCAAAATACTTAAAAATTATACAATTTAAACTTTTCGAAAAATAATCATCCTAAATTCATATTCAAATGTCACAAACCATAGTGTGTGTGTGTGCAAAGCCAGAAATTAAACCTCAAATTTCCACCGGTTGAGCATTACGTTACTTTCCGAAAATTCGTTTTGATTCAAATTCTTAAAGATGCACTCACAAACGAATCACTCAGACTGCGGCTATTTTCTCTCAGTATGTATGATATAAAGAGTAAATATAATGGACACAAATTCATGCATGCAAAATTGAATAGAAGGAAATATATGGTGAAAAGATCTCATCATCGGAATACAATTATTAGGAAACAGGAAATATCATCTCTTAATCACACCATTTTAATCTCTTTTATTACCTTTTCATGTCTTAGCTCTCCATGCAGTAATTAATTTCGCCATTCGGACTCAGTTAGGACTTTATCGGGTTATAAGGTGTAAAAGGTAAAAATTGGAATGCACGAAATATTCAGAATTGGAAAATGTCCTTATGACATCCATTAGTGCTTTTCGAGAATTTGCTCATTTTTCTCTTTCTTTTTCTCTTTTCAATTTTTTTCTTTTTTTTCTAACTATTTTTTGTTGAGCATTTATTCTGTTTTTCTCTTGCCCCTTTTTATTGCACAATTTGGACTTACTTGATGAATTTTCTCAATTTTCACAATTCCGGGCTATTTGGGTTTTTCGAGTTATCAAACGAAAGGGAAATATTTTCTTAGGCTTCAAATTGGGTTGCAAAGGGATAATTTTTCACAACGTTTTTTTATGGCTAATATTTTGGGGTTAAACAAACGAGGACCTACTTCATTGTTCAACTTGCTAATCCCATTACCATATGCATCTCGAGATTAATTAACTTTAGAGATATATTTAGCAAGAATTTTGAGACAACATTTCACACATTTCCCATAACTAATCAAAATAAAGGATTGAGATCATCAACGACTTATTAAAATACTGAAAAGAACTTTGAGTTAATCATAAACTCGGATTCATTTAAAAACTCATAAAAAAATTGAAAGGCTTGAAATCTCATCGGGTTTGATCAATCTCCACACTTATTCGTTAAGTCGTCAATCTTCGCACAATTTCCATCTTCGGTCAATTTCGGCTTAGTGCAATTGAGATTTAACAATTTGAGACTTCAAATAGAATAAAGGTGATATTTTTGAAAATTTTAAATTTCAATTTTTATTTATTTTGAAGAAAAATATTTTTGGCTTTTTTTTCAAAAATTTTCAATTTTTTTTTTGGCATTTTAAAGATTTGTGAAGTTTTAGAAAGATGCACTTATCACCCCCTCTAACTTAGACTTTTGCATTGTCCTCAATCAAACGGACTAAAATCTAAAGAAGAAAAAAAATAAGTGCGACAAATAAAACAAGCAAATTATCAAAATGCACCAAGACACTATATGACACTCATACATGACTCAAAAATACAACAAAAATCACCCCATACCCGTCGGGGGTGCGACGACCTCTTATTTCTCTCCACAAATCACCCAACCCCTTGCACGGGATATGTTGCTCTCCTAGTCTCTCCCCTTTGCCTGTCATAAACCAATAATCGGAATAAGTTGGGCCCTTGACCATAAGTAAAGTAAATACTGGAAGACTCACCGTAATTAATCGGAAAGGGATCCTCGTGATGCGTACTACGTGGGTCGGGCTCTAGATCAAACAAAACTTGAGTCTTATTTTCTATTACCTCCGAGGACTCAAGTTGCATGGGTGGATGATCATTGCGAATAAACTCATCAATAGAGATTGGACTTCGTCGTTAAGGCTCTCATCCACCTGCCCGAATTCTCTCTCAAATTCCGCGAGGTTCAATTCCTCTAGATCTCTTTCTTGCTTTGGTTCCTCATCCTTCCTTCCTCGATCCATCTCAAAATTATTAGGTGGTGTGGGTGGGTAGCAATCGAGGAGAGAAGTATATATCGTGTCTCGCCATTCGCTCTCCTTTAAGCACTCATACAAACCTTTCATGATGCCCTCTAAATTTTCGCTGTCTCTCACACTCAAGGGCTCACTCACACTCTTCATTTCAGTTACTATGCATACCTCCCCTAACCTTCGCTCCATGTTACAACGGCGCCAAAAACTTGACGCGGCCACAAATGTGTCTAAAGTGCGTGCTTTATAGGCTCAAGTGCAAGCATGTCGCGTTAGTAATAATTTCGATAAGTCGGGATCGTATCCACAGGGAACAAAGGATGACAACTCTGAATAATGTAGGAAAAGTTTATCTAGCTTTCAAATGATTCCTCAAAAGAAAAGAAAAGATGATGATGATGATGATGATTTGTGGTTTTTAAATTGTCAATTGGTAATGAAATTAAAATTTAGAATGAACTACTTGTACGAAACCAACTAAGAATTGTAAAGAGAATAGAAATGAATACGAGGGGAAATAGGTTGGAATACAATCCCCCTATCCCTGGTACTTTACCATATAGAATACTAGAATTGTAAATTAAAATCTTAACTGAATCCAGTCTTTAGAGCTCCTAAGCACTCCATATATGAGGGAACTAGCCCGCATCATATGAAATCAAAGGCAACTATAAAGCGGTGTAGAGTAATTACACTTGCATAGTATTCTTAAACATCCTAAGTACCTAGGTCAAGAGAGATTAAAAGATCTACTACGGTCGTATAATTTCCTACACGATTATATCAATTTTGAATTTAAACTCTATTTCTTACATGGGTAATTTACATCAGAATGGGTTCATCTATCCCAGCCCTTGCAAAATTAGCTAGAAATGGTTTTATAAGAAGAAAACAAATTCATAACTGTGCATGGAATTATGTATCTCAGAAACATTTCTTCAAAAGAAAATTGGAAAACAATTGAGAATCGAATTGAAAATAAAATAGAGAAACAAATAAGAGAATAGAAATTGATACTTGGAATGAAGATTTAAATCTAGAATCAAAATTTGGACGGTGAATGAAACTTGAGTCTTGAATACTCCTTTATCTCCAAATTACAAACTATCTCTAGAAAACTAATGGTTCAGAAAATAAAATTCTAACCAAAAACAACAACTCTCCAAAAAAACTCCTCTCCAGGGTTTACCCTTTTATAATACCTAAATATGACTCCTCCCTTGCCTCCCCACGTTTTACAACTTTGAAATACCTAAATATGACTCCTCCATTGCCTACCCACGTTTTACAACTAATAAAAATGAATTAAACAAGAAATTTCAAGAGTTGTGACTCTTCAGTTCTGAAAATGACTCTTCATTATCTCGCAACATCGAAACCTCGTAACTTCTTCACCGTAGATCGTATTAAAGTGTTGTTTTTTCCACTATTCTTGTAATTGGTATCTATTCAACTTTCCAATTGGACCCACCTCTGGACTAAGGATGAAAAATTATGAAAATGCCCTTGAACTTCACATTTCTTTCTTTCTTTTACTATTTTGAGTTCTCCTTCGCACTAACTTGCATGAAATACCTATAAAGCACATGAGAAATACACAAAACATGAAATACTTGCAAAAAGAGATTAGTATCATAAATACGAGACAAATCCAAGCTATTTACTCTGCACGAGATCATAAAAATACCGTAATTAAGGGGATAAATATGAAGAATATGTGCCTAATCATGATGCAGACGACACTTGCCGCTGTCGTAGCCCCTCCTACACAGGGTGCAATAACTTCATGCTACAGGGTGAGGTCCTACTTGCTATCGGGAGCGGTCGGGCTTACTATAGGGTGAAAACCGCCTTATTGTACTAACTGGTCGCACCCCCTTTCATCCACCATCATCTACACCTATAAATAGAGGTCCACACCTCGAGATTGGGGACATATTCATTACCCCTTATTCAATATGGATTCATTTTTCCTACACCGACACTTAGCTCAAATTTGATTACTCCCCTACATCATAGGGCCTAGCTTGGGGGCTACTCGTCGGCATCGCAGCCATCTCTCTAGCACACCGAAATCCTCATTACTATCATATATTCTCCTTTATTCTCATATTTGTATGCCTCTTTAGGCTTGATTATATTGTAATACGCAGCGCATATAATGAGAATGGATCAACACAATGGACGTAGGCCTATTTTAGAGGCTGAACCACTCTATATTGCGTGTCTTTTCTCTCTTTTTACTAGTTTTATCTGCTTATTATGCTTTACATTTGATTTGCTAATACGAGAATGACTAGTGGACGATTTCTCATATCATCAATTTGGCACCGTCTGTGGGAACCGAGATATTTCAATCTTGTTTCTCTATGTTTTGAGTTCTTAAACACCTTATTTTATTCATGGGGATTCTTTGGGTCGTCATCCCATGAGTAAATTTTAGTTATTGAGCTCTATTTTATATTTACACCCTAAACTCGGTATTTCGTATATTCAGATCTGCACTCGGGTCTCCATTTTATGCCCTTAGATCTATTTTACATACCCCTGTGATATCTCCCCACATAGATAAAGCTGGAAATCTTGATGGGCTTTAGCCCTGTAAAGGTGGGTGATTAGGGAAGAGTTATATTTACTCCCTTTTTGTTGTTCTTTGCCTATGATCTAGGGTTTATCATTAGAATTGTGCCATTTTGTGCACCGAGATGTTATTGTCTCATGGATAGACCCTAGTAGGTATGTCTCAATGAGTTTCAAGAGAAAAACTCAGTTTTTGGGTTTCAATTTTGGGATTGTTCCCTTCAATGCCTTGGTAGGGATGCAGCGTGGTAGTTCAACTGCCCTACATGCTACGGCCTCTACTGAAACATTTTCATTACAGAAGCTTCGAAACATCAAGGAACGGATTGAGGTGGTCTCCATCTCAACCTTTGTGACTATCATTAAAAGGCCACGACAATACACATATATGCTTCACTAGCGGCGGCCTCAATTGTAGTGGCATGCAGTAGTGAAAACGATGCATCCCAACTTCCTACTTGGTTAATCCAATATTTCTTATTTATGTGATTTCTCACTTCTGCTAGTTTTGTCTCAGATTATATATATTTTCTAAATACTAACAAAGTAGGAAATGGAAGGAGAATCCAACCAGAGCACAAAAGTCAAAGATGAGATTGTGTAGCTGTATAATCACGTCAACCATCTCTACTACAGTCATGACTCACTCCAAACCCAGGTTAACTATTTGAACTAGAGAGTTCTCATGCTAGAGGTCGCAGCCCCATCCAATGTGGGTGCGGCACCCAGGATCATTACCTCCTCAGCACCTGTCACGAAAATACCAGAAGCTCCATGCGCAAAAGTAGCCATCAAGAGCCAAAAAAGGAAGGTGGAAAAGGAAGAAAGGGTCTCTGAGTCCTACACCTCATTGGCCTTCCCAGTTGAAGACATCTTTGAGTCCATTAGAGAGAACAAGCTGTGGAAGTGGCCAGAGAAGCTTAAAGCTCCACCCTACAAGAGGAACAAAGACAAGTGGTGAAAATTCCATCTGGACCACGGCCATGACACTAAGCAGTGCTATCTTCTGAAAGATGAAATTGAGAGGCTCATAAGGTTGGGGATGTCGCAGTGCTTCCTCAAGGATGCCTAAGGGACCAGCCTAGCTGAACAGGCCATATGCCCATTTTTTGTGCTTATGTTTTATATTTCATCTATTTCTATTTTATAGTGAAACTCTTCTTACGCAATTCTAAATTAAATTTTGTATTATCCTTACAAAGTCATATATATTTATATATGAACAGATATATGAAATCAAGTTCACTCTTATAGTTCCATATTTTGATTCTCATTTCCATGAAATGTTATCTTATGAAAGACCATTTTGTCTTAAACAGATATCGATTCAAGACAATATGTTATATCGAGAATGATAAAATCTAAATGGGCCCACAATGCCTGTCAAGACACCAATTTTCCCAGAAGAAAATGACAATTGAAAATGGAGAAAGCAACTAATAAGATAAGCTATCAGAATTGGTCTGCGACATCACTCATAGAGACTATATTCCTACATATTATGGATGCATTATGGAGAGAATTGACCATAAAATCATTATTAGCCACGGGGGCTTGTAATGCCTTTTCTTAGCTTTCGGTATGCGTCATTAAGTCGGGAGGCTTATGATATCCATCCGGGGATGGATTTATATATATCAGTAGTTGTGGGTGGCTTCACAACATAACCCAGCCTGGGGAGGATTGATAATATCCCATCTATTAGCCGTGGGTGGCTTCATAACATAACCTAGTCTGGGGAGGCTTGATAGTATCCCGTGTATTAGCCGTGGGTGGCTTCATAACATAACCCAGCCTAGGGAGGCTTGATAGTATCCCGTATATTAGTTGTGGGTGCCTTAATAACATAACACATCCCGGGGAGGTTTGATAGTATCCCATATATTAGTTGTGGGTGGCTTCATAACATAACCCAGCCTAAGGGGCTTGATAGTTCTCGTATATGTACAGAGGTCCATTTTTAAGAAGACAAAAGACATATTCCATTGGCACCATAGCTTAGGGGATCATTTCCCTACAAAGTGAAGTTTGGAAGCCAATAAGTCAATATACAAGAATACAAGTGGAAAGTGCAAATGTTCACCTATATAAGCCACAACCCTATACTCCTAGTTGCAAATATCTAAAGACACATGAGCTGTCGCAAAATTATCATTTGAGCTGCAGTATTTAAGTCTCAAGAATATTTTGGGTCTATTATCGTGGCCTACTCAAGAGATTAGTGAAGTTTGCAAAGAAAAGACAAAGTCCAAGGCTAAAGCACGGCAGGCTACATCCAACTTGCTATACAGGCTGAAGCCCATATGAGCAAAACATTTGTATATTGGTTGGAATTAGTATGTTATCCTAACATGCTCATTCAATCAAGAAATCATTCATTCATACAAGTATTGAGGTTTGCAAATGAAGTTCAAAAAATTATCATAACTAGAGGAGTATAGCCACAACTTTGAGAGTACAGTTTGTAGAAATATATAAAGATATACTAGATTTTGAAAGATAAAGACTAAGAAAAAAATTTAAGTATCCAAGTTATACAAACAAAGGCCGCAGCCATTCCAAAATTCATAACAAAAGATAAAGAGGTGTGCAACCCTAAGATGCGGCATTGTCAACTTCATCTCCCTCTTCCCCCTACGCAACCCTCATGGTCTCTTCCTCAACTGCTGCTGCTTCAGCCTCTGCCCTTAAAATCACTTTTTCTTCGGTCACAGCTTTGATCTCATCCACATACTGCTAATCCTCAGCATCACCAAGTCCCCAGGCAAGAATTTTCTCTTTAGATTCTGGGAAGTGTTTTATGACTATATGCCTGAGCTCTTGGTATCCGCAGAGGTAGGCTTTATTATTGTTGAGGAAGTCTTTGGAGGCCTTGAATAACTCCAAAATATTTTCAATATCTAATTTAAGGGCTTCGCCATGTTGTTTATCTTTTCTTGTAAGGGACACAACATGATCTTCCTCCATCTTCTTTACAACTGCGGCATGGGCTTCATCATCGTAAGTAGCCTTGGTTTCCAGATCCTTGTACTTATTTTGAAGAAGTCCAAGCTTGATATTAGAAAATTCTGCATCTTGGGAAGCTTTCACAGTTTGATATTGGGAAAACTTTAGGGACTTCGTAGCCTGCTTAAAATTCTCCTCGGCTTCCTCCCTAGCATTGATGGCAACTTCAAGGTTAATCTAAGTTTTTTGGAGTACAGCGACAAAAGACGTTTTATCGGCTTCAAATGAAGAGTTCATTGCACTATCCAAGTCTATTGAGTGAACTCTATTCGCGACCTCTTTCAGCTTGTACATGGCCTCATATTTCCTCTTCAGCGAAATCATGACATCCGCGGCTTGCAAAGAGATTTAAAGTTAATAAAATATGATATGTGAAAATGAAGCTGAGAAGGTACCTGCACTTACCCTCAATAGACTGTGGAGACCATAATCCTCCAAGTCATTATGGTCTTCATCCACGAGTCGATCAAGGTCTGCAACGTCTAGGACCTTCTTCATCCTATAGACAACCCTTGTAGTTGTGTCCCAAGAGGATTCTGGGTTGGGTTGCCTAAGCTATGGCCATGGATGGCCATCAAGACCAATAGTAGCACAACATAAGGAGGCGCTGGGTTGGCATTAATGGCAACAATTATCGGTGGTGGTGAATTTGAATGGGAAGGACCCTCAGACCTTGACATTAGCCCTGTCGCGACCAGATTAGCCCCAATGTCGTCATCAAACGTACCCTCGGGTCTCTTATGAGGGGCCAACTTCTCAACTTGGAGTTGGGGCGCGGCAGGGGTAGTTTGTTCCACAACCAAATTTTGGTCACTTGAAGTGACCGTGGCAGGAACCTTGGTCGTTGTCCTCTTACTCTTCCTTTGCCTAGCAGTCTTGTTGAGGATAGTTGCGTCATCATCCATTTCTTCCATCTTGGAAACCAAAAGCTCCCTATCAACTTCCTCACCTGAAAGAAGAAATGCAACAAATAAAATCTAAAGTTTAAAAATAATTACTGCGGTATTAATAACTGAAAGGGTTATTACCTTCTGCGACCACATCTTTGGGAATAGATTTGTTGGGGAAGTAGCCCGCTTTAAAAATGGAGGCAGAGGTTACAAGTGTACTGAATTTCTTCTTCTCAGTAGGGACTGTCGCATCCATGGCAACTATCTTCTCCTACCGCTTACTCAACTACAAATTGTCAAGAACTGCATAAAAATACAAAGGTTAGTACAAAAGCAAAGTGTGGCGAATAATGTGCCACTATAAATAAGGGACGTGGCTATAATCGAAAAAGTACCGAGTTTGGAAGGACATCCCCATTGCCTCGGCATCCTAAAGCATCTCTCCCTCACAATCTCTTCAGGGGGGATCTCCCACTCTTATCCAGAAATGAAAAAATATTTGCCCTTCCAGTTCTTTACACTGGTAGGCATCCCAAAATAAATGATCTAGTCTCTGCCGCGGATAGAAAAGTAATAGTACGTCGTAAACTTTACATAATTTTCCTTGGGGCAATAGAAGTGGAAAAACTTTGCAGGAGTAATATATCTCTTGAATTTATTCTCCCATAGTACGATAGCTGCGAGAATGGCCCTCCAGCCATTAGGATCTAATTGGGCTAGGGCTAACCTCATAGTTTGGAAAATTATCCTAATGGGAACAGGGACAGGCAATCACAGCCCGTAAATGAAAGTGTGTAAGGGGAAGCAGATCCCTTCATCAGCAAGTGCCGTGCATGGCCTCTGTTCCGCGATAAGTGCTGAGCACATCAAATCCTTAGGGAACTCAAAGGCCTCAGCTACCTTATCAACCCATTCTTGGGTCATAGTGCTATGGATACCAAGTGCAGTAGGAGGTCTCTCAGCTCTCCCAGATAAACTAGCAGGTGTATCCCTATCCTCAGACGGACCCCATGCCACGACATTCTCAACTATGTCCATTGGTTGGTTGCTAGAATTGGCCTCTTCCTCCATAGCCGCAAAATCTGAGTCTGAATTTGGCACCACACAGTTAGGGAAATATCTTTGCTGGCAAGTTCCAATTGATTTCAAAGGTCGCAGAAAGGGAAGTTCGGGAGGAGAGTCTCCAAAATGTTTGTTCCAAAAGCCTCTTAGAAATTCATCTAGGTCAAAGTTCATATGGCTGCAGCAGCACCTGAAAAGAAAAGAGTCCGCATCTAAGCATCGCAACCAATATGGTCCTAAAGCCTCTAAGAATCCGCAGTAGGAATAATGATATATATATTAAAGACTGAATAGAAATGATTTGCAAAATTGGCTAAATATGCTAAGTGTTGGGTCCTAAAGCCCTAGAAGATAAAGGTTTCCACGCATATTGTTTTAAGGGTAGGAGGGATTATATTTTTACATGCCATAGTCATTAAATAAAGGGCTAAATGTCGTGGACTCTAATCTGAGAACCTAAAGGAAACCTGAGTTACTATAGGGCGCAGCCGAATATGTACATGTCGTAGCCTATAATTTTTGGAGGCCACAATAACATTTTATATGCTGTAGATGTCTCTTCAACATGAATATTTAAGGGTTACATTCAAAGATCAAAGTCCCTAGAATGTGAAACATCTCTCTCAGGAACATAAAAAACAAAAGAAGAAACCTAAAATTATATAATTGTATTCAACAGAAATTTCGCAACAGTTACTTTGCGATTGAAGTTATAATGAGTAATCATTCGAGCAAGCTCAATTCATGGAGAAATTAAAAGATGAGTTTTATTCTTGGAGAAGTCATAGTTATGTTGCAGACATGAGTTTGTATCAATTTAAGTAATTTTTGGAAAATATGACTCATGTCGCAACCTATTATTTTAAAGAATCCAAAAGAAAAAGATAAAGACAGCCTTCTTCCTAGGGCAGCTTTCTCTCTAAGATGGCGGCTCCTTCCTAGGGAAGCCTTCTTGTACCTAACAATCCTTCCGTTATCCTTCCAGATAATCCAAAACCTCCAGACTTAGATAGGGAGGCTAATAAATCTTTCGCCTCCTTACTCACTGCCTCTAACCAACCGTCACCTTTTCTCAAACCTCCGTGCTATTTTAAGGGAGAACCAGCTCTCCACTTTGAAGACGATGATATAAATATTTTGGCAGGTGTTTTCCGACACTCCCTTGTTGGGAAATTTTCTTTTGGCAGGCCCCCCATGAAAGTCATTAAGAAAGCCTTTCATACTTTCTCTCTCAGAGGAGGTTTTTCCATTAGTTTATTAGATGAGCAGCACATCCTTATCAGACTCAACTCTGAAGAAGATTTTCAACGTATTTGGTTACGGGGGCACTGTACTATTTTCAAATACGCTATGGTTGTTTCTAAAGGACTCCTAGTTTTTCCTATCATCAAGACTGCCCTATAATTCCATTATGGGTCTCTCTTCCATATCTGTCGGTTCTTTTTTTTGAAACAGGAGCTTTTTTTCTATTGCAAATCTGATTGGCAATCCCCTCAAAATGGACGAAGCTACTGCTTTAGTTTTTAGGCCAAGTCAAGCCAGAATTCTTGTTGAAGTTGATGTGGCAAAAACACTACCAGCTAGGGTTTGGATTGGATGTGGGTCAAAACCAGGGTTCTGGCAGCATATTATTTATGAAAATGCTCCTTCATTTTGTGTCTCATGCATGCGTATTGGCCACGTTATGGATGATTGTGGCGGAAGGCGGCCTCCACTGGAGAAAATTGATAAAGGAAAATCAGTTGTTGATGCTTTCACGTCCAAGACTCCGTCTACAGCTGTTATCCAACAATATCGGACTGTTACTTCTCATCCCTAAAATATTGGAATAAAAAAAACAACCCTAGCCACTCAAACCGGTAACCTACCTCTACCAAAGACTAAAATAACCTTCCCAAATAACCTACCTCTGCCAATGACTTTTTCCTCTTCCCCACATACTTCTTTAGACGCTACTCCCTCTAAAAACTCTGACCGAAACCGTACTCAACCTATACCAGTGTTCAAACAATTATCCATTTCGTGTTCCAACAGATATGAGATGTTGTCAGAAGATACCACTTCTTTCAACACTGAATTATTGGTTACCTTAGCTAATGAAGTAAATGGTGCACCTTGTTTGGAATCAATTGAAGAGGGTGAATTTGTTGATTTTGACATAAATGATCTTCCTAAACTCAGAACTGTGACATACGACCATTCACTTCTTTTTAACCTGAATGTTTCTCCAAGACCTAAAACACGAAATAAAGTGGTCGTCAATGAATGTAAACCTGCATGGGCTTCTGACAGTGAAGAGGTGGGGAACATAACTCCCAATAAAAAATAGTTGGTAGACTTTTCGGAGGCTATGGGTTCCAAATTCAAAAAGGTTTTTAATATGAATAAATCTCCAGTGTCCACTACAAAGCGTCACAGGAAACGCTGGGTTCAAACAAAAGAATATCCCACCAGGTCAACTGGTAAGTCATCATATACTAATCTTGTAAAGATTTTTAATGATTAATTGCCTTTTTTGGAATATTAGAGGGGTGGGGAATTCCCCTTCTGTCCGAAGACTCAAAAAATTGATCAAGACTCGCAATTTTAGTTTAATTTGCATAATGGAACCAAAAATCGAAGCTGGGAATCTAATAAACCTGTGTAGAAGGATTAACTTCTTTGGAGGTGTTGCAAATGTTTGTAACAAAATTTGGGTGCTTTGGAAATTTGATTGGCCCATGAATGTTGTCCAAAACAGAAATCAAATCATTCCTCATAAATTGGGGCTTCCCAATCTTTCAAACTCAATTTTTTTTGTCATGTGTTTATGCCAAATGTAAATTGGCGGGTAGAAGATCCTTATGGGCAGATATAGAAAATTTTGCAAACTCAATTCAAGGTCAATGGATTATGGGGGGTGATTTTAATGTTGTTCGCTCTCAGGATGAAAAAGTGGGGGACGTGGTATAAATAATTTGGCGGTTGAGGAATTTAATGATTGTATTCTTCATTCTGGACTTCTTGAGCTTGATCATATAGGCTCAAAATTCACGTGGTGTAATAATAGATATGGGAGTAATCGAATTTTGGCTCGGCTTGACAGAATTTTTTACAACTCTCTTTGGAGTACTAATGACTTTCAAACTACTGTTTAACAGCTACACAGAACAAACTCTGATCATTCTCCTTTAGTTCTCAGTGTTAAATCGCCATTGGATGGTATTCCTAAAGCATTTAGGTTTAATGCCTGGACAAAGCACGATGATTGTTTTAGCATTGTTTCAGATTCTCTGAGTAATGAAGTGATTGGGGAACCTCTTTACATTTTTGCTTCCAAACTTAAGCGTTTAAAGTATGACCTTAAGGCTTGGAACTCAAATGTGTTCAAAAATATCCATCAAAGGGTAAAAAATGCTGAAGATTTGCTTATGTCCAAAGAAAGTGCCTATGATATGGATCTAATTCCAGAAAATAGGTTAGAATTTTTCAAAGCAAAAGAACTTTTTAACAAAGAATTGAGTATGGAGGAGGATTTTTGGCGTCAAAAGGCAAGGGTTAAGTGGGCTAATGACGGGGATTATAATACTAGTTTTTTCCACTCTATGTCTAAGGTGAAAAAAAATAAACTCCTTATCCATAGCAATCAAACTGAGGATGGTGTTAAGATTGATAACCATCATTTGGTTGAGGAATAATTAGTGAATCATTTTAAAGATATTCTCACGCAGTCCCAAGATTATCCAATGGATTTTAGTCTTTTGGAGCTCATTCCATCTATAATTTCACAAGAGGGCAATGTCATGCTTACAAGAATCCCGAATTTAGAAGAAATTAAAGCCACTGTCTTTGGTATGGATAAAAACAGTGCGGCGGGCCCAGATGGATTTAATGGATGGTTTTTCCAACATTGTTGTGACATTATTAAAATTGATATTGTTAATGCTATTGTGTCCTCTTTTGCAGGTCATGACATCCCAAGAAGTTGGTCCGCTAGAAATATTATTCTCATTCCAAAAAAATCTAACCCAAGCTTTTGTCGAGATTATAGGCCTATTAGCTTATGTAATTTTTGTAATAAAATAATTACAAAAATCATGAATAATAGGCTTGCAATCTTGCTTCCAAAAATCATCTCATTTTCTCACGCGGGTTTTGTCAAAGATTACAACATTATGGATAACATTCTTTTGGCCCAAGAGCTTATGGCTAATTTCAACAAAAAAGTCGGGGGATCCAATGTTCTAATCAAATTAGACATGTCGAAAGCTTATGATCGTGTGTCCTAGTTATGTATTAATAAAGTTCTTCGTGCATTTGGCTTTTCAGAAATTTGGATTGATCTCGTTTGGCGGGCTATATCGAATTGTTGGTATTCCATTTGCGTTAATGGAAAAGCTTGTGGTTTTTTCAAATCAAATTGTGGTGTGAGTCAAGGTGACCCTCTTTCTCCAAACCTCTTTATCATAGTTACTGAGATTCTCACTAGAGGTATTCATAAACTCATGGTTCAAGGTAATGTTAAAAAAAACTCAACTCCAGTGGGTTGCGATATCATCTCTTCTCTGTCCTTTGCCGATGACTGTCTTATATTCACCAATGGAAGTAAGAAAAGCTTTCTCGGCTTAATGAATTTTTTACACCAGTATGAAGATACCACTGGCCAACTTCTTAACAGCTCGAAAACAATGTTTATATGTCCGGATCGTACTGCCAATGCTCGTTGTCATATCATTAAGACCATTACTGGTTTCAAGGAGTCAGCTCTACCAATTATTTATCTCGGTGTTTCGCTATACACAGGTAGGAGGACTACTGCTCTCTTTCACAGGTTGGAGGCTGTAATTCGGCAAAAAATTGATACTTGGTATGGGAAATTACTTAGTCATAGCGGACGTCTGGTTTTGCTTACGGCATCGCTGCAGTCCATGTCATTCCACCTCTTCTGTGTCCTTAATCCACCTATAGCTGTCATTCAGAGATTACAGAGGCTGTTCGCCAACTTCATCAGGGGTTACGACGAAGGAAAATCGAAGCACAAATGGGTTAACTGAGGTCGCATCTGCTTGCCTCATTCAGAGGGTGGTGTTGGTATTAAAAAATTGGAAGACATCATAAAGGCTTATTCTTGTAAACTTTCGTCTTCTTTCTACAAAGCTAATGGTACTTGGGCTCGGTTCATGCAGCAAAGATACAGGTCACTTGCTGATTTTGATTTCTATGTCTTACCCTCTTATTCAAGTCCAATATGGAGGAGAATGCAGAAATGTTGGGAATGTTACCATGATAATGTTGAGGACAACAATTCAACTTTATGGATGGAAAATGAGGATGGCAAGTTCACTAATAAGTCAGGATGGAATATTATTCGTCACATGGATTGTACTCTTTTCTCATTTGGAATCCAAGAATTTTTCCAAAAGTTTCATTCTTTATGTGGCGTCTTGTTCAACAGGCTCTTCCTTTAGATTCAAAATTGAAAACTCTGCATATCTTCTTGGCCTCAAAATGTAGATGTTGTCCTATTCCTTTAGAAGAAGATTTTGATCACTTATTCGGTTCAAGTTTTATTGCTCAACAAGTATGGCAAGACTTCTCAAGCATGATGGGATATAGATTTAAATTTTCCTCTACAAAAAGACTTCTTATGTCTTGGTGGTTAAATACAAGAGGGAAAAACATTAAATCGCTTCTATCTATTATGGTCCCTTGTTACATTTGTTGGAGGATTTGGTGTGCGCGAAACAAAAAAGGAATATGAAGAAGAACACATGAAGGCTTCAAAAATTATTGATCTTGTTCATGAAGATATTCGAATCTCTTTCAAAGCTCGCCCATACAAAGGCTCTAAATCTAGATACATGTTAGATTTTATTTCAGATTTTTCTATTTCCTGCTTTGTAAGCCATTTGTGAAGGGCTTTTCTTCACAAATTCTAATAAAATTTCTTTTTTGTTCAAAAAAAAATATTTTAAAGAGCTAACCTAAAGGGTGTGCCATATGTCGCAGCCAGATATGCCCATGTCGTAGACAATACTTAAATAACTCAATAATTGAAGGCTGCAGACATTGACCAACACAACCCTGAAGTGATAAAGGGATTTTATTATGCTGTAGCCATAAATTCCTTATGCCGCGGTTATATACTCAAATGGGTTAGTATTTAATGTTGGTAAATTTGCAGATTGAAGACCTAGAATGTGAAGGGTTTGTTCAACAACATCAAAAACAGTTGTACATTTTAACGGTGTGTTTATTTTTTGTTTATACAAACTGGGAATTCGAAAATCCTAAAGATCAACAAGGGATGATTAAGAAACTTCATTCATTAGCTTAATGGGTTATTTTAGAAAATTCAAGATTGATTCAAAATTCAAATTAGTCACCCACTACTGCCCAAGCAGGTACGGATTCAGATGAGGGTTAAATGTGATTGCAATAGTTATTTTACAAGATATGAGTTCAAATAGGCCACCAATGTTCAGCCTCGAACCGCCTTAGAACCACCGCTCGCAACTGCAAGAAATTGCCAGAAAACACAAGGAGACAAATGCGCAGAAATTTGTTCTCGATATGCTCTCAAGGATTTGGGAAACATAATAAAGTCCATGACCGGTACAATTTATATAAAAGGGAACGGGAAGACGAAGCATCGTCTTCAAAATATCATGGCATCTTGAGGAGACTCGATTACTCAGCCGCAGCCCCAATCGTAATCTCTTGGCACTACGACTTGGGGGCTTATTGATAGTACATATGTAGTACTTTACTGAGGAATGTATACAATGGCAAGTGCTGAAGACTTGTTTTCGCATCCTATAACGTACAGGATGCGTCCTTATCCATATACCTCACTTGTTGCTGCCACAGCCCCTCATACATTGGGTGAGGAACCTTCATGCTATAGGGTGCGGCCCTACTCGATACAGGGCGCGGCCTAGCTTACTATAGGGTGAGGCCCGTCTTATCAGACTAACTAGACGCACCCCCTTTCAATCATCAGCATCTCCACCTATAAATAGAGGTCCACACCAAGAGATTGGGGACAGGTTCATTATCCCTCATTCGATCTGGATTCATTTTTTCTACACTGACACTTAGCTCGGAGTTGATTACTCCCATATGTCACAGGACATAGCTTGGGGGCTACTCGTCGAATCGCAGCCATCTCTCTGGCACACCAGAATCCTCATTACTATCATGTATTCTCCTTTATTCTCGTACTTGTATGCCTCTTTAGGCTTGATTGTACTATGTAATGCATATAATGAGAATGGAGCAACACAGTGGACGTAGGCCTATTTTAAAGACTGAACCACTCTATATTGCGTTTCTTTTCTCCTTTTTTACTAGTCTTATCTGCTTATTATTCTTTGCATTTGATTTGATGATACGAGAATGACTAGTGAACGATTTCTCATATCATCAATACAACATTATAACACTATAAATGAATGATTGGAGGTTGTAGATTGTATTAACCTTTCTCCTGGAGCAATTTATCTCTTTGGATATTCCTTTCATTTGGAAATTGCTAAACCTTATGCATCAGAAAGTGAAGACTATAAGACTGGTAGTGCCTCTATTTATCACAAACTGTAGATTTTTGCTATAAGTTTTGGCAAGATATGGAGAAAGTACAAGGAGTATAAGGACAGAGAAAAATAATAAGTTTAAAGAAGATCATATCACGTAGAAGAATTGAACAAACCCTCTCTTTAGAGTAATCACAAGATCGAAATCCAAGGTAATCACAAAATCCTCTTTTAGGAAGTCTAAATTATAATTATTTTATATTGAAATGTTAGAGGGATTTTAAATAGACCCTATATTAGAAGAGTTAAGGATCTAATCGAATAGCATAAGCTAAATATTAGTGAAAATGGGGATTTGAAGTGTATTTTTTCAATTATTCCAATTAAACTTGGTTCTTTTTTATATTTCATATGAAGGCTTAGGTGTTTCTTGATGAATATTATATCAGTTTTTTAAAGATTCACCATCATGCTATTTATGAAGATTATATCACTATCACTTCTTGGTCTTCTTAGCATAATCTAGACTTCGTTTGTAATGTGGAAACTAAAGTGGAATTTGATCTTCTTGATAAATTTTTAAATCTCCGTTGGTATGTCTCTTTTGGACTTTAATCATATAACTAATTTGGTCTCTAGATTATGATCATTATATGGATATGGTAATCCTTCTCCTACTATCATTATGAATTCTTCAGAACAAATTACTTTCAAATTTATTATGGGTGGTATTCCCTCTTATCAAATTTTTGGTGTATGATTCCATTGATTATCTTGTTAGAACAACCCTTTAGGAAGAATTTGAGGATCTTAATAGGTTTATACACTCTCTATGGATGGATATTAGAGATTTTAATCCAGTAATTGGAGATCATGAATGCAGAGGTGGAAATAATCTTTATCCAAGGGAAGGTGCTGACTTGTCCTCTATGATTGATAATTGTTCTTTCACACACATTGTTACTTCTTGTATTTTTTATACTTGAAAGCGAGGGCCTAATTCTACTACTGAAATAAAGTTGGACAGGGTTTTTTATGATACTGATTGAAGTTTCTCTACTTGCATCGGGCTTCTTAAAAGTGGATCAAACCCCTATCCTTTTCTTTTTCATTATTTTAATTCTATTTGTGGAGGTCCTAAAACATTTCAATTCCTCTCTTCTTAGGTGTAATATCATTAGTTTATGGAAAACTATCAGGGAATTCTGTTATTAGTGAACTAAGAAATGACCCTTATTTCTTGCATTAAAGCTATTAAGGAGTTCTGTTGTGACGGTTTATGTTATTTAGTTGGTTGCATATTCATTTGAGGTACATTAACACTTGTAGAATTCAAGTTTATTCCCATAATATTCATTTGGTTCTTACGATCTCAATTCAAGTAATGTGATCCCTATTATTGCATTTCATTATGATATATTTAGTTTTGTTATATTTTGGGAAGGAATTGTTTTATGTCAATCGCATGTGACGTGTCATGAAGGCAAAAAGAACGGTGTTGTTCACATGAGTTATGGAAAACTTAAGGCACCATTGGTGTAATGATCTTTGAAAAATTTCCCTTATATTGAGTTGGTTTGTCTAAAATAAGTTTCGTATTGTTGTGTCATACGCGGAATATTTATGAACTAGACACATACTCAACTTGTTTATTGTCCATGTAAGTAAGTCATGTCTAATTTGGCTCACTAGAGAAAAGTTATATTCGAATACTTTATTGGAAGTGCTAATTATTTATAAAATGATATATACTAATTATTTGGCCAACTATTGGTTCTTGTGAATAGCGAACAAGAAGAAGAACGATTTCATCATTATCGTACATGGCATCCATTGGGTGAAATGATATTTTAGTTAAATTGATTTTGCTGGATTTTCAAGATAAGGAAATTGGCCCATCTTACTTTTGCTTCAATTATAGCTCTTGCCGCTTTGGCATGCGAGGCAGTTATGCAGAAGCAAACACAAGGGAGGATTTTAACTCTGCTACATAGATGTCGCCGCTGATGTTAAGACACAATGGGTACGAACTTACCACTCATCTGCAAATTTAACTTTATAGCAAATGAAACTTACCCACATTTGAAAACTAAATCTCAATTAGCTACTTTCTCTTAATAGGTTGTAGTTTTAGGAGGCAACGATTTTGCTAGTTAAACTATATGCATAGCGTCTAGTGGTATTGAGGTCATAAGCCTAAGAAGGTGCATTCACTTTAGTGATTATGATGTTAATCCCATGTAATAAAAATTTAATTAATTGTGAAAAGCAATACGTAATAAAAAAATTCAATCAATTTCACAGGTCAGGGCGTCCTTCTTACTCAAGTTCTTGGGTTGATCATGTTACTTGGATGACATGCATTTTTATTTTCACATATACCTTTACTAGGTTGCTGATGTTATGACTCGGTAGTTTTTAATGTAATATTTGTTGAATCTCAAAACTTCACAGTGCAATTGGAAGCTCATTAAGTCTTGTGTGTGTTAGTGTGTGGGTAGGTGAGGTGTGGTGGGGGTTGGCGATTGGGGGTTGGGGGGCATTGGGTGTGGGCAAAAAACTCCCCTCAACTCTATTTAGTTAAAAAAAATCATTGCAAATCCATTAATAATACAATAGTGCTAATTATTTGGCACACTAGAGAAAATGATATGTACTAATTTGGTTTGTAGATGGAGATGAAACAGTTGCAAGCTGAGCCTACTCCCGAGGGTAGTGAACCTTTGACTCCCGATGAGATATCTGATCGAGTACTTGGTACTAAATCGGGATATCTTATAGGTCTTAAGAAAGGAGCGAAAGTTACCAAATCAAAAACATCATGACGAGACGCACAGTTGGAGGAGGCCCTTAGGGAAGCTCAGAGGGAAAATCATGAGCATCTGGAACGTTTAGAGGCTCGTGATGAGCATATGGAACGTTTAGAGGCTCGTCAACCTGGATTCGACAAGATGTGTGATGCTTTAAAAGCATCGGGTTCACTTCCCTTCACATTTACTAGATTGTAGGTTTTAATAATTTTAATGTTAAATTTATTGAAATTACTTTGTTGGTTCACATCCTTTGACTTGCTTAATAAATATATTGATGTTGCTATTACCTTATTTGCTGAATTGGTGGAAGGTATATTTTGGTGGATAATCATTGGCTTTCTTGACATTTTTATTTTTTAATTTAATATGGTGGTTTTAGTTTATAAACAAAGGAAACTCTGTCTTTTTTTTAAGTATTTGCGATGCTATTACCTTATCTTTTGAATCGATGGAATGGGAATTCTAGTGGATTGTTATTTGATTTTTTTATTTAACAGGGTGGTTTTAGTCTATAATCTAAGGAAACTCTATCGATTTTTTTTTAAATATTAAAAATAAAATTGAATTTCGTAAGTTTTTTGGTGTTTAGCTCAATGTGTGTTATTTCTTAGTTGATGTTATTCTATTTATCAATTGTTAATAGACTAATAAAAGTTAGAAAATAATGCCTTGGTACTTTTTGAATTACAGATTGGATGTTATGAGGACACTATTTTGGAAATTATTTTTGGGATGATGAGGAGGAGGGAAGGAGAACTATACAAGCTTGTTAGGAATCATTTTTTGGAGCCAACTTCGTAATTGATTAGAAACTTATTCCTTAGGAAATATAAAGTTAGAAACTAATGTCGTAGGAATTGTTTTTTAGAGGCTACTTTGTAGTTGATGTGTTCTAACAAACGATGTAGGCTACTTTGTAATTGATCAATGGTTTTGAGATATTTGTGCGAATGCTTTCGTAAAAATTATATAATCTTTTGAACCTTAATTTTGAGTATGTATATGATGGTAGTTGATTACTTATATAATGTCGATGAAATTTAGTTGATTCTGCAATTAATATTAATTTAACCGAATAGCTATATGAGAAATGAAAAAATCTTAAGTTCTAAATTTATGATATTTTGAAAATCAAATTCGTTTCGTAACAAAAATATTTTGTCACCAAATGGTTATCCTTTTGCATATTATCATATACATTAGGTGACAAAATTAGCACTTTTGTGACAAAAAATAATATCTTTGGCTACAAATAATTTTGTGACTAAAAGCCTGCTATTACATGACAAAGAATATTTTGTCACCAAAAGCGACGGGCCTTTCGTGATGGACGATTGACAAAAAAAATCCGTCACCAAATTTTTTTAGTGGTGAAATTTTTTCATTTGGTTACAAATTTTTTTGTCACTAATTATCTGTTTTGTTGTGGTGACATGGCTGGCTTCTAGGATCTCAAGATAAGAAGCGAATTCTACTCATTGGTAGGGACATTTTGGAAATAATAGGGTAGAAAGAAAGAAAGAAAGAAAGAAAGAAAGAAAGAAAGAAAGAAGAAAGACGAGAAAATGTGAATGGGTGAAAAACTACACCCCCTTTAACCCTTTTCGTACACTGCTACCTTAGCTAAAGACAAGAAATCGAAAGGGTCCGAAATAAAACCTAACCTACCAAGTACTTTAAGATTCAAGCAAGTGCAATCAAAGCCTTAGGGTGATTTTACTGGACTCACCTATCGATAGACATGACAAGGGGTATGCCGATCGGTAACCCCCTTATTTTAGAAAATTATCTCTTTCCGTTTTTGTCAAAATCAAAAATTCAAAAAAATAAATCTTTATTTTCAAGACCCTCGGGTTATTCCTCTATATTTATAGATTATTTTATCTTCATCATAAGTCTTTTCCTTAAATTATTTAATTTCTTTTCAAAATAGACATCTTATCATTTTTATAGTCTTAGCAACAAATTAAAAAGTGCATGTAGAAAAGTCATTAAAGCAAGAATAAATAATAAAAATCCGTTTTATATATATTTCCATTTGCACAATTACATTGTTTTTAGGTGGAAGAAGAAACAAAAAAATACAACACAATTGGACTGAGCCTCAACCCAAACCCTCAATCTCTCTTTCTCTCTAGATTCTCAATCCTTGCGGCGGACGCGCTTCCCCCATCGGAGAGTTGTTAAACCTCCCCTCTCTAAGCCCGATCCCTCCTCCAAGGTAGCAGACGTATTCATAGAACAAGGAAAGGAATTGAGTCCTTGATGTAGGCAGTCATAGATGCCACCCAGACCCGAATGTCCTTCAACCAAGTACTCAGCACCCGAACATGCTGCGAGAAAAACCACAGAATCAAAAGACAAATAAGTCAGTAAAAAGAAAAGAAAGAATCAAAAGGAGACAAGACAAATAGAAGAAATATACCTCAGGATGAAGGGCATCCTTCGTCAGCCCCATCAATATCGGACCCACCACCTTAGGGCGATATGGTAGGCTCAGTGATCCCTCTCCAGTCAATCGAAAATTATATGTGGGTGGAGTAACCTTGATGAGAAGACCCTCCTTTGTCACCAATGTTGTCGATGACGTGCCACATGTACTATAGGTAGATCCCACCGGCCTATTCGTACCCCTGTTCGAAGATGTCGAAGGTAGAGGCATGTTCACCATACTGTAAATACATGATGACATCCACCAGTTCTTCACGAAATTGGGGAAATCATAAGTCGGTGTCGTATCCGTATAGAGTAAATAATATCGTCGAGCATTACCACCATCCTAGAATCAACTGACATCTCCCGCACCCACCTCATAAACATCCAAGGCACTGCCGATGGGACCGCTACCTCGTACTCCACTATCTTCCTCACAACTCATTCTCCCAAGTAGTAAGAGTATCCAAACTCATGTGCCATCATTCATCTCATCTGTACATGCATGCCTGTCATCCCGTGTACTGATGCGTCGTCCCCCAAGGATAGAAGGTCACCTGCAAGCCCCGAAAAAAATATCAGTGTTCGTGCAAAGAAAGAAAATGCCCGAAATAAGATTTGAAAGAAAAAGATAAGGATTAACCTTATCACTCATCAAAGTGTTCGGGGCCGGTCTCACCTCCACCAAAGATAGAGTTGGTTAAAATTTCTATTGGAATTTTGAGACTAGTACATTCGGTAGAAGTCCTCAAAGTCTTCATCTTTCAGGCCTATCATCTTGGCATTGAGACCTAGAACCTCATAGATCCATGCCTGTAGAAAGTACAAGAGACAACAATCAGAATAAATCAAAAGAAAATACGAGAATTACCTCCAATAGGTACGTGGCCTCCATAAAAGTCTACCGATAGCACCGGCTAAATTCATCCACAGAAAAAGAAAAGGTCATCAAGGTTAGGATCCCCCAATCCTAGAGTGGGACCTCCGAAAAGATCCTCAAAAGGGCAAAAAATAAAGATGGACAATGTCGCCACTAAGAAACCACCCAATAAAAGAAGAATAAATAATCGGGCCATCTGCCTCACCTGTAGTCTGTTCGTCTTTTCAATCCTCTGACTCAAATAAACCTCCCTCAAATAGGAGATGAAGGTAGATTCTCTACAAACTATCCTTCCCACAACCCCAAGCTGCTTGAATCGCCTCCGGCATCAACCTCTCCATACGGTCCACCTCAATCTACACACCCTCACAGTATATCCTCATAATCTGCTGCACGTCGATGGGAGTCATGGTCATATCCCTAAAAACGAAGTGAAAGGTGTTAGTTGTTTCCCATCACCTCTCTTACAATGCACATAAAATCACAGTGGAATGCGGTGTCTTATCCAAAGCCTGTGCTAAGCACCCAATGCCAACAAAAGTAACTACCTAGTGCACCAGCGCTATCATCCCCCTAGAATGTAGGCTCATAGAAGCAATGTCAGTCTGGTAAAACCAAAAAGGCAAAGAAAAAACTCTTGCCAGCATATGAAAACAAAGGAAAGAAGAAAAAAAGAAAAAGAATGCCAAAGGTCACTATACTTACGTAGCGACTAGGGTTCCTCACCCTAGAAGAATAGTGGTCCGCAGTCTCACGTAGAAGAGTGCACTCATTAGAAATGGGATCAAATAGATCAAACACATTCTCATTACCCAAGGTAAGGGGCACCCTAACTCGCCACTCTAAGCCCGCCCAATCATCCACACCCAACCACGCCAAGTTGCATCCCTTAACACTGGAAGAGCTTTCCATTTGAAGTCTTAAAGAAGGAAATACTTATAAATGGATTTTAGAGAGAAGAATTAGAATAGTCAAACGCAGAAAGATGTGAAAATGAGGAGGGTTCGCTGACTTTTTATTAGATCCCAAATGACATGCCGATCGGCAGACCCCTGCCAATACCGATCGGCACCCACCTTTTCATCTGCCCAAGGAATCCTAGGAGATCGTTCAATATACCAAACTAAAACCTCTACCATATGTCGATCGTCATACTCCCTTAAATTTTGTAAAAAAATGCAAGAATATGCTAGAAAATCCAAAAAATCTCGGAAAAAAAAGCCTAAAAATCCTCAACAAGTATTAGAACATTTCTTCACCAAGAAAACTATTTTAAGCTCCCACAATCCCCAACTAGATAAAATGCTTACCTCCAGCACAAACCCTAAAAATGGTGCATCCCAATAGTCCACTGCAAATCCCCATCAAAAACCAAAATCAAATGATTCCCCGAAATCCTAAGCTGAATCCCCAGACAAAACTTTCTTCCAAAACACCCACCATAAAAATTTCAACTTACATTCCATTCCCTAGTGGAATTTCCAAACTAAATTTATTTACTCCAAAAAAGGGCATGATCCCCAGTCAGATGTCATTCCCTAGAAAAATCGCCAAGCAACATAAAGTCACAAGTGCAAAAGACTCCCTAGAAAAGAAACCATAACTTTAGGTCCTCAGAATCTACCTTGTCCCGCAGAACAAGTCTTGATCACTATATGTCCTCATAATCAACATCGGCCTGCATAATCGGTCATCATTACCTTAGGTTCTAAAAATTGACCTCAACCTGCAGAATTAGTCATCATCGCTTTAGGTCCTCAAAATTGACCTCAACCCTCACAATCACTCGTCATCGCTTTAGGTCCTCAGAATCGACCTCGACCTGCAAAATCGCTCATCACCACTTTAGTTCCTCATAATTGACCTTAGAATTGGTCATTTAACTTCAGTCATTAGAATTGACTTTGACTCTCAGAAGTGGTCATCATGACTTTGGGTCCTTAGAATTGACCTCAACCTGCAAAATCAGTTGTTACAACCTTAGGTCCTCAGAATTAACCTCGACTCGTAGAATAGGTCGTTAAATGTTTAGATCCTCAGAATCAACCTTGGCCTATAGAATCGATCGTCATCATTTCAGGTCCTCAGAATTGAGCTAGACTCGCAAAATTGGTTGTCACCACTTTAGGTCCTCAGAATCGACCTCGACCCACATAATCGATCATCCCCACCATTACTTTAGGTCCTCAAAATTGAATTTGGCCCTCTTAATCGGTGATCCCCATCATTACTTTAGGTCCTCAGAATCAGCCTCGGACCTTTCAATCGGTCATCCTTATCCCTTTGGTCCACAGAATCGACCTATTTCCCAAACATCCATAAGATGTCTATTCGACATCTTTCACTTTTTCCAAAGCTCAACCATCAAGGGTCTCTACGGACTCCAAATTCTAGGACTCTCCTTAGGTCCCTAACACTTCTCATTCACCCTAAAACCCTAGGTCATACTCTGAGTACCGATTTACAAGCCATCGAGCGCTCCCAAGCCCCGTTTGACTCCTGTCAACTTTCTCAACAGGGTGAAAGATCAATGAATATTTGAAGGGCTCTGAATCCCCTTTCTAAAGATCCTCCCCGTGCACAAAATAGACTTATGGTTGGATGAATGTCCATTTTACTATCAAACATTGATCTTGAGCCCATCGGTAACCCCCGTAACCTATTTGACTCCAGTCAACTTTTTTTGTTAGAGCGAAAGCTCAATGAGTATTTAAAGGGATCTGAAAATCCTTTTCAACGTTCGACCTCATGCACGAATTGGAATTACCATTTATTTTCCCTCAAAAATTGATTTGGAAGCAACTAGGCGCTCCTGGACTCTGTTTGACTCCCGTTAACTCTTCATCTCGAACGAGACTAAATGAATAATTAATGGGAACTTAATACTCTTTCCAATAATTAACCTTGTGTGTGAATCAGCCTTACGGTATAGACGAATGACATATTTTACTCTGAAAGGTCACCAGGCTCTTTCAAGCCCCGTTTAACCAAGGTAAACTCTCCGAACCGAACAAGATTGAATGAATCTTTCAATGGATCTAAATATCATTTCAAAGGTCCATCTTATGCTCAAATTGAACATACGATTCGGATCAACGATCCATTTTCCATCGGGAATATCTTGTTCAAAAGATCATCGGGTGCTTCCAAGCCTCATTTGACCAAAATCAACTATCGAACTGTAACACCCCGCTCAAAATAATAACGGGTGGCCAGCCCTATACTATATTAAATTAGGAGTTTCAGAGGGTCCAGTCTCAATGTCAACTGCCAGTACTATATAATATAGGACTAACTACCCGATATCATATAAGCGAGATGTTAAAATAATTTAAAACATACAATATACCACGACACAACACTATAACACTATGAATAAAGGAAAGAAAGATGCAGAAAAGAACTATGATAAACGAAATGTTATAATAAAATGATATAAATAACTACAACAGAATGTGATACAAAAAGTAGACCCGAATAAGCTGTCGGGTCACAGCAAATACAATAACTGAAATGGAATAAGTATAAACATGTATATAAATATCCCTTGGGTACAAACCCGATATACAACATGAATCCTACCTAGAATTTTTCAAAGGTGGAAGTGACTACATTCTACATCTCGCAATAGTCCGCACCTATCGCGGCTCCCAAGACTCCGAATAGAAAGTCATCCGGCATCCATGCGGTAGGATACCTGTAGTATCATATATATATACAGGCAGGAGAGAAAAGCAAATGGGTTAGAGCCCGAGTTGTGAAAATATTTAGCAAGTGTGTTAACCGTGCATAATAAATATCGGTGCACTTACTTCATAATTAAAATGGGATCGCACTCTCGTGGAGCCCCAACTCACCTCTCATCTAAAGGCGCGCACCTATTCGCGTCCTCAATTTTATTAGTTAAATTACCCCCATTTTATTAGGACAACCTAACCTATCATAGGCCTAGCCTATATCCACGAGATCTACCTTCCTAACTTAATCCAAGAATCCACCCCCCTTTTCTAAACACAATTAAGTATTTACTTTCAATCATATGTGCCTTATTAGGCTTAGTGGATTCCGATTCATACTTTAACCAATTATAATTTAATAAGTTACCCAATGTGCATTTGGGTTGAAACATAGGATTTAATTTCTAATTAATAAGCATTCAAAATTATTATTGACACAACTTCCCTCCAATTTCAACGCTGCGCTGCGTTTCGTGCGTGGGGTGTCTCGCAAAGCGAAATCCAAACAAGGAACCACCCCGTTACACTACTCCATTGTCAACGTCGATCCTGGAGATCCATTATGCCACACATAAATATCGACATAACTTCTCTCTACTCTCAACAATGTACTACATTTCGTGCGTGGGGTGTCTCGCAAAGCGAAATCCAAATAAGGAACCGCCCCGTTACACTACTCTTTGACAATGTCGATCATAGAGATCCATAATGCCGTACATACCATAATTGGCAGAACTTTTCTCCAATTTCAACATTGCACTGCGTTTCATGCGTGGGGTGTCTCGCAAAGCGAAATCCAAACAAGGAACCACCCCATTACACTACTCCTGGACAATGTCGATCCTAGAGATCCATAATGCCATGTATACAATATTATACTACTACTACAACTAACATCACCAATAACATCCTTGGGATGATGTAACCGAAATATTCCTTAAATGCGATACATCAACCCCCATCAATCTAGTACACCATAATCATCCAAGATGTACTCTACAAAGATTCTATATCCTTTCATCTATAGGATATATCTATATAATAAAGTATAAAACTTATATATGTCACAAGTTTGGCTCATGATGTCATCTTTATGATTTTTTTGCTACTTCCTACTTTACCCCTTAAACATTTGAGTTCCCCCTCTTTTGACACACACTAACTTATTTCCCCTACTTTTCAAAATTCAAAATGAAGGATAGAATTGTATTTTATCACCGTGGAGATTTGAACAACCGAGTTTGACCCCTCTCTAAACCCTCAAACATTCTTATGTACAAACTTTGTCACACATACTCCTCTCTCTCTCCCAACGAGCCATAACCATTTACATCATCCCACCCTCATTCTACACGATCGTCCCATCTTCTTATTTCCATTTTTCTACAAATCGAAACCTAATGAGGTATTATACCTTCTCCATTATTTTTATTTTTTTTAAGATAAACACCTAATGATGTATACATTCTCACTTTGATTTCAATTTTATCAGTTATGTTTTTGTTTTGTAAATGTTTTTTTAGATTAAAAACCTAATTAGGTTAACCTTTCTCTCTCTCCCTGATTTGTAACTTTTAGGGGACCTTTTTGTTCAAATTAACTTTTTTCAAACCATAGTCTCTTCTTTTTTGTTTAAAAAAAATATTTCAGGGGTGCATATCCTCCATTGCACTAGAACGGGTCTAAACTCTGTTACTGGGTTACTATGTGTATATTCTGTGATGTTGAGAGTTTTACACACCCATCGTTGCTATGTGTTATCATAGATTCTTAGTTGAAGCCATTTATAAAGACTTTTATTTCTGGGTTTACGCATTTGGGGATTTTCAGCATTGTGGATTTCTGGGTTTAGGCGCTTGGCTCCTGAAGAATTGTACATATATTTTGGAGATATTTTTGTTTATTTCCTTACAGATATGGAGATATTTTGGATAAGATTCTGAAGGACATTTATTTATTGGGATATTTTTGTACAGTAATTTGTAAGCTCTATTTTTGTATAGGAGTTTTAAACTTTCTTCCTGATGTCCCGAGAATTTTGAAGCCACTCGAGGTATTTTTTTGTCCCCCATTCAACTTTTGTTATGATATTATTACTTACATCATTATAGATTTACTTACGTCATTATTATCATCTCGAATCTCTTAATTTTTCTTCTTTTCAGATTTTTATAGTCACATATTACCTGATCGTGTTCACAATCTTATCAAACTCTTTGTTACCCCTATTGATCTTTAACTTAAGCCCTTAATAGAGATGATAATAATTTGGGTCACATTTTGAATTATTTGATGTGTTTATGTTCTTACTGCACAATATTATATAGAATTGATATCTTATTTATTTTTTCTATATTTAGTTGATGATGATGTATGGTTTTATTTATTTTAATTGTTGAATTGAGCAGGCACTTGCCAGGATGTCTAATTTGAATTGAGCAGGCACTTGCTTGAGGGGGGACTGAGCAGTCACTGGAAAGTCCAAGTTTTCTGCACTTGGGGCTGATTCCCTTGACACAATTGAGATTGTTATGGGAATTGAGTAGCAGGCAACAGTAGTTTCAGTCACGCTGCAACAACATCACAACAAGAAATGTGCACGGTAATGGACTTTACTCTCTATAACATGTGTTTTCATTTGAGATGAATCAAGAAATCGCAGAAACAGGTTTTTCATTTGATATTGTAATGAATAAATTAAGGAAAGTCCTACTTTGGCATCGAACTGTGGGTAGGGATAATATAAAGAGAAGGTGGGAGAAGGAGATGAATGAAGAAGATGTCGCGGCTAAAAAAACTTGAGGTTTAGTTTGCTATTTCCCTTATCAGGACCAGTGTCTTTTTTTATTTTGATGGTTATATGCTTGAACATATGTTGCAATTATGTGATGTTTCTCCAATTGAATTTTTTAGTGTTTTGTATAGCAAGGTTACAAATATTGAGAGAAACTTTACATTTTACAAGCTTTGTACTGGATTTCAGAAGAACACAAATAAAAACTTTACATTTTACATTTTTTAAATATCAGATCCATGAACTGCCACTGTGTATCAATATGAGATCTAAATTTTTTGTTGTTCTTATGAATCATTTCTTTATTACTTACTATTTACAATTATGATTAAGATAGCAGGAACTGATAATTCTCCACTTGATATTGGTAATACTCCATCAACTGCCACTGTGTATCAATATCAGATTTAAGTCGTTCGAAAGGGGATGACTTTATAATGTGTGCACCGCAGCTGGCATGTTTGCAATCCATGCTGAAGGCGATTATGTGACGCAAGAAGATTTCATGAAGGGTGTTCGGATATTGAATGAAGTGAAGAAACTTGAATTGGATGCTCACTACAATGCTAATTTTGGGAACAACTGAGAACCTGTTTTTTCAGTTTTAGGTAAAAAGGGTGATTGTGATGGTCATTTCGATGAGCCCAAAATGCTTACTGATTTTATCAGATCAATGGGCAACCAGTAATTTGTACAACTAAAATCCTTAACAATTTTATCAGATCAAGCAAGGGATGACACACATCATTTTACTCACTGCATCCTTAATTCTATGTTCGAAAGAGTTACTTTATTACTCAGTGCATCCAAAATGCTTACTTTATTACTCACTGCATCCTTAATTCTATGTTTGAAAGAGTTATTTTTTATTTGATCATTTTGGGTCTTATTCATATGGGTTTTTAATTGTCATTTTTAATGATAATCGATTCTCATAGGTTGATTGATTAAATTCCATTTTCTCATGAGATCAGTGCATTGTTGGCTCTTGATGTGTGTTACAGATCTGGAGATGGGATGCTAATTTTGAGAGATTTTGTGGTGCCATATGCTATGTGTTAAGGACTTATGGATGCCAATTTGGCAAGGGATGTCACTTCATGCAGAGTTGCTCTATTTTGCTTGGGCATTTAACTTGATCTAAAAATGAGGTATGTTTAACTTGATTCAACAATGCACTTCGTCTTTGAGTTTTATTCCTGATCCATTGCTTGGGTGTTAACTTTACAAGAATTTGAAATGATATTCCATTTAGATTTCGTTAATTTTATAGCTGACAAAAACAATATTGTTTCAAGAATGGGAGTTGTGGAATGAAGTAGAAGATTGGACATAATGGATCAGGAATTGGGATCAGGTTATTCAACTCAAAATCAAGTTTTTTATGTTACTTACATTTTTAAGGTTATTTGTAATAAATAAATTATATATACATGTAATCGTAACAGGGTGGATCACTATAACATGAAATGAATGGAGCGTTGCAACCAAAAATGATCAGAATCCTATAGGTTATTTGAGGTTTATGAGTGTGGAAGAGAGATGCAGGGGGCTTTCCAAGATGGCACAAGAGTGTATTGCCATTAGACAAGGTTAAGAGTTAATATCGAAATGACCTTATAATATGAATGGAGCATATATCAATAAACTAGAATGCGTCTATTTAGATAGATGCAATAGCTGAGTGCTCAATTATCAATCATAAACTCGCTGCTGTATTAAATTTTTTGGTTAATTGATGCAATTATACCGATTCAAAGAAGCAATTCACTGTAATTGCAGGCCTAATGAGGTTTGTTTTTTACTATTTAAATCAGGTCATCATCCGTTATTCCATTTCATAAGATACAACAAACAGGAGGGATGAGTACAAGCTTTTAGCAGCAAGTTTTTTGCTCCAATTAGACATGCCGGTGAGTTGTTAATTTTTTAGTTGGATTATCCCAGAATCACTACCTCAACCCTTCATCTCTGGTAAATTATAGAGTTGGTCATAATATTTTGGTTATTTAACCTTTGGGCTCATTTGTTATGTGCATTGTGAATTTGGTATGTAAAGTTTTGCATAATACAGATTATGCACTCAAAATTGGTGTATATACACTTCTCTAAATCTCACCAATTTACTAATACAAGAAGACATAATAGTGCGTGTGCATAAGGATGCTTCTTATATTCAATATTATGAGGTCTATTCAAGGTTATATCATCTTCGTATCTCATGGCAGTGTTTCTGACACACATTTATTAACTTATTGGTTGCACATTATATCCCTAGATGTATTAAATTATTGGTTGCATACCACTACTTTATGTCACGTGTCTGTATGTGTGCCTTATTTATTTTTTCGGTGTCGTAGGTACAAGAACAAATAGGCCGCTGAAATAAAGTTCAAGGAGGTTATGACATCTTACAATGCCATAAAGTTGGAAAGAAAGAACAAGTGATGCAAATTTCAGGTTATGTACTCTGACTGTTGTATTAACGTAGCAATGACTGCCGGAAAGTGGTTTGGTCATCTAAAACTTTCAAGTTTCAACTGTTCATTTGAAGTAAGTTGTATCCAATCTTTGTCAATGTTATTTTGGTTATTAATATTGCTTTTTTTGTAATACCAGCTCTAAACAACAAAATATTATATTGAACAATTTGATTTATTGCAAAAAAGTATCAAATACCTGATAATTGGTGGCAGTGGAAAATGTCAACGAAGGGATATTTGAAAAATTATCAAATACCTAATAATTAATATTTGAAAAATTATCAAATATCAAAATAAATATCAGTTTGATTTAGTTCGAAGTGATTTTTTTTTAAATATTTAATAATAGTTTGAAAATGACAAAAAAGAGATAATTATATGCGTTCTTGAATGCTTAGGTTCTGATTGACAAACCAAAGCATAACTTCTTGATCTGAGAAGCATTATCAACATTAAACCATCAAGATAGCAATTTCTAAGAATTGTTTAATTGGATATATTCTTTACAAATTACAATACCATTGTGTAAGAGTGTCTTTACAAATTACATATCTAATCAAAATAATTTTTTTAACAGGTAAATTATTGTTGTTGCCGAAGATCCGCGAACAATGGTGGACATAGTTATATTTGATGTGCAAGATGTTTATCCACCTTTCTAAACGGATATAATCATTTTATTGTTTAATCTTAGAATATTGTTAGTTTTTAGTTATTTGGGAAAATTGATATGTTTTCATGTATGTAATTTGATTCTTAATTCATTATTTTTTAACTCGCACGTTTGGAATGTTGATAAATAGGTACGTAGTTTATACAAGGTCCTTGACTGATTACTTTTTTGTTGTTAAAGTGTTTTTTATACCCTAAACATATGGATAGTCCTATAAATAAGGGAAATACTCTCCAATTTGTTTAAAAATTTAACCTATTGTATTTAAATTACATCGGTTCGACCGTTAATTTATTGCAATTATGTAAGCTTTGCCGAATATCGTCGTGCCTTCAGGCACGGGCATACCCTAGTAAATATATATATAGGCATTTCATTCTAACCATATATATATACACACCATCATCCAATACCATGACCATGTATACATACCATATATGATGTACAAAGGCCATGCACAAATAAATACCCTGCTATATATAGCACCGATAAACTGCATCAATGCTATCATCTTCCCAGTGCCCGGCTCAAGTAGCAATACTGGGGCCACCATGGTGGGACTAAACGACACCCATCTCGTGGTAAACTCACGCACACGACGTCCCGGGAAGCGGTCATAGATCCTAACTGGCAATGAGGCGAAACATACCCACCACGTCTCATCCCAAATAAAAAAAATATATATATATATATATACATATATATATATATACATATATATATATATATATACATATATATATATATATATCATATAATAACACACAGGACGACTATGACCTGGGGAATATCCACACCCTGCTTTTCTAGCCAGGATGCTCACCCTCTGCGCGCGCAACTTCCCAATGATAGCATGAGCGGGGCATGCTTAACCAAATAAGTATATATATCATTCACATGCCTAATATGTATACATCCGTATGATCCAATCATATAATTAAACATTAAACCATCATATACGGTTTAAGTATCCATACCCCATATGTCCACAACATAAATATATCCATATTTTCATATCTATATAGATATATAAACATATATTCACATATCTATATATACAACTAATTCTCGTTCATAAGTATGAGATATATAAACTCGGCTATAAGTTTACATAATCCTCGATATACAAGCCGTCACCACAATTTCCTTTAAATTTTACCTCGATATGTGAATATAATCTCTCACTTGAAACATATTCAATCATTTTTCCTATGATGAATAGTCTCCCAAAACCATATGTATATATCTATACATATATATTCAACATTAGGGTTATCACCCAAGAGTTTGTGTAGGAATCCATCACTACACAATTCATCCATATTCAAAAGTACATAGTTTCCTTTAGTACTATTTAACCATAGGCACATACATGACTTAATAGTCTAAAACCTCAAATTATTCCAACCTCGTTTCAAGTATTGGAATCTCAATGGTCATATCCCCACAATTACTCGTAAACTATCCTAACTAGAATTTATGCTACCGCTTATTCTAGTCGATAGTACGATCCCAATCGTTCCCAATTTCACCTATGGTTCAAATGAATCTCAGGAATCCTTACTCCTATTGAGTTATCAATTGTTACTTAGTTTAAACATTTCTAAGGATATGAAACCCCTCACTCTTTAAGAGTATGCGACCACTCTCTTCCATTTGGCCCCAAATTGTATCTTAACAATATCATATCCTTATAAGGATTTGACATAAAGGTCGGCCTAGAAATTTCACAACATACATGGATATTTCTTATCCAATTATTCCATGAAGTCCCCACTATCATATACTAAGTGAAAGACCCCCTATAAGTCACCAAAAGATATCTCTTACTTCATAAGAGAAAGCCCCAAATCAATAAACCCAACCAAAAAGGGTTTGAATTCACTAAAGAGAAAATTTCTCAAAATGCTCTCTTTCCGAATCGATTCGGCCCAACAGCTAATCGATTCGGCCCATCCGAATCGATTCGGTCCAAGGGACCTGAGAGTCTGCAACCTTCCGAATCGATTCGCTAGGGGCGAATCGATTCTGTCCTAAAGACCTAAGGCTTCTGCAACCTGGCGAATCGATTCGGTGGGGGCGAATCGATTCGGCCAGTTCAGAAAGCCATGAAAATGGCTGTTTTTCTATAACCCAAAATTCCCCAAAATTCGATTTATACTACTTCCAACCCTTAATCTTCAATCCCAACATAACTTTCAACATCAAAACACATCCTAAATTTAACCTCATCAATTTATATCCCTTAAACCCAATTAAAATCTTCAATTTCAAGATTTGAACCAAAATTTAGGTTTTGATGTTTATACCCAAAAATCCATTTCTTTAACCCACAAATTATGAAATGAAATACAGAAATAGCTATTTATCAAGATTAAACACTTGCCTCAGATTTGTATAGGTTGGATCGTCCTCGATGTCGCGATTGGGCCGGAAATCCCCAAGCTTTCTTCCTCTCTCCTTTCCTTTCTTCTTCTTTCTCTTTTCTTTCTTTTTTTCTCTCTTTTCTCAAATGAGAAGGCTTCATCCGTAAGCCTTAAATCCTTTAAAACAATAAACCCAATTTTAAATGTTAATACACACTTTAAATGACTCGTTTACTCCAATTCGAGTCAACTGACTTAAAAATATTTCGGAGCCGAAATAAAACTCAATGACAGTCATTTTGACTATCTCGACCCTTCCGGGATCAATGGTACCCTCAAAATCCTCATCCGGAATACTTTACAACATCCTATATTTTGGACTTAAATTCCCAAATTTAAAATTCTCCGATTTAAATTAAATTTTATTTTCCCAAAATTTTAATTTCTCAGTCTCCAAAGTCATGGGTTGTTACACGAACCCTGGAGAGGTCAAATGGATTATTAGAGGTCTCTTAATACCCTTTCCAAATAAATGCCCCATGCGCAAATTGGACTTACGGATTGTGTTTTATGACCATTTTTCTAAGAAATTTGCATTAGGTTGTCGAATGGCAAACCCATTTCCCTGCTTATCGGTAGTATGTCTAGGGATGCCTGCCGGTAGGAAGGACAAGGACAATATCGATCAGAACCCCCTTGACACTATATAAGGAGAGCATGAACTCACTTTGAAAGGCATCTCAGAAACATCATCTTTAGTGATCTCAACAACATTCTTCTAAAGTCAGTGAAGTTTCTTTGTTCGAAACCTCTCCGCACCTTTCATTTCCATCACTTTCACACCCAATTTAGCAAAATCCCCTTCCCTCTCATCATACATTACTCATCCACTTGAAAGGAAGCCAATTCAACAATCAAGATCAATCTTCAAGTCTCCAAAGATGGTCCAAACATATTCTCTCTCTTTTAAATTTCTTTATTTTTTCATTAGTTATCTAATCTTTACGTTAGAATTTCTTCCTTGTTATCCCATACATATTAATAATCTCACTTTTTTATTAGTAGTATTGCACATAACATATTTACTATAAAAATCCCAAACAAGAAAAATAGGATTTGCTCATAGACTCCAAACGGGATTCTTCACCGCATTTTCTCAAATCAAAACCTCATTATTCTACACACACATCTAAATAAAATCCCCGGTTGGATTTATGGGATAAACCCCACCCTCGTGTTGCATGTGAAATAAATGGACTTTGATGCCTTTTTAGGCTACGTAGGCGTCTCGAGTCAAAACTCGAGACTCCAGTCCTCCTTGCATTTTTTATTCATATATTATTTCTATATATTGTATTTGTGATTCTTATTCGCGTTTTATACAATGCATATATTATCGTTTCACCATAACGATCCATATCCTGATAAGCGCACACATTATGTTTTTTAATTACTATTTTTGGAACACTCCTGAAAATGATCTCACTCTGCCCTTTTCCATGATGTGAGTTGAGAAATTCCATTATCCATTTATATATAAACACATACACACTTCACGGAGTTTTTTATGGAGAATAATAACACATGCCCATGAGGGCCCAAAAGGGAAGGATGGGTGCCTAACACCTTTCTATTCCGTAACTTACCCCCAAAACCTTTGAACTATTGGTTTCGCAAGCATCACTATGTCATTGATGTCATTCTCTCAAGGAATTAATATTTCTTTTACCTATTTTGTGAAAAATAGACTGGAGATTCTATCACTTTACATCACCCCACATTGACGACGGCCGAAGCGCTCCTCCTAGTGAAGGTTGCGAGACCCTTATTCTTCTCTCCCTCCAACTGCACACACACGAGCACCGAGACCTCCCCCCATGAAGGGTAAGGAAGAATGAAAAGCCAAGGATGCACAAAGTGGCCCCAATATTTTTCAACCCAATAGCACGTGGAAGGCATTCTTCTCTGTGTCCCTTGAATCCATCTCGATCTGATTATAATCGACGTACTCATCCATAAAACTATACATTTCATAACTCACGGTAGCATATACTAGGATGCCTATGCTGGCAAAGGAAACTCATTTTTTAGACATGCTCGATTTAAGTCGTAGAAGTACATACAAATTGGGATTTGGCTTTTATCCTTCTTTTACACCGTCACAATGCTAGAGAGACACACATGTTGTTGAATGGATTTGAGGAACCCTGCCGCCAATAATTACTCCACTTATTCTTTTATCTTAAGGTTTAACTCAACTTTGTATGTAAGGGTTTCTTATCTAACTAGGAAAGCATTGGGAATAAAATTTAGTTTATGAGAAATCACCTCTGGGTCTATACCCGGTATCACTGTGTATTTACAAGAAAATACATAGTGAATTCCTTGAGTAGGCTGATGAGATCCTCCTTTTGATTTGAGTTTAAACTTTTGGAGATTACAACGGTTCTACTCTCATTCCTTCTATTCCAAAATTAATTTCCTCCAGCTCTTGCAAAAGTTCCTTTGGTTCATTTTGCATACACTCACGGTCTTCTTCTAGCTCCTCAATACAACTAATAATGTGGGATTCATCCACCATAAAACACTTTAGTTCTTGGTCGATGCTCTCATCCCAAAATATTGCCCACGCATACCGTTATAAGCAAGATATATGACACTTTCCCTTCTAGAAAGACCACCTTCTTGAATTTTCAAGGGGTCTTGGCTACCACTTCTACCTTCCTTTTTCCTATTGCCATCTAGAGGATCACTCTCTCTCCAAAACGATCATGCTTAGATATTATTGGTTGGGCACGACCTATATTCTCTATAACTTTGTTACTGAGATCTTTCTCTCATCATCAAGCTCAGTATAAAACCCTGCAACTACTAGGGGGACCTCCTCAACACAAAATGGCTTTTTTGTTGCTTTTATTATAATTTCAATACCTCGAATATTGGATTTGGAAAATTTATGATATATGAAAGGCACTATGCAATGAGTGTGGATCCACATTATCCCTATGAGCAACTGGTAGCTTATGTTGGCATTGATGAGATGAAAACTAATATGAGAAGTGGGGTTCCCTAACTTGATACCCACATTCATGCATCCAACCGACTTCATGCCTGGCCTATCAAATCCTAAAATTACCAATGACATGAGCACTATCTGTTCTTATGAGATCCTATCTCATATGACGTGTTGATTGGCATAATGTTGATGGACGTTCCTCCATCCATCAATGCTCCAGGTAAAGAAATTCCATTGATCATAGTTGTCATGTAGAGCGGACGATTGTGAAAATATGGCACCTGCATATCTGCCTCAGATAAGACCACTTTGGAAGGGTATATTTTAATCAACCGCCCAATAGGTTCTTACTAATTTAGCGAGGGCTCCACACGCTATTTCACTGCTTCCAAAACCTTTTTTATGATAACTACCCTGGTGTCATAATTTACTCCTATCTGATCGAATAACCATTTGAACTTGGGGCTTCTTATTATGGATTCTCACTCGGATTCCATGTCTACCGTATAAGTTTGAGCATTAAAGATATATTCTACCGTATATTTTTCTCCTTCATTTAGAGTGAGGATGACATCTACTTTTCCTTTTAGGATATTCACTTGCTCAACCCCCTCACATTCATCCTCTTCTTGATCTGTACTGAAGAACCACTCCTCGCGCCTCCTCTCCTTCTCAGTCCTCTATTCGTTATTATGTTCCAATCCTTTCATATATTCACATATGTTCTCATTACCTTTCCATTCCATCAAGTCTCGAGCTGCTGCTTCATCATATGGCACCACCATATTGGCAGTGTCGTAATGATGTATTGGAAGTGATTTCTCATTGACATCTAGAGGAGGTAATTGCAAAGTGCCACTAGCCACCTACTCTCCAATGATCCTAAGTACATAGTAATAGTCTTTAGCGACGTGCTTCACCCTCTGATGAAACACATAATACTTAACATTATCTTTGTTTTCTATTGTTAAGATTTATCCATTTGAATGAGAGGTACCTACTACCCCCTTCTCGTGCCAATTTATGATAACAGTCCATTACTTCTGCCATAATGCAAGGCAGTGGCGGACGAACATCTTCTTCAAACTTCCTCTTGTTAGTTGGGTTGTTTCCTTTGAATGAGGGGCCTCATCTCTTTTCCTTTGAACCTACATCTACGTAATTAACTACTTTCTCCTTGAGACTTGAAATTTTCCAGAAGTTAGAGGCACTTACATCTCTAATTTGAGGATCTAGGCTTGATTATCATGGCTATATTACTAACAGCCCTGGTGATCTCTATAAAAGTCCCATCTCTCATCTCTTTGACCAAGTGGATATTATATTCCTCTGAGCCCCTCAACACATATTTGTAACAACCTTACCTCCACCACATCATCATGGACATCAAGTTCCCTTTCACGGAAATTCTTAATATATTGCATCAGCTCTTCATCGGGCTTCTACACCTCTTAAGCTCGGTGTCTCAACGTGAATTCATTATTTTCTATGAAAAACTTTTGAAGGAACTTCATGTTCATTTCCTCCCATGTGGGGATGTTATTGGGCGCTAAGTGGGAGTACTATGTGTAGGCCTTCCCCGTGAGAGTTTTGGAGAACTCCCTCAACTTCAGATTTTCGTCATTCCCGTACACCCCCAGGTACTTAAAAAATATTTTCACATGCTCCTTTGGATTTTCTCCTTTCTATTGAACTTGATGAATTTTGGTGGAACGTAACCCTCTGGGTATGACTTCTCATTCACACTTTTCGAGTAAGGGTTCTGCAACTCTTCATATAGATGAGAAGTTTCCCTCTGATATGTGGAGAGTAGCTTCTTTACTATGGTAACATCCTTTGAGGGAGACTACTCTAAACTAACATTCTTCTTTGTTTATGAACTCAACGGTGTTGTTGTTTTCTCCGGCACCACCTTTGGCAGTAGAGCCACCCTTACTATTGTTGTTGCTGTAGTAACTTCCCCTCTAAAGTGGGTTGTTGCTGGTGTTACACAACTTTGGCTTAAACTTTCCAAATCCACGTTATTTTGTTTTAGAAACTCAAAAACATGGTCATTATATTCATGCATGTCAATGGAGAAACTACACCAGTCTCCCCTCCCTAAGGAGCAGGTTCTCTACCTCTGATCATCACCACATCCTCTTGCGTGGTCTGATCACTTTGAGCTCCATTACTAGGTGAAGTGTCTTCAAAGATCATCTTTTTATAAACGTTAAAACCTTCTTTGTCCATGAAAGTGAGGATACCTCCCCAGTAGATTCACCAAATGTAGGAGGGTAGTGTGATTGGGGTATGGTAAGAAACTAGAATAGGTGAGGCATGATGCACCTTAATGGACTCTGCCTCCAAGGTCTTCAAGAAGTTTTAGAAGAAGCGCCTGATAAAACATTCCCTTTCTGGTAAAAATGGAGACAAGACTAGAACCACCCCCTATTAGAAGATGAACTTCACAAGTAATAATAGTAACTTTGAGAAAGGAATCTCCTGAGAATGATGGTTATCAAGGTGGGAGCGAAGAAACAAGCACTCAACACTTAGATAGAGTGCAGGGAGAGAATACTCGGTGGTCTAGTGTGATTTTGACAGAGTAATGGCTAAACTTGAGTTTCTGATACATGATTTGGCCTCACCAATGGTCTTATTTATAGGTAAATAGTAGGGCTAGTTTTGGCCTTTGGGGTACCAAAAATAAGAGGGAAAACTTAGAGGGACAATGTCTGTAATGTACCTTTTGTCCCTATTAGGTATGTAGCCACCTATCAAAGACGACACCTGGTGTGAACCAAAGTCAAAAAGAAAATATGTCTCATAATGGAGACAAAATATCTGATTGGGTAAATATATTTTTAAACGGTAACTTGTTATACAAACTTTGTAATATATTTACCCAATCTCAATATTACCCAATCTCAAGGACCACCCTCTCTACAATAATTTTATAAAAAAAAGTTCATTTCTTGTGAGCAGCCCTTTGGCTACTCACCTCAGTTGTGACAAGGTGTGAGTTGTGTAAGGACATGAGGGACTCCTAGGGTCTCTCTACTAGTATTATATATATCTTAATGTGATAAGTGGTTGATCTTTCTCAACAAAACTTATTCCTCAACCACTAATCCAAAACTCCCAGGAGATCCCAAGTGGCCTTTTTTAGCCATGCCTGCTCAATTAGGCTACGTGTAAAAAAAGTAAATATTAGTATTTGTTATTTTCTGAGCAATAAATCTTGAGGAGGAGGCCACTATAGGTGGACCTACTCTCCTTGTGTCATTTATGTGGTAAGTCATTTGGGACCACTCTAGGTGGAACTCCTCCCTCTTACTCCACTTCTATGATATGTGAATTAGGGTTGAAGGGGCTGCTCGCAATGAGTCCCCTTGTCTTGGCCTTTTCTGTGTCTTTAGAGTTAGGACGGTGGTCTGCTCGTGATGGTCCCTTCTCATCCAAGCTATTTATATGTGGCTTTAGTCTTGGGACGAGGGTCTACTCGTGATGGCCTTCCTCATCCAAGCTATTTATTTGTGGCCTTGTTCATAGGATGAGGGGATGCTCGTGAATGTCCCTCCTTAACCTTAGTTTATTCAATGTGACTTGGTCGTTGGGATGAGGGGCTACTCATGATGAGCCCTCCTCATCTTTGCACAATTTTTATAGCTAATGTTTTGTAACGAGGGGCCCCTTATGGTGACCCGCTCCTCATCCAACTAACCTTTGATTTTGACTTCAACATCTTTTAGAGGGGGTTTCTCGTGATGACACCCCCTCAATATTGCCTTCTTTCCGTAGCTTCCCAAATTGGTATTAGTCCCCCTTGCTCTAAAATTTTTATTGATAATTTTGGGCATAGACACCCCCTTCATATGGGCCTACTCGCCGGTGTAGTTTCTCAAATAGATGACCACCCCTCAACACCTATTTACTGTGGTCCACATAAAAAATTAGATTTGATAATGATTTGTTTGGACAAAAGTAATCAGAATTCTAAAAATAATGATGGTGGATTAGTTTCCTAATCAAACTCTATCGCGATGGATGTTAGAATTCATATCTAACCAGGGAATTGGGTCCTCTCTCGCCCTATATATAGTTGATAATATTTAACAAATAACCTACACCTAAAGTAACATATTAAAGTAATAGGGCAAGAGTGAGAAATCGAAATATTTCAAATTCTTATTTTTCTTGTCAAATTGATGAAGGTTATGTTGGAGAAATTATTAAAAAGCTTCAAAGGGATTTCTCCAACAAACTGAATGATAACATTATATCAGGATAATTTCGCATGTCCTATTAACTTAGGCATATTTTTTTAAAACATCAAAATCAAAAATCCTTTTATTAAGAATAATTTCATGCTACAGTTTAATAAAATTTATGAATTTGTGTTCATGACATTCTGAAGAATAGTTTTACATATTCATGTTCAGTGGCGACAATAACATCGATAAGCATCAGGAAATCACCAGGTGATACTGATTTCTACATCCGTTAAATTTTAAAATTGTAATTTTTAGGCTTCTTTCTTTCTCATGCTAAGATATAGATTTACGAAAGTATGATGATAAAAATCACATTAATTGTTGTTATCGTCTAAAATTGGTATATGGGTTTAGGAGTCTTAGCTATTAAATTCTAATAATAAACAATGACAAGTAAGAAATTTCCACTACCAATCACGCTAATTTGGGATGAATAGAGGGATATGAGAGATAAAGAAAGAAACTAGAAATTAACGTGGTTCAACCTAATTTGGTGCCTACGTCCTTAGGTGCAGTGCTGATGGTATGTATTTCAAAGGGCAATCGCCATGAAAGTATTGATCATAAGCTCTCAAATTTCTCGCTATGGTTTAGGCTATAGTCGTCAGGTAGAATAATCTCAAATCCCTTATTCTGTGGGATAGAGTGTTATTTATATGTAGTTATCATAGAGAGAATATAGTGGGATAGGTAGAGTGCCTTTATGGGTTAGGAAATTACACCTTTTATATTTCAGGGAACATATATAATGATGAGTTTGTTACAGCATGATAAATGTAGGATATTGTGTAACTTCCTTACGTTTGCAGGTTGTATAAACGTGATTGCTGGCACTCCATCATGTGATGTAACTGGAGCAAGTCTATCATTACTTGAATTTATTAAACACTATTAGAAAATACCGTTTAATAATGAGATATTCTGTTACATTATAGATCCGAGCATATTTATACCTTAGCCGATCTCCTTACTTATGGACAAACAAATTTTAGGCAAGCTGACCTCTCTTTTCGCCCTTAATGAGGACATGTGTCACCTCACGAGAGGTCCACAAGGTGTCCCATATTTAGGGTAAAACAAAATCCCCCAAAACTTCATTCATTACTGGAGTTTATAGAAGGTTATCTCAAGTACTGAATCTTCGAAGTGATGGATGGAGTGATACTTAGTGGGATATTATTGCCTTTAAAGAATTTGGTCATTTAAAAATATTCTCGACACGCATGGATGGGTTTTCATGCTAAGAGTATATATTATGCGCACATGGGGCATGTGCACACGCATTTAAACTGACATCGTTTATTCACTTTTTGAGGCATGACATAATGTATCATGATTAAAAGTTTTCTCCATTTTTTTATTACAAATATCTATTTTAAAATTATTTGCCTTTTTTCCAATCGTTCACCTTCTTGCATGTGTTTTTAGATAGAGAACTTCTTCTTTCCACAAACACTTCTTCTTTCACCCCTCATTTCTTCCATAGCTAGTGGTTTTTCAAGTTTCTTACTCACCTCTTCTTTTGGAGCTTGATTCTTCAAACCTCTCTAGGGTTTTCTAGGTACTCCTTCCTTTGTGTCTCCGCTAATTTTTTTTCTTTTTGGAGGGAACCTTTTTTTCTTAAAATTTCTTCCATCTTAATCTTGTTATGGATTATTAATTGGTTGACAATTTATTAATTTTATTAGAAAAGTGTTAGCATTTAGATGGCTGTTAATTTGGTTGAACTAGGGCTCTCTATTTGTTTAGGGTTCTTTCAACCATTATCATTTTCTTTCTGCGTCTATTTAGCACCAAGACTTAGGTAAGTTGTATAAACTCCGTTCGTCTTTCTTCTTGATGATCTATCATCCCGACGTTCAGTGATTTTTAAAAAATTTAGTTGAGTTCGAGCCAACTTTTCCTTGTAATACTTCTAGGAGGTTCCCAACCTCTGTCTAGGTCATTCAATTAGAAGAAGAGCCTATACATCCTACTTACACCCCTACAGTTTACTCATTCATAAGGTTTGCCTCACATCTCCCAGTAGTGGGACCTGAGTTTTCCCTTACTACAGATACCACAATGGTGGATCATCTCTTTTGTGGGGATAGGTTAGTTAATACCATATCCATGCTCATAGTTGATTTAGATCCTTCTCCTCCTCTTCCATCCCCTAATGATCAGATGTCCTGCACATTTTCCTCTTATGGTACCCCTTACTGATGAGGATACTTCCAGAGCCTCTAACGTATGGGATTTAGCCACCATCGATGCTTTAAATCAGGGGTGTGATATCTTGGATGATGAATTAGAGGGTTTATGGGATATGTACGACGTCCCAATAAGTATATCTATGCAGTTATCAGACTGCGATGAAATGGTCTATAATTGGCCTAATGTCGACGAGATTTTTTTCCCTATACGGGAATTGCAGGTAGGAATTTAGCTTCCCCTCTACCCCCATCATAAGATCTACTCTAAAGGGAAATGGAGTGGCTCCTACCGAATTCTTATAGGTCCATGGCATATTAGAAACTTCATATGGTATTGGATCTGAATGATGATATTTTTCGGTGGGGATATGGGATAAAATACAATGTCAAAGACCATCGATACTATTCTTTTTTTCCTCGAAAGTGTGACTAGAAGATGGCACATGGAACGCCCCGACCCGGATTTATGGGTTACCAGTAGTCATCTTGGTCCGACCAGAGCGTTATATGCGAGGTGCAATGAAACAACATATATAATGTTTCTAAGAAGGTTGTATTTTAATTAACGTTCACTTATTAGCATGTAATTCCAGTTTCAAATTTAAACTACGTGAGGACCCGCGGGAAGCATCCCTGGACTCCAAGCATATAGAGCTACTAACATGAAATAAAGAGAGTACTTACCTATGTAACGCTCTCAAAATACGAACCCGCACTCAACCTGTCATGACAAAGACAGGGGTAAAAGCCAAGACTTTGTGGGAAATATACAAAATACAGTATAGAAACGAACGCAAGAAATAAGACTCTAACACGTTATACCTACATGTACATGGAGCAACCTTATATATATATATATATATATATATATATATATATATATATATATATATATAGAGAGAGAGAGAGAGAGAGAGAGAGAGAGAGAGAGAAAATATATACTTAATGCACGAAATCATTTTTATTTATAAAAACGTCATTTATCCCAACTAATTAACCTAAATAATATAAAAGAACTTCCCTTTGATTAACTTGCTATTTACACCCTTTATTTTACACACGCGGTTAAATACTTGAAATAATTACACTTCATTTAACCGAGAATTGTTTCCTCATCGAAATCACCCTTTTACTTATACCAATTCACATTAGTATTTTCATTGAAAAGCACCCCTTTCAACACACTCGAACACCATGTTAGAAAATAATTATTTATCTTTTGAAAATATTTCATAACACATCTATGTGTTAATTATGGGTTACACCTTCTTAGGTTGCTTAACTCACCCATTTAACCACCATACTTTACCTTTCCTTTATTTTATGGACATTAATCAATTTACGTTATCTTGTCCATTTTAACGTTTATTGAAACGTTTATTAATTCATTCAAGTTAGGTAGTCTTAACATATTTTCACCACACAAACCATTTATTGACATATTCCTTATTCCGTTATCTTTTTCTCGGAACCTTTCGATAAACAACGTACTTTAATGGGCTCCACACCACTGGCGATGCCACAAATGCTTTGGAGAGTGATTTTGAATCTTTCACCCCAGGGATCCACTCCCCCCTTAATTATTTCGGTGTCATCCGAGTTTCCTTTTAATATGATTTAAAATTTTGCAAATGTCCACATTATCAACTTTCCCTTTTTACCCGTTTGAAGCCAAAACCCGGGGTTTCACACCAACTTGTGTTACACTTTGGAAATTATCATTTCATGTCCTTTACACTTTAGCATTGATTTTATTCCCAAATCATGTTCATTTAGGACCAATTTGTGTAACACCCCTTCCAACATTTTAATTTCATAAAAATATTACACTTTACGTAAAATTATCGTTTTATCCTTTTTGCTTCCATACTTATCATTTTCTTCCAATTTCGTAAGTATTAATTTCCCAAAATATTATTAAGTTACACACACCAACTTCTCAATGTTTTAACCCATTAACACTTATTCAACACATTTTCCAAAATAGACCTTTCATCACATAGTTTATCAGGAACTCTAATTACATTTATAGACAACTTTTCATAAGAAATTACCATTTCTTTTTATTAACACATGTAGTCTTAAATCCTTACAGTCGTCACATTTTTAACACCCTTTTCACAAAATTTAAGGGTCGAAATTTCTTTCTTTTTTATCTCTGGTTTAAACCCTAAGACCTTCATTAAACTTGCTTATGTGTTCATCATCAATATACTAGATATTTGTATACTTGAGAAGATGGATTTTAATTTACAAAAATCCCATTAAGTGAACACAATTGTTAACTTGGGGCCCGGACCACGGGATGGTCTCCACTTCAAAATTCTTCGGATGATAGGGTTGGTCGCACTCAAAATTCATATCATAAGTTGACTCATTGTCACGCCACATAGGGGAAACAATGGGTTGAATTGGGGTGAAATATGACTCTCTCGTACCCTCAAGTTGATTTAATCATTGTTGAAGCCTTTTGATGTGGCAGAAACGAGCGTCCATGTAGATACGCTAATCGTTGTTATCATCTTCCGACTACAATATAAAATAAAAAAACTAAACTATGGCTACACTCTTTACGGGAGTATAACAACCATTCTGGGTATCGATAATTCACAGGGAATGTTTGAAAAATTTAATTGATTTAGTATTTTAAAAATAAAAGTGTAAAAGATGATGAGGTTTAAAAGGGAAAAGGGGGGAAAAGAAATTAAACTAAACAAGAACAATAAAACGGCATTAGGGTCACATCCCCACTGAGGGCTAAACAATGCATAAAAAGTATTTCGATTAAAAAACATTTAACCCAGCAAGAAAATTAATTCAACAATGAAAGATTAAACATATAATCGAAAATGGTCACACGTGTATAAAAATTAGATTATCGATTTGAACAGTAACGTTGCATGACAAAAAAAGTTAAACACATAATACTACAACTTTAATACACAAGTTTTTGATTAAATGCAGTTGGTACCAAAACCTAGATTTCAATGCTCGAGACCTTTTAATGGCGTTAACATTACCCCAACCCTTAAACTAGCTACATCACATAATTAATGCGAAAAATAAAACTAATTAAGAAGAATAAACAATAAATAAACTAACAATAATGAACTAGAAAGAAAATAAATTAACATTAAAGCAAGAAATAAAGAAAATACAACTTAAATAAATGGTAGGGATGATGAATAATGCAACTTACATAACCCAAATGGGTCAAACACAAAGAGAGAGATAGAACATGAGCTCTCTAAAATCAAACCCTAAAAGTTACCTAAAAGTAAAAAAAGTAAAAGATGTAAAAGATGTCTTACAAATAAACCAAATTTTGTTTATATAGTAAGTGGAAAAAAAAATAAAGGAAAAAGAAAAAATAAATAAAACTAGCGCTGGATAACCGTGGCGACAAGTCGATCGGGGTCCTAAGGTCGGTCTACCACGATCTAGGTTTGATGTTGTTGTTTTAATCATTGACACAATTCTAAAACGCATGTCAACGGGGGTCCCAAGGTTGGTCATCCGATCCCCCTCTTTTGAGCAACAATAGGTCTTAGTAATTTTTGTGCAATTCCTCTTCCATTTAAAGTCCCATAATTTCTTCGTTATGACTCAAAATCGCGCACTGCCAGTGGACACGTGGAGCTAATTCAGAGGGATTCAACTTCCGTGAAGACATTAGGCAAAAATCCCAAATTGTGAAATGAATAAAATGCCCTTGCAAGTGCAATTTTTAACGGAACATCCCTGGTACGCTACCGAACTTCACACTAAGCACCGTAATACCTACACAAGCTCAATTATACCTCCTAAAACATGTAAAAATATAAAATGGAGGTTGTCTACTTAACGACCATAAATATAGGAATTAAGGTACCCGAGGTGGCTCAAATGCATAAGTATACATGGTAATTAAATGAAATATTCAGGACGAATCACACCTCCTAACTAACACATTGCTAGTCCCTATAAATGAAATACAAAGAAAGAAGAACTACAAGTAAATCAAAAGAAAGGAGGAGAAAATAAAAACTTAAATGACACTTTTGTAGGGAACACGATTGCATTAAGCATATGCAATAAGCCATTAAATCGCTAGGTTGCCTTAGTGGACAAGTGTCATCTCGTGAGGGTTTTCAAGGTTAAAACCCACAAACATTAAAGTTTTCTACCATACCAACATGCAACAAGCCCAATAATAACGAAAACGATTTCAAACATGTTATTAGCAAAGTGAAAGAATTCACACAAAAGTCTGTATTATTAACATTATAGAATGAACTTCATCGAATTAAAATCTTAAAAGTGGGAGAAAAAATGAGCACATGCAAAGTATAATTTGGCAAAATTTTTACAAATCGGATAAGCAGTAAAGCATGCATATATGTCAATCCTCGTCGATGTATATACTCAACAATTAAAATCACTATGAATGGGAGGTAATACACGGGACATGCGATCATAAAGAGTAATCATAAATGGAAACTAGGTCGCACATATGGCACTAATGAAGAAATTTATATATAAAATGAAAAACATGTAATATTAATGAAAGATACCATCATTAAAGGAGGTGAAATGTATTTTCAAAGTTTATCAAAACAATTATGACTTCTTAATTTAATTCACCCAAGGATCGTATAGGACTTTATAGGGTTGTATTGTAGGTTTCGGGTTAAAGGTGGGAAATGAAAGGAATATGTACGGATTTAAAGGTGTTCTGGGATGAAAACTCGGGATAATGGAAAAATTGTTTCCATAACAAGAATTAGAAAAGAAATTAGAGAGTGGCAAGGATTATTGTACACTATATACATCATATACAAACTTTCTCGTTCTTTTCTTTTCTTCTTTTTCTCACATTTTTCTTTTGTTTTCTTTCGCTTTTTCACGTTTTCTTCACCTTTTCACTTCTTTCATTTTCTTCACTTTTCTAATTCCCACGTGCTTAATTTCAACAACATAACAATAACATCATTCAATCCCAATTATCATTCCAAACAAAGTTATGGAAGGTAATATGTGTGGTTTATAACTCCAATGTGGATTTGGTTATGAGATTTTGTTTTATGAATTAAAAGGTTATATTAAGGCTCAAAGGGGTTGGCGAGGGGAAACATATAAAGTGAGGTAAAGGTCAATATGGGTGACATAAAAAAAATGGCCTATGATCATTTCCTAAAGTTTACACAATTCTAGAGTCAAAACAACTTTAAAAATCATGCTCAAGTAACACATTTTATAATTGAACTCAAATAATGAACGATCAAATGAAAGAATAGTGGGAGTACCAAATAATTCAACATTTTCAAGGATGAAAGAGTAGTGTATAACACTCGCAAATGAAGAAAATCCCAAAGCTCACTAGGTGTAAATATATATAATGCAATAAAGATTACTGAGATATAAATGCCTTAAACTAAATCATTAAAATAAGAAAAGTGCATGTGCTCATGGGATTAAAGTTTAATTCATGAAGTTATTCATAATATCAATGATATGAGGACTAAAATCAAGAACATGCATCATTAATTTGTCTGTTGGATCAGGCATTTATTAAAACTTATCATCAGAAGCAAGGACAAAAATCCCAATAAAAGAAAAAAAATGAAATTTTTGTTTTTTTTTACAACAAAGCATGCTTAGTGAATAACATGTGATCAAATCATATAAACTACCCAAGAATGGATAGAATATCCCACACCCCTGAAATTAAATGTTGCTTTGTCCTCAATGCAAATAAACAACACAACATAAAAAGAAGAAAATAAAGATATTACACAAAGTGGAGTGATCCCCAATAAGTACGAGTCCATTGAATCTACAAAACATATTAGAACCAAGCATAACAAACAGAATAACAAAAATTTTAACTAATTACACTAGACTAAAATTAAAAAGAGAGAAAAAGAAAGAAAGAAAAATTAAGGATGAGTCCTTTCAGTCCCACCTCTGGTAGGAAGTGTTAGGAGGCGATGGAGACGGAGTTGTATATCATGCTAGGTGGGTCAAGTTCAAGCGAATAGCCCATGAGATGAAGCATTTAAAAATAACATTCCCGTTCAAGAATCGGGTCAAAGTCCTTACGACTTTCAACTGATTCCTAGATGAATTTAATGGTTCGAGAATAATAGGGAACCAAAGAACCAAAGAAATATTAATATGAGGTTGAAATTCTAAAGTGCATGGATCACTCTAAATTACTTCTTTCTCAAAAAGGGGTGGATATGAAACGAAAGATTCAACCTCAACGGAGCTTTGTGAAGAAGAAATAAGTTCATCAAGGTGGCCATTTATTTCTAAAGGCCAAGCTTTAAGACTCTCGGATTGGTCTTTTAATTCCTTGAAAGATAACAAATTATCAAACCAACAAGAAGACGTAACCTCTTCTTGAGAGGTTTGCTCATTTCTAGACAATTCCCCGCTTCCTAAATTACCTTCCCAAGGCGATGAGGGATTACATACAAATTCTTGAATTTTACACTCAAGTCGTTCATTTTTAAGAATTTGTAGGCATTCTCGCATAGTCTTAGGGGTGTAACTTGGAAAAATATTATCATAATATTTAAGGTTATCTATAGATTTATAGCGAAACATTTCATATTAGGCAATTCAAAAACCCGATAAGCACCAAAATTTTAAGATTCTTGAAACAATTTAGCACAAGTCAAAAAGAAAGGGAAAACAAAGAATACAAATATATATATATAAAGAATACTATGAAAAAATAAAAGAATTACAATCTATAACAAACACTCCCGAAAATGGTGCCATTTTGATGTAGTGAAAACCGAACGTCCATGTAGATACACTAATCGTTTTTATCGTCTTTCGACCACAATACAAAAAAATCTAAACTATGACTACACTCTATACAGGATTATATAGTCCAGTCCGGGTATCAAAAATCCACATCAAATGTTTGACAAATTTTAATTGATTTATTACTTCTGAAATAATAATGTAAAAGGTGATGAGGTTTAAAAAGGAAAAGGGGAAAAAGAAATTAAACTACACAAGAACAATAAAATAGGATTAGGATCACTATCCCATCGAGGGGTAAACAATGAGTAAAAAGGATTTAAGTTCGAAAACATTTAAATGAGCATATTCAATTAATTATAAACATCAATCATGAAGAAAATTAATTCAATAATGAAAGATTAAACATTTAATCAAAAATGGTCACACAAGGATAAAAATCGGATTATCGCTTTAAACACTAGTGTTGCATGACAAAGAAAGTTAATCAAATAATATTCCAACTTTAATACACAAGGTTCTAGTTAAATGCATTTTGTCCTAAAACCTATATTTCAAAGCTCGATACCCATTAATGGTGAAAACATGACCCCATCCCTTAAAATAGAAACAACACATAATTAATGCAAGAAATAAAACTAATTAACCAACATAAACAATAAATAAACTAAGAAAAACTAACTACAAAGAAAATAAATGAACATTAAAGCAAGAAATAAAGGAAATACAACTTAAATAAATGGTAGGGATAATGAATAGTGAAACTTACATAACCCAAATGGGTAAAGCCAAAGAGAGAGATGGAAGATGAGCTCTCCAAAACCAAACCCTAAAACAAAAAAAAAACAAAAGATGTAAAAGATGTCTTACAAATAAACCAAAATATATTTATATAGTAAGGGGAAAAAAATAAAGGAAAATGAAAAAAAATAGCGCAAGATAACTATAGCGACCGGTTGATCGGGCCCCAAGGCCGGTCAACCGCGGTCTGGGTTTTATGCTGCTATTTTACTCATAGGCACAATTCTGAGATGTCGGTCAATCGATCCCTTATTTTGAGTAGCAATAGGTCTTAGTAATTTTTGTGTAATTCCTCTTCCGCTTAAAGTTCCATAACTTCTTCGTTATGACTCAGAATTATGCACCTCCAGCGGCCACATGAAGCTAATTCAGAGGGATTCAACTTCCATGAAGACATTGGGCAAAAATCTCAAATTGTGAAATGAATAAAATGCCCTTGCAAGTGCGATTGCCGATGGAACATCCATAGAATGCTATCGAACTTCACATTAAGCACCGTAAAACCTACATAAGCTCAATTATACCTCATAAAACATGTAAACATATAAAATGGAGGTTATATGGTTAACGAGCATAAATATAAGAATTAAGGTACCTGAGGGGGCTAAAATGCATAAGTAGATAGGTTAATTAAATGCAATATTTGGGACAAATCACCGTTGAAGAGATTTGATTTGGTATTGAGTAAAATGCTCTTATTCAAAGATGAACTTTTGCAAGAGGCTTTCGAGAGCGGATGCAAATGGTGGTGGTGAAGTGTTCGCGGGTGGAAGCGGTGGTTAAGGTGGACACAACTCGCTATTGGCACTAGAATGCGGTGTTCATAATGACCGGAGGACATCTCAAGGATCCACAATATGGGGTTGGGATTCATATTGCATAAGGGGTGATTAAGCCTCCACGATATCTTGGGTGCCCATAACCCTCGATATTGGATATGTCCTGATAATAAGATGAGGTGGGTTTCAAAGCAGTGTTATATGGATGCACTTGGGACATGATTTGTTCGGATGGATAGGGAAGGTATGGACATGCGTGGGAAAAATGCTCGAATTGAATGCAATAGCTTCACGATGAAGTCGCTGACGCATTGACACTCAGCACTAGTGGCACTAGAATAGGAGATATGTGCATGAACGATGCAAGAGTATCAACAGTGCATGTGAGAAAGTTAAAGACACTAAGTAAAGAATGAAGGTCCGTACTCAACCTCAAACATGCTTCGAGACAATGGAAAATAACCAAAGTAGTCCCTTAAAGGACATTCTTCGGCCATGACGAGAGTAATATTTTTGTATTATTAAATATTTTTCAGAAGAAAAGAATTTATTTTTTTTGTGATTTTTGAATATAAGAAAAAGGGAAATATTTTGGCATTTTGAATATTTTCATAAGGAAAAAAAATTGATTTTTTCATATTCTGAAAAATAAGGAATATATTTTTGGAATTTTCGAAAAAGGGGTGACAATGCACTCTTTTTTAAACACAAAAGGACGGAGCACTCAAAATTGACCACCAAAGGGTGAATTAGACACGTACAAGCAAAGGAAAAGTCATAACTAGCACGTAGCCAATTTTATCTTCAATTAAGTGATGGGGGCAGTTAAATTTTATATATAATCCGCGGGCAAGAAAAGCATGGAGTGTTAAACGTTGCCTTAGAAAAAATGTGCTCCTAACTTCTTCTCGAGAGAACAAGAGGTTTACTAGTTAGGTCTCACCAGACTAGTTGCTACAATGATTGACCGTCCGGTAACACGCTAGGGAAAGCACAAACCCGTTTCATTGGGTGGGCTAAAACCCAATTTCTCTAGACAATTTTCTTAAGAAATTTGATCAAAGATTGGCAGGGGTGGAAAGGACGCATTAGAGTATCCTTCGAGTGTCTCATTCCAAAATTTACCTAATGAACACCAAATCCTACTTGTCTTGATAGTTGATTGATTTTAATTATGTGATAACACGAGTAAAAAGAAAATGGGATAAAGTAATTGAGTGGGTGATGAAATCCCAACTCGTTTCAATGATCGGGTCTTGGTCTTAGGTTCATTAACATTTCAAACTAAGTGCGATGCGATAATAAAAAGCACATATGAGCAAATAATCACACAAAAAATGAACTCGCTTGCAAAAGATTCGCGGGTTAAAAAGAAAGGCACCTCCCATGACTTTTACACACATGGGGTGAATACCGAGTTGAGTCGAGAGGGGGAAAGTTGTCCTAGCTTCAGTCATCTCCGGGAGTCCTACTAACCCAAAATAAAGAGGGTTCTAAATCCACTCTAAGGGATCTCTCTCTATATTTTGTCTTGTTTCCCTTTTTTGCTTTACTGATTTTTTTTGTGACTAATTATGACAAATAATATGTGTAAAAAATGCACCCAAATAAATAAAACGCCTCAATAATCCTAATACAACCAGTCCAATGAATAAAAATAAAAATGAACAACTACAACTAAAAATATATTTCAAGTCTTGAACTTGTTTCCAACTTCAAGAAAGCGGCAACGACGCCATTTGATAACTCGCTTTTTACGTATATGTCATTGTCTTCAAAAGTTGAGTCTCAAAATCCCTTGAATGCCTACAAAACTGGTTAAAAAAACTTGTATAGTGGTAAGTACGAGTATCAATCGAACATTCAATGTGAAAACAATAAATGTGAATACTTGTAGTTTCAATTTTTATTAAAACCTTTATATATATATATATATATATGTGTGTGTGTGTGTGTGTGTGTGTGTGTATTTTTTTTTTTTGTAAGGTCTCTAATTTCCAACTGAGTCTTATGTAGTGTTGGCTCAATTCCAGACAAAACCATTTGAGTCATAGGATAGAAGTTTTCCCTATCAAGTCTATGACATGTTTTAGGAGTTGAAGACGTAGCAACCCAGAATTTAAAAGCTTCATCATTGCCTATTTTCGTGCCAAGTTTCACGTCATCAACATATGGATTCCGATGTCTCCTAAAGGTACGAATGCATTAATGTATATATAGGAGCTTGGAAATTTAATTTGGTTGTTAATAATTTTTTGTTAATTTTTTTGAATTCATAGTTCTAAAGATTTTGCTCTCGAACACCTTTTCGTAGAAAAATCATATCAAATCCAGAAAAAATCAAAAAAATACGGAACTAGCGGTCACACGTTCGTATCGAAATTATCTAGAACCATGGACTGAAATATCGCTAGAAATGTCATTCGAACGACCTCGTTCGAATGGGATTTCAAACAAAATTGCAGTTTCATCAGTTTTTGCCAGTTTTCATTCCACTACCCCGCTACTTTGTACCAGTTTTAATATGTGTGGGAAGACACTTTTTGCTAAGACTTTCATACTTTTCTAAGGGCTCTTGAGAGAAAAAATTCTCTAAGAAAGGTCTCCTTGGTTTTTGTTAAAAATGTTCAATCCTTAGAACAAAACCAAGTGTTTCACACCCATAGTTTTCGTTTGTTTATTCCAAGTTTTTCATATATATATATATGAGAGAGAAAAAATTCTCTATGAAAGGTCTCCTTGGTTTTTGTTAAAAATGTTCAATCCTTCGAACAAAACCAAGTGTTTCACACCCATACTTTTCGTTTCTTTATTCCAAGTTTTTCATATATATATATATATATATATTCTTGGAGTATTTTGCACCAGGTTCTAATCTACCCTTTGAAGAGTTTGTTTCGGTTTGCTTCTACATCCCACAAAGAATAAGACTTTGTTTGTTGCGGCATTCCCACTCGGAGAAAGGCTTCGGGTGCGGGATGACGGTTGACCAAAAGCTTCATTAGAGGATTTCAAGGTTTCGATGGAGTCCGGGATTATCGACTAGGCGGAGGTAGTTACAAGAATATGCATCAAGACTTAGACGGAGTCAAGTCGTGTGTAGTAAGTCATCTATCTTGTAAACATAAAATCGTACTTAGTGGACTTAAGGCTAGGGGTCGTCCGAGGTTTTTCCCATTTGGGTTTTCTCCGTACATCGCGGTGTAGTGGTTTGTGATTTATTTTATCTTTCTATATCACCTAGATGTATGCTTAGGACTAAAAGATAAAATATGTTTTAAATCACTACTCATGCTTAATTTGGTCCTAAAATTAATTTGGGTAATATTTAATTAATTTAGTTCAACTCATTAATTTCAATTTTATAAAATTTGGTTTGGCCTATGTAGAAAAATGAATTAATCTTGTTAAGCAAATTTTAGGACATGGATTGAATTAAGTTGTTTAAGAGAAAATTAATTTGTTGATTAATTTAATGTCAGTTTTAATTTAATTTATTTTAATTTGAAAGAAATTAAAATTTGAAATTAGAATTTGTAGTTTGTATTGTGTTGAACCATCCTATTCCGCATTAAAGGAAAGTTAATTTAAAAGAATTTTTAAAATTTAGGGGCTTTCGCGTTAACAAGTGGTATCAGAGCGGGTTACACTAAAATATTGTGTGATCCTAATTTTTAGGAATTGTTTTGGGGAAAATATGCATTGTTCAAAATTTCCAATTTTTTAGGGTTCTAACTTACTAGTTCATGACTCTTCACTTGTTATATCCTATGAGTAATTGCTTGCATATTTTCATACTCTAGCTTATGTTCATCATGATATATTATTTTGCTAGTTGTATGCTTGTTTGTCATTTTCTAGTATATACTCCATGCTTACTTACATGCTAGAATTATGATTTGTGTTTATCTTCTGTATTATATTCCTTTCATTTTTGTTTGCTTTAATTGAAAAATACAAAAAGATTTTATTTATCATTTGTGTTTTATCTTATGAGTAATTTAGGCTTAATGAAAAATACAAATGATTTTTGTTTATCTTTTGAGTAATATTTTTGTGATTGGTTAAAAAAAATTAAAAAACTCAAAATGAATTTTTTTTGTGTATTTTGGTTTGACACACCTTTTGGGGCATATGTTGGTTTTTGAATCCTTCATTTCGCTTCCACGTGGATAGAAATTTTGGTTAAAATTTTAATCCTTAAAATGTTCTTTATCATGCTTATATGGAGTAGTTTAAGTTTGACTTGCTTAATGGCTTCAATTTTATATGCCTTTCCACATACATGCACGAGCTCTTTTAAAATTTTGACTTCGCATTTATATTTGATTTTTGTGAGGTGTTCTCCTACCAATCTAGTCATCAACATATCTTGTGACCTAGGTGGATTTGTGCATGTTAAATCCATTGCATGTGAGATATGTGTGATAAAAAAAATTGATATATGAATGTGCACGGGGAAGGGCTCCGAAAGAAAAATTAGCCTTTGCGAGTAAACCACCGTTTGGAATGGACCTAAAAGAAATACGTGGTCCAAAGGCCTAAAAAATATATGGCATTAAAAGAAAAATAATTTGCCAATGCCTATATTTGTTTAGTTTGATATAGTCATTCAAAAAAATAATATGCTTATTTTTAGGGAGTTTGGATGGTATATCAACGATTTCGTACAATGTTCGTTTATCCTAGTTGCGCTTTCATTGTCATGACTTTATTGGTGTGTAGAATCATCGATATGCTAGGTTTGTATGCATTATTCTTGTTTGTTCATAGAATTCAATTTATCTTGTCATACAATGCTAAATCTTAGTTGATAAAGTTTTGCAACAAATGTGAACTCCATGAACATGTTTGAGTGATTGGGTTTTAATTCATTGGTATCTTGTTCACACCCCTTCACTTTTGTTTCCATATTACACATTTATGCCATAAGAGTGTGGAAAACTTATATTACCTTATTTTGTGTCATTTGTGTTTTTATATCTATATATGTGTGCTTGTGCATATTTTTATATCTATTGTGTATACATATATGATATTTTTGTTTGTTTAAGTCTTTGCCATATTAGTTAGTCCATTTATGCTTTTACTTCATAATTGATATCCATTGTGTTGCGTATTTTGTTTGACATCACATGTTTAGTATCTTATTTTTCAAATTGATAATCATAGCTTGTATTCATTAATATTTGTTTTGGATTAGTTACTTTTATTGTTGCCCATATTCTTTCATGCTCTTATCACTTTATGAACAATCATGTTTTACTTACTTTTCCCAGATTTATCCCTTATGTAGGTTTTAGGGGGAGCAATGGTACTTAGTTATATTGAGGGAGAAAGGAGTATTTTATTAATTCTATTACCTTTGTCTATTCCTGAATAAAAAGGGGGAGAAGTGGTTTCTATCCTTTAGTTTAGGAGATCTAATTTAGGGGGAGAGCCATATCTTCTTAAGTTGATCATATTTGATTAAGGGGTAATTAATTTAGGGGGAGTATTTAATTTATTTGCATTTAATACTTTGATATTCCCTATACGTTTAATATTTTGCTTAAGTGTGCAGGAATTGTATATAGCAAAAACCTTATATCAGCAAAGATTTTGGTTCTTGGGTTTTGAGTCAAGCATTTTTTTTTATTTTGGGTGGGATGTTTTGAGTCTAGTAGAGCTTGACGGCCCATTAGGATTTTTGTTTGGGTTTTGTCTCGGAATAGCCAAAGGGGGAGATTTGTAAGGTCACAAATTTCCAATTGAGTCTTATGTAGTGTTGGCTCAATTCCGGACAAAACCATTTGAGTCATAGGATAGAAGTTTTCCCTATCAAGCCTATTAAATGTTTGAGGAGTTGAAGACGTAGCAGCCCAGAATTTAAAAGCTTCATCATTGCCGATTTTCGTGCCAAGTTTCACGTTATCAACATATGGATTCCAATGTCTCCTAAAGGTATGAATGCATTAATATATATATATATATATATATATATATAGGAGCTTGGAAATTTAATTTGGATGTTAGTATTTTTTTGAATTCATAGTTCTAAACATTTTGTTCTCGGACACCTTTCCGTAGAAAAATCATATCAACTCCAAAAAAAAAAAAAAAAAAAAAAAAAATTGGCGGCCACGCGTTCGTATCAAAATTCTCTAGAACAATACCTGAAATCTCGTTAGAAATGTCATTCGAACGATCTTGTTCGAACGAGATTTCAAACGAAATTTCAGTTTTGTCAGTTTTTGACAGTTTTCATTTTTAACCCCACTACCCCGCTACTTTGTACAAGTTTTAATATGTGCGGGAAGACACTTTCTGCTAAGACTTTTTATACTTTTCTAAGGTCTCTTGAGAGAAAAAATTCTCTAAGAAAGGTCTCCTCGGTTTTTGTTAAAAACGTTTAATCCTTAGAACAAAACCAAATGTTTCACACCCATAGTTTTCGTTTGTTTATTCCAAGTTTTTCATATACATATATATATATATATTTGCTTGGAGTATTTCGCACCGGGGTCTACTCTACCCTTTAAAGAGTTTGTTTGGATTTGCTTATACATCCCACAAAGAAGAAGACTTTGTTTGTTTCCACGTTCCCACTCGGAGAAAGGCTTCGGGTGCGGGTTGACGGTTGACGAAAAGCTTCATTGGAGGATTCCATGGTTCCTGTGGTGTTCAGGATTGTCGGCTAGGCGGAGGTAGTTACAAGACGCATAATGGCTTGGACGGAGTCAATTCGTGTGTAGTAATTCATTTGTCTTGTAAACATCAAACCGTACTTAGTGGACTTAAGTCTAGGGGTCATCCGATGTTTTTCCCATTTGGGTTTTCCTCGTACATCGTGGCACAGTGGTTTGTGATTTATTTTATCTTGCTATATCACTTATATGTATGCTTAGGACCAAAAGATAAAATATGGTTCAAACCACTACCCATGCTTAATTTGGTGCTAAAATTAATTTGGATAATATTTAATTAATTTAGCTTGAGTCCTTAATTTTAATTTGATAAATTTTGGTTTGGCCTATGTAGAAAAATGAATTAATCTTGTTAAGAAAATTTTAGGACTTGGATTGAATTAAGTTGTTTAAGAGAAAACTAATTTGTTGATTAATTTAATGTCACTTTTAGTTTAGTTTATTTTAATTTGAAAGAAATTAAAATTTGAAATTAGAATTTGTAGTTTGTATTGTGTTGAACCATCATATTCCGCATTAAAGGAAAGTTAATTTAAAAGAATTTTTAAAATTTAGGGGCTTCCGCGTTAACATTTTTTTTAAAACAATTTCAATGGAGAATTAACTAATTAATGCTAAAAATCTTAAGTGACTAAATATCATAAAAGTGACACATAACCAAGTGTAATAAATGTGATAAGGACAAGAGATGGGATTATGTCTTGTGATCAATTATTTTATTTTCCTAATTTATGTATTTGAAATATTTTAAGATAATATAAAATTTATAATATAATCAGTCAAATTAATTAATTAAATAAAATGAACCTCAAACACGGTTATATCTCACCCCTTGAATGGGGTATTTAGCCAAACATTCTCATTTAGAACAAATAACAATCAATCAAATATCAAAAGATTACATAAAATTGAAAAGGAGAGGAATGAAATACAATACACAAGTCTCCTTATCAAATTGCGTTCTTGAAATGCGTCATAATTCTTCCATAAATATTCGCACTTGATTAAAATATTAAAAATAAATAAAAACCTAATCCTACTTAATATTCTAAACGTAAAATTTTTATTTGATATTTTAAATACTATTTTTTTTATTATCGAGTGTCAAAATGACACTGCAAAATAATATACAGTCTGAGTGTTTTTCTTTAATGAACAACCTTTTTTTTGTTTTTATAACCCAGGGATGGTTTGTTCATGTAGAGATTTTTGGAATTTGAAAGTTGGTCAAGTCAAACGATGATTTGGAGTGTCCTAAATGTGTTTTTCTTTTGGAATGTAGGTTCCTATTTTCTTGGCTTAGTAAGTGAGAGAAAATTGGGTTCATAGGTTAAATGGTTTCGGGCTTTGGACAGTTGGGTTTACTAGAGTGGAAACAGGTTTGGAAAGTTCCGAGTTAAAGCTACTAGGTTAAGGTTAATGGGTTGTCGAAGTTATTGGACCACTGTTAAGTTCGATACCCACTGGTCGATTTTGAGTTGGATAAACGAACAGTGATCGGAGTTTGTTTAGGGAGGTATATAAGACAGGTGAAGTTGGACTAAAAAGGGTATGTAGGTAGCCAAATTTTGAGGAAATGGGTTTGCTAAATGGATATGGGTTTAAAATATAGGTTGAGGAATGCCTAGATTTAGGTTGAAATGGGTCGTCGATTTTATCGTGGTGGTGAGGGGTGATGTGACACCCCGCCTAATTAAATACTGGGTGATCAGCCCTTTATTGAATTAAAATCAAGGTGAACGGTTGGTTCATTCTTAGCATCACTGTCGCAAAATAAAATTTCCAATTTAAACACCCTAAATAATTAAGCTAAGTGTTATAACAATTTAAAACTTATTTTTATTTTATTTAATTCCATTAAGAAAACCTTTTCAATAATTAACAATTTACGAATCATATAAATGTTAAAGATGGCAATGAACACATAAGAATTTAACCATTCTGATAAACCAATACCAAATCTAAAAACTACAAATGAAATCATCCTGACACGAATTACATCCCAAAGAGTACCAAATACTGAAAATAAAAGAATAAAAATCTCTGACAAATTCAACTGAATAGGGAAACGGGTGACACATTCCCTAACTAATCAGAACTATAATAAGAGTGGAGTCAATCAACGAGGTCGTCTAAGCAATGGCCTGCAACTCTCACCTAAGCTGCAACGCGTCCGTTCCAAGGAATCTAAGCATCACTCCCTAGTGGTTGGGCACCTATAATATATACATATATATACAAGAAAAAAGAAATAGCGGGAAACGAGTCAGAGCCCGAGTGTAAAATAGTTAAAAAAATAGTTTAGCAAGTATTTAAAACGTTTACCGGCTAATGAAACAACCGTGTTAGTCTGCGACACTCTCTTGAGAAATTCTCACCTATCATCTAGTGCGCACGCCTACCGTACTATTAATCTTAAAATCTCAGTTTAACTTAACTTTCTCATAAGATTTCATTCCGATAAATACCGTGCCTAAGATAATTAATTTGTGAAAATCAAGCTCCCTCATATATCTTATGTTATTTAAAATAACCCAGTGATGTCACAAAATTCCCAAACACTTATAATAAAGTTGTAATATTTATTCATTACTTAACTACTTTTATGCATAGTAGAAAGTTCCCATACTTAAGTGTATATATATACTATATGCACCCCACATAAAATCTATGGTGCTGGCATACTCTGCTATCAATTCCCCGTATCACTCGTACTAAGGGAAATACTAGTTCGGAATCACTCTCGAACTGTATTAACATAAAACACATACAATTAGAGGTGAAGTATAGTTCCAAGTCACTAAGAGTTCATCACATACCCTCAAGTCTCTTAGGACCATCTGACTATCACTCAAATAGCCTGTATCAAGGATACTATCTTCTAGGGTACAAATCGTTATCCCCCATAAAGGCCCAATCGAGATAAGACTGTCCCGGCGCGAAAACCCCCGTGATAGCAAGTAGCTCGGGTATGATTTTTGCATAGGTATATAATATATGCACAATCACACAGTTATATATATATAAATAGTCACATTTCTAAATTAGGTGCCCCCACGGCCCATAATTATAATTATCCGTTATTAGCACATTTTACTTGACTATTTTGCATAACGGACTCGTCACTTTTATTCTCTTATATAAGTTACTCCAGACTTACTTCTCATATCTCAAAGTATTCTATCACCCTGAGTATAAATTCAGTAGGCACTCACTTACCTTCTGGCCTAACTCCCTTACGGTCTCGATCTTTTATTAAATGCATGCATGATTTCTTCTACATATGAATAACCCCTCGTTAACCCGTAATCTCATTATACATTAAATTTCACTCAACTGGGTCTACCTAGACCCTACTGGTCCTATCTATATCCCATTATGTTCTAACAATATAAATTAAGGGTTTTTACGCATTTTAACCGGATTAAACCAACAGAAGAAAAATATGCAGTTTTCCAGGAGGGGTCGATCGATCGATTTCTACAAGAACATATACTACAAGAAAAATATGCAGTTATGGATTTACCTCTACAACCTCAACCAAATCTCCATTAATGATTTCCAAACTCCCAATTAATAATACTAAAAGTACTATACACCTAAATACATGATTTTCTACATAAAACATGTCCAAATTCATCAAGTATCATGATTTAATGGGGTAAAATTCACATAAACTTCAAGAACCCTAATTTTCTTTTAGTTTCCATTCTTTCAATTCTTTCCTAGATTTCTTGCTTCTAAACCAATACAAATTCGTGGCTTATCCTCTACATGTGATTTAGATATCCAGAATACGTCTACTTCCTCTACAACATATGATTTGAAATCTCCAAAATATAATTTCTTCCATGAAACATGTTCTAAACAACCCTAGACTAACATGATTGAAACATTAACTAAAATGAAGCAAGATAGATGCTTGACTGGAATTTGGGTTTCTGATTTTTGGACGAAAGAGGTATAGTTCCGTTCCTCATCGCGCGATCTACGCTTTGGTGGTGGTGGCGGTGCAAACGGGTGAGTCTTTAGCCTTTAGTTGCTTGGAAAGCTCTCCAACTCCTTCTCTAATGGTCGTTCTTTGATTTTGTGTTTGTTAACCCTAGAAGATAACCCCTAAAGGATGTTATATCCTTATGAAATTCGTGGGTTTAATTGCCCAAAAATATAAAATGTCTATAATACCCTTCCAGGATGCCCATTAGGCTTAAAAATGCCCCGAGACCCGAACTAAACCCCCGGGTACATTATTTTGACTATCTTGACCCTTTTCTACACATTGGCGCACTCGAAAAGACCATACGGGCGACTTATAATTTATTCACTTAAAATAAGAATAATTTAATCCTGACACGATACGAGCGCGTCCCGATTTAATTTCCACAATTATCAAATTATACACTCATGAAAATTTCATAAATTTGATTATATATATTACTTTATTCATTAAGTAATATTCAACAAATTCCCAATAATTACTAACTATCATCACACTTGTAAATATTTAAAATAATTTTTGGATTAATATTAAATTTGTATCTCAATTTAATTTAATAAATCCCCAAATTTAACGGTCATAAAAATACCGGGTATTACATACTTCCCCCCTAATAACGGAATTTCGTCCCGAAATTCAGAAAATAAGGCATACCTAGTAAAAATAAGTCTGGATATTTTTCGCGCATATTTGCCTCACTCTCCCAAGTGGATTCCTCCACATTATGATGCTCCCACTAGATCCTAATAAGTGGGACTACCTTCGACCTCAATTTCCTCTCGCTACGGTCTAGGATAGCCACTGGTCTCTCCTCATAAGAGCTGTCGGGCTGTAAATTAATCTCCTCTATCGCGATATGAGTATGGTCCATGTAATTCCAAAGATATTGTCTCAACGATAAGATGTGAAACACATCGTGAATGCGGTGCAAATGCTCTAGAAACCCCAATCTATATGCCACCGGACCAATCCTCTTGATAATGGGAAATGGTCCCACGTACCTCGAAGCCAACTTCCCTTTCTTCCCGAACCTCATCAATACTCTCATAGGAGACACACGCAATAATACTTGGTCCCCAACGTCAAACTCTAGGAAAAACCATTTTGCATCGGCATAGATTTTTTGCCTGTCCTGACCTACCCGAATGCGACTCCTGATAAGCTCAGTCCTAGCGGAAGTTTCCTGAATCACCTCTGGTCCAAGTAATTTATTGTCCCCCACCTCTATCCAACAAGAAGGAGAACAACAAGGCCTGCCATAGAATGCCTCAAATGGGGCCATGCCGATCGTGAACTGGTAAGAGCTATTAAAATCAAACTCCACCAGTGGAAGATACGGCTCCCATACTCCTCCAAAATCAAGGACACACATACCTAACATATCCTCCACCATCTGATTGGTATGCTCTGTCTGTCCATCCATCTACGGGTGATAAGAAGAACTCAATCTCAACTCTGTACCCATGGCCTCCTGAAAGCTCTCCCAGAAGCGCGACACGAAGATCTTGTCTCTATCAGACATGATATCCAGGGGCACCCCATGTATCCTAACAACCTTAGCAATGAACAACTTTGCATACTGGCATATGGAATAGTGTGTCTGTACTAGCAGGAAATGAGCTACCTTCGTCAACCGATCCACTATAACCCATATGGAGTTGTGACCCCGCTATGATGTAGGCAACCCAGTACTAAAGTCCATGGAAATAATCTCCCACTTCCACATAGGTGTCTCCAATGGCTGAAGTAATATCGACGATTTCTGGTGGTCTACTTTTACCATCTGGAAAGTAGAGCAATTGGACATGAACTCGGCAATATCCATCTTCATCCCACTCCACCAGTACTGTCGCCTCATATCCTGGTACATCTTATCTCCTCTGGGATGTACTGCAAATCTGGACCCGTGGGACTGTGTCATCACTATATAACGTAAGTTTTCTCCTTCTAGGACCACCAATCTCCCATTAAACCTCCATCAGAACTTGTCAAATTGTACTCCGCACCTTCAGCTAAAAGTCGTACAATCTGTTCCTGATAAAATAGATCCGCTGACTGTGCCTGTATCACACTTGTAATAATCTCTGGTGTGACTGTCATGACAGATACAAAGGAACATGATAGCATGTCTTGGTGGCCCAACTCTCTCCAATTTTCCTTCCAGACGTTCGCTACATCGCCCATCGGTCTATGGCTTAACGCATCCGCAACCACGTTGGTATTTCCTGGATGGTACTATATTTCGAACTGGTAGTCTTTCACAAACTCCAACCATCTATGCTGACGCATATTCAGCTCTCGTTGAGTGAATAAGTACTGCAGTGACTTGTGGCCTATGAACAAGAGAAACTTCTCCCCCGACAAGTATTGTCTCCAAATCCTTAATGCAAAAACGACCGTTGTTAGCTCTAGGTCGTGGGTGTGGTAGTTCCTTTTGTGGGGCTATAGCTTGCGGGAGGCAAAAGCTATTGACTTATCCTCCTGCTGAGGTACTCCTCTGAGTCCCTGTAAAGAGGCGTCAGTGTACACCAGGTACTCTACTGTCGGCTTGGGTAAAGTAAGAATTAGCGCTGAAGTCAACTTATCTTTGAGCTCATCAAAAGCCAATTGACGTGCATCATACCAAACATACAAAATTCCCTTGCGAGTCAGATTTGTCAACGGACCTGCTATCTTTGAAAAGCCTCGAATAAATCTCCTGTAGTACCTGGATAGCCCCAAGAAACTACAGACTTTCGTCGGTGTCATGGGTTATCCCCACTCCTTCACCGTCGACACTTTGCTCGGGTCAATCGATATTCCCAATTCTGACACAACATGCCCAAAAAACTGCACCTCCCGTAGCCATAATCCGTACTTCTCATATTTAGCATACAGATGATGCTCTCTTAGAGTCTGGAGAACCCGCCTCAAGTGATCGGCATGCTCCTCCTCAGTGTGTGAATATATCAGGATGTCATGTATGAAAACGATGACAAACTGATCCAAAAACTCTCTGAAAACTCGGTTCATCAAGTCCATGAATACAGTTGGAGCATTTGTCATCCTAAACGGCATGACTCTAAACTCATAGGACCCATATCTCATCAAGAAAGTAGTCTTCGACACATCCTGCTCCCTAATCCGTAGTTGATGGTATCCCGATCTCAAATCTATCTTCGAAAAGAAGGTTGCTCCACTCACTTGGTCGAACAGGTCATCAATTTGAGGCAATTGATACTTGTTTCGTATCGTGACCTTGTTCAGCTCCCAGTAGTCTATGCATAACCTCAGTGAACCATCTTTCTTTTTCACAAACAACACTGGATTGCCCCAAGGTGAGGTACGCCTACGAATGAAGCCCTGAACTAACAGTTGCCTTATCTGATCCCGTAACTCCCTCATTTCCATTGGAGCCATACGGTACAGTGCACGTGCTATCAGTCGAGTACCCGACATCAAGTCTATGACAAAATCTATCTCTCAACTAGGGGGTAGGCCTGGTATCTCCTAAAATACATCGAAATACTCACGAATGACTAGGATCGAATCTAAGGGAATCACGACCTCCTTAGGGGTATCCTCCTTTATGTAGTGCAAATGGGTGGAAGAGCCTCCCTCTAGGAGAGGCATCGCCACCAAAAACATCTCCTGCCCCGGAATGGTAAATATGATACTCCTATCGAAACAATCTATCATGGCTCTGTACGCAGCGATCCAATCCATGTCAATTATAACATCGTGATCATGCATCTCTAAGACTAGCATGTCTGTTGGTAAAATTAAGCTACCAATCTCTACTCCTACACCTCGGTATATAAAGAAAATCAAAGACCCATTCCCCAGTGGTGAGTCTACGCCCTAAGGACTTTGCAAAATGAGTAGTAATAAAATAGTGCAACGCCCCATTAATAAATAATACTCGACCCATAGTGCCATGGATAGGAAATGTACCCTCAATCATGGGTGGTGCCTGAGGTGCTGCTTCCTGGTGGACGTTATAGACACCTCCGTACTACAATTGCACCTGCTGAACTGGAGCTGCTGGAATGGCGTGTAAGGCTGCCACTTGAGCTGGCGCTGGGAGGGTGGCTAGATAGAGTGGCCTCTGTGGCTCATTACGGGCACCCTGCTGCTGTGGGGACCTATCTCCCTCTGGGCAATCCTGGCACCTATGGGCATTCTTGCCACATCCAAAACATTTGCCCCTGAAGTTACCTCCCATTTTACCCTGCTGACTATGGCCCTGTTGGCCGTTACCACACCGCCACTGGCCCTACTGGAAACGTTATTGACCCTGATGGCCCTACTGCTAGCCCTGCTACTGACGGTTTTGGCCCTGTTGGCCATGCTTGAATCCCCCAAATACTTATCTAGAGTCACCTGATCGGAATCGCTTGGCAGGGTCCCCCTGATGAGAACTCTGCTCACTGTGACGGGTCTGCCTCTGGGCTGCTGGTGCCCCACCAGTACTACTGCCCCCTGTCCTGCCCTGCTGGCTGGACTCCCCTGCTCATTTTCTCCCCTGTAGATGGAAGCAGTGATCCTGACAGTGTAGCAAAGAAACATTAAGTACATCAGTTTAGGTACTCAATGATAGATTGCCTATGAGGTGCTGACGGATCCTTCAGGCCAATCCATCTACAAACAGCAGTATCTTCTTCCCCTATGTGGGTGCCTCATCTGGCACTATAGTGAGAAGCCTAGTAAACTCCTCCTCGTATTCAGCAACAGTCATATTCTCCTACTTAATATTCAGCAACTTCCTCCTCATCTTAGTCTGCACGGCGGATGGGAAGTACTTGCAGTCAAATCACGCCCAAAATGACTGAATCGTGATGTTTCCCCTCTCTTCCAAGGTGGTAGTGGACTCCCACCACTGCAAAGCGTCCCCCACTAGCTTGAAGGAAGCCAAAAGTTGTCTCTGTATGTTATGCTCTCATACATGTGGAAATGCCTCTGGATATCTTTATTCCATTGGCTGGCGACTACTATGTCTGAACTACGCGAGAACTCCGGGGGATGTGCCTTCTGAAAGGCATCTCTAGCCCGCTCCCATGAAGAAGGAAGCTCTGTTGGTACTAGCGCCACTGCCTGAATCTGGGGTGGAGCCTGCTGTACTACCGCTAATGTGGCATTCACCGCCTGAAAAATAATAGCGGCTACCTCAGTTGCGTTCATCATCTCTTGAGATGGAGTTGCTGGATGCTCGGCCTGGGCTTTCCTGTCTCGGGGTGTGCATCTCAGAGGCATCTAAAATGAGAAGGAAGTTTATTAGTCTACAGTTATTATCAAATCTCGAATAGCTGAAGACGTAAGCGTAAATACAAGAATACAACAGCCCTAAAAATAGGGCTCTATATCAAGGATGCTAAGCTGGATGCTAAATAAGACATACAGATCCTAAAGGATACTAGAACCTGATGCTTTGATACCACCTGTGACACTAGAACCTGAGGATCTGATATCATCTATATCAAGGATGTTTAATATTTATCTACTATAAACCATTATCTATTCATGTGAATTATACTCGTGTAATCTAATAGTAAGACTACTAGTAATGCAACACTACACCAAAAAGACCAAATTGCCACTTTTGAGTCGTCCACCCTTGTCACAGACAATGACCGTGAAAAAAACACGCATTTTTACCACGGTCATTGACCGTGACAAGCCCGTGACAAAGTCTTATCACAGTCAATGACCGTGACAAGTTCGTGATAAGAACAGTTATCACGGGATTGTCATGATCAAGGACCGTGACAAGTCCGTGACAAGTTTATAAGTAAAAAAAACCTTCCCTCTTATTTTTTCCCACCGTTTTCTATCCCTCCCCATTCTCTCTCTCTACGATTTAAGGTATTTTTTCTTCTCTCTTTCTCTTTCATTTGTATATATGTGTGTACGTGTATGTATATGTGTTCGTGTGTGTGTGTGTGTGTATATATGTGTATGTGCATGTACATGGGTGTGTGTGGTGGGCGGGAGGGGGCAGGGGGTGGGAGGGTGGTGGGTTTATGTGTGGGGGGTGGGTTTGTGTGTGTGCATTTTTGTGTGCCTGTGTGTATGTGTAGTGGGGAAGGGGGTGGGGGTGGGGGTGGGTTTGTGTGTGTGTGCAGGTGTGTGGGGGGGGTGAGGCAGGGGGTGGGGGATGTGTATGCGTGTGTGTATGTGTGTGTGTTCAAATTAATTGGTGTTTAGTTTAGGACTTAAAACTAACTGTTAATGTTGATTTAGGATATGAAATTAATGTTTAGCTTAGGACTTGAAATTAATTATTAATGCTGATTGAACATTATAAATATTATTTCTTTATTTTTATTTAGGTTTGAAATTGTTATTGTTGAATTAATTGAGTAGATGAATTAGATGGAGTACAGGATACACATTTGTTGGTTTTTTCTTGCAGTTGGATTATATTCGACGGATGTGGTTGGATATGGAAGTTGGTTGTTAATTTTTTTTAAATACTTAATTTAAATAACACTAGTAAATCCGTAAATAATTATATTGTCTTAATTTGTTGAGTTGATTAATTTTGGAAGTGGCACGACCACTGGATTATTGTCAAAATGGGGGGAGGGGGAGTTTTCGACTTTTTTCTAAAATTACTTTGTGTCACGACCCATTTTAGAGTGTCATGACCACGGACTTATCATAATTAAATGAAACATACCTACAATTACACATAATGCCCATAGATACTAGCCTTGTAGTTCTTATGCGTACGCATTCAATAACCCTTAGAACCGTTCAAGAGTCATTACCCCTGTAATGAGATCTTTTGAATTGTCCCGTTTGGACAGTTTGGGAATGTATAATTTATGTATAATAATATTCTTAGTGGCTTAAAGTTGTTACTTTTGGAGGAAGTTCTAGAGTCATATCCTGATGTTCTTTGAGTACATACTAGATTGGCAAGTGTGAGTGTTATTTCAATTGATCAATTGAAATAACATTCACACATGTCAATATACTCGTGTACTTGGAGAACTATGAAGATATGCTCCCGAATTTTTCTCAAATCGTAACAATGTGCATGAGTTGTTAAGTATATTACAGAAATATGCGGTCTTGAATGGGATAGGACCACCACCCTTTAGAGGAGATGAAGGAAATAGGAATTACTATTATAAATTGAAATTTAGAAATTGAATATAAATAAGACATAATTAATTGAAACATACTATAAATCTAGTTTTGTTTATACTAATTCACGAATATATGTTTCTTAACTTTAATAGGTGATTGTTTGTAGTAGATGTGATGGGATATCCTAAATACAAAGAGTGGATGGGGGAGACAAATAGATTGGGGGATGTGTTTCACAAAGGTGCTAATGAATTTGTGAAATACGTAAAGAGATATTATAATGATGAAGAGTTTTTGTGTCCATATGCTAGGTGTAAGAATGGTAAGGTGCTTGAGTGGAAAACAGTTGAACTACATTTGTTAAGATCGAGTATGCAAGAAAATTATCAATTTTAGAGTTTTCACGGTAAATTGAAAGTTCCTTTTGTCCCCGAACAACCTTCAAAAAGTATGATAGATGTAGAAGGGGATGACATAGATCATAATATGTTAGAGGATTATTTGATGATGCGTACAGAGTTCATGAAGTGGAGGAGAATGAGGTCACTGACGATGTACAAGGTTCATGTGCTCATGAAGATATCACGATAAACTTTGACGATGACTACCAAAGTTTAAAATTTAAGGCAACCCAACCATTATACTCTGGCTCTCAGAAAAATCAAATAACTTTACATGCCATGGTTGGTTTGTATAGTTTGAAGACGCAATACAGTTTGTCCGGTAATAGCATAACAGGAATTATGAATTGGGTGAAGCGCTTACTACCCAAGGAGAACCCGCTTCCAAATAGCTATCATGTTATGAGAAACAGTTTTAAAGGTTTGGGAATAAAGTATAAATCAATTCATGCTTATGTGTATGACTGCATACTATACCGAAAGGAGTAGGAAAATCTCGATCGTTGTTCGGTATGCGATGAACCTAGATATGTCCAATCTATTGGCAAGGAAGGCACAAGCTCAAAATTGCCTTAAAAAGTGTTGAAATATTTTCCCATTGGGCCTAGATTAAAGCGATTTTTCGCAATACCATGGATAGAGGAGGCAATGACTTCGCATGCTATGGAAGAAGTAGAGGATAATCTCATGCGTCATTCTATTGATTCTACAGCTTAGAGGAGGATGAGTTATGAGCATCCTGATTTTGCTTGAGAATAGCATAACATTCGTTTGGTTATATCAACATATGGTTTCAATACATTTGGAAATCTAAGTAACAATCACAATGTATGGCCAGTGATCCTAGCCCCACTCAACCTCCCTCCTTCACATTGTATGAGACCTGAATTTTTGATGTTGTCTTTGTTGATACCTTAGCCAAAGGCACCAAGTGATGACATCGACGTCTATGTGGATCCTTTAGTAGAATAATTAAATGAGTTGTGGGAAGAGGATGTGCAAGCATTTGACTCTTTTAGAAGAGAAGAGTTTACACTAAAAGCTATGTCGATGTGGGCAATTCATGATTTTCCAGCTTATGGGACATTATCCAGTCGTATAGTACATGGTTATTTGGGGTTTTCTATTTTTGGATAGGAGACTAAATATCTTTGTCTTCCCGCTAGCTCAAAAAATGTATACCATTGCCATAAGAGGTTTTTACCCCTGGCTTATAGTTTCAAATGTGAGAAAGGTTCCAATTTTTTATCAGGCGGGGTTGAATATAGGCTACCGCCGAGAAACCTTTCAGGTTCAGAAATTGAAAGTAAATCTTTTGATTGTGGCCCTAATATGCCAGGTAAGAATCCAAAATTTAATAATGTCAAGCATAAGAAGATCCCAACTGGGAATGAAACTAAGACAAGAAAGGCATGGTCTAGGAGGTCAATTTTACTTGACTTGCCATGTTAGAAGAATAACTCGGTGCGCCATGTATTGGATATGATGCATGCAGAGAAGAACCTCTTTGAACATATTGTGGGCACATGCCTTGGGGGTCATTAGAAGGATGGAGAAAATACACGAAAAGACCTTTAATCGTTGAAACTTAATCCACAACTATGGTTGAAAGAAGATAGTAGGGGAAGGACAATAATTCCCCCTCGTGCATTTACTTTGACGAGTGGGGAAAGGAAGGTGATTTTAGACACAATATATAATTTGAAGGTTCCATCTAATTTTTCATCGAACATGCAAAGGATTATGAATTATGCTACCCATGATTTACATAAGTGTAAGTCTCACGATTGGCATGTGATCATGAAAAATTAGTTATTCTAATGTTTAAGAACTATTTGTCCAAGCACACAGATTTGCGAAGGGCTATTACGCAAATTAGTATCTGCTTATCACTTTTATGTGAGAAGGTAGTTAATCGAGAACACATAGTTGCCGCAAAATTGGTGGTGACCGAAGCGATTTGTGTGTTGGATAAGTACTTTCTCCCAGCATTGTTGGACATAATTGTTCACTTGCTGGTACACCTATGCGACGAGGCACTTCTTTGCGTTCCCGTTAGATATCGGTGGATGTATCCATTTGAAAGATTGATGAAAGTTTTTAAAGATTTCGTCACGAATATCCAATACATTGCAGGATCAATTGCAGAGGAATACATGACTGTGGAGTCATCAATTTATACTCAGGAATATATGCCTGACACGACTAACATTGATGACATCGATGAGTTCATCGATGAGGGTGGTCATGTGATGGGAAAACGAGTGAAATTAACGAGTCTGCAACATGAACAAGTAGCTCGTTATCTATTTAACACACATGAGGATGTCGAATAATGGAAAAAGTAAGTTTAAATTATTTTAAGTTTTATTATTTTAGATTAGTTTATACATGATTAATTTTGTAATACATTCGTCACATTAATTTTATGCAAAAAATATGAATCTTATGAGAACAATAAAAGACGAAAAATAATGGCACAATCGGACAACGATTTTAGGCTGTGGTTATCACACGAGGTAATTATAATGAAAACGGATGTTAATAACGTTACATTACAATAAAACTTTATAACTAACCTAATTAATTTATCTACATTCTCAGCTCTTAAAGACGGGTGATGCGACATCAAGGCTTGCTCATCTAGCCACTGGACCCTTGTTCATGGCACAAGAGTACAAAAAGTATCGATTGAACGGTTATGTATTCGGCACAAGGGTGTACAAGGAAAATACAAATACAGAACTCGGGCATTTCATACAAGGCTCTTACTTTCTTTCGATCTAGTGCAAAAGATAAAAACATCATTGAAGCTGAAATGACTTACTATGGTGTAATTAAAAATATATTTTAATTGGACTATGTAAGCTTCAAAGAGGTTGTATTTTACTATGATTGGGTAATAGTTGAGGATAAAAATGCTTGTAAAGTTGATCCTGGCACCAATTTGAGCATGGCTGACTTCTCCAAGTTGAAGAGCACCGAACACGTGAGTATTGAGCCATTTGTTTATGCATTTCAAAAGGTCAACCAAGTGTTTTACTCGGAGTATATCAACAACGAGCCATGGTCAATCGTCCTACATGCACCAAAGCGTCTAAACAGTAGTGTGGATGACTTGGCTGCTCCTACCAAATATCAATCCATTTTTTTATGATAATCGGAATTTGAAACAATTTTTCAATTTGTAATAAGTATTCCAATTTAGCGCCTGTACTAGTGTTTTATTATTATCGGACATCGGTTTAATGATATTAATTCATTTGCACTTGATCATTTTCACTCTTTTTATCTTTCTCTCTTCCTTTGTATATGCGTGTGTGTTAAACAGTAATAAGTTTTCCAATTTTCGAATTAATGATTTTTATTCACTTGTACTTGATTACATTGGTGCATGTACTATTTAGACTTAATGTTTGCATGTTTTCTTCTAATTCATTTTGAATTTGTATTATTAACAACATTTTTTATAGAAAATGTCTCCTTCAGGGATTAAGGCAAGGATGATAATAATGATAATGATGATGTCTTATAGGCTTGGCGGTAGTGGAGGAGATGAGGGCTCCTCGTCCACTAGGCTCCCCAAATGGCGAAAATTGGGAATGGCCGTCGAGAACAAGATGGGGATATTAGCTAGATCCCTCGAGCTGGTAAAGACGTTTATCGGCCCGGGGTACACTAGTTGGAGGGAGGTGCCAAATGAGCTCAAGTTAGCTATCTGGGCGTCATAACAGGTAATGTATTTATATTTAAATTTATATTTATTCGCAACTAACATTGTATTTGTTTGACAGGAACAATTCAGCATGGCCCCAGAACTCCGCGATTCTATCCTGGAGAAGTTGAGGGAGAAACACAAAACATGAAAGAAAAATTTGCGGGCCCGATACTTTGGGAAGACCCGAGACTCCATTATCAGAATGCGTGAGTACGTCTCGCCGAAGGAGCTGATATCATTGGCATAATGGAAAAAGTTCATTGACAATGAGATCGAGGAGCGATAATTGGTCACTCGCCAATCGAGGGGGGAAAATCGAGATAAAAAGATGGACGTGAACAACTCCGACCGGACTTCTTACGCCGAGGTGGAGCATAATATGATGGTAAGCTTTTATTTTTCTATAATTACATAAATATGTTATTCGGCATTATTTTACTTTGCGGGCCCGGTACTAATTTTGCATTATTTTATTTCAGGAGATGGGGAATGGCCCTGGGGGTAGGTCACAAGGCTCGATGCCTATGTGGTTATTAGGACGAAGAAGGGGAAGGATAAGGAGGTGTCCCCGAGCATCGTGGCCACGACTGTAAGTAATCCGATAGTTTAGTTTTTGTTAATTATGTTAAAAAAATTATTTACTTATTTAACTAATCATGTGCCTTTTGTCCTTTCAGGAAAAGCTTAAGGAAGTGCATGAGCCGCAGTCTGGTTCCAACAAGGCATCTTTGTCCAAGGATGCACTCAGCCAAGTGATTGGCATTGATCGCAAGGGGAGGACAAAGGGGGTGAGCTCGCAAGTGGCCCAATCTAGGATCATCGGATTTGAGATGACCAACACTGGATTGGCTCCTCAGGTGCACTCGCATGAAATGAAGCTATCAAGGTTGGATGCGACGATCCAAGATATGTTCTAATTCGTGAAGTGTTCATTGGGTGGAAAGGGAAAGTGGAAGGGGAAGGAGAAGGAGAAGGTGGTGGAGGAGGACGAGGACATGGACGTCGCTGCTTCATCGCCAACACGTGGAGACTCACCAATTTATGAACAAGTCCCCTACTTGGCTCCCATCGAGTGGTCTATGACATCAATTGGTTGGACGAGCGTGTTTATACTCGACGTAATTGATGGCATGCAGATAGGGACGGGGTTGAGGGACCCGAATACCATCCAGGATATGTCGGTTCATGGATGTGTGCTTCAAGACATCGAGACCAAGGTGCTTGTCACACATGTGATAACCGGGAAGGATAACTCCCCATTGTGGTTGCGCAAATAATGAGGCGTGATGCATATTCAGGGGTGTCTCAATGCGTATATCATGTGACCTTACTTCCTCCTCACACCTACCACATGACATTATTTCTATCTATTTTATTTGGAAACTTGGATTATATTTGTATTGTTTTGATTTGTTACATTTTGGTTTGGATATGGAGTTATATATGCAATGATTTGGTGTATTCTTTCTATCTTATTTGGATATATTCTCTTTGAACAGATATAATTTTTCTATAATAGGTATAAATATACTGCTGGGCAGTGGCAGTGGCCAAACTGCCCAACAGATTTTTTTTTAAATTCTGCCCAAATTTGTCACGGTTAATGACCGTGACAAGGTCGTAATAAAGAAAACTTGTCATGGACTTGTCACACTCATTGACTATGACAATTTTTTAAAGGTTGTCATAGGTTTTCCACGGTCTGTGACCGTGATAAATCTTGTCAAGGTCAAAGGCCATAACAGGACCATGATAAGTCCGTGACAATAAAAGTTATCATAGTCATTGACCTTGATAAGTTGGGCTTCTCACGGTAAATGACTGTGACATTCCGACAGATCTGGTGTAGTGAAAATAGAGTTTTAAACACTAAGGATATATTTTCCCACCTCAAATACTTCAAATGCTGGTAAGAAGGTTGGTGTAGGAGGAGCAACTCCCACCTCCAAAGGTGGCCTCAAGGGGTTACCAAATGCATCCTCCAAAATGCTCTATATATTCTCCATTTAATCTTCCAAACAAAAAACCCTTCAAACTCCATGAAAGCTTCCATTATCTTTTCCAAACATTTCCCAACACTTATCCAAAATTCATAACTCTCCTTCAATAATGGTGGAAATGGGTGTTGTAGGCTTCAATGTGATGAAATACCAAAATAATAAGGTTGTTTAGGGTGGTTTTGAGGTGGGTTTAGGTGGAGCCATAGTGAAAGACCACCTCTCTCACTCTCTTATCTTCTTCCAACTCCAATAATACAAATAAGCCCAAATAAACCTTATAAAACCCTTAAAATAACCAAAAATCCCCTTTTTGCCCATCTGGGCAGACCGAATTTTGATAACTCAACAATCCAAGGGCCAAAAAAGTGACAGCGCAAAAGCTCAAGTCAGATTTAACATTTTTGAAGCACGTCATTCAAACGACATTGAGCCTCATTTGAACGACAAGTGTACCTCATTCGATTTATGGCTTTTAGCGACCTTCAAGTGACTGGGACTATTAGGCAGTGTGACCTCGCACGAACCTCGTTCGATCCCCTACTTTGAACGAGGTCCAAACTCATTCAAGCATCGTCACTCTCGTTCGAACCCTTATTTTTATTCTTTTCTCACAATTTCGATTCTTACCCACGAAATTCCCGCAATTGTCATCAAACCTCACTTCATTACAATTTACACAAAATTTATAATGAAATATTAGGGCAAGGTATTATATTTAAGTTACTTTATTTTACCCTTCTATTGTTGAATCAAACAGTTCATTGTTGGTAAGCTATTACTCTAAGTGCTGCATTTTCTCTAACTTCCTCCAGTAGGTCAAGGTCCATTTTTCTCATAAGATTATTCTTTGGTGAATTGAAGTTGTGGAAACAATGAGTAGGTAGGCTAATCTATATTGGGAATACCTCCTCTACTCCAAAAGCTAGAATGTATGGGGTTTTAGCTGTTATTGTCCACGGTGTTATTCTGTAAGCCTGGAGGACACTCTGCAACTCATTAATCCAGTTCCCCTTCATATCATCAAGCATTTTCTTCATCCCATCAATTAAAGTTTTATTAGTTACTTCTATTTATCCATTACACTACGGATGACCTGTTGCAAAGTGCAGCTTTCATATCTTGGAGCGGGTGCAATAATCCTCAAACTCATTGTTATTGAATTGAGTTTTGTGGTTAGTGATGAATTCATATGGCATCCCATACAGAAAAATAATGTTCTTCCAGATGAATTAGAATACCCTTTCGTACATTATCTTGACTAGTGGCTCTGCCTTGACCCATTTAGGGAAATAATCCATCGCGACCAGTAAGAATATGAACCTGCCCCTGGTTTTTGGTAAGAGGACAATAAATTTTATCCCTCACATTGCAAATAGCCAAATGGAGGTGACTGATGTAAGTGATGCACCTGGAGTTCTTTGGATGGTTGCGTATTTTTGGCACTTGTTGCACTTCATGGAATAATTAGCAGTATATGTTTTGATAGTGGGCTAATAATAGCCCTACGTAAACACCCATTTTACTAACGATCCTGTTGAATGTGGTCTGTAGCATCCTTAATATATCTCTTTTATCAAATCATTTACTTTGGTCGGATGAACACATCGCAATAATAAGACAATGTACCCCCTTCGAAATAAAATTCCTCCTTCCAGGATAAAGTGCTATGCTTTATAACGGAGTTTTCTTGATCCTTTAATGTCTGTTGGTACAATATCAATTTTTATATAATTTCATATTGGATCCATCCGAGATAGTTCGAGGTCTAGTGCCATAACATTGATTATCTCTTCATTAGTGCTTCGATGTGTGAGAATTTCCACGATGTCATTTCTCTGTATTTCTATTCTTGTAAATGATACTAATCGAGAAAGTGCATCTGATCGGGCATTTTTTCATCTTGGGATTTTGATCATTGTAACTCCTGGGACTTTTAATAACCACCACTATTCCTTGGCCAAGTATTTAGTCATAGATTCCTTTCTGGATTTAAAGATTCGTAATACTTAATTGACCACTAGTTGTGAGTCACTATGTGCCACTATCTGTTCAGCTCCAAGAGATGAGGCTAGCACAAATTCGACTATGAGTGCTTCTTACTTAGCCTCATTGTTGGAGACATCAAATTAGAACCTAAGAGCATTTTCCACATTGATCTCGTCTAGTGTCATGATTGGTAGACCTGCTGTACTTCTAGTTGTGAAGGATAGCCCATCCATGAACATTTACCATGCAAGGAGTTCTTCTTCAAACTCCCCTATAATAAAATTACCATTTCTGAATAATTTTTTCATTTCCTCTGAGTTACGAGTAAGTTCTTTTTATCTGGTTAATGATTCTGGAACATTCATATTCTATTCGATCAACTGAGTGTTTGGCCTATCTCCCGTAAGATTCTAGTCGTTTGGATAAACTTATAATCTCTCTTTTAAAAAATTCTGCTCAGACGGACATAGGGATGAGTTATCTTTCAGATAAGTCTACTTTTCTACGATTACTGAGCTCTTCTCTGAAAAAATCTGCTCAGCTGGTTTTTCCTCATATGTAAATTTGGCAATGAAATCTTCCACAGCTTGGCCTTTAATCGTCGTCCTTGGTTCATACTAGATGTCATATTCTCCTAACTCCATGACCCAAGCCATCGGTCTACTTAATTTTTTAGTGTTATGAAGGACTTATCGTAGGGGAAGGTACATGTAAACAATAATAATGTAGCCTTACAGATACAGATTTATCCTCCTAGACATTTTGATTACGACAAGAGTTAATTTCTCTTACTTGGGTTACCATTTTTTTTCCCCATGGTATGCCTTGCTGGTGTAGTAGACATGTCTTTGTATTCCTTACTCTTATTTTACCAGAGTTGGACTAACTGTAGATTCAGATAAGACCAATTAGAGGTAGATTTTTTCTCCCAAAATTTTCTTTAACAGTAGTGGTACAAATCTTAAGTACCATTTTAACTCCAGGAATACAGTTTCTCGCTCTTCGTTCCACTCACAATTTTTCTTTAACACCTTAAAAATGGAAAACTTTTATCTGTGGCCCCACAAAACGAACATGTTAAGTGACACCATGCCAGTCTCTAAACTTTTGTCTTAGTTATTGGGGACTATGTGTTGATCAGCGCTTGTATATTTTTGGGGTTGGCCTTAATTTCTCTTTCATTGATTATGAGGTCTAAGAACGCCTCTTCTTTTACCTCTAAGACACACTTTATCGGGTTGAGCTTAATTTGGTGGTTCTCCGACTGGTTGAGAGTCTGCTGCAAGCCTTTGATGTGGTCGGTGGCCTTTCTGCACTTCGTGAGCGTGTCATCAAAATAAACCTCCATGTTCTTTCTAATCTGCTCTTCGAATACTTTGTTCACCAATCTCTAATCAGTCGCTCTAGCATTTTTTACCCTAAAATTCATAAGGTTGTAGTAGTAAGTGCCTCTATTGGTGATGAACGACATTTTTTCTCGATCCTCTGGTTTCATCTTGATTTGATTAAACCCTGAGTAAGTTCCAATGAAACTGAGAAACTCGTGCCCCGAGGTAGCACTGGTAAATTTTGGGTATTGGGTAATAATCTTTCAAGCATTCTTTGTTTAGGTCAGTGAAATCAACGCACATAAGCAACTTGTTATTTTTCATTCGGACCATCACCATGTTGGAGATCCATTTCGGATACTTGATGTCTTCTATAATGTCTGCCTTGTGTAATTTTTGCATTTTTTCCTGCACTGCCATGTTCTTCTCCTGGTCTAAAACACGTTGATTTTATTTGAGTACTTTAGTTCCTTTGATTATACTCAACTCCTGACATATAAAATTTGGATCAATTCATGACATGTCTTCGTTACTCTAAGAAAACATATTCTTTTGTTGTCCTAGAAAGCTTATCTAATCTTTTCTCAGGTCTAGTTCCAAAGATGAGCCGATCTGGACAGTCTTCTTCTGGTTCTTATCATCAAGGATAATGGACTCAATTTCTTAAAAAATATGCCCTTTGACCAATTTTTCCTTGTCACGTGGATCTATCGTTTCAATAAGGTAGGTTGTCATCAACTTCTTCTGCTCTTCCTAGTCAATTAAGGTGTAGTAACATTATTTGATCTCTATTCATTCCCCTTGACCACATCGATCCCGTAATCGGTGGGTAATTTCAAACATTAGTGCATTATTGAATGGACAACCTCGAACTTCTTTAAACTTACCCTATCGAATATGATGTTATACACCGACTGAATATTCTTGTCTAGGATAAAGAAATGTATATTTTATGTTTGGCACATTTTCCAGGCATCGACCATGACATCTAATTCGACTATACCAGAGGGTACACCTTCTCTCTAGAGAAATAAATTAGTGGCCTATGATAAGGCTCCTGTTTTTTATCCCTGAGCCTCAGGCGTCTACAATAATTATTAAAAATGATGTCTATCGAGCTGTTATTAGAGATAAGGATCCTTTCTACCCTGCTCTCGTGCACCAGCATAGTGACAACTAGAGGGTCATAGTGTGGGTATAAGACACTAGATAAATCACCCTTGGAAAAAATAATAATAAGGCGATCTTTATTTACTTTATAAGAGCGGGTATATACGCACCTATCAGGTTGATCTGCCTGATATGAGGGCAAGCCTTCATCTCATTGAGGTAGGCTTTTCTTTTGGCGAGCTCGTCTCCCTAGGCATCATCTCCTCCTATAATAAAGTGACATCCAAAAGAGATCATTTTAATCTCATGTACATGTTCCTTAGGTCTCTTAGGCAGATCTGGATCATCCTTTGAATCATCATCTCTTCCCTTTTCGTCTCATCTGCTTTTCTGCAGGGGGACTCTGATCATCTCCAAGTTTTTGGCTCATAATCATGATCACTTTGGATACCTTGGTCCACATATATTAACAGTTTTCCTCGCCTAATCAATCTTTTGATTTCGTTCTTTAGGTCTATATAGTTGTCTGTATTGTGGTTTTGATCCTTATAGAACTCATAGTACTTACTTTTATCTCGATGATTTACTGGGGCTTCAGTTTCCTAGTCCATCTCAGATCTTTATCCTTGCAGATCTCCTTAAACATTTGATGAATCGCCACTGTCAAGGGGGTATACTCATTGTATTTTTTTAGTTTATGACTTTCTTATCTTATTAGCGTAAACCTTCGCGTGACCAAACTCCTTGGCCTCCTCGACATTCATGATTTTACCTTCCTTAGCTAGGATTTTCGTCATGGTTTTCCACGGTTCTTTAGATAATGACCAATATATCTTTCCAGGCAGTACCCCACTAATTAGTACAGTTATTACATTCCACTCATCATAATCTACCACCTCAAGTATTTCACTGTAAAAGTGTGTTAGAAACTCAAGTGTGGTTTCATCAGTAGTCTGTCGAACATTGAGTAAGTGGGTTATTCTCTTGCTGGGATTTGACCCAAAATAAAAATTACTTACAAGGAGGACAACTAGCTATTGGAAAAATGAAATCTACCCTCATGGCAAACTATTGTACCATATTTTCCCTAACCCTGTAATCGTGTTGGAAAATGCTCGACAACACATTTCATCTAAAATCGAATAAATGTCAGGAGTGGCTTGATATTGCTCCACGTGCAGTATTGGATTGGTTTTGCCATATTAGATCGACGTGTTGACCGATGGTTTGAAATTTTTAGGCGTCAGATTCCTCGCAACATAGGTGATCCCTTCACTAGGCCTCTATGTAAAGGGCTCTTGGATATGGTAATTTCTCCAAAATGGTCCTTCATTCGTTGGACAAATCCTTTCCAATATGATCATCTTGCTCAATTTTGACTCCAACTGTCTTGCCTGATTGGCCTCATCTTTCAAATGAGCTCTCATCGAGAGATGTTTGCTCGGCTCTGGACGATCCTCGCATGCTCATTATGGACTTGGTCGAGCATTGTGTTCCCCTCATGACATACAATGCTTGTTATTCTTGACACTCCTTTTGCTCTCTGAGACCTTTATACTACTGTCCCACTATTCTACATGTGTCTAGATGATCAAATGTTGCCCCCTACTTCGGCTTTCTAGTAAACTGGGCCTCTCCTCAGACAAAGATTATCCATCCTCAAAAGATTATTCATCGCCATACCTAATTTTTCTAAGCGAGAAGGTGTCTTCTGGGAGATATGACCTGCCTTCTTGCGACCCAGAGTGTGCGGACATACTCATGTTATCATGTGAGCACATGTTTAATCTACTTGGATTTTCTAGGGCAGGAGCTTTGTAAGTATGCCAACTATCTCTACAGGGGTCAAAAGGTAGACTGAGGTTACTCTTTTGATTGGGGTGAAAGGATCCGCCTCGGACCTACTCTGTCCATCTTGGAGTGTCTGTGTCAGGTTCTTCACAATCTCTTCATTTCCTCCTGACATTTTTCCAGGATCATTGAAATTCCTTATTTGTCACCCATCCCCATAGGCATAAAGGGTGGATTTGCTTCTACTCCACGATCACTCTCTGTATTTTCTGCCATTTCCCATAATCTGTGAGCGACCATTGAAAAAGGGAAGATAAATATTAAATTTAGGGAATATAAATGGTAGAAAACAACAAACGACTTGCCACTTCCCACAGACGACACCAATTTATTATCTTCTAAAATTTGTATATGAATTCAAGAGACTTAGCAATTAAATTTTAATAATAAATAATAAAAAATAAGGAAGTTTCACTACCAATCGTGCTAATTTGGGATGAATATAAGGAGATGAGAGATAAAGAAATAAACAAAAGATTAACGTGGTTTGGTCTAATTTGGTGCCTACATCCCTAGGTGCAGTGTTAATATATTTATTTCAAAGGTCAATCACCATGTAAGTGATGATTGCAAGCTCTCAAAGTTGTCACTTTAGGGTTTAGCCTAGAGCCGCCAGGTAGAATAATCTCGGATCCCTTATTCTATGGGATTGGATGCTATTTATAGGTAGTTATTGGAGAGATAATATAGTGGGATAGGTGTAGTGACTTTATAGGTCAGGAAACTACACATTTTACATTCCATGGAGCAGATAATGATGATTTTGTTACAACATGATGAAGGTGGGATATTGCTTAACTTCCTTATGTGTGCAGGTGGTATAAATTTGATTGTTGACATTCCATCACATGATGTAATTGGAGCAATGTGGTCGTTAATGAAATTTATTAAACACTGCTAGCTAACACCGTTTAATAATGAGATAGTTTGTTACACTTATGATCTGAGCATATTTATACCCGAGTTGATCTCCTTACTTATGGTCGAGCACAAATTTTTGGCAAGCTGCCTCTCTTCCTCTCCTTAATGAGGACACATGTCATCTCCTGAGAAGTCTATAAGGTGTCCCACATTTAGGGTATAAAAATTAGTACATCTAATTTGTTTGAGTTTCCATCCTTAAGTTTACAACATTTAAAATTTATAATGTATTTTATTTGAATATTGTAATAGAGTGAGCATTCGACTCAACACAAGGTTTATTTGAATGTGTTCCAAAATTACATTCGTAAGTTTTTAATGTAGGCATGCAAACTCATATTTGTACAATAATTTAGCGAAGATATGCTTGCAATATTAACTTTGAAGATTTAATTTTGTAGTATAGAAATTGTAATTATAATTTTATAGTTTGTGTGTTTAGCAATTATTAGGGAGTATGATGTTGAAACGGTGCCTTGACAATACTACTCTTGAGAAACAAAAAAAAATATTTTTTTATTACAAATTTAAATTTGCAGTAGATTTACCAAAGCTTCGGTGATCGAAAGGCTAATAAATTCTTTGAGGGAATCCAAGAGTTATGGTGAAGATAGTCATATATTCTTGCAAATCTTCAATGATGGTATATTTAGTATTTCTTTTCTTAATTCAAGACAATTTTCAAGAGAGACATAAAATATGGACTAGTTTTATAAAATAAAAAATTGATTGTCATTAATGTTAGGGTTATTTTAAGTTTTCCTCCATTTTTATGATTAGCTTTTCAATAGACTCTAACTTTTAAAAAAAAATATAATACACCTTCATTTTGTTAACTATCAATCCAAATAGTTACTGAACAAAAATTAATTGTTGACATTTTAAGTTTCTCCTTCAATTTTATGACCAATTTTGTAATAGACTCCAACTTTTTTTAAATTTTGCAATAAACCCCTAATTTATCAGCTCTCCAATTTTTTGTTTAAAAAATCTTAATCGATGTACATTAAAAAAATTAGAAAAAGTTTAAAAAAGCCGAAGATATTAGGAATATTTTTTTAAGTTAAAAAAGAGTTTTTTACTTATTATGAAATGATTTTTATTATTATTTTTTTAAAAGACATCTATTATAATGCCCCAGGTCGAATTTATGGGTTACCCATAGTCAACCCAATCCAACCCGAGCGTTAGATCTGAAGTCCAATTAAACAACCTATAAAAGTATGCTTGTCCAGCTTTATTTTGATTAACATTTCACTTGTTTAGCAAGCGATTCTAGTTTCAAATTAAACTACGTGAGGGACCCATGGTTATCACCCCGAAGTCTAAGAATATAAGGTTACTAACGTAATATAATAAATAAACTTACCTGTATAATGCTCTGTGACACCCCGACTAATTAAATACCGGGTACCTACTCCTTTATTAAATTAATACCAAATATCCAGTTGGTTAAATCTTAGCATCACTGTCGAAAAAATATAGTTGCTTACTAGCCACCTAATATTTAAAATAGAGAGATGCCAAATTTTATTAATTAAGTTAACAATTAACCAAGTAATTAAATCATCAACCATTAATCACATAAACAATCTCATACGAATAGCCAACGAGATGAAATAAACTAAGTATGGAGTAAACACTCCAATAATAATAATACCAGAATAAATAAAATCCCAATACAAGAGTCTAAATAAATAAATCAATATCTGAAATAATGAGAGTATGTATCTACAACCTCTAAATAAGAATGGGCGACATGCCCTAACTGATACGAATGACTCTGAAGGAACAAAGGATAAATATGGAGGCGTCTACTATCGAGATCCTGTAGCTTCCACAGCAGCTATAGTGCGTCCTCAGAATGGAAGTCCTATTCTTGGCATCCCTGTGGCTGGGCACCTAAAAGGTTTTACAAAACAAAATAGATTTGGAAGGAACGGGTCAGAGCCCGAGGGGAAAATATTTTAAAACTGCAAGTGTTTAAATTACAATATTAAACAACACATATATTAAACATGTTAGCCACCTCACCTCACTTGAGATCCTCACCCCTCAACTATTGTGCACGCCTAATGCATAACCTTAACCCATCCTAGTTATGCCACTAACTAACTAGTCCGTACTAACACCTGACTTCACATAATAATATAGAGTGTCTATTTGTTTTACCCAAATAGGTCATATTTATCCCACATTCATGTTCAATAAAATTACTTATCTCAAGTGCTATTTAAATTCTCACATTTTTAACCCATTTAAATATCTAAGTTATTCGCATCAATTAAGCAACAGTGAACCACTCACAAGTACATATATAAAAAAATATATGTACATATATACATATATGGCACCCTTAGGCTAAGCTGTGGGGAACACATACTCTGCTATCAAATCTCGGTACATCATGTACATAAGGATCACGTGTTCCGAATCACTCAGGAACCGTCTCAAAACAAATCACACATATTGGGGGCGAATATAGTTCACATACCCATGGGTCACGCACATACCTACGCTCCCATGGTCAACTGACTTATCAACTCACAAATAAGTCATTCATAGTCCTATGTCCTTAAGGTACCAATCTAAATCCCCCCGAAGTCACACAAAGATAAGTTGGTCCTTTTTCAAAAATTAACCTCCCGTGATAGCAAGTGTGGTAGGTATGTCATACACACAATAATCCAGATACTAAGTAATCACACAACTTAGATAATCATCATATTTATATAGGTATACACCAGTCCTATATCTTAAGTCTCATACGTATCATAGTGTCATCCCAAATATTCACATAATATGATTAGCGCAACAACTCTCGTCATATAAGTCCAAATACTTAAACCAACCTCACAAGGTTACTAAGTCTCCCGCTACTCTCTAAGGTTATTTCAGTTAAAAAGTTCCCATTTTTCCGTCTTTTAACCTTGAGTTATTATTGGTACAAAATATATTCAGGTTCTCACAATTTCCCATCGTATCTCACTCGTCGGATATTCGTAAGTTTACCATTTAACCTCAAATTAATCTACAACTTTTCCGGGCTTCAAATACACCCTATTGGCCTTCCCTAAGTACCAATATGTTCAATCAATCATCACTAAAGAGTTCTAAAGGTTGCAAGTTACTCAATTAATTAAATTTAAATGTTTCACTTTTCCCAGAGGGGTCGATCGATCGAAGAAAAGGAGTCGATCGATCGACTGTTCGATCGATCGAGATTCTTGAGTCGATCGATCGATTGAGTAGTTATTTGCCCAGAATTTCCTTAACAGTCACGGGTTCTCCATTTTTCCACCTCAAATTCTTCATTACAACGTACCAAAATCCCAAGTAATTTACTAATCATTAAACCAACATATCTACAAAAGTTTTAACGTTCAAGAATCATCAAAATATCATAGAACATCGATTTCTTGGATCAAAAGTCATGAATTTCACTACAACCCTAATTCTTCACTATTTCTTCAATAATCATCATAATCCTCAATATAATTTCGTGATTCTTAACCCTTAATTTATAATTTCGTTCATCCAACATTTCCAGAAGATCCACTACATGCAAAACTACTCAAAATCAATTATTAAGTCTCCAATTTCATATTTTTGCGATTATTCATAAATTGACATCAAACCTAGACTATCTTGTAAATTATATGCCATAAATTATTGCAAGATAAATAACTTGCCTCTAATTAGAAGTTCTGATCCTTTGATGATGATAAAGGTTGGTTCTCCTTCTCTTTCCAGTCACAAATCCGACGATAGTGGTGTTGTGTGGTGGTTATGGCCTTGGAATCCCTTGGAACTTCTCCTTTATTTTCACGTGACCCACTATTTGGTTTTGATAGATAATGGACCTAATGGACCTAAGGTTGCTTATAAACAAAACCTAATTTTCGTAGGTCACTATTCACCAACAAATAGAAATGACTAAATATCCTCCCTGGTTGTCAATTAGGCTTAAAAATGCCCCGGGACCCAAACTAAACCCTCAACTAGTGTTTTCTGACTATCTCGACCCTTCTGGACACGTTGGCACACTCAAAATGATCATACGGAAGACATAAAAATAAATTACTTTTAAATCCATTAAATTTGTTTCTGACATGACTGACACGCGCGTTCCAACTTAATTACCGAAACTGCCATATTTTTAACTCACGGCAATTTTAATAAATTCAATAATCATATTACCATAATCACTTAGTAATATTCAAAATTATCATCATAATCAATACTAACGTTGTCTCGCTACTTATTTAAATCTGAATTAATACCCAATTAATTATCCCAAATTAATTTAATTAATCCCATAATTAAAAGCATTTTCATCCAATTAATCTCATAATTAAAAGCCATATAAATACGGGGTATTACATACTTCCCCCCTAATAACGGAATTTCATCCTGAAATTTAGAGAAGTAGGGCATACCTGGAGAAATAGGCATCCTCCGGTACTCAAAACAAAATACAAAGTAAGTCTCAATCACTACAGCCCCCGCTTCACAATAAGCTTGTTGCACACTCTTGACACTTTATCAGTTATAGGGTCACACCTCAATAAATGCACCTCACATTGTGCTCTTACTAAACAACATTCGAAAAAGAATATCCTATACATCATTGGCCGCATTATCTCCATATTATTAGGAGTTCGTACCTCACTTCATATCAACTCCCACGTTTATCTAAATACAAAACCTCTATCCTGGAAGAAACCATAAAACATTTGACTACTCTTGTTCGTTCTTTGAATCTCTGCTCCCGGCGGTGTAACTTTTACAAAAGGAAAAAGACACTTAAGACGGTTGGTGTTTATCCTAATATAGTCATTATACTCTAACTTCTGACTAATCCAAAACTTTGATAATCCGCTCACGTCTAAACATCCATAGGAAGGATAGTAAGGTTTATCCACACAAAACCTCAGTAAGCACATTGTTCACTATAAATAGATAGGGTGCTTTCACGCAACTCTAATATTAGGTAATATCATCTCCCCATTACCATATTGTACTTCACTTACTAGCTATACCTATTGTTGAAATGAAATGAACACAATGAGTACAAAATTACTTTCATACAGATCCACTAGTCGTCAATCACCTTGTGCCTACTCCTCGGGCTATAGGTGATACAACCTTATCAAAATGAAACGTTATCCCCACTACTTCCTGATACCCCATATTGAAGGTGGGTTTTAAGGATCTCATCCTAGTTCAGAATAATACTGGGCTGGACCACGTACCGGCGCGTTCACTATCTAATAGTGTAAATCACCCAAGGATATAATAATTACTTTTCTTTTGGACAACCTGTTCCACACATTCGAAGGAACTCGTTACTTATCTTGGGTTGTCAACCCATCAAAAAATTTACCAACTTGACTCCAAATCACTGGAATCGTCGGCTTGATACAAACAAAAATTATGGCTAATTATCTTACTCCAATCGATTTCTATTTATAAGTGGTGCACATGGAGGCTACTCATTATGTCCTGCTCAACACTGACTTCCACTTCAAATTCCTCCCATTCAGTGGTACTTAATAAGTCACTCTCAATATTATACTAGGTAAAACTCCGCTCTAATTTTTCCCTAATAGTTAAATATTAGTCTTCTCAAGGGATACCCCTTTTTTAAATGGCTTCCCATTTCCTTCCAACCAAGTTCGGATGTGCTACTCTGATTGCACATGAATATATAGATTGTCGTCCTTCTCACTGTGCTTAATCCACTCTACTACTTCGATTTTATCGTAATAGTCCCATAAGCATAAATTTCACCCATCCATTTCCATGTCTCTTCTTCCGGCGATTCTGACACCCGTAAACCAAGGTGTCCATACACCTTATGAACCATGAAAATGGGTTTAAACATCATATACGCTTCATACATACTTGTAATTCTTTATTTCCCTTGTATTCGTAACGTGGCTATACCACTTGGGCATTCTCAATCACTCCAGAATTTGAAATTATAAATCCTCCTCAACATCATTCCATCCTTCAACCCGCCGTAATAAAATAAAATTTTCAGTACTTTCTCCCCACACAACTGGCTCTACTGGACTTATATCATAATTTAACTTATAACTTACAGTTATAACTACATACCTCTATAACGACCGAGGTACCGAACTCATGGACGAATGGCTAAACATCTCCCTACTACCAACCTTATGCTAAGTTTCATGCGTGGGATGTCTTGCAAAACAAAATCCAAATAAGGAACCCCCCGATACACTACTATCTAGCATTGTCGATCATCGAAATCCGTTAGGCCCTCAGTCCATAACATGTACCCATATATTCCCGTCTCTTGACACAAAAGTTACATCTCCTTCCGCAGTTAGACTTAAACAAGGAACTTCCTCTGAAAGACACTTTCATTTAACATCGTTGATAGTCACATTACATAAATATCGTGCACATATAATCGGGGATCTAGAAATCCTATCCCTAGACATATAACTATGATTCTTAACTCCCACATCTCTGAAGTGTGATATAACAATGCGCCCTTACGATTACGAAGTCCTGAGCATTAAACATAATAACAAGCTAAATCTTTTCCCTGAACAATAAACCAAATACACTTTAAATCATCTCAATAAAGTCTCTACACATACTGGGATTAAATATCCGAGAGCAATATACCTTTCGATGTCTCTCTAATACATATATATGTGAATGCGAGCCCGACCCTCTTGCAGGTGAGGTTTCGCCATAACAAAACATCCTACACTGAGGTAATAACCCCGATAGACTTGCAATATCCGCACACTATCGGTTTAATCATCATTATAAAACCATAATCAAGATAATATTATACTCGTATAACACATCACTAAAACGAGTAAGTTTCAATAAGGTATATACCACTATCGATGCACCCATTCATCCTCCACTGATATCACTAAAGGTAACCCCGCTATACCCGAGAAAAATATTCACATAATAATAACGTCGTCAATATACGTACTAAACTCGTCTCACATGCGAATCTAGCAATAATAAAAATGTAGTGACTCGTTCGTGTCACATACAATACGCCTCATCTTCTAAGGGTAAAACTTATACTTCTACCTTGCCAATCGCCCTGGATGCTTAATTAATTTTTGTACATAACACACCTGTCCGAACCAAGCTGAATATTACATTAACTATTGCCCTTGCTAGGCACCATACCCTTATCCCTCTACTCACTTCGAAAAAAATTTAACACATGGGGTTTTACCCTTCCAAAAAGCCTCGACACATAATCCACTTATCTTTAGTCATATTGACCATGTTAGGGTTGTCCTTCTCTCGAACTTTGGTATCCTATTCTGATGGCTATCTCTATTGTTCCCTTAGCTTTGATGACCCTAAAGAACATGCTACTGGCTTCAACAGCCCTTACTGAATTCACCATCGCTCGATAAAAATTCAGTTATCCGAATTATTTAAATGGGTCCCCATATGGGTCTCCCCCTTTTGTGCTTCACTAACACCGTTTCACCCAGTCGTACTCTCTAACCAAATTCTGCGATTCTTGTAGCTCCCCGCACGAGGAAACGTTAACATTCATATTGACAAAATGCGACATTGTTACCATCTGCATTGAGAGTCCGAGCAGAATTTTCCATATTTGCTAGCAATTCATCTTATGAGTTAATTTCCCACTTTAAAGTCCTCTTCTCCATTGGACCTACTTCACCTGGTGCAAGGTTCGCTAATTAGTTAAATTTCTTTTCACAAAGTGACCTCTGTCTAACCCTCTTGTGTGAGTTCACAACAACGTTCTCATCTTATCCTGAACCTCTTATGAAGGAACTTGAGGTTAAACTGTACCTAAGATCCTTTGGTTTACACAACATCCCACTAATAAATGTGGTGATTGTCTCTCACCATTGTAACTCTGCTCTTACGAGCAAAGAAAAATTTTATCGTAAGTTTTCACTCCTAGTTAGCCACACTCCGACATATGTCCAAGCCTTTGGATATTTTACCTTCGTTGTCTAACACATGCCATTTTCGCATTTCTAGAATTTCCACTGTTGGTTCGCCTCAATGTTTCGTCCGACTCTCTCCCAATTCAATCTTGTCAGGTGAGTCTAATTTGACTCCACTTTCTACTATAGTGGTACCTGAAAGTCTTATGTTGTGTCCAAGCCGTCTTCACCGTCATGGCTTTCCGTACCATAATATGGGTGACCTCAACTACGGTCATCATTCTTGAACATACCCTATAGTCTCAACTGAGCTTTGCATCCTGCTGTCCGCCCAACTGTCCTCGCCTGACATACTGCATTGTTCAGCACACGAACACACCCAAAAGAAAATAATATTTACTAACATATACATTATAGCAGGAGAACGAAATCTCACCAAAGAAATCAACAATCCTAAACAAAGGGCTATATATCAAATAAAGCTACGCTAGAAGCATAATAAGCCGCACATATCCTAAAGGACGCTAGAACCTGATGCTCTGATACCACCGGTTAACACCCCGACTAATTAAATATCGGGTAGCTACTGCTTTATTAAATTAATACCGAAAATCAAGTTGGTTCAATCTTAGCATCACTGTCGAAAATATATAGTTACTTACTAGCCACCTAAAATTTAAAATAGAGAGATGCCAAAATTTATTAATTAAGTTCACAATTAACCAAGTAATTAAATCATCAACCATCAATCGCATAAACAATCTCATATGAATAACCAACGAGATGAAATAAACTAAGTCTAGAGTAAACCCTCCAATAATAAAAATAATACCAGAATAAATAAAATCCCAATACAAGAGTTTAAATAAATAAATCAGTATCTGAAATAATGAGAGTCTATATCTATAACCTCTAAATAAGAATGGGCGACATGCCCTAACTGATACGAATGACTCTGAAGGAACCAAGGATAAATATGGAGGCATCTACTATCGAGATCCTGTAGCTTCCACAGCTGCTATAGCGCGTCCTCAGAATGGAACTCCTATGCTTGGCGTCCCTGTAGCTTGGCACCTAAAAGGTTTTACAAAAAAAATAGATTTGGAAGCAAAAGGGTCAGAGCCCGAGGTGAAAATAATTTAAAACTGCAAGTGTTTATATTACAATATTAACAACACATATATATTAAACATGTTAGTCACGTGCCCTCACTTGAGATCCTCACCCCTCAACTATTGTGCATGCGTAATGTATAACCTTAACACATCTTAATTATGCCACTGACTAACTAGTCCTTACTAAAACCTGACTTCACATAATAATATAGAGTGTCCATTTCTTTTACCCAAATAGGTCGTACTTATCCCAAATTCATATTCAATAAAATAACTTATCTCAAGCGGTATTTAAATTCTCATATTTTTAACCCATTTAAACATCTTAGTTATTCGCATCAACTAAGCAATACTAAACCACTCACAAGTACTCGGGAACACAAGGGTGAAGCTCGATAGGTGTAGACTCGGGCATTTTTTTGGATTCGACGGGAAAGGAAATAGGAACCGCAAGTGTGGGTTCATTTGGATGTGACGGGATTTGAGCAGGCTCACTAATGAAAGATAAGTCAACACAATTGTCGACTTGGGGCCCGGACCATGGAATGGTCTCAACTTCGAGATTCTCGGGGTGGTAGGGTTGATCACACTCAAAATACGTGTCACGGGAGGACATATCATCATCACACTCGCTTGCAATGATAGGAGGATTCGTGGGAATGTTCGACTCTCTCACACACTCAAATTCATTTAATCGTTGTTCAAGCCTTTGGAGAGTTTGAGTTTGAATTTGAGTGGCTTGCTCTTGCTCGATGATAAATCGTTGCAAGAGTGCCTCGAGAGCGGAGGTGGATGATGGGGTTGAAGTGATGGGTGGTGGCGGTGGGTGAGGTGGACATAACTCGCTATGATCATAACTATATGGAGAATATTCAAATGAAGTGTGTGGAGTGGGGCCAAGTTCATCATACACGAAAGGATCGCTTTCGTGATGGACAAATGGCTGATACTCATGGGGTGCGTAGTGAAGGAACTAATCATGAACGGGTGCACAAGGTTGCCATTACGACTGTGCGAACTTGTTGGGCTCCACAACATCGGGTGGGGAATCGTATTGCGTGAAAGGGGGATCAAGCCTCCAAGAATAGCTCGAGTACTCACACAACTCGGGATTAGATACACCTAGATAGTAAGCCGATGTGGGTTCCGGAACAGTGTCATATGGGTATACATGTTCCATGGTGAGTTCGGATGGATATGGAATGTAAGGGCACTCATGGGACATGTGATCGACATAATAACAATGGGTGCACAACAAAGTATGAGACACGTCGACACTTGACACCGAGGGTGTGGAATAGGAGGTGAGTGCAGAGGTGGCTCAAGAGTATCAACGGTACTCATTACAGAGGTGAAACCACTAAGTATCTCATAAAGAGACGGCTCGGGATCACTCTCACACGTGTCGCGTGTCAATGGAAAATGATCAAAGTAGTCCCGTAAAGGACGTTCTTTGGCCATGTGGAGAGAAATAATTTTTTTGAATTTTTTTTTGTCAAAAGGAAAGAAAATATTTTTGGATTTTTTCTAAAAAAATGAAAGAAAGAAAATATTTTTGAATTTTCTAAAAATAATGGAAGAAAATATTTTTGGAGTTTTGTGAAAAATAAAGGAAGAAAATATTTTTGGATTTTTCTAAAATGAAATAAATAAAATAGTTTTGGATTATTTTATTTTTATTTTTTTTGTTGGAAGAAAAGGTGGGGAAAAATATGGACTCTTGATTTGGAACGAACTAACTAAAATCGACTATCGAAAAATTAAATTGGACACACACACGTCAAGAAGAATTCCTAACTAGCACATAGCCAATTTTATCTTCAAAATTTAGTGAAAGGAGTAGTCAAATTTTAATTAAGTCCGCGGGCGATAAAAATCCACGAAAATATCTTAGTGATCTCCTTTGCAAAATTATCTCCTAGTGGGCTACCTAGTTAATAGATTTTAAATTTAGTGATGGCTAGGGTTGCACACAATTGGTAAGCGAGTGAGTCGGGTGATGAAATCCCTTCTCGTGAGTGATCGGGTGTAGGTCTTCAGCAATTAATTAATCACACCATTTGAAAATAAATGCGAGAATAAAATCAAATAAGAGCACACAAAAGAATTGACTCGCTAACTGGAGAGGCGTGAAGGTTTAGAAATGTACCTCCCATGGTTTTTAGGCCGTGGGGTGTCAAAAAATTTGAGTCGACCGGGGGGAGATCACGTCAATCTCAGTCAGCCCCGGGAGTCCTACCGACCCAAGGTAGAGAGGCTTTTAAATCCTCGCCTTGGACGCCCTCTCTCTACCTTGTCCAGTTTCCCTATCACGCTTGTCTTCGATTATTACAATTTATAGTGAAAAATATGGTGTCTCTATGCACCGTAATACAAGACACGAATAGAATAATCCTAATACAAGCCTTCTAAAAATATAAAAATAGTACAAAAAATAATAAAATGCGAAAAATAAATGAACTACAAAATGAAATCCGCTCAGAGTGCTTCACGCTCCCATCCCCGACAACAGCGCCATCTAATAGAAAGAACTTTTCGGTGTATTTTTCGTCGTTGCTTGAAAAGCTCTTCTAATCAAAATCCTCAATTACCTACAAAATATAATAAACTCAAGTGTAGAGGTAAGTAAGGGTATCAATCCACATTAAGGGGGTAAGCTAGAGACAAACTCAATTGTAATTCAATTTTATTTTCTTTTTGTGCTTTTCACTTTTCTAATTTTTTTATCTTTTCAAATATTAAACCAATTGGGTGAGGTGAGGTGAAATAACATTAAACTAAAATGTAAGATGATAACAACTAACTAGAAAGTGACTAAAAGTGAAAAATAAAGTCTAACACTAAAATAAGAGATAAAGTGAGGTAAATAAATGTGAGAACAATCAAGGAGTGGGATTACACTACAAATTTTAGCTATTCCAACTAATTAATTTAATTAATTGAATTCTCCCAAATTAATATCAAAATTACAAATCAACTCTCGTTGCAAATGTAATTTTAATAGTAACCTTTTAAAAAATTAAGTTTAACACCCCACAACTCTAGAAAAATAGATCTACACTCCTTTTAATTAATCACCCGCTAGGATCGATCAATTAAAATTTATGTAAATCTTAGAAAATAAAAATAGAGTTGAAATTCAAGTAATAATACTCCACTTAAGAAACCCATATCTCTAGTTCGAATCTAAAATGAGTATTATAACTATAATTTCGATTTTCTCTCGAAAATCATTTACCCTCTCTCGAGGCGTAAATTTCAGGGTGAGGGATCAAAATTAATATTCAAATGGAATTTTCAAGTAATCAAACTAATTAAGATAAAATAACATCAAATAAGGGTTTCCTCCCACCCCTTGAAAGGGGATTTAGCCTAACATAATATAAAGCATGATAATCAAATAATCAATAGGCATTTAATATAAAAGAGAAAAGAGAAGGACAATCAAACCAATCTCTTGAATTTAATTGACTCCAATCCTCCAATTTGAAATTTACATCCCTCCAATTGAGCATCCAAGTGATTTACAATGAAATAATCACTCAATTAAATCTCTAACAAAATTTAACCTCACAAATATCTAACAAAAATAAAAATAATAAAATAAAACTATTTACAAAATAGTGTTTATCCTAATTTATTTTTCACACAAACTATCTCTAACTCTCTCTAGAATTCTCTTCTCTATTTCATGATAAGTTCTTCCATCTTATATAGTAGGGATGGAGCATGGGGGTAAAAATGGGAGGACAAGGGTATATGAGATATGGAATGTATTTGGGTGAGGGTATCTGGGAAATTATGCACACATATGCATGGGTAAGAGGTGAGGTCATGTGGGAAGTGTGGTGGTGAGGATAAAATCATATTTGGTTTGAGGGATATTTTGAGCATTGGGTAAAAAAGAGTAGTTGGGGGAATTTTGGGTAAAAAGGGTTAAAGGGGTTTTTATTGGTTTGGTTTGTTGTTTGCATTTGGCAGGTGACACGATTTACGATAAATGGGTTTTGGGTAAAAAGGGTATAAGTTGTTTAATAAACACATGGGGGAATTGGTTTATGTTTGTGGCTTGGCTGATAAAAATCGTTTTTAGCTTTGTTTGGGAAATGGGTCATGACAAAATGGAATGGGTTTAAATGGAAAATGGCAAAACGGGTAAGGGATTAGACGGGTAAGGATTGGGGGCTAGCAGGTGGACGGCGCTTGGAATCGGAGTCCGGGTAGGTCGCCGACGAAGTTGGAGGTTTGTCCAGAGTAGGGGCTGCGTGGAGAGTGGTCCGGCCGACGAGGTTTCTTGATTGGTGCTTGGGCTCACCGGAGCTGGGTGGATTCGGGTGGAGGTTGGTGGGTTATGTGGGTGGCTGCCACGGGAGTCCGGCGGTGGAGGTGTAGGGGTTTCGTCTCCGGTGAGGGGGGTCGTAGCTGGTTAGATAGCCATCGGAACTTGATGTTTCCGGGTATAAGAGCTAGAACGGGTTATACAAGGGTGGCAACGATTTGTATCGCCGTCGAGTTTGGGTTGGAGTTTGGTTGAGGGTCAGGGACAAGTGGTCGAGCAGGGGCTGCGACGATCGGGTAAGGGAATCAGGGTAGAGGTCGATTTGGAAGTGATAAGGGGGTGGAGGTTATGTTTGGTTGTTAATGGTGGATGAAGAGATGAGAGAGAGTGGTGGGAGGTTGAAGATGGGTAGGGAATGTGTTTGGTGTGTGAGGGTTTATGGTAAAATGGGTGTGGGTAATGGTTTAGTTTAGGTGTGTGTGTGGTGTATACTTTGGATGGGTGTGAGTGGGTTTAGGTGTAGGGGAGTTTATGTGTGTGTTTTATTTGGACACATAAAAACAATATCTACCTAAAACTAAAAAAACTAAAAATTAAATCCTAAAAATTAAAAATAAAAACTTAAATAAAATAAAAACTCAAGTCCTAAAAAAATAAACTAATAAAAGTAAAAAAAAATCCTTTAAACTGAAAAATTAAAACTAAACACCTACAAAAATGTAAATTCAAATAAAAAATAAATGAATTCCCAAAAAAAACTAATCCTAATAAAATAAAATCAAAATAAAAACTAAAAATCAAAATAAAACAACATTAAATTAAAAGAAATAGAAAATAAATCCTAAAATTCTAAATAAATCTAAAACAAAAATAACTCAAATTAAAAATTAAAAATATAAAAAAATAAGAAAGGGAACAAATTAAACACACATGGCTTGGGACGGAGTTTAGGCTAGGTTAGGGTAGGCTAGGGTTACGGAAATGGTAATTAGCTCCATAATCTGCACAATTTCCTTAAAATACGTGTTTGGACACCGCAACATGCATTCGACCTACAAAATACACAATAAAGCGCATAAGCCCCAAATTGCCGGGAATTAGCAACTGAAATACGTCTAGTTGGGGTATAAAATATACACTTTTGGGTATTTATCACCTAACGCATACCCTTAACCCATCCTAGTTATGCCACTAACTAACTAGTCCGTAATAACACCTGACTTCACATAATAATATATAGTGTCCATTTATTTTACCCAAATAGGTCGTACTTATCCCACATTCATATTCAATAAACTAACTTATCTCAAGTGCTATTTAAATTCTCACATTTTTAACCCATTTAAATATCTTAGTTATTCGCATCAACTAAGCAATAGTGAACCACTCACAAGCACATATATAAATCACTCTTTGTACATATATACGTATATGGCACCCCTAGGCTAAGTTGCGGTGCATGCATACTCTGCTATCGAATCCCGATACATCACGTACATAAGTATCGCGTGTTCTGAATCACTCAGGAACCGTCTCAAAACAAATCACACATATTGGGGGCGAACGTAGTTCACATACCCATGGGTCATGCACATACCTACGCTCACATGGTCAGCTGACTTATCAACTCACAAATAAGTCATCCAGAGTCCTATGTCCTTAAGGTACCAATCTAAATCCTCCCGAAGTCACACAAAGATAAGTTGGTCCTTTTTCGAAAATTAACCTCCCGTGATAGCAAGTGTGGTAGGTATGTCATACACACAATAATCCAGATACTAAGTAATCACACAACTTAGAATAGTCCTATATCTTAAGTCTCATACGTATCATAGTGTCATCCCGAATATTCACATAATATGATTAGCGCAACAACTCTCATCGTATAAGTCCAAATACTTAAACCAACCTCACAAGGTTACTATGTCTCCCGCTACTCTCTAAGGTTATTTCAGTAAAAAAGTTCCCCTCACAACAAATATACTTAAACCAACCTCACAACAAAAATTTTCAAAAGAAAAAAGTTATACAAAAAGTACATGTCACAATGCTAGCAAACATAAATATAATGAAACAAAAACTAGCGTAAGACAAACATGCGAACACAATCATCTATATGATATGGCAAGAGAAGAATCATGTGCAAGAAAACGAGAATCAACTTGTCTATAATCTAGTATCTATAAAAGTGATTTCCTAACCCAAATAGATGTGAAACGTCGTGTGGGGGATTTAGTAACCAAGGGAACACTAGACATAAACTTCCTAGGACATTTTCTAAGATAAAAAAAAACGCCTAAGGTGACCATTACTACCACAATATGAACATGTGTAAACGGGTGGAATGTTACCTAAAGTGTGATATTTTCTAACGTCCTTGGGATTAATTGACCCTCTAAAACAAATAATGGTTTTGGATTTAGCACTAGATGCATGAGAACAAGAAGAGCCATTACCATCACTATCAAACCTACTCGAGTCTGTCAAATCATTTTTTAACTTCAAAATTTTTTATTCAAGCAAAGAATTAGACTCTTCCAAAGACAGGGATTTCTTTTTTAAATTTTCAATTAAACTTAACAGTTTATCACGCTCCCCTCAATTAAAACAAACTTATTCCTAAGAGACTTTTCACGTGTCGTAAAATCATCAATTAATTTTTTATCCTCGACGGCACAAACGGGAACACTAGAATTTTTAAAGTCCTCTAATTCTTTTTCTAAAAATAGGACTCTATCGTCACTCTCCTTTTTGGACAATTTTAAATCATTACAGTCTCGGTCCAAAGAAATAAGTTTCTCATGATAAAAATCTCTTTGATTTTGAATCGTTTGCAAAAGATCCATTGCGGATTTAAAACGAGAATTTTCTTTTTCCAAAAAATTAATTCTTTTAGCAAACATCAAATTCAAATGATTTATATCATCAAAACTCTGACTCGTGTCATCAAAGGGGGGCATCCGATTACATAAGTGCTCCATCGGAAAAATTGTGATTTTTCTCAAAACTCATTTTAAAAAAAATCAATATCACAGGATTTTACGGAAAATAGGAATACGCGATAAATTAGCGCAACGCGCTCTGATACCGATTTGAGAGTGCGTATGCGTTCAAATGAATTAATTATTTAATTAAATTCCAATTCCAGACCCAACAATTTTTTAACTCTTGCAAATAAATGATTGGTTAAAAAAATTTAATCTAAGCATGTAAGACACTCACAAATGAGGAAAAAATCCCTGAAGGGAAAAACCATTTATTTCACTATAATTTTGTAACTCAACTCACACATATTACAATGAAATAATTTGACAGATGAATACTAGGAGGCTCCGGTCGGCGTCGTCATCAATGAAAAAACCGCAGCTACTCCACAAGAACACGCAGTTCTATCTTCAGCAAAGATCCACACGCAGCGAACCTCAATGATCGCAAACTTCGATTAGAACCATGAACGGTACCAAAATCAGCACCATAAGATTTTAGAAAAATATTTATTGGGTTCCACAAAACAATTCATAAAAAGTAGTTGGGATTATAAATTAAATAAACAAAAGTTTTCGACCCTTAAAAGTGAGAAGAAGACATACTGAAAAAATTATAGAACAAGAGGAATTTTTTCTTCTTGAAAAGGGCTCTATCAAAAACTTTTCTTCTCCTATGAAAACTGAACGTGCATAAGCATTATATAGAAAAAAAATTTGACCTAAGGTAATTTACCTTGGTACGTAGGTTATCCAAAAAAAAAGAGACGTAAGGTTTTAAAAGGAAGTTGTGGCGAGAAAGGATAAATCAAAAAGAGGCGTAAACCTTTAAAAAGTTTCCTTACAAAAACATGACAATCATTGGCACACATAAAAAAAATGACGCCCCTTATTTTTTTAAGACACAAAGTCGCGTGACAAATAAAAGGAAATAAGTAAAAATCCTTTCCTTGTCTACATAACTGTACGCAAGTTCCTTTTGAAAAAAAAACTTACATGAAAAGCAATATGCCATATAAGCCAATCATTGGCTAATGATAACCACAACTGTAAGGACATAAATTTCCAATTTAGTCCCTATATTGTTTTGACTTAATCCGTTAACAAAACTATGTTTGTAATATGTCATAGGGAGAATTTTGCTTTGTCACGATCCCACTTGGTCTATGATGTATTGAAGAAATTGAAGACGTTGTGGCAAAGCTTCAAAGAATTAAATCATGCCGAAGTTTAATTGGTGCAAGTTTAATCGTTTTCAAAGTTAAATTCATTTCGATATCACTCAGGTATGAATGCGTATAATTAATGGTACTCAAAATTATTTTATAAAAGATAAGGATGTAATTTTTATAAAGAAAAATGTTTTTAAATGTTTTAAAAGTGTTTTAAAGGTTTACATTACGTTTTATGATGATAAGCTCGTAAAAGAGTTTGACATTTTTGGATCTCTCTTTGGAAGAGACGTTTTAAACAAAAAGTCAAAAAAAAGTCAAACTTTTGCACTGTCGTTCAAACGACATCCAATCTCATTCGAACGAGATGGGATATCGCTCGAACGAGTTCCTCAAGTCGTTAAAATGACACATTTTTTAAGGCAGCATTTAAATCCTATTTAAACAGTGTTTTCATCATAATTTCGAGGTGTGCATTCTGGAAAACAGTATTCGACCCGAAACTTGTTTGCACATGTTTTCTAAGGTTTACAAAGCATAAACACATCCTTAGAGTTTGCAAAGATCCGAGTTATCATTCTTATATGTTTAAGTGATCTTGATGCACTAAAGTTGTTTGTTCGACACATTGAACATCAAAGGGTTTTGCGGTGAAGAAAATAGAAGGACTTCTTGTTCGACATCGTAGACGAATTAAATCCATTTGGTGGACACCGAGACATACGTGGATGCGTGTGTTGTAGACAGGTATCGTGGAAGACGGAATTTCTACGTGGGCACTATTGAAGAATGATTGAAGATCAGAAGGAGAGTCAAGACCCGTGGGGATCGAGTCTTAGTGTAAGGCTAATCTATCTTTATAAAACCATTATTCATAGTGATTGTCTGGTTTGGGCCGTCCGAGGTTGTTTTCCCGTTTTGGGTTTTTCCCTCGTACATCCGGCGTCGTGAGTATTCTTTACTTTACTTTACTTTACTTTACTTTACTTTACTTTACTTTACTTTACTTGCTTTAATCACTAGATGCATGTTTAGGATTAATCAAGATAAAACTGGTTTAAAGTAAGAATTGGGTTTTTACAACTTGGTTTGGTGCATAATTAAAAGTGGGATTTTTGAAGAAAAATTGGTTTTGTTTAAAACACACATATCGGCCCACTCACACTTCACAAATTGGTATCAGAGCTAGAAAATATTTTTATTTGTTTTGTGATCCTGTGTGTTTTCAAAGGTGAATTCTGGATATAATGAATTTTATCGAACTCCTATTTTTCATGGCACTAATTACACTTATTGGAAGATGAGAATGAGATGTGCTTTAAAATCTATTGATGAGCGTGTTTGGCTTGCTGTTGAGAAAGGTTGGACACCCCCTGTCACTCTTGTAGGTGAGCTCACTAGTTTAAAGCCTGTTGAGTCATGAACCGAAACTGAACGAAGACTTGCACAATATAATTCTAAGGGTCTGCACGTTATTTTTTCACATGTCACACAGGAAGAATATAATAGAATTATGACTTGTGAAACAACAAAAGTGTCTTTGGATATTTTAACACTCACTCACGAGGGAACTAGCATGGTTAGGGCGTCAAAACTTTAAAATCTCACTACACAGTTTGAGACTATTAGGATGTTAGAGAGTGAGATCTTTGATGAGTTTTATGTTAGGTTGTCCAATATTATCAACTCGTCGTTTAACCTAGGTGAGAAAATTCCCGACAACCGTGTCATTAAGAAAATCCTTAGGCCGTTTCCTAGTAGGTTTGATGCGAAAGGGACCATTTTAAACTCCTTGGGTAGGTTAGAGTCAACGAAACTAGAAGAGATTGTAGGTGACTTACAAACCTATGAAATCGACATGATTACCTCCAAGCAAGTGCCTGAGAAAGAAAAGTGTATTACTTTGAAAACCCAGAAGGAGGAAATTAAAGTTTCGGATTCCGATTCCGATTTTAAGGATGTTGCTTTGTTGGCAAACAAATTTAAAAAATTTATTAAGTTTCAAAAGCAATCGAAAGATGCCAATAAATTTGAAAAATTCAAGAACAACGAAGTAGATTCCACCTCTAAGGAGAAGTTTGAGAAGCCTAAGAGCGGTGAGTCGGATAAGTGTTTTGGGTGTGAGGGGTACGATCAAAAAGTTAAGGAGTGTCCCACTAGACTTAAGAAAGAGGGCAAGCAACCCATTGTCTATAATGCCACCATAAGTGATAGTGATCCGAAAGAGGGAGAGAGTTCCCCTATTGATCATAACTTTGTTGAGTTTATGACATGTCATGTGAGCTATGATGATTCTCATGTGCATGACACTTCCGAGGAGGTTTTGAGTGTATCCCATGTTAGTGAGGGTGAAAAGAGTGACGAGGAGGAGGTAGATGTGAAAGATTTTCAAAATGCGTTTAATAAGTTGTATACCGAAACGGTGAAGGTGAAAAAGGCTAACTCAAAATTGCAATCTAAGTTGAATGAGCGTGCCATAGAAAAAATGATAGTTTGATTGAGGATCTTAAGGAACGAGAGAAGAAGTTTAGGGAGAAACTAGAGTTTGTGGAAAAAGAGAGAGATAATCTCCGTGGTTTGATGGAGTCCTTGAAAATAGAGATTTTAGTGTTTGAGGAGTCTAGACGTTTGCTCGAGTCTAGGATTCACGAGTTAGAGGAGAGATTGATAGACTCGTCTAGAGTCAAGTTTGATTCGGAGGCTAGGTCGGAGAAGTTAGATCAGATCCTAGGCACCGTCCAAATTAAGGAAGATAGGGGAGGTATAGTTTTTGATGAGAGAGTTGTTCCCATTCCCCCTGCACGTGTGAGGAACACTAGGATGGTTGGAAAAGGTCCACATAAAGGTAATCATTCCCACCACCGCTACACTTGCTCGTTTTGTGGTAGGAAAGGTCACCTTAGGCGTTATTGTTACGACCTTAGACACGCTCCTAGGAAGTTTAATAATAAATTAGCACCGGTTACCTGAACCCCCATGTGTCGTTTTACACCTACTTGGGTTAGGAAATCAGATTTAGTGGCTTTAGGAATTAAACTTCATGATTCTCACTTGGGTGCACTTGATTCTTCCTATGCTAAATCTAAAGGATGATAGTGTTGCCATGTTTGTCATATGCTAGTTTGCTTCATGATATATTCATTGCTAGTATTATGACATGTGTATCATTTTGTATTATAGTTTTCATTTGTTTGAGTCCTATTTGAAAAGTACAAAAAGATTTTTTTTTTTAGAAAAATTTTGAAAATTCAAAAAGATTTTTCTTTTCTTTGAGTCAAAATATGTTTGAAAAGCCAAAAAGATTTTCGGTTTTTATTTTTGAGTTTACGTGTTTGATGTGGCATATTGGTGTGCTTGGACCCCCCCATCGTTTCATTATCCATGTGGCTAGGACATTTGGTCATTATTATCGATGATTAGAATGATCTTAACCATTGTTCATATGGGGGTGTTTCGAAGTTGATATGCATTTTGATTCGACTTTGTATATATGCCAACATCGCACACATGCACGAGTTTATATGAATGTTTGACTTCTCTTGCATATTTGAATTTGGTGAGGCGTTCTTATCTCAATCTTGTCATCTATGCATAAGTAAACTTAAGGAGAAGTGTGCATGTAATAATCGTTTACCATGAGGATTTAAAATAGGTAAAAATGATGAGTGATTCACGAGAAAGGGCTGCGATAGTTCAAAATTAACTCGTCGTGAAAGCCACCGTTTAAAAGAGCCCAAAAGAAAATGCAATATGCTAAGAAAAGGGCCAATAAGATTTTCTCTAAGTTGAGAATGCTAGAAACCTCAAAAGAACTTGAAAAAGTATATATATATGAGGGAGTTTGGTTGGAGAAAATTTAAACGAGTTTGCACAACTAATCTTAATGTTGAAACATTGCAATTTGACGCTATTATTTGTAGAATCGTCAAAATTCTTAATTTGTGTGCATGTAGTATGTTTAGTTCATTAAGCTCACACTTTAATTGTCATATGGCTATGATAAAGTTTGATGATTTATAGCTATCAATTAGAGCTTCTTGATCGTTTTGATGTGTTAGAATTATGACTTATTTATTGTATTTTTATGCCCATTCATTCCATATCCATGTTTGAGTACATCGGTACTATGTTTGCATGTAACTCACATTTTTAGTTATGATGAGTTTTTTTGCGCTTTGTGCGAAAAGCCTACTGTTTTAGCACTGTTTTGATTCTGTCAGGCCCTTCCTGGAATTTGTTTGTGGAAATTTTTTCACTGGGCAATACTTTATATTATTTCTGGGAATCTGGAAAATTTTGACAGGTCGCGCGAAGTCGTTCAAATGACAACTCATCTCGCGCGAACGACATTTGTACTTCGTTCGAGCGACTTCCTCATCTCGTTTGAGCGAAGTCCCTGGCTCGTTCGAATGACAGGCTGAAAAATGTCTTCTAATTGGTTTGCTGTACATCGATTTAATTTGATATATTTTTGGTACTGCAGGAAGCATTTCTGGACTGTTTGGTTTATATGCAGGTTCTTTTATGTTCCATTTTGGTATTTTGCATATGAGTCCATTTATCACACCTGATTAATTTGCGATATTCTTTGTGTGATTCCTTGGTTTACTAGCTACTGATTTATCATTGCTTGATCATATTTAGCTGGTTGTTTCATGATTATCTAGCGTTTTTCATTTCTCAAATTGGTATCAACTTGATTCAAATTGGTTTCATATTCTCATGCTAGATATTTCAAATTGGTATCATTTTGTTGCTCAATTGTTTAACAACTGATTTTTCAGAGTTTATGCATATTGGTATATATTGAAAAATTAGTCTCATTTGTATATATATATATATATATATATATATATATATATATATATATATATATATATATATATATATATATATTGGTTTCATTTGTTCCTCCGTACTTCACTAGGTATTTGTTTATTTGTTTCATGTGTGTAGGTATGCTTCAGAGATTCGAGATTTCAAGTCTACATCACATTCAGACAGTTCATGCTTGTCGGTGCTACATATTCTAGTATGTGTCCTGTATTTTTTATTTTGAGTTTATGGGATGGGATTTAGGCGTCATACGGCTTGACGGCCCAGTTAGGCATTTTACTGGTTTAGTTTTGTCCTGGAATAGTCAAAGGGGGAGATTTGTAAGGACATAAATTTCCAATTGAGTCCCTGTATTGTTTTGACTTAATTCCGTGAACAAAACTATGTTTGTAATATGTCATAGGGAGAATTTTATTTTATCACGATCCCACTTGGTCTATGACGTATTGACGAAATTGAAGACGTTGTGGCAAATCTTCAAAGAATTAAATCATTCTGAAGTTTAATTGGTGCAAGTTTAATCGTCTTCAAAGTTAAATTCATTCCGAGATCACTCAGGTACGAATGCGTATAATTAATGGTGCTCGAAATTATTTTATAAAAGATAAGGATGTAATTTTTATAAAGAAAAATGTTTTTAAATGTTTTAAAAGTTTACACTACGTTTTATGATGATAAGCTCGTAAAAGAGTTTGACATTTTTAGATCTCTCTTTGGAAGAGACGTTTTAAACAAAAAGTCAAAAAAAGTCAAACTTTCACATTGTCGTTCAAACGACATCCAATCTCATTCGAACGAGATGGGATGTCGCTCGAACGAGTTCCTCAAGTCGTTCAAACGACACATTTTTTGAGGCGGCATTTAAATCCTATTTAAACAGTGTTTTCATCATAATTTCGAGGTGTGCATTCTGGAAAATAGTATTCGACCAGAAACTTGTTTGCACATGTTTTCTAAGGTTTACAAAGCATAAACACATCCTTAGAGTTTGCAAAGATCCGAGTTATCATTCTTATATGTTTAAGTGATCTTGCTGCACCAAAGTTGTTTGTTCTACACATTGAACATCAAAGGGTTTTGCGGTGAAGAAAAGAGAAGGACTTCTTGTTCGACATTGTAGACGAATCAAAGCCATTCGGTGGACACCGAGACATACGTGGACGTGTGTGTTGTGGACAGGTATCATGAAAGACGGAATTTCTGTGTGGGCACTATTGAAGAACAATTGAAGATCAGAAGGAGCGTCAATACCCGTGGGGATCGAGTCTTAGTGTAAGGCTAATCTGTCTTTGTAAAACCATTGTTCATAGTGATTTTCTAGCTTGGGCCGTCCGAGGTTGTTTTCCCGTTTTGGGTTTTTTCATCGTACATCTGGCGTTGTGAGTATTCTTTACTTTACTTTACTTACTTTAATCACTAAATGCATGTTTAGGATTAATCAAGATAAAAATGGTTTAAAGTAAGAATTGGGTTTTTACAACTTGGTTTGGTGCATAATTAAAAGTTGGATTTTTGAAGAAAAATTGGTTTTGTTTAAAACACACATATCGGGCCACTCACACTTCACAACAATAATGGTCTCCACCTTTTTAAAACCATTACAGCCGCTAGTAGGTAAATGAGAAGGGAAATTGGCCTTTAAGGCTTTTTGCACCAAAGTTTTACATGCAAGCCTTTAAATCTTTTGGAAACTACCTGCTACCTTTTCGATTTTTTGATTTAAAAAAAACGTCATTGATATTTAAAACAAATGCCAACACATTTTTATTTAAAAAAAACTTTATGTTTCCTTTTTTTTTTGTTAAATAAAACTTCTTTTAAAAAAAATTATAACTTAAAAAAAAAAAATCCCAACACTTTAAATATAAACTGCAAGTGGAACTTAAACTTACTTTTACCAAAATTATCTTGGAGGTGCTTGAATGTTGAAAATCACTTGAAATTCGGATCCGGAATTTGTATCCTCGATTCTTTGTTGCATTGTAGTGGTATAAGACATAAATAAGTGTGTGGGACAATGTCCTTACACTAATCCACATTAGTACTTTCATTGAAAAACACCCTTTCAACACACGCGAACACCATGTTAGAAAATACTCGTTTAGACTTTGGAAACCTTATACAACACATTCTTGTGTTAATTATGGGTTTAACAACTTAGGTTTCTTAACCACCCACTTACTTTACCTTTTTCCTTACCTTATGGACATTAATCAATTTACACATCTACTTGTCCATTTCACCTTTACCAGAACATTTATAAATTCGTTCAAGTTAGATTGTATTAACTCATTCTCACCATACAACCCATTTATTGACATATTCCTTATTCCTTTATCTTTTCTCAGAATCTTTCAATAACTGCATACTTTAACAGGCTCCACATCATCAGCTATGCGCACATATGCTCTGGCTTGTTGTTTTAGGTTTTTCACCCCAGGGCCCTCCTTAAATATCCCGGTGTCATCCGAGGTCCTTTACATGTGTTTTAATATTATACAAATGTCCACATTAACCCAACTTTCCTTTTACCCGATCGAAACTAAAACCTAGGGTTGCACCCCAACTAGTGTTACAATTGAAATTATCATTTCATGTGCTTTAAACTTTAACCTTGATTTTAGTTCAAAAATCATATTCATTTAGGACCAACTTGTGTAACACCTTTTTCAAGATTTTTATTTCATAAAAATATTCCACTTTAAGTAAAATTACCATTTTTTCCATTTGTTTCCAAGCTCATCTTTTACTTCATTTTCGCAAGTGTTAATTTTTTCAAAAATACTATTAAGTTACCCACAATAACTTCATATGTATTTTAATACCTTAACACCCCGTTAACCTTGAAGTAATATTCTTCTTATTTGGAATTTTTTTTATCTCATTATTCCCTTTCAATTTCTTAAGTATTAATCTTAACAATATTATTAAGTTATACACACCAACTTTCCAATGTTTAACCCTTAACACTTATTCTACATCTTTACCAACCACTTTTCCAAATAAGACATTTCTTTACTTTCTTTATTCCAGAAATCCAATTATACATAAAGACTAATTTTATTAAAAAAAATACATTTCTTTTTGTCAATACTTGTAGTCTTACAATCTTATGTTGATTACACCTTAAATCTGATTTTCACTTAGTGTGAAGAATATAGTTTCTAATTTTTCTTATTTTATGTTTTAACCCCCGCAAATATTCTTTAAACTTGTTTATACACTTATTTCCAAAATACTACATGTTTATGTGCATGAGAAGATAGATTTTAAACTCTAAAACCCTATTGATGGGTTAAACATACATTCCCCTTTAGAAATTCATACTTGCAAAATATACTTTAAAGGTGTAAAAGACATTTTATTTCTTCAAACTCAACAAATGTCCATTTTTTCATAAAATCTTCATTTTTTGCAAGAAACTTTAAAACATTATATCACCAATGTTTTAGCAAAATAAATCACCATTTTCAAACATTTTGTTTCATAAAATACTCAACATAGATTTTCTAGAAAATACATCATTTTCATAAAAATCACAATCTTCATTTCAAGAAACTTTAAAATATTTACTTCATTATTTATTTTCAAGATACTAACATTTTTTCAAAATTTTCATTCAATAAAAATATTTATTATTTACTACACTTTGTTTTCATCATTTAATCAAATGCCCCCTACTTATGTAAATTAACTACAAAACTACAAAAAATTCAAATAGAGTCTTAAACACTAAGGATAGATTGTTCGACCTCTAAAGATTCAAAATGGTGGAAAGAATATTGGTTTAGTAAGAGCAACACCCACCTCAAAAGGGTAATATCCCGCATTTTTATGCCTTTTAAATTTGCGGATTTATTAAATTTAATTTAAGATATTAATTTAATATTAATCTGGTAATTCACTTTTAAATATTTACTAGCGTGACGAGAGTTAGTAATTATTGGAAATTTGTTGAATATTACTTAATGAGTAAATTAATATGTATAATTGAATTTATTAAAAATTATCACAAGTGAACAAAATGACAATTATGGAAATTAAGGCGGGACGCGTCTATGTCGTGTTGGGACTAAATTATTATTATAATAAGTGAATACATTATAAGTCACTCGTATGGTCATTTTTAGTGCGCCAACGTGTTCGTAAGGGTCGAGATAGTCAGAAAAGTGTACCCGGGGGTTTTGTTTGGATCTCGGGGAGTTTTAGGCCTAATTGACATCCCGGGAGGGTATTATGGACATTTTGTATTTTTGGGTAATTAAACCCACGAATTTTCCTAAGGTATATCAGCTATTATAGGTTATCTCTCAGGGTTAACAATCACAGAACATAAGAACAGTCATTAGAGAAGAAGGTAGGAAGCTTTCCAAGAAATCCAAGGCCAAGAACCCATCTGATTGCACCGCCACCACCGTCAAAACATAGATCGTAAGATAAGGAACACAACCATGTCCTCTTCATCAACAAATCAGATATTAGAATTCTAGGCAAGTATCTATCTTTCTTTTCTTTTAGTTAATGTTTCACCCATGTTAGATTAGGATTGTTAAACTCATGTTTTATAGAAGAATTGAATGATTTGGAGAACTTAAATCACATGTTTTAGAGGAAATAGATGTATTCTGGAAATATCAACATATGTAGAGGATTACCCATGAAATTATATTGGATTAGAAGTAAGAAATCTGGAAAAGAATTAGAATAATGGAAGTTTAATGAAAAAAATTAGGGTTCTTGATAATTATGATGATTTACCCCATAAATTAAATACCTTTGATGAATTTGAACATGTTTCACATAGGAAATCATGTATGTAGATATATATAACTAGTAGTAACTTTGTTTGGGAGTTTGGGAATCGTAATGGATATTTGGTTGAGGTTGGAGAAGAAAATTCGTAGGTTAACAATGGCAGAATTCGGAATAACTGCTTGATCGATCGATCGACCAAAGAGCATCGATCGATCGACCCCATTCCTTGATCGATCGATCCCTCCTGGAAGACAACATATTTTCCCCTTTTTGTTTAATCCGGATAAAATGCTTAGGAACCCTTGATTATTATTTAAAGAGAATAATGGATCATAAAGAGGACCAGTAGGATCTAAGTAGAGTACCGTTGAAAGAAATTTTATATAGGATGAAACCGGGGGTTAACGGGGGGTTTATTACATATGGAAAATCGTTCGCACGTTAGTAACGAAATTGTGATGTTTATAAATGGCTTAGACCAGTAGGTTAGAGAGGGTGAACCTACTGAAATCATCTTTAGTAAAAGATAATACTTTGAGAGACGAGAAGTAAGTATGAAATGATTATAATTGAGAATAAACGAGACGAATTCTTATGCGAGATAATTGGATAAAATTGTACTAAGTACGGATAATAATAATCATTATGGGTCATGGGCGAACCTAATTGGAAAATGAGGATATTTATATATATATATGACCGAGTGCATGTGTATATCTTAATGTTACGCTTGTGTATAATCATACCCGCGATACTTTCTATCACGAAGGTTGCCGCACCGAGACAGTCTTATCTCGATGGGACCTTTATGGGGGATATTGACTTGTACCCTAGAACATAGGATTCCTTGGTACAATCTATCTGAGAATGATAGTCAGATGGTCCTAAGAGACATGAGAGGTATGTCCTGACCTCTTAGTGACTTGGAACTTTGCTTTGCCTCCATTTTTGTATGTATTGTGTTAATAAAGTTTGAGAGTGATTTCGAACTAGTATTTCCCTTAGTACGAATGATATGGGGACTTGATAGCAGAGTATGCCAGCACCATAAATTTTATGTGGGGTGCCGATAGTATATATATTATATGAGTGACTAATTTATATATACGTATATATGGAAACTTTTTGCTTCGCATGTAAGTAGTTTAGTATTAAATAAATTCTCTAAACTTTATAATATGTGTTCGAGAACTTTGTAATGGTACTGCGATATTTTAAGTAACGTAAGTAATCATGATGAGACTGAACTTTAAACTAAATATCATAACCTTGTTATTTCTCAAGATAAAACTTAATGGGAATAAGTTAGATAGAAATATGATATTTATTAGTACGGTAGGCGTGCACACTAGATGAGAGGTGAGAATTCTCAAGGGAGTGTCGCATACTAACATGGTTGTTACATTAGCCGATAAGCTTTTTAAATACTTGCTAAACTATTTTTAAATTGTTTTACACTCGGGCTCTGATCCGTTTCCTGTCATTTTTCTCTCTCTTGTATATATATGTATGTATTACGGGTGCCCATCCACATGGACGTCATGCATAGGTTCTTTGGAGTGGACGTGCTACAGCTTATGTGGAAGTTGCAGGCCTTTGCTTTAGACGACCTCATCATTGATTTTGTTCCTATTTTAGTTTTACTTAGTTAGGGCATGTGTCGCCCGTTTTTCTATTTAGTTTGTATTTGTTAGAGATTTATGTTTATTTATAATTCCAGTATTTGGTACTCTTTGGGAGTTAACTCTTGTCAGGATGATTTCATTTTTAGTTCGTAAACTTGGCTTAGTTTATCTAGATGGTTTAATTCTTGTGTGTTAATTTCCATCCTTATTAATTATGTGATTCTTAAACTGTTGTTTATTAAAAAGGTTTTCATATTGGAATTTAGTAAATTGAAGATAAGACTTTAAATTGTTTTGACACTTAGCTTAATTATTTAGGGTGTTTAAATTGGATATATTTATTTTGCGACAGTGATGCTAAGAATGAACCAACCGTTCACCTTGATTTTAATTTAATAAAGGACTGATCACCCGGTATTTAATTAGGCGGAGTGTCACAAAAAGGTGGCCTCAAGGGGTTACCAAATGCATCCTTCAAGATCCTCTATTTATATCCTTTTGAGATTTCAAGATAAAAATCCCCTTCAACTCCATGAAAGTTTCCTTCATCTTCTCCAAAAAATCTCCCAAGACTTCTCTAAATGTTTTATCTCCACTTTAACAATGATGAAAATTGTTGTTGTAGGCTTGAATATGGTGGAAAACTATAAGAATGTAGTATTTGGTGGTGGTTTATGGTAGTGGGATAGTTGAGAGAAGCCAACAATGGTGGAAGACTTCCCCACCTTCTCTCGCTCTCTTCCATCTTCTTCTCTCTTCAAAATGCCCCAAATGGTCCAAACAAACCCTTATAAATATCGCAAAACTTAAAATTCCCATTTTGCCCAATCTGAGATCACCAGAGCTTGACAGCTCAACGATCCAATGGCCTAAATCGTGACAGCGCACAAGAGAAATCTGATTAAAATATTTTTAAGACACGTCGTTCGAACGACACACCTATCTCATTCGAGTGACATCTTCACCTCGTTCGATGGATAGATTCACGCGACCTGGAACTATAATGCAATGAGATCTCGTTTGAAGGCCTACTTCGCGTGACCTATTCCGACATCTCATCTCACTTCCAATGACATCCTTTAGTCATTAGAACGAACCCTTTTTCCTTTTCCTTTATTTCCTTCAATTTTGATGCAAATTTTTCTAATAATTATCTTCAATCCTCACTCCATCATAATTTATACAAAATTTAATTTAATTATTGGGATAGGGTATTACAAACTTCACTCCTTAGGGAATTTTGTCCCCGAAATTCTCAATCTTTCAATCCTTAAGCTTATGGTGTTCTCCAACTTCTATTATAATCCATAGAAATCCTCCAAGATAAAATCATCGAAGTTATCAACACTAAGGTCACCTTACGTGTCCCCCACACGGGGTTAGTCACCAAATACTCAACATACGACATGCTCTAATTCTCACCATCTTGCTAACCATGATATCACATAATCGACTCTGAGTCCACTCGCTTTATGATCACGTCCAAACTATTTCTATCACCACCTATAGTAGCACCTAAGGCAGACCGACGCCACCATGGGCAAATCCTATCTAGCGGTCGACACTCACCTAATGTGAACCGTAATACAACTAATCATCGTATTTATCATCAACATCAATTCTACTTTAGGATTGTACATCATGCGTCCCACAAATTTTTAGGTTATCCTGACTACACAACTCGCATGATCTTGACAATAACCATATTATGTTATTTTGTCACTCCAATGAGTAATATTCTTACCAAGTCATCACTGTACATTCGAGTTACACCTTCCTCTGCGTCATCTTGATGACCCTAGCACTACCCTAAGTGTCTCACCTTTATTAAGTACTCGCTAGAGCCTCACTCTAATCCACTCATCGTGGCAAAAAACACCATTGTTCTAAGTCTACCTTGATTTCTAACACTATACAATATCCTCAAGCCATTATCCCGCTCTTAGAAACCCGAGCCACTATCTGTCGTGTCATCTAGTCGAAAGGCCACTACTCCTAAAAAAGATCAATACCACGAGCAAACTATATGGCCAAAATCCCAGCCACCCATACACAGAACTTTATGTAATAGCAGGAATACCTCAGATACGGCGTAACTAGTTATCGAGATGCATTGACCATACACGGTCCACCGCTCTCAACTAGGCCTAATTGCATCGTACCATGACATGTCACCAATTCGAGTCATAACATATATGAGAATGCCGATCCCGATTACTGAAATCGAAAGGGACACACAAGATTCAGGAGGAATAAACAAGCGTCCTAAGAAATTTTGTTCATAATCGTCCGACTATGATTTATGAAAGTGAACCTAGGCCACATGATTGAAGTCATGTCACTTATTCCCAAAGTTCTCACCGAGAAAAAATCCTATCCACATACCCTAGCTTGGGTCATTAGTCATGACGAATCGAATCACAACCATTCATTCTTGTAACGTGAAGTGATCTACGAATTGGTAGTCCTTTAGGAAGTCAGTGCCAGACTTCCCTCCTTAGGAGTAAGGTCCCACCCTTCACATCCTTGGCAGACATGAACCATTACGATTGGCGGATACCTCACACCCTTTCCTATACTGACCTTGTCCATTTACGTGTGACGACATCACCAACCTACTACCCCTAGGTTATTGTTTGCGTTATTATATCGTGATCCCAAACTCCCAGAGGCATTACTTAATTCAAGCGAGGAATTCGCCTTACTATGTACTTTGATCACATGACATTGATATTGAGCTTACTTTTGGGTTCTACCCACACAGAATTTACGCCAAACCCGCCGCCATTGGCATTCTAAAGGTAGTAAATATCACACAAGGCTACATCCTCTAATTTGTACCATCTTGACAAGATAAGCCAAGAACTAGTACGTGCGTTGCTAAGGCTACTCTAGCATATACCGTTGACACACACCAATATTATAATCATGTTTTGATGTTACCCCATCTCGGTTGCCATCTTCAAGTCTCCACATGGCGTCATCATTCTATGTGTCGATTATAATTCCTAGTACATACCAAAATCGAGTATTACCACACCCATACTAGTAATTGAATAACATCCAAGCATCACTCCTATAATGACACAAGTTATCACCCTACCTTAGGGATTTTACTACCCATATGTGTCGATTTAGGAAGCCACCCGCAGAACGTACACTATACGATCAATAATCTGGGATCATCACTTGATCCTTAACACAATCATTACTAGGCTGCTAATGCTCCTTCATACCGGACTAACCGATCTCCTAAGGACACTAAACACATTTTATGTAACCGTCCTCAAGACTCAGTAAGATTTCACCACCCATACCTTTATCATTGTAAGTTCTCTCTAGAAAACTTCAATACCCACATCACAATTACTCGGTGCTCGCAAAGATACTAGTCTACGATCTTCTACCTATAGCGTACCTTAACTATCAAACACCTCAAGGCTTCACAACATTCAATCTATATCCCTAATGATTCCACACACAATTAGTCTTGTGGGAACCTCAAAATGTGTATGAACTACTCTCACACTAAGATTACCTCGCACCTAGACATTACCTCGACGGCTAAAGTGAGTTTCTACACTTGGATAATAATATTATCCATCTCATAAACGGTTGTGACCACATGCCATGCACAATCCACAACTAATACTGCTAAGGCTTATGGCAGGGTACAGGACATCGCCTATGATAACTAGACTTTTGCGTAATGTCGTTGTTGAAAGCCAAGTTAGTCAAAAACCTCAAATACCTACAAAATATAATAAACTCAAGTGTAGAGGTAAGTAAGGGTATCAATCCACTTCCTAGGAAGTAAGCTAGAGACAAATTCAATTGTAATTCACTTTTTATTTTCTTTTTGTGCTTTTTCACTTTTTCTATTTTTTTTAGCTCTTTCAATATTAAAACAATAGGGTGAGGTGAGGTGATTTAAACTAAACTAAACTAATGTGAAAATAACTAACTAGAAAGTTACTAAAATAAAAAATAAAATCTAAACTAAAATAAAATATAAAGTGAGGTAAATAATTGTGAGAACAATCAAGGAGTGGGATTACACCACAAATTTTAGTTATTCTAATTAATTAATTTAATTATTTGAATTATCCCAAATTAATATCAAAACTACAAATCAACTCTCATTGCAAATGTAATTTTAATAATAACATTTTAGAATATTAAGTTTAACATCCCACAACTCTAGAAAAATAGATCAACACTCCTTTTAATTAATCACCCGCTAGGATCGATCAATTAAAATTTATGTCAATCTTAAAAAATAAATTTAGAGTTGAAATTCAAGTTATAATGCCCCACTTAAGAAACCCCTATCTTTAGTTCGAATCTAAAATGAGTATTATAATTAGAAATTCGATTTTCTCTCGAAAATCATTTACCCTCTCTCGAGGCATAAATCTAAGGGTGAGGGATCAAAAATAACATTCAAATGGAAATTTCAAGTAATCAAACTAATTAAACTAAAATACACATCAAATAAGGGTTTCCCCCCACCCCTTGAATGGGGATTTAGCCTAACATGGTATCAAACATACTAAACAAATATTCAATAGGCATTTAATATAAAAGAGTAGAGAGAAGAATAATCAAACCAATCTCTTGAATTCAATAAACTTCAATCCTTGAATGAGAATCATCTAACCCTCTAATTGAGCATCCAAGTAGTTTGAAATTAAAATCAACACTCAATTAAATCTCAATCAATATTTAACCTCACAACTATCTTAAAAAAATAAAAAGGAATAAAACAAAAACTATTTACAAATGGTGTTTTTCCCTACAATTCTCTCTCTAGAAATTCCTCTCTCAAAGCTCTCTTGATTTGGGGTCTTCATCTTCTTTTTATACTATGCATGGAGCTAGGGGTAAAAATGAGAATTGGCTATGGTGAACATGTGGGAAAGGTGATGGCACGTGTGCATGGGGGTGTGAGGGGAGGAAAGTATATGGGTGAGGGAAATACGGAGAAAATGCACAATTGTGCATGGATTGTGTGAGGAGATGGGCAGGGCCGGTCCTAAGATTGGGAGTGCGCTGTGCGAAAATCAATTTAGGTTCCTTTTAAAAAAATATTGTAAAAGATATTAAATATCTAAATTGGGCCCCTATAAAATTTAGGGGCACATTTTAGTTGGGTGGGATTTTTAGCTAGTTGAATCATTCTTGTACAAATTGTTTTGGGATAGTTAAAAAAATGGCCCCTAAAAAATTAAACTTATTTCAAAAATTGACATTTTTAATATACATAAAATATTTTTGAATCCCTAAAATATACATATATAGGTGCATACTCTAAAATGAACCTGTGTCATTGCCCATTTGATACATGTCCAGCGCCAGCGAGGGGATGGGGACAAGTGGGAAATGGGGAATAATTATCAGATATGGGAAAAGGGGTTAATGGTTTAAAACATGTGAGGTTTTGTCTTTGGTTTGGTTTGTTAACGGGTCTCGTGGCTTTATTTGGAGAAATGGGTTTAGTTTGGAGAATGGGTTGAATGGAGGTAAGAGGGTAGAGTGGGTAGTAGAGGATAAGGGGTTGAAGAGGTCCGGTTGGGGTTGAGATCGGAGCAGGGCAGACTCGGAAATGGGTAGCAACGCCGGAATGGCAGGGGTTGGCCAGCGGGGTGAAGCGAGGTCGGCCGTCGGAGTTGCTGGGTTCGCGTTTCGGCGGTGGGTGTCTGGTTTGGGGTTCCGCCGGTTGTCGGGTTATGGCGGTATGACTGGCGGGGATGTAGCGCCGGCCTGTGGCAGGTCGGCCGCGGGTGGATTTCTGGGGATTTCGGCCGGAAAGTCGCCGGCACAGGTAGGGGTTTGGAGTTGCTGGCGCCGGAAGGTGAATTGGTCGCCGGTGGGAGGGTTCAGGGAGGTTCCGGTTTAGAGCTGCTGGGGGTTGACAGGTTAGGCCACGGGTAGGATTGGAGCAGCTGGGGGTTGACGGGTTTAGTTGACTGCAGAGGCGGATACAAGGGGGGGGGGCAGGGCCCCCCCCCCAAACTTCAAAGAATTTTAAATTTTAACTCTATAATTTTAAAATTTTATGGAAAAAAATTATATTTTTATAGTTTCGGTCCCTACAAAAATAGATCTTTATTGTTTGGCCCCCTCTTACTCGCATTTCTGGATCCGCCACTGGTTGACTGTTGGGTTTGGTTTGTTAATGGAGTTTGGAGAGAGGAGATGGTGGTGGGTTTTGTTGGAGAAGATGAGTGTGGGGGTTAGTGTGTGTGAGAGGTATAGGAAAAGTAGGGTGAGGGTTAGGTAGTGTGTAGGTTTTAGGGGGTGTGTGTGTGTTTAATTTGTATCCTTAAAATAAAAATAATAAAATAAAATAAAAGCCTAAAAAATAAAATTATATTCTAAAATTAAACAAAGACACAAATAAAATTAAAAATAAATGAAAATAAAAAAATAAAAAATAAAATCTAATAAAATTAAAAATTAAAATCCTAAAAAGAAAATGCAAAATCTAATAAAACTAAAAATACATAAAATATTAAAAATTCTAATCCTAATAAAATAAAATAAAATTAAAATTAAAAACTAATAGAAATCAAAATAAAATAAAATTATACTAAAAAAAATATTAAAATAGTAAATAAAACTTAAAATTTTAAAATAAATTCTAAAAATAAAAATGACTCAAACTAAAAATATAAAAAATGTAAAAAGACACAAATTAAACACACACAGGGTTTGGGGTAGGTTTACGCTAGGGTAAGGGTTTAGGTAGGTTTAGGGACAAGGTATTTTACTCCATTTTACTGCAAGCTGCCTCGAATTATAGCTTTTGACACTGCAACTGTAATTAAGCCTGCATATTGAACAATTAAGCACATAAGACCCATATTATCGAGAATTAGCAACTAAAGTACGTCTATTCGGGGTATAAATTGTACAGTTTTGGGAGCTTATTAGCCTACAACCTGTAAACCTCAAGGTCTGCCTCACCTAATCCGTAATGAATGTCAAACCATAACAACTAAATTTCCTCACTATGTAAACATCATACAACGTGCTAATATATAAGTTAACATGACTATATAGATTTTGGTAGGATACCGGATGTCGGATATTGCTTCTAAAGGCCAAGGCCTATACCACGGACGACATGAGGGATCCTATTCCTCAATACCACATTATAATCCAGATACACTAAACCCAAGTCCTCAACTAAGGGGCCTGATATATTCTCACCACAGATTCAATACTTATGAATGCCACTCAGTCATCTAGCGTCCATATATGAAATCTAAAACCTTTACATCTTGGTCGTAAGGAACACTACTATTGTTGCCACTACCAAGGCTACTCTCATCATCAAACTTACGACACAATATATCTCACACAAAGGGTCACAGTGTTGCCACCATTAGCCTACACAAATTCACATGTTCACTGGACTACAATTAAGTACGATATCACCCCAAGGATCGAATTTACCTAATTACATTATCGGCGTTAACTACCCGTCAGAGCCACACCTAAGCGCTATATACATTTAAATTACCAATCATTAGTGCTTAGTCATGACACTATAACCATCAACCTCTTATCATTGACCATATACAGTTTGTGTCATCTGCCTAATGGGCATCGTCTCATTCTATTGACATCTCCAATTATTCTATGCCACCAAGGATTATAACATAAGCACCTCACACTAACGACCACGGTGTCACCACTATTGGTTTGCATGGATACCCGTAAATTACTAAGAATTCTAATCAAAAGAACAAAGCGATTAATAACTATCAACTTGATCGTGTGCCTAATGACACTAACTTACTTGTCATGATAACCTCTTTGACTTTACCATCGACGACACGAAGTAAAACGTCACCAAATTAGCATGACCTGCCCAAACCAACACCGACGTCGAAAGATCCAATACTGAACTCACCACATCACTCCTGAAAGGAACCTTAAACCTAGAGCTCTGATACCATTTGTAATGTCCCGACCCGAATTTATGGGTTCACGTGGTCAACCCGGTCCGATCCGAGCGTTAGGTGTGTAGTCCAATGAAACAACCTGTATAATGTTGCTAGTCCAACTTTATTTTAATTAACATTTCACTTGTTTAACATGCAATTCCAGTTTCAAGTTAACTACGTGAGAGACCCATGGGGAGCACCCCAAAGTCCAAGCATACAGAGCTACTAACGTAATATAAAAGAGAGTACTTACTTGTATAACACTCTCAAAATACGAAACCTCTCCCAACCTTATATAATAAAGCGAGGGAGTGAGCCAAATGCTCTGTGGAAAATATACAAATGCAGTATATAATCGAATGACAGAAAGAAGACTATAACACGTTATGCCTATGTGCACATGCAACTACATTGTATACATATATTCACATACTTATTGCATAAAATAGTTTTCTTCCGAAAAACTTATTTATCCAGATTAATTCACCATAATCTTATAAAAGACTCCATTTTCTCATTTTTCTCATTATATCACTTTATTTAACAGACACGGTTAAATACTTGAAACAACTACACTTGGTTTGAACGAAAGCCATTTCTTTACCGAAATCACCCTTTTTATTTTAATCAATCCACATTAGTATTTTCATTGAAAACTACCCTTTCAACACACGCAAACACCATGTTAGAAAATACTCGTTTAACCTTTGGAAACCTTATACAACACATTCTTGTGTTAATTATGGATTAAACAACTTAGGTTTCTTAACCACCTATTTACCCACTTACTTTACCTTTTTCCTTACCTTATGGACATCAATCAATTTACACATTTATTTATCCATTTCACCTTTACCAGAACATTTATTAATTCGTTCAAGTTAGGTTGTATTAACACATTCTCACCATACAAACCATTTCTTTACATGTTTCTTATTCCTTTATCTTTTCTCGGAATCTTTCAATAATCGCATCCTTCAAAGGATCCACATTGCTAGCTATGAGCACCTATGCTCTGGCTAGTTGTTTTGGGTCTGTCACTCCAGGGCTCCTGGCCCTCCTTAATTATTCTGGTGTCATCCGAGTTCCTTTACATGTGGTTTGACATTTTACAATTGTCCACATTATTCCAACTTTCCTTTTATCCGGCCGAAGCCAAAACCCGGGTTGCCCCCCAGCTTGTATTATATTTGAAATTATCATTTCATGTCTTTTACACTTTAACCTTGAGTTTATTCCAAAAATCATATTCATTTACGACCAATTTGGGTAACACCTTTTCCAATATTTTTATTTAATAAAAAATATTTCACTTTAAATAAAATTATCATTTTACCCATTTGTTTCCAAACTCATGTTTTACTCTAATTCTGCAAGTGTTAATTTTTCCAAAAACACTATTAAATTACCCACATAACTTCCTTAGTGTTTTAACACCTTAACACCCGTTAACCTTAAAGTAATATTCTTCTTAATTGGAAGCATTTTTATCTCATTATTTCCTTTCTAATTTCATAAGTGTTAATCTTTTACAATATTATTACGGTATACACACCAACTTTCTAATGTTTAACCATTAACACTTATTCAACACCTTTACTAACCACTTTTCCAAATTAAACATTTCTTTACTTTCTTTATTGAAAAAATCCAATTATACTTACTGTGAAAAAATCTACTTTTTCAAATACCATTTTTTTGTCAAGACATGTAGTCTTATAGTCTTATGTTCATTACACCTTTAATCATATTTTCACTTACTGTGAAGACTAAAATTTCTACCTTTTCTTATTTCATGTTTTAACCCAACAAATCTTCTTTAAACCTATCTATAGACTTATTGTCAAAATAGTACAAGTTTATATGCACGATAATATGGATTTTAAACTCTAAAATCTTATTAATGGGTTAAACATACATTCTCCTATAGAAATTCATCATACTTGCAAAAATATACTTTCAAGGCATAAAAGATATTTTATTTCTTCAAACTCAACAAATGTCCATTTTTTCATAAAATCTTCATTTTTTGCAAGAAACTTTAAAACATTATTTCACCTATGTTTTAGCAAAATAAATAATCATTTTCAAACATTTTATTTCATAAAATGTTCAACATATATTTTCTAGAAAATACACCATTTTCATAAAAATCACAATCTTCATTTCACGAAACTTTGAAATATTTACTTCATCATTTATTTTGAAGAAAATAACATTTTTCCAACATTTTTATTCCATAAAAATATCTATTATTTACTACACATGGTTTTCATCATTTAATCAAATGCACCCTACTTATGTAATTTAACTACAAGATTACAAATAATGCAAATAGAGTCTTAAACACTAAGGATAGATTTTTCGACCTCTAAAGACTCCAATTGGTGGCAAAAATGTTGGTGTAAGAAGAGCAACCCTCACCTCCAAAGGTGGACTCAAGAGGTTATCCAATGTATCCTTCAAGATGCTTTATTTTATCTCCTTTCAAGCTTTTAAGCCAAAAACCCCTTCAACTCCATGAAACCTTCCTTCATCTTCTCCAAAAATCTCCCAAGACTTCTCTAAAATTCATAGCTCCACTTCAACAATAGTGGAAATGGTTGTTGTAGGATTAAATATGGTGGAAAACTACAAGAATGTGGTGTTTTATGGTGGTGGGATGGTGGAGATAAGCCAACAATGGTGGAAGACTTCTTCACTTTCTCTCTCCCTCAACCTTCTTCTTCTCTCTTCAAAATGACCCAAGTGAGCAAAAACAAACCCTTATAAAACACCGCAAAATCTAAAATTCTCGTTTTGCCCAATCCAAGCTCACCAGAGCTTGACAGCTCAATGATCCAATTGCCAAAATCATGATAGTGCACAAGGACAATCTGATTAAAACATTTTTAAAACATGTCGTTGGGACGACATGCTTATCTCGTTCGAGCGACATCTCCACCTTATTCAATGGATGGATTCGCGCGACCTCAAACTGTAATACAGTGATATTTCATTTGAAGGCCTGCTTCGCGTGACCTTCGCGCGTCATCTCATCTCACTTCCAACAACATTCCTTAGTTGTTAGAATGACTCCTTTTTCCTTTCTATTATTTCCTTCAATTTTGACTCACAATTTTCTAATAATTCTCTTCAAACGTCTCTCCATCACATTTATACATATATATATATATATATATATATATATATATATATATATATATATATATATAGAGAGAGAGAGAGAGAGAGAGAGAGAGAGAGAGAGAGAGAGAGAGAGAGAGAGAGAGAGGCTCACCTATATCATGCACTATACATCACACATAATTCTAGGCCTTACAAAACTTTTTTTTTCAAATTTTATATTTTTTCCTTGAAATTAAACTTCCAATAAACCCATATGCAAAAAATTAGAGCAAAATACATTTTGTAGCTATTTTTAAAAAATTCACAAAAAACTGCTGGTGCAAACCCGTATAAATAAGGTATTTTCAGCAGTTTTTTGTGAATTTTTTAAAAATAGCTACAAAATGTATTTTGACATAATTTTTTTGATATGGATTGATTGGAAGGTTAATTTTAAGAAAAGAATATAAAATTTGAAAAAAATAAATTTTTAGAGCTTAAAATTAAGTGTGATGCATGGGTGATGTATAGAGCATGATGTACTATAGTCTCTCTCTCTCTCTCTCTCTCTATATATATATATATATATATATTAAGTCGGACAGAAACAGAAAACTTTTAATTTCAATTACCGGAGGAGAGCCAACAAAAATACCAGTGTGAACATCTGCAATTGTGTTTAAATATTTAGTACCGTTTAATGTGATTCGATAAAAAAAAAAATACCTCAAAATCGGACAAGATAGAACCGTGAACACCCATAAGTGTGAACATCCGCAATTGTGTTTGAATATCTCACGAGAGTGAACATACTCGGATGCCCTAGTCTAGTTCCCTAAGTACGGGTGCAGACTGTAGGTAGCATCATGACAATTCAAACTAAACCATCGATTATTGGAGAATATTGCATTGGAGGTCCTGGGCTTCTGTGGCTATGTAATCACGAGTCACGACTGGACCAACCTAATCCGTACACTTGAATCTTAATGCCACAAAACGACACTTCATTGGGAAGGACCGTTAATTAGTACGTTATATGCCTCACCCACAAGCAACAGCTGACCACTCAGCATGTACTTTGAATTAACACATTATTTTATGGTATAATCTAACCCTCATTTGCCATATATAGAGAAATTCAAAGTCCTACGAAGAACCATTAAGCGAACGCTTGGTTAATTTTCCTGGGCTCTTGCAGAAGCAGCTACAAAAGTTAATTGACTAGCTTCCAAAGCAGACAATCAATGCTCAGAAAAAGATAAAACAGAAGAGCCAAAATTTATATATGTACATATATATTGTCCTAAATTAAACCTGGAGTGGCCTTATTTTAGGGACTGGAAAGTGAAAAGCTAGAATGAAAAGCAACAATAGAAGAAAAGTTCTCGTGAAGCATAAAGAATATATAAAGTAAACAAAAGGAAAAAAGCTCCTTCGTGAGATGTGTCCCATGTTTGCAGGGTATACTCACTAGCCACTACTCACTCACGGAGTCACGCTAATCTTTCATTTTTTTTTCATGTTGCCAAACAAAACCATTTACCTTTCTTTCATTTCTTTCACTCTCTACAACTTGACCAACACTCCCACAAAATGCAATTTCAGCAGTGCGGGCAAGTGAGGCTGCTCCAAAAGGCTATTGTGATATTTTATGTCTCATTGTTGATCTTTAGCCATGAGAAAACCATTGTTTCTGGCATGAGCGAGAAGATGGTATCAGAAACTCAAACGAATCAGCTACAACAACAGCAGCAGCAATCTTCGGACACGTTATTCTCAAACAAAAGGAGAGTCCCGAACGCATCAGACCCTCTTCACAATCGTTGAAGCTCTGTTAAGTTTTTGTTTTATATCATGATCTGCAGGGGTTGGTTTATCCTCGTGAATTGAAGTGTTGTGGTCAACTTTTGTGTCTTCTTTATCACTTTGTAATCCATGTAATGTACACACCAGGAATATGAATATGTATATTTAATAGTATCTACGTACTTTAGAAATCATGGTTGGGTTTGTTTTTTCTTTCGTTTCCTCCGTGTCGCTCATCGTGGTGCATTTAACTTTCTCGTCCTTTTTCTCTGTTTCTTCTTCTCCCTCTTTATTCTACCCTATTAGATGGATACATTATTTTAAGCAGTAATTTCATGCGTATCATACAAAGGCAGATCATGAAATGAAGAACCAAAAAGTTGGCCAGCTTAATAGTGGCCCGTGGGTTGTGATGGATTGGCGGGCTGCTGATTCATAACGGGCTATCCGATATTGGATTATAAAGTAGGGGTGGCAATTCGTGTTTTTGGGGTGTGTTTCGGCCGACATGCTATGACACGATAAGGGTTTTTCGAAGACGAACATGACACGATACGAATTCGTATTTTTTTAGTTGATACGAACACAATCCAAATAGAACGCGATACGACACGGCACGAATAATACGATTTCTTAAATTTTATACTAAATTAAATATAAATAGACACGATAACTTCAAAAAAACACGATTAACATGACAAGACACGATAACACAACCAATATGGCTCATAATTTTGACATGAACACAATACGAACACGACAAGCCGTGTTGATTTCGAGTCAATTTTGTGTCGTGTCGTGTTGTGTTATCCTGTTGTGTCGTGTCTAAAACTGTCATCCCTATTATAAATGACTAAATGGGCCTAACGGGATGGGCAAAATAGGCTAGAAATGTTAGTTTTTGTATTTATAAACATGGATTAGTTTATATAATTATACTATAAATATGCATAATAAATATTTTATGAATAAATAAAATGAGTAATGAAGATAGAAAATTCGTATTTACAAGAAAAAACTTAATATACAAACATACACATACTAGGGTATGCACGTGCCTGAAGGCACGATGCAAAATTTTGAAAGCGTACGTCTTTAATTTGACCTTACGTCGTATTTACATGAATACATACATACAGACAGACACCGTATTTATTCACATACATACATACACCGTGGTATGAACCTTTTATGTCAAAAACTTTTTTTACAACACACAATTGTAAACAATATAACAAAATCGAACAAATTGTCATTATTAAAGGCACGCCGATATTTGGAAAAAGGTAACATAATGACAACAAAATAACGATCAACCCAATTTAATTTCATTACAAATAAGTTAGTATTTAAAAAAATGGACAGTCTCCTTTATTTATAGGAGTACCCACCTATTTAAGGTATAAAAAAAATACTTCAACAATCAAATAAGTACACTCATGGACCTTATATAAACTAAATAAAATTGGATAGAGCTTTGTTTGCTTATAGGACTATCCACTTGTTTAAGGTACAACAAAACACTTCAATAATGAAAATAGTGATTCATACGTTACCTATTTAACAATATTTTATAAAAACACCATATACAAAACCTAACAATTAAAAAAAATGGCAAAATTTCCTTTGTTTATAGGACAATTCTCCTCGTTTAAGGAAAACAAATACCAATAAATATATTATTACTTCATAATAGACATTGTATAAATAATTAAAAAGAACTTTATTCATCAAGGATTATAATTCATGCCGCAACCAAATGACTGCATAGGTTTAGCTATTTTTTTCCACTGCAATATTTCATTTCTTACAACTAGACTCCCTCTTAATTTCGATTTGTCGACATTTTGGTGAAAAATAAATTGAAAAGACAAATATGTTAGTTCGACTCTATGAAAAACACATCAAGAAAGGGTTCAATTACTCATAAATTGTATCGATATTACAAAAAAGGATGAAATTGGAAATAATGACTAACACATTCAATAGTGTGTACTTTATGTACTTGTGAATAACCAAACACAATTATATGCTTCAAATAACAATATGCAAGACAATGTAAATGAACAACATAAAAAATTTTAAAAAAAGTTGATGAGATAATATATATGGCAACATGATAAACACATATATAGTTTATGCGTGCCAGATTCTGTTTCGGGCATCTTTCCTTTGACTTTGTCATTTACGTTGCTCTATTTAGTGTGAGGCTATGGAATATAATCACATATATAGTTTTAATGCAATGACAAAAAAAAAAATTATTGATACAATTCGAAAGTAAAAATCATGTAGTGGAGAATAAGGGACCTCTATAGTTATAGCATTAGGGTGGACAATATCGCAGATAACAATATCATTGTATCTTCGACGTGGGGTATGAAAAAAAATGAAAAAAAAGTGAGGTTGAAAGTCAATAGCATATCCAACCTATAACATGTTAATATTTAAACTTTTTAATAGCTTTACAACGTTAATATGGCAAAACATACCGACTGTGTGGATGCTTTCTCCTTCCATTTCCCTTCATCCTAAAAGAATAAAAGGAAACATACAAATTCCGAAAAAATAGCAAATGATTTAATACATGGCATGAATATGCGAAGTAATTAGTAAGTGAGTCGACGGTATGTTTTCCTGTTCCTTCGACCGTTGATTGACATGTTTATCGCTATTGGTTGGTTGGCCCTACGAATATGAGAAGGGAAATATATGTAAAAAAAATTGAGGACATTGATAAGAACTTTACATGAAAATACGATGAACGTGATTACACCGAAAATAAGAATGAAACAAAAATAATAAGTTAAAAATGTCATAAGATACACTGAAAATAAGAATGAAAAATAACTTACAATGACGAATATGGTAATGTCTTCCATGCCGAAACAAATCAGTATAAGCCTGCCAAAAACAAATGAAAATGACCATAAAATAAGAAACTAAAACACAAACAAATGCACTAATAAATAATAAAACTCAACCGAACGCTAAAAATCTATTTTGCAGCAACTAAAATTGAACCAAATGCTAAAAATCGAAACAATCAAAATAAACACTATAATCGCATCAATAATGAAACACGTCAATAATGAAACGCACCGATAATAAAACGAAAGCTAAAATCATAAACGAAAGCTACTAAAACTTATAAATAATAAAATTAAATTGAAAGCTAATTTATTATCGCAAGTAAAACCTAAATACTTGTTTGAAATATACTAACCAAATATGTATCAATCGTTTAAAACATGTATAAAAAATCAAAAAGTCATATAAATGGATTAGTGTTATAAATCGATTATGTTATATTGATGTGGGATCAAAATCACAATTGTGACTTTGACTATTGATGCAGGTTACGATGGTTGTCACAATAACGATTATCAAGTGGAGTCGTTGCACTCTATTGCATCCGACCCCTCATCCTTGGATTTGTTCCTTCACTATATCACCCTAATGCTTATAAGAAGATCTATTAAGCTTGTAATACTGCAATTGATCACTGTCAACATCGCGTGGCCATTATTAGTCAAGCAGGTTTGTTAAGTCAAAGAGGTATGTTTGATTCATTCTCATTAGAAACATGTATGTTTTATTTAAAACTGGTATGTTCTCATTCAATAATATGAAATAGGTATATTCTAATCTCATTAATCAAATAATAACCAATTAGAACATTTATATGAAACATGTATATTCTCAGCAATCAATCGACCCTATATTAACAGACATTGTGTAACAATGTTAAACACCCTATATCTAACACCCTGCATTCAGTCAAACATACAAAAAATACCTTACCTTGTATACCTTAATAAGACTTTTATCAAACACCTAAACTTGATAAAAAAAAAGGGAGAGCCATCGCTGCCATTGTTCGTTGTTGTTTGTACAAAAAAAAAATGATTCAATAGGTTTAGGGCAGGACTTTTATCAAACACCTGAACTTCATAAATAATAATAAAAAAGACCCAAAAAAGGTAGAGCCATTGCTTCCATTGTTTTTAGTTGTTGTTTGTACAACCAAAGAAATGATTCAATAGGTCTAGGTTTCAAAAAAGGCAAAAATAGTAGAGATGTTCGTTGCCAGAGTTGTTCATTTATAAAAAAACTAGAGTTGTTGTTCGTTGTACAACCGAAATACCCAAAAAGAGTAGAAACGTATTGCATAGTACAAATATCGAAAAAATCATAAAGATTCAATAAACCCCAAAAGGGTCTCTTCTTCAGAATAAATATTCAAGAACAAACGATTAGAAAAATAAAAGAACAAAAGGGTGATTCAATGTAAAGACGTACAACCAAAACGATTACCTTGATTTAATCAATATATCGTTGTTCGTTGTTGTTTATTTCGGAGTTATTCATTGCCAGAGTAGAAAAGATGAGATGCCGTACTGGGAGGCTAAGTTGTTTATCTCTCTCATGCTATTGATGTTCGTTGTTTGGTAGGTTATTCATTGCCAGAGTACAAACGATGTGAAGAGTAGATGGGTAGGTTTGGGTAATGAGGTTAAGTAAGAGAATGGGTACAAATATTATTATACCCTTAGTTTTGAATTTTGAAGAAAAGGGGGAAAAAATTAGTGTGTTAAAAGAGGTGCGCAATCCAAAATTTTAAGGGGCAAAATGGATATTGTAGGGAAAAAATCAACTTATGACATATATGTTGTATCTTATGATGTCATATGACTAGTGTTGCTTTTATATATATATAGTGGGAGTCTCATATACATTCCAACGGTGCATATCAATTTTTTAAAATAATAAAAAATGTATTTTTCGATTAAATTTTTTATATGATGTTTAAACATTTCAATAGACACATATAAAAAATATCAACTCAAAATAATTTTTTTTGCTATTTAAAAAAAAACGGTCAAACTTTTGCAACTTTTAAAGCACTTTAAAAGGTGCAAAAGTTTGACCAATTTTTTTAAAATAGCAAAAAATATTTTTTTTTCTAATTTTTTTATATGGCTCTCTCGAAATGTTTAGATACCACATAAAAAAACTCAACTCAAAATCATATATAAAATTGGATCGCGCCAGTGATGTGTACCGTTTGGTATGTATATGACCCTGATTCTCTCTCTCTCTCTCTATCTCTATCTATATAATAAAGCAGGAGGGTGTTTTGCCACATCATACAAGTTTTGCCACATCATATAGTCACGTCATACAACTTTTTCCACATCATACAAATCGTTTGTCCAACTAAGGGTTGAGATTATCTTATCTATGTCTCTTGACGAGACTGCCTCCAAAATCGTTTGTCCAAAATCAATTGTGCTGACCATTTGTACTACCTAAAAAGCACAATCTGAATGAAGCTGAGCACAAGGCTCAAGAAGAAAGTACATATCTCAGAAGTTGAGCACAAGGCTCAAGGCTCACGGCACAATGTACAATCTGAATGAAGCTACATATTTTATTAATTGATATTTTTAACATGACAGAGCCCAAGGCTCGAGAAAAAAGGAAGGTCAAGTTTCCACAAAACATATATCTCTGATGTTTTTTTACTCTCTCCCACAATCCAAATCCACCCCCACGCATAAAACATATATATCTGATGTTGGGTGCTCTACTCCCCTGCCTAAAACCCCAGTCGTCCCCCACTCCCCCCAACCATCCCACTGTGTTAAACACCCACTCCCTCAAACACCCAAAGATGTTGGCAAAATAAGCAACTGCTTCCCTTTGACATTTTGTACGTGAGAAACTCAAGCATGTGGGTTGTTGGAATTTCTACATACATACACAAAATAAGGCACTGGTTGATGGGCCTTTTTTCCCCAAACTGATCGATGTACCGGAGAAACTAAAGCATGTGGGCGGTGGAAACGTACCACCAGCTTCGATTTCTTCTTTCGGTAGGGAGTCCACTGTGAAGCCCACTGAGATTTCTTCTTTGGCCAGATCCGAGATTATGTGGCGGCGACTTTTGGAGAGAGAGGGGTCATCATCAAGGTCAATGGCGATATCGTCGGAGTGGATACGAATGACGCGGAGGCCGTTAACGGCGCCGGAGGTGGAGATCATTTGTGGGATTTATTTTTTTCTGCCCCGGCATTTTTGGGACGGGGTGGAGAGGGTTTGTTCGGGTTGGAATGGAGTTAAGTGTTGGAGTTTCAGATCCCTCTCTACCTTAGCTTTCCCCATTTTTTTCGGGTACAAAACCCATTTATTTCGATACAAATATCAGATCTTCAATTTAGGTACAAATATCAGCTCTATTTCCAGGTACCTTAGCTTTCACCATTTTGCCTCTTTTTCAGGTTGATTATGTTTTTCTATTTCAACAGGTGGCTAGATCTGAGGTTCTCTCTCTCTCTCTCTACAACTTTAAATGATTTTGGTTTTAATTATACAGTTTACATGGGTTTGGATTATTGCAATTTTGAAGTCTTATTTATTTTTCTTCTTCACCGTTTATTTAAGTGTGGAGCAGAAAATATAAATTACACCTTTTACAGTTTATTTATGTTTCTTCTATTGGAAACGATGTTCTCTCACTCTGATCTTTCCTTTTATTTTTTCATTTTGCAGGTACTTCTATGGCTATTTAAATTATTTAAGGGTTGTTTTGAAATTTCTGCTATTTGGTAGTTCATTGATTTTTTTTTGTAATTCGGGTTCCGAATTAGTGTTCACAACCAGTGTATGTGTGGATCTGTTTATGAGATCTAATCATTTTTTGGTAAAATCAATAAAAATAGATGGAATCATTTTGTGTGTTTCAAAGATAGGTTTACTACTCGGTTGGCCAAAATGTTTGGGTTTGTGTTGTGTTTGAGATTCAATTTGGTTTGTTGGGTTGTGTGTCCATGAGAGAAGTACGGAGTCGTTGAGTAAATAATAAATGTTGGTACAGTACATAGGGCTCAAGAAATGCTGGTACACTGCAAGGGCTAAAAAAGTAAGTTATTGAACCATAGTAGCACTCTCACTTTCAAAATGCCCAAAAAACGACATCTAGAGAGAGAGGTTTGTAAGAGGTTATATCAAGGGTCATATGGGTTTTATTTGGCTTACCAATAGGAAAATGTGTTTTTCTACCAATAGAAAAATGTATTTTAATCAGCTTCTCAATTTTGCATAATTTTTTATGAGTTTAAATCAGATAATAAATAATTATGATCAACTTAAAGCAGTCCCAATTTGTATTTCAATTAGCTTCTCAAATGTGCATTGAAGTTATGATTTGAACTTTAAAATTACTCTTGACATTACGTATATAGTTTTTTAAGAATTTTTTTGGTTATTATTTTTTTTCCAGTCACGTTGTAATTACTCATGTTTAATTGAGTTTTTTTAGTGCTCATTACGTATTATAATGTTGTACGTATGTTGTTAAAAATTTATATGATTGTTTTCCCTACGTTTTTGATAAAATACAAATGATAATTTACTTTTTAAATTGTTTACAACAATAATTCTATTCTCCATCGGCACAGGAATAAATTTATCATGGGAACAAATTTATTATCGTGCCATCGATACGGGTACACAATATTTTGAAAACAAATTTATCGTCGTGTCATCACCATGGGTATGCCCTAATCACAAATGAATAATACCATACATGGGAATGAGTGTTTTACAACCACATACTTGAGAGAAAATTTATTACCGTGCCATCAACATGTGTACGAGTGTGAGCAAATCATAAATATTCGGGAATAATTTTATCACCGTGTCATCGGTACAGGTACACCCTATTATACATGTAAGAATAAAAGGTAATACAACTATGTGATATGTACTGTAAAAATGGGAGTATGATTACATATGTGGAAAAATTCATACTACACATAATGCTCTAATTAAAGATGTTTTCAAAAGTAACTTGCAATATAAATAAAAAAAATTAAATCGGAGATTTAATATTTTGTTAGTATTTTTTGAAAAGTTATGCAAAACAATCCTAATATTCTGCAGTTGAACCAACTCGGGGTACTTTGAGAATGTATAATTTTAAAACCTTATTTGATGGATAATTTTTATTTACCCGAGTGAAATGAGTATCTTAGGCAATTATTTTTTTCTCTATTTTCGGTAGTGTGCGTGTTTTATAACCACAAATATTCGGGAGAAAATTTATCCCCGTGCTATCACGCTTAAAATATAGTATTTATATTTGAAATATTGGTGACACGTTTAAAATACAAAATATCACGGGAACAAATTTATCGTCGAGCCATCGGCACGGAGACAAAATATCATGGGAACAAATTTATCGTCGTACCATCGACATGGGGACAAAATATCACGGGGACAAATATATCGTCGTGCCATCGGCATGGGTACACCCTAGTATATATATATATATATATATATATATATATATATATATATATATATATATATATATATATATATTAATATTTAAATGAGCTTGATAAATGGGTCGAGCCGGGTGGGCTAAATGGGTAGGATGTGAGGCTCATGGCCCTACCCATTAGGGTATCAGGCTACCCATAGCACATTTATTTAACGAGCTGGGCTGGTCTGGTCTAAGCTCGTCTATGCAAGATCAGAATCAACGGGTCAAGAGGTCTGTAGGCTTTTTGGAGAGGCTTATGTGTAGGCATGAGATATAATTTCATTAATAATTTTAATTGGATACAATTTGTTATAAGGAAAATCCATATCCAGAAAAATTTACATTAATTCGCGAAGTTTATTTTATTTTTAATTATTTGATAAACTTTTAAACTTCTCACACTATTCTATTTCATATGTTAATACTCTAAAATTTTCAGATTCAGGTTTGCCCATTCCATAAGAAAAATATTTACACGACAACTATAATAGGTAACTTTAAAAGGTATAAAATCCGTTATCTTACGTTAAACACTAAAAAATTGGGATGTGCTAAAAACAACCCTATTTTCTCTTTTGGCATCATAGTATAATATTTTTATGCACAATGTACAATCATTTTAAAACATGCTGTCTTTAGTGAAGCCCTTAAAATTTCACGACCAATAGGTGATATACCTCTTATATTTACTCTATTTGATCATTTATTAAAGTGAGCCCAAGTAACGCTTGACACCTCATAAATCACTTGATGTATCGTGTGGTATTGTTGGAAAATGGATTTGACTTAGTCATTAGAGGTCAAATTTAGATGTAAATAAAAGTGGAGATCACATGTTTTTTTAGAGTGGACATACTGTGTGTTTCTCTTTGCAAGGAAAGTAACGTGGCAAATCATATGTTTAAGAGAGCACTATTTTTTGGATAATAAGAGGAAGCAGTAATTTCTTTTGTCACCTGGGTGTTTGTAGTAAAACCAAGGTGTAACCATCAGTAATGTGAAAATATACTTTGCAAGAGTGATGATAAACAAACTCAAAAGTAAGGGGAAAATATGCTTAGAAGGTGAAATCAACCGTGAAGAACATATAAATAACGTGGTTTATTCAACTTGGGCAACATCCACAAAAGCTAGATTATTAAAACTCTCTAGGAATCCATAAGTGCTTATAGTGTTTAAAAACTCTCTTGGAATCTCTTCAAGTCTCTTAAAGCCTATTCCAAAATCTTTTTTCTATCTGTGTGTGTTTTCTATCTGAGCACTGTTGTCTCTCTTATTTGACTTCAGTCTTGTCTTATTCAATAGAATGAAGTAGCCTGTATATAGTATGTCTCCATTTTGTGGGACCTTGAACCCTTTTTCCTCGTTTTGTGGAGGCTTCTACTGGTAAACCACCATCAATTATGTAATATGTGAAAAAACATTAAGTGTGGCATAAAGTTATCTCAAAACATATAGAAAATTATTATTCTAATAAAGTGTGTTGATCGCACTGTCCAATATGTTATATAAATTCTGTCAGCATGGGATCATATGTGAAAGGAATATTCTTTTATGTTAGATAACGCTTTCTACGTCGTCATCTTTTTACATCTCACGGGCATCGTTGATTGTGCAGGCTTGTGATTGCTAGCAATATGCTCCATCGGGTGAGTTATTTCACAGTGTGCTTGATCGTGTGGAGTTATTTCGGTCTTTATGTCCTTAGGAGTAGTTTCTTCGGGAACGTTGAACTTAATGTTCTTCGGTTTAGCCTAGAGATTTTTTGGAATGGGAGACTTGATCTTTCAAGTGTTATAATTAATCTCTTCTATGTGACATTAAACAAACTTATTTTTTCCTTCTTGAAATAACTTATCTCTGAGTAAGGAGTTCTACAAATAAGTCCCTATGATATTTTCCCCATCGTAGATAAATTTTTTGTGGAAACAATAAGTTTCTGTATGAAACATCTCGTTTAAATAGTTTGTGATTTTAAAACATTTTGGATAGGTAACTCAGATCACCTCCAATCTTAGCAGTTCATTATTCACAACCTTTCTATTTTGAATCCTGAATTGAGGAACCTTTGTGTGATGAAACTCAAACCTAAAAACCTTCTGTGTAAGGATCTCAAACTGAAGAACCTTATTTGTACATGTGTCCATTTCCTTATACTTCTACTTTCACACGTGCAAAATCGATGGTTAGTATATCTTCGCATTAAATACCAAGATCATTAATTTTGACATTCCTGCGAACTATTTCAATGTGTAGCCTAAACACATTCTCTAAGACATTGGTTTATGTAACCATCATTTTTCCCCTAAAACTTAAAGGTCACTTATTTTTACAAATCATCAAAAGAAAATGAATGGCTAGTCATTTAAAAACCCTATACAATCTTTTCTGTTTCCCTTTATTTAAAACTATCTAACTCCTTACCTACATCAACACTGGTAAACCTTCTTTTTTGTAACAAAACTTCATATGTTTATTCACTCTTTGGTGTTCGTAACTTATTTTTATCCTATTCTCTAACATTTTCACATCCTTTCTTTGTTTATACTCTTCTTTTTACAACAAATAACGTCATTAAGCAAAGTAGTAAAGGTTTTTGGTGAGGGTTTAGGCGTTACTTCGTAGCTTGAGCTATCAGAAAGGGAGGATATTTTCAACCGCCATCATCGCGCTTGATTCTTTAAAAAGGGAGATAAGTTCTAGGAAGAAGGTAAGGCTTTCTCTATGAATTTGAAAATGTTAAATGACCCTTTGCTTCTGAATGACGAACCAGAGAGTCATTTAAAGGGAGGGAATCTACCCCCTTATGGTATTTTGAGATTTCATCTTAATAGGGGAGATTTTTCTTAATCCAATATTGAGTTCAAAGCATCAAGTCATTCAACGAAAGGTTTCGTTGCTTGGACAACTTACATTTATAAGAAGTATGAGGATGCTCTTCTGAAAATGGGCCTCACAATTGATGCTGATTGGTTTGGGATTTTACCTTTTCCAAAAATAACTCTTCGCTCCACCTACTGATTTCTCGGTGGAATTCATGGCATGTTGGGGTGAGTTCACAATCACGTCATAGGATGTGTGTGAGCTGATGAAGATAGATCCATGCTGCGACCTTCCATAAAACGATCAACCTCTAGTTAACAAGGAAATTAAAGCTCGAACGGAGTCACACAAACTTTATCGTGAGTACATAGAAGATTCCTCCAAGGAAATTTTCACTTAGTTGATTAAGAATTTTTACACGGTTCCACTGAAATTGATGAAAGAGCGAAAAACAAAGGGCAGGATACCTGATGTGCCATTTAGTCTTGGAAAAGATCACCCCTCTGAGTTAGATGCCTATCTTTTTTGTATTTTATGTCAGTTCCTCCTTCCTAATTAATCCAATGATCAACCATGGAGAGATTTGATCAATTTTACGATAAGATTGTCTCTTGGAGTCAACATTCCTCTAGTTGCTATAACATTGGGATCTTTAAAACCCACTTCGACATGGATCATTCTGTTGGAAGATATGATGTCTCTAACTTTAGTAACATAATTCCTCTTATGGGGTTCCTTTACAGTAGGTTCCCCAAGATTTCTCTAGTGGAACTCCCAATGAGTAAGTTCCCAGTCAGATGCCCTTTATTATTGTTTTAAAATCACAAAAGGTACAAGAAGAATTTTCTTCCCTTGATAGACGTCCATAGTGATTTTATTATCGGATCTTACATCGAGGAAACTCATACAAAAATATGGTCATTCTTTAAGGATGAAGCTTATACGGTCCATTCAATCACCTCCGAAGCGTTCGTAAGTGATGATCCTTTATTGACTATGGTTATTTTACTTACACCCAACCATCTCCCTTCATTCATTGAGTGGTAGAGAGAGAGAGTGAATCTTATAACCCCTGCCATTGTGGAAGGCAATTTAGCTTTGACTAAAGAGTTCCTCTTTTAATTTGTCAAAATAATGGTGTTGATGATTCCTTCTCTACCTCTTGCCTTGACTTCACATGCCAAAATGTATTTTCTATATGCACACAAAGTTTAATGACAAGATGGTTTTTCCTACTAGGCAAGGGCAACGTGATATTTCGATGAGATGGCTTCGCCATTTTTGGCCATTCCAGCTTGGACAATTTAATGCTTTTATAAGGACCTAACCAATTTATCCCCGTATGGAATGATTTGGGCCAAATCAGCTTGGTCTCAAGAATAACTAAACTATTGTCTTGGAGTTTGAACTGGGCACCACCAACCTCGAGCTACTTGCTGAGTTTCCTCATTTGCCCCCAGACAATGAGGTTGAAAAAAGCTCAAACGATTACAGGGCCCATAAAATACAAACCTCCCAAGAAATACAATGTAACTATAGGTTCCTGTGAAGTGGTTCGCATACCCTTACATGTTTTTGCTCCCTTAAATCTAGATCTTGTTGAAAAAGTGCACGTAATGGTAGCCGATCTTCTGTCTAGGATGAATCCCAAACTAGTTAGTGCGAATGGAGTATTAGCTGGTTTAGAAAGATGTCACCCTGATGATGATTTCACTATTTCTCAAGTTTATCCGTAATAAGTTACTCCAAAAGTTCCAACGGCGAGAGGTCCCATGACTATTACGCCTCCTCAATAAAAAAAAATTTGAGGAAGAAGTTAAGTCAGGTATGAATAATAATAACTCCAACTCCTTCTCCTCAAGGTTCCTCTAAGCATGTTTTAGATGATAAACTAGATGATGTTGTGGGAGTTGTTTCCATGCGTGATGTCTTTCTTGAGCAATCCTTACCAGATCAAGCAATACGTATTATAAGTGTTGGACTTGGTTCTTTTAAAGCACATGTATCTTTTATAATATTTTATTAGTTATTCTTTTACAGGATTTATCTTCAAAAATCATTATAAATATTAATGATAGCTCACGCTCCAAAGAACAATTAAGTCCAATCATTGAAGATACTTTCATTACACCTTCAATTCCCTTTTCCCCAATGACTAAGCTTACATACTCTATAAGGTCTCGTTCTGAATGTGCTGCTGATGGAGCTTCAAAGCTGCCTCTAACCAAAGATCCATTGGCAACTCTAAGTAAAACTCCTAAGCTTTCCATTCCTTCAACTCCTTTAGCCAGGGCAGAGTTATCTCTGATGGTGATCCTTCCAACTGCTTAAGTTGAGGTAAGTTTGGAATAGATCGTTATTGTTGCGATTATTACATCATCTAAGTATGTTGCATTATCAATACTTAGCTAAGGATTATAATTGTATGTGAGTGTAGTAGCCACAGTTGTGATTCCTATGGATAATCTTCTTTTTATCTGTGATACCATTGTTGAGGTAATTGCCTTTTTAGTATAATATTATTCTCTGCATGGTTTTTTATCAATGATTTTTATAAGAACATTGGTTTGTGGTGTTTCAGCCTTCCAGGAGTGAAGAGAGAGACCATCCACCCCTTCATATAAGGTTGATCCATCTTCATCCCCCCTTGGTGCAATAGTGGAACCTCAAGCTTTTTCTGGTAATCCACTAGTTCAAGCTTTAGGGGATGTATTTCCTCCTCCTTCTGTTGATGAGGAAACTCTTCATAAACATTTTTTATCGTTTATCTCAATTATTTCAAGGGTTTCTTTCAAAATTTATACTTTTTAAGTCAACTTAGTATCTTACTATTAAGGTTTCCCTAAAACAATTTACACTTTGTAAGTCAAGTTAGTAGCTTACTACTAAAGTTTTTCTCAAATAATTTACACTTTGTAAGTCATCTTAGTAGGTTACTACTAAGGTTTTTCTAAAAAAATTTACTTGTTATAAGTCAAATTAGTACCTATTACTAAGCTTTTTCTTAAAATTTACACTTTATAAGTCAACTTAGTAGCTTACTACTAAAGTTTCTCTAAAATAATTTACACTTTTTAAGTCAACGTAGTAGCTTACCACTACGGTTTGTCTAAAATAATTTACACTTTGTAAGTCAATTTAGTAGTTTACTGCTAAGGTTTTTCTCAAAATATACTCTTTTTAAGTCAACTTAGTAGCTTACTACTAAGGTTTCTCTCAAAATTTACCCTTTGCAAGTCAACTTAGTAGCTTACTACTAGGGTTTCTCTCAAACAGTTTGCACCTTATAAGTCAACTTCATATATAACTGTGAAGGTTTTTCTTTGTGGCTCAGCACCAATTATGCTAAGGTTTTATCCAACCTATATATTCCAACTGTTCTTGTAGCATGTTATAGACAAAAACCCTCTCGAGACACCTTCTATCATTGTGCCTTCTATTGTGGTGCATCTGGTTATTCCAGCTCGTTCTCACTCGTCCTCCCATGCTGACCAAGGTTCTAGAACCAATGTGCAAATTAAAAAGAGTGAGTCTAGTTTTACCTTCCTTTTCCAAGTATGTCACCAAGCCAGTAGTATAGACAGGTGATTGGGAATATCACTATCATTCCACTATCATTTTATTCTGTGCTTGATCAATTTTTGACTTCTCACCTTGAGAATTTTACTGTTGACTACATGAGACCTCATAACTTGGTAATGTTGTATCACCTCCAAGAGACTACTACCCTTGTAGTTGAGGTTGAGAATGTTTTAACATCTGCCTTGGATAGATTTGTACTAAATCGCTTCATAGGAACTCTCAGAGCTTTGGGAAAGTGTAGATATGATTTTTCTTGGCCGATCAACAAGTTGAGGGATCTAAAAGACCCTTAGCTGGTAGCTTGTCATTCTAGATATCTTAAAGCTATGGAGGATCTAAAAATAGATGAAGGAAAATTAAGAGAACTCATCCCTCGGCATGAGAAGTTGGATCATAGGGTAGCTGCAATAGAGGAGGCTTTAAATGATTCCAAAAGAGAGCGTAAAATTGTGTTCAAGCGAAGGGCAGAGGTTAAAGTGAATATTTTTTCTATATCTGAGCTGCAACAAAAGGTCGATCAAGATATATCTACCTGAATTCGGGTGGATTTCTTAATTGCTTCAAGATTAGGATTTTTGTTAGGATGAACTCATTATTTTGTATCTTTGGGCAATAGTCCCGTTTTTTAATTATAACTATCTCAAATTATAATGCAAAGAAACTATTTATTCTTGAATCTCACATGTACTACAAACTGATGTGCTTCTTCATATTTCTTCAAGTATTAGGTAAAAAAATGAAAACTACATGTTTATTTCGCAAATATGATATATTTTCAATCACTTGTTGTTAACTTTGAAAGGCCTATCATCTTCAATTTTTGAAATCAGATAATAATATGAATCATGTACCTCTTTAACTACATATGGTCCTTCCCAATTTACTGCAATCTTGGGCAAATGAAGTCTTCTAATATGATTAATATCACCTTCAACACTAAATTGCCTTCCATAAACTTCATTAGTTTCACAATGTTCTCATAGACTTTGGAGAGCTTCTTCGTGAAAACTTGAAAATGGTTTCTCGCATTGTCTCTTTGTTCATCCAGTGCCTCTAGTTGAACATGCCTATTTTAAGGAAGCATGTTACTTTGCAAGTCATATATAGTAGATGTTACTTTTAACTCCATTAGAAGAATTGATTAATCTCCATAAACCAAGGAAAAAAGTGCATAACCTGTTAGCTTCCTCTTCATTGTTCGATATGCCCAAGTCACTGTAGGTAGCTTGTCATCTCATGCTCTAGGAAAATACTCCATTATTTTAGCTAAAAGGTTAACCAAGGTTTTGTTTTTAGCATCTGATTAACCATTTCCTTTGGGATAAGTAACCTTTTAAGTGTGGTTAATAATTGAATAATTGTCAGTCAACATTGTCACTTCTTTGCTGATGAATGGAGTTCCATTATTTGAAAGAATGACCTTAGGAATGCAAAAAATGATAAATTATGTATCTTTAATGGATTTTACCACCACTCTTGCTATTTCCCTGTTTAAAGGTACTACTTTTGCCTACTTTGAAAAGCACTCAATTACCATGAGAATGTAAATTTTCCCTATATATGGAGGTTTAATTATCCCCACAAGGTCAAACGCCCAAGTATGAAGATGATAAGGTGTTGCCAATGAATGCAAATTGACCAATGGAGCATGAATTAAATTGTCATATAGCTGGCATGCTTTTCACTTTCAAATAAACTCTCTCGAATCCTTCTCCATTATTGTCTAATAATAACCAAGTGTCATAAGTTGATCATATAATTTGTCTCCTCTAATGTGAGCTGGATCGTGACCTTGTTTGAGAACTTTTTTTCTTCCTCTGTGGTGATGCATTATAAGGGCTTATTAAAATATCCTCACCGATAGAGCTTTACCTTTTGCAAGTAGAACCTTGGGGCTCCTCTTCAAAGTTCCATGGCATTTGATTTTTTTTGGAACAACTCCATCTATGATAAAATCAATATAGGATTGTCTTTAGTCCATTTGATCTTTTAGGATATTGCACTCAGGTGGTTGAAAGAAGATTTGACACTTAACACAAGCTTGTTGCTCTACTATTGTATCTTGCTTCATCGTAGGCCAATAATACCCCTATATTTGGATTTATCTATAGATAGAAATATCACCGGTCTCAAAATATTTCTCATGAGTTTTTTTAACCGTCTTTGAGATTTTTTAGGGTCAAGGCATCTGGTCAACCAACCATTAGTATTTTTTTAATATAAGCTTCCCTAAAGAAGGAAATATTATGCTAGTTCGATGATATTCATCGAACCATCTCTTTTTTATAACAACTTCCTTATTGCTCCTTTCTAATATGAGGCCTCATCTCAGGTAAAGAATTAAAACACAAAAGATAGATCAGTCTTGCGATGGATTACCAAACTTATTGACTCACATTTCATGGCTATCTTTTTCACAATTGTGGCATAGGAATCATCATTTTTGTTCATCGTTATTGGATGCCTCTCTACTTTGACTTCATAAAACTAATCAATTATCCTCTGTATAATTGTTTGATAAGTAGCTAAGATGAGGTGCTTCAATGTGTATTCACCATTCACTTATTTGACCACCAAGTTGGAATCTTATTTGATGAAATGCGAGAGAATTTCCCTTTGAAGGGACTTAATCAACCCTAGAATCAAATCTTCATAATCTGATTCATTCTTTAAACAAGGGAAATCTAACTTAAAGAATAAAGATATATCCTCTCTTCCTTTAAAATTACCCCATCTCCTCCCTTGCCTTTAGCCGATTAACCATCAAACTCCATCGACAATTCCTCTAAGTAGGCCTCATAAATGTTGGCTTGAAAATTATCACTAGGTATATCTTCATGAGGTAGTTAAAATAAACCTGAAGAAAAAATGGCCAGTAAATTTGGAAAGACTTATCTTTTGATAGCGCAAGGAACCACGCAATTTAGATCATATTCTGACAGAATGAGGAACAATCTTGCTATTCTCCCAACTAAGGTAGTACGTGCAAGTAAAAACTTAGTTGGATCATATTTTTTCATTATGTTAATAGTGAAAGATAATATATAATGCCTAACTTTTGATCCACGATGACTAAATCCAAATAATATATCTCGACACTTGCATGTCTTGCCTAAGGGCCATGGATAATCCTACTCAGGTAGTAGAAAAATCTCTATTGTCCATCAACATCCTGTACTAACAAAGCACTGATGGACCTTATCATGGAGGTTTGATAAAGAAACAAAGGCGCTCATGCCTTAGGTGTAATCATTGTTTGAGGAGAGGTGAGAAATTTCTTAATCTTGTCAAAAGTTTCATGGCGTGTTTACTCCCATTTGAACTTCGTGGTCTTTCATAACAACTCCATCAACGGGTGGGTTATGTCCGACAAACCTGGAACAAATCTCCTCAAGTAAGAAATCTTTTCTAGGAAACTCTTCAGTTCTTTCTGTGTCTTTAGAAAAGGCATATCAAGAATGTATTTTTATTTTCCTTAGTCTATCTATACTCCTTACCGACCAACCACAAAACCTAAGAACTTTCCACTAGTTATACCAAAGACACACTTGAGTGGGTTCATATTTAACTTGTAGTTTCTATATCTCTTGAAAACTTTTCTCAAGTTAGGTAGATAAGAATCCTCCTTCTTTGATTTGATGGCTAAGTCATCCACTTAAAATTCCACAATGTCATGGAAAAGGTCATGAAAAATAGTTATCATCATCCTCTTATAAGCTGTCCCCACATTTTTAAGACCAAAAGGCAATATATTATATATGAAATAATCTAAAGGAGTTCTAAAAGCTTTTTTCTCCACATTATCCGGGTCCATCTTGATCTAGTTGTAGCCCATATAGCCATCCATAAACCTATACATCTCATGACCAGTCATTGAATCAATCAAGATATCAATTGAAAGTAGGGGGGCTAATCTTTAGGGCAAGATCTATTAAGAGCTCCAAAGTCAACAAAAACTCAAATTTGTGTTTTATATTTTCCCCCATCCGTACAATGCTGGAAAACTAAATTTGGATGCTGAACTGGCTTAATAAATTAAGCTACTAGCAACCATTCCACCTCAACCTTGATTTTAAGGTCCCGTTTAGGCTGGTACGCTCTTTTTTACTGCTTAATCGGTATTTCTTAAGGTAGGACATTCAACTTATGGAAACTCACTTCTTGATCCAACCTAGGTATCTCAGTGTACTTCCATCCAAATACATCTTTAAATTCCCAAATGAGCTTTATCAACTCTAATTTCTTTGTGTCTTCTAGGTCTTTTAAAATGAAGATTGGTATGGGTAGGGGTGGTAAACGGATGAATACAAATCGGATACCATGTTTTCCATATTTGTATCTACTATCTGAATGTACTATCCGTATTCGTATCCGTTTGTATAGTTAAAATAACTATCTATATCCGTATCCGCTCGGATACCTCGGATTCGGATAATATCCATATCCGTTTATATTAATTGGCCATCACAAAAAATAATAATTAAAATATCCAATCCAATGAAATCCAATCCAAATAAATATGTAACAAAATTACTGCTTCCTAACATCAACAATTATGGATTCCGTAATAATTGTATCATTCCATAATGATAATATGGCTTAAAGTCATCCATACTTTACAACCATATAAGCTTAAAGCCATCCAAAAAAAATAACAGTCCCATTCCATGACAGTAGAAATAAATATGCACCTTTTAGATTAATCAAATTTATTGAGAATGATAACCTCATGGACCTTTTGTCTTCAAAACATAATTTTTATTTTTATAAGTATACATTTTTATTTTGCATATAATATACGTGTTGTTAACTTTAGTTCTCATTACAATTAAAACCATCTCTTTACTTTTATGTTTCTCTCTTACATTCTATTATGTTTCTCTCTTACATTCTTTTCTGTTTCTCTCTTACATTTATTTATAATTAAGGAAACTAACGAACAACCACATGAGAGTTTCTTTCTCATGTTTTGTACGAAGGAGAAATGAAACGAAGTTAGTTTTTTTTAGTGGAATATATGTTCTTTAGTTAGTGTATGTTGTGTGTGATAAGGTGTATTGTAACTTTAGTGTAACTCCATGATAATATTTCCAATAAAATAATAATACATGACATTTTATAATATACCCAATAAAACAATAACTTTAGGGTGTTTTTGTTTTGAGTGGAGTGTGTGTTTATTTTATTTTGGGAATAAACGATTAAGAATTTTTTTAATATTATTTTATTAGTAATACTAATACTAATATTATTAGTAATATTTTAAACATATGTTTGACGGATACGGATATCTGGTAAAACGGATATCTGATAAAATAGATACTCCGCATCGGATACGGATTATCCGTGTCGGATACTAGTACTATCAATATCCGTATCCGTTTTCTCGAATATTTTTAAAGAGTATCCATATTCGTACCCGTTTCCATATTTTCGGATAAATATTCACAAATTCGGATTCAGATATCGGACGGATGCGGATTTTCGAATATCCGTTTACAGCCCTAGGTATGGGTTCATTGCCATCCTCAACTAAATCCACCTTTTACAACTCTCAAACTTGTGGTTTCAGATGTTCTTGCATGCATTCAGGCTTATCTTCAACCACTTCCATATATTATTGAATGTTTGAAATATCAATGACAAGACATTATCATTGGTTAATAATAAAAAATGTGAAATTCTCGAATATGCCCATGAAATCATACGATCAAGAAAGGATTAACACTCCAGACGATTAAATCTTATTCATAGCGACCCGCTCTGATACCAATTGAAAAAATATAATGCCACTTAAGTTGTTTAAAATGTTTAAGATAGTTTAAATGTCTCTGAACAGTTTTTTTGAGAAACTCTTTTTTACAAAATAAATTACTAACACAAGATGTGTATAAAATATTATGAACAACATATTTTAGTTAGGTGACCAAGTTTTGAAAAACAAAACTAAGTAAAATTCTAAATCAGCACGCAATCAGAAGGGGATGAGAGGAAGATTAAACATGAAAGTACACAAGTATTTTAACGTGGTAAACCCCACCAAATTGGGGAAACATCCACGGAGGTCTCTACACCTCAAAAATAAAAATTCACTAAAAACGAGTTAACATGTTACAAACTATTAACAAACTAAACACATAATCAGACATATTATAAGTCAAGAATTTATACCATCTCCTTTAGGTAATTCTGAATTCTCTGAAGGCCCTGAAGTTGTTCTTGTTGTTCTCCCAGCTTTGTACATCTTCCTCCTTCTAGCTTTACGTCGATCATAAAGTCAAAAATCTCTCCACCAACACTGTTTTAATGTTGTAGTTTGAAAAGTGTATTGTGGTGTTCTGCCTAACACATGCATGAACACACACATACACACTTATACAGACAAATAATCCTACAAATTACATATTTCGTCTAAGATGATTTTAGGATTATGAATCTCAGTTTGTTAAAAACTTAGACTTCTAATTTTTTGTTACAGATCGAGTGAAAACCTTGATATTCAAAAGACCCAAGTTCCTATACACTTTCTTTTTATTTATTTACACTTCTATTTCACAAAATGTGAAAAACGAACTTGAAAGTGTAAACATCTCAAGATCTTTAAAATTTTTGAAGTCTGTTTTTCTCAAAACTTGAAACATAATATGGATTTGTTGGTACAAGTTTAAAAAGAACATTAAAGTATAAAAATATCAACAAATAATGATTTCTTGAAAAAGAAATCAACCTACACAGATCTAAGTGAGTTATATCGCAACATAAATCAGATCTACGTTTTCTATGAAACAGAAAACAAGATCCAACTATGTGACAAGTTGGAAAAGAGATTTAAGACTAGAGAGGAATGAATCTTGAAACACGAACAACTCTTAAACTCTCAAAGAAAATTTTCTGAGAAAATTTTGCCAAAGTTTGGCTTAATTTTTCAATTTCTCTCTCTTAATCTATCTCTATCTCAAACTCACTAAAAGATCCAAAATGTTAACCCCATTGCCTCTATTTATACTAAACAATGGAAGGGTCTAGAATCTCTACTCAAAAGAACGGTTGAGATTAAGTCTAGCCAAATGAAGTAAATCCAAGGGCTATAAACGCACTTAACTTAAACTTTGTCTAATTGGTCCAATTAATAAAGACAAGGATTGATTTAAACAACATACATACCATCAATTATATTAATCCAACAACTGATAAGAGTTCTGAGTTATGTGAGAGGCAACAAACACAATCTTGACAGATGACAACTAAAATGCGTGTTTTTGTTGTTATAAAAACCCAATTTTCTACCCCATAAGTTCTTACCTCTTTTGAATTGTACCTAACAAACTTTTTAGGAATAAAATGATATTACAAATAGTCCCAAAACATTTTAAAACCTTAATTTTAAATGTTCAGTGTTGGTATACTACTTTTGAGACTATTAGAGGAATTTTGATGTAGTGCATGAGGATCTTTGGTAGACTAGGATATGACTCTAATTTTGTCACTATTTCTAAATAGTCCAGCTCTAATCTTGTCTTCTCCTCTAAGTTGACCAAAACTGAGTTCAATTTACCTTATATTGACTTAGCCTCTGACGAGGACTATAATTTAGACAATTTGGATAATCACATTGACTTAATGTCTAAACAGTTTAAGAAAAATTTAAAATTTTGAAATAAAGTTGCAAATAGACAAGGAAAACCTGCTTATTCAAAGTTCTCTAATAATAGGCCTCACGAGAAAATACAGGACAAACACCAAACTGATAACCAAAACAAACCTGGAAAAGACCTAAAAATGTTGAGTGTTTTAGATGTGGGAAATTAGGACATATGACCAATGATTGTAGAGTGAATAAGAATAACAAAAACAATAGGTCTAATTTGTGCAAGACCTGGGATGACTCAAGTGAATCAGAAATTGACGAGCTTGATTCTTTTGACCCTTGTATGTCATTCTTTGCCAAAATCATTTACACTGATGAGCCTATGACTAGTACTGAATCTGATAGTAGTATCTCTAATCATACTATGCTGAATGATACTGTTCCTAATGGTTTATCTGCTTTGTTACTTGAGAATACTACTAGTAGTTCAAATTTCGAGTGTGTGAGTCAAAGGGAAGGTTCTATTGATGATGTAAATGTGTGTGTGAGTCCTAAAAATGAATCGCTAGGGGACACTGCACACTTAGTGACTCCCACGATGAAGACCACACAGATATTCACATATTATATACAAAAATCCTCAAGAAGAGTACTAAACTTGAAAAAGTGGTCAAGGACCTTCCTAGAAAATAGAAGCCCTAAGCCAAATGATCAAACATAATGCTTAAGAGTACACCTCTCAATGTTTAGATTATGAGAATGAGACTAAGACTGTTTCTTAAAAAATTAAGAAATTATCTGAATCAAATGAAATTCTAGAAAAGAAATATAATGGGACATTTTAGAATTGGAACAAACCAAAGAAAAGACATCAGCAGTCTTCAAATAATTTGCTAAATTTGAAAATAAATCAAACTATTTTGAAGCCTTTGTTCATGAAAGTAAAATCAATTCTGATGATAAAACTAGAATAGGATTTTTCCCCAATACCAACAAACAAACTAAAAATCTTGAAACTATATCAAGTTTGTGTCTGATGGCAAAAGACCTATTGAAACTTGTCCAAACTTTCAAGCTTTGAAAAATGATTTTGATTTGAAACATAAAATGATAGACATTGGTGAGGCCTGTACTTCTATGCTTAATGTTGAACATAAGGCCAAATATGTCTGTCCTCCCATAAGGAAATTCGAACCATCTTTACAACCCGTGCCCCCTAGAAATAAAGCTAGAGTCCAAACTTTAGGAAAATCCATGTTTAACATCTTTCTTAAGGATAAGCCTCCTACAAGCCATCCTTATTGGTCATATTGCAATGTCTATGGACATTATGTTGATGGATTATTTTCTAAACATCAATTTAAATCGGTCTTTAGTTCACCTGTCTATCATAACTTCAACTACCCTAGGAAATGCATAAATAACTATATTCTTCCTAGGCAACCAGATAAGAACTCTAACTATCGTAGTAGGAAGAAAAGATCTAGTACTAAAAGATCATTAATAAGAGGAAACCCTAAACTCATGATTAAACTAAATGCTCTAAGATTTGAGAAAAATCAATTTGCGCAAAAATCTTTTAAATAAAAGGCTAATGGCCGCAAATTTTACCATATTCGAGCTAATCAACGGAAATTTTTAAAAACCAAAGAAATTTAGGTTAGAAAAGATGAATTAATACCCTAAATGAGATGTAATATCGCGATCAGTACTTTGAAAGCCAAGCACATAACATCTGGATGGTATTTAGATTCAATATATTCTAAAGACATGACTGGTGATGATACCAAACTTTCAAAGAAAACTTGCTTCTCTGGAGATAAAGTTTTTTTTGGAGATGGGGTATCAGGCCAAATCATTGGTAAAGGGACACTTCATGAAAAAGGGTTACGTAGCTTAGGAGATGTACTTCTAGTAAAAGGTTTAAAAGAAAATTTACTTAGTATATCACAATTTTATGACTCTGACCATACAATCACATTTTTAAAGAGTAATTGCAAAATTTTAAATGAAAATGGTGACTGCACTATTACAGGACTTCGTACTCTAGATGACCGTTACACAGTTAATCCAAGTAATGAGGTTTGTAACATTGCAAGAATGGATGACAATGAGATTTAACATAATAGGTTGGGTCACATAAATTTTGATAGCCTTGGTAAATTGTGTTCTCAATAAATAGTTAGAGGTCTTACTAAGATAAAACTTATATCAAACATTCTTTGTCGGCCTTGCCCAGATGGAAAAATGGTTAAGTCTGCACATAGGAAAGCCAAAGATTTTTTTACTACTAAACCTCTAGAACTCATCCATATGGACCTAATGGGTCCTGGTAGAACGGTTAGTTTATGTGGTAACAACTACATATTAGTGATGGTTAATGATTTTACCCGTTTTACTTGGATAGATTTCCTTAAACAAAAGTCTGAAACCTTTCAAGAATTTCTAAAATTCTCCTACGTATTGAGAATGAAAAGGATAGTTAAGTAAATCGTATCCGTAGTGATCGAGGTGGAGAGTTTAAAGACTTAGAAGTAACTGAAATTGTACCTACAATGGATATCAACACAAATTTAGCGCTCCTAAAACCCCTTAGCAAAATGGTATAGCTGAAAAAAAGAATATGACTATTCAAGAAATGGCATGAGTTATGATTCATACCAAAAGCCTTTCTAAATATTTTGGGATGGAAGTTATTAGGACTTCCTGTCATATTATAAACTGTGTCTACGTTATAAAAGATACCAAACAGACTCCTTACGAACTTTGGTATGGCAAGAAACCTAACCTAAAATATTTTAGAACCTTTGGCAGTGATTACTATATGTGTAAGGATAGAGAACATTTGTGCAAATTCGAAAACAAATGTGATAAAGTCATCTTCTAGAGCCTATCGTGTCTACAATCTTCGTATTAAAACCTTGATGGAATCCATCAATGTGATTATTAATGACACTAATATTGAGAGTAAACCCATAGTACCAACTATCGTGGATGAGTCTAAAAATATTTTAAATTGTGACTCTCTAGAGATAGATGACCCCTTAACACTTGAGATCTCCGAGGTGCCTAACTGGGTTTCTAAAGATCACCCATTAGACAGCGTGGTTGGTAACCTTACTGAGCCTGTTCGTACAAGATCCTAACTCCGTAATTTTGCTCATTATGCATTCTTTGTGTCTCTCATAGAACCAAATAATGTAAATGAAGCCCTAAGTGACTCCTTATGGATAAGTGCTAAGCAGGAGGAACTTATTCAATATATCGCTCATAACGTATGGTATCGTGTACCCTGGCCAGAAAATAAAAAGGTTATTGGCACACGTTGGGTTTTTAAAAATAAAATATGAGACTGGGATGGTCATTAGAAATAAGGATAGATTAGTTTGCCAGGGCTACTCTCAAATTGAAGGAATAGATTTCATGGAAACATTTGCACCTGTAACTCGCCTTGTGTCTGTTTGCTTACTCTTAGCAATAACTTGTCATTTTTAATTCACTCTCTATTAAATAGATGTGAAATCTGCGTTCCTTAATTGTATTCTAACTGAGGAAGTCTATGTAAAACTGACCAAAGGGTTTATTGACCTTCACCATTCGAATCATGTCTTTCGATTGAAAAAAGGCATATATGGTCTAAAAAAAGCACCTCGTTCTTAGTATGATCGATTATCTACGTTTTTATTAAACAACGGCTTTAGGAGAGGTGGTAAGGATCCAAATTTATTTGTCAAACATGCTGACAAAACTATAGTTATAGGCCAAGTCCACGTAGATGATATAATTTTTGGATCTACATCCTTAAACGAAGTTAAAAATTTCTCCAAAGTTATGCATGGAGAATTTCAAATGTCTCTTATGGGGGAGTTACAATTCTTTCTAGGACTTCAGGTCAAACATAATTCCGAAGGATTATTCATTTCGCAATCCAAATATGCTTCAGAGATTGTTAAGAAATTCGGCCTAGAAAATGGAAAATATGCTTGGACACCCTTGAGTACCTCAGTAAAAATGTCCAAGGATGAATGTAGGAAATCTATTAATCCCACTCTTTATCGTAGTATGATAGGAAGCTTACTATACCTAACTGCCTCATGCCCTGACATTATGTATGTTGTTTGTGTATGCGCTATATATCAGAATGCACCTAAAGAGAGCCATTTATCGCGTGTTAAGCAAATAAAAAAATATGTTAAAGGAACTCTCAACTTAGGACTTTAGTACACAAATGACACATCCACTTCTGTAATTGGTTCCATCGATGCTGATTGGGCTGGGTGTTTCGATGACAATAAAAGTACTTCAGGAGCCTATTATTATATAGGAAATAATTTGGTAGGATGGTCCAGTAAGAAGCAAAATTGTACATCGTTATCCACCACTAAATCAGAATACATTGTGGTGGGAAGTTGTTAATTGCAATTACTTTAGATAAAACAAATGTTGGAAGATTATGGCATAATTGAAGATAAGTTGCATACCTACTGTGATAATCAAAGTGCAATTAATATTTCTCAAAATCCTATGCAACATTCTCGCACAAAACACATCAAGATTCGATATCACTTTATTGGTGAATTAGTAGAATCCAAGGAATTGGAAATTATATATTTTCCCACAGATCTTCAATTAGATGATTTTTTCACAAATCCTCTAGATAATTTAAGATTTGAATCTTTAAGAAAATATATTGGCATGATATATCTTAAATAAATATTTGGTGTGACTTGTTGATATTTGCTTATGAATATTTGTGCCTACCCTTTGTCCATTTGAGACAAAATGGGGGAGAAATTTGAGTCCAATTAGACATCTTTTTGTTCACTTCAGCTAAAAAACTTGATCTTAGGTATCTCATTTTAAGGAAATCAGTATCTCATTCATATAAGAATAATGTTAGGGTATTGATCTATATTTAGTTGAGTAGTGTAATTTTCTTTTTCTAGGATATGGGGTAGATAGAAGTTTTGTATGAGAATATGATATTTTATATTTTCTTGTATCCCTACGAGTCCTCGATGACTCAAAGGAGATATTGTCTCATATTTCCAAAGAGGGAGATTGAAGCACCCTATATCTTTAACTCACTTGAGTCTACATTATATAGGCGCTTGTCTAGTTTGGAAATAGTAAAAAATTAGAGTCATATCCTAGTCTACCAAAGAGCCTCAGACACTACATCAAAATTCCTCCAATGGTTTCAAAGATAGTATACCAACATCGCACCTAGGAATGCATATTTTAGGTTACATTTATATCCTTTTATGTGTGAGAGTATTAATTCTCATTAAAATAATTTTCTAATAATTTTTGGGATTTTTAAACAATTTTTAGGATTTTTTAAAACATTTAAAATTAAGGTTTTAAAATGTTTTGGGCCTATTTGTAATATCATTTTATTCCTAAATAATTGGTTGGGTAGAATCCGAAAGCGACAAGAACTTATGGGGTAGATAATTGGATTTTTATAACAGTAAAAACACGCGTTTTAGTTATCATCTGAGTCCTACACGTGTTTTCTTTACAACGGTTAAGATTGTGTTTGTTGCCTCTCACATAACATAGAACGCTTATCAGCCGTTGGATTAATTTAATCGATGATCTGCATGTTGTTTAACTCAATCCTTGTCTTTATGAATTGGACCAATTAGAGAGAGTTTAAGTGCAGTGCGTTTACATCCCTTTGATTTACTTCGTTTAGCTAGACTTAATCTCAGTCGTTGTCTTGAGTCGAGATTCCAGATCCTTCCATTGTTTAGTATAAATAGAGGCCAAGGGGTTAACGTTTTGGATCTTTTGGTGAGTTTGAGATCGTGAGAAAGAGAAGGAGAGAGAAAGAGATAGATAGATAGATAGAGAGAGAGAGAGAGAGAGAGAGAGAGAGAGAGAAAGAGAAAGATAAATTGCAAAATCAATCCAAACTTTGGCAAAATTTTCTCTGAAAATTTCCTTTGAGAGTTTGAGAGTTGTTCCTGTCTGAAGATTCATTCCTCTCCAGTCTTAAATCTCTTTTCCAACTTGTCATGTAGTTGGATCTTGTTTTATGTTTCATAAAAAACGTAGCTCTAATTTCTGTCAAGATATGGGTTTTGTGGTGAAATGTGTTTTTATAACCTAAGTTAAGTGTATTAATAAATGTTCCGATAAAGATTAAATGGATAGGTAAATGTTTAATTGATTAATGTCCATAAGGTAAGGAAAAAGGTAAAGTAAGCAACCTAAGTTGTTAAATCCATAATTAACACAAGAATGTGTTGTGAATTTTTTGTCAAAGGCTAAATGAGTATTTATAACACGGTGTTCGCATGTGTTGAACGCGTGGGTTTCAACAAAAATACTAATATGTATTGGATAAAATAAAAAGAGTGATTTTGATAAAGAAATGGTTCGTATTAAATCAGGTGTAGTGGTTTCAAATATTGAACCGTTTGTGTTAAATAAGTCAAGGAATGCTAAAATAAGGAAAGGAAGTCTATGAAAAATAAGATAGGGCGTAGCATTTCAAAGTTAATTTTTTTTTCCTTTCTCAATCTCACATTATGTGAACCCTAATTAGGGTTTGCATGGTCATTCTACCTCCCTCCTTCCTGGGGGTAGGCACATATTCTTCCCCTTCATCCCTCTTAGCCAACAACGAAGCTAGTAACTAGCGTACCATTTAAGCCATAAATAAAATAATGCAAAAAAAACAATGATCATTTGCTCAAGTTCTTGGATCACAAGAGAATAGAAGATATGCCCTACAGGAAATCACCTCTTACAAAGGAGAACCAACAATACTATATGAAGATCACAAGCTGCAAGAAATGTGAACACCATTCCATCATACAATAGTGGGGAAATTCTCGAATGGAAGACTAAGAATAGATGATATCTGTAAATTCTTCTCCTCCCCCCATCTAAAAGCCTCCTCTCATATTATTCTTATAGATAAAAAAACATGTACTGATAAGATTAGATCATAAAGAAGACTTTCAAAGACTTTAGTTGAAACATATATGGTTTATACACAGTTATCTAAAGAGACCTTTCAAATGGGATCTTGAGTTTCACCTTAATGAAGAATCTTCAATTATCCCATCTTGGATGCAACTTCCTCTCCTTCCAATTCACTTATACAATAGAAACGTTTATTCTCAACCGCACATGTGGTAAGCTATGTAATTAAAATAGATAACTCCATAGATTCACTAGCAAGACCAAGCTAGGCAAGAGTGTGCATATAAGTTGATTTAAAGAAGATTTTACCATCACGGGTATGGATTGGTAATAAAGAGAAAAGAACAGGATTCTAGACACCAATTGTGTATGAAGATCTCCCCTTATTTTATTTTTACTATGAAAAGAAAGGTCATTTACAAGACAAATGTTGCATGAAGAAGACGGATGAAGCAACAACCAAACAACCTACTCAAATGGAGCAGCAGACTAAAGATTAAAAAAAGAATGGGTTCAAAAGAATTTTGAAAATCAAGAGTTAGCAAAGCAAATAACTAATCTAGAAAAATGAGAAATAATTGTCGAGAAGAATAATAAAAAATTGATAAGGAAAATGTCAATTACAACATTCATGTTAAAAATATCTAAAGCTCAAAGGCAAGATGAAAAGAAGACTCATGGCATGGTAAAAAATGATATTTAAGTGGATGAGACCACAGAAAATGAAGGAGATCAAGATCATCAAGTGATTGCTAAGAAAATCCTCCGTCAAGAGTACTATTGGACCACTATGGTTCAGAATTTCTCTGCCTATGTTTGAATATGTCTCAAATGCCAGTAGTTTGCCAACCTCCAACACTTACCTCCTCGAGAATTATACAAAATGAATTCTCCCTGGCCGTTCTCCACCTAGGGCATTGTCATCTTAGGAAAGGTCACATCCAAAGCTTCAAATGGACATGATTTTATCCTAGTCTCCATTGATTACTTTACCAAATGGGTCAAAGATGAGTCATACGCAGTGTTGAATGCCAAGAAAGTGGCAAAATTTATCAGAAAGAGCATCATCTACCAATACTGGGTTCCCCACTAGTTAGTATCAGATAATGGGTTACACTTCGAAGCCGAGGTCATAGAGCTGGTCGACAAGTATGGGATTCAAAGACACAAATCTTATCACTACCGACCCCAAACCAATGGTAATGTCGAAGCTGCCAATAAAAAGCTCCAAGCCATCATCAGTAAAATAATCAAAAGTTATAGAGATTGGGTCCAACGGATCCCTTACACCCTCTGGGGCTATCGCAATTCATTCAGAACATCTATTGGGGCTACCCCTTATTCTATGGTATATAGCATGGAAGCAGTCTTACCCGTTAAGCTAGAAATAACTGCCCTATGCGTTATGCTCTGGATCAGTGTTAGTGAAGAAGACTGGCATTAGAGTCGCTGTGAAGAATTATAACTCTTAGATAAAAAGAGGTTGAAGGCTCTATACCATATATAAGGGTACCATCACCGCATAGCCCAATCATTCAACCGAAAAGTCAAGGATTGTGGTGTCAAGGAAGGAGACCTTTCCCTCAAAGAGATCATAGAACCCGTCTGGGAACCCGAGGGAAATTCAAGCCGAACTAGAGCAACCCCTAAATAGGGAAGAATTCTTGTCAGGTGGCACCATTATTCTCATAGACCTCGATGGGGAAGAGATGGAAACCATTTCAAAAATTTCTACACTTAATCTGAAATTTCGGTGCACTACGACTCTTCTCACCCCCCTTATATTCTATAAAAAAAACCTCTTCATTTCTCTCTACCCCGAACTACGTGGGGATTGATTCTCTCAAAAACCCTTTTTTCTTTCAAAATGGAACTCACAAAAAATTTCCAAAAACTACCAAAGGTAGGTAGGCAGCTCATACACTTTACATGGGCATGTTAGCCTTCTTTTTGACAAAATTCTATTATTTTATATCCTCCGAGAACGACAATCCATTTTATCATTTATATGAACAAAAGGATTATGTATGCCGTAACGATTGTTATATATAGCTTAAATAGAAAACTAATCTAAAGGCACAAGAAAATATGATCAAAATTATTTCTTATTTCAAATAAGGAAATATGACACCATTATATGAAGTTTCAATGAAGGGAGTTAAATAAACCACCCCTTTCACTGATCAAAACAGTATTGGAGCAACAACCTTATCAAGCTGCATTATTTAAAAAAACCAAAAAAACACACAAGCTCTCCCCCATCTTCACAAAAGCTTCACACAAATTACTCCCAACTTCACAAAAACATCGCAAAAATTATCCCCAACTTCATAAAATTCTATCCACAACTCCCAGAAGACCCAGCCTCATCATCATCTTCGACGCCAGGAGGTCCCCAGGTCTGCCCCACTAGTTAATATTCTGAATGTGTTTCATAGAGTGCTACACCCTAACTAGTTTGGAAAAAAGACTACCCCATTCCATGGTGTTGAAAAGAACAAACCACCTTTGGGCGATCTCTTCCACTAAGATCTCTTCTACCACTCGTTTCCACAACCACTCCAGATAGTCCCCAAACACATGCCACACGCTTCCTACAGATTGAGATGGATGGGTAGACAATAGGCGACTCTCCTATAAATAACCAAACATCATGCGCCGGGATTCCGTCAGGTCCTCCACTGAAAAGAAGTCTAGTGTGTGAGGAAGAACTATTTTCTCCCAGCCAAATTGGTGCAGAATCCATCAAGGGAAATAAAATGAAGTTTTTCGCAGGCCAACTAATCACGTATATAGATACTCTCCCAGCTCCAGAATAGGCTACAATTCTCTCCACTATGGTACCGATTAATGAAGACATGGGGATCCATGCTCCACGAACTAGTTGACTAAGATCTCTAGAGATGGGTCAAAATTAAAAAAGTATCAAGGAAAAAAATTTCACACACTCGTCAAGGGGTATTCAGGAGGAGCTACCAGACGGAACCTATCATAAAAAATATGAAAAATATCACGGGTCTCATAATCAAAAAATTAGAGTGACCTTCTCTCCAAGCGTCAAGACCATTCAAAGTTTTATCTAGTATCACCATCGTAGGACTACGGCGGTAACACATCCACACCATTATCGTAGTTAACTGTGGATCCACCATTAAGTCCCCTATCACCAGGAAAAGCCTCGTATTAAGGCCTAAAGCAATAGCTCCGGCAAAGCCAACATCACCAATACCTTTCACAATCAATCCCTCGCAACTGCTAAACGTCTAGAGCAATGATATTAACCTCCTCGAAGCCAAGATGAGAAGTATAGGTAGTGTTCCACCACCTCTCTCCCAAAGAACACAACACTGCAGTATAACGCAACGTCTCATCCAAAGCAATAGTTCCAGTAAAACCATTATAATAACAGTCTATTCAACACACAAGATTTAGCACAATCCAACAAAGGCGCTAAGCCTCACATTACAAATAGGCTTTCTATCCCCGCATCCATATACCAACCAAGTCGCCAAGGCCTTCCTCTATTCAAAAAATTCCAAAAAACTCATTTTTTCTACTTTTTCTTAACATAAATCCATTCAAAAGGGAAGCTCTTTTTCAACTAAGCCTCCGAGGCGATCTTCTACTCAAACATGACAAAAACATATTCAAAAATTTCTAAAAAACACAAAATTCGTACTCTTTCTCAAAGAAAAAACCGAGCATCAAATTAAAATTCATATAAAATAAGCCAATAAATCAAATATAATCAAATAAAATATGCATATCTATTTGCCTTGTTGGAGTCTCTTTCGAGGTATAATGTTGCTACATGAAGCATGCAACATGGTCAAAGCCGATCTCCCCTAGTTAACGATGAATATTTAAGAAAATCTTGAAGGGAAAGAACCATAATTGGATGTCACCTCATCTTCCCCATGACCCTCTCTCCTAGGTACCAGATGTACCAACACTCACACGCAATCAACCGTCGCATCTGCGCGTGCATGCTCGTCACCCCAGTACCCTGCAGAGTCACTCCCCAGGGATAGAAGATCACCTATAATATCCAATAGAGAATAAATACATACTCAAGAGAATCTCTTAAAGAGAAGAAATGCAGATAAAATCCCTTAAAATGATTCTACCTAGATCCCCCAACGTCGCCTGCACCGCCTTTTGTGTCACGCTTAACGTGCAATCCACCACTTTCTGAAAACCCTCGCAATCAATCCCCATTAGCTACTGAACGTCTATGACATCTCCCTAAATCTAAGATTAAAAGTGTGAATTATCTTCGTCAATAAAAATATTGGAACATTTCTTCATCAAGAAAACCATTTTTTGGGGCACTAAGACCCCTTACAAGCCCTTAATACCCCTAGAAGGATTAACCTTCCAACATTGCATCAACATCTAAGTCTACTACCATTCCCCAGTGGAATCTCAAGTCTTAATTCAATAATTCCCTAAGATAATACCTTCCCATTACCCGACATAATCTCTAGTCTAAAACAGTCCCCCATCGGAACCTTAAGATGCCCTTGCATAAAAAATCCCACATGGTTTCCTCAATGAAGTTATCCCCTCTCCAAAACTACAAGTTGAAAGAAGAGAAACTCCTTATATCAACTTTAGGTCCTCAGAATTGACCTCAACACGTAGAATTGGTCCTCATAACTTTAGGTCTACAAAATTAACCTTAACCCGTAGAATCGGTCCTTATAAAGTTAGGTCCTTATAATTGATCTCAACTCGCATAGTCGATCCTCACAACTTTAGGTCCTCATAATTTACCTCGACCCAAACAATCGGTCACTACAACTTTTGGTCCTCAGAATTAACCTCGACCCCCAGAATCGATCCTCACAACTTTAGGTCCTCGAAATTAACCTCGAATCGAAGTATCGGTCCTTACAACTTTAGGTCCTCAGAATTGACCTCGACCCACAAAATTGGTACCTATAACTTTAGGTCCTCAAAATTAACCTCGACCCATAAAATCAGTCCCTATAACTTTATTTTCTAACAATTGACCTCAACCCGCATAATCAATCCTCATAACTTTAAGTCCTCATAATTAACCTCGACATGCAGAATCGATCCTTACAACTTTAGGTCCTCAGAGTTAACCTCAACCCATAGAATCGGTCTCTATAACTTTAGGTCCTAGGAATTGACCTTGACCCATAGAATCGGTCCCTATAACTTTAGGTTCTCAAAATTAACCTCGACTATTAGAATCGGTCCTTACAACATTAGGTCCTCAAAATTGACCTCGACCCATAGAATCAGTGCTCATAAATTTAGGTCCTCAAAATTGACGTTTACCGGTAGAATCGACTCTCAATAATTTAATACCTATACCCCCAAATAGATCATCCATAGCATAACTTTAGGTCTTCAGAATTGACCTCAACTCGTAAAATCGGTCATCATAATTTTAGTCCTCAAAAGTGACCTCTAACCCTGAATCGATCATCCCCAGCATAAACTTTAGGTCCTCATAATTGACCTCGACCCGTTGAAATAACCACCCTCATCTTTTTGATCCACAAAATTGACCTCAAACACCCTCTCTCCTAACATCAATATGGTGTCTATTCCATGGCCTTCACTTATTCCTAGGTCACTCGTCATGGGGCTCTCTAGACACCTAACTCTAGGACCCACCTTAAGCATATCCTTAGATACCTATCGCCTCCTTTTTCACCATAAACCTTAGGTCATACTACGAGTATTGATATTGAGGATACTGAGCTCTCTCGAGCTCCATTTAACTCTGATTAACTGTCCAACTCGAGAAAAGCTCTTTGAATCCTCGAAGGTCTTTAATCCCTTTCCAACAGTCCATCACGTGCACAAATCGTCCTTACGGTATAGACGAATGACCTATTTTACTCTGAAGGGTCATCAGGCACTTTAGGTCACCGTTTGACCTTGGTCAACTCTTCAAATAGAGAGAATCTCTTTGGAATATTAAAAGGCCCTATATAACCTTTTTAACGATTTATCATGTGCATGAATCAGCCTTATGGCTCGGATGAACGATTTTTTTCTCTTTTATCTAAAGACAAACAGGGGATTCCAAGCCTAGTTTGAACACAGTTGATTCTCGAACCTGAGAGCGACCTAATGTATTCTTAAAGGATTCTGAATACCATTTTTACTAATTCATCCCGTGCGCAATTTGAAATTACGAATTGCGTTTTACGACCATTTTTCTAGAAAATTTTCCTGAGATTGTAGAATGGTAAACCCATTTCCCTGCCTATCGGAAGTGTGTCTGGGGTTTCCTGTCGATAGGCAGGTTAAGGATAATGTCCATCGTCACCCCTTTAACCCTATATAATGAGAGCATGAGCTCACTTCGAAAGAAACCTCATAAAGTGATCTAACCAACATTCTCTCAAAGTCCATGTGGTTTCCATCATAAAACATCTCCCACGCATTCCATTTCCATCCTTTCGTTACTCAATTTGGCAAATTCCATTCCCTCTCCTCCTACCACCTTTATCCACTTGTAAGAGCCCATTAACATTTAAAATCAACTTTAAGGCTTCAAAATAAGGTCCAAATCTTTCACTCCCTCTTTAAACTATTTGTTTTTCACATTAATTACTTAATTCTTATTTTAGCATTTTATTTTTATTAGACCGCACATATTAATATCCAACTTATTTTTAGTACTATTGCACATCATATAATTTTTATAAAAAAAACCCCAAAAAATTAAATAGGGTTTGGTTGTAAATTTCAAACGGGGATTTCTCACTACATTTCTCACACTAAAACATCCATTTTCCACACACACACATATAAGAAAAGTCCCCGATTGGATTTATTGGATAAACCCCACCCCGTGTTATGCGTAAACTATGTGGACTTTGATGGCGTTTTAGGCTACGTAGGCATCTCGGGAAAAATCCAATATTCCAGTTCTCTCCTATTTTCATTCATATATTACTTTCATATCATATATTTGTAATTCAAGCTTGTGTTTTGTCCACCCTACACCATCATTCTTCCATAAATGATCGGTGACCTCACAAATGCACACATTATATTTTGATTACTATTTTGGGAACACTCCAAGGATGATCTTAATCCACCTTTATCCATGATTCGAGTTGAGTAATTCCACACACTATTTGCAGATACATGCACACACTTCACGGGGTTATTAACGGGAAGAATAACACATGTCCATGAGAGACCAAATGGGTATCATGTGTGCCTAACACCTTCCCATTATGTAACTTAGTCCCCAAATCCTTTAATTATTAGTTTTGAAAGTATCAGTATGTCTTTGATGTTGTTCTTTTGAGGTAACAACATTTATTTTATTTGTGTTGTGAAAAATAAGCTGGAGACTCTATTTCTATACATCACCCCAATTGATGACGGCCACAATGACCATAATCGGTGGTAGTTGTGAAGCGTGATCCAGTTGTTGAAGCCTTTCAATTTGTGGAAGATATGGTGTGAAATCTCATAAGGCTGAATTGATGCATTAGGGCTGTAATATATACTTTCCCTCTATAAGTCATGGCATAGTTCATTGGTCATTTAGTCGGGACGAGATTTTTTTTCGTTGTGGGTTTTTCCTCGTACACCTTGGCGTTGTGACAAATTGTTTACTTTTTCTCACTTAGATTGATCCACCTAACTATTTAAGATCAAATTTATGTAGTTTACATGGTAAATAATTTTTCATATAAACCTTAGGCTTTGTCTTTGTTACCCTCACTTGAACTTAAAAGGAAAGCTTTATCACATTTTGACAAGATATTTTAATTTGTGTATGCATCGCCCATCTTGGTGTCAAGCGCATACACTCTTTAGTGGTATCATATTTAGACCTCTCCTTGTTAGATTTTATCACCTAAAGCTAGATCAAGTGTGTGTGACTACGAACATTTATGTGAATGACCAAATGTGAGAAATGATGGGTATCTATAAAGGTGATACTTTTCCAACACATATCATACCATCTTATATTTTGAATGACTCTAGAAGAAATGTTTCTGGTGATCCTATTAGGAATTGTAAAGGTACTTATCTAAGTTCTTCTTTTGATGCTCTTGTTTGTCGAGAAAACATTTAATCCAAAAATAGTGTTAAACTTTCTATGAGAGTGGAGCTTTTGGAATAAGAAAAATCCATCAAAGAAAATGAAGACCATGAATCTTCTCGTCAATCTTTTGATATGGAAATATTTCCTAATAGAATTACTGGCCTTAAATATGAGAAAACCAAACTTGTTAATGATATTACTTCTACTAAAAAATAGAATTAATTTTTACAATTTATTGATGCTCCGGTTCATTCCCTATGCCCTAATGTTAAAGCTCTAGACTTTAATGACTGCTTATAATTTCTTGATGAAATAATTTAAGATAAAGAATTACCTTTAGTTGAGGGAGAATTTGTTTCCATATTGAAGAAATAAAGATATGATTTGAACATCCTTGTGTATACTTTGAAAGTGAAATTCCAATACAGTCTTAATTTTAGTGCCAAAAATTTTAAAAATTGAATATCTATATTTGGAACTAAATTCTAACTATTGTGAATTTCCTAGAAGAAAGACTTTAAATTCAATGACAAATCATTCATCTTCAATTGATCATGGTTTCGAAAACTTTCATAAATCAAAGGAACATGATAGGGTGGAAATCTTGAAATAGAAGCGTAATATGTCTCCCCCCATTTTGCAAAGATCATAATCATCGTGATAAAAGAAGTTTTAGATATTCTACTTGTTTTTATTAACATAAAATGGGTCACCGTAAATTTTACTTTCTTCAAGATGAAAAACGTTTAACAATTTGGCAGGTTTGCTCCTAATACCTTTTCTCCTATGCCTCATACTAAATTTTTTAAATATGATTATTGTAATAAGAAATGACATTTGAGAAAATTTATTATTTTTTGAAGTCGACATTGTACTCTGGTAAGATGAATGCTTTGGGAAACCAAATGAACATTTTTGTCTTCTTCAAGGATAAAGGGGCAAAAATATTGCTATTATGTCCAAGGTTTAACCTACTCCCATTTGTCATCAAGTTAGACAAATATGGATGAGAAAGGGTCATTATCATATGGTAGAATTACAAAGTAGATATGATATTTTGATGATATTCACAACTTCAACTTATTACAATGTATTCTTCTTGTGCCTAGTATTCTTTAGAACGATGCTTTGTTTTCATATTTATTTCTAGATACTCTTATGGTTGTGTTCTTATACATAAACTTGCTAAAATGCGAGATTAATCTATTTGACTTGTTTTCAAATGATGTTTGTGTCTTAGTTGTGTCTATGACTATAAACTATATACCTAGAATTTCAAGGCTATGAAAACTTATGATTTTTTAGGCTTAATTTATCTTGATTGCACGCTATGACTCATTGCACTTATAATGCACTACATTTTTTAGCATTATCAACTGAAGAACAAAACACTTTTGAGTAATGCTTTATGGAATTTTGAAAATGTTTGTGTCTTATACATAAACACTTTTAGCCTTAGTGCTTGTAAGATTTATATCTTCATGGTTGGAGTCTAAAATGCTTTATATTAAAATCCTGAGAGATGGTGTGGTAAGGGATACAAGGGATTATGAGGACTATCTATATTTGGAAATAATTCTCCACCTTTAGTAATGAATGTGTGAAATCTGCCACATGCAAGATTCATTTTGAAAGCGATTTCTAGAATATTTTATCTATCCAAAATTGAGTAACATCAAGGATATGCAAATTATCTTATTACGGAAGAAAAAAAGTGTATGTCAAAGATTTTACTTTTCAAGGGAAATGGGACGTTTTTAATAAAAATTATTTCCATTTTGAGATTTCCTAGGAAAACTTATCTTTTTCTATTTGTTTCGATTAAATCTGAACAATTCTCAAATTTGTACTTTTTATCTTCCACGTGAGTTATCTTCTATGCCCTCTTTTGAATTAACTTGAAACTTGAAAAAAATATTTTAGTATCTTGGATATTCTTTGTTTAGAGTGCTTCGAATAACCACGAAGACTATCTCTCTCCTTTTCGACATACTCTAGCTTCTCCCTAAGATTCTGCTCCCGTGCCTTAAGATCCTCAATTAAAGTATCATTATGTTCTATGGCATGCTCATTCAACCTAGCTTGTAATTTAGAGTTAGTCTTTTTCACATCCTCGACATACAACTTATTAAATGCAACTTGTAACTCTTTCACATCAACCTTCTCTTCCTCACTCAATCCCACCTTACTCACTTGGGATTCAATGGCCTCAGAAGTGTCCTACAAATGAGAATCTTCATGGGAAGATTTATCGTCTTCACTCATATGACATACCAAGGAAGAAAAAAACTTACTCTTATTGGGGGAACTCTCTCCCTCTTCCGTATCATTATCACTTAAGGTGGCATTATAAGCTATCGATTTCTTACCCGCTTTCTTAAGTCTAGTGGGACACTCGGTAACTTTGTGACCATAATCCTCGCACCCAAAACACCTATCTGACTCAAACTTATTATGTTTGTCACTTTCATCTTTAGGTGTGGGTTCAAATTTGTTGTTCTTGAATTTCTCAAACTTTTTGGCATCATTCAATTGCTTTTGAAACTTGAGATATTTGTTTAATTTTTTAGCCAACAAGGGGACATCCTCAAAATCAAAATCGGAATCGTCATTCAAAACATTAGTTTATTCCATCTAGGCTTTCAAATCAATGCCCTTTTCTTTCTTTGGCACTTGCTTGGAGATAAAAATATCAAGTTCATAGGTTTGTAGGTCACCTACAATCTCTTCAAGTTTCATTGAATTGAGCATTCCTAAGGACTTTGAAAAAGTCACTTTTGCATCAAACCTACTTGAAAAGATCTCCCAATTTTCTTTATGACACGGTTTTTGGGAATCCTCTCGCCTAAGTTAAACGAAGAGTTAACAATATTAGACAATCTAATGTAAAACTCATCAAACGACTAACTATCTAACATTTTAATCTTCTCAAACTGTGTAGTGAGGTTTTTTAACTTAGACACCTAACCGTGCTAATTCCCTCATGGGTAAGTGAAAGTGTATCCCAAGCGTCTTTTGAAGTTTTACTAGTCATAATTCTATTATACTCTTTCGGTGTGACATGTGAGGAAATTACGTGCAGACCTTTAGAGTTGTACAGTGCAAGCCTATGTTCAGCATCAGTCCATGACTCAACGGGTTTCAAACTAGTGACCTCACCTTCTCGTGTGACTAGTGGTGTCCAACCCTTTTCAACTTCTAACCACACACGCTCATCAATAGATTTTAAAGCACTTCTCATTCGTATTTTCCAATAAGCAGAATTTGTGCCATCAAAAAGAGGAGCACGAAAACTTTCAAAACCTCCAAAACTCATGCCAAAAAACACAAGGGATTAAACCAAATAAAAACATGTTTCTAGCTCTGATACCAATTTGATGGTTCCTTTTAATCTCTTATGCGAAAAGTGTTTTAAGGATGACCAAAATAAACTATATTTTTGTGAAAAAACTTTTTCCAATTTTTCATTCCCACCAAGTTGTGAACAATTTCTAACTTAACCAAAATTTATCTTGATTAATCCTAACCATCCATCTGGTGATAAAGCAAGTAAAATAAAGTAAAGAATACTCACAACTCCGGATGTACGAGGAAAACCATAAATAAAAAACCTCGGACGTCTCGAGCTAAACAATCGCTACGAATAAGGTTTTACAAAGACTAATGATAGTCTCACTCAATGACTCGATCCACCCACGAGACTTAACGCTCCTCTGATCATCAACCACTCCTCTCAGAATGTCCACGCAGAAAGTAACCTTCTCCTACGATGCTCGTCCACAACACACGCATCCACGTATGTCTCGGTATCCACCGATATGGCTTTATGTCATCTACGATGTTGAATATGAAAGTAATCTTCTTCGCTTCTTCACCGCAAAACCCAACAATTGTACTTAAAGTAAAAACTTCTTCCTAGTGTAAACAAGATCACAGAAAATATGCTAATGATAACTCGGATCTTGTAAAACTCAAAGGATGTTTTAAACTTGAAAAAACGTTTGTAAACATATGTGCAGAAACTCTCTAGTTCGTATACTATTTTTGCAGAATGCACACCACGAAATCTAAAGGAAACACTCTTGTATATATTTTTCTTAAGGAAATGGTTCATTCGAACGAATAGATTTGTCGCGCGAAGGAGATGACTTGTCGTTCGACAACATGGCATCTCGCTTGAACGACAAAGTGTGTCGTTTGAACGATGCACGAGATTAGAGTCGTAATTTAAACCAACTCTAATTAGACCTTATCGGATGAAAATGAACTCTAAACAGTTTCAAGCACTTCAAATATTTTAGAAAAAATTTATTTATTAAAAATAACATCCTTATCTTTATGAAAATTAATTCCGAGTCCCATTAATAATATTCATTCATACCTGAGTGATCTCGAAATGTAATTAAACTTTGAAGACGAATAAACTGCACCAAATAAACTTCGGTATGATTAAATTCCTTGAAGATTTACAGCAATGTCTTCAATTAAACTTCGACACGTCATAGTCTATGTGGAATCGTGACAATAAAAATCGGCCTATGACTCAAACGTGTTTTGTTCCGAGAATAAGTCAAAACTACATTAAGACTCAATTAGAAAATTTGTCCTTGCAAATCTCCCCTTTTGACGATTCCGAGACAAAACCAACAGTGAAATGCCTAAGTCGGATCGTCAAGTCATATGATGACTAAATCCCATACCATAAACCCCAAAACAAAAATTACAGGACAAGACTAGTATAATATGGTCCGATAAGAATGAACTGTCTCTGAATGTCTAAATGTGATGTAGACTTGAAATCTCCAATCTCTTTAAGCATACCTACACACATGATACACACAAATACCCAGTGAAGTATGGAGGAACAAATGATATAAATCATAATGAAACATGTGAGAAAGATATTATGATACCAATTTGAAACACAACAACTTTTAAATCTAGATATTAAATATGCACGCAAATAAGATACCAACGTAGATATAAATGTGTGCAACAAATAAACATAGTGCTCAACACAAATCTCCCCTTACAGCACATACATATCTCCCCCTTTTTGTCTCAAATAGAAAATCCGGTGAAAAGATAAACTACCTAGCATGAGATATACTAATATGTAGCATATCTAGGTAAACATAAACAACCAGCTAATTACGATGAACAATATCAAATATGTAGCTACCAAACAATCAAATCACACAATATGAATCAACAATCTAAGTAGATGTGAATAAATGACCCCATGCAATAAAAGATGTAATCATGTGAATTTCAATAAGAACAATCAGTTCAGAAACAACCCAGTAACAAACTGTGAACAATATGCCACAGGGTACTGAAACAAAATAGACCAGAAAACCAAATAGGTCGCTCAAACGAAACTCCTTGTAGCTCGAACGAGAAGGCTTGTCGTTATAATGATAGCTTCGTGCGACACACATAGGTCGCTCGAACGAAATCGATTCTCGCTTATAAGAGAAAATGAAACTTTCTCAGAATGCTTAGAAAATCAAACATTTTTGCCCAACAAAAAAATTTCTGTAAAAAAAAAACAGGAAGGGACTGATAGATCCAAAACAATGCCTTTTTAGTAGCTAAAATAGAAAAATCAACAAAAAAAAGAAGTTACATTCTAACAAAGTATCAATGTGCTCAAACAGGAACATGGAATATATGGGTGTGAACTACAACAAATGAATCACAATTCGTCAAAACGATCAAGAAGCTCTAATTGATAGCAATAAATCATCAAACTTTATTTTAGACATATACGACAATTAAAGTGTGAGCTTAATGAACTAAACAGTCAAACATGTACATAAATCTGAAATTTTGACGGTTCTATAAACAATAGCGTAATGACATAATCTTTCAATGTTTAGGATTTGTGGTGCAAACCCGTTTAAATTTTTCCATCCGAATTCCTTCAAATATATCTTATTATCTTTTGAATGAACATAAACTACTTTGGCCCAATTTTGGTATATGAATCTTTTTATTGCCTTCCAATTTTTTTGGGCTCTTTTAAACGGTGGCTTCATGATGAGTCTATTTTACACTCTCGTACCCCTTTCCCATGAACACTCACCATTTTTTTAATTACTATCCTGATGGTAAACGGTTCTTACATGCACATATCCTCCTTAAGTCTACTTACGCATAGATGAAAAAATTGAGATAAGAATGTCTCACCAAACTTAAATATGTAAGAGATGTCAAACATCCATATAAACTCGTGCATGTGTGAAAAGATGGCATATATACAAAGTCGAATCAAAATTCATATCAACTTCGAAAAAAGACCATAATACAATGATTAAGATCATTTTAAGCACAACGATAATTTTTGAATGTAATAAACCAAAAATCTTTTTGTATTTTTCAAATAAAACTTAATAAATGAAAAAACATAATACAAAGTGATACACATACACACTCAACCTTTAGATTTAGCATGGGGAGAATTAAGTGCAACTGAATGAGAACCATCAAGTTTTAGTCCTAAAGCCTCTAAGTCCAATTTGCTAACCCAAGTAGGTGTCACATAACGGAACCGACATGGATTTATTCCTAAACTTACAAGGATCATTCCTAAGGTCATAGAAAAAATTTCTAAGGTGACCTTTCCTACCGCAATGTGTGCAAGTGTAAATATGACAGGAATGATTACCAAAATATCGACCTCTCCTCACGTTCCTTGTGGGATCTCTCACACATTTGGTATTGACTTTTGGAATGGGAACTCTATCGTCATAGCCTATACCAAACCTATCAGTTTTGACTTGGACGGTGCCTAACATCATATCTAACTTTTTTGATTAAGACTCCAGGTCAAAATTAACCTTACTTGAGTCTTTTAACTTCTCCTCCGACTCACTAATACTAGACTCAAGTTCACTCCTAGACTCCTCAAACTCTAGCAACTCCTTTTTCAAAGTCTGTATCAAACCATGGAGACTTTCTCTCTCCTTTTGGACATACTCTAGCTTCTCCCTTAGCTTATTCTCTCGTGCCCTAAGATCCTTAATTAAAGTATCATTATGTTCTATGGCACGCTCATTCAACCTAGCTTGAAATTTCAAGTTAGCCCTTTTCACTTTCATGGCCTCGACATACAACTCATCAAATTCAACTTGTAACTCTTTCACATCAAACTCCTCTTCGTCACTCAATTCATCCTCACTCACTTAGGATTCAACGACCTCGAAAGTGTCCTCCACGTGAGAATATTCATGGGAATATTTATTATCACTGCTCACATGGCATGCTAAGAAAGCAACAAAATGGATCTCATTGGGGGAACTCTCTTCCTCTTCCGTATCACTATCACTTAAGGCGGCATTATAAGCTATCAGTTTCTTGTCCTCTTTCTTAAGTCTAGTTGGACACTCGGCAACTTTGTGACCATACCCCTCGCACCCAAAACACCTATCCGACTTAACCCTATTAAGTTTCTCACTTTTATCTTTAGGGGTGGGTTCAACCTTGTTGTTCTTGAATTTCTCAAACTTTTCGGCATCTTTCAATTGCTTTTGAAACTTAAGAAATTTTTTGAATTTTTTAGCCAACAAGGAGACATCCTCAAAATCAAAATCATAATCGTCATCCAAAACATTATTTTCCTCCTTATAGGCTTTCAAATAAATGCCCTTTTCTTTGTTTGGCACGTGCTTGGAGGTAAACATATCGAGTTCGTTGGTTTGTAAGTCACCTACAATCTCTTCAAGTTTCATCGAATCAAGCATTCCTAAGGAGTTTAGAACATTCACTTTTACATAAAACCTACTTGGAAAAGATCTCAAAAGTTTATTTATGACACATTTGTCGGGAATCCTCTCACCTAAGTTAAATGACGAGTTGATAATATTAGACAACCTAGCGTAAAACTCATCAAACGACTGCCTGTCTAACATTTTAATCATCTCAAACTGTGACAACCCAGATATAATTATGATTAATTATATTTGAATCATGGTTACCTTACTATTAATATATAATTTTAAGTTAGTATGTTAGTCAAATACTACCTTCATAAAGCATGAAATATTGAATTAGTTACAAACACCAAATTTTGAAGCTTTCGGTAAGAATGGTCATGTTGGAGACTAGTTTTAACTATCATAATATAACAATTGAGTTGCGGTAAAAACTAGATAGTTGTAGATATATGAGTTAAGTTTGTAAAAAAAACGGTGAGTAAAACAGATGTCCGAGTACTGAGTTATGCTGAAATTACAAAACAATGGGAAATCTGTCCATTCCCTTTTAGTGGTAATTTGTCTTTTAGTAAACCAAATGGTTTACTTTGATTGGTTGGAAAGGAGGGCTGAACTTACCGACTCAAACCTCTCCATTTAACCTATTTCTTCAGCAAATTTAACCCTTGGTTCAGTTTTAAGAGTTTTTAGCTTGAGGAAAGAGAAAGTAGAAGTTTAAGGAAGAAAGAATTCATACTAAAGCTAGGAAAAATTCCAAGAAAATCTTTAAGGTGTTTTCAAGTTATAATTATGTGTTAATATTATTTTAATCTTTTATTATACCTATTTCAAAGCATATAAATCATGAATTAGTGATTTAATTTAATCCTCCTTTGTGATAATAATTAATTATTCATATATGAGAAAAGTGATGTTTGTAGGCCATATTGCTTTGTATTGAAATCCTTTGTATTCAAACTTGCATATATTCTCGTGTACTTACTAAAATTGGTAAATTCTGATTGTATAAAAAACTAGACTCATATGTTGATATCATATCTGAAAATTATAATTTAAATCCTTGTGGTTAGACCTTGGTGATGGTTTGAAGTTGATATATAATTGTTGTCATTAGGGTTTTTGCTTACATAACCTGACTTTGATGTGCCATTTAGTATAGTGAATGAACTCAAAGAATTATGAAATTTTAATATTGTATTATTGAATATGTTTTCTAAAATTTGGGGAAGTATCATGGAAATTTATGATTTATAAAAATTATGAAAATTCTTAGAAGTTGACTGAACGATAGAGGGGTCATTAGGGAAGTTTTGTTAGGTAGGGTAGAAATGGGCATATCTTCCTCTAGAAAAGTTGAAATGATGTGCCGTATTTTGTGTTGGAAACCTAATATAATGAGGATTGGATTACCAAGAATAATTAAAGTAGGTTTGGGAAATAATTTGGATATGTTAGATATAATAACATGTATCTAGATGGGACTTCATTTATGATGAATGATTTGAATAAAATCATATGATGCTTATGAATTGAGTTACGTTTGAATTATTCTTTGGATTTTTAATATTCTTTTGATGATACTAATATTGTGAGAATGATAGGAGAGGAAAAATAACCGATTGAACAAGTGTCGGACAAAGGAAAAGGAAAAGCCTGATAAGTTGCCAATTTGAGTGTATTTATGATTATTTCATATGAAGATATGAAAATGACATGTTGGATTTGAATATATCTCTAAAAGTAGGATTTGTTGAATACTTCGGTATTCAGAATTTGTTTGGATATTTAAATATCTAGGATTGGTTTGGGTCTTATGATCCAGGATTGGAATTGGACAAAGATCCAATGATTTTTTTTGTCTCGTGACGAATATTTGTTGGAACTTATGTTCTAGGATTTGTTATTGCCAACTGGCAGGACTGTTTAGAATTTATATCCACAAATTTGATATAGAACTGTTAATTCATTGTCGGGAAGGAGTAACTCCCCAAGATTAATGCTTACGGTTTATATTTTGAACATTGTTAGGTTTGTACGTTGCCAGTTAGGATACCATATAATGGGCGATTTTGAGAATTGCACCGGTAGAGAGAGCTGGGGTTTACATATGGGGATTTTGTTATTGTCAAAATGAAGATTTTGATACACTCACACAGTGTATGTATTGCGTTAGCATGGTTTTATTTGATGCTTGTAATAGTTAATTATAGTATTGTATAATCGCTAATTATGACTCTGATGTTGATTAAGTCATGGTACAAGAACAATATGATATTCATTATGCACATAAATATTGATAAGTGGATTATATTTCAAATGGACTGAAGGCCATGATTTACTTTTTATGAAAATACATAATTAGAATGGATTTGGGTTCGGGGTATGACAATTAGTAGTATTAGAGCATTTAGGTTATAAATTCAGGACGTGTGCAACGGTTAGATGGTAGTTATTGGTTGCTTTGATATTGTTGAATTGTTTATATACTAACTAATAGTTTAGTATTGTAAACTATTTATATTGGTTGTTTGAATTTTGTTATATTACATATAATTACAGAAAGAACCTGGGAATGAACAACATAGGGAGGAAGGAGTAGCTTCTTGTATAAACAATACTGAAATAGAGAAGAGTGTTACTGGAAGAGCATGAGCAGCCTGCATAGATGAAAATAATGGCATAAGCAATACTGAGCATGGCAGATCAACAATAAAGAAATATGGTATTAATGTCAGAGCAACAGACTAAATATCTTGAATCAAAGACTGTACCTAGAATTGAGAAAAAGGAAAGGAAGAAAATGAAAGATTCCATGCATGAAAAGTTCCTGAAGTTTAATCCTTCAGAATATTTATGGTAAGTGGAACCTACAGAAGCTGAGATGTGGGTCAGAGATCTAGAAACCATTTTTGTAGTTATGAAAGTTCTAGATAACCAGAAAGTAAATTTGGTTGTGTTTAGGCTGAAAGGAGAGGTCAAATATTGGTAGGAAGCTAGAAATCATTTGGTGCCTACTGATGTTATTAATTGGAGTAAATTTATTAAAGGTTTGTATGTTAGGTATTTTCCTAAAGTTTATAAGAGGGAAAAAGTGAGGGAATTTATAAACTTGACCTAAGGGAAAATGTCTATGAGGGAGTATGAGGCTAAATTTACAGCTTTGTCTAGAATTGCTACTAAATATGTGGAGGATGAAGAAGATAAATGTAGTAAGTTTCAAGAGGGACTAATTTGGACCATTCAAAATAGAGTGGCTACTTATAAAGACATGATAACAGAAGGCCAAATAAACCAAGGGGTGGAGAGTAGAGAGAGTTTTAAGAAAAGTAGATTCGACGCATCTCAGTCTAAGGGAAGTGAGGGTGGAAGTGTTAAGATGGAACCTCATAAATTTCAGAGAGGTGGTGGAGATAGTGGTAGAGGTCAGGGGAGATTTGGCAGAGATACCAGGGGTGGAGAATCTTCTACTCTGGTTAGGAGGTCAGGAAGAGGTGAGTCACCGTCGAAAGTTGTTACATGTTTCTTTTGTAAATAGGAGGGGCATTATAAATTTGAGTATCCTAAGCTTAAAGGAGTGGAATGCTACCATTTTCATCAAGTGAGCCATGTTAAGAAGAATTATTCGCAGTTCACAGATACTCCAGCAACACCTAGTGAAGCAGCAAACAGAGTGTTACCTTCAGGAAGTGGAGTGAAAAGCATGGGTAGGGGACAAGTTAGTGGTTCCAGGCCAGGTGGATGGATCTTTATGATGAAAGATGCTCATATTACCCCGGATATGGTGACAGGTACACTTTCTGTTACTAATAGAAGTTCTTATGTTTTGATTGACCTTGATTCCACACATTCTTTTGTGTCCTATGCTTTTGCTATATACCCGAATAGCCCGCGTACTCGTTTAGATGTGGGGTTGGGTATTTATATGCCTATGGGGGATATGGTTATAGATGAATATGTTTTTTGTGATTGTGTTTTGATGATGGGGGTTAGAGATACATTTATAGATCTACTTCCATTGGATATTTCTGATTTTGATATAATTTTGGGAATGGATTGTTTATAAATATCATGCATCTATGGATTGTTTCTGTAAGATTTTTTTAATATGCCTAGTGATCCTGAATTTAAATTTGTGGGGGAAAGGAAAATTATTCCCAGTTGCATCATCTCTGCTATTCAGACGAGGAAATTATTGAGTAAGTGTTGTGAGGGTTTTATTGCATATGTTCTTAACAGTAGGAATGAGGCTTTACAATTAGTCGATGTTCCTATTATACGAGACTTTCCAGAAGTGTTTCCTAGTGAGTTTACTAGGTTACCTCAAGAGAGAGAAGTTGAGTTTAGTATTGAATTGGCACCGGAGACAACCCCTATTTCTATAGCACCATATTGAATGGAACTTGCTTAGTTGAGAGAACTTAAGATACAGTTGCAGGATATACTTTATAGGGGTTTCATACAACTTAGTGTATCTCCATGGGGTGCACCAGTTTTATTTATGAAGAAGAAAAATGGTACCATGCATTTGTGTATTGATCATAGGCAATTGAATAAAGCTAAAATTAAGAACAAGTACCCTTTACCTCGTATAAATGATTTTTTTGATCAGTTACAGGGCACTAATGTGTTTTCAAAAATAGACTTGCAATCGGGTTATCATCAGTTGAGGGTCAAGGAGAGTGATATTTCTAAAACTCATTTTTATACACTGTATGGTCATTTTGAATTTTCGATGATGCCTTATGGAGTGACTAATGCTCCAGCGGTATTTATGGATCGAGTACTACATCCTTTTGTTGATTCATTTATAATAGTTTTTATTAATGAGATTCTGATTTACTCACGTGATATGGTTGAACATAAAAAGTACCTCAAAACTGTTTTGAATGTGTTGAAAGATAAGCAGTTGTATGTCAAATTTAGAAAATGTGAATTTTGGCTATCACAAGTTGTATTTTTAGGCCATATTATTTCTGGAGATTGTATATGTGTTTATCCCAAGAAAGTAGAAGCTATTGTAAAATGGGGTGGGCCCAATAATGTAACTGAGGTAAGGAGTTTTTTGGGTTTGGCTGGGTATTATAGGAGGTTTATAAAGGGATTTTCTTTGATTGCCTTGCCAATGACTAAACTAACTCGAAAAGATGTTAAGTTTGAATGTAATTGTGATTGTGAAAATAGTTTTGATGAATTGAAAAAGAGGTTGGTAACTGCACCTATTCTTACTATTTTGCATAGTGGAGATGGTTTTGTTATTTATACAGATGCTTCATATTAGGGGTTAGGTTGTGTTTTTACACAGCATGGTAAGGTTATTGCTTATACTTCTCGGCAGTTGCGTACACATGAATGTAATTATCCTGCACATAATTTGTAACTTGCTGCTATTGTGTTTGCTCTGAAATTGTGGCGTCATTATTTATATGGTGAGGTATGTGAAACTTGTACTGACCATCAAAGCGTTAAGTATTTATTTACTCAAAAGGAATTGAATTTGAGGTAGAGGCGATGGATGGAGTTAATTAAAGATTATGACTGTAAAACTCACTACCATCCAGGGAAGGAAAATGTAGTTGAAGATGCTCTAAGTACAAAGGCTTTGGGCAGGTTATCTTGTATTTAATGTGCTAAAGTTTCCCACATTATGGAATTGAGACTGGTGGGAATAGAATTGAAGCTAGCAAATGGGGATAAATTCTTTACTCATATGAGCGTGAGGCCTTTGTTAGCTAATATATTTGTGAATTACGAAGTCAGGATCCATATATGGAGAAGAAATAGAAAGATGTTTGAGATGGTAAGTCTGAAGATTTTTGTATTGTTAATAATGGCACTCTATTGTACAAGCAACAGTTATGTGTGCCTAATATGGGTTGATTGAAAGAGGAAATTTTAGTGAGGCTCATAATTCCATTTATACTATGCATTTTGGTAGTACTAAAATGTATTGGGATCTAAAGGAGCATTATTGGTGGAATAATATGAAGAAAGAAATAGTTGATTTTGTTGCTAGATGCCTTATATGCCAGCAAGTGAAAGAGGAGCATCAGAAACCTACTAGTTTTCTTCAGCCATTGCCAATACCGAAATGTAAATGGGATCATGTAACGATAGATTTTATGGTTGGGCTTCCTCGATCTCAGAAGGGGTCAGATTTGATTTGGGTAGTGGTGGACAGATTGACCAAGTCAACTCATTTTCTAGCAGTAAAGTCTATGTATACAGTTGATAGATATTCTAGATTGTATGTTAATGAGATTATTCGATTGCATAGAGCACCTATATCTATTGTTTTAGATAGGGAACCTACTTTTACATACATATTTTGGGATAGATTACAGTATGCTATGGGTACTAAATTAAAGTTTAGTACAACTTTTCATCATCAAACGAACGGGAAGTCTGAAAAAACCATACAGATTTGGGAGGATATGCTTAGAGCTTGTGTGCTTAATTTTAAGGGTAATTAGGATGGATATTTTCCTTTAATATAATTCACATATAATAATAGTTTTCAATCTACTATTGGTATGGTACCATATGAAGCATTGTATGGTAGATGGTGTCGTACACCGATATGTTCGGGTGAAGTTGATGAAAGGAAGATAAAGGGTCCAGAGTTGATTGATGTCACCACAGAAAAAGTGAAGATTATTCAAGATAGAATGAGAACATCTCAAAGCAAACATAAAAGTTATGAAGATAAATGATGGAAATATTTGGAATTCTAGAAAGGGGATTATGTGTTTCTTCAAATATCGCCATGGAAGGGAGTTATGAGATTTGGAAAGAAAGGGAAATTGAGTCCATGCTACATTGGACCATATAGGTTTCTCGAGAAAGTCGGGATGGTTTCCAACAAGTTAGCATTACCGACGAAGTTAGCCCGATTACATGATTTTTTCCATGTTTCTATGTTGAGAACGTATGTATCAGACCCTTCACATGTATTGGCGGAACAACCTAATGAGTTGAAGGAATAATTGAGCTATGTGGAAGAACCACATGCTATCGTGGATAGTAAGGAACAAATATTTATATCCAAAGTGATACCACGTATGAAAGTTGTGTGTATAAGGCATTCCATGGAAGAAGCTACATGGGAGAGAGACGATAGCATGAAGATGCGTTATCCATACTTATTTGATTTGAACACCCAAGGTATGTCAATTTTGGGGATGAATTTCCTAACGGGGGGAGAGTTTTGACAACCCTGATATAATTATGATTAATTATATTTGAATCATGCTTACCATACTATTAGTATATAATGTTAATTTAATATGTTAGTCTAATCCCACCTTCATAAAGCATGAAATATCGAATTAGTTACAAACATCAAAATTTGAAGCTTTCAGAAGGAATGTTCATGTTAGTGACTAGTTTTGACCTTCATAATATAACAACTGACTTGAGGTGAAAACTATATAGTTGTAGACATACGAGTTAAGTTTGAAACACAACAAACAGTGGGTAAAACAGAGGTCCGAGTGAGGAGTTATGCTGAAATTACAAAATAAGGGGAAATTTGTCCATTCCCTTTTAGTGGTAATTTGTCTTTTAGTAGACCAAATGGTTTAATTTGATTGGATGGAAAGGAGGGCTGCAATTGCCGACTCAAACCTCTCCATTTAACCTACTTCTTCAGCAAATTTAACACTGGTTCAATTTTGAGAGTTTTTAGCCTGAGGAAAGAGAAAGTAGAACTTTAAGGAAGAAAGAATTCAATGTAAAGCTAGAAAAAATTCCAAGAAACTCCTTAAGGTGTTTCCAATGTATAATTATGTGTTAATATTGTTTTAATATTGTATTATACCTATTTCAAAGTATATAAATCATGACTTATTACTTAAATTCCATCCTCCTTTGTGATAATATGTAATAGTTCATATGTGAGATAAGTGATGTTTGTAGGCCATATTGCTTTGTATTGAAATCCTATGTATTCAAACTAGCATATATTTTTGTATGCTTACTGGAATTGGGAAGTCCAATTGGACATGAAACTAGAATCATACATTAATATCATGTCCAAAAATTAGAATTTAACTCCTTGTGGTTAGACTTTGGTGATGGTTTGAAATTTATATATAGTTATTGTCGTTAAGGTTTGTGCTTACATGACCAGAGTTTGATGTGGCATATAGTATAATAAACGAAATCAACAAATTATGATATTTTATCTTTTATTATTAAATATATTTTCTGAAATTGGGTGAAATGTCATAGAAAGTTAGGATGTAAAAAAATTATGATAAATTCTTGGAAGTTGACTGAACGATAGAGGGGTCATTAGGGCAGTTTTGATAGGTAGTGTAGGAATGGGCATATCTTCCTCTAGGAAACTTGAAATGATGTGCCATCTTTTGGATTGGAAATGTAGTATGATGAGGATTGGATTACCAAGAATAATTAAAGTAGGTTTGGACAATAATTTGGATATGTTAGATATCATAACATGAATCTATATAGGACTTCATTTATGATGAATGATTTGAATAAAATCATATGATGCTTATGAATTGAGTTACATTTGAATTATTCATTGGATTTTTATTATTCTTTTGATGATACTAATATTGGGAGAATAATAGGAGAGGAGGAATAATCGGTTGAACAAGTACCAGACAAAGTAAAATGAAAAGCCTGATAAGTTGCCAAGGTGAGTGTATTGATAGATATGCAAATAATATGTTTGATTTAAATATAGCTCTAAGAGAAGGATTTGTTTGAATACTTTGGTATTCAGGATTTGTTTGGATATTCAAATATCCAGGATTGGTTTGGGTTTTATGATCTAGGATTGGAATTAGACAAATATCCAATGATTTGTTTTGCCTCATGACAAATATTTGTTGGAACCTATGTTCCAGAATTTGTTATTGCTAATGGGCAGGATTTTTTGGATTTTATATCCACGGATTTGATATAGAACTGTTAATTCATTGAAAAGAAGGAGTACCTCACTAAGATTAATGCTTATGGTTTATATTTTAACATTTTTAGGTTTGTACGCTAACAGTTCGGATACCCTATAGTGGGCGATTTTGAGAATTGCACCGGTTGAGAGAGTTGGGGTTTACATATGGGGATTTTATCATTGTCACACTGAAGATTTTGATAAACTCACACATTGTATATATTGCATTATCATGGGTTGATTTGATGTTTGTAATAGTTAAGCATAATAATGTATAATTGCTAATTATGACTCTGACGTTGATTAAGTCATGGTATATGAATAGTATTATATTCATTATGCACATAAATATTGATAAGTGGATTATATTTCAAATGTACCAAGGATCATGATTTAATTGTTATGAAAACAAATGATTAGAATGGATTTGGGTTTGGGGTGTGGCACAAACTGTGTAGTGAGGTTTTGTAACTTAGACGCCCTAACCGTGCTAGTGCCCTCGTGAGTAAGTGAAAGTGTATCCCAAGACTCTTTTGAAGTTTCACAAGTCATAATTCTATTATACTCTTCCGGTGTGACATGTGAGGAAATTACATGCAGACCTTTAGAGTTGTACAGTGCAAGCATATGTTCAGCATCAACCCATGACTCAGCGGGTTTCAAGCTAGTGACCTCACCATCTCGTGTGACTGGTGGTGTCCGATCCTTTTCAACTGTTAACCACACACGCTCATCAATAGATTTTAAAGAACTTCTCATTCACATTTTCGAATTGAGCATAATTTTTTCCATAAAAAACGGGAGCACGAAAACTTTCAAAACCTCCAAAATTCATTTCAAAGAACATAAGGGATGAAACACAATAAAAATATGTTTTGTATCTCTGATACCAATTTAATGGTCCCTTTTAATTTCTTATGTGGAAAGTTGTTTAACGATGACAAAAGCAGATTCTATTTGAGTGAAAAACCTTTTTCTAATTTATAATTCCCACCAAGTTGTGAACAATTTCGAACTTAATCAAATTTTATCTTGATTAATCATAAACATCCATCTAGTGATTAAAGCAAGTAAAATAAAGAAAAGAATATCCACAACTCCATATGTACAAGGAAACCCACAAACGGGAAATAACCTCGGACGACCCAACCTAGACTATCACTATGAATATGGTTTTACAAAGATAGACAGTAGTCTTACTCAATGAGTTGATCCACCCACGAGAATTGACGCTCCTCTGATATTTAACCAGACCTCTCATAGTGTCCACGCATAAAGTAGCCTTCTCATACGATGCTCGTCTACAACACACGCATCCACGTATGTTCCGGTATCCACCGGTATGGCTTTGTGTCATCTACGATGTTAAACACGAAAGTAACCTTCTTCGCTTCTTCATCGCAAAACCCCACAATTGTATAACAATTAAAAACTTCTTATTAGTGTAAACAAGTTCACATAACATATAGTAATGATAACTCAGATCTTCTAAAACTCAAAGGATGTTTTAAACTTGAAAAAACCTTTGTAAACATGTGTGCATAAACTCTCTGGATGGTATATTGTATTTGTAGAATGAACACCCACGAAATATGAAGGAACCACGCCTATATATATTTTTCTAAAGGTGGTGGTTCATTCGAACGACTAGACTTGTTGCGCGAACGAGATGACATGTCGTTCGAACGACGTGGAATCTCACTTGAACGACGCGCGAGATTAGTGTCCTAATTTAAACCAACTCTAATTCGACCCTATTAGATTAAAACTAACTCTAAACAGTTTCAAACAGTTCAAACATTTTAGAAAGCATTTATTTATCAAAAATAACATCTTTATTTTTAAGAAAATTAATTCCGAGTCCCATTAATAATATGCATTCATACAGGAGTGATATCGGAATGCAATTAAACTTTGAAGATGAATAAACCGTACCAAATAAAATTTAATATTATTAAATTCCTTGAAGATTTATCGCAACATCTTCAAGTAAACTTCGACACGTCATAGTCTATGTGGGATCTTGACAATAAAAATCGACCTATGACTCAAACATGTTTTGTTTCGGGAATAAGTCAAAACTACATTAAGACTCAATTGAAAATTTTGTCACTACACTTGACTATGACGATTTATAAAGTAAACATGTCAACTCCTATTAGTTAAAGTCATTTAGTCAGTGGATATGAGATTTATCACTTTGAGTCTTTTGGGTTGTTCAATTGTATCAAACACTCACATTAGGGTTTTGAAATTTCTCTGGTCAAATGCATAACTATTGAGGCTCCATCGCCACAACAACAGTTTTGTTCACTACACCAACACTAGCGACCAGTTAAAAGGCAAAGCTTGCATTCGTACCTTTATGTTTTGAGCTTTAGAAAGTTCATCTGATCATCCCTTAAAAGTTCAACATCTAGAAATATTCTTGTAAAATTTTCTTCATCTTTTATTTCTAGAATGGTAACATTACGATCTTTTTGGAATTTTTTTATGGATTTAAAGAATATCTTTCTATTTGACACATTTTGGAGTTATTCTTCACCTCCACAATGATATTTTAGCCTTATTTAGTATTAATTCAATTTTTAGCAGTTGGATTCCATAAATTTCACTGCTTCTACGTGTTAGTGCTCTCGACTTTGGGATCCTCTTTGAGTTTATGACACTCTTGGCGTGCTTCACCAAGAGCTGAAACTCTCCCATTATAGGACTCCATCTTCTTTGTTCTTTAAACCTAATTTTTTGTATTTGATTTTTTTTGTCAAATACAACGCAGGGAATCCCATATTTAACCAAGAAACACCATTCCGGTACTAGTTCTTCTGCACCACCATCTCCTTCGCAGTTCTTAAACCAGTATCGTTGTGGTAGATTTGAAAATTTAGAGAGGGGTTTGTTCATTTTGAACATTTATGGATTGGAATTATCTTCAAAACAATTATGACACTGCCATGGAAATTTTTGAACAAAGGTCTTGGCTTGGAATTGGAAATCAAGGCGAAGATAAGGAAGAGGTATACTTAGATTTGGTTTGATAGTTTTACACTACTAGATAGTTCTTAACCACTAAGACTAGATTCACTACTATTATTCAATTTCAGTCACGATCACTCCCACCTTGTTCAGTGAAATTTTTATTTTACCAATCACCCACAATGATACCTACCCATATGAGGTTAATACTGAACCTGGCAAAAGTTCTATGATTTCTTAAATCATGGGTGGAAAGATCACAGTGCCACCTAAAAAATCCTTAGAAAAAAATCACGTCACTCACTTTTACTAACTTCTCCACTTGATTTTTTTATGCAAATATCATGCAAACCTCTTATCATTTTTCCATTCCATTTTTAATTATAATTTTTTATGCCATTAGACCTGGATTGATTATTGATTTGCGTATATTAATGTATAAAACGATGGTTGATGGTATTACTAGAAAAGGTAAAACCCGATCTTCTCTTTTTATGGACGTTTCATCCATCCCTGACTCTTAACGAGGAACACTCACATTAGTTTCAATGAGAAAAAGACATTGGCTAGAAAATGTATTACCTACACCATATCTCATTCTAGAATGAACACGTTGGATAAATATCCCCCGCCATATAATGTAGATGAGGTGAAAGAATCTATCATCCATAAGCCCCTTTCATCCTCGTGAAACATACAGAGGAACACGCCATCATAACACTTCAGTAGCTCCTGTATACCCGATAAAAAGGTCACTGAAATTTTTGATTGGGTTACTAATGTTTTATGTCCAAACATCACTAATACTCACCTCTGTATTTCCCAATCGTTCGTGTCAATTCAGCATAAATGGTATGCATTTTGTTTTTAAGTGTTTACATAGTTGGGATGTTATGCATAGGGTTATGTTTAAACTTCATAGGAGTTTCATTTATTCACTCATGCCAAGAGGATTCAGATGATTATAATGATGAGTGGTGAATGATCATGGTGGTGGAAATATTTTCTTTTGGTATGTGTTAATCTTTTGGTTGTGATAGTTGTGAGTGAAGAAAAATTAACAATTAAAAAAACTACAAAAATAATCACAAATGGAAGAAAGTAAATGGAATCACACACAACAACGATATAAGTGGTTTGGGAAATTTCCTACGTCCACAGAGAGGTTACTTATTCTTATTAAGTGTCTCTCAACGATTATAATTTTTCATCCCCTTGGCCTGGGTAAAGATGTACAATTTATAAGTCTGTCTGCTACAGAGTTTGAGTTATTTAAGAAACTCCATCATAGTACGTGGATTATCCATAAGGTGCTTGAATATCTCGATTGAGATTCTTGGCACCTGATTTGACCATATCTACGAGTATCATTCTTTAACTAAACTACCCATGTAATTTAGTCATGATTTGCATTGGGCTAAGATATTGAAGTTATCCTGGTCGGCTACTCTCATTCACTGGTAAAAAAATTGCCCTTGAAATCTTTGGGCAAGTAACTCTGGGCCAATAGATTTCAACTAGGTCTGAGGACCAAGGCCTTAAAATGCAGTGAGAGTTCGTGATGGAATGTTTATAATAGTAAAGGTTGCATAAGGGGCACGCTTATCTTTAAAAAAATAAATCAAAGCGCCAAAATCTTCCTGGGAATGCAAAACTCATCATTAGAGTATTATGGTGATCAGTTGTTGTGTACTCAACCGTTAGTTCAGTGTTTCTGGTCATTCTTGTTCATACTATATTCATAAGTATCTCCTCAGCTTCAAAAATTGAAGTCCTCCTTCTTCCGCACTTTCTCAAAGCCTTGTTACTTCCTGTAAGTTGTATCCTCAACTCATTTTAGTTTTTTTCTTTGTTTTAGCTAGTTAGTGTAGTTAGGTTTTTCTCTTACTTGTTCAGTTATTGTGATGTTAGATGATAAGTCTATACAAGAGTTTAGCCATTGGGTGATTATCGACTGTTCCCCTTTCCTCATAATGTTGTGACGTTAGTGGGGGCCACTAGATTCACACCCTCTTAATAACTCAAAGGGGTTTGACATTTCCCCCAAATGAGTTATTTTTTAGATTTTTAGGTACTTTACCATTGTTCCTGCCTAATGTGCCCCCAGCATGTGTAAGATAGTAAATGGATTCTATAGAATAAATACTCTCTATGGGACAAGGTTGGAGTTTGCTGAGATATGTTACTATTATATGTTCTTGAAGACCAAAAAAGTTCTATTGTACTTAGAATACTAAAAAGGTCGAGCGAGTTCTAGTTGTAAATCTTCCAAATTCTCACAAAAAATTTGGGAAAGTGGGTTCATTGCTAGGAACCGGCAGCACCCTCCACCGTTGGAGGGGAAAGACAATTTGGCCCTATAATTTTTGAATACGGAAAAAATGAAATAGATCGCTTCTTTTTTTCCTTCCTACTGACTTCTTGTAATTTTTTCCCATTCTTATGGCTGATAGTCGTCTTATTTTTTATTGCAGCTCGTGCCAAAAATTAGGAACCTGGTCCCAGGGAGATTAATGTTGATGAGCTCGGGAAGGTTCGAGTATCAGGGAAATATTGGTAGATAGTGAACATCCAAGGTAGGCGCCCTTTCTTTTAGAATATAAGAACACAAGAACCAATTTTATTGCTTGATCGGTTGATAAGAATCCATATTTGAAAGCTCTAGAGGTAGGTTCTTCTGATCCAGTTATTATTGGAGAGGACGATTCAGAAGAAGAGGAAGAAAGTAGTAGTAGTAGTAGTAGTAGTAGTAGTAGTAGTAGTAGTAGTAGTCATCGTCGTCGTCGTCGTAGTAGTAGTAGTAGTAGTAGTAGTAGTAGTAGTAGTAGTAGTAGTAGTAGTAGTAGTAAAAGAAGAAGAAAAAGGAGAATAAGAAGAGGACATGACCCCTTTAGTTAAGAGGAGGAATTTAAAACTTCCAATTCTGACGACGATCATGCAGTTCTTTTTAACATGATTCCAACTTTGAAGATTTTTGCAGTGGACTCTTCTAAGGGAAGTTGTTCTAGCCCATCTGATAAGGGAAGAGAGTAAAAGAATGAGACGGAGAAAAAAGATAAGAAAAGAGAGAGATAGAGAGAGAGAGAGAGAGATAGAAGAATAGAAGAGTAAAGAGAAAGAGAGGGTTAAGGCGAAGAAGAAATTATCCCTATAATCCTCTGGAGTGCCCAGTGTCCCTTTCCTTAAGGGGGATACTGGTGGAGGCCGATAAAAATTTGACTGACAATTTTTCCAAGTTGTAGGGTGATCTTACCCAAGCCAAGGATGATAGCTACCGTGAGGGTTTTAACAAAGCTTACGAGGATGCTGAGAGCCATATGGTTGATGCTTATAAGTTCTCTTTCAAAAAAGGATGTGACCAAGGTTTGAAGGCTACTGGAACTCCTACAGAGTCTGATATTTCCAATCTTCATTCTCCTGGTCCTAACCCTTATATTAAAGAAGAAGAAGAAGAAGAAGAAGAAGAAGGAGAAGATGGCGACCATGATACTGGAAACACTAGGATTATTCTCACTGCGGTTGGTGGGAGTGCTGGTGCTGATCAAGAGCAACAGTTAGTCGATAAGGGGGAAGCTATAATTAAAGAAAACCAAATGAAATACTAGGGCTCTGTAGACTAGAAGTTTTCATTTTCCTTAAATAATATTTAGTCTTGTCAGTTTGTACACATCTCTTTTTGAGAACTTCATGTATTTGGTCATTGTACTGCTTTTTATGTTGTATAGCAATGGAATTCTTCTCCTTTCTCATGTGTTGACATATCTTCTTATATGATAATATACTTACTTCTGGTTTGGTGTGTATCATTTGTAGTTTGGTAATTTAGATCGCTATACTTTTCCCAATTCTTAATTGGGGAGAATTCTTGGACCTGACATTTACCCACAGGTTCGTAAAGCCGTTGTGAAAATCTGCAAGTCACTAATAGTAAGGAATGAGTTCGGGAGGAGGTAAAAACTTGACTGAAGTGATTGCCAGACTGAAAGATGATCTCCAGGAGATGGAGGTAATAAGGGGCTCTATTTAGGAGGATGTAAATTCCTCGAGGGATCAGCTTTTAGAGAGGACTGAGTTCGGCCAAGTGGTCGAGGTCCTACGATCTAAAAATGATGCCCTGAGAAAAGAGGCTGTGAGTTTGAAGTCTTTTATAGGTGTTCTTAAAGACAATGTTAAGAAGTTGAGGTATTCATTAAAGGTGGGATCCAGAGAGGTCTGGGGAGAAGGTTATAATGATGGTTGGGTAGATGCCCCAGCAAAACTTAACGAGGCTGAAAGCATTGCCTTTTCTCGAGGATAGTTAATTGCGCTTAAGGAGGTGAGAACTCTAAAAGAATCCAAACTTTGGTACAAATACCATGTTAAATGTCTTGCCTATAGCCATAACCCCTTATCGAAAGATGATGAATGGATCCCAGCCGATGTTTTTCCTTCCCAACTCTTGGATCAAGATCTTGATGAAGATGTCGAAGAATTTGTCCTAAAGCAAGATGATGATCAGAGGGTGATTATAGCAGAATATCTTGTTCATCGCCCCGGCCCTTCTTAGGAATTTATGTATTTCTTTTTGGTCTGTGGTTGTAACCTTATATCTTAATAAAGAATTTCCTTATATTTTGAGCATATGCTGACTAAACATGTTTTGATTTTGTCTACTCGAAGGTCACTTAGTACTTTTATTGACCAAAATGATATTGATTGACCAATTTATAGGCTTTAGGTAGGCTCATACACAGTTTAAATCATTTTGGGCTTTTGCAACCAATAAAATGATGGTTAAGTATTGGTATTCTTCCTTTTATATGTTTGAACATTCTCCTAGTCCAATATGCCTATGTGGTATCATTCCATTCACTTTACCTTTTAGGTCGTGTCATCACACTTCCTTAGGCCAAAGTGATATGATGGAGAGAATGTACCTAGCTAGTGGGAAATCTTCCCGAGCAGGATTTTTCAACCAACGACACTTGGCGACCAACCAAAATTAGCTTTATTGCCTAAGGATCCCCTGTAGGGCTTTTATTGTTACCGAGGAAAATCGTGAGGCCTCTTGTGTTTGTAACGAGCACCTGAGGGAAATTTAAAGTGTTTGTAGTTAACTTGCTAACCTTATTTGTTAGGCATTTTAGATATACACAAAGGAATTATCATTGGAAAATGTGCAAATTAATGAGATGTAATCAAGATGAGTTAAGTAGATAGTGTAAAATTTGAGAATGGATTGGCCAATCTGGCCTTTATTCATTGTAAATTATCTTATTAAGTAAAAAATAAAAAATTCTTCTAACTTAAAAGATAAAAAAAAAGATCTAAAAGTAGAACTTTTTGAGATTGGTCGCGTTTCGTGCTCTTGGTATCTCCCTTCCCTCAAATGTTTCCAAATGATATGCTCCTTGAAGATCATCTCTGATTACTCTGAATGGTCCTTCCCAGTTTGGTCCGAGTTTTCCATCTGATGGTTTTACAACATTGTCAATGAGTTTTCACAAGACACAGTCCCTTATTGAAAACTTCCTCAAATTGACCCTTTTTTTGTATTATTTGGCTAGTTGTTATTGGCAGGAGAACAACCTAATCAAAGATAGCTCTCTTCGCTCATCATCTAGGTTAAGTTCAGTGTGTAGTGCTTCACCATTGAGGCTTTGGTCAACCAGAGTGGTTATCATAGTGGGGATACCTGCTTTCAAAGGGCTGATAGCCTTCATCCCATAAGCCGGGGGAAATGGTGTTTCCCAATTAGTCTCTTAGGCGTTGTTCGATAAGCATATTGAACATGAGGAAGTTCATCCACCTAAGCACCCTTAGCTTTTTCCAATCGCTTTTTCATTCCATAGATCGTGGTATTGTTGGAAGCTTCTGATTGCCCATTGCTTTGGGGATACACCACATAACTGAAGTGAAGATTGATGTTGTGCTCGTTATAGAAACCTTGAAAGAAGCCACATTCAAATTATGTACCATTATCGGTGATAATATTCCTTGGTATCCCCAAAAGAGTTATGATGTTCCTCTATATGAACCTAGCATATCAGAGTCTTGAATATTTTCCAATGGTTCTCCCTGTACCCATTTGGTAAAGTAGTCAGTAACGACCACTAGATATTTGCGATTTCCATAAATAGTAGGTAGTGGTCCCACAATGTCTACTCCCCATTGAGTGAAAGGCTATGGACTAGTAAGTGATTTTAGGTCGTTGGCGAGCTATGAACCATAGGTGAGTGCTTTGGCACTTTTCACATTTGCGAGCTTATCTACCAGCGCTTTGGTGCATGTGAGGCCACCGATATCCTTCCTTAATCACTCAAAAGGCTAACATTCTTCCACCTGCATGACTCCCACATACGCCTTCGTGTAGTTCACTAACTACTTTCTCGACATGTTATGGGTGAATGCATTGGAGGTAGGGGCTTGTGAATGACTGCTTATAAAGTTTCCCTTCATGGTTAAGGTAAAAATGATCATCTTTGACTTTGATTTGATGGGATGACCTCTTGTCGTCAGGAAGTACGTCACTCCGTAGATAATTGATGATAGGGTCCATCCAATTTAAGGATTTATCTATGAGGAAGACTTATGAGGGTATGACTGTATGATCGATACTAGGCTATGCTAGGAACCCTATCTAGATTGTTATTTTTAGGTCAGAGTCAATTATCGAGCTTAGTGTTGCTAAAACATCAACGTGACTATTTTATCCTCATGGGAACTATTGAATTTCCACCTTTTCAAAGTCTCCAATGAGTCCTATTACAACATTGAGGTATTCTTTCGTTCGATGGTCTTTGGTATTGAAGTCACCATTTACCTTCTTGGAGACCAGTTTGGAATCACTGAACAGATTGAGGCATTTTTCTCCCAGTAGTTTGGATTTTCACAAGTCGGCTCTCAGTGCTTTATACTCGGCTTTATTGTTGAAGGCTTCAAATCCCAACCTAATTCCTTGCTCAATTATGGTGTCATCAGGGGTGATGAGAAAAATCTTCACTCCTTCCCCCTTGGAATTTGAGGTTTCACCAACATACAGTGTCCAATCTTTAGATGGTGCTTTACATGCGATCAATTTCTCTTTATTCAGATGATTTCCTATGAAATTAGTAATAAAGTTTGCTAGGATCTGTCCTTTAATTGTTGTTCTAGGTTGGAAGTGGATGTTGAATCTCTCAAGCTCGACCGACCTCTTCGAAAGATGCCCAGAAAGTTTAGCCCTTCGTAGAATGACTTTACGCGGGTAAGAGGTGATTACTGTTATGGAATGGGCTTCGAATTAAGGCTTCAACTTCTTTAAAGAGATCACTGGGGCATAGGCAAGGTTTTCTAAAGGGGAGTACTATTGTTCAGCATTTAGGAGTGTCTTTCTGGCATAGTAAACTGGATGATATTCTCCCTTCTTTTCACATACTAAAAATTGAGAAATAATTTTATGTTTGGTGACCATTTAACAACTCCCAATTTCTCACGTAAAGGTTGATCAGACACGATACGCTAAAGATGGCACTTATTTGTCAATTAATACCATTATAAGCATCAAACCATATAAAATATTTATTGATAAGCCATAATTAAATTTAAAAATTGAAATGAAATTAATATCTAGAATGATGATAAAATCCAACATGCACAAAGTGGAAATAAAATCCAACATAGTCATAAATGTCTCAAACCAGCATGAATTAAGTAGACTCCGAGCTTATACCCATACTTTAATTCAAAAGTAAATAGGTTGAAGTGGAGTAGCAACCTAATCTGGAATCAATAAATTGTGACACCCCGCCTAATTAAATACAGGGTGATCAGTCATTTATTAAATTAAATCAGAATATCTAGTTGGTTCAAAATATGCATCAGTGTTGAAAACATATTATTAACACTAACCACTTAATATTTAAAAAAAGTTGATGTCAAAATTTTATCTTTAATTAACATAAAATAAAATCAACCAATTATTAAACATACACAATCCAACTAATCTTATAAGGAATAAAATGACTGAAATAATAAATGTGATTGGAGTAAATACATCCAGCCTAAATACTGAATACAAGAATCCAACAAAATAAACCAACAACAGAAAGGAGTAAATAAATAACTCCACAATCTCTGACTGTCTGAATAAGTAAAAGGGGCGACATGCCCTAACTGAAGTAAATAACTCAAGATGAATAAACAAACGTCATGGAGGCATCTACTACCAAGTCCCATAACTTCCACAGTAGCTACATCTCATCAAATGAATGGAACTCCAATACTTGGTGTCCCTGTAGCTTGGCACCTAAAATAATTTGACAAAAAAAAAGAGATTTGCAATAAACGGGTGAGAGCCCGAGTTGAAAACAATTTAAAAATTAGCAAGTGCTTAAATGAAAATAATAGCACATATAGTGTACATGTTAGATTCTCGTACTCTCACTTGAGATACTCACCTCTCATCTAATGTGCATACCAAATGCGTATACTTAACTCATCCTAGTTATGCTACCCCGCCTAACTAGTCTGAAGATGATTATTACCATACTAATGATCTCATGAGTTTACTCATATCACCAGTATCCCGTATTACCATATGTATAAGGATAGTTATTTGTATATATAACTGTTATTCTCATAGGTATTCCTTTTTCTTACTAGGAATATTTTTAAATATCATAAATTCCATATCTACTAAACATGCATAGTAGAATAAATCACAAGAATACATACATACATACATATATATGTATATATATATATACTATTCTAGCACCCATGGGTTAAGGCCCCCTTGGTGCAATGCATACTCTGCTATCATGTCCCAGTACATCGCTCATTGCATGAAGGACTATAGGTTCAATCTCTCGCGAACCATTGAAACAAACACACATATTGGAGGCGAACATAGTTCCAAGCCCATGGGTTACACACATACTTACGCACCCATATGACCGTTAACACTATCGTTCTCACTGATAGCCCGTACCTAGGTTCTATGTTCTAGTGATACGAATTAAAATCCCCCCTGAGGCTCCTCAAGATATGATCGTCCACAACACGCAACCTCCAACCGATAGAAAGCAACGTAGGTATGTTATACACATAATAATTCAATCAATAGGTACATACATAACCTATAATACTAATTAGGTATTCTCACAACCCAACTCCCCAAATTTATACGTAGTATTATTATCTCTAATACTCGCGTTACTCTATCCGTATAATTAATCTCTCTATCGTATATATATATATATTACAGAAGGCCCTCTTATTCCAATATATTCCCTTAGTAGTTACACAATCATCCCCTCACTAGACTACGTAATGAAGTCAATCAAGAATATCTTAGGTCATTATTTCTCACTAGAATCAACTTTATAAGGTTTTAACTTGTCAGGGAAAAAAATTTAACTTTTGAAATCTCCTTAAAAGTTGGGGAAAAATCTCGTTCGAAAGAATTTGTGAACGAGTTAAGGGCTGAATTTTCGTTGGAAATCTCATTCAAACGAGGTCATTTGAATGGAACTTCGAATGAACTACTCTTTGAATTCTTGTTGGATGGGTCGTTATAAATTTTCGTTCAAACGATGTCATTTGAACGACACAGGTCATTCGAACAAGATTATTGAACTTCGTCCCTGACATCCAAGACCTGCATTTTTCCAAATTTTTCATCACCCAAATTATCCAAAACTTATCCTAACTCAAATCCCACGATTCTAAACTGTACTCCCTAGCTAGTGATAGAATACTTTCCAACATGTTGTTAACATCAAATCCTCTAGAATTATAACATGAATTCAGATTAATTCCTAAAATCTTCAAAAAGCCCTAAATTGATATAATCATCATTAGTTACAAATAAACCCAGTTTTAAATTCGTGATTTCAACATATAAAATTCAGATTGCTAATCCCCAATTTGTAATACCCCGTAATTTCATGTGATTTTATTTTGATTATGGAACTGGGATTAATTAAATTAAATGGATGACAGTCGTATGAGTGCGTAGGTATGTGCGTAGCCCATCGGCTTGGGACTATGTTCGCCTCCAATATATGTGTTTTGTTTTAATGGTTCGTGATAGACTGAACCTTTAGTCCTTTATGCAAATGAGCGATGCAATAGGACATAATAGTTGAGTATGTAGGCACCGCAGCTGTGTCTCGGGGTGCAATACTGTATATATATATATATATATATATATATATACTTGAAATGATACCTACTATGTGAATTGAGTATGTAGAATTACTAATGAAATCTGAAAGGAATTAAGTAACGAACACTTAATTGCATTAAACTGAAAGGATTTGTTTATGCTAAAGAGGAATTGATTATATGTATTATATATTGCGAGGGAAATCCATGGGAACAATGTCGGTTTATGATTAGTTATTAGACATAAAGGACTAGTTAATATAAGAGTTGAACTAGTGGGAATTTGAATATTCGCTCGACATCCATATTAGACGAGAGGTGAGCTTCCCAAGTGAGTTCGATAATTTAACATGAAAAATATATGTGCAAATAAATAATTTTAAGTACTTGTTGATTTTTAAACTGTTTTGAACTCAGGCTCCGACCCACTTTCTTGAAACCTCTTTTCTTGTCAAATTATTTTAGGTGCTCAGCCACAGGGACATCAGGCTTAGGAGTTCCATTCATTCGATGAGTTGTAGCTGATGTTGAGGCTACAAGACTTTGGTAGTAGACGCCTCTGAGTCTATCATTCCTTACTTTTGAGTTATTTGCATCAGTTGGACATGTCATCCCTTCTTATTTACATATTCAGAGATTTAGGATTTAATTCCTTACTCCTCTCAGTTGTTGGATTTATTTAGTCGGATTACTGTAGTTGATTTTTGACTGGAAGTGTTTACTCCAGCTCCTTTAAATTATGTCAACTATTTCAATTCTTATGAGATTGGATTGAATGGTGAATGATTGATTATTCAGTTTAATTACTTTATACTAATTGAAAAGATAAAATTTGACATCAAACTTTTTAAATATTAGGTGGTTAGTATTTTAATCAAGTTTTCGACAGTGATGCATAATCTGAGCCAACTAGATAATCTTATTTTAATTAATAAATCGTTGATCACCCGGAATTTAATTAGGCTAGGTATTACAGGTGGTATAGAGCATCAGGTTCTAGAGTCCTTAGGATCTGTACGGCTTATCACGCTTTTCGCGTAGCTTTTTTTGCTATAGAGCCCTAATATCAAGAATGTTGTATTCATCCTTACGCATTGGAAATTCGTACTTCTGCGATTTATTTATATGAATGTTGAACTCATTCATCCCATTTCAACTTTTCGATTGCACATCAAGTAGACCAAGCTAAAATTGTTGGGGGAGTCAATGAGTAAGGCCACCTGAGACCTCAGGTACCTCTGGAGATAGTATCAATTGCCGAGATAGTAGGTATCGTGGCACAGGAAGTTATCACTGCAGTCTTACAGTACCAAGATCATAGCATGCAGCTTGTAGGAGGCAAAAGAATAAGAGAAAATAGTCAATCTGACATGACTAGAGTTAACAATTATGGGAAGACACCAATACCGCAACAATAAGTTCCTCATGGTCGTAAAGACCACGATGGTAATAGAATTTGCATGAAGAGCCAAAAGTGTCAGGGAAAACATAGCCAGGGGAATGATGTCATAAAAAGGTGTTTCAAATATGGAAGAGACAGACGTAAACGTCAAACTTTTTTGGATCGGGTTGGAGAGAAACTCCGACCTGACCAGTAAGGACAACAAGGCCAAAAAATGCAAAGACTTTCAGAGCCCTGCTATAAGTGTATACAACAGGGTCACAAATGGAGGGACTGTCCTCAACCTGATATTGTTTTTCATCAAGATGCTCAGCAGGGCCAACAGGGCCAAGGAAGAAGTGTAACTGAGCAACAAGGCCGAAATCAACAGAATTGTAATGTGACACAGTTTACTGGTAGGTATTTTAATTGTGGAAGTATGAGTAATAGGAGTCATGATTGTCCAGATAAGGGAAAGATACCCCGGCAGCAGGGGAAGTGGGGAGGACACTTTATGGGGAGGTGCTTTACTTATGGAAACACTAGCCACAAACATCAGGACTATCCTCAGAAGGGTAGAGCCCGGCAGCAGCAGGGCGCTAGTCAGGAACCCCAATGAACGTTATTTCCAGCCGCCCTCCCAGCACCACCCCAGGTCCCAGCCTTACCAACTATTCCAGCATCTCCAATGCATTAGGGGTAATTACATTACATGCGTGTCCATAATGTCCATCAAGCCCCAGTTCATCAGGCGCCACTCACTGTTGAGGGTACGTTTCCTATTCATGGTACTATGGGACGCATTTTGTTTGACACAGGGGCATCACACTTCTTTATAGCTACAAGTTTTTCACAGACCATATGGTTGTTAAACACAAGAGAGAGTACAGTGACTTGTGAAGACTCACCATTAGGGAATGGATCGCTGATTTTCTTTATATGTCGGGGAGTAGGTATAGAGATTGGGAGTTTGATTTTTCCTACAGATTTGATAGTCTTAGATATGCACGAGCATGATGCCATTATTGGAATAAATTGTCTTGCTGCTTATAGAGCCATGATATACTATTTTAGTAGGAGTATTATCTTTGCTATAACGGGATAGGAGATGTTCCTAGTGGCGATGCCTCGTCTTGAGGGAGGATTGTCCACCCATTTATATTACATAGAGGAGGATACCTCTAGAGATATAGTGACCCCCCATTGATTCGATTTCCATAGTTCACGAGTTTGTTGATGTGTTCCAAGATATACCGGGTTGAGAGATTGATTTCGTCATAGATTTGATGTCGGGCACTCAACCGATAGGCCGAGCACCCTACCGTATGGCTCCGGCTTAAATGAGAGAGCTACGGGACCAGATTGAGAAGTTGTTGGGATAAGACTTCATTCATAGGAGTACCTCTCCTTGGGGTGCTCCAGTGTTGTTTGTAAAGAAGAGAGATGGGACGTTGAGGTTGTGTGTGGATTACAGAGAGTTGAACAAGGTCACGATACAGAATAAGTGTCCTTTGCCCCGAATCGATGACTTGTTCGACCAATTGAGAGGGGATGATTTCTTCTCAAAGATAGATTTGAGATTGGTCTATCACCAGCTACGAATTTGGGAGCAGGACGTATCAAAGACCGCATTCTTGACGAGATATAGGTCTTATGAATTTTGGGTGATGCTGTTTGGACTAACAAATGCTCCAGGCATTTTCATGGACTTAATGAACAATATGTTCAGAGAGTTCCGAGATCAATTTATCATCGTCTTCATTGATGACATCCTGATTTATTCACGAACTGAGGAGGGGCATGTCGAGCATCTAAGGATGGTTTTACAAACACTACATGAGCACGGCCATATCATTAAAATCAAAATCTCCCTCAGAATCGGAATCACAAAAATTTTCTTTCTTTTTCTTAAAATGAGTCTTTAAAGCAATGCCATTATCCTTAGCCTTAATGGTTTTGGGAAACATGTCAATCTCATAGGTTTGAAGATCTCCTACAAGTTCTTCCAACTTAAGTGATTTCAAATTTCCCAAAGAGTTCAAAACAGTGACTTTAGGAATAAAGCGTTTTGGAAGAGATCTCAAAATCTTTTTAACGACACGCGTGTTATCAATCACCTCACCCAAATTAAAACATGTGTTAACAATGTTCGACAAACGAGCATAAAAATCATCAAAGCATTCAGACTCAGACATGGTAATAGTCTCAAATTGGGTGGCCAAATTTTGTAATTTTGATTCTTTAACCGCGTTCGTACCCTCATGTGTCAATTTCAAAACATCCCAAGCCTCTTTAGATGTGGTGCACGTCATAATTCGGTGAAACTCATCAGGAGAGACAGCTCCAGAAATAGCACTCAGACCACGGGAATTAAAATTGGATAATTTATAATCATCTTCAGTCCAGGCTGACACGGGTTTTAAAGTGGTGATGTTATTAACTGTGACCGTAGGAGGAGTCCAACCATTTTCGCAAAGAAACCAAACACGCTCGTCAATAGATTTTAAAATCGATTTCATACGAGCTTTCCAGTAGGCATAATTAGACCCGTAAAAAATAGGCATCTGATTATATAAGTGCTCTATAGGAAAAATTGCGATTTTTCACAAAACTGATTCTTAAAAAAAAATCCATATCACACGATTTTGCAGAAAATAGGAATACGCGATAAATTAGCGTAACCCGCTCTGATACCATTTTGAAAACGTGAGTAGACAAATTGTATCAGAAAGTAAATCCTCGAAAAATCAGGATCACGCGATAAATTAGCGTAACCCGCTCTGATACCAATTTAAGAAGTGCGAACTGTGTGATAATTGATTAAACTAGATTCGCAAGTTTCCAAGTAACCCATATTTAATTAGAGTCCCTAAACATGCATCTAAGGTGCGTGTGTCAACCCATAAATAAATAAAGCATGTGACACAGAAATATGCTGAGACACAGATTTCAGGAAAAAATCCCTTTCGGGTAAAACCTTTATTTCACTATGAATATACAAGTCACAACTTACAATTACATAGAGAAATCTTCAATGGATCAACACGCAGCCAACCCACAAAGACACGCAGTCTTGAACTCAACAAGAGAATACACGCAGCACCCTCCAAGGACTAGCAGCCCAAACAATAAAGAAAGAACCGCAGCTCTCCTCAATGACACGCAGCCCTCGGTTGCAAAGATCTCTCCACAAAGATGAACAACAACAAAGCTTGTGTTCTAGGGTTCCAAAAGATTCACAAAAGTAATTGGGATTTTTGTGTGTGAATCAAAAAGATGTTTGACACATCAAAAATTGAAGTCTTGTTGTGTTTGTACGCTTAAAAACGTTTTCTCAAAGACTTAAAAAAATACACCATCGGAATAGTTATATATATAGGAAATATAAGATGATGGTTAAAAAACTCACGGAACTGTTCGAACTTATCCCAGGAGGCGGATCGGTCCGACCTCGGATCGGTTCTTTTAAAAAATGGCTTCTTCGGTTCGCTTCCGGACCGGGGTCTACTGGATCTTCAGCAAGGCGGATCGGTCCGGGTAGAGGGCGGACCGGTCCGGAGGAGGATCGGTCCGGTATAGAGGCGGACCGGTCCGGAGGTCCAGAAAAATTAAAATTCTTTTAAAAGCCTCATTTTGCTTGAAAAAACTTACTTCTAATTTTTATAAAAAACATTTTATGAAAATTTCCCAATACTAAGTATGAACTTTAAGGAACTTAAAAACAAAACTCTACCAATTTCATTCTCGCAGAGGCTATGATGTTGAAGAAGCTTTGATATTCGGATCCGTTGATGTGGATGCGAACTTGAATTTCTACAACAGTGTAACGGCGTACGACATACAAATTGATAATGGACAAAAATATCCTTACAAATCTCCCCCTATGTCTATGCCGGTACATACATAAAAAATATCCGAATTATCAACTAATGACCTATACAAATCTACCCTCCCATGAACCCTAAAGATGGAAAGATACAAATGTTTAAATCTTCATCGTTTGTTCTTCAATCTTCAACAATCATCAAATCTAAAAGCTTTTCTCATCAGGGTGTGCAACATATTGATCTTCAATCTTCATACCTACACACATGAGACAAAGCAAATACCACATGACGTATCGAGTTTGAAATGAGATAAACATAGATACCAATTTATGATAAAAACATAAGTTAAATCTCAAAAAACTCTCCCCCATAATATGATAATTGTTTCTCCCCCTTTTTATGATGTCCTCAAATAGACAAATGAGAAGAATGAATCAAATAGGCAAAAACGGGGTGTCACGGTACACAAAACAGGGCATCAAATAATATGGTAAACGGGATCTTGGAAGGAGATGCTCAAACAAATCTTCCCAAACTATTTTTGAATTTTTCAAATTTTTTGTACAAAAATAAGATACCAATTTAAACAAATATGATACAAAAATCACACCACGGATTTAGACTCAAACAACCAAGTCATGGGAATGGAATGAATGGGTGTGAACACATTCGATAGGTAAGTCAAGTCAATCAATCATATGTGCATGATGCATATGTGTACCCCTAACGAATGAACATCAAAAGTATCCTTAGGTGTAAAGATTGTTGAATTTAGATGACATCGTCTTATGCAAATCAACAAATCAAAGTCAAAGTGATTTCCACACCAATAACGCCCAAAACTATTTAGATCCGTTTTGAGAACTTTTCAAAGGACGTGCAAACCCATTGATATATCCATCCAAAACTCCCTCATATATAATAATGCAATTCTTTATATCTGAAGAGGTACTAAATTCTCAACTTAGAGAAAGCCTATTGGCCCAAATTTTTGGCATATTTCATCTTTTTATTGCCTTAATTTTTTGTGTGGGCTCTTTTCAAATGGTGGCTTTTACGACGTGATTATTATTCACTCTCAGCCCTTTCCCGCGTTCACTCATCATTTTTTCAAACTAAACATTTAATTCCTCACGGGCAATGGTTTTTACATGCACTACTTTCATTACTCTCGTATTATTGCACTTGGTTCGTTTTAAGGACATGATTGAGATGAAAACACCCAACCAACATGTGATAAGTCAAGAACAATAATCAAACAAATCCGTGCATGTGTGCAATAAAGGAAACTATGAGTCAAACATGTAGGAAGCAACACTTAATTACATCTTAATGAGTCCAAACATTATAAAGCACATGGATGAATTGACCTATTGTCTCAAAACACTATCAAATAGTCACATGAAAATAATGGAATGATGGTGTGACTTGGTCATCCTAAGTGTTTATCCATAAATGGTGCAAACAAAATACAAAAATCTTTTTGGATTTTCTCAAAAATTTATCAAAAAAAAAAAAAAAATACAACATACAAAAATGATACATACTAGCAATAGGCAAACAATGTCATCATGAAAATCACCCTATGCTAGTAAACAATTCAAACCTCAATCATTAGGTGTAGAGGGGTTTTCCAAAGGTGGTGACAGCTTATGAAAAACCTCCATCAATTCTTGTGAAGTTTTGACTAAAAACTTAACTTTCTCACCTAAATGTGCAAACTCTCTCATGTAGTCTCCGGGAGCATGTAAAGTATCATGTGTGGGTGCATGTGTGCCAGAAACACGTGTAGAAGAAAAACGTGACACATAACCCAACTTAAAGAGAAATTCCCTAAGGTGTCCTCTCCTTTTGCAATGAGAACAAACATAAATAGGCCTAGGAACATGTAACAACCCGCGTAATTTTGGGTTGTTTTAATTAATTTCTGGAAAATGGAGGAAAATAAAGTTGTATTTTTATTGCTCAAATATGTTGAATATTATTTTTAAAGGCGAGAATTTCAAACGGTTTCGAAAACGAAGTTAAAACGGATTTTAAAATGATTTTTAAATGTTTTAAACTCTTGGAATTCTAAGTCGGCGAACATTAAGGCCAGTCCGGAGGCGGATCGGTCCGGTATAGAGGCGGACCGGTCCGGAGGTCCAGAAAAATTAAAATTCTTTTAAAAGCCTCATTTTGCTTGAAAAAACTTACTTCTAATTTTTATAAAAAACATTTTATGAAAATTTCCCAATACTAAGTATGAACTTTAAGGAACTTAAAAACAAAACTCTACCAATTTCATTCTCGCAGAGGCTATGATGTTGAAGAAGCTTTGATATTCGGATCCGTTGATGTGGATGCGAACTTGAATTTCTACAACAGTGTAACGGCGTACGACATACAAATTGATAATGGACAAAAATATCCTTACAAATCTCCCCCTATGTCTATGCCGGTACATACATAAAAAATATCCGAATTATCAACTAATGACCTATACAAATCTACCCTCCCATGAACCCTAAAGATGGAAAGATACAAATGTTTAAATCTTCATCGTTTGTTCTTCAATCTTCAACAATCATCAAATCTAAAAGCTTTTCTCATCAGGGTGTGCAACATATTGATCTTCAATCTTCATACCTACACACATGAGACAAAGCAAATACCACATGACGTATCGAGTTTGAAATGAGATAAACATAGATACCAATTTATGATAAAAACATAAGTTAAATCTCAAAAAACTCTCCCCCATAATATGATAATTGTTTCTCCCCCTTTTTATGATGTCCTCAAATAGACAAATGAGAAGAATGAATCAAATAGGCAAAAACGGGGTGTCACGGTACACAAAACAGGGCATCAAATAATATGGTAAACGGGATCTTGGAAGGAGATGCTCAAACAAATCTTCCCAAACTATTTTTGAATTTTTCAAATTTTTTGTACAAAAATAAGATACCAATTTAAACAAATATGATACAAAAATCACACCACGGATTTAGACTCAAACAACCAAGTCATGGGAATGGAATGAATGGGTGTGAACACATTCGATAGGTAAGTCAAGTCAATCAATCATATGTGCATGATGCATATGTGTACCCCTAACGAATGAACATCAAAAGTATCCTTAGGTGTAAAGATTGTTGAATTTAGATGACATCGTCTTATGCAAATCAACAAATCAAAGTCAAAGTGATTTCCACACCAATAACGCCCAAAACTATTTAGATCCGTTTTGAGAACTTTTCAAAGGACGTGCAAACCCATTGATATATCCATCCAAAACTCCCTCATATATAATAATGCAATTCTTTATATCTGAAGAGGTACTAAATTCTCAACTTAGAGAAAGCCTATTGGCCCAAATTTTTGGCATATTTCATCTTTTTATTGCCTTAATTTTTTGTGTGGGCTCTTTTCAAATGGTGGCTTTTACGACGTGATTATTATTCACTCTCAGCCCTTTCCCGCGTTCACTCATCATTTTTTCAAACTAAACATTTAATTCCTCACGGGCAATGGTTTTTACATGCACTACTTTCATTACTCTCGTATTATTGCACTTGGTTCGTTTTAAGGACATGATTGAGATGAAAACACCCAACCAACATGTGATAAGTCAAGAACAATAATCAAACAAATCCGTGCATGTGTGCAATAAAGGAAACTATGAGTCAAACATGTAGGAAGCAACACTTAATTACATCTTAATGAGTCCAAACATTATAAAGCACATGGATGAATTGACCTATTGTCTCAAAACACTATCAAATAGTCACATGAAAATAATGGAATGATGGTGTGACTTGGTCATCCTAAGTGTTTATCCATAAATGGTGCAAACAAAATACAAAAATCTTTTTGGATTTTCTCAAAAATTTATCAAAAAAAAAAAAAAAATACAACATACAAAAATGATACATACTAGCAATAGGCAAACAATGTCATCATGAAAATCACCCTATGCTAGTAAACAATTCAAACCTCAATCATTAGGTGTAGAGGGGTTTTCCAAAGGTGGTGACAGCTTATGAAAAACCTCCATCAATTCTTGTGAAGTTTTGACTAAAAACTTAACTTTCTCACCTAAATGTGCAAACTCTCTCATGTAGTCTCCGGGAGCATGTAAAGTATCATGTGTGGGTGCATGTGTGCCAGAAACACGTGTAGAAGAAAAACGTGACACATAACCCAACTTAAAGAGAAATTCCCTAAGGTGTCCTCTCCTTTTGCAATGAGAACAAACATAAATAGGCCTAGGAACATGTAACAACCCGCGTAATTTTGGGTTGTTTTAATTAATTTCTGGAAAATGGAGGAAAATAAAGTTGTATTTTTATTGCTCAAATATGTTGAATATTATTTTTAAAGGCGAGAATTTCAAACGGTTTCGAAAACGAAGTTAAAACGGATTTTAAAATGATTTTTAAATGTTTTAAACTCTTGGAATTCTAAGTCGGCGAACATTAAGGCCAGTCCGGAGGCGGATCGGTCCGGTATAGAGGCGGACCGGTCCGGAGGTCCAGAAAAATTAAAATTCTTTTAAAAGCCTCATTTTGCTTGAAAAAACTTACTTCTAATTTTTATAAAAAACATTTTATGAAAATTTCCCAATACTAAGTATGAACTTTAAGGAACTTAAAAACAAAACTCTACCAATTTCATTCTCGCAGAGGCTATGATGTTGAAGAAGCTTTGATATTCGGATCCGTTGATGTGGATGCGAACTTGAATTTCTACAACAGTGTAACGGCGTACGACATACAAATTGATAATGGACAAAAATATCCTTACAAATCTCCCCCTATGTCTATGCCGGTACATACATAAAAAATATCCGAATTATCAACTAATGACCTATACAAATCTACCCTCCCATGAACCCTAAAGATGGAAAGATACAAATGTTTAAATCTTCATCGTTTGTTCTTCAATCTTCAACAATCATCAAATCTAAAAGCTTTTCTCATCAGGGTGTGCAACATATTGATCTTCAATCTTCATACCTACACACATGAGACAAAGCAAATACCACATGACGTATCGAGTTTGAAATGAGATAAACATAGATACCAATTTATGATAAAAACATAAGTTAAATCTCAAAAAACTCTCCCCCATAATATGATAATTGTTTCTCCCCCTTTTTATGATGTCCTCAAATAGACAAATGAGAAGAATGAATCAAATAGGCAAAAACGGGGTGTCACGGTACACAAAACAGGGCATCAAATAATATGGTAAACGGGATCTTGGAAGGAGATGCTCAAACAAATCTTCCCAAACTATTTTTGAATTTTTCAAATTTTTTGTACAAAAATAAGATACCAATTTAAACAAATATGATACAAAAATCACACCACGGATTTAGACTCAAACAACCAAGTCATGGGAATGGAATGAATGGGTGTGAACACATTCGATAGGTAAGTCAAGTCAATCAATCATATGTGCATGATGCATATGTGTACCCCTAACGAATGAACATCAAAAGTATCCTTAGGTGTAAAGATTGTTGAATTTAGATGACATCGTCTTATGCAAATCAACAAATCAAAGTCAAAGTGATTTCCACACCAATAACGCCCAAAACTATTTAGATCCGTTTTGAGAACTTTTCAAAGGACGTGCAAACCCATTGATATATCCATCCAAAACTCCCTCATATATAATAATGCAATTCTTTATATCTGAAGAGGTACTAAATTCTCAACTTAGAGAAAGCCTATTGGCCCAAATTTTTGGCATATTTCATCTTTTTATTGCCTTAATTTTTTGTGTGGGCTCTTTTCAAATGGTGGCTTTTACGACGTGATTATTATTCACTCTCAGCCCTTTCCCGCGTTCACTCATCATTTTTTCAAACTAAACATTTAATTCCTCACGGGCAATGGTTTTTACATGCACTACTTTCATTACTCTCGTATTATTGCACTTGGTTCGTTTTAAGGACATGATTGAGATGAAAACACCCAACCAACATGTGATAAGTCAAGAACAATAATCAAACAAATCCGTGCATGTGTGCAATAAAGGAAACTATGAGTCAAACATGTAGGAAGCAACACTTAATTACATCTTAATGAGTCCAAACATTATAAAGCACATGGATGAATTGACCTATTGTCTCAAAACACTATCAAATAGTCACATGAAAATAATGGAATGATGGTGTGACTTGGTCATCCTAAGTGTTTATCCATAAATGGTGCAAACAAAATACAAAAATCTTTTTGGATTTTCTCAAAAATTTATCAAAAAAAAAAAAAAAATACAACATACAAAAATGATACATACTAGCAATAGGCAAACAATGTCATCATGAAAATCACCCTATGCTAGTAAACAATTCAAACCTCAATCATTAGGTGTAGAGGGGTTTTCCAAAGGTGGTGACAGCTTATGAAAAACCTCCATCAATTCTTGTGAAGTTTTGACTAAAAACTTAACTTTCTCACCTAAATGTGCAAACTCTCTCATGTAGTCTCCGGGAGCATGTAAAGTATCATGTGTGGGTGCATGTGTGCCAGAAACACGTGTAGAAGAAAAACGTGACACATAACCCAACTTAAAGAGAAATTCCCTAAGGTGTCCTCTCCTTTTGCAATGAGAACAAACATAAATAGGCCTAGGAACATGTAACAACCCGCGTAATTTTGGGTTGTTTTAATTAATTTCTGGAAAATGGAGGAAAATAAAGTTGTATTTTTATTGCTCAAATATGTTGAATATTATTTTTAAAGGCGAGAATTTCAAACGGTTTCGAAAACGAAGTTAAAACGGATTTTAAAATGATTTTTAAATGTTTTAAACTCTTGGAATTCTAAGTCGGCGAACATTAAGGCCAGTCCGGAGGCGGATCGGTCCGGTATAGAGGCGGACCGGTCCGGAGGTCCAGAAAAATTAAAATTCTTTTAAAAGCCTCATTTTGCTTGAAAAAACTTACTTCTAATTTTTATAAAAAACATTTTATGAAAATTTCCCAATACTAAGTATGAACTTTAAGGAACTTAAAAACAAAACTCTACCAATTTCATTCTCGCAGAGGCTATGATGTTGAAGAAGCTTTGATATTCGGATCCGTTGATGTGGATGCGAACTTGAATTTCTACAACAGTGTAACGGCGTACGACATACAAATTGATAATGGACAAAAATATCCTTACAAATCTCCCCCTATGTCTATGCCGGTACATACATAAAAAATATCCGAATTATCAACTAATGACCTATACAAATCTACCCTCCCATGAACCCTAAAGATGGAAAGATACAAATGTTTAAATCTTCATCGTTTGTTCTTCAATCTTCAACAATCATCAAATCTAAAAGCTTTTCTCATCAGGGTGTGCAACATATTGATCTTCAATCTTCATACCTACACACATGAGACAAAGCAAATACCACATGACGTATCGAGTTTGAAATGAGATAAACATAGATACCAATTTATGATAAAAACATAAGTTAAATCTCAAAAAACTCTCCCCCATAATATGATAATTGTTTCTCCCCCTTTTTATGATGTCCTCAAATAGACAAATGAGAAGAATGAATCAAATAGGCAAAAACGGGGTGTCACGGTACACAAAACAGGGCATCAAATAATATGGTAAACGGGATCTTGGAAGGAGATGCTCAAACAAATCTTCCCAAACTATTTTTGAATTTTTCAAATTTTTTGTACAAAAATAAGATACCAATTTAAACAAATATGATACAAAAATCACACCACGGATTTAGACTCAAACAACCAAGTCATGGGAATGGAATGAATGGGTGTGAACACATTCGATAGGTAAGTCAAGTCAATCAATCATATGTGCATGATGCATATGTGTACCCCTAACGAATGAACATCAAAAGTATCCTTAGGTGTAAAGATTGTTGAATTTAGATGACATCGTCTTATGCAAATCAACAAATCAAAGTCAAAGTGATTTCCACACCAATAACGCCCAAAACTATTTAGATCCGTTTTGAGAACTTTTCAAAGGACGTGCAAACCCATTGATATATCCATCCAAAACTCCCTCATATATAATAATGCAATTCTTTATATCTGAAGAGGTACTAAATTCTCAACTTAGAGAAAGCCTATTGGCCCAAATTTTTGGCATATTTCATCTTTTTATTGCCTTAATTTTTTGTGTGGGCTCTTTTCAAATGGTGGCTTTTACGACGTGATTATTATTCACTCTCAGCCCTTTCCCGCGTTCACTCATCATTTTTTCAAACTAAACATTTAATTCCTCACGGGCAATGGTTTTTACATGCACTACTTTCATTACTCTCGTATTATTGCACTTGGTTCGTTTTAAGGACATGATTGAGATGAAAACACCCAACCAACATGTGATAAGTCAAGAACAATAATCAAACAAATCCGTGCATGTGTGCAATAAAGGAAACTATGAGTCAAACATGTAGGAAGCAACACTTAATTACATCTTAATGAGTCCAAACATTATAAAGCACATGGATGAATTGACCTATTGTCTCAAAACACTATCAAATAGTCACATGAAAATAATGGAATGATGGTGTGACTTGGTCATCCTAAGTGTTTATCCATAAATGGTGCAAACAAAATACAAAAATCTTTTTGGATTTTCTCAAAAATTTATCAAAAAAAAAAAAAAAATACAACATACAAAAATGATACATACTAGCAATAGGCAAACAATGTCATCATGAAAATCACCCTATGCTAGTAAACAATTCAAACCTCAATCATTAGGTGTAGAGGGGTTTTCCAAAGGTGGTGACAGCTTATGAAAAACCTCCATCAATTCTTGTGAAGTTTTGACTAAAAACTTAACTTTCTCACCTAAATGTGCAAACTCTCTCATGTAGTCTCCGGGAGCATGTAAAGTATCATGTGTGGGTGCATGTGTGCCAGAAACACGTGTAGAAGAAAAACGTGACACATAACCCAACTTAAAGAGAAATTCCCTAAGGTGTCCTCTCCTTTTGCAATGAGAACAAACATAAATAGGCCTAGGAACATGTAACAACCCGCGTAATTTTGGGTTGTTTTAATTAATTTCTGGAAAATGGAGGAAAATAAAGTTGTATTTTTATTGCTCAAATATGTTGAATATTATTTTTAAAGGCGAGAATTTCAAACGGTTTCGAAAACGAAGTTAAAACGGATTTTAAAATGATTTTTAAATGTTTTAAACTCTTGGAATTCTAAGTCGGCGAACATTAAGGCCAGTCCGGAGGCGGATCGGTCCGGTATAGAGGCGGACCGGTCCGGAGGTCCAGAAAAATTAAAATTCTTTTAAAAGCCTCATTTTGCTTGAAAAAACTTACTTCTAATTTTTATAAAAAACATTTTATGAAAATTTCCCAATACTAAGTATGAACTTTAAGGAACTTAAAAACAAAACTCTACCAATTTCATTCTCGCAGAGGCTATGATGTTGAAGAAGCTTTGATATTCGGATCCGTTGATGTGGATGCGAACTTGAATTTCTACAACAGTGTAACGGCGTACGACATACAAATTGATAATGGACAAAAATATCCTTACAAATCTCCCCCTATGTCTATGCCGGTACATACATAAAAAATATCCGAATTATCAACTAATGACCTATACAAATCTACCCTCCCATGAACCCTAAAGATGGAAAGATACAAATGTTTAAATCTTCATCGTTTGTTCTTCAATCTTCAACAATCATCAAATCTAAAAGCTTTTCTCATCAGGGTGTGCAACATATTGATCTTCAATCTTCATACCTACACACATGAGACAAAGCAAATACCACATGACGTATCGAGTTTGAAATGAGATAAACATAGATACCAATTTATGATAAAAACATAAGTTAAATCTCAAAAAACTCTCCCCCATAATATGATAATTGTTTCTCCCCCTTTTTATGATGTCCTCAAATAGACAAATGAGAAGAATGAATCAAATAGGCAAAAACGGGGTGTCACGGTACACAAAACAGGGCATCAAATAATATGGTAAACGGGATCTTGGAAGGAGATGCTCAAACAAATCTTCCCAAACTATTTTTGAATTTTTCAAATTTTTTGTACAAAAATAAGATACCAATTTAAACAAATATGATACAAAAATCACACCACGGATTTAGACTCAAACAACCAAGTCATGGGAATGGAATGAATGGGTGTGAACACATTCGATAGGTAAATCAAGTCAATCAATCATATGTGCATGATGCATATGTGTACCCCTAACGAATGAACATCAAAAGTATCCTTAGGTGTAAAGATTGTTGAATTTAGATGACATCGTCTTATGCAAATCAACAAATCAAAGTCAAAGTGATTTCCACACCAATAACGCCCAAAACTATTTAGATCCGTTTTGAGAACTTTTCAAAGGACGTGCAAACCCATTGATATATCCATCCAAAACTCCCTCATATATAATAATGCAATTCTTTATATCTGAAGAGGTACTAAATTCTCAACTTAGAGAAAGCCTATTGGCCCAAATTTTTGGCATATTTCATCTTTTTATTGCCTTAATTTTTTGTGTGGGCTCTTTTCAAATGGTGGCTTTTACGACGTGATTATTATTCACTCTCAGCCCTTTCCCGCGTTCACTCATCATTTTTTCAAACTAAACATTTAATTCCTCACGGGCAATGGTTTTTACATGCACTACTTTCATTACTCTCGTATTATTGCACTTGGTTCGTTTTAAGGACATGATTGAGATGAAAACACCCAACCAACATGTGATAAGTCAAGAACAATAATCAAACAAATCCGTGCATGTGTGCAATAAAGGAAACTATGAGTCAAACATGTAGGAAGCAACACTTAATTACATCTTAATGAGTCCAAACATTATAAAGCACATGGATGAATTGACCTATTGTCTCAAAACACTATCAAATAGTCACATGAAAATAATGGAATGATGGTGTGACTTGGTCATCCTAAGTGTTTATCCATAAATGGTGCAAACAAAATACAAAAATCTTTTTGGATTTTCTCAAAAATTTATCAAAAAAAAAAAAAAAATACAACATACAAAAATGATACATACTAGCAATAGGCAAACAATGTCATCATGAAAATCACCCTATGCTAGTAAACAATTCAAACCTCAATCATTAGGTGTAGAGGGGTTTTCCAAAGGTGGTGACAGCTTATGAAAAACCTCCATCAATTCTTGTGAAGTTTTGACTAAAAACTTAACTTTCTCACCTAAATGTGCAAACTCTCTCATGTAGTCTCCGGGAGCATGTAAAGTATCATGTGTGGGTGCATGTGTGCCAGAAACACGTGTAGAAGAAAAACGTGACACATAACCCAACTTAAAGAGAAATTCCCTAAGGTGTCCTCTCCTTTTGCAATGAGAACAAACATAAATAGGCCTAGGAACATGTAACAACCCGCGTAATTTTGGGTTGTTTTAATTAATTTCTGGAAAATGGAGGAAAATAAAGTTGTATTTTTATTGCTCAAATATGTTGAATATTATTTTTAAAGGCGAGAATTTCAAACGGTTTCGAAAACGAAGTTAAAACGGATTTTAAAATGATTTTTAAATGTTTTAAACTCTTGGAATTCTAAGTCGGCGAACATTAAGGCCAGTCCGGAGGCGGATCGGTCCGGTATAGAGGCGGACCGGTCCGGAGGTCCAGAAAAATTAAAATTCTTTTAAAAGCCTCATTTTGCTTGAAAAAACTTACTTCTAATTTTTATAAAAAACATTTTATGAAAATTTCCCAATACTAAGTATGAACTTTAAGGAACTTAAAAACAAAACTCTACCAATTTCATTCTCGCAGAGGCTATGATGTTGAAGAAGCTTTGATATTCGGATCCGTTGATGTGGATGCGAACTTGAATTTCTACAACAGTGTAACGGCGTACGACATACAAATTGATAATGGACAAAAATATCCTTACAAATCTCCCCCTATGTCTATGCCGGTACATACATAAAAAATATCCGAATTATCAACTAATGACCTATACAAATCTACCCTCCCATGAACCCTAAAGATGGAAAGATACAAATGTTTAAATCTTCATCGTTTGTTCTTCAATCTTCAACAATCATCAAATCTAAAAGCTTTTCTCATCAGGGTGTGCAACATATTGATCTTCAATCTTCATACCTACACACATGAGACAAAGCAAATACCACATGACGTATCGAGTTTGAAATGAGATAAACATAGATACCAATTTATGATAAAAACATAAGTTAAATCTCAAAAAACTCTCCCCCATAATATGATAATTGTTTCTCCCCCTTTTTATGATGTCCTCAAATAGACAAATGAGAAGAATGAATCAAATAGGCAAAAACGGGGTGTCACGGTACACAAAACAGGGCATCAAATAATATGGTAAACGGGATCTTGGAAGGAGATGCTCAAACAAATCTTCCCAAACTATTTTTGAATTTTTCAAATTTTTTGTACAAAAATAAGATACCAATTTAAACAAATATGATACAAAAATCACACCACGGATTTAGACTCAAACAACCAAGTCATGGGAATGGAATGAATGGGTGTGAACACATTCGATAGGTAAGTCAAGTCAATCAATCATATGTGCATGATGCATATGTGTACCCCTAACGAATGAACATCAAAAGTATCCTTAGGTGTAAAGATTGTTGAATTTAGATGACATCGTCTTATGCAAATCAACAAATCAAAGTCAAAGTGATTTCCACACCAATAACGCCCAAAACTATTTAGATCCGTTTTGAGAACTTTTCAAAGGACGTGCAAACCCATTGATATATCCATCCAAAACTCCCTCATATATAATAATGCAATTCTTTATATCTGAAGAGGTACTAAATTCTCAACTTAGAGAAAGCCTATTGGCCCAAATTTTTGGCATATTTCATCTTTTTATTGCCTTAATTTTTTGTGTGGGCTCTTTTCAAATGGTGGCTTTTACGACGTGATTATTATTCACTCTCAGCCCTTTCCCGCGTTCACTCATCATTTTTTCAAACTAAACATTTAATTCCTCACGGGCAATGGTTTTTACATGCACTACTTTCATTACTCTCGTATTATTGCACTTGGTTCGTTTTAAGGACATGATTGAGATGAAAACACCCAACCAACATGTGATAAGTCAAGAACAATAATCAAACAAATCCGTGCATGTGTGCAATAAAGGAAACTATGAGTCAAACATGTAGGAAGCAACACTTAATTACATCTTAATGAGTCCAAACATTATAAAGCACATGGATGAATTGACCTATTGTCTCAAAACACTATCAAATAGTCACATGAAAATAATGGAATGATGGTGTGACTTGGTCATCCTAAGTGTTTATCCATAAATGGTGCAAACAAAATACAAAAATCTTTTTGGATTTTCTCAAAAATTTATCAAAAAAAAAAAAAAAATACAACATACAAAAATGATACATACTAGCAATAGGCAAACAATGTCATCATGAAAATCACCCTATGCTAGTAAACAATTCAAACCTCAATCATTAGGTGTAGAGGGGTTTTCCAAAGGTGGTGACAGCTTATGAAAAACCTCCATCAATTCTTGTGAAGTTTTGACTAAAAACTTAACTTTCTCACCTAAATGTGCAAACTCTCTCATGTAGTCTCCGGGAGCATGTAAAGTATCATGTGTGGGTGCATGTGTGCCAGAAACACGTGTAGAAGAAAAACGTGACACATAACCCAACTTAAAGAGAAATTCCCTAAGGTGTCCTCTCCTTTTGCAATGAGAACAAACATAAATAGGCCTAGGAACATGTAACAACCCGCGTAATTTTGGGTTGTTTTAATTAATTTCTGGAAAATGGAGGAAAATAAAGTTGTATTTTTATTGCTCAAATATGTTGAATATTATTTTTAAAGGCGAGAATTTCAAACGGTTTCGAAAACGAAGTTAAAACGGATTTTAAAATGATTTTTAAATGTTTTAAACTCTTGGAATTCTAAGTCGGCGAACATTAAGGCCAGTCCGGAGGCGGATCGGTCCGGTATAGAGGCGGACCGGTCCGGAGGTCCAGAAAAATTAAAATTCTTTTAAAAGCCTCATTTTGCTTGAAAAAACTTACTTCTAATTTTTATAAAAAACATTTTATGAAAATTTCCCAATACTAAGTATGAACTTTAAGGAACTTAAAAACAAAACTCTACCAATTTCATTCTCGCAGAGGCTATGATGTTGAAGAAGCTTTGATATTCGGATCCGTTGATGTGGATGCGAACTTGAATTTCTACAACAGTGTAACGGCGTACGACATACAAATTGATAATGGACAAAAATATCCTTACAAATCTCCCCCTATGTCTATGCCGGTACATACATAAAAAATATCCGAATTATCAACTAATGACCTATACAAATCTACCCTCCCATGAACCCTAAAGATGGAAAGATACAAATGTTTAAATCTTCATCGTTTGTTCTTCAATCTTCAACAATCATCAAATCTAAAAGCTTTTCTCATCAGGGTGTGCAACATATTGATCTTCAATCTTCATACCTACACACATGAGACAAAGCAAATACCACATGACGTATCGAGTTTGAAATGAGATAAACATAGATACCAATTTATGATAAAAACATAAGTTAAATCTCAAAAAACTCTCCCCCATAATATGATAATTGTTTCTCCCCCTTTTTATGATGTCCTCAAATAGACAAATGAGAAGAATGAATCAAATAGGCAAAAACGGGGTGTCACGGTACACAAAACAGGGCATCAAATAATATGGTAAACGGGATCTTGGAAGGAGATGCTCAAACAAATCTTCCCAAACTATTTTTGAATTTTTCAAATTTTTTGTACAAAAATAAGATACCAATTTAAACAAATATGATACAAAAATCACACCACGGATTTAGACTCAAACAACCAAGTCATGGGAATGGAATGAATGGGTGTGAACACATTCGATAGGTAAGTCAAGTCAATCAATCATATGTGCATGATGCATATGTGTACCCCTAACGAATGAACATCAAAAGTATCCTTAGGTGTAAAGATTGTTGAATTTAGATGACATCGTCTTATGCAAATCAACAAATCAAAGTCAAAGTGATTTCCACACCAATAACGCCCAAAACTATTTAGATCCGTTTTGAGAACTTTTCAAAGGACGTGCAAACCCATTGATATATCCATCCAAAACTCCCTCATATATAATAATGCAATTCTTTATATCTGAAGAGGTACTAAATTCTCAACTTAGAGAAAGCCTATTGGCCCAAATTTTTGGCATATTTCATCTTTTTATTGCCTTAATTTTTTGTGTGGGCTCTTTTCAAATGGTGGCTTTTACGACGTGATTATTATTCACTCTCAGCCCTTTCCCGCGTTCACTCATCATTTTTTCAAACTAAACATTTAATTCCTCACGGGCAATGGTTTTTACATGCACTACTTTCATTACTCTCGTATTATTGCACTTGGTTCGTTTTAAGGACATGATTGAGATGAAAACACCCAACCAACATGTGATAAGTCAAGAACAATAATCAAACAAATCCGTGCATGTGTGCAATAAAGGAAACTATGAGTCAAACATGTAGGAAGCAACACTTAATTACATCTTAATGAGTCCAAACATTATAAAGCACATGGATGAATTGACCTATTGTCTCAAAACACTATCAAATAGTCACATGAAAATAATGGAATGATGGTGTGACTTGGTCATCCTAAGTGTTTATCCATAAATGGTGCAAACAAAATACAAAAATCTTTTTGGATTTTCTCAAAAATTTATCAAAAAAAAAAAAAAAATACAACATACAAAAATGATACATACTAGCAATAGGCAAACAATGTCATCATGAAAATCACCCTATGCTAGTAAACAATTCAAACCTCAATCATTAGGTGTAGAGGGGTTTTCCAAAGGTGGTGACAGCTTATGAAAAACCTCCATCAATTCTTGTGAAGTTTTGACTAAAAACTTAACTTTCTCACCTAAATGTGCAAACTCTCTCATGTAGTCTCCGGGAGCATGTAAAGTATCATGTGTGGGTGCATGTGTGCCAGAAACACGTGTAGAAGAAAAACGTGACACATAACCCAACTTAAAGAGAAATTCCCTAAGGTGTCCTCTCCTTTTGCAATGAGAACAAACATAAATAGGCCTAGGAACATGTAACAACCCGCGTAATTTTGGGTTGTTTTAATTAATTTCTGGAAAATGGAGGAAAATAAAGTTGTATTTTTATTGCTCAAATATGTTGAATATTATTTTTAAAGGCGAGAATTTCAAACGGTTTCGAAAACGAAGTTAAAACGGATTTTAAAATGATTTTTAAATGTTTTAAACTCTTGGAATTCTAAGTCGGCGAACATTAAGGCCAGTCCGGAGGCGGATCGGTCCGGTATAGAGGCGGACCGGTCCGGAGGTCCAGAAAAATTAAAATTCTTTTAAAAGCCTCATTTTGCTTGAAAAAACTTACTTCTAATTTTTATAAAAAACATTTTATGAAAATTTCCCAATACTAAGTATGAACTTTAAGGAACTTAAAAACAAAACTCTACCAATTTCATTCTCGCAGAGGCTATGATGTTGAAGAAGCTTTGATATTCGGATCCGTTGATGTGGATGCGAACTTGAATTTCTACAACAGTGTAACGGCGTACGACATACAAATTGATAATGGACAAAAATATCCTTACAAATCTCCCCCTATGTCTATGCCGGTACATACATAAAAAATATCCGAATTATCAACTAATGACCTATACAAATCTACCCTCCCATGAACCCTAAAGATGGAAAGATACAAATGTTTAAATCTTCATCGTTTGTTCTTCAATCTTCAACAATCATCAAATCTAAAAGCTTTTCTCATCAGGGTGTGCAACATATTGATCTTCAATCTTCATACCTACACACATGAGACAAAGCAAATACCACATGACGTATCGAGTTTGAAATGAGATAAACATAGATACCAATTTATGATAAAAACATAAGTTAAATCTCAAAAAACTCTCCCCCATAATATGATAATTGTTTCTCCCCCTTTTTATGATGTCCTCAAATAGACAAATGAGAAGAATGAATCAAATAGGCAAAAACGGGGTGTCACGGTACACAAAACAGGGCATCAAATAATATGGTAAACGGGATCTTGGAAGGAGATGCTCAAACAAATCTTCCCAAACTATTTTTGAATTTTTCAAATTTTTTGTACAAAAATAAGATACCAATTTAAACAAATATGATACAAAAATCACACCACGGATTTAGACTCAAACAACCAAGTCATGGGAATGGAATGAATGGGTGTGAACACATTCGATAGGTAAGTCAAGTCAATCAATCATATGTGCATGATGCATATGTGTACCCCTAACGAATGAACATCAAAAGTATCCTTAGGTGTAAAGATTGTTGAATTTAGATGACATCGTCTTATGCAAATCAACAAATCAAAGTCAAAGTGATTTCCACACCAATAACGCCCAAAACTATTTAGATCCGTTTTGAGAACTTTTCAAAGGACGTGCAAACCCATTGATATATCCATCCAAAACTCCCTCATATATAATAATGCAATTCTTTATATCTGAAGAGGTACTAAATTCTCAACTTAGAGAAAGCCTATTGGCCCAAATTTTTGGCATATTTCATCTTTTTATTGCCTTAATTTTTTGTGTGGGCTCTTTTCAAATGGTGGCTTTTACGACGTGATTATTATTCACTCTCAGCCCTTTCCCGCGTTCACTCATCATTTTTTCAAACTAAACATTTAATTCCTCACGGGCAATGGTTTTTACATGCACTACTTTCATTACTCTCGTATTATTGCACTTGGTTCGTTTTAAGGACATGATTGAGATGAAAACACCCAACCAACATGTGATAAGTCAAGAACAATAATCAAACAAATCCGTGCATGTGTGCAATAAAGGAAACTATGAGTCAAACATGTAGGAAGCAACACTTAATTACATCTTAATGAGTCCAAACATTATAAAGCACATGGATGAATTGACCTATTGTCTCAAAACACTATCAAATAGTCACATGAAAATAATGGAATGATGGTGTGACTTGGTCATCCTAAGTGTTTATCCATAAATGGTGCAAACAAAATACAAAAATCTTTTTGGATTTTCTCAAAAATTTATCAAAAAAAAAAAAAAAATACAACATACAAAAATGATACATACTAGCAATAGGCAAACAATGTCATCATGAAAATCACCCTATGCTAGTAAACAATTCAAACCTCAATCATTAGGTGTAGAGGGGTTTTCCAAAGGTGGTGACAGCTTATGAAAAACCTCCATCAATTCTTGTGAAGTTTTGACTAAAAACTTAACTTTCTCACCTAAATGTGCAAACTCTCTCATGTAGTCTCCGGGAGCATGTAAAGTATCATGTGTGGGTGCATGTGTGCCAGAAACACGTGTAGAAGAAAAACGTGACACATAACCCAACTTAAAGAGAAATTCCCTAAGGTGTCCTCTCCTTTTGCAATGAGAACAAACATAAATAGGCCTAGGAACATGTAACAACCCGCGTAATTTTGGGTTGTTTTAATTAATTTCTGGAAAATGGAGGAAAATAAAGTTGTATTTTTATTGCTCAAATATGTTGAATATTATTTTTAAAGGCGAGAATTTCAAACGGTTTCGAAAACGAAGTTAAAACGGATTTTAAAATGATTTTTAAATGTTTTAAACTCTTGGAATTCTAAGTCGGCGAACATTAAGGCCAGTCCGGAGGCGGATCGGTCCGGTATAGAGGCGGACCGGTCCGGAGGTCCAGAAAAATTAAAATTCTTTTAAAAGCCTCATTTTGCTTGAAAAAACTTACTTCTAATTTTTATAAAAAACATTTTATGAAAATTTCCCAATACTAAGTATGAACTTTAAGGAACTTAAAAACAAAACTCTACCAATTTCATTCTCGCAGAGGCTATGATGTTGAAGAAGCTTTGATATTCGGATCCGTTGATGTGGATGCGAACTTGAATTTCTACAACAGTGTAACGGCGTACGACATACAAATTGATAATGGACAAAAATATCCTTACAAATCTCCCCCTATGTCTATGCCGGTACATACATAAAAAATATCCGAATTATCAACTAATGACCTATACAAATCTACCCTCCCATGAACCCTAAAGATGGAAAGATACAAATGTTTAAATCTTCATCGTTTGTTCTTCAATCTTCAACAATCATCAAATCTAAAAGCTTTTCTCATCAGGGTGTGCAACATATTGATCTTCAATCTTCATACCTACACACATGAGACAAAGCAAATACCACATGACGTATCGAGTTTGAAATGAGATAAACATAGATACCAATTTATGATAAAAACATAAGTTAAATCTCAAAAAACTCTCCCCCATAATATGATAATTGTTTCTCCCCCTTTTTATGATGTCCTCAAATAGACAAATGAGAAGAATGAATCAAATAGGCAAAAACGGGGTGTCACGGTACACAAAACAGGGCATCAAATAATATGGTAAACGGGATCTTGGAAGGAGATGCTCAAACAAATCTTCCCAAACTATTTTTGAATTTTTCAAATTTTTTGTACAAAAATAAGATACCAATTTAAACAAATATGATACAAAAATCACACCACGGATTTAGACTCAAACAACCAAGTCATGGGAATGGAATGAATGGGTGTGAACACATTCGATAGGTAAGTCAAGTCAATCAATCATATGTGCATGATGCATATGTGTACCCCTAACGAATGAACATCAAAAGTATCCTTAGGTGTAAAGATTGTTGAATTTAGATGACATCGTCTTATGCAAATCAACAAATCAAAGTCAAAGTGATTTCCACACCAATAACGCCCAAAACTATTTAGATCCGTTTTGAGAACTTTTCAAAGGACGTGCAAACCCATTGATATATCCATCCAAAACTCCCTCATATATAATAATGCAATTCTTTATATCTGAAGAGGTACTAAATTCTCAACTTAGAGAAAGCCTATTGGCCCAAATTTTTGGCATATTTCATCTTTTTATTGCCTTAATTTTTTGTGTGGGCTCTTTTCAAATGGTGGCTTTTACGACGTGATTATTATTCACTCTCAGCCCTTTCCCGCGTTC